>CM024613.1:1736977-4136977 GCA_014182575.1 Eucalyptus decipiens | reverse complement strand
GTAACTGGGTATTAAATATGCGAAGGTAATCGCAAGAACTGCTTTAGTCCTAGAGAAAGTCCAAGATCTAATAGTAGCCTCAGCAGAACCAACTAATCAAGATAAACGTTTGGCTATCTAGACACGTCTCATGCATCATATACAGCACATGAGCTCTGCTTCACAGAATTAACCACCATCTGGTTCATCCATCTATCACTATATTCCAGACTTTTCAAACATGCGATAGGTTACTTTTCTGCTTTTCGAGCATCAGTCTACAGGCCAGACCACCAACATTATGTAACACGCAAAACGATACATTGATGGATGAGGTTTTACTAGTCGTCAGCACAAATGAACACTCCTCTGCCTTTCAACCACTTTCAGACTTCAATCAACCATTCCTGGTCTTTTCAGAAATCTGATATCTTCATCATACATGTCGGATCGTAATGCACATAACATAGCATCAATCCAATTGACTGGCCATTTTGTGTCACCTAGCACAGGCACCCGATCGATTCGACTACTCTGCCTCTCAATTACAAACCCCCACCGTAATGCATTCCTCAAATAAAGCATAGCTTCTGAACGAGCACCAAAATCCAGTAAATTACCAGCACAAGCTAGAACACAAGATTCAAGAAAACAAACAAGAATGAAACCAGCTAACCTCACCGAATTTCGACCCGCACGCCTCCTTGTTACCGCAATACACCCACGTATCGCACAAGCACGGCCCGTCGTTCCCGCCGCACATCGCCTTGCAAGCCCTGCAACACCCGACCGAAGAATTGAACTTGAAATCGGTGCCCCACTTCACCGCCGGCCCCCAGAGCTCCAAATTATCGACCCCCCTGCAACATTCTCCGCTCTCGACTCCGAATTCCCTTTCCGCATTGTCGCCCGACCCGACCCCGTCGATCAGCTTCAGAGAACCGAACCCCAAATTGCCCCCGCCGGACCCAAACGCGACGGTCGCCAGAGTGTAGACCAGGGTGCAGGAGATGACCCCGATCAGGAGCAGGATCAGGGTGGCGTATCGGCCGGGCTCCGCGTCGTTCTGCTTGCGACCCATTTGAAGTTAGGAGCTGCGGAGCGGAACCCTGATCCCAAGATTCAGACTTGAGCGGGCGTTGACCGGATGAGATGGGATCTTGAGGAAGTGGAGGTGGCGAGTCGTTTCTTTACTGCGGGAATGGTGAAATTGAGGAGGATAAGTCATCGATGGAAAAGTCAACGGCCGACGTCATGAAGGAACAGAGAGTCTGTAGGATTCGACGAGAAGAAGACGACGAAGTTAGGCTTTGGTAGGGTCCAGATGGCATGTCTATCATCAGCCATCAGGCAAAGCTGGGGGCTTTAAAGAAGTACGGAGAGTCATTCAGGATCTTTCTTTTTTGTCAGTATTGCTTTAAGGCTTCCTTGCGCAGGAGACAAGGAAGAATGCTTTTTGTCACAGGATATGAGGGATTTGCGAGCTTTCCGAGCTTTCCGACAGCGAAATCTAACTGCTTTCGTATGGAATATGGAAAAGATAGATCATGGTCCGACAGATTACAACGTAAATGAACCAGCTTTATTTATATGCTCCAAATGGAGTAAAGAAACTAAGGTTGTTCCACAGATATTTCTGCTTTTCTTTTATGGCTGCTATACTCTCTCTCTCTCTCTCTCTATGCTCCACTGTAGCCTTTATGCCAAACCAAGCTGATGCAGAGTGGAGGGTATTTACTTATCTTTCATGGAATAGTAATGCCTGCAAGGGAGCAATCAGATAATGCACCAGGAAAATACAAAGGGAGATACAATCCACAAGAGAAGAGGACACTAATTTTACACAGTTGAATCAAAGTCCTTGTATTGTACATGTTCATAAAATTAGCCGGTCCATCCAATTTTCTTACGTCTCCTATTGGGGCCTACCTATGCAGCATCCTTAATTCCCGGACCTAATTTCATTGGGAATCCTAAGAAAAGTTGGGGCGAATTAGGAATGACTTTGTCGTAATGAGAGTTTTGGGGACTTCAGTTGATAAAAAACGGTTTAGAAGATAAGATTTTGGAAATGATTAGGAAGTACCTTACTAGATATATAACTTCCACGGAGAATAAAAAGAAGTTACGGTTAGATTGGGGGGTCAAGATAGAACTCATTACTTCCACATTTGAAGTGGGGAGGAATATTCCTCCCGCAGCCCTCGGCAAGCTTCTTGACCCGATTGACGTCAATCATCGCAGCAACCTCCGGCGTGACCAACGGGCAAACACACTCAGCATGGGTGGCCTGGACGCGGGCACAGCATGCGGCCGAGGGCAGCTGGCCCATCACGACGGCCATGCACACGCCGATCCCTCGTAGTATCTCATCTTGGCACTGGCTTGGACTCACCTCCTGACCCTAAGCCCCACTGATTGAAACTAACCAAAGCAAGAGCACCAAGGCCCATGAGGCAATACTAGTACCCTTCATGTTTCAGCACACACCTCTCTCTGTCTTTACCTTCTGTATGAGGCCCTATGTCCTTTGTTTTCTTTTCTTTTTTTCATTTTTCCTTTGAACAACTTTTTCTTTTCATTTTCATCTGGCCCCATGTATTTATAATGCTTTTTTAATTACCATTAAAATAAATTTGATATTGAATTTTCATAAACCATTCATTGATTAATTATATTTTTATACTAAGTAATAAAAATATTAACTAATCAATTTTTATTATATAGTAAATAATAAACCATAGTAATACTAGGAAGAAATAAAAATAAAATATAGAAATAATTTTTTTTTTGATTCGGCACTTTTGATTCTCTTTTTTGATTCTCGGACGAAAGGGAAGTGAGGTTTCATTAGTGGAATGGCCACTAAGCATTTTGTATTTTAAAGTCGGGAAGAAGATAAAAAAGAGGCTTCACCAACTTTCCAGGACTCGTGTAAACAGGCAATTGAAACTACCCCACAAAGAGGCTCAAGTGGAGTGACCAAACTCAATTCTCAAAGGCTTGTATAAGGAAGCCAGATTCTTCATTCTTGGGAGCTGCATGTGTCAACCTCTGAATCCTCTATGTTGGTGACTCTATCCAGTGTTGAAATGAATTGGAACTTTTGCACAATGGCTATGAAGTGCCCGGCACTCGACGACGCACTCGCTTAAGTTGCTAATGTCTAGCATGCAATCTAAAATTTCACCTAACGCGGAACCTCTGCGAGATTACTGTACTATGACTGTTCAAGACACTCTTTTGACCTTTCGAATGATGGTGCCGAACCGACGTTCTTGGAGAGCTTTCTGTGTCTCTCCCTGATTGAATTTTCCCCCGTTAAATCTCACGTATTCCTGTCTTGCATTGCCTAATTTATTATAGTGCTTTTCGAGTCCATCTAATTACACTAAGAGGCGAAAGTACATCTAATTACACCACGGTCTTTAACCAAAAGTTTTCCCAGTACGCTAAAAATAGCCCCACAACAAAGTAATTTAAGAAGGCAGGAACAGCAACAATTCCACATTTAGTACTGTGTTTTATCATAATCTGGGAATGCACAAGCCATGAACGATCACCGGAAGCAACTGCTCCGGAATTCAGAGGAAGCGATGACCTATTTACTTATTATCCAAATCGATGTGCGAAATTAGCAACTGCAGTGTGGACAATCAGACAAACCGATCAAGGTATTGATCCACAGTGGTGTATTTGACATCTGGGTACAGTTCAGAAGCCTCGACCCCAAATGACGGCTCGATCTCGTGGTTGGTCTGATCTCCTCTCACCATAGCAGAGTGATGCAACGACAATGAAAAATTGCACCGCCGTGTCGCCTCTGAAATGAGAAGAGACAATTAGACCAATTATATTTGAAGCTCCAAATCAGAAAGAAAAGGCCACGCCTCGACTAACAAGAACTTCCTATGAAAGTTTCATCATACATGTGTTTGGAGATATCCTAGAGCTTATCTGACCTTGCAGAACTTGGTCCCCAGGAATGTAAGTCCTCTCCAGGGTCTTGCCGATCTTTCTCTCCCACAAAGACACAGATCATTCATCGAGTAGGTATTTGCAGGAGGCCTGACGTACAGAATTTTGTTTAAGGTTCTCGGATCATCTACAGCTTTGATAGTGTAGGTGCCGATGTCCTCCTCCATATTAAATACCACTGCATGGGAAGCATTTTCAAATCAGGCCAACAAATTTGTCGAGGAATCTGGAATTGATAGTGTAGTTGCCTCTAATTGTAGTTCAAGCCTATTCTGGAATTGATCCTCCATATCCCACGGATGCAAATGAATTGAAGGTAACACATAGAAAAATCTCAACCAATTGAAATCCGCATTCCGAAGAACTGCTCTTACTTTTTGCATTTCCATCCCCTAAGATGACAACTTTATTTCGAGGGGGAGCTGCGGCACCTGACTGACACAAATCTGTGAGGTAGTAACCTGCAAAATAGTTATTGCACACATAGGTATAGGGGATTCCCTCAGCCTCGACGATTCGGCGGATTTTGGCCTTTATAGCATATGCACTCTTTGCTGGCTCCACAACAACTGCGCGATCCACATCATTCCCGAACTCAGACGGAAAGAATCTCTGCAAGGTACAAATTCAGAAGAAGCCTTTAAGAGCACATTGAAGAGCCAGAGCAAATTCCTAGATGAAGAATTTAATCCACTGGACTCAGTAGAATCCTCAATATGCCATCACAACCGATTAAAGAATATCTGTAAGTGAATCAGTAGATTGAGCAGCATGGCAAAAATCAGGTCGATGCGTCGTTGAAGTAGAAGAAAAGTTCACAAATTTTCCTTTCGACAGGGTGCAGGTAATGCCAGCTCAAGAGAATGAGAACCACCTTAATATTCCCAGCTTCTTTAATGGCAGCAATGATCCTGGTCTGGGCCTCGATCGATGCCGTGCCGACGACTGAGATCACAACATCAACCTGCTTTATCGCCTTCAATAGACTCTCCTGATTAGACAGGTCTCCCTATGGAACAAAACCATCAAGCGCACAGGTCGAAACACGATCATTAACATTCCCCACGAACATCAAGAGACTCTATTTTGCCAACCTGAGGATTTATGGAGAAGGATAAACAGACATCTCGCAGATTCTGAAACCCCAATTCCTTGACACACGGGCTATGAAGTGAAATACACAACCAGATTGTGATCGTGAAGTGTGAAACCAAATCGCACGGCAAAACGGGTCACTCACGTGGACTAGATTGACGCCGGAGCTCTCGAACCCGTCGAGGATCCTGGCTTTGCGAGGGTCGGAGGAGGAGGACTCTCTCACGAGAGCAAAGGTAAGGTGACCAGACTTGGCGCTCGCCTCCACGATGAACTTTCCGAGGTATCCAGTGCCTCCTATGATCAGTATCCTGGTCTTTCCGGCCATCGGAGAGGTTCTCCCGGCGACTATTGATTCCGGTGAAGGTTAGAGCGAGCGAGAGAGAGAGAGAGGGAGCGCGAGGCGGACGGGAGATTTCCACTTTCTGTTATAGTAAGTGCAAGCAACGTTAAAATCGAAGGTCAGACTCCGAGTGTTTAGGCTGACCGAGTGTTGTTATAAAGCTTTCCACGTCAGCATGCCACGTAGGCAGCCGCGGCAAATCGACTTTAAAGGTGTGCATGGTAACGCTTCTTGGCCGGGAACAGTTCATTTTCAAAAATAGTTATTTTTTATTTCTATTCCGGGGAATAATTTCTGAGTAAAATAATGTGTTTGGTAAGTATACAAAATTTCTATTCTTAAAATAGAAAAAGAATAGAAATGTGATTTATTTATTTATTTATTTTTTTATTTTTTATTCTTGCTCACGGACCGCCGACTGTAGCTCACCACTGCCCTTGCTCGTTGCCCGTCGCTGCCACCTATCGCACGATCACTGCCCACAGCCCACCGGCCACCGCCGACTGTCAGAGGCGGATGGGCGGCTGTGGAAGGCGACGGCCGATGGGTTGTGGGCGACGATCATGTGACGGCGGCAATGGTCAATGGCCGGCGATCCTGCGGTGGCGAGCGGCAGCCGCCACAACAAGGGTCGGGAGGCGGCCGCAACAGGGGTCGGGGGCGGCTGCGACGGCGATTGGGGGGCGGCGACGATAGGCGATCGGTGGTCCTGCGGTGGCAGTTGATGGTCGGTGGCAACAACAGCGATCGGTGGAGGTCATCGGAGGTCGGGGGTGGCCGGTGGGCTGTGGGCTGTGGGTGGTAGCAACAACGATCAGATAGCGGGGCGACGATGGTCGCCGCTAGTGGGGCGACAGTCGGCGATGGCTAGCGGTCGGCTGGAGGTGGTCGGCGGTTGGCAAGCGGCCACCCAAGGCCGCAACAAGCAAGAAAAACAAAGGAAAGAAAGAAAAGAAAAGTATTTCTAGAAATTATTCCCGAGAACAAGAAGCCATTTTTTCGATTTCTTGTTTCTGTTTCAAATCTGTTCCTAGGAACAAAAATTTTACCAAATGGATTTATGTTCTTTTTTTTGTTCCGAGGAACAAAAATAACCGAAATTGAAAAAAAGAAATGTTACCATGGCAGGCCTAACTGTCTGAAAAACAAAGCAATCGATGAGGACGTTATAATTTGGACATGGATTTAGGATGTACGAACGATTTGTAACAGGAGGATGCTCGACCAAAGTAGAGACTTTCACAGGCTTCTGCGTCGAACCCAGATTCTTGATTTTCTCTGTCAAGGTTTTGGAGCAATTCCATCCGAAACTCAACGCACTTTGCTTCAGCTAGTAATGTCCGGCGTGCCCGACGCGAACTAGCACTCCGATGCATGACGTGATTCATCGCTGCTGGAGACATTCTTTTTACCTATCGACCGATGAGCACCAAACCGATTCCTAGGAGAGATTCGGGAGATTGTAAAGGGATAACGCGCTATTGCTGATCCGATGCAAAGATCGAGATGGAGTCGAGAGCAATGCATTTCACAAAACGGGAAAAGCAAGTCAAATTGGATACGAGTTCTTGCCGGTACAATCAGCAGAGGATTGGAGAGGATTGGAGATTCACTCCTTTTTTCACACCGTCTTAAGTTTCTTCATTCTTGAGGAACAGTATACCTCACGTCTCTCTGTCTTTTCCTTCGTTTTTTTGTTTTTTTTTTTTCTCTGGCTACTACACATGGCTTGGTTTTTTACATACTTGAAGTTCCACCGTCAACTCGATACCATCGTTCATCCAGGGGGCTAAAAATCACAGCTGACGTCAATTTCGGATTCCAGATCAGCTTCTTCGTCAGGGTCGGGCTCTGAGGCTGCACCAGGCCCGCCGGCTTTTTGTCCGTGGCCTGGTGTCCGCGCCTCTTGTATGATCTTCATCGTTTCTTCCTCGCTCTGCATGGGTTGGTCCTTTTCTGATTTGTAGTTCGATTTGTCACCTTCGATCAACTCCTTTGGCAAGTTCTTCAGGAACCAAGGGTGCTGCTTTACCTCCGGGAGAGTGATCCTCTTCAATGAAGAAATAGAAGAGAGTGTCAATATCAATTACTAATTATGACAGCTATTCTTCAACTCTCATGAACATTTCCTTTTCATAATCGAACTTGATCTCTCCTTAAAGAGTGGAACACTAGAGAAACTAAATATTAGTTTTAGCCAAAAAGTTCCCTAGCAGACCACAATCAATGTACTTATCAGATGGAATGTCTAGTAAGGCTTGTATCTTGTCTACCGTGCGACGACAATGCATGCGGCATCATTCAATTGGTTATGTTTCCGACATGAGACCCGCAAATGAAGAAGTCGGGTGTAGTAAAACGCCCTGCTCGTTCGCTCTTCTAGGCAAGTTCTGAGATACCACTCATGCTCTGGCACACATGAAGAAATGAACAATAGTTCACAGGGGGTTACCTCAGCAGGATTGGCGACAAATATGCGAGAAAGCAGGTGCCTGCAATCCGCAGAAACTCGCACATAGTCTGGTATAGAGTACTGGACATTCAATATTCTCTGTAAAGAACAGTGGAGAGTCAATACCGGTGAAAATCGATATGTTTTATTTCTTCAATGGGATAACAGAAAGCCTTCTACTTCACTTAAGGCGCAGAGCAAACTCACATCGATGGTCTTCCGGAAATTCCTAGGATCGTCAGGATCCTCAAATGGGTATGCTCCGACCAGCATCACATATAGTGTCACACCACAAGACCAAACATCTGCAATCTGTTGAAAAAGGCAGCCCCAGCGGCTAGTGTTATCGCTTAAAGAGGAGGACTCGATTATTTTACGCACTCAGCAGGACCCATTTTCAGGTATGGTTATACGTGTCTCTCTCATGTTGCAGCTACGGTCAAGTAAGAAAGATTGTCCTTTAGTATGATTGTGATAAACTATGTAGAAAATGACGAAGCCACACAAGTGCAAAGAAAATGAAACGACAAGAGAGAAACAACAAGAAGAACATTCCTGACGGAACAACTAACTGACATGAGATTATTAGACATAATCAATGGCAGTTATGGATAGGAATTTGATGATATCGCGATTAATTCCTGGATAAGACTGAGCTTAACTATTTACAATTAGTTATGCATGAACCTGCGACCATTCGGCTCTGGGTCGGACCTGACTGATTCAATGCCTATCGAACGGGGGATTCCCATTGCTGTCAAAATGAGAGCTTCATTTCACAGTCAATAACAAGCTACCTGACCGACACACCTTCTTAACCCTTGTAAAATCAAAGCTCTAGTGTTCGTAGCTTCATTTAATTTTACATATCCCTGGGAAATCCGACAGGATGGATGATGCCTTAGTACATGTTATGTGCAAAACAGGGTTATAAGAGAAGCACTTCCCTCCGAAACAATTGGAAACTGGGAAAATAGTAATGTACGAACCTTGCCATCATATTTCTTTCTTGACAGAACTTCCGGAGCAATGTATGCCGGCGTTCCAACCGTTGATTTGGGTTGTGAATGCAACAGACCGGACTGTGGTTCACATACACAAGCCATCACAGGTGATTATGAGGAGAAGAATCAAACATTAGCAAGAAGTTGGCAAAACGATGACTGGACCTTTGAGTAACCAAAGTCGCATATCTTGAGACGAGGCATTGGACTTCCATCGAGTAGTGTGTTTTCCAGTTTAAGGTCCCGGTGGCAAATTTCCTGCAATGAACAGAAGAAACTACATGAGAAAAATCCATTGACTTTGGAGGAGAGAAGCATCTATGGTCTGATTAGACAGTCCAACCCAAAAATGAGGGAAAAAGAAAAGAGCGATGATGCAGAATCAAACCATGGTATGACAATAGCTGACGCCGGATATGAGCTGCTGAAAGAAAAATCTTGCCTGCCATACGAAAGCATCAAGATGCAAACATAAGTGATGGAATCCTCTTTTGTACCAAATTGATTCAGATGAAGCTCATTTTTTGCTCAAAGGACCAGGCAAAACAAACCTCATCTTCGCTAAAACGACCGGCGGCGCATATCCTCTCGAAAAGCTCTCCACCAGCCGCATATTCCATGACAATAGACAAATGAGTAGGGGTCAACAGGACCTGTATTGAACAACCAAAGTACCTACACATTTTAGCCTCTTTTTACAAGCAGAAGCTCATTAGATTTGGCTCCTAAAGTTAGTTCAGCCAAGCCTGTTTCGCTGGGAACAGATGCAAAAAGCAGTTGGGCTGCTCAGGAAGAACTCGGATTATTGCCCTCGCCTTTTCCAAGACCCAAATTATTGCATGAATAAACTTAGACACAGCAATGTGAACAGAATGGGAACTTAAATCACCACCTCCTTAAATCTGACAATGTTTGGATGCCTCAGGGATCCGTGGTTGATGATTTCCCTCTGGACTTTCTCATCAATCTGATAACAAAAATATGAGTCAGGGCATGTATCTGGTAAAATCATACTGAAAACTCAAGCAATAAGCTAGTATCTCAGATGAAATCAATGAGAAGGATATAGCAGTAACTAAAACCAAGGTCTTAAGGATCAATCACTCCCTAATCAAATAAAAAAACCAACTTGCGATTCTCCTTGATAAGTCTAAGATGCAGACGTCACAATTGCCTCGAAAGCTAGAGAAATATGAAGTATGTTCACCAGCCACAATACAAAGATAAGAGGACTGCTGATTAAAGTTGCAGAGCCTACTCATAGAACCGAAAAAAATGTAGTTCTATTCATAATGCCCAAGAAAGATGGGAAATATTTTGAATCACCGCACACATCTATCGGCAAGCAGCTCTTGATTCCCCCACAGCCTAATTAGAAAGCATCATACCCTTTGCTGAGCGCACAATGTTTCACTAAAGGTGCCTTAGATTCACTGTCAATACGACCATTATCAGCGGTTCATCAATAGAAAGAGATCTCCTCAAACTGGCGCCACGGAATTAACACGCGACAAAATAAACTGCTGTCTACAAGAAGAGGAGAGAAATTCAACCTTGGTTCCCCTCTCTATGTACTTGACAGCAAGAAGCTCATTTGTCTTCCTATCTCTGACCAACCTCGCCACTCCAAAATTCCCAGAGCCGAGCTCCTTCAATGGCTCATAACGCTCTTCCATTCTCCGCACCCCTCACTCGTCAATCAAGCACACCACCTCAGCCGGAACTTCACTGATCATCAATCACAAACAATAACAATCACGCCCAACATCCCCCCCCCACCCCCCACCCAAAAAAAAAAAAAAAAAAACGAAACGCTAAAACGACAGAACCCAAGAAAGACGAGATCATACGAGACCAAACAACAAAAGTTATGAAGCTCTGCTTTCTCTGCGAGACGAGCTTAAGGAAAAAGAGAGATTCTTACAAGCTGAACCCAAGGAAAAGGTGAAAGAACGGGTCTTCAGGAGGTCTTCAGGACTCGAACTGTGCACAAACGCGCAAACAGACTTCCAAGAATCTTCACGGCTCGAGACACTTTCTAAGGGGAACAAATGGGTCGGGAAGAAACGTGACAAGGAAGAGAGAAGAAAGAAAAAAACCGAAGCTGAAGAGGTCGTCTTCTACGCACGAAGCTGGTCTTCTCTAACATCAAGAAGACTTCAGGGGGACAGAGCATGCCATTACAATACTGGACCGACGCTGACAACAGACCGACGTTTTCTGATATGAATATCGCGCAAGAAGAGCCGCAAAAACAATGGGAAACCCGTACGAATCGCTGTCAGTGACTCGATACAGTCCAGTCAACCATATAGTAAAATAATCATATTTTAATGGCAGAAAAAGGAAGAGGCCAATCATTGGGTCCTACGTGACTTTCGATACCCTGCCGACGCCGGTTCGAGGAACTATTCAAGGCACGCGGATGACGCTCTTCCCTCTGTGCGCGCGCGTCAAGGAGGGCTAGATAAGGCCGGCATAGGATATTTCATCCTGTGGACTAATCTCATTACTTATGTAATCTAGAGTCTTGTTCAAACCCTCCTATTTTTTTAGACCTATCAAATAGGCGGATTAGATCGGATCGGCTTCAAGTTTAATTATAAATAATCCAATCCAATTTGACAAGTTTAATCCATTTATCATAATATAAATTTCTCGACCCATAATAAACTTGATCCATATGCAACTCATAGTCAAATCTAGGAAAGCTTGTTTTCTTATGATTTTTTTTAAATGGTATTGCTAAAATACTTTCATGCAATACAAATTTAATGACAATTTTTATAAATTTTTTAAAAAATTTAGGCTCTGTAAAATCATTTTGTAGAAAAACAAAAATATTTTTTGGTGTTACCCTGAAATCTGAAATTAAATTAGAAAATATATTATGTTGTTTGATATGGAAGATCTGATTTAATTTTCCTCTATGCACTTTTTTAAATATTTTTTATTTTTAGTTTTAAAAATAAATTTTTTAATTATTTGTTTTTTTTTTTTTTTTTCTTTTTCCTTCTTCTTTAGCGACCTACCACCGGCGACTAGCTACACGAGAGCACGAGCTTCGCCACAGATCATAACATTTATTTTAGCCTTTAGATTTAAAATCCATTCAAGATAGGCTCTATGATTCATTTGTCTTTTTAATGGGTCATATATGGATTTAAGATTAATTTTGACATGTCTAGCGTTTTTCGAGTTTTATTTTGCCAAAATAATCTCTTTAACAAATTTATGTCGGGACATCTTCTTTTGCTAGCCGGAATTTACATAAACACATTGAGTTATGATGGTTTTTTCTAAAGTAATTTATTTGCCGTAATAATCTGCACCAGCACGCCGTTTGGAAAAGAAGACCACGATGCTTGCACGTCGACGGAACCGAACTGTCGGACGAGCTTGTCAATTTCCAGGCTCTTTAGAGATCCGTCGTGGATATTGCTGGAACCAGACATTTCCATAAGGAAACACATCTGAAAGGTAATGACTAATTGCGATTATTTTCCAAACCTTTCATTAGCGCGTCATCAAACAGCCAAAACCATATGAAAGATCTACATGTTAAAATGGCAAAGGTTGATGACAATCACGAAATCGGACAAATGGCAATACTACAGAAAAAAAGTTTCCGAGTCACCTCTTGACAATTGATACTGGTATACATGGTAGGAGAAAGCAATATAGATTGGGAAAGGGATTATAGGGGAAATGATCGCTTGATATCTCTAGCTCTTTCCTTTTTTGAACCAAAATTGAAATCCGCATACTTATCTTTCGTCTAAAACTAGGAGATCGCGAATGTTGTCGGGCATCGCGAGCACTTCAATTCAATACCTGCACCAAGGACGTAGAACGTATAATATACAAAAATGGAGAAAGACAAACATGACTCTCCAAGCGCAGCATATTCATGGTATGTCCTCAAATTTGGAAGCTGTACATGCCATGGGTACGACATTTCACACTAGGATCCCGAGAAGCAAAATCCTAGATACTTCATGTTATATAAGCTGGTGTGAGGAATTACCATGCACGGTCAGCTTCGACAATCAGAAGATCTGATCAAGATATTGATCCATGGTTGTGTATTTGACATCAGGGTAGAGCTCCGAAGCTTCCACTCCGAATGATGGCTCAATCTTGATGTTGGTTTGGTCTCCTTTCACGAAAGTAGAAAGGGATATGGCCAACATTAGATTGAGTGGAAATGCCGTCTCTGCAACACGAGTGGACAAGTAGACCGATCAATGTCAGAAGCTTTAAATGTCAGAGAGAAATCTATTAGCAACGCATCCTTGACCTTGAATGTCCTTCAGAACTTGCTCCTCTGGAACATAAACCCTCTCCAGGGTCTTCCCAATCTTTCTCTCCCACAAAGACACGAGATCATTTATCGAGTAAATGTTGGCAGGAGGTTTGATATACAGAATTTTGTTCAAGGTCCTTGGATCATCCACAGCTTTGATGATATAGGTGCCGATGTCATCTTCCTTGTTAAACACCGCTGGATATTGACGGAAAAATTTCAGAATTTGGCTTAAAAAAAATATATCAGAGACATTGATCTTCCTAGAGCGAGTTTCAGCTCCCATTCAAAGAAGAATTCTCTTGGTAAATAGATTCATCAGACACTGGCACACAAATGTTTCCATATGTTCTTTTCTCAATCAAATACATTAAGATAACCTTTGTAACGTGGTGAACAGGCGGTATTGCGCCAAGATAACCCGCATCACTTTCATATCATCTATTAGTCTCCAAAAGTGAAGACTACTGGACGTCAAAAGACCCAACATCTCCAGAATTGCTTCTTACCTTTTGCATTTCCATCCCCTAAGATGACAACTTTATCTCTAGGGGCGGCTGTAGCCCCAGGCTGCGCCAATGTTGGAATGAAGTAACCTGCAAAAGAGTTAGAAGACACAAAGGTATAAGGGATTCCCTCCGCCTCAACAAGACGGCAGATCTTGGCCTTGATAGCAAACATAGCTTTTGCTGGCTTCACAGCATGGACACGATCCACATCACTTCCAAACTCTGAAGGCAAGAATCTCTAAAAGGAGAAGTAACCAAATCAGAAGAAACATCTTTATCAGAAAGCATACATGATGAGTCTATGACAGAAGCCCACACTGTGCTATACTTGGATTTGAAATAACTATCCTAGTTTCACTGATGACTTCTACACAAAGTCATAGCCATTTAAGATGGGAAAAAGAAGTGAAGTCTACAGATAATTAAGTCAATCCCATCTCATTTCATCAAAGCGAAGCTCACAAGGAAAACGCTGTGCACTTGCTGTCAGAAATAACAAAACTGATTTCCCTTCAATCTCCAGGAAAAATCCTAGTTTGGAATTTGGTTCCTATTCCAACTAAGGGCAGCGTATATGGTGGTTGTGCACGGAAGCAGCAACTCTATCTTCCTTGCTGCAGGTGCACTTGGTCAGAAAATAAAACTTAGAAAGGGAAAGCCAATTGTGGACTTGTTGCAGATTAGGTTGTACGAAGAAGAGAAATCGAATTCTACTTTGTGTTGGACAAGTTTGCACGACGCTTATCTTAATCTTTTTTCCTTCCTGTATATTTGCGCCCTTACAGTCTAAAGTTTCTATTTTCCGTTTAGTTCCAGGGCTTACACGAGAAGACATGAATTAAGTTAACACAACTTATATCATCAGTCAAATGCTAAATGAACGATAGTAACAATGACAAATCAGAAGAAACAGCACCACCTTGACATTGCCGGCTGCTTTAATGGCAGCAACAATCTTGTCTTGGTCCTCTAGTTGTCCCGTTCCGACAGCAGATATTACCACATCAACCTGCTTAATCGCATTCAGTAGAGTCTCTTGGTCGTACATGTCTCCCTGAGAATTGGATCACCAAGAGCATGGACAAACAATCAATGAAGTCAGCAATCATCAACAAGATTCGACTACACAGCATCCGCAGCGGTAGCCATCTCATAAACAGCTAAGGCATATCACATATGGCAGTTTCTATAAAGATTTGTCTGAAAATGTTGCTTGCTTGGATCCACATGCCGAGCTGAGATAATTCGTCAGGCAGTGTGAAAAATTGCAACATGACTCCATCAACTCGATCAAGTGAAAGATTGAGATAACCATCAACTCCGATTCTACTGCTAAAAACATTTCTCAGAACAATGAACAACATTAACGGCACGCGACAGCTTCAATTCCTTGAAGTAGCTACTACTCACCCAAACTAAATTGACGCCTAAGCTCTTGAAACCTTCAACGATGTCGGCCCTGGCGGGGTTGGAGAGAGCGGACTCCCTCAGGAGAGCGAAGGTAGGGTGACCAGACTTAGCACTCGCTTCCACAATAAACTTTCCGATGTATCCGGTGCCTCCGATCACCAGGACTCTGCTCTTCTCGGCCATCTCGGAGGCTTTTCACGGCGGAAGGGTGGTGTTTCCTGGCGAACTTGATTTGTCTCGCGCTGAAACTGTTGGCAGGCTTCGAGGTGAATCGTCGTCATTTTATTTTGATTCCAGGAGGGGGCATGATTGTCATTTCGGTGAATTGATTTTTCTTCGTATCATTCTTCACTTGGAAAACGAGTATTCAAAGTGGAACAAGAAAAACAGAGGAAAATCGCATACGAAGTACCTTTCAATCTATTCTGTCCAATTTGACCGATGGTGTAGTTTGACATATTTGGCTTCTACTTATCTAGATGTTACCTATGGAGTAAGAATTATTATATGTTGATGGAGAAACCGTACCAATCACATTTGATGGTAGAAATTTTTTTTTTAAAAAAAAATTAATTTTTTATGATATGTTGATGAAACTTGTGATCATGAAATTTCATATTTTCACACTGACAATTTTAACTTAGTGGGGGTACACAAACAACAATTAGGCAAGTGATACTGAGAATTGAAAAAGTACTTTCAAATATGCTTTCTTTCTTGAATCAAGATAATTTCTTGGTCATCAAAAAAACACCTTATTGTTGCACTCTTTGCAATCGTAGTAGAATACATGGCATTAACTTCAGCAGCATGTCAAGTGATATGACTTCATAGGGTACTTTCTGAGTTGATGCATGAACAAAGAGGTCATACCAAAACAGTTTACAACAATAAGTCAGACATTACATTAGCCAAGAATCCTGTTTTTCATGGTAAATGCAAGCACATTGACATCAAGTATTACTATATTCGTGAGCGAGTCAGAGATGGTGAGATGGAGCTTAATTTTTGCTGATCAAAAGATCGTATTGAAATATTTGGATGAAACCATGGAAGGTGGATTCTTTCAAAAAATTAAAACTTGAAGACGGATTCATTTGAAAAATTAAAGATGATGCTTAGTGTTGTTGATTTCCAGAATTAATTTTAAGGAAGGTCGTTGAAATACAATAAAATTGATTCGGGCTGTTGAATTGTCAACACCTCTTGAAATCAGTACCAAACCTATGGCTAGCTAGGGGTACAAGCATTAAAATTCTTCACAAGACAAATTGAAGTGTAGTTCTTCGTCAATCTCAAGTGAAGCTTGGTTCTTGTCTTCAGGTTATTCGGCTGCAATATTTTCCTAGTGGAGCTGCTTTTGTAACCATGCCTGCCGCCCATTGCGCTATAAATAAAGTTTCATGCTAAGTTTAGGAGCAAGCAGCGTGAGCTTCAGAATAGTGAGGTTGCTCGAATGTGAGGGAGAGAAAAATAAAAGCTGAGAGTTTGCCTTTATATAAGCAAGTTTTGCTTTGAATGTCCTGGCTGTGGTGTGAGAAAGTATATTATAGTAGTTGTGTGGGACAATATTTTATTTTAGTATTATACATGTACTGCAGTTTGGTATAACGAGTGTGTCGTAAGTCATCTATTACAAATTCTCATTTTACTGCCACCAAAATGTTTCCCCAACCCAACACATATAATACACAGAAATAGAGAAACCGTGTCTTTCTTTTAGGTTGGCCCATAAACCAATATCAACTCCAATCCAGAAGTAACTTCTACAAGCACAGCATAGATGCACACATTCAATATTCGTAGTATGTCCTCATATTTGGAGGTTGTACATGGCGTGAGATGATCTGGAACGACGTTTCACACAAGGATCCTGACAAACAGAATCCTATATAATTCATGATTCAAGCTGATGTGAGAAAGTACCAAGCACAGTCGGTTTTCATAATCAGACAATCTTATAATCAGACAATCTTATCAAGGTATTGATCCACGGTAGTGAAGTTGACGTCTGGGTAGAGCTCCGAAGCTTCCACTCCGAAGGATGGCTCAATCCTGAAGTTGGTCTGGTCTCCTTTCACGAAATTAGAATGGTAGATGGCCAATATCAAGTTGAGCGGGAATACCGCCTCTGCAATATGACAGGACAAGTAGAGCGATCGACGTCATAAGCTTTAAATCTCGGAGGAAGAGAAAGTCTCGAGTGCTTAAATCTGACAGAAATGCATCCCTAACCTTGAATGTTCTTCAGAATTTGCTCCTCTGGAACATATGCCCTCTCCAGGACCTTGCCGATCTTTCTCTCCCACAAAGACACGAGCTCATTCATTGAGTAGGTGTTGGCAGGAGGCCTGATGTACAGAATTTTGTTCAAGGTCCTTGGATCATCCACAGCTTTGATGGTATAGGTGCCGATGTCATCCTCCTTGTTAAACACCGCTGTATATTGACAGCGAGAGTTTTAGAATTTGGCTAATAAATGAATCACAAAGCCATCGATCTCCCTAGAGTTACTTTCGGCTCGCATTGAAGAAGAATTCTCTTGGTAAACAGATTCATCAGACATCTGGCAGACAGATGCATCCATATGTTCTTTTCTCAACCAAATACATGAAGATAACCTTCCTGATCTGCCGACTAGGTGGTATTGTACCGAGATAAACCACATCACATTCATATCATCAATTAGTATCTGAAAGTGAAGACTAATAAATGTTAAAGTCCCAACATCTCCAGACAGGGAAGTTGCCTGGAATTCTCAAGCTTCAAGAACTACCCCTCCCCTCATTCTGATCACTACTGCAATTAAATCATGAAATACGTGCAGAAAAGTATTAACAAATTAAAATGCGCATTTCAACGAATTGCTTCTTACCTTTGGTATTTCCATCCCCTAAGATAACAACATTATCTCTAGGGGGAGCTGTAGCCCCGGGCTGTGAAAATGTCCGAAGGTAGTAACCTGCAAAAGAGTTAGAAGACACATAGGTATAAGGGATTCCCTCGGCCTCAACAAGGCGGCGGATTTTGGCCTTGATAGCAAATCCAGTTTTTACTGGCTCCACAGCATGGACACGATCCACATCATTTCCAAACTCTGAAGGCAAGAATCTCTAAAAGGAAAATTAATCAAATAAGAAAAAACATTTTTATTTGAAAGTAACAATACTTGAGTATATTCCCCTCATCCAACAAACTCACATGAGTCTGACCAAAAAAACAAAACCAAGCTTATATGAGACTAAATTTAGCTTCTTTTTTTTTTTCAAGATGTGACTATAACAGAGTAAAAATGATTGTAAGTGAATCAAAACAAGCAATTAAGAGATATTAGAAAAGTAGAAGAAAAACAAAAGTGAAGATTTACTTGTCAGGGCAATAGCCAGATAACTCTGCCAAGTATGTAAAGATACAGCTTGCTTAGACAATTTCACAAGAAATAAAATATCAGGTAAGTCCACCTTATGTGAGCATACTGAGCTCCACTCATTACCAACCGTCAACCTGCCAAAGCAACAACTGCTAAACTATCCACTAACTGGGTTTTGGTAACTTATTTGCTCCAATAATAATACTACTGAAAAAGACAATTTAAAGGATTAAGTAGTTGCTGTTTTCCATTCATGATCAAAGAGCTGGGTAGATGACCATAATCCAAATTGAGTGCTAGAAACCTTCTACTTTTTTTGCTGACCCAGAGGAAACCTAACCACACAGGTTCTGGATAAATAAAGCCATCAGCCCCTGGATTATGTGGGTAGCCCAATATCAGGCATGGGTTTGGTGTCAAAGTACCTTTTCAGTTGTGTAAAGATGTAAATCTCCGAGTAAATACATAAGAATATGCACGAATTCATGTAGATGGTGCACCGTGCATCCACAATGGCAGAATTTCCTACCCAATTGAATCCATTAAAAAGCAATAATGTGGATTTAGAGTAGCCCACTTAGCAGCTCACACTGTCCTATACAAAGTCATAACCATTTAGAGAAAGAAAGAAGTCATTTCGACAGATAAATGAGTCAATCCATCCCATTTCATCAAAGCGAAGCTCGCAAGGAGAGCGCAATGCACCTAAACCAGTAAGAAAAGAATCACGCTAACGCCAACCTATATCATCAGTCAAGTAGTAAACGAACTCAGTAGCTTGAAATGGAAATGACTAGGCACAGCACGACCTTGATATTCCCGGCTGTTTTGATGGCAGCAACAATCCGGCCTTGGTCCTCC
Source organism: Eucalyptus decipiens (assembly GCA_014182575.1). Lineage (NCBI taxonomy): Eukaryota > Viridiplantae > Streptophyta > Magnoliopsida > Myrtales > Myrtaceae > Eucalyptus > Eucalyptus decipiens. Next base: position 4,117,670 of record CM024613.1, on the reverse strand, counting down.
GTTTGTGCTTGCCCCACAGCAGAGATTACCACATCAACCTGCTTAATTGCATTCAGCAAACTCTCTTGATCGTATATGTCTCCCTGAGAATCAAATCACCAAGAGCCTCAACAAGCAATCAATAAACTCAGCAATTATTAATAAAAAAATCCTATTTTGGCCAGTAGGAAGACCAAGAAAAGGAGAAATACATATTCCGATGCAGATAAATCCTTCAATACCTTCATCAGACGAAAGGAAGTATTGTAATAAATAAAACAACGAGAAGTTACTATGCTCGACCGTACATTGCCTACCGATCTTGGGAGAGATTGAGATAAAAATCGACTCCGATTCTACTGCTAAAGACATTTTCTCCGAACGGCGAACCAGATTAGCGACAAGTGACGCTTCGATTCGTCGAAGCAGAACCACAGAGGTGGGGGCAATGAACACAAATCGCACGGGAATGACTACTCACCCGGACTAAATTCACGCCTAAGCTCTTGAAACCCTCGACGACGTCGGCCTTGGCGGGGTCGGAGAGGGTGGACTCCCTCACGAGAGCGAAGGTAGGGCGACCTGACTTAGCGCTCGCCTCCACGATGAACTTTCCGATGGACCCAGTGCCTCCGATGACCAGGACCCTGCTCTTCTCGGCCATCGGAGAGTTTTCCCGGCGGAGGTGTGGTTCTTTTTCCGGCGAACTCGATCGGCCTCTGAACTGACTGTCCAGTAACTGTCGATCGAGAGAGAGAGAAAGCGGAATCTTGTCTTCAAGTGACGGAGCGTTATTTGGCTTTTATTCCAGAAGGGCATAATTATCTTTTAATTAAAATAATTTTTAATGACATAAGTAATTCCATAACATTATCCTAACGTGCAGTGTGGTCCATGAATTTTTAATTTATTCGATATGATCCCTAAATTTTAGTCCAATGAGCAATATGATATCCGAATTTTTAATTTATTCAATATAATTTATGAACTTTTGACACATGTTTAATTTAATTATTAAATTATATGAAAATATTTAATATTATTATTAAATTTAATTTAATAGAATGATAATGTTAAATATTTTCATATGATTAATGGATTAAGTTGAATATGTATTAAGAGTTCAGGAATCACATGACACATTTTGTTAAAGTTTATAAATTACATTGAACAAATTAAAAATTAAAATATCATATTGTATGTTAAGTTAAAGTTTATAGATCATTTGTAATGTCACTTTTTACCAAAAAAAGGTACATAGATAGTGGGAAAATAAATTGAAGATGAAGATTTTATGTAGTTTCAATGATGATTTAGTTCTTGTAAAATAAGATAGGTTTAACTTGCCAAAAAAATAGAAAATTTAATTTTGATGGTGCTATAAATTTAAGTAATGATAATTGCCGAGTATTAGAGAAGGTATGGGCTTCTTTTGTCCCCTTCATTAACTCTCTGATGACTTCTTTTGCTTCAGCCGCAGAAAGCACTAAATTGAAAGGACTCTTTGTCCACTCGTAATATATACACATTTAATGCATTCGTGTATTACATGCTGTTTAAGCCAAATGGAGCACTTGATTTCTGAGAAGATATTAGGAAAATTGGACATGTCACGTAAGGTTTACGATAAACCATTCAAAAATCGACATGTAGCAATCCCACTAGTAAGAAATTTCAAAATGTCTACTCCTTCCTCTCTTCTTCGTTGCTTCTCCGTTTATTCTCTCTTCAAGTTCACGACTCCTCTTTGCTCTACTCTCTCTCTCTCTCTCTCTCTCTCTACCACCCTGTCACCTCCTCAAAGGGAATTAGAGGTTTGGACACCTTTTAGGTTCAGTTTATCATATGAAAAAAACGAGTAGAAATGGCATGAGAGGGCAATGAGCTACTCACCATGCATGTGCTTGCATGATTTCATGGAGTTTCATGGTGACTACAGCATCAGTTTGACTTTGGAGGTGCACTGAATTCTTTCTCCGGGGAGGGTTGATCACGAGATTAATTATATTTTTAATTCCAACGTTCTTGAAAGGAACAGAGCAACCTTATTAGATTGATTCATTAATGAAAGTTTGAGCCTATTAGATAATACTATCATTAAATTAAAAACATACTATGTTCATATCATCCAATCAAATTTGAAATTGTATTGTATCTATATTGCGTATGTTTCTCTGAAAATTTTATGATAAAAGAAGATATTTTAATCAAAGTTATTTTCAAAAAAAATAATCAATTTTAATTTGCCTGGAGAAAAGCTAAGAGCAATTAGGGTTCTTCACAATTTTGTGGTTTGCGATTTTGGCCAAATCCAAATTGGGACGGGGGTTGATGAAGGGGAGCAATGGTGTATCTTAGGTAAAGTGGAGTTTTTACCTTTAAAGAAATGACACTGCTTTATTTTTAAAATTTCATGTGAGCCACACACGCGTTATACTTTTCCAGACAAAAGGATTGAATTGAAAAATATGAAAAATGTTTAGAAATGAATTGGTCACATCGAAAGACTTAAATTTAAACTTGCCCGTATACAATAATTTTTTTATTTTTTTTGGTTATTTTCCCAACTTTCTCGTTAAGGAAAGGATACAAGAGTTCGCTCCCACTGTCGTGGTAAGAGTACGAATTGATTCACACCACTACCCACAAATGGTCAGGCTTGGAGGTAGGAATTTGGTTGCGGAGGAGTTTGTCCAGATTCATCGTGCAATTGCCATTTTGCCTTCTTATTCGTTCGACGCCTTAAATAGTCTTTGAAACGTTAGCAAATTCAGTTTACCCTTAATTATCTGGCAACAGAAATTTCACCTTTGCTGTCATCAAAAGATGGTAGGCTAAGGGCCTATTTGTTAATATTCTTTGTTTCTGTTTATGAATAAAATTTCTATTTTTTTTATTTTAGGGAACAAAAAAAACGAATAAACGTGTTTGTTTGCGTTTTTGTTAAATCTATTTTTTTGTTAAAGAACACATTTGGAACAAAAACAAGAAATAAGAAAAATGTGTTTCTTATTTCTCGAACAATTTTTAAGAACAAATTTTTCTCTCCTCTCTTTTTCTTCTCTTTTTTTTTCTTTTATTTTTCTTTTTTCTTTGGCCGCCGCCGACCGACCATGGCCGGTGACGCTCGGCCTCGCGGCCCGGGGGCCGTGGCGCCGGCCTCGCCGGGGGCCGGTGACGCTCAGCCTCGCCGGGGGCCGGCGATGCTCCGGCGAGGTCGCCGGCCCTCAACGGCCGGTCGCCGGCCATGACCGAGGCGGCCGACCAAAAAAAAAAGAAAAAAAGAAAAAAAAAGAAAAAAAAGAAAAACATTAAAAAACATTTAAAAATTAAAAGAAACAAAAAAGAACACAAATTTACCAAACGTGTTTCTGTTCATTTTTTATTCCCGAACAAGTTTACCAAACGTATTTTTTATTCAAAAATTGTTTCTCGAACAAAAACATTTTTTTCTATTTTTAGTCCCTGGAACAATTTTTAAACAAAAATGTTACCAAACACGCCATAAATAGACCTCAAGTTTCAAATCCAACCTAAAAAGAAAAACCTCAAGTGTCAATTATGAGGTGATTTTCAAGGACATATAAAGTAATTGATTTCACCAAAACCTTACAGCATGTACGAATTACGACCTTGCACGTTGCAAATGGCAGGAATATTTTCAAATGCTCAAGAATTCTGGCCTGGTTTTATACGCTCCCCTGCGTTAATAAAATAGGAAAATTATATTTTTCACCCCTCTATTTAAACTGCTTCTCTAATTTAGTCCCTGTATTTTTAATTTGTCTAATCAATTTTTTATGGGTTGAGAAGTCAGTAGGGTTAGGAATTTGGCACGACACCATAAACCCTTGTCTCTTTTTTCTATAAGCTGGCCCAGAAACCCATGACAACTCCAACACAGATGTAGCCTACCCAAGCACACAGCATAGACGAGCACATATTCCGTATTCATAGTATGTCCTAATATTCGGAGGTTGTACAGTGCCATGAAATGGTCATGTAGTCACACCACTATAAATAAATGGTTAGGCTTGGAGATGGGAATTTGGTTCGAGAGGAATTTGCCCAAATTCAGCTTAGGGTGAGCATAGTTGAGGTGGACATTTCTCATCTTAGAATCAGAAACCGTCCATTAAAGACTGATTCCGAAAAATTTGAATCAAGACCCGCCCATTGGCTCCATGGATTCAACTAGAAACTAGATTGCTAGACCGGTCTAGTTCTCGAGTGGGTCAATGGAATCTATCATCAATCTCTATAAAAGCTTGTTCGGCCTTATATTCGAGTTGAATTATAAGTCATTGATTTTGATTAAGAATTGAAAACTATAAAGCAAAACGAATAGACAATGCTCATCAGCTAAAAACTTAATTTCTTTGAAAGTCATGATTTAGTCCTCTTAAGATTTTCGAACACCGTAAACAAGTGGAGAATTAGACTTCATGTTAAAAATCCTAACCTTCACAGAAGTTAAAACATTAGTCTTTTGATTCATCTTTTTTTCAACACGAACCTAATTAAATCATGGGATGCTAAAGAGAGACCTAATTATACTCTTAAAACGAGCGATTGGCTCTTATGGACATCTCTCATCGATTCTTTCATTTATCTATGTTTATTTATTTTGTTTTGGTTGAAAAAGCAAGTAAATGGATTATTAGAATGAAAAAAAAAAGGATGGGGTTAATCCTATAAATTAGTCAATAATATCCAATAACCACATATATATATACACACACACATATGTGGTCGAAAAACTACAAAATAAATAAGTAATCGAAATTGATTTTTTTAATATATATATGTACTACTTCGGTCCGAGTGAGTAGGCGAGTGATTCCATGCTTAGAACTCATCGATTCCACTAAATTTGACCACAAGTGCTGTTAGGATATTTGAAGAAATGGAAAGTGAAGATTCAAATGTTAGGGTAGCAACCAGATCACTCTGTCAAGGATAAAAAATGCAGACATGTTGCTTGCTTGGGCACTTTGCCAAAGTTTAACATATGCAAGTATCCCAATAGAGGGATTGGGTAACGTACTAAACTATATGCAACAATAATACGCCTGAAAAAGACCATTTCAAGAATAAACTAGTTCATGTTTCCCGCGAATTCATGATGGAAGAGCTGGGCTACATGTCCACAGTACATATTGAGCGCTCAGAACTTCTTATTCTGTAGGCTGACTGTTGACACCTGAATTTTGACGATTTAGTTTATTTATTTGTTGCATAGGAAATTAGGAGTTAAATTTTATAGCATATATATTTTTATTTGCATTTATTTTGTTATTGGCATTTTATTTATTGGGCCATGAGTGCGAATGGGTTGAAATTAGTTGGACTAAGCCACGAATGAGCGGTGGTTGGCCCACGTGTGTTTTAATTATCTCGTGAAAAATAAAAATTTTGAAATTATTCCTAGGATATGAATCTTTTGGATAAAGCGCATGTGTGAAAAATATTGCGACTTATCTTTTGCGAGATTTGGATTTCGAGAAAATATTTATCAGTAATCTCGAATTTTTATCAATAGTGATCGGTTGGTGAAAATATATGACGGATGTAGATTTGAAGGGAAAATCGAAAGCTTATCTCTTGCCCCCCTATAAAAACAACCGGGTACGAGGACTAGAGAGAGCTTCTTTTAAAAAAAATTCAGATAAGTGAAAGGGGAGAGAAGCCATCCGTGGAGGTTGAAAGGAAAGAAGAGAAAAAGAAAAAAAGCAAAAAGCTTCTGCAGAAAAGCGAAGGAAGAGGGAGAGTGACGTGAGAGAGAGAGAGAGAGAGGAGAAAAGTAAAGGGGTGATTTGACCCCTACTGTTCATCATCTTCCCCAAATCGCTGCCCCTCCTCTGCAACTTCCATCCGCGAGGCTTCCACCACCGTGCCGCGCCGAGCCTTGCCCCTGCTCCGCTCCCTGACGAACCGCCTCACCGCGCACGCCGACGCTGCCTGGAGCTCGAAGCCAGTCCCGTCCGACACCTGGATCTTCCTCCGCACGAGCCCCGACGACCCCCGTCGTTCGCCTCTGCCGTCTCCCCTGCAGTGCCTCCACCCGCGACGCGTCTGTTCCGACGCCGCGCCCACACCACGACAACGCTGCTGCAACCACCGACCGCTGCACCCGCACCGCCATCTCGCCTGTCGCCGGAGCTCTCCATCGCCCGCGAGCTCGTTGCTTCGCCAGCAAGTCCTTAACAGAACGCTAGCCCCCTGCGGAGACGCCGTCCGACTTATCCGCCGCGCCTCCTCCTCAGCCGTGACGCAGCCCCTACCGGATCGACGCCTGCACGCCGGTGCTCTGTCTTTGCGTACCTTCCCAGCGTCCTTTGGTGCTCGAAGCCCCCCACTGAAACCCGTGACCAGCTGCTGTGGTTGTGTCCACCACCCCTCGCCGGACCTTCGCCGGAGCCCCGACCGCGACGCCCTTACCGGAGCCGGTAACCAGCCTCGCGGGCGTGAAGTTTGAAAGTAAAAAAAAGGAAAAAAAAAAAGGAAATCATTTAGGTAGTTCTTTTTTATTTGCTTTATTTATTTATTTAATGTTATTCTCACTTATTTACTTTTTTTCCTTTAGTAGGATTATTCCTAAATATATGATTAATGTTCCATATGAAGTGCCCTCAAGTAGGGATTGATAGTCCGATTTTCGCGCCCAAATCCGACTCGCAATCCCTTATAAAATCGACAATCCAATCTCAAACCCGAGATTTGATTCGCGATTTAATTTAAAATTAGTGGGCCAACCCGATCTCACGAGATATGGTTCGTCAATTTTAGATATCAATCTTATCCTTGTTTGATTTCTTGTTGGTTGAATCAATATTATTTTCGTAAAGGAAAAATCAAAAATATTTGAGTTAGGATTAGATTTGCTATTTTAGGTTTAAAATTTGTCATATGATTTCGAATTTTTAAATCCAAAATCAAAAAGAAAAATCCGAATAAAGATTAGGTTTGTTTTGCATGTTAGGATTGCAATCTTGTTATGAATTTTTAAATAAAAGAAAACCAAAAGAAAAATCACATTCATTTAGGATGTTAGTTTTATTTGAATTGCATGTGGAAATTTTAATTTTGAATTTTATAAAAAAAACACAAAAAGTCATCATGCATATGTCATATAGAATTAAGGCATTTTTTGTATGTCATGGCATATTAGAATTGCATGTTTCATTTTAAATTTAGATCATTTTTTTTAGATAAATGGCATTTTAGATTTAGATAATGTCTTAGTTTAAATTAGGATTTAATATGACTTAATCCCTAGTTTAAATTAGATAGAATCTTAATCTAGCCAGATCATTTGAGATTTCATAAAATTTGTCTTAGAATAAGTTAGTTGCAATTCCTAGGATAGATTGCATTTTTAAAATAAAAAATGTCATTTGCACGTCATACAGAATTAGGTCCATGAAATAGACGTCATTTAGTGATTATTGTTAGGTACATTTTTAATCAGAAATTGCCCGTCATTAGACTAAGTCATTTAATAAATGTCGCATGACATATAACTCGCATACTAAATTGTATGTTGCGTGTCATTTAGTTAAAATAATTTTATATGTCATTGCATCGCATTACCTGTCATCATTTGATTAATTTAGATTGCATTTAATTATTGCATTTCTTCATGTCATATAGTTTAGGTCATGCTGCCATGTCATATTAAATTACATGCATTGAATAAGTCATGAATTTCATTAAATAAAGTGAAAACAAAAATTGGAATTGCGTGTTAATTAGAAACCATATCTAGGATTGTTGATGTGGATTTTAATTTAACACTGCAGATGCTTTCGTTGCTTTGAGGTAAGTTCTGCACTATTTAATTGCTTTCTTGGGTGTTAAATTGGTGGTTTTGCGCACCTGCATTTAACACCTCACATGATTAGGAAAATATATTTAAAATCAATCCAAATTGCTTGCCAAACATTTTTTAAAATAAAAAGAAAGACCGAAAGGGCGTTAGAGAAATTTAACGTAACCAAGTCCCCGTACTTAGTCTTTGGTTCGTAGGAGTAAAGTAAATCTCCCTGTTACTTTACTAGGGGTTTCTAATCGACCCACCAAAAATAGATTAGTGGCGACTCCTAGTTAAAATTTAATTGCATGTTAACAATTCAAACCTAAGTCGCGAATGGTATGATGAAATTTCGGAGGCGGGAGTTAAGTCTTCTGAGCAATAATCCATTAGTCAAACCCTAGGTGATCCAAACACCCAAAAATTTGGTCGTGACACTGACCTTATAGGAAATCCAAACACAGAGGTTCTGGATAAATAAAGCCTCCTGGACGTGGACCACAAAATACCTGTTAAAATATATTTCGAATTAACTATCACGTTTCAAATTATTGCAAGTAACTCTAGTGAACGTCCAAGCTTCGACTCTGACTTCTTTTGTTCGTGCATTAATTTCTCTGCTCGCGCCTCTCGACGATGAATAAATCAGCAAGCGGACATGTTTGTTTTTCCTCTTGTGGCCGCTGCACGAGGAAGAAATTAATGGCGCCCGACACTTTGGGATTCTTTACACGCCTCATTAAATGAAGGGGTGCAGGAGGAAGACTTTCGTGTTGTCACACATGGAAGATCTGACATGTTAGGTGCTGGAGCATTTGAAGAAGATAATGGAATGTGGGCTTTGTTCGTCTCTTTTTACTTACCCTTTTGTCTTCTTAGTCTAAAAATGAAAAAAGAAAAGAAAAGTAAGTCAGAGGTAATCATTTCCTTAGTACATGTCCAGAAGACTTTGTCATGCTAAACTAAATGATGAGAAACTTCTCTCGGCTATAAAAGAGGAGCTATTCGGGTTGAGGTACGAAAAGTCCTTCATGGCTACGGAGGAGAGAGGCCGACAGCTTTTTGGTGGCCGAGGGTGGAGTATTATTCTATTACATCCCCATTTCTTCCCCGCAAATAAGATTTGAAGAGACCCGGAGTGTTGAAGCCGAGTTAAATCGTTATTAACAGAATTTATTTGATTCTTTATGTGAAATTTCATCGGTAATTATGAAGAGCTAAATATTGTATGAGTTATTAAGTCTAATTAAGGGTTAAAAAATATTGAGAGAAAGCATTTGAATACTTGAGTGATTGAAATATTTGTTATATTACCTATTTTTATAGTGAAATTCCATACTTCTCTCCACATGAACGTAAGTTCTGATGTTCGAATTGAACCATAAAAATCCAATGTCCGATTTACTCTTCTTCTTTTAAACTATTTTTTTTTTTCAATTTGCTTGTCCATGCGAGTATTTATATAGATAGTACATTGTGCATCCTTGATGACTAAATTTCCTACCCAATTGAACATGTCAAAAAGCAATAGTGTGGATTTGAAATGGTTATCCACATTATGCTATACTTAGATGTTGAATAGTCATCCTCCGATTTCATTGATAATTTTTACACAAAATCATGATAGAAAAAGAGGTTTAGTCTACAGATAAATAAGTCAATGCGTCCTAGAAGTAAATAATTAAGCTAATGCAACTTGTATCATTAGTTGAATGCTAAACAAGTGATGATTATGATTATGAGGACAAAATTATTAAAAACAACACCGCCTTCATATTTCCAGCAACTTTAATGGCAGTAACAATCTTGTATTGGATCTGTAGAGCTATGCCGGCAGTAGAGATTACTATATCAACCTGCTTAATCACAATCAATAGTCCCTGAATCATTTTCGTCTACTTGAGAATCAAATGACCAAGAGTATGGATAAACAATCAATAAAATCGGCAGTCATCTGAACAACAGGTCAGTGCAGCTACATAGCTATAGCTGTCTCGGAAACAGCTAAGGCATACGGGAGTTTCTATAATGATTGTCTGAAAATGTGCTCGATCGAATCAACATGCGAAGCTGAAATGATTCATGAGGCAGCGTATAATTTCACCATTATACAAAAACAAAACATCAGAAAAGAGAAGGAGCAACGCCGAATTGCAGCAGGACTCCAATCAGCTCGATTGAGCGAGAGATCAAGACGAAAATCAACTCCATTTCCACTGCTAAAGACATTTCTCAGAACGACAAGCAAGATTTAACGGCATGCGACCCTTCGGTTCCTCGAAGCAGAGCCAGATGTCGGAAACGAAGGCCATCGTGATCGCACTAGAGTAACTACTCACATGAACTAGATAGACGCCTAAGCCCTTGAAACCTCTGACGAGGTCGGACGGCCCCACGAGAGTAAAGGTAGGGTGACCAGACCTAGCGCTCACTTCCACCATGAACTTTCTGATGCACGTGGCGACTCCGATCACCAGGACTTTGCTCTTCTCGACCATCTCGGAGTGGTTTTCATGGTTGGAGCCAGTGGATTTTCTCTGACGAACTGGGTCGGTCTCCGTAGCGATTCTGCTATAGCTACTTAGAAGGAAGAAAGGGAGAGAGCGCGCTAAAATGCGGAATTCCACGGCGTGCTACTGATAAATATACAATAAATTTATCTCGAATTAATTTTTTAATCACAGAAAATTCCAAATGATATACTTATAATAATTTAACCTAAATTAATTTATTCAACCGTTGAAAACCCTAAACTATACAATCCATTAAATTATATAGAGTAAAATCCAAAGCCGTCAACTATCATATATTACCCAATTTAGTAATTTGATAATAAGATAAATTTATCATAAATATATTAATTTGGAATAAATTTATCAAAAGCGTATTAATTTTTTGTTAAATTTATTATAAATGTATTAATTTAGATGTGTTATAATATTGATTTTATTTATTTTGGTTCTGGAATGGCACAATTGTCTTTTCATTGGATTGTCTCTTTAATTCATTGTCTTTTCAGCCACTTGATTTTTCTTGATCTTATCATTAGGTGGGACGGAAGGACATGCACAGTGGACGAATAGAAACAGAAGGAAATCTGATATCAGCTACTTTTAGTAGAAGGTTTGTCTTGTTCAAGGGGAGACGATTTGGATTATTGTGTATTAACAAAACTCAACTCGCTAAAAATAAGAAAATCTACATTTAAGTTTGGATCGTGCTAATTTAAGTAATCCTAATTTTGAACGTTGGAGATTCTAATTAACTTTAGTATTGTGATTGTGTTTCTCGATTGATGTTAGACTATTGTGATGTACAATGATTTGTCATGCAAATATTAAGGAAGAAGTTGGAATTGTTTTTTTATCATACGAAGGAGAAATGAGTGGGGTTGGAAAGGGCAACGAGGTACTCGTCGTGCATGTGTTTGCATGGTATCTTGACGTATTACATTGATTATGAGATTACTCTTTTTATTATTTTGGGTAACATAAGATTTCTATGTTTTCAAATTCACGAATATTTGGAAAAAGGAAACTTACCTTGTTAGATTAATTCCTTCATAAAAGAGTGAGCTCGATATAAATAAATTAAGCAAATTATAAGATGGTCTCTTTATCATTAAATGGAGAAGACTTTATGCTTAGATCATCCATTCAAAATTCGAAATTGCATTTTACCTAATTTGTGAATTTTTTTTTTCAGTCCTACTTTATTCTTACTCTACACTCACTCTCAGACTTTTACCCCGCCTCTGCGGGCGTGGAAATCGAAACTCACTCAAAACTTACGCGTCCTCACCCTATCCCCCGAGAAGGTAGGGATTTGAACCCCTCACCTCCCCCTTTCATGTTGGAATGGTAGTCCGAGTGGTTCTATGTAGACACCGCCTTTTTAGGCTTTCTCATTTAGAAAAGGACATGAGCCCACGCCGACTATGGTAAAGAATTTGGTTCGCGAGGTGTCCAAATTCATCGTGCACGCGTCTCTTCTTCTTGCTTGTTCCACGCCCATAACACTATAAGTCTATAACAGTCGTTATAGCATCGAGGATAATCCTACATCGTGAGATTTGTTCATCGATCGGTTTTAACTTGCTATTCTCTCACCCTTCATCAACTGGTAACAGAAATATCATCTTTGCTGCTTTAACAAGTAATCTGCCAAGTAAACCTCATCTCAATTCCGAGGAAATCTTCGAAGACATATAATACACAAAAATAGAGAAACCGTGTCTTTCTTTTAGGTTGGCCCATAAACCAATATCAACTCCAATCCAGAAGTAACTTCTACAAGCACAGCATAGACGCACACATTCAATATTCGTACTATGTCCTCATATTTGGAGGTTGTACATAGCGTGAGATGATCTGGAACGACGTTTTACACAAGGATCCTGACAAACAGAATCCAGTATAATTCATGATTCAAGCTGATGTGAGAAAGTACCAAGCACAGTCGGTTTTGATAATCAGACAATCTTATCAAGGTATTGATCCACCGTCGTGTAGTTGACGTCTGGGTAGAGCTCCGAAGCTTCCACTCCGAAGGATGGCTCAATCCTGAAGTTGGTCTGGTCTCCTTTCACGAAATTAGAATGGCAGATGGCTAATATCACATTGAGCGGGAATACCGCCTCTGCAATATGACAGGACAAGTAGATCAATCGACGTCACAAGCTTTAAATCTCGGAGGAAGAGAAAGTCTCGAGTGCTCAAATCTTACAGAAATGCATCCCTAACCTTGAATGTTCTTCAGAATTTGCTCCTCTGGAACATACACCCTCTCCAGAGCCTTGCCGATCTTTCTCTCCCACAAAGACACGAGCTCATGCATTGAGTAGGTGTTGGCAGGAGGCCTGATGTACAGAATTTTGTTCAAGGTCCTTGGATCATCCACAGCTTTGATGGTATAGGTGCCGATGTCATCCTCCTTGTTAAACACCGCTGTACATTGACAGGGAGAGTTTTAGAATTTGGCTAATAAATGAATCACAAAGCCATCAATCTCCCTAGAGTTACTTTCGACTCGCATTGAAGAAGAAGTCCCTCGGTAAACAGATTCATCAGACAACTGGCAGACAGATGCATCCATATGTTCTTTTCTCAACCAAATACATGAAGATAACCTTCCCAATCTGCCGACTAGGTGGTATTGTACCAAGATAAACCACATCACATTCATATCATCAATTAGTATCTGAAAGTGAAGACTAATAAATGTCAAAATCCCACCATCTCCAGACAGGGAAGTTGCCTGGAATTCTCAAGCTTCAAGAACTACCCCTCATTCTGATCACTACTGCAATTAAATCGTGAAATATGTACAGAAAAATATTAACAAATTAAAATGCGCATTTCAATGAATTGCTTCTTACCTTTGGTATTTCCATCCCCTATAATAACAACGTTATCTCTAGGGGGAGCTGTAGCCCCGGGCTGTGACAATGTTTGAAGGTAGTAACCTGCAAAAGAGTTAGAAGACACATAGGTATAAGGGATTCCCTCGGCCTCAACAAGGCGGCGGATCTTGGCCTTGATAGCAAATCCAGTTTTTACTGGCTCCACAGCGTGGACACGATCCACATCATTTCCAAACTCTGAAGGCAAGAATCTCTAAAAGGAAAATTAATTAAATAAGAAAAAACATTTTTATTAGAAAGCAACAATACTAGAGTATATTCCCCTCATCCAACAAACTCACATAAGTTCTGACAAAAATAAAAAAACCAAACTTACATGGGATTGAATTTCGCTTTTTTTTTTTTTTTTTTCAAGATGTGACTATAACAGAGTAAAAATGATTGTAAGTGAGTCAACACAAGCAATTAAGAGAGATTAGAAAAGGAGAAGAAAAAAAAAAGTGAAGATTTACTTGTCAGGGCAATAGCCAGATAACTCTGTCAAGTATGCAAAGATACAGCTTGCTTAGACACTTTCACAAGAATAAAATATCAGGTAAGTCCATTGCCTTATGTGAGCATGTTGAGCTCCACTCATTACCAACCGTCAACCTACCAAAGCAAGAACTGCTAAACTATCCACTAACTGGGTTTTGGTAACTTATTTGCTACAATAATAATACTACTGAAAAAGACAATTTAAAGGATTAAGTAGTTGCTGTTTTCCAGTCATGATCAAAGAGCTGGGTAGATGACCATAATCCAAATTGAGTGCTAGAAACCTTCTACTTTTTTTGCTGACCTAGAGGAAACCTAACCACACAGGTTCTGGATAAATAAAGCCATCAGCCCCTGGAGTATGTGGATAGCCCAATATCAGGCATGAGTTTGGTGTCAAAGTACCTTTTTGGTTGTGTAAAGATGTAAATCTCCGAGTAAATACAAACGAATATGTACGAATCATGTAGATGGTGCACCGCGCATCCACAGTGACAGAATTTCCTACCCAATTGAATCCATTAAAAAGCAATAATGTGGATTTAGAGTAGCCCACTTAGCAGCTCACGCTGTCCTATACAAAGTCATGACCATTTAGAGAAAGAAAGTGAATTCGGCAGATAAATGAGTCAATCCATCCCATTTCATCAAAGCGAAGCTCGCAAGGAGATCGCAATGCGCCTAAACGAGTAAGAAAAGAATCACGCTAACGCCGACCTATATCATCACTCAAGTAGTAAACGAACTCAGTAGCTTGAAATGGAAATGACTAGGCACGGCACGACCTTGATATTCCCGGCTGCTTTGATGGCAGCAACAATCCGGTCTTGGTCCTCCGTTTGTGCTTGCCCCACAGCAGAGATTACCACATCAACCTGCTTAATTGCATTCAGCAAACTCTCTTGATCGTAGATGTCTCCCTGAGAATCAAATCACCAAGAGTCTCAACAAGCAATCAATAAAGTCAGCAATTATTAAAAAAAAAAAAAAAAAACCTATTTTGGCCAGTAGGAAGACTAAGAAAAGGAGAAATACATATTCCGATGCAGATAAATCCTTCAATACCTTCATCAGACGAAAGGAAGTATTGTAAGAAATAAAACAACAAGAAGTTACTATGCTCGACCATACATTGCCTACCGATCTTGGGAGAGATTGAGATAAAAATCGACTCCGATTCTACTGCTAAAGACATTTTCTCCGAACGGCGAACCAGATTAGCGACAAGTGACGCTTCGATTCGTCGAAGCAGAACCACAAAAGTGGGGCAATGAACACAAATCGCGCGGGAATAACTACTCACCCGGACTAAATTCACGCCTAAGCTCTTGAAACCCTCGACGATGTCGGCCTTGGCGGGGTCGGAGAGGGTGGACTCCCTCACGAGAGCGAAGGTAGGGCGACCGGACTTAGCGCTCGCCTCCACGATGAACTTTCCGATTGACCCAGTTCCTCCGACGACCAGGACCCTGCTCTTCTCGGCCATCGGAGAGTTTTCCCGGCGGAGGCGTGGTTGTTTTTCCGGCGAACTCGATCGGCCTCTGAACTGACTGTGCAGTAACTGTCGATCGAGAGAGAGAGAGAGAAAGCGGGAATTTGTCTTCAAGTGACGGAGCGTTATTTGGCTTTTATTTCAGAAGGGCATAATTGTCTTTTACTTGAAATAATTCTTAATGACATAAGTAATTCCATAACCTCATCCTAACAGGCTAACATTACATGCATTGTAGTCCATAAACTTTTAATTTATTCGATATAATCTCTAAATTTTAGTTGAATGAGCAATGTGATACTCGAACTTCTAATTCATTCAATATGATTTATGAACTTTTGACACGTGTTTAACTTAATTCTTAAATTATATGAAAATATTCAATATTGTTGTTAAATTTAACTCAATAAAAGGATAATATTAAATATTTTCATATGATTAATGGATTAAGTTGAATATGTATTAAGAATTCAAGGGTCATATTACACATTTTATTAAAGTTTGGAAATTACATTGAATAAATTAAAAATTAAAAGAACATATTGTATGGTAAGTTAAAGTTTATGAATCATTTATAATGTCGTTTTTTTCCCAAAAAAAGGTACATAGATAGTGGGAAAATAAATTGAAGATGACGATTTTATGTAGTTTCAATGATGATTTAGTTCTTGTAAAATAAGATAGGCTTAACTTACCAAAAAAATAGAAAATTTAATTTTGATGGTGCTATAAATTTAAGTAATGATAATTGCCGAGTATTAGAGAAGGTATGGGCTTCTTTTGTCCCCTTCATTAACTCTCTGATGACTTATTTTGCTTCAGCCGCAGAAAGCACCAAATTGAAAGGACTCGTTGTCCACTCGTAATATATACACATTTAATGCATTCGTGTCTTACATGCCTTTTAAGCCAAATGGAGCACTTGATTTCTCATAAGATATTAGGAAAATTGGACATGTCACGTAAGGTTTACGATAAACCATTCAAAAATCGACACGTAACAATCTCACTAGTCAGAAATTTCAAAATTTCTACTCCTTCCTCTCTTCTTCGTTGCTTCTCCATTTATTCTCTCTTCAAGTTCACGACTCCTCTTTGCTCTGCTCTACTCTCTCTCTCTCTTCCCTCCTAACGAACCATGCCCCCGTCGTCACCTCCCAGAATCCTCTTTGCTCTCTCTTGTCACCCAAAAAGTGAAGAGAGGAGAGAGAAAATAAAAACGGCACAAACAAGGGAGAAGAGAAGAAAGGAAGAGGGCTGTAACTTTGCAGCTCCGATTCAAAGGTCAAATATTGTCAGAATCGGCTCAAATTTTAGTATGTTGTCCATGAGACCAAGGGTTAGAAGTTGATGGTTTTTGTTCATCGATAATCGTCTCCAAATTCTCTAGTTATGATTAAGGTTTTCTTACTTCTTTATTTATCTATTTATGTGGTGGGAAAAATATTATTGTGATATTGATGTTGAGCCTTTAGTGTATGACTAGAGAATAATATTTTGTGTATCATGCTATTCTTGATGATTAATAAATGTTTTTTGATGGTTCGTGGTTTTTCCCGTATCGAGTTTTCCACATTATTCTTTGGTATCGTTATTTGCTTTGTCTACTTATCATTTCTATTATGAGGCTATACATTGCTGGTTGTTGCTAGGGGTGAAGAGATTTTAAGTTGATTTAGTATTGGGATAGAAATTGATCCTGGATTACGTTTGGTCATGGTGAATTGTGTCCCCAGGTTCTCTTGGTATCCTCTCCACTCTCTTGTCCAATGGACCACCCTGTCACCTCCTCAAAGGGAATTAGAGGTTTGGATACCTTTTAGGTTCAGTTTATCATATGAAAAAACTAGTAGAAATGGCATGAGAGGGCAATGAGCTACTCACCATGCATGTGCTTGCATGATTTCATGGAGTTTCATGGTGACTATAGCATCAGTTTGACTTTGGAGGTGCACTGAATTCTTTTTCCGGGGAGGGTTGATCACGAGATTAATTATATTTTTAATTCCAAAGTTCTTCAAAGGAATAGAGCAACCTTATTAGATTGATTCATTAATGAAAGTTTGAGCCTATTAGATAATACTATCATTAAATTAAAAACATATTATGTTCGTATCATCCAATCGAATTTGAAATTGTATTGTATCTATATTGTGTATGTTTTTCTGAAAATTTTATGATAAAAGAAGATATTTTAATCAAAATTATTTTCAAAAAAATAATCAATTTTAATTTGCCTGGAGAAAAGCTAAGAGCAATTAGGGTTCTTCCCAATTTTGTAGTTTGCGATTTTGGCCAAATCCAAATTGGGACGGTGGCTGATGAAGGGGAGCAATGGTGTTTCTTAGGTAAAGTGGAGTTTTTACCTTTAAAGAAATGAGACCGCTTTATCTTTAAAATTTCATGTAAGCCACACACACGTTAGACTTTTCCGGACAAAAGAATTGAATTGAAAAATATGAAAAATGTTTAGAAATGAATTTGTCACATCAAAAGACTTAGATTTAAATTTTCCCGTATACAATAATTTTTGAATTTTTTGGTTATTTTCCCAACTTTCTCGTTAAGGAAAGGATACAAGAGTTCGCTCGCACTGTCGTGGTAAGAGTACGAATTGATTCTCACCACTACCCACAAATGGTCAGGCTTGGAGGTAGGAATTTGGTTGCGGAGGAGTTTGTCCAGATTCATCGTGCAATTGCCATTTTGCCTTATTATTCGTTCGACGCCTTAAATATTCCTTGAAACGTTAGCAAATTCAGTTTACCCTTAATTATCTGGCAACAGAAATTTCACCTTTGCCGTCATCAAAAGATGGTAGGCTAAGTGGACCTCAAGTTTCAAATCCAACCTAAAAAGAAAAACCTCGAGTGTCAATTATGAGGAGATTTTCGAGGACATATAAAGTAATTGATTGCACCAAAACCTTACAGCATGTACGAATTACGACCTTGCACGTTGCAAATGGCAGGAATATTTTCAAATGCTCAAGAATTCTGGCCTGGTTTTATACGCTCCGCTGCGTTAATAAAATAGGAAAATTATATTTTTCACCCCACTATTTAAACTGCTTCTCTAATTTAGTCCCTGTGTTTTTAATTTGTCTAATCAATTTTTTATGGGTTGAGAAGTCAGTTGGGTTAGGAATTTGGCACGACACCATAAGCCCTTATCTCTTTTTTCTATAGGCTGGCCCAGAAACCCATGACAGCTCCAACACAGAAGTAACCTACCCAAGCACACAGCATAGACGAGCACATATTCCGTATTCATAGTATGTCCTAATATTTGGAGGTTGTACAGTGCCATGAAATGGTTCATGTAGTCACACCACTATAAATAAATGGTTAGGCTTGGAGATGGGAATTTGGTTCAAGAGGAATTTGCCCAAATTCAGCATAGGGGTGAGCATGGTTGAGGTGGACATTTCTCATCTTAGAATCAGAAACCATCCATTAAAGACTGATTTCGAAAAATTGGAATCAAGACTCACCCATCGGCTCCATGGATCTAATTGGAAACTAGATCGCTAGACCGGCCCGGTTCTCGAGTGGGTCAATGGAATCCGTCATCAATCTCTATAGAGCTTGTTTTGCCTTATATTCAAGTTGAATTGCAAGTCATTGATTTTGATTAAGAATTGAAAACTATAAAACAAAACGAATAGACAATACTCATAAACTAAAAACTTAATTTCTTCGAAAATCATGATTTAGTCCTCTTAAGATTTTCGGACACCGGAAACAAGTGGAGAATTAGACTTCATGTAAAAAATCCCAACCTTCATGGAAGTTAAAACATTAGTCTCTTGATTCGTCTTTTTTTCAACATCAACCTAATTAAATCATGGGATGCTAAAGAGAGACCTAATTATACTCTTAAAATGAGTGGTTGGCTCTTATGGACATCTCTAATCGATTCTCTCAGTCCTCTACGTTTATTTATTTTGTTTTGGTTGAAAAAACAAGTAAATGGATTATTAGAATGAAAAAAAAGGATGGGGTTAATCCTATAAATTAATCAATAATATCAAATAACTACAAATATACATACATACATACATACATACATACATACATACATATGTGGTCGAAAAACTACAAAATAATTAAGTAATTAAAATTTACCAAAAAAAATAATTAAGTAATTGAAATTGATTATATATATATACTGGTTCGGTCTAAGTGAGTGGGCAAGCAATTCCATGCTTAGAACTCATCGATTCCACTAAATTTGACCACAAGTGCTGTTAGGATATTTGAAGAAATGGAAAGTGAAGATTCAAATGTTAGGGCAAGTATAAAAATATCGCATGGTCAACATCCCAAAGAAATCACTTTGTCAAGGATAAAAATGCAGACATGCTGTCCATTGCTCTTCTTCTTTTTTTTTTTTGGTGAAGCACTCTGTCAAAAAGTCCGATGACATATGCAAAACGAACAACGTATAAAACCCTCAAAAGCTATCGATCGAACAAGAGGAAACATGGTCAACATCCCAGTAGAGGGATTGGGTAACGTACTAACATATATGCAACGATAATACGCCTGAAAATTTTTTGGCCCAGACCATTTTCCTTCAAGAATAAACTAGTTCATGTTTTTTAGATATAAGCCCGCGAATTCATGATCGAAGAGCTGGGCTACATGTCCATAGTTCATACCCCATGAGCGCTCAGAACTTGCCAAGACCCCTTCAAGTTTCGAAGACATACATCTTCCCACGCTACTTTTGCTTATTCTGCCCGATGGATTCTGTTTCGAATAGAAGGGTCACCACCGCAATAAAAACCTCTTTGTTAGGAACCAATCCACTCCAGGATGAGAATATATCTAAGCCTAGGCTGACCTTTCCATAACTAGAGTGAAGAGGTAGGAAATGGAGTATTTAGGAGTCCGAACACAAGCCATCAAATCTACAAGAACAAATTCAAGGAACTCCCAATCTACCGTGTCAAACACAGAGGTTCTGGATAAATAAAGCCTCCTGGATGTGGACCACAAAATACCTGTTAAAATATATTTCGAATTAATTATCACGTTTCAAATTATTGCAGGTAACTCTAATGAACGTCGAAGCTTTGTCTCTGACTTCTTTTGTCCGTGCATTAATTTCTCTGCGCGCGCCTCTCGACGATGAATAAATCAGCAAGCGGACATGTTTGTTTTTCCTCTTGTGGCCGCTGCACGTGGAAGAAATGAATGGCGCCCGACACTTTGGGATTCTTACACGCCTCATTAAATGAAGGGGTGCAGGAGGGAAGACTTTCGTGTTGTCACACATGGAAGATCTGACATGTTAGGTGCTGGAGCATTTGAAGAAGATAATGGAACGTGGGCTTTGTTCGTCTCTTTTTACTTACCCTTTTAGTCTAAGGCTATGTGAACGTAAAAATGAAAAAAAAGGAAAGAAAAGTAAGTCAGAGGTAATCATTTCCTTAGTACATGTTCAGAAGACTTTCTCATGTTAAAACTAAATGATGAGAAACTTCTCTCGGCTATAAAAGAGGAGCTATTCGGGTTGAAGACTTTGATGGCTAGGGAGGAGAGAGGTCGACAGCTTTTTGGTGGCCGAGGGTGGAATATTATTCTATTACATCCCCATTTCTTCCCCGCAAATAAAAATTTGAAGAGACCCGGAGTGTTGAAGCCGAGTTAAATCGTTATTAGCAGAATTTATTTGATTCTTTAAGTGAAATTTCATCAGTAATTATGAAGAGTTAAATATTGTATGAATTATTAAGTCTAATTAAGAGTTAAAAAATATCATCGAATTATGAAGAGTTAAATATTGATGAATTATTAAGTCTAATTAAGAGTTAAAAAATATGAAATATTTATTATTTTATTTATTTTTTATTATTTTTATAGTGAAATTCTATACTACTCTCCATATGAACGTAAGTTTTGATATTCGAATTGAACCATAAAAAGCCAATGTCCGATTTACTCCTTTTTTTCGACTATTTTTTTTTTTTTCAATTTGCTTGTCCATACGAGTATTTATATAGATAGTACATTGTGCATCAATGATGACAAAATTTCCTACCCAATTGAACATGTCAAAAAGCAATAGTGTGGATTTGAAATGGTTATCCACATTGTGCTATACTTAGATGTGCAATAGTCATCCTCCGATTTCATTGATAATTTTTACACAAAGTCATGATAGAAAAAGAGGTTAAGTCTACAGATAAATAAGTCAATGCATCCTAGAAGTAAATAATTAAGCTAATGCAACTTGTATCATTAGTTGAATGCTAAACAAGCGATGATTATGATTATGAGGACAAAATTATTAAAAACAACACCGCCTTTATTTTTCCAGCTACTTTAATGGCAGTAGCAATCTTGTATTGGATCTGTAGAGCTATGCTGACAGTAGAGATTACTATATCAACTTGCTTAATTACAATCAATAGTCTCTAAATCATTTTCGTCTACTTGAGAATCAAATGACCAAAAGCATGGATAAACAATCAATAAAATCGGCAGTCATCTGAACAACAGGTCAGTGCAGCTACATAGCTATAGCTATCTCAAAAACAACTAAGGCATACAGGAGTTTCTATAATGATTGTCTCAAAATGTACTCGTTCGAATCAACATGTGAAGCTGAAATGATTCATCAGGCAGTGTATAATTTCACCAATATACAAAAACAAAACATTAAAAAGAGAAGGAGCAACACCGAATTGCAATAGGACTCCAATCAGCTCGATTGAGCGAGAGACATTTCTTAGAACGACAACCAACGGGCAAACTCTAGGGCCCACGGAGGAATCTACTATCCTCGTGCAACAGGTAAGTCCACATGTGACGTGCTAGGGATTCAAACTTCTCCCCTTCATGAGGGGAAGAAAGCCCGAAACTAACAACGCCACTCAGTGCGGTGGTATTCATTAAAAAATGGAGAGTAAAATCGAAAGCCGTCAATTATCACATATCACCCAATTTAGTAATTTAATAATAAGATAAATTTATCACAAATATATTAATTGAGAGTAAATTTATTAAAGGTGTATCAATTTTTTATTAAATTTATTATAAATATATTAATTTATATTTTTTATAATATTGATTTTATTTATTTTGGTTTTGGAATGGCACAATTGTCTTTTCAATGGATTGTCTCTTTAATGCATTGTCTTTTCAGCCACTTGATTTTTCTTGATCTTATCATTAGACATGCAAAGTGGACGAATAGAAACAGAAGGAAATCTGATATCAGGTACTTTTATAGAAGGTTTGTCTTGTTCGAGGGGAGACGATGTGAATTATTGTGAATTAAGAAAACTCAACTCGCTAAAAATAAGAAAATCTACATTTAAGTTTGAATTGTGCTAGATTTAAGTAATCCTAATTTTGAATGTTGGAGATGGGGTCGGTCCATGGATTTTCTTTCCTTTTATCACATTTGGCTCAAATTATTGAAGGGAGATAGTGTATCAAGCTATTCGCAAGGGCCAACTTGATCCTCTTCCCTAGCAATCCCAAATGAGAGAATCCTAAGAGAGCCGCCGGCTCCAACTACCTTTCATGTACGATCCATACTAGATATGACCATCTGTCCATCCTACTTCCTCTACATTCTTGATAGCTCATCTTTGTCTTAATAGAATCTTTCAGTAACATGTTTCGGTCCTCTTCCCCATTACTTAGAAAAAGTGACCCACCAGTTCAGGTACAAGATCATTATTGCTTGGACAATTAGACATCCAACCCGTAATTGCAATAATCCAATTGCAAGAGCGGAGCTCTACCAATTGAGCATGCATGAAGGAGTTGGATGCTTCTTCTATTCTTTTCTTTTCCTTGGCGCAGTTGGGCCATCCTAGACTTGAACCGGAGACCTCGCCTGTGAAGTAAATCATTGCACCTATGGTCCAATCAATTGGGAAAGAATCAATAGATTCCTTTTAGGAGCGATTCATCCTTCTTGAATGCACATACAACTCTCCGTTGTACTACGCTTTCTAAGTGTGCTTGTTTCCCCCCTTCTTCCTTACCATGGCAAGTCTTTATGAAATAACTCCGATGAGAAGAAAAAAGAAGGTGTTAAAAGACAGACCCTCCTAGCCCAACCCTAGATACTCTAAGATCCTTTTTTAAACTTGCTCCCATTTCGAGTCAAGAGATAGATAAATAGACACATCCCATTACACTGATCGGGGGCGTTCATAGTGACTGAGGGGGTCGAAGACTAAGAAGTGAGTTATTTATCATCCAAGCATTCTTCTTATGGCTAGATCCAATCTCCTGGTCCTGTGGAAAGGAAAAATAATATCGTGATTGTGTTTCTCGATCGATGTTAGACTATTGTAACGTACAATGATTTATCATGCAAATATTAAGGAAGAAGTTGGAACCGTTTTTTTATCATATGAAAGAGAAGTGTGTAGGGTTGGAAAGGGCAACGACGTACTCGATGTGCATGTGCTTGCATGGTATCTTGACGTATTACATTGATTATGAGATTACTCTTTTTATTATTTTGGGTAACATAAGATTTCTATGTTTTCAAATTCACGAATTTTTGAAAAAAGGAAACTTATCTTGTTAGATTAATTCCTTCATAAAAGAGTGAGCTCGATATAAATAAATTAAGCAAATTATAAGATGGTCTCTTTTTCATTAAATGGAAAAGACTTTATGCTTAGATCATCCATTCAAAATTTGAAAATTGCATTTTACCTAATTTGTGAAGTTAACATGGTACTATGTAGACACCACCTTTTCAGGCTTTCTCATTTAGAAAAGGACACGAGTCTGCGCCGACTCTGGTAAAGAATTTGGTTCGCGAGGTGTCCAGATTCATCGTGCACGCCTCTCTTCTTCTTGCTTGTTCCACGCCCATAACACTATATAAGTCTATAACAGTCCTTATAGCATCGAGGATAATCCTACATCGTGAGATTTGTTCATCGATCGGTTTTAGCTTGCTATTCTCTCACCCTTCATCAACTGGTAACAGATATCATCTTTGCTGACTTTAACATGTAATCTGCCAAGTAAACCTCATCTCAATTCCGAGGAAATCTTCGAGGACATATAAAATATTTGATTTCAGAAAAATGAGCATCAAATTTGGTTTGGCTTTATATACTCCATTGCAAGAATAGAAAAGGAAAATTATACTTTTCATCCTTCACTTTTGACCCAAATTTGGGTTAGGCTTTTGGCACGACAGCCCCTTAGCCCTTGTCTTTTTTTTATATATAAGCTAGCCCTAAACCCACGGCAACTCCAAAACAGAAGTAACTTCTCCAAGCACACGGCACAGATGAAACACAATCAGTATTCATAGTACGTCCTAATATTAGGAGGTTGTACAGTGCCATGAGACGATCAATGAGAGCGACGTTTCCCACTAGGTTCGTAAGAAGCGGTATACCATTATCATTTCTGTATCCAAGCTGATGTGAGAAATCAAATCCCCAAGCACAGTAAGTTTCGACAATCAGACAAACTGATCTAGGTACTCATCCACGGTGGTGTATTTGACATCGGGGTAGAGCTCCGAAGCTTCCACTCCAAATGACGGCTCAATCTCGAAGTTGGTTTGGTCTCCTTTCACGAAAATAGAATGGGATATGGCCCACCTCAGATCGTCCGGAGATTTCGCATCTGCAATATGAGCGGACAAATAGACCAATCGATGTCAAGTAGAGAATAGAGACAATTTCCACGTGCTTAAATCAAATAGTAACTCATCTGTGACCTCGAATTTGCTTCAGAAGTTGCTCCTCTGGAATATAGAACCTCTCCAGGGTCTTGCCGATCTTTCTCTCCCACAAAGACACGAGATCATTCATTGAGTAGGTGTTGGCAAGAGGTCTGATGTACAGAATTTTGTTCAAGGTCCTTGGATCATCCATGGCTTTGATGGTATAGGTGCCAATGTCATCCTCCCTGTTAAACACCACTGTATATTGACAGGGAGAATTTTAGTATTTGGCTAATAAATATATCACAAAAACTTTGATTTTCCTAGAGTTACTTTCGGCTCACATTTAAAGAACTCTCTTGAAATAAAGATTCATTTTATCAGAGATGAATGCATTCGTATGTTCTTTTCTCAACCTGATACATAAAGATAACCTTCTTAATAGGTATTGTGCCAAGATAACCAACATCACTTTCATATCATTTATTAGTCTCCAGAAGTCAAGACTAATGAATGTAAAAAGCCCGACATCTCTAGATAGGGAGTTGCCTCAAAATTCTCAAGCTTGAGGAACTGCTCTCAATCTCAACACTCCCGTAATTAAATCATAAAAATTGTACAGCAAAATCCTGAGCAGTCAGAATACGTATTTCAACGAATTGCTTCTTACCTTTTGCATTACCATCCCCTAAGATGACAACTTTATCTCTAGAGGGAGCTGTAGCCCCGGGCTGTGCCAATGTCGAACTGTGCCAACCTGCTAGAAAGTTACAAGACACATAGGTATACGGGATTCCCTGTTCCTCAAGAAGGCGGAGGATGTCGGTATAGTAAGCAGCATAAAAAGTTCTTGCTGGCTCCACAGCATGGGCACGATCCACATGACTTCCAAACACTGAAGGCAAGAATCTCTATAAAGAAAAATAGCCAAATCAGAAGAAACATTTCTATTGGAAAGCAACGCAAATTTAGAGCACATTCCCCTTATACAACAAAATTATACGAGTTCTGGCCAAATAAAACAAAACAAACTTATACGAGACTGAAGTACTTTTTTTTTTTGGGGTCAATATGTTGCTATAACAGAGTAAATATGACCATAAGTGAGAAAACAAATCCAGCAATTAAGCAAATTCTACCCCAAGTGCTATTAGAAAAATAGAAGAAATGGAAAGTGAAGATTCCAATGTTAGGCAGCAGCCAGATAACTCTGTCGGGTATAAAATATGCAAATATGCTGCTTGCTTGGATGGACACTTTCACAAGTGATAAGATATCAGGTAAGTGTATTGCCTTTTGGGAGCATGCTGAGTTCCACTCATCGTTGACCGTTTACCACCCGAAGCAACAACAATTACTACTAAGTACTATCCCAGTAAGTAGGGCTGGTAAACATATATGCAAAAATAATACTCCTGAAAAAGACCATTTCAAGGTTAAACTAGTTCATGTTCCCCGCGAATTCATGATTGAACAGCTCGGATACACGTCCATAGTCCATATTGAGTGCTCGAAACATGTGTTTTTTTCACTGATCTACAGGAAACCCAAACACAGGTTCTGGATATATATATACATATGAAGCCTCCTGGAGTATGTGGGCAGCGCAATATGAACACTGGGCTACACTTGGATGTGAAATAGTTATTCTCAAATTTCATCGAAGACTTCTACACAAAGTCATGACCAAAAGATGTGAAGTCTACAGATATGTAAGTCAATGCATCCTATTTCATCAAAACGAAGCTCGCAAGGAGAAGGTGATCCACTTATACCGGAAGGAAAGAATTAAGCTAACACAACCTGTATCATCAGTCGAATGCTAAACAAACAATGATGACAAGGACAAAATCATTCGAAACAGCGCCACCTTTATATTTCCGACCATCGTAATGGCAGCAACAATCTTGTATTGGTCCTCTGGTGATGTCTCAACGGTAGATATTACCACATCGACCTTCCTGATCGCAGTCAACAGAGTATCCGGATCATTTATATCTCCCTGAGAATCAAAGGACCAAGAGCATGAACTAACAATCGATGAAGTCAGCAATGATCAACAAATCCTGGTTTGGCAGTGGGATTCATAACCGATGAAGATAATACTTCAATACCTTTATCAGACAAGAAAAAATACGAAGACAAATAAATAACAAGCTACTATCCACAGAATTCTCGTCCATGGGATCTGAACAACAGGTCAGAGCAGCTACTACGTAGCTGTAGCTCTCATAAACAGCTAAGGCGTAGGGAAGTTTCTGTAAGATTTGCCTGAAAATGCGCTCGTTCGAATCAACACGGAAAGCTGAGATGATTCGTCACAAAAGATTTCACCTTTTTCACGAACAAAGACAAAATATCAGAAAAGATAATGAACAACGCCAAAGCCCAACGCGACTCCAATCAACTCGGTCGAGTGAGAGATCGAGACGAAAATCAGCTCCGATTCTACTGCTGAAGACATTTCTCAGGACGACGAGCAAGATTCAACGGCAGGCGAGGCTTCGATTCCTCGAAGCAGGACCAGATGTCGGAAACGAACGCGATCGCACGGGCATAGCTTCTCACCTGAACCACACGGACGCCTAAGCTCTTGAAACCTTCGACGAGGTCGGCCTCGGCAGGGTCGGACGGAGTGGACGGCGGTGCCAGGAGAGCGAAGGTGGGGTGACCGGACTTAGCACTCGCTTCCACGACGAACTTTCCGATGAGTCCGGTCACTCCGATCACCAGGGCTTTGCTCTTCTCCGCCATCTCGGAGTGGCTTTTCACGGCGGAGTCGGTGGATTTTCTCCGGCGAGCTCGCTCGGTCTCCTGAGCGACTCTGCTCCAGCTGCTTGTAAGAAAGGGAGAGAGCGCGCTAAAATGAGGAGGTACTTCGCACGGAAGCCCATCTATATTTTGATTCCAGAAGGGCATAAGCGTCTTTTCTGTGAAATTGTCTTTCCAGCGAATTGACTTCCCTCGATCTGATCCTTCACCGGAAAAAAGTGCATGAAATTAATTGTCTGTTACATTTATCTTAAATTAATTATTTTTATCTATATAAAATTCTCAAACGGATATATTAGTGCTATATTGATCACAAATTAATTTTTAATATCATAAATTAGGAAAAAATTGCAATAAATGTGACTTGAGTGTAACAATTTAAGACTTTTGCAATCTAAAATTAATTTTAAGTACATACGACATGCATGTAGATGTTAGAGTTTTTTTTGTATTGCTAGTCTTGAAAGAAAAGGAAAAAAAATCATATTTAAATTACCTTAATCACGATATTATCTAGCTTGAGAGATGATTTATATTTTTGTAATTTTAAAAAAGCTTATGTAACAATCTGACGAGGGATTATTGATGCAACATCCTAGGTGTGAGCATTAAGGGTGTGCAACCGAACCAGATATACCTGATTCCCAGACCGGCCCACTCGAAAAACAGGGTCGGGAACCGGTTCCCGCTGAAACCAGTCCGGGAACCGGTTTAAACCGGTCCGGGAATAGGTTTCGAGTGATTACCCACCCTGAAACCGGTTCTTGGACCGATTCCCAAACCAATTTTGTAAGTAGAGGTCAAAAACCCTTTTTTTCCCCCAATTTCTATTCTCACTCCCGCAATCACACGATGTTTTTTCTCTTAGCTCTCTCAAACACGCATGGCACTCCTTCTTTATTATTCCTCTTCCTCACTTGCTTCTCTCCCTCCCTCTCGCACCATCCGATCAATGGACGGTGTTCGTCGCCACCAAATTCTTGTGTATCACATGAATTGGCTCACCTAATTTCTTTTTTGTAGGAGGAGTTATGCTTGCATAAATGAGTAGTTTCATGTAGTAGTTGTGCGAATAAGACTAATATTAGACCCATATTTGTTGCTAATTCTTTGCCTTATGATTTTATTTATTATAATTAGCCTTGTGGATCTTTAATTTTTCGTTTAGTAAAAAATTCATGTATTTATTTATTAGTGCTTAATGTTTCAATACAAATTATGAGGATTACGTTATTTTCTCGCATATTAATATAAAATTCGAAGTCATATAAGATATTGAAAGATTGCAAAACAGGTTCCAGTGGAAATCGGGTTGACCTTGGAATCGGATCGGAAAAACATGGTAGGTTGGGTACAGGGTCCAATACAAACAAGGTCGGGTATAGAGTCCGGAAAAGAGGAACCGGTTATAACATGGTTGGGTATAGGGTCTAGGTCTAGACCCTATTCACCTTGGACCCGATCACCCCTAGTGAGCATGCGGAAGCGTGTCCATCAACGATCTCTAAGACAACACAACAAACAATAGCCAGGAGAAGACACCACAAACGTACTACTTTTATATTACATTAGTATACTACAAGCCCTTTCTCTATGAAACATATATTTTTCCACCATGCTATATCTATTTGCATAAGCTTGAGGTATCCCTATCTCCTCTATGGAAGTCGAAGCTCCAAAATTGGTATCCATACCTACAAGTTTGAAAGATAAAAGAGTGAGTCAATGACTCAACAAGTGAAGTCACTAATCCTCATATAGGAGGATAGCTTGTCATCGAATCTAGCATGCGAACATTACTTGCACTACAACATCGATGGCAAATCAATAACAATTCCTTTGCTAAACCTTGATTATATGCATGTGATCAATTTTGGCTTATCATCAATGTATGATCTACCTCAAACTTATCAAACAACACACAACAACATGAACAAAGGTTCATTAACCGTCTTAAATGATTCTTCCCATACTTTCAGGGGCTTCCAACATCAAGTGAGGCAGTTGACCATCAAGCTAAGCATCCCATACTTTCAAGGACTTCTTGACTCAATCAAGGTATCATGTTCTCATGAATGAGGCATCCTCTTGGCATAGAGGCATCTCATTCTCATTAAAGAGACATCTTGTTGGCGTGGGGACATCTCATTCTCATGAATGAGGTATCATCGCCATCTCAATGGGCGACAACATCCCATTGGCATGGGGTCATCTTCGTTATCTCAAGTGGCAACAGATCTTATATTTCATTAGGTGATCACATGTTCTACATCGCACAAATCAATTTATTATCTTTCACTTTAGTTGGTGCAAACAAGGTCTGAAAGCGTGCTCATACAAGTGCGTGCGTGCGTCATGACTTATAACATTGTTACTTTACTACTATGCTAAGCATGACATGTGACTTGTGGCTTGAATTGACACGCTTAAGCATTGACCCAAAGCCAAGCGAGGCTCAAATTGACATGCCTCAATGCCGATCTAAGGCCAAGCAAGGTTTAGTCTGTCACGCCTCAACATCGATTCCAAAACCAAGTAAGACTCATCTGTGACTCGTGGCGTGTTTGTACTTATGAATGCAAGACATGAGCAAACCATACAAAATCAATCCTCATCATGCACACAACTACACATGGGTGGGCACATAACTAAATCCAACAATGTAACACATTGCTCTAATTAAGGGTTAGAAATTCTACTTATAACTGCAAGGACATGAGCAAACCATACAAACAATCGTCAGCATGTACACAACTAAGCATGGATGAGAACACAGCCAAGCCCAACAATGCAGCACATTGCCCTAGTCGAAGGTTAGAGATTTCACTTACAACTTGTCTAGGTGGTAGCCAATGGCCAAGTGATGGCAAATTGATGAGGGGTAAATGGCGAGAGAGTGAATGGTCGAGAGAGATGGGGGAGGGGTGTACAAGAGAGGAGAGGTGGGAGAAATGAGCCAAGGCAGGGGAAATGAAGGGTTGGTGCTTTTATTTATAGGCAAAACCTTAATGATTGCCTTTTCCAAATGGTCTAATAACTTTTTTAGGTGGCAAGGCTAATTAGGAGAGATGGTGCCCTAATAGCCTAGAGAAATGATCAAAGTCCTAAAAGTGTCTCTTATTGGTCACTTAGCCATAAGTCATTGCCTTAATGAAGAAACTATCTTGAAGAGGTGGCAAGCCTGCCTTGATGAAATGGCGTTCTAAGGCCCTAGAAGAGCACTTGCCATTCTTCTCATTAGGCCACCTATGTCATGAGTCATCTTTCAATAATAATTTGGCTAAACTTGCTCTCCAAGACAATATCATAATGTAATGATAACCTCATTTCTATAAGGACACCCAAGCTTATGACTCATTCTCTTCATTAATTGCTTAGATTTGGTGTCATCATAAGGCTTGGATTTTTGTCACATGTTAGACTATTTGTTCTCCAAGTTGAACTCCTTTCTTGCCACTTGGACATGTGAGTCATCCCTTTTATTTAGTTACTAACTTCCAAAAAAACATAATTAGATTACTTGTTCTTCAAGTTAAGCCCCTATCTTGCCACTTGAATGACAACTCATTCCTATATGAGTTAGCTAAGATTTAGTTATAATCAGCTTTGGATTTAGTCACATGTTTCTTGTTTCTCAAGTAACTTGCTACTTAAGTTGTCATATGTAATTATGACCAAATCCTCTTCCTTGCCACCCAAGTTCCTTAACACTTAAGTTGATGAGTCATTCTCTTCATTTATGGACTAACTTCCAAAGAACATTTTGTAAACATGAGAAGGAAGCTGATGGAAGTGCCAAGATTATTGTGTGAGAGCTTTTCATGTTCATCTACAATCAATTGCACCATTCGAGTTGAGGTTTGTGGCTAATTCACAATTGGTCGAGGTGGGATGTAGCTAAGCCTAACCGACGTGGCTAGTTCAATGGCCTATCCTGGCCAGTGCATGGCCAGAGTTGGCCAAACATAGGGCCAAGCTAATTGGGCTTAAGGCCAGCTCATGGCCTAGCATAAGGCTGGGCTTATGGCCTAGCACATGGTTGGGTGGCAAGGTCGCTAAGCTAATCCATGACCAATCCATGACTAGTCCGTGATCCATCGCAAGTGATTCTTGGAGTAGTCCTTGGGACATACCGATTTCATAGCCATTTCTCATGGGCTAAAACTATAGACGTTACAGCTTAACTTGCCAACAATATGAAAATCTAAATTAAAGTTTGGATGGTGTTTGAAATTTAAGTAATCTTAATTTTGAAGTGCTAGAAATATTATTTAATTTAAACTGTAGCTTGCTTTTTTAATTGATATTATACTATTATAATTTACTATAATATTCAATGTAATTGATAACGAAGAAGTTGAGACTACCTTTTAGGTGTACTTTATCATATGAAATAATAAGAAAAAATGGTATGAGAGGGCAATGAGCTGCTTGACATGCATTTGCATACATACACACACACACAAACACACACACACACACACACACACACACACACACACACACACATATATGTATATGATATCATGGAGTTTCATAGTCCATATATGATTGTTTTCAAGTGCAAATTCTTTTTGCTTGTAGAGTCAATCACATAAATTAATTTTGTTACTTTTTGGCCAACAAAAGATTATCTTATAAATAATTCAAAACTTCTTGAAGAAAGGAGAGGTAAATTATTAGATTGGTTCATTGATTGAATAGGGAGCACGATGCAGGCATATATAAATGATAATCTCTTTATCATTAAATGCAAAAGATTTAATGTTTAGATCACTTTTTGAAATTGAAATGGCTTATCTTTTGAGGTTATGTTTGGCTGTCAGGATAAAATTCAGGATAAATATGATTTATTCTATCTTAAGTTTGGTGCTCGCTTAGGATAGGATAAAATCGGATATAAGAGGGATATAGATCGAATAAAATTATCCCATGGGAGATGTAGGATAAAGATGTATAAAATTTCTAATGTCCATAATAGGAAAGTTATTTTTCTCGAATAATAAACTTATTAAATTAAAAAATTAAAATTATATTTCAATATAAATAATATTTGAATTCTATTTTAAGAAATTAAAAATTATTTTAAATTCAATCTTATTTTAATTTATATATCTAACTTTAATTCTATCTTGTAATAAACATTCAATCTATAAATTATATATTTATATTTATCATATATTCTAGGTATTTTTGTATTTTAGGTATGTTAGTACAGTTTACTATTTAATAAATTTTTATTAAAGAATGATGAAAGGGGAAAAAAGAAATAATGAAGAAAATAATTTTAAAAAGAGTATTAATAAAATAAAAGAAAATAAAAATAAATTAAGGAATATTGTCATGAGAGATTTTTACCATCCCCGTTTATAAATTTTTAGGTTCATTTATAATAATATGCCGTTTAAAAAAATGTATATGACATGATGTAAATATATCTAACTTTAATATTGTGATTCACCAAACAATTGATATGATATAGAAAAATCCCAGGATTTCATATCATATTTTATCCAATCTTATCATGATTGGAAATCCAAACGACCAAACGTAGTTTGAGTGTTTGTTTAGCCAAAAAGGGTTTTGTACAATTTGTTTTTGATATTTTTACCTGCTTAGTTACTGAAAATGGATTGATTATCGAAAAATCATTTACAATGAAGGAAAACATCCATGCTAAAAAACAAGGAAACTTTTCTCTATTCTCAAAGAGAGGAAATCATTTTAAAGTTAATGAGCAAATGAGAACTAAAAATGATTTCCGCATAAAACGTCTCTAAATTGGTTTACCTTTGATAATTTTACCTAAAACTAATTTTTCAACCATCAAAAATTCAAAATTGATACATATATGACAAATTTATCATAAACTAATTTTTTAACCACAAAAAACCTTAATCTAATACATTTATAATAAATTTATCCTTTGTTAATTTTCATTAAATTGAGTTAATGCCATGATAAAACACAAATTGATATATCTGTGACAAACGGAAAGTAAAACTCAAAATTGGTATATCTGTCAACTATTTATTTTATCTAACTTAGCAATTTGACAATAAAATTTAATAAAAACTAATAGAGGATAAATTGATCACAAATGTACTAGTTTGGAAATTTCAGTATTATTAATTCTATAAAAAAATCTACGGTAAACAATGAGGAAATTTTTCTCTACCCTTAAGAGAGGGAATCATTTTCAAGTTAATGACCAAACGATAGCTAAAAGTGATTTCAGTACAAAACATCTTTCTTAGACATGTCGAAGTTTTCACTAAACAAAGCAAGTCTTCGTTTGCAGAGTCAACACGACATTGCACCGCACGCACCGCACTGCGGATTTCTCGAAAAGAGAAGGACCCAAGAGTCCACGCTGGCGGCGGGCGGCGGGCGGCATGCAGAGTACGGAAGGATTCATCTAGTTAAGACCGATATCCACGAATGATCGGGCGTGGAGACAGGATTCTCGTTCGAGATTTGTTCCAGCTTCATCAAGCATTTTGCCCTTTTCTTTTCTTTTCTTTTCTTTGTATTGCCTTGTTCGCCGCCCATGAGAGTCCTTGAACTTGTTAATCTTTTAAGTTTATCCATAATCAACTCGCAACAGTAGATTTCTTCGGCTAAGGAAACCAAAGTTTCAATTACCTTGAGATTTTCGTGGACATATAAAAAGTATTTGATTTCATCACAATAGTTGCCTATGGACCATTTAGGCATGGAAAACTATTCGATTTTGTTTATTTCGCAAAAATAAATAATTTTAGAAATATTTTTCTAAAAAATAATTGCTTGTATAATTTAAAATAACTAGTCGATGAAAAATATTTTTCTTATAAATAATAAATTATATCTAAAATTTTTTGTGAATGATAAAAATATTTTTTATCCATTTATTTTATAAGCGAAACATGTGATCATTTTTAGAATTTTTCTTTCCAAATAATTTAATTTTTGTGAAACAAACGGAGCTTAAAGCATAATGATCTTTTAGTATAAGACAAGGATTAGTAGCTCCAATTCAATACCCACACCAGCGACATAGAACGTATAAAATATAGAAGGGTTTTGCTCGCATGACATTTTTTGGGTCATCATGAGAGTAACGGTATATTGTGAGTTGCAATTTTTAGAGTGAACCCCACAACAATTATTAATTATTAATTATTTATTTTTTATGATCCATAACAAGTTATTAATACCATAATAGATTAAAAACAACCACGTAAACATTTCTATATACATGAAGAGAGAAATCCAGTGTCTTTCTTTAAGCTTGGCCCATAAAACCCATTATCAACTCCAAAACAGAAGTAACTTCTTCAACCACCGCATAGATGCTGCACATAGTGAATGATCCTAGTATGTCCTATTTGGAAGCTGCACGTGCTAGGAGATGATCAGCGAAAGCGACGTTTCAGACTAGGATCCTGGGAAGCAGAATCCTAAACAACTTAGGATTCAAGTAGATGTGGAAAACGAACGTAATTGCACAGTAATACCTACTCACACAATCGCCTCGATGCTCACATGAAAAAAAAAAAAAATTACTCCTAAGCTCTTGAATCATCATCTGATTTTGATTTTAGAAGGGCGTAAATGTCTTTTTAAGTGAACTGGTTTTTCTTGATATCGCCATCAGCTGGAAAAGAAGTACAAGCAAAGTGGACTAATAGAAACAGAAGAAAATCTAATATAAAGTACTTCAATAAAGATTTTGTCGAGTTTGATAGATAATTCAAATTATTGTGAAAAAAAGAAAATCTTACCAAAAATAAGAAATTCCACATTTAAGTTTGGATGGTGCTAAAGATTTGAGGAATCTTAATTTTGAAGGACCGGAGATTCTAATTAATTTTATTATTATGGTTTTGTTTCTCAATTGATACTAGACTATTCTAACTTACAATGATTTTTTTTTTTTTTTTGTTGCTGGAGGAACCGCTTTGGTCGACAGCCGCCACGTAAACCCCCAGGTGTTGCTAGCGGGGAAACTACCACCCCAACGCAACTTACAATGATTTTTCATATCAATATTAAGGAAGAAGTTGAAATAGTTCTTTGATATCATACGAAAAGTGAAAATGGTATGAACGGACAATAAGTTATTCCACACGCATGTGCTTGCCTGGAATCAAGACGACCGTTAAATGATTGTTTTGAGGAAAAGGAAAGTGAAATTGGTATGAAAGGGCAATGAGCTATTTGACGTGGATGTGCTTGCATGGTATCAAGACGTTTCATATCGCTAAATGATTGCTTTGAGGTGCACTAAATTCTTTCCAAAGGCAGCGTCGATCAAGGCCATCTATGGTAAAGTTTCAGTTTCTCCCAATTTCCGTTCTTTTATTTCTCGGAACAAAAAAAGAACATAAATCCATTTGGTAACGTTAATTAATTTTTCTATTCCTTGGAATACAAAAATGGTTGATAAATAGATTTGGAACAGAAATAAGAAGCATAAAAAGTAATTTCTTGTTCCCGGAAACAATTTTTAGAAATAAGTTATTTTCTCTTTTCTTTTCTTCTTATTTGCCAGCTACCACCCCCCTTTGCTGCTTGTTGTCAGTTGACCGCTGCGATTGGTCGACCGTCACCGCCGATCATCACTGTCGCCACCAACTAATGACCCTCGTCACCGATGATTGCCAACAATGCCGCCCATCGCCTGTTGCCACTAATCATTGGTGGTAGGGGTTGGAAGTGGGTAGCGATGATCAACGGTTGGCGGCTGGCGTCAACAATGGTCGGTAGCAGTAAAGAAGAATAAAAAACATTAAAAGAAATTATATATTACTGTGAATCGTACTAAATATATTTATATTCTTTTTCCATTCCGAGAATAGAAATTTTGTGTAGTTACTAAACGCATTCTTTTATTGAGAAATTGTCTCGAGGAATAGAAATATAAAAAGATTATTTCTAAAAAGAAATTGTTTTCCGAAACAGAAGTGTTATCAAACAGACCCCAAGAATACTTTTTATGATTTTTCAGGGAATATCATATTTCTAAGTTTTCAAATTCATGAATTCTTAAAAAAAATGAGACCGAGGTTTTTAGATTGATTCCGCTACTAAAGAGTGAGTTCAATGCACATATATTAAGCAAGTAGTAAGATAGTCTCTTTATCATTAAATGGAAAAGATTTAATGTTTAAATCGTCCATATGAAATTTGAAATTGCAGTTTACCTAATCTATGAAGTTAACACGGTACTATGTAGACACCGCCTTATTGGACTCTCTTGCTTAGGAAAGGATATGAGTCCTCACTCTTGGTGTTTAGTAA
The DNA here is from genome assembly GCA_014182575.1 of Eucalyptus decipiens. NCBI lineage: Eukaryota > Viridiplantae > Streptophyta > Magnoliopsida > Myrtales > Myrtaceae > Eucalyptus > Eucalyptus decipiens. The sequence continues at coordinate 4,080,764 of CM024613.1, read as the reverse complement.
AAAATTTGGTTTGCAAGGTGTCCAAATTTATTGTGCATGTGTCACAGGCCGATAGTTCCCTTGGCCGCGGAACAACCCGTGCGGCGCCTAGCAAGTGGAATTTGCCAGGCTAGCCTTCCTTCTATAGCTATTTCAGCGAACAATATAGTGAATAGCTTTTTTGTACGAGATCGTACCACGCCTAGTTTTGCTCAGGCATTTAGTCCATTAAGTAAGATAGCAAATCTCTTTAAGCTCAATAATTGGTTTCGGTCTACCATGGCCTCGTCAGGAGAGCGACATCAGCTCCTAACCAGTTTGTGCACGGGAGGCCAACCCCGCCTTCAAAGCTCCTAAATGATATAATCCTTCTATCCTAGAACTCCTAGTACCAACCGTCTTGACGTCACTCCCACGGACTAGTTGTGTTCGTCTCTTTTGCCTTCTCACTCTTTACTCAATAACCCCAAGCACCACTCACAAGTGTCACGAGTACGGGAGGATTCACGGACCATGACATTCTCCCCCACTCAATTTCGTAGCGCCTTCGTTGCGATCTATTTTGTCGCTTCCTCGCGTACCTTAACCATTGATGCGCCACTTTTGGGATTTCACATCTAATGGTCATGCTCGCCCAACAAAATAGGTTTTGCTCTATTGGTAGCCTCTTTTGATCTCAGCTGTTTGGGCCCATCTCGGTCACTTGCACTTTCTTTGGCAAGTGTGGTATTTTTTTGCCGACTACATCTTTGGTAGCACCATTTTTGCCTACTAAGTATCTTGACCCCCAACAAATCGAATGGAGGTTCTTTTCTTGTTGAAAACATCGTAGTAGACATTTTCTTTGAATTCACTGATCGATCTAGGAATGTTATCCCTATTAGCGAGGATTTGGTTCTTCTCGGACCCACTATCCGCTTGGCGAGGAAATGACTTTTCCTAGTGCCCCCATTGTCATCCTAGGGGCTTTAGAGAGCCACGCTTTGTTCGAGTACCTTTTGCCCCAGTGATTCACTCTCCGCCCTTGTAGGACATGGTAGACCGCTAGTACTTCTCAGTTCAACTCACACTGGAGCGTGGAGTCCAATTCTCCGACTCACTTACTAGAGGGATTTATGCTCTGATACCATGTGTCACTACCCATAGTTCCCTTGGCTGCGGAACGACCTGTGCAGTGCCTGGCAAGTGGAATTCGCCAAGCTAGCCTTCCTTTTATAGTTGTTCTAGTGAACAACACGGTGAATAGCTTCTTTGTATGAGATAGTATCATGCCTAGCTTCGCTTGGGTGTCTAGTCCATCGAGTGAAATAGCAGATCTCTTTAGGCTCAACAATTGATTTTGGCCTGCCATGATTTTGTCAGGAGAGCGGCATCAGCTCCCAACCGATTTGTGCATGAGAGGCCAATCTCGCCTTCAGAGCTCCCAAGTGATATAATCCTTCAATCTTAGAACTTCTACCACCAATCGTCTTGACGCCATTCCCACGGACTAGTTGTGTTCATCCCCTTTGCCTCCTCACTCTTCACTTGATAACTCCAAGCACCACTCACAAGTGTTCCTCACTCTTCACTCGATAACTCCAAGTAACACTCACAAGTGTTACAAGTACGGGAGGATTCACGGATCGTGACACATGCCTCTCTTTCTTCTTGCTTGTTCTATGCCCATGACAGTCCTCAAATCATTAAGGATAATCCAACACCGCGAGGTATTCATCAATGGGTTTTAACTTGCTATTCTTTAAGCTTACCCTTCACCAAGTAGCAACAAAAACATCATCCTTGCTTTTTTTGGTCGGTAAAACATCATCCTTGCTGACTTCTATATATATAATCTGCTAAGTAAACCTCGAGTTTAGATTCCGAGGAGATCTTCGAGGACATGTAAATTATTTGACTTCAAAATCGTGCATCGACAATGCTCCACTACGAGAATAAAAGCGGAAGATTTATACTTTTCACCCCTCTACTTTTTCCGATTCTCCAATTAAGTCCGTGTGTACTTTCAATTTGTCTAATTAAGGCAATTAGGTTTTACCCAAATTCGGAATAGGCTTTTGGCACGACACCATAAACCCTCGTCCTTTTTTTATTTGTTAGCTAGCCCCTGGACACATAACACCTCCAAAACAGAAGTAACTTCTCCAAGCATACAGCATAGATGAGCACTTATTCAGTATTCATAGTATGTCTTATTATCTGGAGGTTGTACAGTGCCATGAGATGATCAATGGGAGCGACGTTTCCCACTAGGTTCGTGAGAAGCAATATACTATTACCATTTGTGTATCCAAGCTGATGTGAGAAATCAAATCCCCAAGCACAGTAAGCTTCGACAATCAGACAAACTGATTAAGGTACTCATCCACGGTGCTGTATTTAACATCAGGGTAGAGCTCTGAAGCTTCCACTCCATACGGCGGCTCAATCTCGAAGTTAGTTTGGTCTCCTTTCACGAAAACAGAATGGGATATGGCCCACACCAGATCGTCTGGAGATTTCACATCTGCAATATGGGCGGACAAGTAGACCAATCGTTGTCAAAAGATTTAAATCTCATAGAGAATAGAGACAATTTCTACGTGCTCAAATCTAATATTAACGCATTTGTGACCTTGAATTTTCTTCAGAACTTGCTCCTCTGGAACATAAACCCTCTCCAGGGTCTTGCCGGTCTTTCTCTCCCACAAAGACACGAGATCATTCATTGAGTAAGTGTTGCCAGGAGGTCTGATGTACAGAATTTTGTTCAAGGTCCTAGGATCATCCATGGCTTTGATGGTATAGGTGCCGATATCATCCTCCCTGTTAAACACCACTGTACATTGACAGGAGAATTTTAGAATTTGGCTAATAAATATATCACAAAAACTTTGATCTTTTGGTTCTTATTTAAAGAACTCTCTCAATAAAAAGATTCATCATGGACGAATGCATTCATAAGTTCTTTTCTCAACTAGATACATAAGATAACCTTCTTAATATGCTGACCAGGCGGTATTGTGCCAAGATAACCAACATCACTTTCATATCATTTATTAGTCTCCGGAATTGTCCTCACTCTGATTACTCGTGTAATTAAATCGCAAAAGTTGTACAGAAAAATCCTGACGAATCAGAATAGGTATTTCATGCTTCTTACCTTTCGCATTACCATCCCCTAAGATGACAATTCTCTCTCTAGAGGCAGCTCTAGCCCCGGGCTGCACCAATGTTGAACGGTGCCAACCTACAAGAAAGTTACAACACACATAGGTATACGGGATTCCCTCTTCCTCGAGAAGGCGGTGGATGTCGGTATAGTAAGCAGCATAAAAAGTTCTTGCTGGCTCCACAGCATGGGCACGATCCACATCACTTCCAAACACTGAAGGCAAGAATCTCTAGAAAGAAAAATAATCCAATCAAAAGAAACATTTCCATTGGAAAGGAACGAAAATTTGGAGCACATTCCCCTTATCCAACAAAATTATATGAGTTCTGGCAAAATAAAACAGAACAAACTTGTACGTGACTGAATTTCACGTTTTTTTTTTTTTTTGTCAGTATGTTACTATAACAGAGTAAAAACTGATCATAAGGGAAACAATAAATTCAGCAAATTCGCAAATTCTACCATAAGTGTTATTAGAAAAGTAGAAGAAATGGAAATTGAAGATTTTAATGTTAGGCAGCAGCCAGATAACTCTGTCAAGTATAAAATATGCAAACATGCTGCTTGCTTGAATGGACACTTTCACAGTGATAAAATATCAGGCAAGTCCATTGCCTTTTCGGAGCATGCTGAGTTCCACTCATTGTTGGCTGTCAACCACCCGCAGCAACAACGATTACTACTAAGTACTATCCCAATAAGTAGGGTTGGGTAACATACATGCAACAATTATACCCCTGAAAAGGACCATTTCAAGGTTAAACTAGTTCATGTTCCTCGCGAATTCATGATCGAAGCACTGGGATACAAGTCCATAGTCCATATTGAGTGACTGAAACCTTTTATGTTACTTATTTATTTTTCGCTGACCTAGAGGAAACCCAAACCCACAGGGACTTTTACAGAGTCATGACCAATTAAGATGAAAAAAGATGTGAAGTCTACAGATAAATGAGTCAATGCATCCCATTTGATCAAATGAAGCTCACAAGGAGAACGCTATGCACTAATACCAGAAGAAGAGAAGTAAGCTAACACAACTTATATCATCAGTCGAATGCTAAACGAACAATGATAACGAGGACAAAATGATTAGTCACAGCACCACCTTTATATTTCCGGCCGTCAAAATGGCAGCAGCAATCTTGTATTGGTCATCCGGTGATGTCTCAACAGTAGAGATTACCACATCAACCTGCCTCATCACATTCACCAGAGTATGTGGAACGTTTATGTCTCCCTGAGAATCAAATGACCAAGAGCATGAATAAACAATTGATGAAGTCAGCAATCATCAATAACTCCTGTTTTGGCGATGGGATTCAGAACCGATGTAAGATAAGACTTCAATACCTTTATCAGGCAATAAAAGAAAAATATGATTAAAAAAAAAAAAAAAAGCTACTATCCACAGAATTCTCCTCCGTGGCATCTGAACAACAGGTCAGTGCAGTTACTACGTAGCTGTAGCTGTCTCATAAACAGCGAAGGCATAAGGAAGTTTCTGTAAGATTTGTCTGAAAATGCGCGCGTTCGAATCAACACGCGAAGCTGAGATGAATCGTCAGGCAGTGAGAAAGTGAGAAGGACGTCATAAAAAATTTCGCCTATTTCGCCAACATACGAGGACAAAATATCAGAAAAGACAATGAACAACACCGAATCGCAAAGGAACGACGAACAAGATTTAACGGCAGGTGACGCTTTCAGTTCCTCGAAGCGGAACCTGATGTCGGAAACGAACGCGATCGCACGGGCATAGCTAGCTACTCACCAGAACTACGTAGACGCCTAATCTCCTGAAACCTTGGACGAAGTTGGTCTTGGCAGCGTCGGACAGAGTGGACAGCGGTTCCACGAAAGCGAAGGTAGGGTGGCCGGACTTAGCACTCGCTTCCACGACGAACTTTCCGACGAGTCCGGTGACTCCGATCACCAGGACTTTGCTCTTCTCCGCCATCTCGGAGGGGTTTTTCACGGCGGAGTCGTTAGATTTTCTCCGGCGAGCTCGGTCGGTCTCCGTAGTGCTCCAACTGTGTCTGCGAGAAAGGGAGAGAGCGCGCAAAAATGCCGGGGGCTCTTCTACACGGAGCCAATTTAAAATTATCTTTTGGTTCCAGAAGGGCGTAATTGTCTTTTCAATGAATTGTCCTTCCAGCGTATTGACTTCTAAATCTGATCCTTCACCAGAAAAAAGTGCATGAAATTAATTTTCTGTCACATTTATCCTAAATTAACTTTTTTACCTAAAATATTCTCCGGCTGAATACAAATGTCATCCCGAACTAATTTTTAGTGTAAAAAATTACTGCAAATTTTGGACAAATGTGACATGAATAAAACAATATAAATTTTTTTGTGATATAAAAATTAATTTTTGGTAAATATAATATGGACGTACTAGTTTGAGTTTTTATTTTTATTTTTATTTTTATGGTATTAGTCCTGAAAAAAGAAATGGAAGAAAATGAAATATAAAGTATTCTAATAATGATGTTCTCTAATTTGAGAGATGATTCATTTTTTGTGAAATGAGAAAAACTTAACTTGCCTAGATTAAGAAATTCCAAATTTAAGTTTGGATGGTGTTAGAAATTTAAGTAATCCTAATTTTGAAGTGTTAGAAATACTGTTTAATTGAAACTATATTTTGTTTTCTCAATTGATATTGTACTATTATAATTTACCATGATTTTTTATGTCATTGATAAAAAGGAAGTTGAAACCATTTTTTAGGTTTACTTTATCATATGAAATAATAAGATAAAATGGTATGAGAGGACAATGAGCTATTGGACATGCAGATGCACATATATACATGATATCACGGAGTTTCATAGTCGCTCTATGATTGTTTTGAGGTGCCATTTCTTTTTTCCTCTAGGTTCAACCACATTAATTAATTTTTTAACTTTTTGGCCAACAAAACATTATCTTGTAAACAATTCATAACTTCTTGAAGGAGACTAACCTTGTTAGATTGGCTCATTGATTGAATAGGGAGCATGATGCTAGTAAGTTAGACATATATAAATGATACTCTTTATCATTAAATGCAAAAGATTCAATGTTTAGATCACCAATTCAAAATTGAAAATGCATATCATTTGAGTGCTTGTTTTGCTAAAAAGGGTTTCCTGAAATTTGCTTTTCATAATTTCACATGCTTAGCTACCGTAAATGGACGAATTTACGAAAAATCATTCACAAAAAGGAAGATATCCACACTAAAAGCCACCACACCGTAGATTTCTTGAAAAGAAAAGGACACAAGAGTCCACGCGGACGGTAGGCAGTAAGCAAAGTACGGAAGGATTCATTGAGTCAGACCAGCATTTGCAAGTCTGGTTCGAGAGTCGTTTCCGTTGGAAAAATGAACAATGAGGACAGATCTTTAGAATATTTAAGTCGGACTTTAAGATGTAATATCATTTTCTTTAAGGAGTTATTTGCCCCCATAATATTGCTAATACTCACCAACAAATATCATTAAAGATACAACAAATTCTCAAAATGAGAATATTAAATAACAATTATAGTATTTCTCCATGGCCTCTCAAGGAAATAATTAAAATGATGACTGTAGTTTTCAGAAAGAATGCTCGAAAAGATAAACAATGATCACTTTCATTTTTCCGAAAGCTGACATGTATATATATAAAACACTCTTAAAACACATGCAACTCTTCGTGAAAAATTGCAAAAAAAAAGAACAAACGAGGCATTTCAAAAATTGTCCAGATAAACAAAGGTGTCCATTTGGAAGAAGTTGAAAAATGAACTATTGCAACCCTTCGGGAAAAGTTGCAAATTGAACAAATGTATTTTTCAAAGGTTGTCTTGAAAAGACATAAATAAAAATTCGGAATAATAATCTTTTTTAAATAAATAAATTTCGAATTTTTATTTTTTAATAATTTTCGAAAATTCTCAAAACTAAAAAGCAACATTTGAATTGATTAAAGTTAATAAGATAACCGTATGAAAGAAAAAAATAAAAAATAAAGGGGTTAGTATTAATTAAACCGCGGGCGCGCAAAGTGCGCCAAATAATTGCGCGCCCGCACACGGATATGGTGGGGTCTAGCCCCACCTAATCATTCCTTTAGATACACAAATAAAACCCCACACTTATTAATTGGCCCACTTCCTCCCACTTTTCCTATGTGAGACAAGGAAAATGCACTTAGTTTATTTTTACAAACAAGCCTCCAACAATCTCCCATTTTGTTTGTAAAACAAAGATTTCAAAATTAAAATTTTAAAACCATACAACCAAAATTTCAGTAAGAATAATATACATATATAAAGGTCTCTTTCGAGTTAAAGTTTTACTTAGTGCAAGTATATCAAAGCTCTATCAAAGTGACAAGTAGCTCGGCTTTAAATTTGTACTTTTATGTAATAGAATCGGACATACTGCACATACACTAACCTCTTGTTTTAGCGAGAAGTTTTATATTACTCCGCACTATTATGGTCTTGTGCTTGATCCTGTTTCATGAACTCTCTAGAAAGCAACCCTCACTTTCGTAAGAAGCAGCACTACTTTTAAGCTCATATAGGTGAAGTATCTACCATGTGTTTCTATTACTATCAACACATTATAAATTTTTACTATACTTCATTAAGGAATTCAATTTAACCTACAAAACATAACAGACGATACTGACTTTTCAGGGTTACGTCAGTATCAAATAATCACATTCAATAACTTGTTCTTACCCATTAAACCTTGTAACTAGTGATGTTTTAGAAAAAATGTCAGATTACCATTATTGATGATTTCAATTAAAGGGTTTCAACCCTATTTCTTGTGAGGTCATTATTACCATATGTCTTGGTAAAGCCTTCATCAATGGATTGGCAAGATTATTATTTGACTTCACGTAAATAATTGTTATGGTACCATCTTCAATCGAATATTTGCCTTTTTTCTTTGCCTTGTTTGTTCCCCGCAGTAAGAATCCTTAAACTTGTTATTCTTTTAAGTTTATCATTCATGAAAGGAGATTTCGTCAGCTAAGGAAACCCGGAGCTTCAATTACCTTCAGATTTTCGAGGATTTATAAAGTATTTGATTTCACCATAATGACTACCTACAGACTATTTAGACATGAAAAATGAATAAAGTATTTAGATTTATAAAGTATTTGTTTCGTAAAAAATAAATAATTTAAAAAACATTTTTCTAGAAAATGATTACTTGCATATTTTAAATGATTAGTCGATGAAAAATGTTGTTATTATCAACAACAAAATATGTCTAAATATTTTTATAGATGATGGAAATATTTTTTGTCCGTTCATTTTATAAGCAATACAAATAATCATTTTTGAGATATTTTTTCTTCCAAATTATTTATTTTTTACGAAACAAATGAACCTTAAAACAAAATTATATTTTAGTCTAAGACCAGGAAATTAGGTGAATTATCGTACATCATCAGCGGCTCGAATTCAATACCCACACCGACGACATAAAACGTATACTATACAGAAATAGAAAAACTCATATCAAATTCAAAATAGAAGTAACTCCTCCAAGCGTTGCAAAGAAGCCTCGCACATCAAATGTTCCTACTATGTCCTCGTATTGAAAGTTGCACGTGCCATGAGATGATTAGCGGGATGCGGAGAATCAGAATCCTATATAACTTATGGTTCAAGTTGATGTCGGAAACGAACATAATTGCACCGTAGTGACTCCTCACAACACGATACACACATGAAAAATTTGACGCCTAAGCTCTTGAAACCTTGGGCGATGTTGACCTTGGTGGGATCGGAGAGACCAGGCTCCCTCACGAGAGCAAAGGTAAGGCGACCGGACTTAGCACTCGCTTCAACTATGTACTTTCGAGGCATGCAATGCCTCCGATCATCATGACTTTGTTCTTCGTGGCCACCTAAGGTTCTTTTCGGAAAAATATATTAAAAAAGTCATAAACCTTTTTTTGGTGCCAATTAAGTTATAAACATTTTTACGTTGTACCAATTTAGTCATTTCCGGCCAATTTTAGCTAAATTTTGCTGACTAGACGCCGGCCGATTGACGTGACCTAATCAACGCTGACGTTGATAATTTTTAATAATATTTTAATATTTTTAATATTTTTAATATTTTTAATTTTTCCTTCTCCTCCTTCGTCCTTTAGTCGGTTGCCAGATCTCGACGATCAGCCAGAGGCTATGGCCAGCGAGGTCGAGGTCGACCTTGCCGGCGGCCACGAGGGAAGCCTTGCGCTAACAAGGGTCGAGCCTCGCCAATGGCTAGCGAGACTTGACCTCGCCAAATCCGGCGAGGGCGAGCCTCGCCTGCCCAGTGTGAGGCCACCCTCAAGGCTTGGGCGGTGAGGGCTTGCCCTCACGGCCTAGGTGGCCTCGAGCTGGCCTCGCGTCGAGTTGGTGGGGCTCGCCCTCGCCAGCCATGGGCGAGGCTCGACCCTCACTAGATCCGACGAGGGTGAGCCTTGCTAGATCTGACGAGGGTGAGGCTCGTCGCCCAGGCCTCAAGGCAGACTCGCACCGGGCGGGTGGGGCTTGACCCTTGTCGGATTTGGCAAGGGCGAGCCTCGTCGCTCAACGCGAGGCCACCCTTGCGGCCACTAGTGAGGTGGCCGACAAGGTCGAGGTTGACCTTGTCGGCCGTCGCCTCTAGCCTGTTGCCGAGCTAGCGATCGGCTAGAAAAGAAGGAGGAAAATGAAAAAAGAAAAAGAAAAAAAGAAAAAAGAAAAAAAAGAAAAAATAGTAATTCATGTCAATCGGCCAGTGTTCAGTTAGTAAAATCTAGCTAAAATTGACTGGAAAAGACTAAATTTGCACAACGTAAAAATGTTTAAGACTTAATTGGCATAAAAAAATGCTTAAGATTAAATTGGCATAAATGCAAAATGTTTGAATTTTTTTTAAAACATTTTTCCCGTTCTTTCTGCCAGCAGTGTGGTTTTCCCTGCGAACTTGCTCGGTCTAGGGCCGTAAATGTTGGCGGGATCCGAGATGAATCGTTCATCTGTTTTTTATTTCAGAAAGGCATAGATGTCGTTTGTGTGAACTTCTTGATATCATCATTAGCTGGAAAAGATGTACGTGCGAAGGGGACTAATAGAAACAGAATTAAATTTAATATAAAGCACTTCAATAAAGATTTTGTCGAGTTTGAGAGATGATTCAAATTATTGTGAAAAACTTACTAAAAATAAGAAAATCTACACTTAAGTTTGGATGGTGCTAAAGATTTAAGTAATCTTAATTTTGAAGGATTAGAGTTTCTAATTTATTTTGTATGATGATTTTGTTTCTCAATCAATATTAGACTATTATAACTTATAATGATTTTTCATGTAAATAAAAGTTGAGACTATTTTTTTGTATCATATGAAAAGACTAGTGAAAACAATATGAAAGGGCAACGAGCTATCCAACGTGCATGTGCTTGCATGGTATGCATGCTATCACAACGTTTCATATCGGTAAATGATTGTTTTGAGGTGCACTAGATTCTCTCCAAAGTGGGGTTGATCAAGAGATTACTCTTTTTGATTTTTTGGGCAACATAAGATTTCTATATTTTCAAATTCACAAGTTCTTAAGAAAAGGAAACCGAGACTTTTAGATTGATTCCGGTTCTAAAGAGTGAGTTCAATACACACATATTAAGCACGTAGTAAGATAGTTTCTTTATCATTAAATGGAAAATATTTTATACTTAGATCATTCATATGAAATGTGAAATTGCAATTTACGTAATTTGTAAAGTAAACACAGTATTACGTAGACATCGCCTTATTGGACTTTCTTAATTAGGAAAGGACACAAGTCTGCGCCCACCATGATTAGTGAAGAAATTGGTTTGTGAGGTGTCCAAATTCATCATGCATGTGTCACGGGCCGAGAGTTTCCTTGGCCTCGGAACGACCCGTGCGGCGCCTGACGAACGAAATTCGCCAGGCCAGCCTTTCTTCTTTAGCTATTCCATGAACAATACAGTGAATGCTTCTTCGTGCGATATCCTACCACGCCCAGCTTCGCTAGGGCGTCTAGTCCATTGAGTGAGACATCAGATTTCTTTAAATTCAACAACTGATTGCGGTCTGTCATGGCCTCGTCAAGAGAGTGGCATCAGCTCCTAACCAATTTGTGCATGGGAGGCCAACCCCGCCTTCAGAGCTCCTAAGTGATATAATCATTCTATCCTAGAACTCCTAGCACCAATCGTCCTGACGCCACTCCCATGAACCAGTTGTGTTCGTCTCTTCCGCCTCCTCACTCTTTACTCGATAACTCTAAGCACCACTCACAAGTGTCACGAGTACGGGAGGATTCACGGACCGTGACATTCTCCCCCACTCAATTCGCAACACCCTCGTTGCGATCTTCTTTGTCACTTCCTTGCGTCCCTTAACCATTGATGTGCCACTTTTTGAGATTTCACATCGAATGGTCACGCTTGCCCAAGAAAACAAGTTTTGCTCCATCGGTAGCCTCTTTTTGATCTTAGCCACTCGGCTCTTCTCGGTCACTTGCGCTTTCTTTGGCAAGTGTGGCATTTTTCGTTAATTGCATCTTTTTGGCAGCACCATTTTGCCTACACAACTTCTTTGACCCCAGCAGACCAAATGGAGGTTATTTCCTTGTTAAAAACGTGGCAGTAGACCTCTTCTTTGAATTCACTGATCGATCTAGGAACGTTATCCCTATTTAGTAAGGGTTTGGTTCTCCAACTCCCTATCAGCTCGGCAAGGAATCGACTTGTCCCAGTACCAATGCCATCCTAGGAACAGAGAGCCCAGCTTTGTTTGAGCATCTTTTGCCCTGGTCATTCACTCTTCTTTCACTAGGACTGGACCAGGCACTTATTAGTTTGACCCGCACTAAAGCGAGAAGTTCGATTCTCCGATTTGCTCACTTACTGGAGGAATTCCTGCTCTGATACCACTTGTCATGGGCCGAGAGTTTCCTTGGCCTCGAAACGACTCGTGTGGCACCTAACGAATGGAATCGCCAAGCCAACCTTTCTTCTTTAGCTGTTCCACAAACAATACAATGAATGCTTCTTCGTGCGAGATCCTATTACGCCCAGCTTCGCTCAAGCGTCTAGTTTATCGAGTGAGATAACAAATCTCTTTAGGTTCAACAATTGGTTTCAACCTGCCATGGTCTTGTCAGGAGAGTGGCATTAGCTCTTGACCAGTTTGTGCACGGGAGGCCAACCCCGCCTTCAGAGCTCATAAGTGATATAATCCTTCTATCCTAGAACTCCTAGCATCAACCGTCCTGATGCCACTCCCACGGACCAGTTGTGTTCTTCCCTTCTGCCTCTTCACTCTTCACTCGATAACCCCAAGCACCACTCACAAATGTCACGAGTACGAGAAGATTCATGGACCGTGACATTCTCCCCCACTCAATTCACAACGCCCTCGTTGCAATCTGCTCTGTCGCTTCCTTACGTCCTTTAACCATTGATGTGCCACTTTTTGGGATTTCACATCGAATGGTCAGGCTCGCCCAACGAAATAGGTTTTGCTCCATCGACAGCCTTTTTTTGATCTCAACCGCTTGGCCTTTCTCGGTCACCTGCGTTTTCTTTGGCGAGTGTGGCATTTCTTTTGGTAGCACCATTTTGCCTACATAGCTTCTTTGACCCAAGCAGACCAAATGGAGGTTCTTTCCTTGTTGAAAACGTGGCAGTAGACCTCTTCTTCGAAGTTATCGATTGATCCAAGAATGTTATCCCTATTCAGTAAGGGTTCAGTTCTTCTCCGACTCCCTATTAGCTCGGCAAGGAACCAACTTGTCCTAGTACCAATGCCATCCTAGGAATAGAGAGCCCAGCTTCGTTTGAGCATCTTTTGCCCCAGCCATTCACTCTTCGTTCACTAGGACCGGACCGGGCACTTATCAGTTCTTCCTGCACTAAAGCAAGAAGTTCGATTCTCCGACTTGCTAACTTACTGGAGGGATTCTTGATCTGATACCACTTGTCACGGACCGAGAGTTTCCTTGGCCTCGGAACGACTCGTGCGGTGCCTGACGAACATAATTCACCAGGCCAGCCTTTCTTCTTTAGCTGTTCCACGAACAATACAGTGAGTGCTTCTTCGTACGAGATCCTACCACGCCCAGCTTTGCTCGGGCATCTAGTCCATCGAGTGAGACAGTAGATCTCTTTAGGTTCAATAACTGGTTTCGGCCTGCCATGGCCTCGTCAGGAGAGCGGCATTAGCTCCCGACCAATTTGTGCACAAGAGGCCAACCCTGCCTTCATAGTTCCTAAGTGATAAAATCTTTCTATCCTAGAACTCCTAGCACCAACCGTCCTAACGCCACTCCCACGGACCAGTTGTGTTCGTCCCTTCTGCCTCCTCACTCTTCACTCGATAACCCCAAGCACCGCTCACAAGTGTCATGAGTATGGGAGGATTCACAGACTGTGACACATGCCTCTCATTCTTCTTGCTTGTTCCACGCCCATAACAGTCCTCGAAACATTAAGGATAATCCAACATCGCAAGGTATTATCAATGGGTTTTAACTTGCTATTCTTTAAGCTTACCCTTCAACAATTGGCGATAGAAATATCATCCTTATTGACTTCTATAAAAAAAAAATCTACTATGTAAACTTCGAGTTTAGATTCTGAGGAGATCTTCCAGGACCGACAAAGTACCAACAAAGTACTTGATTTCAGAAAAGTGAGTATCAACTATGCTCTACTACGTGAATGAAGAAGGAAGATTCATACTTTTCACCCCTGTTCTAATTAATTCCTTGTACTTTCAATTTGTCTAATTAAGTCTTCTAGGGTTGAGAAGTCAATTAGGTTTTACCCAAAAGGCTTTTGGCACGACACCATAAACCCTTTTCCTTTTTTTATTCATTAGCTAGCCGTTAAACCTAAAACAACTCCAAAACATAAGTGACTTCTCCAAGCACACAGCACAGATGAGCACACACTCGGTATTTATAGGGTGCGTTTGATTAGATTTTTGCGAAAAGTCCTTAGGAAAATGTAAAGGACTTTAAGTGCCACAGCGGCCATCGTTTGAGGTTGTCGGACCTTAGGCGGCCCTCAGAGACCACTGGCGAGGGCCGCCTAGGGTCAGGCGACTGCTGGTGACCTAGGCAAGACCCTCGCCTGAGGTTGCGTGGCCTTGGCAAGGGTCACCTGCGATCGAGTGACCCCTGGCAAGGGTCGTGCAACGCTGGCCGAGACCCTCGTTGAGGTCGCCACCCATAGGTGAGACCCTTGCTTGAGGTCACGCGGCCTCAGCGAGCTCGCCTGTGGTCGACGACCTCGGCAATGTCTAGGCTGGGGTTCCGCAACCCTTGGCGCAGCCGCCCTCGCTGAAGGTCTTGCTTGGGTATCGTGACCCCCGGCGAGACCCTTGCTTGAGGTTGCGTGGCCCAAGGGCTGCTTGGTGTGCGACCTCAGGCGACGATCTTGCCGGGGGTTGTGAGACCTAGGCGAGACCTTTGGAGAGGGCCACTGTGCCGGGGGTCGTGTGACCCTAATGACCTTAGGCAAGGGTCTCGGCAAGAGTTGCGTGACCAATTCACGCGACCCACCGGCGACCGTCACTTGGGTTGTTGTTATTGTCGCCAGCCTCTCTCTACTCCGTCGCCGGCCATTCATGACCCTGCTCAATCTGAACGTTCGCCTCGACGAAGAAGATGCACAGTGTTTCGCAAATTTGATGAATAGTGTCTCACAAGCCTTTCCTGAAGCCTGAAAGCTGAAGGCACTCTCAGACTAGCCTCGGGCTTTTAGCCTTTAGAAGGCCAGCCTTCCACAAATGGGGTTTGTAAAACCTTTCCCAAACACTTAATATTTGGCCAAAAGGCCTTTAAGTGGCCAAAGCCCATTTGCAAAGCAAGTCCCAAATGCACCCATAGTAGGTCTTAATAGCTGGAGGTTGTACAATGCCATGAGATGATCAATGGGAGCGACGTTTCACACTAGGTTCGTAAGAAGCAGAATTCTATTACCATTTCTGATTCCAAGCTGATGTGAGAAATCAAATCCCCAAGCACAATAAGTTTCGACAATTAGACAAACTGATCAAGGTACTTATCCATGGTACTGAATTTGACATCGGGGTAGAGTTCCAAAGCTTCCACTCGGAATGACGGCTCAATTTGGAAGTTAGTTTGGTCTCCTTTCACAAAAATAGAATGGTATATGGCCCACATCAGATCATCTGGAGATTTCACATTTGTAATATGAGCGGACAAGTAGACCGATGGACATCAGAAGGTTTGAATATGATAGAGAATATAGACAATTTCCACATGTTGAAATCTGATAATAATGCATCTGTGACCTCAAATTTTCTTCAGAATTTGCTCCTCTGGAATATAAACCTTCTCCAAGGTCTTGCCAATCTTTCTCTCCCACAAAGACATGAGATCATTCATAAAGTAGGTGTGGTAGGAGGTCTCTCTCTCTCTCTCTCTGTAATGGCCATGTATTCTCAATTGTGTGGCCCCCTCTCTGTCCTGTAATGAGTCCATTTATAGTGAAAGGGTGTAAACCATCAAGAAAATAAAGCATATTTTGCTTCCTTCTGTGCATGCTTTAAAATATATTCTATTTCCTTTCCTCTTCCTCATTGACTGAATGCCTTCTCTGTAGGCATATATCTTTTCTTTACAAATCCTTGCGCTTTCAATGAAGAACGAGCCCAACATTCCCTTCTAGTGCTAATCTTTTCTGTTCCAAATTTCCTTTGTGCATATGCTTGTATCTTTCCACATTGGACCATGCAAGATGAATATTCTCCACTAATTTTATTTCTTTAACCCAAATACTAGCCCACTTATTGATCAAGCATTGCAAACAATTCAAGATCATAATAGATTTTTCCTAGATTTCGAACCTTGCAATGATGTGATCGCAATATTTCCTTCCCACGTTTACCCTTACTAAGGATATATGAATGGATTACATGAATATATGAAAAATCCAACTCCATATCACCAAAATATCAAATCACCATTCATCATAAGCCAATTTTTGGTTGTCGTGAACTACCCTTGGGGGGAGGGAACAAGTTTAGGAGTATTGCATAAAGGACGGACTTAAGGTCCATGATTAGGCACGAGCTCTCCCAAGCCCATACGTCGCGTGATATTGGGATATTCTTAAAGATTTTCACAAAAATGAATCGCCACTAGTCTATTGGGGTCGGCTAGAAACCAAGTGAGGCATGGGAGTGTGCCACACTTCCTACACAACCAAAGAATCTAGGGTCGGGGACTTGATTACACTAATTGACCAATTAGTGCCCTTTAAGTACCTAATCTTGTTCATTTTAAAAGAAGATATTTTTTGTCAGGCAGTTTGGGTTGATTTTATATATATCCACTAACATGTGAGGTGATCATGCGGGTGCGCAATCATTAAAATAACAACCATAGCTACCAAGATCCGAATTGCCATAAAATTAAGTACGTGCAATTAATAAACAAAATATGCAAACTAAATATGCGATATAATCAAAATATGAGCAAATAAAGGCCTAATTAGGCTAAGAAGGCAATATATGGCATATCCTAACCAAATCCTACATTTTTATGATTTTCGAATTTTTTATAATTTTTTATAATTCTTTTTAAATAATTATTTTTTTAAATATTTAAATTTTTTAAATTTTTTTTGGGCGAACCGGGTCGGGTCCAGTCTGACCCGACCCAAGTTTGGCGTGGTCGGTGCGATTCAAGTCCAGTCAGAGATCGGACTCGGGTTTGGTCCTATTGGGGAGGGGCGGGCCGTTGGCCCACTTGGAAAAGAGCAAGCCCGACCAATTAAGTGTAGGTTGGGCCTGTCGAACGGGCCCAACCCCTTTCGCAAAAGGGGCTCATCGCAGGCCCACGACCTAGACCAAGTCTAGGCCGTTGGCCTACGGGGCAAGAAGGGCCGAGCGGGCCAGGATCTGGCCCGCTTGGCTGACCTCCCTTTGGTCGGTTGACTTCTAGTTGCGACTAGAGGGAGATGTCGCCGTGCCCGGGCGGTTCTTCGGCCTGGGCACGGCGGTGCCGGCTGGGGGCAGGGGACGATACTCGTCCTCCGGTCGAACAACAACATCCCTTTCGACAGCCTAATGGTCGAGCTGGATCTCCAACTAAAGGAAACAAAAAACAACTCCCGGTTAGGTATTTTGGCGAGTAGGTGGAGTGCATGGACGAGACCAAGAGCCTCCAGCTCAGCCGAAGCACGAGCGTGGACTTGAAGACCTAAGGAGACCTACCGACGTTCTCGAAACAGGCGAAACGAGCTCCGGGCTAGCTCAATATCAAAAATCGCATGTCAAGTGTTCGATAAAAGGCCTGGCAGCGGACGACGATGAACAAGCGGCTCTCTAGCAGTGGCGAGGCATCCTGGGGGCTCCCTACTCCTTGGCTGATCTCCCACGGCTGTCCCACTCTCTCCTCTCTCTCCCTCCTGTCGCCCTCTGCTTCGCACCTCTATTTTGCTTCCTGGACTCTAGCAGAGTCGAAGGTGGTTGGCAACTCCGGCGGTGACTGATGGTAGTGATTGACGGCTCCGGGGTCTCTCTTACTCCTCTCCTCCACTCGGTGTTTCCCTGTTTTTTCCCCTTTTTCCTTTGATTTTCCTTTTCTCCCCTTGTTCTGCCTTTTTCTTTTCTCCTTTCTGCCCAACTCGCTTGCGTGGCTTCGCTTGACCAACCTCGCTCTTTGCTAGCTTGCTCGCCTATGGATTGCGTTGCCCCCCACGCGGATCTGATGTCCCCTGCACGCCCTCCCTTCTGCTCTTGCGGTTGCTTTCTCCTTTGCTGTTTCCCCGCGTGAGAAACGGCTAGAGGAGAAGACAAATGAGCGCGGGCCGCACCACGCAAAAGGGAAAAAGAAAAAGGAAAATGGGAGGAGTTGGGCCCAAGGCCCACGTGGGGGGAAAGAAGAGGAAAAGGGACAGGTTGAGCCGAGGTTGGATCGGGCCTAACCCGACCCCCGCGGCCCTTTTTTTTTTTTTTTTTTTTTTATCAACTTTTGTTTGTTTGTTTGTTTTTTTTTTTTTTTGTTTTTTTTTTTTTTTTGTTTTGGTTTTGTTTGTTGTTGTTGTTGTTTTTTTTTTTTTTGTGTGCTTGAAAATAAAAATAAAAATTAGGTGTCAACATTGGTCATCAGAGAATAACGGGTTTCGGCCAATTCCCTTTCTTCATGGGCTTAGTCAAATTTGTTAAATTAAAGTTCGGAACCATTGGTTCAAACCCCCATTCGTTACCAGTCTAATACAAATGCAATAATAACAATGCTCTTAAAACTATATGCTACACAATTTAATTTTTTTTAGGCGTTAAAAATTAATCCTAATTATTCTATGCAATAAATGGATGACTGGGATGTCAAAATTTAGGTGTCAACAAAATGCTAAACCAACAATAGTAACTTGAAATGAAATGACTAGGCATGGCACCACCTTGATATTCCCAGCTGCTTTAATGGCAGCTACAATCCTATCTTGGTCATTCACTTGTGCTCATCCCACAACAAAGATTACCACATCAACGTGCTGTCGCGACCCGATCTCGCCTCCCCTCGAAATGTCCAAGGAGGGAAAAGGTCAGGTTTAGGGGTACTTGATCTCAAGATTGCGAGCTCTCCCAAGTTCATACCCCGCGTGACAGCAGATTTATTTATATGATCTAGGTATTTAACAACCTAAAAAATATATAGGAGTCGCCACTAGCCTCATTTTGGGGGTCGGCTAGAAACCCAATCGAGGGTCGGGAGTGTTCCCTCGATTCCTACGTAACCAGATATCTAGGTTCGGGGACTTGGGTTACGCTAATATTGCTATTAGCGCCATTTCGGTACCTAAATAGTATGTTGTGTTTTTCCTAACATGTCTATGCATTTCTTTTTATATTTTCAGGATCGTCAATTCTATACTAAATGATCATGCGTGATGGATTACTTTCATTCTATTCTATTTCTAAAAAGAAAGAAAGAAAGGAAAACAATCAATAAAATTGAAAGTGCAAGACATTAAGTAAACAATCAAGAAAAGCAGTTAAACCTAATCATGCAATTCTAAAAATATAAAGGAGAAAACAATTGGGAAAGAAAGGAAACCCGCAACTCGTCGGGTTTTATACAATGCATGGAACCCGAGACATATGTCGGGAAAACAAATAGAACATGACAATGGTCGGAATGGACATCGACCTCCACCGTCTTCACGCTTTATCCATGTTCAGGATCTTATTCTAAACCTAATCTAAGAAATCCGGATGGCTAGATGCATACAAATGAAAGAAACAATCACCACATATCAAAACAATAATAATAAAAAAAAACAAGACATCTTTTGTGTTCAAAAGGTGACTAAAGTCATGAAGTCCCTAAATCAAATTCTAGGTGATATCTCAAGGTTCAACATTGTTATGTGCCACACCTAAATTATTCATCTAATGATCACATGCAAAGCATATAACATGACAAGCATCCAAGCCATATAATCTTGGTTCTCAATTAATCAAACAAATGAATGAGCTGACTAAGGATCACTTACTAAAAAATATGCATCTTTGAACATGTAAAATTGACAAGAGACTTGACATGTGATATCATTGTCCCACGGGCAAATAAGCTAAGACAAGATCCATCTAATCTATGCTTAATCCACAACTTCCAGCATGCAATCAAAATTGTAACAGAGCACACTAGACTGCAAATTGTGATTGTTTGATGACAAATTGCCATAAAATTGAAGCTATATCTTCTCACAAGCACGTATGAGTCTACTTGATCAAAATGGCATCAATCCATAACCAAACTAGCCTCAAGATGGAATCGAATGCACACCCAATCATGGGAAACAACTTTCATGGCAAAAGTTTTTTTAAACATGAGCTACATAGAAGTTTATGAAAATTCAAGAATGCACAATATCATGTCGGAATTGCAGCAAAATATCGGGATGTCATGACACATTAATAGTGATTTGACCTAAAAAGAAAATCTGAAGAATATGAAATTTTACCACAGCGTGAACAAAAGAGAGACGAACAACTTTTTTTAAGGATCCAATCTTAGAATTCCTTAACAAGAAAATCATAGAAAAATGACGAGGTCAGCTTCGACAAGGGAAAAACAGGGGTCATGAATTTCATTTTTATGACAGATTTCTATGATGCAAATCACAAGAGAAGTTGAATCCAATTGATATGCAAATCATGTGAAATTAGCATCATAAGAACAAATTTCACGAGGAAGCTTCTCAAAAATTTTTTAACACGTGAATTTCTAAAATTCAAGAACATGAACAAGTCAATCGGGAATAGAACATGGTAGCATGTCACACCGTCATTCTACAACATATTGAAAGTAATTGGACAAATCTACTATCTCATCTTAAGACTAACATCAATTAGCCACAGAAAAGACAGCATTTCCCTAATCGAATCAATTCCAAAATAAAAAAGAACTGTATATTATAACCAAAGGCATTTCATAAAGCATCGATTCATGAATCCAAGTATAACATCCAGCAGAAAATTTCAGATACAAAACTGAACAATGCATATCAGTAAAGAGTTACCATCTAACTTTCATTAGAAATTTCAGTTAGTAATGTATCCTGGCCCCAAACTTTCAATGTCGAGAATGCACTTTGACACAAAAGGTCCTCGCCTCATTGGACACTATGATGATCACCAACAATCACAGTATAAAGGCAATCAACAACTCGTGGACCCATGGAGTGCCTTAGCTTTGGCCAAAGGGACACTTAAGTGCCATAACTTACGAAAGGTACACTTAAGTGCCAAAATCGGAATAAAAGGGATCACTTGAGTGCCAATTCGGCGAGAATCCGGCCAAAATGTTGACGTGGTACTTTTCCGACGAACCGAGCTCAAAACAACACCGTTTTGCACGCCGACGTGGCCAAAATGATGTTGTTTTGGCCGATGTCGCAAAAAAAAAAATAATTATATTAAATTTATTTAAAATATTTAAAAATAATAATTTTAAAATTAAATTTAGTTGAAATATTAAAAATTTATAAATTTTTTTTAAAAGATTAAAAAAGAAAAGGAAAGGGGCGGAGGCGGCCGAGGGATTAGCCCTCGCCCGCCGCCGCCGCCGGAAGGGCCGGCGATGGCGGGGGGAGGGTCGGCCGGGGTCGCCGGGCCTTGGCCAGGGGTTGGTGACCCCGGCCGACCGGCGGTGAGGGCTCGCGAGCCCTCGCCCCGATCCGGTGAGGGCCGCGAGCCCTCGCCCGGATCCGGTGAGGGTCGGCGGCCCTCGCTCGGCCGGCCAAGGGCCACCGCTGCCGGGGTCGCCCTAGCGGGCGGTGGCCCTTGGCCCGGCCGGGCGAGGGCTCGCGAGCCCTCGCCATCGATCGGCCGTGGTCGCCGACCCCTGGCCGGGGCCCGCGACCCCGGCCGACCCTCCCCCGCCGTCGCCAGCCTTTCTCGGCGGCGGCGGGGTGGCGGCGGCGGCGGCGGCGGCCCCCTTTCCTTTTTTTTTTAAATTTTTTTAAAATTTTTTTAAAATTTTTTTAAAATTTTAATTATTAAATTTTTAATATTTCAACTAAATTTAATTTTAAAATTAATATTTTAAAATATTTTAACTAAATTTTAATTTAATTTAATTTAATTAATTTTTTAATTTTTTTTTACCACGTCGGCCCAAAACGACGCCGTTTTGGCCACGTCAACGTGCAAAACGACGTCGTTTTGGGCGCGCTTCGCCGGAAAAATGCCACGTTGGCGTTTTGGCCGGAGTGACACTCAAGTGATCCATTTTTCTTTGAAAGTGGCACTTAAGTGTACCTTTCGTAAGTTATGGCACTTAAGTGTCCCTTTTGCCAAAGTTATGGCACTTGAAGCGTTCTTTTGCTGGCAATCAACTGAAGGAAACACCCATAAGAGAAGCAAGGTCAGCTGAAAACCAATCACCTTAAGTATATAATTTGCTGTCTTGCATTCTTTTTGCACAAAAATCCCCAACAAAAAGAGATTGATATACAAGAGATAGAACAATAACTGCAAAGTTGTATATCTGCAAGAACTTAAAAATCCTCTTTCTCTTCTTCAATATAATGAGTCTCATTCGAAAGAAAACCAGAAGAAAGGCAAGATATCCAATATGAGATATATCTATTGCAAGGTCCCAGTAATTGAAACTAAAGCAAGCATGGGATCCAACAGATGGCAACAACAATATATCCTCAGATAATCAAGAACTATCCACATACTTTTGGTTTCAAATGAGAGGTCTCTCCATACAAATGTGTTTTTATGTTGAGATATCATTTCTCTGTAAGTTTATGACCTTGAAAAGCTAGACTTGTGATCGGCACGGAGTTTTAAACAAGCAATCATGAAGACGACGAAGTAACCGATCATGACATAAAGATCATCAATGGTAAAATCTAATCGATGTAAAGTGCCTACTGATCAATCACACCAGGACTTCATTGACACAGGCTTCACACAAGCATCAATGACAACTGGAATCAAACATATGAAAATAGTAATAGCAACCTGATCAACTTCCAGTCCATAATACTCGATAATCACTTCTAACAAAGTCTGCCAACCAGATTCATAATGATACCTTGTTTGTGAAACTTTGATGCTTGATCGAGTGATCTAGTCTTCGGGAACACCAGCAGATCTACTCTTTGGTTCTGCCCTCGGAGCCGAGTTGAGACCTCCAAACTCGGTGTAGTTCCGAATCCCTGCACCTCGAGCTCCAAAAGGACGCGATCCGCGACGAGAGTGTCAGATTCAGCCGAGAGCAAGATCACCAGAGAGAGCGATCGAGAGGGAGAAGTCAGAATCCACGACCCAAATGGATTCAAAGAGAGAACAAAAATCGAAACCCTAATAGATCGAGAGAGAGAGAGAGAGAGAGAGAGAGAGAGAGAGAGAGAGAGAGAGAGAGAGAGAGAGAGCTCATGTGCGATCCTCGACCGTCGGTCTTCGATTGATCGAGCGAGC
Organism: Eucalyptus decipiens; assembly: GCA_014182575.1. Classification (NCBI taxonomy): domain Eukaryota; kingdom Viridiplantae; phylum Streptophyta; class Magnoliopsida; order Myrtales; family Myrtaceae; genus Eucalyptus; species Eucalyptus decipiens. The sequence goes on along the minus strand of CM024613.1, from coordinate 4,057,651 downwards.
GAGCGAGAACCCGAACCAGAACAGAGAGATCAGAAAAACAGAACGAGAAGACGACCGGAAGCTGTTGCCGCCACTGTCTAATCCATTGTTGATCGTCGTCACTACCAATCAGCTTCGAAAACGCCTTGAGCTCCTCAGTCTGACAGTTGCTCTCCTTCTAAGGCTCAAGAAGGTGAGAGCGTCGGAGTCGAGAGATCCAATGAAAATCGGAGAGAATCTTAGTGAAAACAGGGCTTCCGATCTCCAAATCCCGAAAGCGATTGATCAAGAGATCGTCAGAGATTCTCCGATCACACCAATGGAAGAAAACCCTAACTGATCAAGCCCCCTGTCGCCATCGCTGTCGTTGTCGTTGTTGTCATCGTTGCCGACGATAGTTCCGATCGAATCGAATCGCGCGCGAGGCGGGGGAAGGAGCGATGGCGATCGATCGATCTTCTTCTCCCGTTCCACTTTTCGGTTTCCCCTCGTGAGCTTTGAGCCGAGCAAGAGATGAAGACAATCCGTTTTTCTCCCCCTTAGAGAGAGAGCATGAGAGACCGAGAGAAAATTGTTCAGCGAGAGAGAATCCCAAAAATGATCGTCAAATGGCCCCCCCTAACCACTGGGATTCGCCCCAGTGGCCACCCTTCTAACATGGAAGGGAGAGGTGAGGGGTTCAAATCCCCACCTTCTCAGGGAGGATGGGGTGGGGACTTGTAAGTTTCAGGAGTGGGTTTCGACTCCCACGCCCTGCAAGAGGCAGGGCAAAAGTCTGAGAGTGAGTGTAGAGTAGGAATAGAGTAGGACTGACAAAAAAAAAAAAAATGGCACCCTCCCCAAAATGAGCGAGCCTTTTTTTATTTGTTATTTTTTTTTAGCGTTTTTTTCCTTTTCCTTTTTGTTTTGTTTTTCTATTTTTTTCTTCTTTTCTTCTTTTTTTTTTTTTTTTTTTTTTTTTTCATTCATTTTTTTTGGCTCTTTATTTTTTTTTTTTATACTTTTACAAAATGGATGATTAAAATGTTGACAAAATTTTTTTAGGTGTCAACACGTGCTTAATTGCAATCAATAGATTCTCTTGATTGTATTTGTCTCCCTGAGAATCAAATAACAAACAGCATGGACAAACGATCAATGAAGTCGGCAATCATCCACAAGATTTGTCTACGCAGCAAAGTGCAGCCACATAGCTATAGCTATCTCATAAATAGCCAAAGCATAACAAAGTTTCCACAAGATTTTATCTGAAAATGTGCACATTCATATCATCATCCGAAGCTGAGATCTCATCAAGCATTTGAAAAAGAAGAGGGACATGATTTCTGATTCCAACCATGCACAAAGACAAAATATCAAAGAAGAGAAAGAGCAACGCCATATCGTAACGTGACTCCATCAACTCATCAAGTGAGAGATAAATATAAAAATCAACTCCGATCCTTTTGATAAAAACATTTCTCAGAATGGTGAAGGAACACAACCGCACGGGAATAATTACTCACCTAGAATATATTGACACCCAAGCTCTTGAAACCTTCTACGATGCCAACCTTAGCAGGATCGGAGAGAGCGGACTCCCTCACAAGAGCGAAGGTAGGGTGACCGGACTCAGCACTCACCTCCACAATGAACTTTCCAATGTATCCAATGCCTTCCATCACCAGCACTTTGCTCTTTTCAGCCATCTCAAAGGGTTCTTTCAAGGCAGAGGTGTGGTTTTTCCTAGAGAAGTTGCTCGGTCTCGTGCTACAACTGTTATTGCTTATTGGCGTGCATCGAGATGAATCGTCATTTTATTTTGGTTCCGAAAGGGCATAATTGATTTTCCCACACCCAATATCCCTCGCTCGGAAAATGAGCACATACAAAAGTGACCACGAAAGACGGAAGAAATTCACGATGGAGAATGAGCACGTGTAAAGTACTTATCTATCGATTTTGTTGAATTTGGTTGATGGCGTAAATTGTTTTGAAACAACAACTTGACATACCAAAAGTTGTCTGAATTTGACCTAGAAAATTGATTGTTATGTCGACAAAATATGTGACATCTTGAATTTCAGGTTCTGTCTTTGATTAAATAAGTTGGATATTCATCAACGCGCTTATAGTTCTTTTCCTTGAATTGATCACTCACGGGAAAATTAATTTATCAGGTGAAGCTGTTAAGGGATTTTAACGTAATAGACTTGAGAATTCAACGAGGAATCGACTGCTCGACCGTGCTAATCTGCAAGGGTTATTACAACACTATCAAAATCGATCAGAGACTGGAGATAGGTTGATTCAACAGAGGTATGTGATTAGTGCGTGGGTGATTCTACCTAATTGCAAAATTTCTGTCAAACTTGTACCCTATGTCGGCATTTGAAATCTTGAAATTATCACGACAACCGAGAGTTGCCAATGTGTCGAAAATGTACATTGTGACTTGAAAATAATCAACCATGGGTCAAGTGCGCTAAAAAATCCTAAAAGCTACCCGGTAGATTAGGTCACGCTAAAGTCGCGCCAGATTGAAATTAACCGCGAAATTGAACTCGATTTCAGAAATTGAAAGTTCTGTCATGTCACGCGTCATTTTAGAAACATTGACTTATCCTTTAAAGATTTTTCGGTAAATCGGGATTTTTGGCAAAATTTCAAAGTATGGCCGTCTTTTGTTCGGGAAAATCAGAGGACCATTTTTTGTCGCGTTTTTGAGATTCACGTTTGTTCAATTAGTGAGGAAAAATGTTGTATTTGACAAGGACACCTTGGTTGGATTTATAGACGTCAAATTGAGTTCAATTAGAGGGGAATTGATTCAATTTGGATGGAAAGTGTACAAAATCCGTAGGCCAAGGAAGCTTCTAGGGGATGTTTTGGTGCTGCAAAGTTGGCTGTGGATAGGGTAGAGCTGATGGGGGCAAGCAATGATCAATAAGAGGATATTTGTGGCCAAGGGGGACCCTCCAAGTCTTCAGCAGCTTCTTCTTCAAGCTTAGGGCCACCTTTAACCATTGTTGTCCATTTTGAGCTCCAAAAACTTGAGGAAAGTAGAGCAGCTCTCCCCTTTTCGTTGACTAGCCTCCCGAGCCACCGTACTCGCCGCTCACGCCCGCCAACCTGTCGCATGACATCCCGCTCGCTCGCGCCTCTATTGTGCCTAACCACTAGCATTCGCATCGCCTTGCCATCCAACAGTCGTCCCTGGTTGCCATCGAAGCCTCGCCGTCGTTGTCCAATTGCTGTCTGCCTCCACCTAGCCCGTTGCAGTCGCCCGTCCGCCCGCCTTGTCGTTTCAGCCGCTGGTATCAACTTGCTAGGCCCAAAGCAAAAGCCAAAGGCCAGCAAGGGCCGTGATGCTTCAAGGCCGATTTTAGGTCTCTTTCGGGCCTTGGTTGGTGTCCCCGCAGGGTTGTTTGTTGCCCGCCTCCATGTCGCCATCATTATGGACTCACCGGATCGCTAAACCGGTGAGTTTTGTCATGCTCAGATCCTCGAGCGTGTGCTCATCCCTCGGTAGTCGATTAAATTGCAACGTCCCAAGACGCGTCGCCGACCTATTCATTTTAATGTGCGTGCGGAAGTGTATAAATAAATCCCCAAATAGCACAAAGATGGGATAGAAAAGCAGGACCATAATTTCACAACTACAACACACCTTTATACACAGCCAACTAGTTTATTTACAATACTAGTCTATAAACACAAGTCTATAAAAGCATAAAATCTACAAGTCCTCTAGGCATTCGAACCCCCAGCTGAAAATCCCGAACTCTCTTAGGAATTTGGGTCCACCACCGCACCACCAGGAGGGTCGGTTGTATCCTCACCAAAAGCGATTTCTAACATCGACACAGGGATCTCATAATCCTAAAGAGGACCTTCTCTAGGTCCATTTCACCCATGACGATACCACGTTCTGAATTGATGGGATACCATTCGAGGTAGACCCGTATTAACCCAGACAATGGTCCTCACAAGCTCATTGACCCAAGCTCCTTAGCCCCCGGGAAGAGGAATCTCAAAGACCTATTTGGTGACCCTCTTGGGTTGGCTAAAACGCTTTGGAGGAGCTACCATCTAAGGACTTGAAAAGGTTGAGCCCACAATGGGGTGAGACAATGTCTTAGCAAGTTCACCCCCTAAAATCCGACTAGAAAGGAAATACACCTAAAGGCAGTCTATGCACACACAAGACAAATGACTTACCTTTTCTCAGTTCCTTCCTACAGTCAGTACGATTCATATACACAACCAATCAATTTAATTTAAATCATCGATCCATCGATCCATTTAGTCAACTATCTACCATTCAATACTATCTATCAATCAATACCATATATCAATCATTACCATCTATTAATCAATCGATTTGATTACTGCTCACACATGCTGAAGTATAGATGGTAATAGCTCTCACAAGCTGATATAGATAGATAGTAGCTCGCACAAACTAATATAGATAGATAGTAGTTCACACAAGCTGATATACGGATCGTTGCTCTCACTAGCTGATAAACAATCATAGCTCACATAAGTTGACATGCAATAATGCTTTCACAAGTTGACGTGCAATAATGCTATATCTTTCTCTTCAAAAATCTCACTATTTAGATAGTGCACACAGACATTTTCGGCATTAAAAATTCACACCCGGTATGTTCTAACTAAAATATCGAAATTCCACAATTTTGGAATAAATAACCAAAATCACCAATTCCACTTAATTTGCACAAATTAGCATTCAATTAAATAAATCAAGTATACCATTGGCTATCCCGGTATAATTTTCGGAAAATAATAAATAATTAAATAAATACCAAAAATAATTTAAAAAATGCAATTTAATGCCAAAAATAGAAACTTAGGCCGAAAATGCCTAATTAAACACCGAGACGGGCCCGGAAAATTTCCGAACTAATCTAGATAAATAGCACAATCTATCTAGTCTCTAATTAAGCCGTTCTAACCACCTAACATGCATAAACGGATAATTAAATCGCTAATCTGTTCTAGCTAACTACATAAACCATACTTAGCCTAAACTAATCAACTCTTTAGCATCATTAACTCCCTAAGTAATGTTTAGTGAGTAAACTCACCGGTTTAGCAATCTAGTGAGTTCATGGCGACAGCAATGCGGAAACGGGCGATAAACCTCCTAGCGGTGACACTCGACAAGGCTTTGAAGCGGCCCAAAACGGCCCATGAAGGCTCATGGTTGGCTGGGCTACTTGATTCTATCCAAGGACCGAGCAAGCTGGAACCAGAGCTAGAAATGGTAAGGGATGGGTGGATTGGGCTGCAGCGGCGAGCAAGGACAACGGCGGGAGACGACGGCTACTGGACGGCATTGATAGGGCTCTGGCTGAGCCCTACGGCGACCAGGGAGGCTTGGGGACACAGCTGGGGTCGCGGTTGGAGTGGGACGAGCGTGCCAAATGCGCGGGCTCGCGCGAGGGTGCGACGGCGTGCAAGCGGCAACAGCAGGGAGCTCGGCGAGTGATTTGCGACGGCAGGGGGAAGATGGTGGTTTTCTTTGGTTTTTGGAGCTTCAAAATGGTGTACAATGGGGAAAGGTGGACTACTGAAAGGGGAGAAACCAGTTGCAAGAGAGGGGGGCCACCAAACCTTCTAGATGGCTCACTTGTCCCCTTTGTGCCCATCCAACATGCCCCACCACTTCATCCTTGACCAGTAGCTCTTGTCCACTCCAAAACTTCCCCAACACACTTGCCAAATGGTCCAAAAGGTTGTGCACCAAGGGACCTAACGAATTTGACACAAATTCCCCCAAATTGAACTAAATTTCTCTCCAATTAGATTCAATTCGGTCCCCATAAATCCAACCAATGTGTCATCGACCAAATTAACATTTTTCCTCACCAATAGAACCAACTTGAATCCCAAAAACATGATAAAAAAAGGCCCTTTGATTTTTCCAGTAAAAAACGGCCTTACTTTGAATTTTCGCCAAAATTCTCGGTTTGCAGAAAATTTTTCAGAGGATGAGTTGACGGTCCTAAAATAAATCATGACATGGCATAACTTTTCGGGTTTAAATTTGCGGTTAATTTCAATCTGGCGCGATTTTAGCGTGACCTAACCTAATAAGTAGCATTCAAGAATTTTTAGTGCAATTGACTCGTGATCAATTATTTTCGAGCCACACTGTACATATTCAACATATTGGCAACTCTCGGTTGTTGTGAAAATCTCAAACTTTCAAATGCGGACACATGATGCCAAAATGATAGAAAAATCGGTTTAATACCGATCGACGAGAATTTTGTAATTAGGTGGAATCACCCACATTTTATCACATGGCTTAGTCGAGTCGACCTATCTCCGGTCTTTAATCGATTTTTAACTGTGCCATAATGACTCTTGTAGACTTGCACGATCGAGCAGTTGATTTCTGATCGAATTCTCAAGTCTATTGCGTTAAAATCCCTTAATGGCATCCTTAAATAGATTATTTATCTCATGAGTGATTAGCTCAGAGAATAGAACTATCGGCGCGTCGATGAAAAGCCCGATTCATTTAATACTGGAAATTCAAAATGTCACAAATTTACTTGCTAAACTTTGCTTAGGGAATTAATGATGCTTAAGGGAGTGATTAGTTTAGGCTAATTATGATTTAGGTGGTTAGTTAGAATGTATTAGTGATTTAATTATTCAATTGTGCATGTTAGGTGGTTAGGATGGATAGATTAAATACAAGATAAGTTGTAGTATTTATCTAGATAGGTTTGAAAATTTTTCTGGCCCGTTCGGGTGGTTAATTAAGCATTTCCGGCTTAAGTTGGTATTTTTGGTACTTAATTGTATTTATTTAATTATTTATTATCTTTCGGAAGTTATACCGGAATAGCCGGTGATCGGAATTTCGTGTTGATTGTAATGATGTGTTTAGTTTATGCAATTAAATGCTATTTTGCACAATTTGAGTGGAAATTGTAATTTTTGGTATTTATCCCAAAATTGTGTAATTTTGGTATTTAATTAGAAAATACCTCGGGGACGACATTCCTGAATGAGCTTCGATCCGGCCTCTACCGCGATCCGCCATCTATTGCTAGAGCATCCCATATAAGGGCATGTCCATCCGACTCATTTCGGGGACGGGTTTTCATAACCATTCATGCATCCATCAAATTCCGGCCAAGACATCGTGCTTTGCATTCAAATGTCCCAATTAAAATAATGTATTTGGCCCATTTTCTTCGTATGAAAAACACACGGTAAAATAATTGTATGTGGGTACACAGTCAATTTGAACCAAAAAATTGATATCCTACATTTTAAAATCCCATTGTTTGATATAGTCTTTAAAACCACTTTCGGTGTTAAAACCTGACACCTAGGATTTTCTAATTAAATATAAAAATTTCACAATTTTGGATTAAATAATCAAAATTCCAATCACCACCCAATTTGCACAAATTAACACTTAATTGCATAAACTAAACATACCACTGCAATCAACATGAAATTTCGATTATCGACTATCCTGGTATAATTTCCGAAAAATATAAAATAATTAAATAAATTCCACAAATAATTAAATTAAGTAAATTAAATACAATAAACACTAACTTAGGCCAGAAATGCTAATCTAACTACCTAAACGAGCCTAGAAAATTTATGAATCTATCTAGATAGATAGTACAATCTATCTAGCCCTCAATTAGTTTATTCTGACCACCTAACATGCATAATTAAATGATTAAATCACCAATCCAAACTAACTAACCAACTAATCCACATTTAGCCTAAACTAATTATCCACTAAACATCATTAATTCCCCAAGCAAAGTTTAGCAAGTAAACTCACCGATTTAGCGGGCTGGTGAGTCAACGGCGATGGCGACGCAGAGGTGAGTAATAAGCAAGCATGTAGCAATACCAACGGAGGTTCGGAGGGGCCTAAAAAAGGCCACAAAGCCTCAGATAGGGGTTGAGCTTTGGCTTCTGCTCTAGGCCGAGAGAGCAGGCTAAGTGGTTGAAACAACACTATTGCGACCAAATTTTCGAGTGTGAGCCACCTAAGATTTGGCTAATGGATTGTTATGCCTAGACTTAACTCCGGCTCTCCCAAGCCCATACCAATTCTCGACTTAGGTTCAAATTCTTAACATGCAATTGATTTTCAATTATTTCTTGGTGGGTCGATTAAAAATCCAAGCAAAGTAACGGGAGATTTACTTTACTATGAGTTCGGGGACTTGGTTATGCTAGATTTTTCTAACGCCCTTTCGGTACCTTTCTCTTTTATTTCGAAAAATGTTTGGCAGGTAGCTTGAATTGATTTTAAATCTATTTTCCTAACATATGAGATGATCATGCGGGTGCGCAAACTATCAATTTAACATCCAAGAAAAGCAATAAATAAATTATAAGACTTACCTCATAGCAACGAAACCATCTGCAATGTTAGATCATAATTCACATCAACAACTCTAGATATGATTTCTAATTAACACACCATCACTCAATTTTCGTTTTCACTTTTTTAACGAGATTATAATCCATATGCAATGCAATGTGATATGGCATGGCAACATGTCCTAAACTATATGAATGAATAAATTTTTTTTTTGATTTCTTAATGAACATGTAATAAATAAATATGCAATCTAAATTAACCAAAATGACTTAATTCTAATGACGTGTAATGCAATGCAATGATGTACAAAATTATTTCAACTAAAATGACATGCAACATGCAATTTAATATGCGAGCTATGACATTTATTATATGACCTAATCTAATGATGGGCAATTTCTAATTAAATGAACCTAGGAACAATCACTAAATGACATGCATTTCATGAATCTAATTCTATATGACATGGGCATTTTTATTTTCCTAACAAAAACATGCAATTTATCTAGGAGAGATTATCTACCTATAATTGATAAACATGCAATCCTAACATGCAATGACATGCAAAGAATCTCTAATTCAACATGATATATGCATGATGATTTTTTTTTGTTTCTTTTTATAAAATTCGAAATTTAAAATTGCCAAATAATCAAATGTGCCATTTAAATTAAAGAAAACTAACATCCTAAATGAACGCATTTTTTGAATTTTTATTTAAAAATTTGAAATGAGATTGCAATTCTAAACATGCAAGATAACCTTAAGACTAGGAACATTCTAAAACAAACTTAATCCTAATTAAAAAAATTTTGGATTTTTTTCCTTTTACGAAAATAAAATTGATCCAAACACCACGACAACAAATCAAACAAGAAAAGATTGATATCCAAAAATTGACGAACCATATCTCGCGCATGAGATCGGGTTGGCCAATTTTAAATTAAATCGCGAATCAAATCTCGGGTGTGAGACCGGATTGACGATTTTGCAAGGGATTGCAAGTCGGATCTTGAGCGTGAAAATCGGACTGTCAATCCCTTATTTGAGGGGCTAATTCATGTCAGAATATCAATCCTATATTTAAGAACAATTCCATTAAAAAATATTAAAAAATAAAATAAAATAAAATAAAATAAAAACTACCTAATCTGATTTTTTTCCCTTTTTCGAGCATGGCTTGCTCGCAGGTCTCCAAGGCAACAGGTTGTCAGTCCAGCAAGGAAGCTCCGGCAAGGGTGAATCAGCAGAAACAGGGAAGCACCCGAATAGTAGGGACAGTCGGTGGAACAGGGGTGTCGTGGTCGGAACTACCGGCGTTCGGACTCCGGCACAGGGTGTCGCGGGTAGGGGACTCCGGGTGCTGGCGTTGCGGGCGGAGGACCTCGGGTCTGGCTCGAATGGTCGCTCGGGTGGAGGGCTAGCTAAACGGACCACCGGCGAAGGTGGGGTGGTGTTGCTGTGTCTAGGCGGAAGGTTCGGAAGGTTTGGAAGGTTCGGCAGCAGAGCATGAATGGCTCCAGCGTTGGGCTTCACGGCTGGATCACGGAGACGCGGCAGGGTAGTCTTGCGAACGCAAGATCGGACTTCGAGCTAGGCAGATTCGCGGTCAGATCGGGGGCAGAGCAGATGCGTGCGGCAACAGCTTGGACCATTGGCGAAGGGCGTTGCGGGCCAAGAAACTTCAGGTGCAGGCGTAGATTGAAAGCGGGGCCATCTAGTGTGGTGGCGCGGTGAGGCGGCGCCGGGGGCGGTCTGAGATGCGATCGCTGGACGCCGGTCGCAGCGGTGCTCACAGCTGCGGAGGCGTGACGGATCGGGCGATGAGGGAGTTCAAGCGGTTTGCAGTTTGATGGCGTCAGCGCAGCGCGAGCGTGGGTGAAGAGAAGCCGGCGACCGGGGCAACGAATGTGGGGAAGACGATGAACAGTCAATGTCCAATCACTTCCTCCCCTCTGCTGCTTCTACTTTTACTTTTCACTTTCCTTCACTTTTTTCTTTTCTTTTCAGTCGACCAAAAGAAACCCTAGAAAAGCCCCCCTCAATGTGGCCGAGTATTCAACGTGTGGCCTCCTCCCCCAAACCCTACGCATTTTATCTATTTATAGGCCACGAGTTAAGGTTTTAATTTTTCCAAATCCGTATCCACGAAATTCCTTTTTCCAAATGCAATATTTGCTTTTGATACGATTTAGGATTGCAAGAGGATTTTTCTAAAATCTGAAATCTCGCACAAATAAATCCGTAAAATATTTTCGAGGATACGGGCTTGGGCCGATCTACTCCCTTTGTGGGCTTAGTCCAATTCACCAAATTAAAGTTTTGAACCATCAATTTGAACCCATTTATCACCAGGCCAATGTAAATGCAAATTAAAATAAATGCACCTAAAACTATATGCTATGCAATTAATTAATTAACTAATATTTTTTTAGGGGTTAAAATTAATCCCTAATTTTTTGATAAATGACTAAATGGGTCGCCAAAATTTAGGTGTCAACAGCTGCCCCTCTTTGAAGGTGAGCTCGTAGAGGTTGCCTTCAAAGATAAATTGAGACTTAAATTTTGACTATACACATGCAATAAATGATTTTTTTGTTGGAACATGAATTCCATTTTTTAATGCAATTTGTATGGTGCATAGAAATGCTAATGCAAATGATAAATGAACTAACCTGGAATAACTTACCTCCAGGAAATATAGAGCAGTTTGAGGTGGTTGGTGTTACATGTCTAGGACCTGTACCATTGTACGGTCGCCTAGAATAGTAACATGACTTTATAAAGAGATTGCTTTCCCATGACCCGTACCATTCTATGGTTGCCCAGTACGATAGTGTCTGGTTGTGTTTAGGACCCGTACCATTCTACGGTCGCTTAAACGATGATTCATTTTTCATGACCCGTATCATTCTACGGTCACTTGAATAGGGAAATTGCTTTTCCAAGACCCGTACCATTCTACGGTCGACTAAACGGAGATTTTGCTTAGCTAGGACTTGAACCATTCTTTGGTTGCCCAGCGTTGCAACACAGATCATCGGATCAGGACCCGAACCGTTCTTCGGTCACCTTAATTAGATTGAATCTGGAGGAAGATCTTTGGGGGACAACTTAATCGAATGTCGATTAAAAGGGACTCTAAGCTACGAAAGCACGCCAGGTCGATAAAAGAAATTTGGGCTATGGAAGCACGCCGGTTCGATAAAATGGACTTTGGGCTATGAAAGCACGCTAGGTCAGGAACTCCGAGCTACGAAAGCACGTCGGGTCAATGAAGGGGACTCTGGGTTACAAAAGCATGCCAGGTCGATATAAAGGACATCGGGTTACAAAAGCACGCCGGGTCTATTAAAAGGGACTCTGGGCTACGAAAGCACGCCAGGTCAATATGAAGGACACCGGGCTACAAAAGCACGCAAGGTCTATTAAAAGGGACTCTGGGCTACAAAAGCACACCGGGTCAAGAACTCCGGGCTACAGAAGCACTCCAAGTCGATATAATTGGACAACTTGACCAAGTCAAGTGTCGATGCACTTGAGAGAGAATACCTGCACAATGACAAGTATTTTAGAGTATGGTAGAGATATACTTACCTGTTGATATCTCTGATTCTTGGGAATGTCTTTTGGAATTTAGATATCCGTGAAGGTCTTTCACTTCATGGTGGAGGTTTCTCATCTCATAATATCATGAAACATTCTGAAAGGAACTTGAATTACATGTTAGACATGATTTAGAGCAAAAACTGATATGCATTCATCAAAGAGATAGACAATCTGAGCTACTCTAGAATGCACATTTCAAAATTCAGTGAGGTTTTCATCAACTCAATCGGGGTTCATGCATAATGACCTTTGCATCACCCAAATTTCCACTGGAGAGAATTATCATTCAAGACAATCTTTACTCATGACATGGATTTCCTAAGAATACCAAATGAGAGACCTTTAGTTAGAAAAGACTTTCACTCACTCTCATTTAGAGGCTATTTTATGAGAATCACTCCGTCTCACTATCATCATACCAACAGGGGTCCAAGTATTCTCGCAAGCGGTACGACCTCACTAATCTAAGAGGTCTTTAATAGGGACCATAATGTGGGCTTGGTCAATGGCTTAACAAATGGAATCTTCAAGTCAAGGCAATTGAAAGAACAATTCTATAATCATCTCCGGGTTTACAAGTCAAGAATCCTGCAAAATGAGAAAGAAATAATCTTGCTCGCACTTCTTCGAGCGATGCACATGAATTACCATGTTAATTCAAGTGCCATAATCTTAAGATACTTTGTAAGGGACATAACATAGGCCGGGGTTAGGGGTTGAGAAACGAAAGGATCATTAAACTCAAAATATGTGTGAATGGTGAGAGTTGGTGATCATCTTGGCATTGCCATCAGTTTTCTTTTTCATCATCGGGGATTGTTTTCATGAAATGCCCCATTGATTGTAAAAACTCACCATTTGAGTTCTTTGAGTATTACTCCATTGGAGATACAATCTTTTTGCAATTGATAGTCACCTATATTGACTTTCTTTTTCATCTATGGGCATCGACCTTGCTTTTACCAGGCACACTGCTTTTTATGCCCCTTAGTTCTATTTTGAATTCAATTCTTGCACACAATGCGTGCGTCAAGCAATTACACTTTGAATGGCACTCGAACTTTTCAAGAGTCTTCATCTACCTTTTGCCTTGTCCTAGTGTGGGGGATGATCACCAACTGGGTTTAAAAGAAATGAAATTGCAGGCTCAAGTGGGCTATGCAAAGGGTGTAAGTATGTAGGATAGAGAAGAAAATGCTCTTTGTCATCCTAAGGCACTTAAATTACCACATGAATTCAATGTAATAGCATGACTAGAAGATTGATGCAAGTAAGAGCAAGAAAATTTCAATTCATTTTCTTCACCTTATAGTGCTGTCTTATCCTCCAATTTGTCCAAATGTGGGGAGGTTCTTGATAGGGGTAATTTAAAAGAATTTCCACATGTGTATGGGGCTTCAAAGGGGTTAAGCAATGGATCACATGTAGTGTTTGAGATAGAGAAATAAACTGCCCCTCATTATTTCGGTTGTCATTCCTTTTGCGAGTGAACTCTTCACCTTATGGATATTAACCTTCCTACACTCATCTCACAAGTGTATAAGTAGGGGACTGTGTATAGGATAGGGCTTGCCTTTCATCATCCCGACCCGTCTCATTTAGTATGCTCAATCAATTCCACATCATTCATTAAGTTAGTCCATCTTGATGTTCTTTAGTGGAATTGGTGGATAAAACAAGTAAAAGTCATCATGCAAAATCCTTTCTTTCAAGAGCATGAAAAATTGTCAAATTCAAAACAAATAGTTTTCCACACTGCGAAATGGTTTTAAGCATTCATTCAAAGATTCTTCTACAATGGGATCATCTCAGTAGTTGATGTCTTTGGATTGTCCCTATCAATTAAGACTGAAAATCCATTTTTGCCTCAAAATTTGTCATGCCCCCAATCTGTCACATTAACTCTTTAGAAATGTGTCATTGACAGTTGGGCCAATTGCAACTTGGTGTGCCTTTTTTAGATGCCTTCTCATCAGGCCAAAAAAGTAATGCTCTGAAACATGAAGTAAATGAGTCAGAAAATTAAACGGGCTAACCTAATGTATGTTCTTGAAAAATGATTATTTTTATTTTTGGAAATTTTTTTGATGAGGAAGCATGAAGAAGCCCAGTCCTTAGAATTCTCCTTAGATGATATTTTCTTTTTATTATTGGATATCGTCATCGAGCTAGTTTGGTGTACTCCATCATGTCCTCAAAATTGGAAATAAAATTGTAATTTCATTTAACATAGTCAAATGAATTACATTATTGGAATGGAGAATGCAAACAAGCAAATCCTAGAAACGAAAGCAATAATTGAAGTTTTAGAAAACATGAAATCCTAAAAACTTGAAATCCTAGAAAGCATAAAAAAAAAAAAGGACTCCTTCGCAGAGGAGTGTGAAGATAAGAATTTCTTCACTCAATGATTGCGTTTGTGCCTATGTCATGGTTGGGTAGAGGATTTTTTTGATTACTGCTGAAAGAGAACGCCTTTGTGTCCAAGAGGTCTTGGACCCTATGCTTCAAAACATAGCAATCATCAATGGAGTGACCAACCTCTCCCATGTGATAGTCACACTTTTCGGAGGGATTATATGCAGGATAATGCTTGGGATTTGGTCGCTTTGGCTCAGTAGAGAGTAATCCCTTCTTTTGGAGAACATGCAAAATTTTGGATAGGGTCTAGGAAGAGGTGTGAACTGTCTTCTAACATTACGTCGTTGACCCGAGAACTGATACCCTCCACTTTCTTTCTCAGTAGAAATCTTAATTACCGGAGCGCGATTGGACATATCATGATTCGGTTGAGAATAGGCCACATTAATCTCAGCTTCAAGGTCCTTCTCCTTCTTGGTAGAAAACCTCTTGTTAGATGGTTCAGTAAACCATCCTTCTCTAATCCCCATCTCAATTTGTTCTCCCACGGGAACAAGTTGGTTGAAGTTTTCAACGTATGTGCTAGTCATCCGGTTACAGAACTCAGACGGGAGAGTCTTGACGAACAACTTCATCAATTCTTTATCAGTAAGCTTAGGAGTGATTTGAGCTGCCAGATTTCACCATCTCACGACATACTCCTTAAATGATTCGCTCCTATTCTTCTCCATTCTCTTAAGATCTTCTCGGGAGGGTGCGATGTCCATATTGAACTTATATTGCTTAAGAAATGCGTCAGCCACTTCATTCTAGGTGTCGAGAAGATTGACATTCTTCATCATATACCAGTTTAGTGCAGGCCTAGTCAAACTCGCATGGAATGATTGGATTATAAGGGGCTCGTTCTTGACGTATTGGGCCATACGTACGTGATATATCTGCAAATGAGCTTTTGGGCAAGAAGTACCATCGTATTTCTCAAAATCAAGCATTTTGAACTTCTTTGGCATCTTGACCTTCTCATACATAGACAGGTCGAACGGAAGTGAGTTCTACAATTCTTGCAGTTGCTTCAGTTTTTCTTCCAACTTTGCGAAGCGTTCATCCTGATCTACCTTAAGGACATTATTCGGCTTTGTCTTTTCAGCGGTGATCAATGGTGGATCATCTTCTAGATCAAGCATGTGATCATCATCCACTGCTATCTCGGGAAGAGCAGGTGGAGGAGTCGAATTCGCCTGGAGGGACTGGATTTGAGTTGTCAGGAGTTGCATAGAGGCGAGCAACTATTTGAGTTGGTCTTCCACAGCGGACATACGATCACGCATTTCAGCTTGATCGGCCATTTTAGCTCTTAATCACGTGATGATGGGAGAGCGTGGAGGATCCGTTATCACTTAATTTGAAATAAATGAAAATATGTAAGCACAGTGTGTAAATAGAGAACCAATCCATGACAATGATCTAATCAATTTTTCATTTTTTTTTCATGAAAAGTTTGTACAAGAAGGGAATTTGACACCCTAACAAAATCAAATTCCATAGACATGAATCGAAGACAAATTCTCCAAAGTTTTTTTTTAAATGATTCATTGCATGTCAATTTCCTTATTTCATTTCTAATTGACAAATGAATTAAATCAATGATTGACTTAAATTGTCATGGACGGACCAAGAGTATGAAAAAAATAAATTGCACAATGATAGAAGACTTACTTCACCAAGAAAGATCAATGGCAATCACATAGACATGTGCATGGTAAGTGGTTTGATTTCTAATCTATAAGGCTTAGCAAGGTGGAGCCACAAGGATTATTAGACTAGCCACGGGCTTGTGGACTATGTCGGGTCCTCATGACTTTGGCATGCGGACCGAGGTGGGTACTCTTGACACCATGAAAGAAACTTCGGGATTGAGATGGATGACTCGTACCGCGAGCATGCAGTCAGAGTGGTATCCATCTCAATACCATCATAAATGATCCTATGTAGCCCAGGTCTGGCGGCAGGTTGTGTGTGCAAAAGTGTAGTGCAAGATGCAAGGCATACATAACAGTTTAAATCAAACAACACTTCAATAACTTGAATTTAAAACATTCATCCTCAACTCCAACTTGCAAGACAAGGGTAAACAATCACTACTCCCCTTATACCTCCCAATCTGGAAAAACATTTAACACCTAAATGTTAGGAATGTGCCTGGAATCCTTGCTGCCAAACAAAAACATATTTCAAAAGAAAAGAAAAATTGGCCTAAGTCCACTAAGAGTTTCAACTCAAGTCCCTAACGGAGTCGCCAAGCTATCGCAACCAAATTTTGGGGTGTGAGCCACCTAAGGTTTGGCTAATGGATTGTTAAGCCTAGACTTAACTCGGGCTTTCCCAAGCCCATACCAATTCGCGACTTAGGTTCAAATTCTTAACATGCAATTGATTTTCAATTATGAGTCGCCACTAATCTATTTTTTGGTGGATTGATTAGAAACCCAAGCAAAGTAACATGAGATTTACTTTACTCCTATGGACCAGAGATTTATGAGTACAGGGACTTGGTTACACTAGATTTCTCTAACGCCCTTTCGGTACCTTTATCTTTTATTTCGAAAAATGTTTGGCAGACAGCTTGAATTGATTTTAAATCTATTTTCCTAACATATGAGGTGATCATGCTGGTACGTAAACCATCAATTTAACATCCAAGAAAAGCAATGAATAAATTGCAAGACTTACCTCATAGCAACGAAAGCATCTGCAATGTTGGATCAGAATTCACATCAACAACTCTAGATATAATTTCTAATTAACAAGCCATCACTCAATTTTTGTTTTCACTTTTTTAACGAGATTATAATCCATATGCAATGCAATGTGATATGGCATGGCAACATGTCCTAAACTATATGAATGAATAAATTTTTTTGTGCTTTCTTAATGAACATGCAATAATTAAATATGCAATCTAAATTAACCAAAATGACTTAATTCTAATGACGTGTAATGCGATGCAATGACGTACAAAATTATTTCAACTAAAATGACATGCAACATGCAATTTAATATGCGAGCTATGACATTTATTATATGACCTAATCTAATGATGGGCAATTTCTAATTAAATGAACCTAGCAATAATCACTAAATGACATGCATTTCATGAATCTAATTCTATATGACATGGGCATTTTATTTTCTTAAGAAAAACATGCAATTTATCTAGGAGAGATTATCTACCTATAATTGATAAACATGCAATCCTAACATGCAATGACATGCAAAGAATGCCCTAATTCAACATGATATATGCATGATGATTTTTTTTTTGTTTCTTTTTATAAAATTCGAAATTTAAAATTGCCAAATAATCAAACGTGCCATTTAAATTAAAGAAAACTAACATGCTAAATGAACGCATTTTTTGGATTTTTATTTAAAAATTTGAAATGAGATTGCAATTCTAAACATGCAAGATAACCCTAAGACTAGGAACATTCTAAAACAAACTTAATCCTAATTCATTTTTTTTTGGATTTTTTCCTTTTACGAAAATAAAATTGATCCAAACACCACAACAGCAAATCAAACAAGAAAAGATTGATATCCAAAAATTAACGAACCATATCTCGCGCATGAGATCGGGTTGGTCAATTTTAAATTAAATCGCGGATCGAATCTCGGGCATGAGATCGGATTGACGATTTTGCAAGGGATTGCGAGTTAGATCTCGGGCGTGAAAATCGGACTGTCAATCCCTTATTTGAGGGGCTAATTCATGTTAGAATATCAATCCTATATTTAAGAACAATTCCATTAAAACAGAATATTAAAAAATAAAATAAATAAAATAAAATAAAAACTACATAATCTGATTTTTTTCCCTTTTTCGAGCACGGCTTGCTCGCAGGTCTCCAAGGCAATAGGTCGTCAGTCCAGCAAGGAAGCTTAGGCAAGGGTGAACCGGCAGGAACAGGGAAGCACTTGGATAGCAGGGACAGTCAGCGGAACATAGGTGTCGCGATCGGAACTGCCGATGTTCGGACTCCGGCACAGGGCATCGTGGGCAGGGGACTCCGGGTGTGGGCGTCGCAGGCGGTGGACCTCGGGTCCGGCTCGGATGGTCGCTCGGGTGGAGGGCTGGCTAAAACGGACCACCGGCGAAGGCAGGGCGGCGTTGCTGCGTCTGGGCGGAAGGTTTGGCAGCAAAGCAGGAATGGCTCCGGCATCGGGCTTCACGGCTGGATCACGGAGACGCGGTAGGGTAGTCTTGCGAACGCGAGATTGGACTCCAGGCTGGGTAGATTCGTGGTCGGATTGGGGGCAGAGCAGATGCGTGCGGCAGCAGCTTGGACCACTGGCGAAGGGCATCGCGGGCCAAGAAACTTTAGGTGCAAGCATAGATTAGAAGCGGGGCCATCTGGTGTGGTGGCGCGGTGAGGCGGCGCCGGGGGCGGTCTGAGATGCGGTCGCTAGATGCTGGTCGCGGCGGTGCTCATAGCTGCGGAGGCGCGACGGATTGGGTGGCGAGGGAGTCTGAGCGGCTTGCGATTTGATGGCGTCAGCGCAGCGCAGCGCGGGTGAAGAGAAGTTGGCGATCGGGGCAGCGGATGGGGGCAGCGAATGTGGGGAAGACGATGAACAGTCAATGTCCAATCACTTCTTCCCCTTTGCTGCTTCTGCTTTTACTTTTCACTTTCCTTCACTTTTTTTCTTTTCTTTTCAGTCGATCAAAAGAAACCCTAGAAAAGCCCCCCTCAATGTGGCCGAGTATTCAACATGTGGCCTCCTCCCCAAACCCTACACATTTGATCTATTTATAGTTCACAAGTTAAGGTTTTATTTTTTCCAAATCCGTACCCACAAAAATTCCTTTTTCCAAATGCAATATTTGCTTTTGATACGATTTAGGATTGCAAGAGGATTCTTCTAAAATTTGAAATCTCGCACAAATAAATCCGTAAAATATTTCCGAGGATACGAGCTTGGGCCGATTTACTCCTTTCGTGGGCTTAGTCCAATTCACCAAATTAAAGTTCTAAACCATCAGTTTGAACCTATTTATCACTGACCCAATGTAAATGCAAATTAAAATAAATGCACCTAAAACTATATGCTATGCAATTAATTAATTAACTAATATATTTTAGTGGTTAAAATTAATCCCTAATTTTTTGATAAATGACTAAACGAGTTGCCAAAATTTAGGTGTCAACAAACATGGGATGAGAGGCGGAGGCTGCAGCAGGCGACAGTGGTGCTCGATGGTGGCTGGACGGCGATGGTGGAGCTCTAACGAGGCTATGACGGTGACCAAGGCAGCTCGGGATGCGGCTGGAAGGCTAGGACACATGCAGATGGGCATGCAGACGTGCGGGGCTTGGGTGGTGCAATGATGCACGGCGACGACAGGGGAGACGGTCGACAATACAGGAGTCTTCTCTGGTTCTCTTTGGAATTTTGAGCTCTCAAAACTCACTCAACAATGGATAAAGCACTCCAATGAAGAAGAAGAAGACAGCTACAGCAAGAGGGGGGGCTACCAAGCCTTCTAGTCAACACAAATATCCCCATTTGCTCATCACAAAGGCCCCCACCACTTCAGCCTTCAATCCTCAACCAATTGCACACCCAAGGCTTCCCTAACAAGCCATCCAAGGGTCCAAATGTTGCACACTCCAAGGACCTACGAATTTTGGACAATTTCCCTCCAAATTGATTCAAGTTCTCATCAATTGGGCTCAATTCCGTTGCCATAAATTCAGCCGAGATGCCATCGTCCATCTCATGATTTTTTCTCGTCAATTGAACCAACTTGATGGATAAAAATGCGACTAAAAATGGCCCTCTAATTTTCCCAGTCCAAAATAGCCTTACTTTGAAATTTCGCCGAAATCTCAGTTTGTAGAAAAATCTTTAAAGGATGAGTCGACGTTCCTAAAATGAATCATGACATGACAGAATTCTCAAATTTTGAAATCAGGTTTAAATACACGGTTAATTTCAACTGAGTGCGATTTTAGCGTAACCTAACTCACCGGGCAGCTTTTAGGAATTTTTAGTGCAATTGACTCATGGTCGGTTATTTTCAAGCCGCATTGGGCATCTTTGACTCATTGGCGACTCTCAATTGTCGTGAAAATCTCAAGATTTCAAATACCCGCACAAGGTACAGAAATGACAGAAAAAAAATCGGTTTAGTGCCGTTCGACGAGAATTTTGTAATTAGATGAAATCAACCACACACTAATTACATACCTTTATTGAACCGACCTATCTCCGGTCTCTCGTCAATTTTGACAGTGCCATAGTGACCCTTGCAGATTAGCATAGTCGAGCGACGATATTTGGTCGAATTCTCAAGTTTATTGCATTAAAATCCCTCAATAGCTTCACTAGATAGGTTAGTTATTTCGTGAGTGATCAGCTCAAAGAAAAGAACTATAGACTCGTCGATCAAAAGCCCACATTAGGAAAATTCTTACAATAAAAGCCCTTGAAACATTAACGATAACTCGATATTGTCAGGAGTTCATTAATCGGTTTACGTTTGTTTTAACTTGTCATTCTTTAAGATTATACATAATTAGCACATGACGGAAATTTCATCCTTGGTAATACGTTAAGTATCTGACTTCACGATAGTGGTCGACTGTGAATTATTTAGACGTGAAAGACAATACAATAGGCAAAAGTAGAAAAACCCACATCTTTGTGCTAGCTCGGCTTGGCCCATGAACCCAATATCAATCTCCAAAACATAAGTAATTTCTCTAAGCACTTCATAGGATGTCCTCAGACTTTGGGGTTGTACATGCCATGTGATGATCAGGGCATGCAACATTTCACACTAGGATCCTGAGAAGCAGCATCCTATATTATTTATGATTCAAGCTGATTGAGAAATTTAACAAGCACAACCGGTTCGATAATCAAATAAACTGATCCATATACTGATCCACAGTCGTGTACTTGACATCGGGGTAGAGCTCCGAAGCTTCCACTCCGAATGACGGCTTAATCTCGAAGTTGGCTTGGTCTCCTTTCACGAAAACAGAATGGAGTACTGCCAATATCACATTCTGTGGAAACGCTGCATCTGCAATGACCGGACAAGCTTTAAATCTTAGAGAGAACAAAGACAATTTACGCGCTTAAATCCAATAGAAATGCAGCCCTAACCTTGAATATTCTTCAGAACCTCCTCCTCTGGAACATACTTCCTCTCCAAAGTCTTGCCAATCTTTCTCTCCCACAAAGACACGAGCTCATTCATTGAGATGGTGTTGGCAGGAGGCCTGATGTACAGAATTTTGTTCAAGGTCCTTGGATCATCTATAGCTTTGATGGTATAAGTGCCAATGTCATCCTCCGTGTTAAACACCACTGCATATTGAGGTGGAGAGTTTTACAATTTGGCTAATAAATAAATCACAGAGCCACTGATCTTCCTAGGGTTACTTTCGGCTTGAATTGAAGAAGAATTCTCTCGGTAAACAGATTCATCAGACAACCAGCAGACAGATGCATCCATATGTTCTTTCCTCCACCAAATACATAAAGAGAACATTCACTATCTGCCCACTAGGTGATATTATGCCAAGATAAACCACGACACACTCATATAATCTATTAGTCTCTGAAGGTGAAGACTAATGGATGTAAGAGTCCCAACATCTCCAGACAAGGACGTTGCCCTGGAATTCTCAAGCTTCAAGAGCTGCCCCTCACACTGATCACTACCGTAATTAAATCGTGATCAACCTCCAGAAATATCTGAACTAATTAAAATGCGCATTTCGACGCACTGCTTCTTACCTTTTGCATTTCCATCCCCTAAGATGACAACTTTATCTCTAGGGGGAGCTGTAGCCCCGAGCTGTGACAAATTCGAAAGGTGGTAACCTGAAAAAGCGTTAGAAACCACATGTGTATAAGGGATTCCCTCAGCCTCAACAAGGCGGCGGATCTTGGCCTTGGTAGCATATACAGTTTTTGCTGGCTCCACAGCATGGTGATGATCCGCATCGTTTCCAAACTCTGAAGGCAAGAATCTCTAAAATGAAAATTAATTGAATCAGGAGATACATTTTTATTAGAAAGCAACAAAAAGCTAGAGCAAATTCACCTCATCTAACAAACTTACATGAGTTCTAGCAAAAAAAAGGAAACCAAACTCATATGTGACAATGTTTAACTTTTTTCTTCAACATGTGACTATAACAGAGCAAACAAAGGAAACAACTTACATAAGACTGAATTTCACTTTCTTTCTTTTTTTCCAAACGGACTATAATATAGTAAAAATGATTATAAGTGAATCAAGACTAGAAATTAAGTGCTATTAGAAAAGTAGAAGAAAAGAAAACTAAAAATTTAATCGTTAGGGCAATAGCCAGATAAATCTGGCAAGTATAAAATATGCAACGATGCTGCTTGCTTGTACACTTTTCACAAGAAATAAAATGTCAGGTGAGTACATTGCCTTTTGTGAGCCTGCTAAGCTCCACTCTTTACCGACCGTCAACCCCCTAGGCAACAACTACTAAATTATCCACCAGTTGGGTTTTGAAAACTTATTCGCTATAATATTAATTTTAACGAAAAAAACCTTTTGAAGGAATAGGTAGTTCATGTTTCCCATTATTGATCAAAGGATAGGGTACATGACCATAATCCATATCGAGTGCTTGAAACCTTTTACTTTTTTCATTGACCTAGAGGAAACCCAACCACAGTGAATCCGGCATTGTCCGGTACTTGGATTTGAAATAGTAAGCCTCAAATTTCATTGATGACTTCTATAGAAAGTCATGACCGTTAAAAAAGGAAAGAAGTGAAGTCTACAGATAAGTAAGTGAATCCATCCCATTTCATCAGAGTGGAGCTCACAAGGAGAACGTGATGCACTAATCCCAGAAGAAAAGAGTTAAAGCTTGCACCATCCTATATCATCAGTCAAATATTAAACGAGCAACGGTAACTTGCATGAAATTATTATAAACAGCACGACCTTGATATTCCCGGCTGCTTTGATGGCTGCAACAATCCTATCTTGGATCGCTACCTGTTGTTGCGCCACAGCAGAGATTACCACATCAACCTGCTTAATCGCAGTCAACAGACTCTCTTGATCGTTGACGTCTCCCTGAGAATCAAATAACCAAGAGCATGGACAAACAATCAATAAAGTCGCCAATCATCAATCAATCCTATCTTGGCCAGTAGGAAGACTACGAAAAAGGATAGATATGAAGTCTGATGTAGATAAGACTTCAATAGCTTCACCAGACGAGAAAAAGTATTATAAGAAATAAAGCATCCACAGAATTATTGTCCACACATTGCCCACCAATCTTTTGAAAGGTTATAGCAAGGGATTTGCGGTGACATCTGAATTACAGGTCAGTCATATTCACTTTTATATACAAGTTCATTTAGGCAGTACGTAAAATATTGAAGTTTTCATAAGATTTGTTTAAAAATGTATTCTATTCGTACTTCGTATCAGAATGCGAAGCTGAGGCGTTTCGTCAGTCAATGTGAAAAATGACCAATAACACAGGGACAAATTGCTAGAGGAGGGAAAGAGAAACGGCAAATATCAACTCGATCTTGTGAAAGATTGAGATAAAAGGCGACTCTGATTCTACCGTTAAAGACATTTCTCGAAACGACGGATGAGATTAACAGCAGGGGACGCTTCGATTCCTCAAAGGAGCACCAAATGCGAGAAACGAACAGGATTGCATCAAAAGAACTACTCACGTAAAGTAAATTGACGCCTAAGCTCTTGAAACCTTCAGCGATTTTGGCCTTGGCTGGGTCGGAGAGACTGGACTCCCTCACGAGAGCGAAGGTAGGGTGACCATACTTAACACTTGCCTCCACGATGAACTTTCCGATGCTTCCGGTGCTTCCGATCACCAGGACTCTGCTCTTCTCGGCCATCTCGGTGGGTGTTTTCACAACGGAGGCGTCGTTCTTCCTGGCGATCTTGATCGGTCTCTAAAGTGACTCTGTTATAACTGTAGGTTTGTACATGTTGATATATAGAGAGAGAGAGAGAGAGAGAGAGAGCTAAAAGGGGGTGGGCTAAAAGGTGGCGGGCTAAAAGGTGGCGGTTCTTGTCTTCGTGATAGGATAGAGAGTCATTGGATGATTCCGGAAGGGCATAATCGTCTTTTCTTCAAAATAATTTTCCTTGTTGAGATAAATCCTTCATTGGATAAATAGTACATGGAAAGTGGAATAATAGAGAGAAGATAACGATTTTGTCTGATTTCAGTGATGAACTAAATTATTGTGAAGTAAGATAGATTTTAACTTAGCAAAAAACAAGAAAATTTAATTTTGATAGTGCTATAAATTTAAGTTATCGCCATTGATGAGGAAGTAGTTGAAACTACCTTTTTACGTTGACTTTTATCATATGAAAAAGATAAGAAAATAGTATGAAATGGGCAATGAGCTACTCTACATTTATATGGTAGCATGATATTATACAGCTTCATAGCCGCTATGCTATTGTTTCGAGGTTCAATAAATTCTTTTTCCTAGGAGGGTTGACAAAAGATTACCGTTCTTAAATTGGCCACCATTAGATTACTATATTTGTAATTCATAACCTCTATGGGAGAAAAAAGCCACAACGCGAGTGTTGAAATATGGAATGATTAGTAAAAAGTTGTTAAACCTTTGACAAGTATACCAATTTAATTTTAAATATTTTGGTATGATATATTTTAGTTCTAAATTTTTTAATGATTTACCTTGCAATACAATCCTAAGTAGCAGCGACACCGATACGTGACACACAAAATGACACGACATGACATATTTAAAAAAAAAAAATCGAACACATTAGGACACATCGTATATTAAATATATATTTTTATATATACATGACAAATTATCATTTCTATGATTATTTCAATCAAATTAATTCAATTCAAATTCACAAATAAATAAATAATGATAAAAGAAGACTAAAATGAATTTACACTAAAAATTGTGAATTATAGGAAGTGAAAGTCATAAGAGAATAGGAGATTAGGTTTTCTCCTTTCTCCCTTTTATTATTTTTATTACTATTTATTTTTGTACATATTTACATTTTGACTCGTCATCTATTGCAAACTTTTAAAATTGACCGGTGTATGTCGAAATCACGTGTCAGAATTCTAGACATGCTTGTCAGACTGTGTTAGATGAGTTAACCACATACCAGATTTTTCGATATCTGTTGACCGCGTATCAAAAGGTGTTAAACTGTAACACCGAACTCGCATGTCAGGAGAGTTGATCACGAGTCAAATTTTTCAACACCTATTGACCACGTGTCGGAACATGTCAGAGCATATTGAACACGTGTTGGAGTGTCGGATACGTCCAAAGAGTGTCAATACTTTCTAGATACAATCAGCATCGTCGGCCTTCTAACGTAACACGACCAATGCTCACATGAAAAATATTTTGAAATGAAAAAAAAAAAGTATTCTTTTCGGTTTCTTTTCATTTCTTACGTACTTGTTTCCTCTTCTTCTTCTGTTAATCGCCAGGCAAGGCGAAGGCCTCAATGCCCTCGCCAAGGGTCGACCTCACATGCTTGGGGCAAGGCTCGGCATCGTGGCTCCAATTCATTACCCACACCGAGGACGAACCACATATAGCATACAAAATTAGAGAAACCCGTGTCTAACTTTTAACTTACCATAGCTTGGACATAAAACCATATCAAACTCCAAAATAGGAGTAGCTTCTCTAAACACTGCATAGATGCACACACATCAAATGTTCATAGTATGTCCTCGTATTTGGAGGCTGTACACGCCATAAGATGATCGGTGGGAGTGACATTTCACTCAAGGATCCTAACTAGCAAAATCCTATATTATTCATGATTCAAACTGATGTGAGAAACCTACCAAATATGTTGGAATTCAAGTCGGCGGAAAATGACTTATCTGATTTTGATGCGCAAACAGCAAATAGCCCCGAAACGAACGTTGAATTGCCGATGAAACACGAACAACACTTCCTCACGTTAGTCTGGATGCAATTACAAGGAAAACATCCGATTTCCACGGCGTAAATGTCGATTGTTCTTGCAAAAGTGAAATGGAATTCATTTTTCTTCTTTGATGGAAATGGAGAGGAAATTTGGTGCGAATGAATTGCCAACCCTTCCAACGGTTATGTTCAGAAGGTTTTTATACGTCTCCATGACACCCCTACAAGTGGTGTCCTTCCATCGTACTGTATCAAGTCCAAATGGTACGGTCCAATCGCACCCCATCATGGACGTACTAGCTAACTAGCTAAAGTACAACATCTCCTACTCGGACATGATGGGCTTGATAGCTCTCTATCAAGAATATAAGGCATTCAACATTCATCAACTTTACAAAACGATTCATACTGGCAAATAAACCATGTGACCAGTGAGTACACCTGCACTTGGGAGCTCAAATTATGCACATGTTAGGGATAACATAATGGCTACAACCCCGAAAAGAAATAAACAATTGATGTCTCACAGTGCCCCAGACATATTTTGTTACATCAGTCCAAGTATATTTATCCCTTAAAGGCTATACTTTACTATTCTAAAAAACACAATGTATTTACAATTACATCCGCAACCACAAAGGGCGATATAATTGGTCGACCAGTAAATACATGTGATAGATGTAAAACAACAATAGTCTTCCTTAGCACTCATGTCTCTCTCAATTTCAGAACAACTGCTTTCCTAGACATGTCCTATAGGTCATATCTATTCATGATCGCCTGTAACATGCTAAAGTAGCAACATTGATCTTTTACTTCGAGAACATAGTCAAAAGTAACATAGGGCACAAAATTGAGGTAAATTATAAATTACCTCAAGGACTCACACGATGAGTAAATAGGGATAATTTTATTCACCTTCCTTTGTTGGTCGTATAATGCACATGTAGTATGAATTACATGCTATAGTGGATTTCTCTTTCTATAAGAGCGCATGTCATTTATTAACCATATTCACTATACGAATCTTAGCCTAAACATAGTCACGTGCCTCTCACGTACTCATGTTTAGCCCGAGTGCTATATCAGCTCGCTTTCTATAACGCCCATTTAAGTACTCGCATCTGGCATCTTTCAAGCATACATGATTATGGAAATATCATGTTCAGTCTTGTTATAAACCAATCACAGACTTGATCTTGACTCCAATCAAGACGACATATTTTATATACCAAACTTGCTCTTTAGCATTTATTTGTACATAACGTCTCATCTCAACGTGCTAACTACAGCACTTGAGGCGATTGCTTGTGTGAGTGAGCCAATCATTGCCTGCTGACATACTTTTCAATAATATATGTGTGTTTGTGCTAGTCTCATAATGGATTTGTACTTATTGATAAAATATCAAATCACTAATAAACAAACAAGTACAATACATCTGTCCACAAATACATAAACCAATGATCCTCTACAATAACAGATATCACATTCTACGCAATCCTAGTGACATCCTATGGGTCAAGAACATGTCTCTAGGAATAGCCTTCATAAATGGATCAGCAACCATTCTATTGGTTGAAATGTATTGCAGGATCACTTCTTTCTGCGCTATAATATCTATGATAAAGTTATTCTTTATGTCAATGTGCTTTGCCCTTCCATGATACTTGGGATCTTTCATATAGGCAATGGCAGCTTGACTATCGCAATAAACTCTCACCGGTCTTGGAACTTCAGTGATATTGGCTAAATTTTTCAAGAAACGTTTTAGCTATACTACTTCTTGCACTGCGGCAGAACATGCAATAAATTCTGCCTCCATCGTAGACAAGGCCGTGCATGTCTGTTTCTTGCTATTCCAAGAAATCGCACCTCCATTGAGCAAGAACGCATATCAAGAAGTCGATTTACGCTCATCCAGGGTCTCCACCCCAATCGGCATCTGAATAACCCAATAGGCGTAAATCATTCCCTTGGTAACAAAGTCGATAGTCCATAGTGCCCTTCAAGTATCTCAGGATCCTCTTCACTACTTTCCAGTGTGCTTGACTAGGATTTGATTGATATCGGCTCACTAATCCCACGGCATAACATATGTCGGGTCAAATACACATCATAACATACATCAAACTTCCGACTGCACTAGCATAAGGAACAGTTTCCATCATTTTGATTTCTTCTGGAGTCTTAGGACACATCTCAGTACTTAGGCCTTCACCTTGCATGACAAGGGTATCAATGGGATTACAATGCTACATATTGAAACGCTCAATAATCTTCATAATATAATACTCTTGTGATAAAGTAAGGAGTTTCTTCGATCGATCTCTTTTGATCTTAACTCCTAATATATAAGCAGCTTCTCCCATGTCCTTCATCTCAAAATTGAAGGACAACCATTCTTTTATGGTGATAACCAAAACCTTGTCATTTCCAGCCAACAGAATATCGTCCACGTAAAGTGTTAAAATCACAAATTTATCTTTGGACCGCTTGACATATACACAGTGATCTTCTTCGATCATCATGAAACCAAAAGTTATTATTGCTCTATGAAAACGAAGATACCACTGTCTAGATGATTGCTTAAGGTTATATATTGAGCGATGAAGCTTGCAAACTTTATGCTCTTGACCTTTAGCTATGAAACCTATTGGTTGTTTCATATAGATTTCCTCATCTAATTCTCCATTGAGAAATGCCGTCTTTACATCCATTTGATGTAATTCGAGGTCCAAATGTGCAACGATGGTTAGAATAAGGTGTATTGAGGCAAACCTTACAACTGGTGAAAAAGTTTCCTCATAGTCTATACCCTCTTGTTGAGTATAACCTTTTGCCACAAGGTGAGCCTTATACTTTTCAGTGGATCCATCCGCCCTACGCTTAATTTTAAAAACCCATTTGTTTCCAATGGCCTTACGATTGGGTGGTAGATCAACCAAGTCCCAGACATGGTTTGCCCTCATTGACTTCATCTCATCTTCCAAAACTTTTCTTCATTCTTCCTTATCAGAGGATGAGAGAGCCTCTTGAACAATCTTAGGCTCGGCATCGTCTTTTTGAGCAATCATAAATGCTTCCCCTTCAATCTCTAAACGACGACGGGGAATACTTTTACGATTATTTTTACGCAATTGAATTTTTCTTGAATTCAATTAATTAGGCGATGCAACACTCCCACTAGGTCTTGTGTGTTGAGGTAAATCTTCATTTCCCTCTACAACACCAATGGGTGTGTTATCAGGATCTTCCATCTCATATAATTGAAAGTCCTTATCAATCTCACCTCTACTAGGAAAATCGTTCTCCAAGAACGTGACTTCTCGTGACTCCATTTCGGTCACACTTCCATCAGCTTGTTCACCTATAAACACATACCATTTGGAGTGTTCGGAATATCTTATAAAGATACAATTCTTCCCTCTATGACCTAATTTGCCATGTTTATGGGAAGAATCATGAACATAAGCTGCACATTTCCATGGACGTAGACTACTCAAGGTTGGTTTCCTAATAGTCCATAATTCATAAGGGGTGGAAGTGACCGATTTTGAGGGCACACGGTTAAGTATATAGGCAGCAGTCAATAACGCATCTCCCCAATAGGAGATAGGTAAATTTGCTTGCGCCATCATGGACCTAACCATTTCCAATAGGGTTCTATTCCTTCTCTCAACTACCTCATTTTGTTGTGGAGTATCGGGAATAGTCAATTGTCGTACAATTCCCTTTTCATCACAAAGAGCCTTGAATTGCTCCGATAGATACTCACATCCACAATCAGTTTTCAATGCCTTTATTGTTTTGTTCAACTGATTCTCTACCATCGCTATATATCGTCTAAAGCAGTCCAATGCTTCTGACTTATGGGAGATCAGAAAGACATAACCGAAATGTGTTAAGTCATCTATGAAAGTGATGAAATATGAGGCTCCATGCCTCGCCCTCACATTCAAAGGACCATAAATGTCAGAATGTATGAGATGCAATGGAAATTCAGCTCTAGTCCCTTTACCGAATGGTTTTCTAGTTGCTTTTCCCACTAGACAATGTTTACATACGGATAGACTAACATTAGTGAGTGACCCTAAAAGGCATTCTCTAACTAATCTTTGCATTCTTTGCAATCCAATGTGACCTAATCTAACATGCCAAGTACTTGCATCAATCTCAACATTGTTAGAAAAACAACCATCAACATTAACATTGTACTGATCATAGTCAATGTCTAACACCATAAAACCATTCGATACATGACCCGAACCATAATAAACTGTTCCATTCAAAATGTCAACACAATCACCATGGAAATTCAATACATAACCTAAGCTAAGAAGAACAACTACAGAGACCAAGTTTCGTCGAATATCTGGAGCATAAAGGATATCATGCAGGAACAAGTTTCGACCACCACGTAAGATTAATTTACATGTGCTGATACCCTTCACTTTAACTCTTAAGTTATTCCCAACATATATCTATCTTCTTCCAGGCGGTATCCGACGATACTCCACAAATGCTTCTCGGTCTCTAGCTACATGGTCTGTTACTCCTAAGTCTACAGTCCACTTTGGATGAGATTCAGCAAGCATTACAGTACTAGAAACAAAAGCATTACTCAGAGTAATGGAGTAATAGGATACCTTTTTCGACTCAGTGCATTCACGAGCAAAATGACACATCTTGCCACAATTGTGGCACTCCATCTTGGCCTTGTTTTTCTTCCCACCACGCTTCTTGCGTCGGAAGGTCTTAGCCATCTTGGGTCCCTGATTAGTCATCTTCCCTTTGTTGTTGAACTGAAAATTCCTCTTGTGCTTGAAGCCCGAAGCTTTGCACGAACTCGATTCAGCAACATAAACATGGGTAGAGGATCTTGCAGCCTCTAGGCACTCATCTTCTAATTCCAAATGACACGTAATATCATCAAAAGTGACGATGTTCTCATTATGCGTCATATTGATCTTCATATGCTCCCAATTATCAGGAAGAGACCTTATAACAGCCTGAACTTGCTATTCATCAGTAAGGGAGTGACCTGCTGACTTCAGCTCACGGATCATATTTGATATCTTCCGAAGATGCTGCCTCATCGTTACATTTGGGCGCTTTCGGAATGTGTCAAACTTGATGGTGAGTCTTATTAGCTTAGTGGCAGATGTACCCCCAAACTTATCTTTCAAGACAACCCACATAGTTTGAACTTTGTCATAACTCTCAAACTCACACATGAGATCATCTTGCATACAGCTCAGCAATGTGATGTGAGTAATGCTATTTTTCTTTTTCCAAACTTGATAAGCTTCTAGATCTCTCATGTGTTGAGCTGAAGTTCTATGCTCAGGTTCATCCATGGTATGGTTAAGGGTTTCCAAAACCTCTTGCTCCTCAATGATGTACTGAACCTTTCGGTGCCAAATATCATAATTGTCAACATTCAGCTTCTCACCCTTATTGAGGTCAGCCACAATGGTCTTGGATGCCAAAGCCATAATCAATTGCTATAACACATTGATATAATAAATGCATAATCAATACTAGCACACTATATAGAGTAACACACATATTTAATTTGCAGCAAAGACAAACTAAATTAATGATAATTCAACAAAAGACACAAAAGCAAAAGTTCATGATGTTCCCAATCAACTTTTATGTACAATTGTTCTATTATCATTAGTTAGTTTAATTTGATCAAATTTTAAGTTCTAGTGAGAACTCTTTTTAATTCTACCAACCTACGAACTCCCACTAGGAAAAATAATTACATGACCTTATGTAATTTCTACATTTTTCCTTAACACAAAAAACATTGCATGATAATAACCAACGTATAAACAACAATCATGCTTCAACTATAATTAAAATTGCAATTCAATATGTAATGGATTTCTTACCATTGTTCTAATTTTCTAGCAACTAGAAAATTGCAAATATATTAAAATATATACATCATATCATTGAACCAAGCTCTACACAGCATATATAACTTCATTTGAACACAAGCTAGCTACTGTATTTCCCTAATCACAAGAAAATACTAGCCACAAATGAATAAACTGCATTAAACCCCAAAAAAATACGCGTACATAGGGTTTCCTACGCATTTTCATACATTTATAAAATTCAAAAGTATAAAATAATTATACCACTGTGTAGAGGACACTTATACGAATCAAACGCCACCGACCACGCTCTAATCGAAGCTCGCATGCGCCCCCACGCGACGCCTAGTGGGACTCGTCTCAACGAGCTCTTTCACCCTGTATATTCAAAAATTAATTTTGACCAAAAAATCATTTCGAAAAATGACCAAAACCTCACAGATGCACGCGACCCCGAACCCGTTCTTTGCTCCGGTTCAATTTCGAGTTTTTCATATGGCAATTCCGACTATCAGAGATCCAAACAGTGTAGAATACTATCTCTTGATCTCAATATCAAATGGTAAATGAGAAAACTCGATGAAAAATAAGGCAGAAATCATGATCGGGCTCTGATACCAATGTTGGAATTCGAGTTGGCGGAAGACGACTTACCTGATTCCGATGCATAAACAGCAAATAGCCCCGGAACGAACGTTGAATTGCCAATAAAACATGAACAACACTTCCTCACATTAGTCTGGATGCAATTACAAGGAAAACACCCGATTTCCACGGCGTAAATGTCGATTGTTCTTGCAAAAGTGAAATGGAATTCATTTTTCTTCTTTGATGGAAATGGAGAGAAAATTTGGTGCGAATGAATTGCCAACCCTTCCAACTGTTATGTTCGGAAGGTTTTTATACGTCTCCATGACACCCTGGTGTCCTTTCATCGTACCGTATCAAGTCTAAATGGTGCGGTCCAATTGCACCCCATCATGGACATACTAGCTAACTAGCTAAAGTACAACAAAATATAATCAGTTTTGTCTATCAGACAAACTGATCAAGGTACTGGTTCTCGGTCATGTATTTGATGTCGGGATAGAGCTCTGAAGCTTCCACTCCGAAAGACGGCTCAATCTCAAAGTTGGTGTTGTCTCCTTTCACGAAAATAGAATGAGGTATGGCCAATATCACATTGAGTAGAACTGCCGCCTTTGCAAGATGACAATACAAGTAGACCAATTGACTTTAGAATACTTAAATCTCTGAGAGAAATAGACAATATACGTGCTTAAATCTAATACCCGACCTTGAATGTTCTTTAGAACTTGCTCCTCTGAACATAAATCCTCTCCAAGGTCTTGCCGATCTTTCTCTCTCATAAAGACACGAGATCATTAAACGAGTGGGTGTTGGCAGGAGGTTTGATGTACTGAATTTTGTTTAAGGTCCTCAAATCATCCACGGCTTTGATGATATAGGTGCCAATGCCATCCTCCTCGTCAAAAACTGCTGTGTATTGACAGGGAGTATTTTAGAATTTGGTTAATAAATATAAGCCATTGATATACATAGAGTTCTGTTTAGCTCGCATTCAAAGAAGAAATTTCTCAATAAATAGAATCACCAAACAACTGCATCCATACATTCTTTCCTATCCCAACTACATTAAAATAACCTTCATGATCTACCACCTAGGCGGGTATTGTACCAAGATAAACCACAGAACTTCCATATCATCTATCAATCTTTGAAAGAGAAGATTAATGGCCAACATCTCCAAATATAGAAGATGCTTGGAAATCTCAAGCTTCAAGAACTGTCCCGTTTTGATTACTACCATAATAAAGTTGTGAAAAATTTACGGAAAAATCTCAATGAATAAAAATGTGAATCTCAAGTTGCTTCTTACCTTTTACATTTCCATCCCCTAAGATAACAACTTTATCTCTAGGGGGAGCTGTAGCCCCAGGCTGTGACAATGTTAGGAGGAAGTAACCTGCAAACAGGTTAAAAGATACATACGTATAAGGGATTCCCGCAGCCTCAATAAGATGGCAAATCCTGGCCTTGATAGGAAATGCATTTTTTGCTGGCTCCACAGCATGGACACGATCTACGTCATTTCCAAACTCTGAAGGCAAGAATCTCTTAAAAGAAAATTATTTGACTTAGAAGAAACATTTTTATTAGAAAGCAACAAAAACTAGGGCGTGTTCCCTGTTGCAACCTCTTTTTTTGGCGCTCGATTAGGGCAGGCACCTGCGGAGGCTAATGACTTGGCCATGTCTATTAGGCTTAGCTCGGGCTCTCCCAAGTCCACCATTTCAAAACTTAAATGGTTTAATTTTTTAAAACTATAAGTTAATTTTAAAAGGAGTCGCCACTAATCAATTTGGGGTAGGTTGAGTTAGAAACCCAAGCAAAATATTGTGAGAAATATTCACTCCTACGTAACTAGGGAAACTAGAATCGGGAACTTGATTACACTAGTTAATCACTAATGTTCTTCCGATACCTAATCTTGTTTGAATCCTAAGGCTTTTTGGAATTTCAAGGGATTTTCCATGCATTTGTGGAGGAAAAACACATTTTTTTGTCATTTTCTATTTTTGAACATAAAAGCATTTTTTTGATTTTTTATCCTTTTTTGAAAATATAAATTAATTTTCACTTGTTCATGATTTTTTTGGGAAAACATAAAATATTTTTGGGTTTTTCTGACTTTTTGAATAAATAAATTATTTATTTATTTATTTTGATTTATTATTATTATTATTATTATTATTATTATTATTATTATTATTATTATTATTATTATATTAAAACGACACAATCGTAGAAACCAGGGGCTCGGAAGGAGACTGAGGCACGGGCCCGGCCCAAAAAGAAATTCAAACCCAACATTTTAATTTTTAGCCTAACCCAGTAGATTTTGATTTGTAAAAAGATGGCCCAATTGAAGCTTGAAAATCAGACAGCCCGCCGCGATAGGCCCATGCTGACGAAACCTCACCCGAAGAATCAAATGAACTGGGTTAGCCCGACTCGCAGGCTGACCCGATTCATACCCCCTTCACTACAGCTTGTCCGCAGGGAAGAAGACGACGCCAATGGAGGACGTCGCTCACGGTGGGCTGGCCACACCCCTCAGTCCGGTGACACCTCAGCCAGCCCAGATTGGAGACGAGCTTTCAATCGGCCATGGCGCCAACCGAGGATGAGCCTAGCTGACCACCGTTGCCGGCTGAGAACCAGCTTGGCTAGCTATTGTCGCCAGCAAAGATCCGCTTTGGCTAGACATGGCTAACGGAAAGCGTTCGGCTGGAGGCCTCCCCAACATCTTTCCTCTCTCATTCGGACGGTGATTGAAGCTCTAGAACGGACTTCCTTAGTGCAAGGTTTCGGATCTAGCTTTTGCATTTTGTTGAACGGATGGTGTGTGTTATAGAGTTGAGAGACTCACGGCCCAAACGAGGTTGGAGCTAAACCGTAGCTTTGGCCGAACAAACACAATAGCAGCCCAAAAAAAGGGAAGAAATGTGGCCAAAGCTCGCAACCAAGCGATCGCAAGCTCCGGCCTGGCTTGCCAGAACGCAAAAAAAAAAAAAAAAAAATTTGTAGTTCAGCGACCAAGGAGGGTAGCGGTGGGGTTGATGGTCACGATGCAGGTGCAACCGTCGACAACAGTCTACCCCCTTCCACCCACAACCCACAGATCTGGGTTTTGCTCACGATCTCTCTCATCGTGAAGCCCCTCTCTCTCGGGTTTGCTTGCCGCCAACCTCCCCTGACCTCTCTTGGGAGAGGTCGTTTGAGCTCACGACGCCTCTCTTGCTTGCTTACTCTTTGAGCCTCCCCTGAAGTCTCTCCGGGAAAGTTCTCCAAGC
Source organism: Eucalyptus decipiens (assembly GCA_014182575.1). Lineage (NCBI taxonomy): Eukaryota > Viridiplantae > Streptophyta > Magnoliopsida > Myrtales > Myrtaceae > Eucalyptus > Eucalyptus decipiens. The sequence goes on along the minus strand of CM024613.1, from coordinate 4,021,547 downwards.
TTGCTAGCTCACCCTCGACAGAGATCGCAACCCACCTATTTATAGGCGAGGAGGGTCCGATCAATAGAAATTTTTTACAATATCAATTAATGTAACCCACATTAGGAAAATTCATACAATAAAAGCTCCCGAAACATTAACGATAACTCAATATTGTGAGAAGTTCGTTAATCGGTTTACGTTTGGTTTAACTCGTCATTCTTTAAGATTATCCATAATTAGGTCACGACGGAAATTTCATCTTTGGTAATACGTCTAGTATCTAACTTCACGATAGTGGTCGTCCGTGAATCATTTAGACGTGAAAGAAAATACAATATAGAAAAATAGAAAAATCCATGTCTTTGTGCTAGCTCGGCTTTGTTAGACTATACATACAATACTTGATGCAGAAATTCAAAGTAAACAATGATATTTTGATCTTCATGATTTTCACAATTAGATCAAGACATACCTTTATTCATAGCGTTGCAGTAGAACTCGAACCAAATGAAGAAATCCAATTTCTCTCCCTTAACCCAATATTCCTTAATGTATTCAATTGATGGATGAGAGAATACCCAATTCCTTTATGTCGTTGTTGTTCATTGTGAGTGGAGAGAGGACCGGACTCTATTTATACGTTCGTTGAAAATGTGCATTCCATCAATGCGATATACCCTTTCAATTTATTAAAGTCGCAACTTCTCGTAACTAATAATTATTTATTTTATAGCATTTCAATAACTATTAAATCATATAATAGATCATATCATGTGGGTCACAATAATTCTTACATTCTCCCACTTGACCCATATGATGTTCCTTTCATGGTTTAATAAAGACTGTAATGTGCACAATAAAATTATGCTATGAAATTTCATTAAATTGGCAATCACATAATAATCACAATTAAGTAAAGAAAACTAATGTGAGTCATAGCGGTTGTATGTCATTAATCGACATAGTCCCTTCTATGTACTACAACTATAGCACTTTACTTAACATGATCCATAAATGAGAAGTACATCAATAGTCCAACCATAATGTTTCTTTAGAAACTATCCTGTTTAACATTTATCTATTTCCATAATGTATATTAAATAGAAAACAGAAAATATTAGAAACACGTAGGTGAGCTCAAAGTGTCAAATATATAAACTCAATACAATCATAATACAAACATTAATGACGTCCAATAATGCCCATATTTTCAACATGCTTATTAAATGTTTTGGGCAGTAGTCCTTTTGTTAAGGGATATGCTATCATAAGATTGGTGCTAATGTGCTCAATTGACACTCTTTGTTTCTGAACTTCTTCTTTGATAGACAAGTATTTGATCTCCATATGCTTAGCACCCTTAAAATACTTGTCGTTCTTAGAGAAAAAAACTGCTGCAGAGTTATCACAATAAATGTTCAGCGGCTTGGCAATACTGTTGACAATCACAAGCCCTGAAATAAAATTTCGCAGCCATAATCCATGAATTGTGGCCTCAAAGCATGCCACAAATTCAGCTTCCATAGTGGATGCAGCAATATCTGACTGCTTCACACTCTTCCATGAAATTGCCCCTCCAGCCAGAAGAAACAAGTAACCAAACGTTGATTTTCTTGTATCGGCACATCCAGCTAAGTTTGAATTTGAATATCCCATCACCTCGAGATGATAGGATCTTTTATAAATGAGCATATGATTCTTCATTCCTTGCAAGTATCTAAGAACTTTTTTTGTAGCTTTCCAGTGATCTATTCCAGAATTACTTTGATATATGCCCAGCATTCCGACAGCAAAACTGATATTTGGTCTAGTGCAAGTTTGTGCATACATTAAGCTCCCCACAACAGATGCATAAAGAATATTTTTCATTTGTTTTCATTCCAATTCACTTTTCGGACATTGCATAAGACTAAATTTGTCACCTTTCTGAATTGTAACTATTCATGCTGAACATTTACTCATATTAAATCTCTTTAAAATTTTCTCAATGTAGGCTTTTTGAGACAATCCTAATAATCCTTGTGATCTATCACGGAATATTTCTATTCCTATCACATATGTTGCCTCTCTCATATCCTTCATTTCAAAATTCTTAGAGAGAAACTTCTTGGTTTCATGTAATAAACCAAGATCATTAGCAGTAAGCAAAATATCATCAACATACAGAACTAGAAAAATAAACTTGCTCCCACTAACCTTCATATATATACATCGATCAACGGTGTTTTCCTTAAATCCAAATAAATTTATGGTATCGTTAAACTTAAGATACAATTGTCAGGAAGCTTGTTTAAGTCCATATATTGACTTCTTTAATTTACATACCATGTGTTTCTTTCCTTTAACTGAAAAGCCTTCGGGTTGATCCATATAAACCTCTTCTTCTAAATTCTCATTAAGAAAAGTGGTTTTTACATCCATTTAGTGTAACTCTAAGTCATAATGAGCCATCAAAGCCATAATGATTCTAAGTGAGTCCTTCTTGGAGACTGGTGAAAATGTCTCTTTATAGTTAATGCCTTCTTTTTGCGTAAAACCCTTTTGCAACAAGTCTGGCTTTATGTCGTTCAATATTACCTTTTGAGTCGCACTTGGTCTTAAAGACCCATTTACACCCAACCTTCTTACATCCTTTAGGCAATTCAACAATATCTCAAACTTGATTTTGATGCATGGATTTTAACTCTTCTTCCATGGCATTAAACCATTCATTAGAATCTTCACATTCCATGGTTTGGGAAAATGAATCTTGATCATTTCCAATTCCTAAGTCAATTTCTGACTCTTGTAGATAAACCATGTAGTCATCAAAAATAGCCGATCTCCTTTTTCTTTGAGATCTTCTTAATGCTATTTCTTGTGACTCAATTATTGAAGGTTCAATATTGTTATCTCCATTATGGAGTATTTGTTCATTAATTTGCTGTTCTCAATTATTGTTAGATGTACTACAATATCATGAACAACAAATTTAGAAGCTTTGAGTATAGGAACTTCTATCTTACTTCTTGAATGCAAGCATCACGCATTCTTTCACTCCCACTAATGTCGCCATTCTCAATGAACCTAGTATTTTCAGATTCAACAATTCTTGTACTATGATTAGGACAATAAAATTTATACCCTTTGGATTTCTCTGCATAACCAATGAAATAACCACTGGCCGTTCTTGAATCCAATTTCCTTTCATGTGGATTATAAATTCTTACTTCTACAAGTGTCGTAAACTAGGTTTCCTTCCCGTCCATAGTTCAAATGGAGTCTTTGGAACTGGCTTACTAGGAACCCTGTTTAATAAATACATAGAAGTCTTTAAAGCATACATCCACAAAGATAAGGGTAAAGATGAATGACTCATCATACTCCTAACCATTTCTATTAAAGTATGGTTACGCCTTTCTGCTACACCATTTTGTTGTGATGTACCTAGCATTGTGTATTGAGCACAAATGCCATGTCTTTCAAGGAATTTAGCAAATGGACCTGGATATTGTCCTTATTCATCATACTTTGCATAATATTCACCGCCTCTATCTGATCTTACTATTTTCACCTTTCTATCTAATTGCCTCTCAACCTCTTTAATATACACTTCAAGTGCATTAACTGATTGAGACTTATCATGCAATAGATAAATGTAACAATAACGTGAAAAATTATCAATAAAGGTTATGAAATAGCTTTCCTTACCAAAAGATGGAACATCAAAATGACCATATATGTTAGTATGTATAATCTCAAGAAACTCTATGCTTCTTGTGGCACTTTTTTTAGTGTGTTTTGTTTGTTTACCTTTAATACAATCAATACACACTCCAAAGTCAGTAAAATCCAGATTTGGAAGAATTTCATTCTTCACTAATCTTTGCATTATTTCCTTGAATATATGACCCAAACGTTTATGCCACAAGTAAGCAGAATTTTCATTCACCAAATTTCGTTTAGTGCCAACATTATGATACAATGTCATTAATGTCTCAACAAAAGTATTATCAAGTCTAAATTTGTAGAGACCATCATATAAAGTTCCAGTTCCAATAAGAGTATCACTCTTAAATAGACTGAAAGATTCAAATCCAAACTTACAATAAAATCCCGCTACATCAAGTCTTGGCAAAGAAACTAAATTGCGAGAAAATGTAGGTACATAAAGGGTTCGAAACAAATCCAAATAATGCCCAGTATATAAGATCAAACGGTAAATGCCAATGCCTTCAACTAGAGTTTTGTTTCAGTTCCCCGTAATCACATAACTTTCATTTGGCTTTATAGTTTGGATCGTAAGAAATCCCTGCACCGTATCTGACACATGAGTGGTGGCACCAGAATCAATCCACCAAGTATTATGAGGAACTTCAGTAAAGTTTGATTCAAAACATACTAAAGCACAAGGCTTACCTTTGTTTTTGAACCAAACCTTACATTTTAAACAATCTTTCTTCAAGTATCCAATTTTGTTGCAAAAATGACACTTAATAAGATTGCGTTCCTTCTTGTGGATTTGAGAAGCCTTTGAAGAGCCATTCATGATGTGTAGTCCTTTCTTCTTGCTCCTTCCACCTTTCCTCTTGAAATTCTTTCGAACTTCTTGATGACTTGAGAGATTAACATAATGAGCCTTTTGATTCTTTATCCTTGTGTCCTTTGAACTAGCATATTGGCCAATTCATTTACATTCCATTTATCCTTTATAGTGTTGTAATTCATTTGAAATAGCCCATATTGCTCATAAGGCAATGAATTAAGTATAAATTGTACTAAAAAGTACTCATCCACGTTCATTCCCAAAGTCCTTAATTTTGCTGCTAAATTCGTCATCTCAAGTATATGCTCATGCATGGTACGCGAACCATCATATTTTATGGTGGTCAATGTGCTTATCAATGTACTAGCAAGTGATTTATCAGCAGTTTGAGAACGCTCTTCCACAAATTTCATAAATTTTTAGCATTGTTAGTTTTGGGAAGAGAAATATTTAAATTGTTTGCAACTGTCATTCGCATGAACATTAAGCTCAGTCTGTTTGATCTTTCCCAAGCTTTATGGAAAGATTTTTCATCATTGCTACTTTCATCAGTAATAGTAGCTGGTTTCTCAACTTGAAGCGCTAAATCAAGATCTAGGACACCTAAGTGAAACTGGACTTATTCACTCCAATCAGGAAAATTTATCCTATCGAATAAGGGAATAGACGAAGCATGCGAATGGAGTGAAACAGGCACGGATACTGCAAATATGCAAGAAAATACTCATACATTAATGCTTTGAGAATATCACCTAATCAGATTCAAACTAAACGACACATGTACATCATAGTTCTTCTTTGGGTGATCCTATGATAAACAAATATATATACCATAATGATGCTAATAAATTTTATTTGATAATTTTAAATATATCTTATTAAAATTTACTTGTATCTTTGGATATACAAACAAATTTAACAAGTTATATTAATTATCAACCATCATGTTCATGAATTATAAGAAAATAATTAACCTTTGGGTTAATCCCTAAGTTCTTATAATAAATGAACTTCAATATACCCATAACTTCAATAATCAATTTCATATATAGCATCAATTAATCATGGGTAATTGAATAAAATAATTTACAATATCAAAAAAAAAAAAATTCAAAAGACTTCAACGTTTGGCCACTTTGGTGACTAACAAACCATTCATAATATGAATTTTTTTTTTAATATTGTAAAATACAACTATTTACCAAATTGCACACAATGACAAAATCATAATCAAAGCATAAGGGCATAATCGTAAAATCATAATTCCATAAGGGCAGAATCATAACATTATAATCCAAGGGCAAAATGGTAAATAATCAGTAATGGTATAATCGTAATTATAAATTAAACAGGGGCAGAAAATAAAATAAAATTAAATTAAATTAAAAACAGCGCCGCGGTACGTTAGGCACGTGCTCGGCATGCGCCTACGTCCGCCGCGGGCGCGTGCCATGCACGCGCACGTCCAACGCACAGGCAGCGCTTGCGCGCGCGTGACAGCACGTGGCGCCTAGGTTCCACGCGCCTGCAACTGCAGCGTGCGCGTGGAGCCCAAGCGCCTTCTTCCTCGTGCACAGACGCGATTTTTCGCCGGTTTTTCGCCGTTCCGCTGTGGTTTAGCCGCCCATTTCTTCTCCGGCAGCCCATCCCAGACACAAATAAATAATGGATTTTGAAGAGCATGCCGACACGACCACATGGCTTTAAGTTTCGGTTAAAATGACCAAGAAATTAGCCCCAAATCAAACCAAAGTTTCCCCAAAATGCAAACCCTAACCACTGCGACTTGTGCCGCCCGATTCGCCTTCGGCGAACACCAATATACCGGAAAAACTCATGCCTAATGTTCCTCATGACAGTGCGACCGTATGGGTCCAAAATCAAGCGGTGGATCGCCGGATTTTCCCCGGAATCGGCAAGTTTCTTACTTGCCCTCAAAATTCCGAATTCTTCCATTTTCGTCCCTTTCTATTCCGATTTTTTTTTAATTAACAGAATCATCCGAAAACTTTTTCAACAACAACAATAGTACATATATGAACGTTCAACGAATCATCATACATAAATCATAATATTTCTATAAACAGAAAAATCATGAGATCATAAACCAAATGCTCTGATACCAACTATTAGACTATACATACAATACTTGATGTGGAAATTCAAAGTAAACAATGATCTTTTGATCTTCATAATTTTCACAATTAGATGAAGACATACCTTTATCCATAGCGTTGCAGTAGAACTCGAACCAAATGAAGAAATCCAATTTCTCTCCCTTAACCCACTATTCCTTAATGTATTCAATTGATGGAGGAGAGAATACCAAATTCCTTTATGTCATTGTTGTTCATTGTGGGTGGAGAGAGAACCGGACTCTATTTATACGTTCGTTGAAAAGGTGCCTTCCATCAAAGTGATATACCCTTTCAATTTATTAAAGTCGCAACTTCTCGTAACCAATAATTATTTATTTTATAGCATTTCAATAATTATTAAACCATATAATAAATCATATCATGTGGGTCACAATAATTCTTACAGGCTTGGCCCATGAACCCAATATCAATCTCCAAAACATAACTAAATTTCTCCAAGCACTTCATAGGATGTCCTCAGACTTTGGGGTTGTACATGCCATGTGATGATCAGGGCATGCAACATTTCACACTAGGATCTTGAGAAGCAGCATCCTATATTATTTATGATTCAAGCCGATGTGAGAAATTTAACAAGCACAATCGGATTCGATAATCAAATAAACTGATCCATATACTGATCCACAGTCGTGTACTTGACATCGGGGTAGAGCTCCGAAGCTTCCACTCCGAACGACGGCTCAATCTCGAAGTTGGCTTGGTCTCCTTTCACGAAAACAGAATGGAGTACTGCCAATATCACATTCTGCGGAAACACCGCCTCTGCAATGACCGAACAAGCTTTAAATCTTAGAGAGAACAGAGACAATTTACGCGCTTAAATCCAATAGAAATGCAGCCCTAACCTTGAATATTCTTCAGAACCTCCTCCTCTGGAACATACGCCCTCTCCAAAGCCTTGCCGATCTTTCTCTCCCACAAAGACACAAGCTCGTTCATTGAGATGGTGTTGGCAGGAGGCCTAATGTATAGAATTTTGTTCAAGGTCCTTGGATCATCTATAGCTTTGATGGTATAGGTGCCGATGTCATCCTCCGTGTTAAACACCACTGCATTTTGAGGTGGAGAGTTTTACAATTTGGCTAATAAATAAATCAGAGTCACTGATCTTCCTAGTGTTACTTTCGGCTTGAATTGAAGAAGAATTCTCTCGGTGAACAGATTCATCAGACAACCAGCAGACAGATGCATTAATATGTTCTTTCCTCCACCAAATACATAAAGAGAACATTCACTATCTGCCCACTAGGTGATATTATGCCAAGATAAACCACGGCACACTCATATAATCTATTAGTCTCTGAAGGTGAAGACTAATGGATGTAAGAGTCCCAACATCTCCAGACAAGGACGTTGCCCTGGAATTCTCAAGCTTCAAGAGCTGCCCTTCACACTGATCACTACCGTAATTAAATCGTGATCAACCTCCAGAAATATCTGAACTAATTAAAATGCGCATTTCGACACACTGCTTCTTACCTTTTGCATTTCCATCCCCTAAGATGACAACTTTATCTCTAGGGGGAGCTGTAGCCCCGGGCTGTGACAAATTCGAAAGGTGGTAACCTGAAAAAGCGTTAGAAACCACATGTGTATAAGGGATTCCCTCAGCCTCAACAAGGCGGCGGATCTTGGCCTTGGTAGCATATACAGTTTTTGCTGGCTCCACAGCATGGTGATGATCCGCATCGTTTCCAAACTCTGAAGGCAAGAATCTCTAAAAGGAAAATTAATTGAATCAGGAGATACATTTTTATTAGAAAGCAACAAAAAACTAGAGCAAATTCACCTCATCCAACAAACTTACATGAGTTCTGGCAAAAAAAGGAAACCAAACTCATATGTGACAATGTTTGACTTTTTTCTTCAACATGTGACTATAACAGAGCAGACAAAGGAAACAACTTACATAAGACTGAATTTCACTTTCTTTTTTTCCAAACGGACTATAATATAGTAAAAATGATTATAAGTGAATCAAGACTAGAAATTAAGTGCTATTAGAAAAGTAGAAGAAAAGAAAACTGAAGATTTAATCGTTAGGGCAATAGCCAGATAAATCTGGCAAGTATAAAATATGCAACGATGCTGCTTGCTTGTACACTTTTCACAATAAATAAAATGTCAGGTGAGCACGTTGCCTTTTGTGAGCCTGCTAAGCTCCATTCTTTACCGACCGTCAACCCCCTAGGCAACAACTACTAAATTATCCACCAGTTGGGTTTTGAAAACTTATTCGCTATAATATTAATTCGAACGAAGAAAACCTTTTGAAGGAATAGGTAGTTCATGTTTCCCATTATTGATCAAAGCATAGGGTACATGACCATAATCCATATCGAGTGCTTGAAACCTTTTACTTTTTTCATTGACCAAGAGGAAACCCAACCACAGTGAATCCGGCATTGTCCGGTACTTGGATTTGAAATAGTAAGCCTCAAATTTCATTGACGACTTCTATAGAAATTCATGACCGTTTAAAAAGGAAAGAAGTGAAGTCTGCAGATAAGTAAGTGAATCCATCCCATTTCATCAGAGTGGAGCTCACAAGGAGAACGTGATGCACTAATCCCAGAAGAAAAGAGTTAAGCTTGCACCATCCTATATCATCAGTCAAATGTTAAACGAGCAATGGTAACTTGGATGAAATTATTATAAACAGCACACCTTGATATTCCCGGCTGCTTTGATGGCTGCAACAATCTTATCTTGGATCGCTACCTGTTGTTGTGCCACAGCAGAGATTACCACATCAACCTGCTTAATCGCAGTCAACAGACTCTCTTGATCGTATACATCTCCCTGAGAATCAAATAACCAAGAGCATGGACAAACAATCAATAAAGTCGCCAATCATCAATCAATCCTATCTTTGCCGGTAGGAAGACTACGAAAAAGGATAGATATGAAGTCTGATGTAGATAAGACTTCAGTAGCTTCACCAGACAAGAAAAAGTATTATAAGAAATAAAGCATCCACAGAATTATTGTCCACACATGGCCTACCAATCTTTTGAAAGGTTATAGCAAGGGATTTGCGGTGACATCTGAATTACAGGTCAGTCACATTCACTTTTATATGCAAGTTCATTTAGGCAGTACGTAAAATATGGAAGTTTTCATAAGATTTGTTTAAAAATGTATTCTATTCGTACTTCGTATCAGAATGCGAAGCTGAGGTGATTCGTCAGTCAATGTGAAAAATGACCAATAACACAGAGACAAATTGCTAGAGGAGGGGAAAGAGAAGCCGCAAATATCAACTCGATCTTGTGATAGATTGAGATAACAGGCGACTCTGATTCTACAGTTAAAGACATTTCTCGAAACGACGGATGAGATTAACGGTAAGGGACGCTTCGATTCCTCAAAGGAGCTCCAAATGCGAGAAACGAACAGGATTGCATCAGAAGAACTACTCACGTAAACTAATTTGACGCCTAAGCTCTTGAAACCTTCAGCGATGTTGGCCTTGGCTGGGTCGGAGAGACTGGACTCCCTCACGAGAGCGAAGGTAGGGTGACCATACTTAACACTTGCTTCCACGATGAACTTTCCGATGCTTCCGGTGCTTCCGATCACCAGGACTCTGCTCTTCTCGGCCATCTCGGTGGGTGTTTTCACAGCGGAGGCGACGTTCTTCCTGGCGATCTTGATCGGTCTCTAAAGTGACTCTGTTATAACTGTACGCGTGTACGTGTTGATAGATAGAGAGAGAGAGAGAGAGAGAGCTAAAAGGGGGTGGGCTAAAAAGTGGCGGGCTAAAAGGTGGCGGTTCTTGTCTTCGAGATAGGATAGAGAGTCATTGGATGATTCCGGAAGGGCATAATCGTCTTTTCATTAAAATAATTTTCCTTGTTGAGATAAATCCTTCATTGGATAAATGGTACACGGAAAGTGGAATAATAGAGAGAAGATAACGATTTTGTCTGATTTCAGTGACGAACTAAATTATTGTGAAGTAAAATAGATTTTAACTTAGCAAAAAACAAGAAAATTTAATTTTGATAGTGCTATAAATTTAAGTTATCGTCATTGATGAGGAAATAGTTGAAACTACCTTTTTACATTGACTTTTATCATATGAAAAAGATAAGAAAATGGTATGAAATAGGCAATGAGCTACTCTACATTTATATAGTAGCATGATATTATATAGCTTCATAGCCGCTATGCTATTGTTTTGAGTTCAATAAATTCTTTTTCCTAGGAGGGTTGACAAAAGATTACCGTTCTTAAATTGGCCAACATTAGATTACTATATTTGTAATTCATAACCTCTATGGGAGAAAAAAGCCACAACGCGAGTGTCGAAATATGGAATGATTAGTAAAAACTTGTTAAACCTTTGACATGTATACCAATTCAATTTTAAATATTTTGATATGATCAATTTATTTCTAAATTTTTTAACATTTTACCTTTCGATACAATTCTAAGTAGCATCGACACCGATACGCAACACGTAAAATGACACGACACGACATGCCGACACATCATATCTAAAAAAGAAAAAAAAATTGAACACATTATGGCACATCGTATATTAAATATATATTTTTATATATACATGATAAACTATCATTTCTATGATTATTTCAATCAAATTAATTCAATTCAAATTCACAAATAAATAAATTATGATAAAAAAAAGACTAGAATGAATTTACACTAAAAATTGTGAATTATAGGAAGTAAATGTCAAAAGAGAAGAGGAGATTAGGTTTTCTCCTTTCTCCCTTTTATTATTTTTATTACTATTTATTTTTGTACATATTTACATTTTGACTCGTCATCTATTGCAAATTTTTAAAATTGACCCGAGCGTGTCGAAATCATGTGTCAGAATTCTGGACTCGAATGTCAGACCGTGTTAGAAGAGTTAACCACGTGTCAAATTTTTTGATATCTATTGACCGCATATCGAAAGGTGTTAAAGTGTTAAAGCATCGGCGGCCTTCTAACGTAACATGACCAATGCTCACATGAAAAAAAAAATTGAAATGAAAAGAAAAAAAAAGTATTCTTTTCGGTCTCTTTTTTACCCTTCTTTTTCTTTTTGATTTCTTACATAGTTGTTTCCTCTTCTTCTTATGTCGATTGCCAGGCCTTGGCGAAGGCCTTAATGCCCTCACCAAGGGTGGACCTCACATCCTTGGGGCAAGGCTCGGCGTCGTGGCTTCGATTCATTACCCACACCGAGGACAAACCACATATAACATACAAAATTAGAGAAACCCGTGTCTAACTTTTAGCTTACCATAGCTTGGACATAAAACCATATCAAACTCCAAAATAGGAGTAACTTCTCTAAGCACCACATAGATGCACACACATCGAATGTTCATAGTATGTCCTCGTATTTGGAGGTTGTACACATCAGAGGAAAATAGAGCAAGCCCCCCCTAGCTTGTCGACCACTGCTTGGAGCCACCAGAGCCGCCGCACACCGCTCGCTCGCCCGTCATGCCAACCGCTAGCCCAACCGAGTGTCCTTGCCGTTCCGCTCGTTTCGCAACTCCTCGTCACTCCCCGAACCTCTGTCCAGGCCGTCGCAGGTCACCAGGCCGCCATTTGTCGTCGTCCAAGCCGCCGGAGCCATCGTCGAGCACCGCCTGGCCCCGCTACACCACCTCCATGCCATTTTAGCTAGCCAATAGCCCTACACCAGCTCCTTCTAACCAAGGTCAGTAGCCGAAGCTAGCAAGGGCCCTAGGTCTTCATGGCCCGTTTTCAAGCCCACTCGGTCCTCTGTTGGTGTCGCCACAGGGTTGATTGTTGCCCACCTCTGTGTCGCTATCGTCGTGAACTCATCGGAACGCTAAATCGGTGAGTTTACTTGCTAAAATCTACTTGTGGAGTTAGTGATGCTTAGGAGTTGATTAGTTTAACCTAATTATGGTTTAAGTGATTAGTTAGCATTGATTAGTGATTTAATTATTCAATTGTGCATATTAGGTGGTTAGAATGGCCTAATTAGGGACTAGATAGATTGTGCTTTTTATCTAGATATGTTCAGAAATTTTCTAGGCTCGTTTAGGTGGTTAATTTAGCATTTCCGACTTAAGTTGGTATTTTTGGTATTTAATTGCATTTATTTAATTATTTTTGGTATTTATTTAATTATTTATTATTTTCCGAAAATTATGTCGGGATAGCCGATGATCGAAATTTCATGCTGATTGTAATGGTGTGCTTAGTTTATGTAATTGAATGTTATATTGTGCAAATTGAGTGATAATTGTGATTTTGGTTATTTATTCCAAAATTGTGAAATTTTGATATTTTATTAGAAAAATCCTGGGTGTTGGGTTTTATCACCAAAAATGGTTTTAAGGACTATATCGAATCATGAGATTTTAAAAGTATGAATATCAATTTTTCTGGTTCAAATTAATCATGCGATGGTTAAGTGAACCCATCCCCAATGTGAGTCGATGTATCAGCTTGTGTGAATAATGATCTGTATCGGCTTGTGTGAGCAATGGTCTATCCGCTTGTGTGAGCAATAGTCTATCTCAGCTTGTATGAATAGTAATCCCTAGCTACGCCAAAGAACCAATGTGTGTCGATAGTTCATGCTTGTGCGAGCAATAATCGAATTGGAATCGACTGAATGTATTGAAGGAATGGATTGGTTGAGTATATGAATTGTACTGACGTGTAGGAAAGAACTAAGGCAAAGTAAGTCCTCTGTCTCGTGTGCATAAACTGCCTCTAGACATATTTCCTTCCTAGTCGAAGTTTATGGGTTAAACTTTGCTGAGACATTGTCTCACTCCGTCGTGGCTCAATCTTTTCAGGTCCTTAGATGGCAGTTCCTCCGGAACGTTTTGGTTAGCCTATGAGGGTTACCGAGCAGAGTTTTGACTACCTTGACCTCAGGGGTCACTAGGTCTATGAACTCGTGGTGACCACCATCTAGGTCGATGAGGGCCTACATCAGAAGGTACCCCATTGATTCAGAGCGTGGTTTCACCACGGATTCATTGGATACAGGAAAGGTCCCCTCTAGGGTTTTGAGATCCCAGCGGTGGTAGTAGATGCCGCTCTAGGTGAGAGTGCAGCTGTGTGACATCCTGATTTTCAAACCCTGCTTTTGACTAAATGAAATAGGCTTTTCATCGATGCGCCTACAGTTCTTTTCTCTGAGTTGGCCACTCACGAAATAACTAACTTATCAGGTGAAGCTGTTAAGGAATCTAAACGCGACTGACTTGAGAATTCAACCAAGAATCAATTGCTCGATCGTGCTAATCTATAAGAGTCACCACGACACAGTTAAAAATCGATTAGAGACCGGACATAGGTCGATTTGATCAAAACATGTGATTAAGTGTGGGTGATTTCACTTAATTGCAAAATTTTTGTCGATCAGCACTAAACCGATTTTTCTGTGTTTTGGTACCCCATGTCTGTATTTGAACTCTTGAGCTTTCATGACAACCGAGAGTTGTCAATGTGTCGAAGATGTACAATGTGATTCGAAAATAATTGACCATTGGTCAATTGTGCTAAAAATTCCTAAAAGCTATCCGGTTGGTTAAGTCACGCTAAAATTGCATTCGATCCAAATTAACTAAGAAATTGAACCCGGTTTCAGGAATCGAAAGTTTGAACACGTCACGATTTATTTTTAGGACCTCATCTCATCTTTAAAGAAATTTTCAGTAAGCCCGGAATTTTTACGGAAAATCAATTTCGAACAATTCGAAAAAGAAAAGAAATTTGGAGGGGCCTCTTTAATTGGATTTTCTGGCTACCAAATTAAAGTAAATTGTGGAGACTTGGTGTAAATTCGTAAGGGTTGCCTCCATGGGATTTTTGGCCCTCAATTTGACTTAATTTGGAGAAGAATTGAGAGAAAATGAAGTGGAAATTCGTGTCGTTGCATGGACCTTTCTTGAGCTTCAATTTGGCTTGTTGGTGAAGTTTTGGGTGTGAAAATGACTTGTGGATGAAGCTTGGACTTTAGGGGCATTATAATCATCACAACGATATTTTCCCTTGACCATTTGGCCTCCCTCTTTCCCTCCATACGTGCAGATCCCCTTTCCTTCTGCCCTCTCCCTCTCACGCATGTCTCTCCCTCTTTCCCTCTCTCTCTTGCACAATTCTCTCCCCCTTAGTTGCCAACTTCCCCTTCTGTCTTTTTTTTCTTCCCTCCATCTCACACGTCTTCTTCTTTTCCCTCAAGCTGTCGCCCTTCCATCCAGCTTTCCCCTGCACGCTCACCCCAACGCCCGATTCCCCACCAAACCACCGCCTCACCGTTTCAGCCTCCCAGCTCACCCTTCACGCCAGTCTACTTCCCCTCATTTTAGTTGTTGCAGCACCCACATTAGGCCCAACTCCACAATCATCAACCTCACACAACAGCTTCATCTTCTCCTCGAGCCACCAACCTAGCGATCCTCTGTACCCAGCTCAGTCCCGCCGCTCAACTAGCTCACGCTGCCACTAGCAGCCCTCCACAGAAGCAAGTTTGAATCTTAGCTTTAGTTGAGACATGTCAGACCTTTTTCAGCCCAGTCCGAGCTTCCTTTGGTGCCATTGTAAGCCCGAGTTTCGGCTGCTATCGGGCTGTCGTCATCGTGAATCGGTTTTTGTGCTAAACCGGTGAGTTTATGCACTAAACTCTCATTAGGGTGCTAATGATACTTAAGGGGTGAGTAGTTTAGCTTAAGATGAGATTAGGTGATTAATTAGAATGGATTAGTGATTTAATTATTCAATTGTGCATGTTAGGTGGTTAGAACAGATTAATTAGGAACTAGATGATGTGAATTGTTGCGAAAAGATCATTCTACAAAGGCCCGGATGGTGCAAATTGCGAACCTCAACCTCTAATCAAACCTATGATTGGCAACCTCGGTATGAACGTGACCTGTTGACAAACGCGTGTCAACCAACCAACGTTATAGATGCCACGAGCAAAAGAATTTGCTATCTCGCTCGATAAATCAAATCGACCGTCACAAGGGAACATTGATAAGGTCAAGTCCTCAAAAGAACAGTAGAAGAGAATCTCTCAACTTTTTCCTCAAAAATAAAAATGTCTGTCCCCCAAAGAAATTCGGTTAGTCTTATATATAGGCCTTCTAGCCGCCACACAAACCCTAAAACCAACCCTAGAGATATAATGCATTATATTCTAGAATATTCCTAAACAAGAAATATATATGTGTATATATATATTTGACTTGGTCTAATATTTGGTGACCAAATAATCAAATTGCGCCAAGATTTCCAAGATTCTTCAAGATTTGATCCAAGGTCATCTCTACGCCAAAGATCACGAACCATGACACCAACACCTTGCCTAAATTGCTTGGCCCGCGCTCGAGTAATCAAACTAGTAGGAATAGACAATGGGTCCCTAGCACGTCCTCCTCGATATGGCTTGATGTCCACATCATTCCCTCCCTCGTGCAAACGATTTGCCCTCAAATCATCACAGGCATAAAAAAGAGTCAAATCATAAACATTAAATGTGGCACTAACGTCATACTTACTTGGAAGATCAAGCTTGTAGGCATTATTGTTAACTCTTTCCAACACCATGAATGGTCCATCCCCTCGCGGTAATAATTTAGAATGTTGCTGCTCAAAAAATCGCTCTTTGCGCATATGAACCCAAACCCAATTGTCGAGTTCAAACACTACTTCCTTGCGCCCTTTGTTGGCTTGCCTTGTATATTGCTCAGTCTTGCGCTTAATATTTGTGCACATCTTCTCATGTAACACCTTGACAAATTTAGCTTTCTTTGCTCCATCTAAATCAACACGCTCATTAACAGGTAAATGGGTTAAATCTAAAGAAGTTAACAGATTAAAACCATAAACAACCTTAAATGGTGTAAATTTAGTAGCAGAATGCATGCTCCTATTATATGCAAATTCAACATGTGGCAGACAATCTTCCCAAGATTTTATGTTCTTTTTAATAAAAGCTCGCAACAATACTCCTAAAGTTCTATTAACTACCTCAGTTTGACCATCGGTCTATGGATAACAAATAGTAGAAAATAACAACCGTGTTCCTAATTTTTTCCACAATGTTTTTCAAAAATAGCTAAGAAATTTAGAATCTCGATTTGAAACAATCGATCTAGGCATGCCATGCAAATGTACAACTTCCCTAAAGAACAAATTAGCAACATGAGATGCATCATCAATTTTATAACAAGGTATAAAATGAGCCATCTTTGAAAACCGATCAACAACCACATAAATAGAATCTCTACCATTCTTAGACCTAGGCAATTCTAACACAAAATCCATAAAAATATCAGTCCAAGAATGTGTTGGAATAGGTAATGGTGTATACAAGCCATCCGGTTTAGTTGTAGACTTCAATTGCTTACAAGCAATGTATCTCTCACAGACACATGTGACATTTCTCTTCATATGTGACTAATAAAAATGTTCATGCAGCACTTCATAAGTTTTACTAATATCAAAATGCCCCATTAAACCACCATTATGCGCTTCTTGTACCAACAATTCATGCAAAGAACACTTAGGCAAACATAGTTTGTTTTCACGGAAAAGATAACCTTCACGCCTATAGAATTTATCAAATGTAGCATGCTCACATGCTTCAAACACTCTCCCAAAGTCATCATCATCAGTATATAAGTTCTTGATATGCTCAAAACCTAAACACTTTACTTCTAAAGTAGTTAGAATCGCATACCTTCAAAAAAGTGCATCAGCTACCACATTCTCCTTACTTTTCTTGTACTTGATCACATATGGAAAAGTCTCAATGAACTCCATCCATTTGACATGTCTTTTATTCAACTTTTGCTACCCTTTCAAGTACTTTAAGGTCTCATGGTCGGTGTGGATCACAAACTCCTTCGGCCATAAATAATGTTGCCAAGTCTCCAAAGCTCGCATTAAAGCATACATCTCCTTATCATAGGTAGGATAATTCAATGTTGCTCCACTCAATTTCTCGCTGAAATAAGCTATGGGACGCCCTCCTTGCATCAACACGGCTCCAATTCCTATACCAAAAGCATCACACTCTATTTCAAAAGTAGCATTGAAATTCGGCAAAGATAACAAAGAAGTATTGGTCAACTTATCTTTTAGCAGATTAAATGCTTTCTCTTGCTCTTCTCCCCACGTGAAACCCACGTGCTTCTTGATAACCCCAGTTAAAGGTGCGGCAATGGTGCTAAAATTTCTCACAAATCGCTGATAAAAACTCGCCAATCCATGAAAACTACGCACTTCTCCTATGGTCTTAGGCGTTGGCCATTCATGGATTGCTTTGACCTTTTCTTCATCAACTTGTATACCATTAGCACTAACAACAAATCCTAAAAATACTAATTTATTGGTAACAAAAGAGTACTTCTTTAGATTAGCGTGTAATTGCTTGGCCCTTAAAACGTGCAAGACAGCTCGCACATGCTCAATATGGTCATTAGGATTTCGGCTATAAATCAAGATGTCATCGAAATAGACAACCACAAATCGACCAATAAAAGCACGCAAAACATGATTTATAAGTTGCATAAACGTGCTCGGTGCATTAGTTAATCCAAATGGCATGACTAACCACTCATATAATCCTGATGCAGCCCACATTGAAGACCGGCTCCCTCGACCAAGAAGATCGGCCCGCATTAAAGCTCGACGAAACCAAGAAGCCATAACGACATCTTGAGTCCATCCCGGAAGCTTGAAAGACACCTTGGAAGCTCGCGTGACGCTTTTACTAGTTTATAGTTTCCATGCCCTTTACTATATCTCCTAGTTTCAATGCTCCTTTATTTCTCCTAGTTTCAATGCTCTATATTTATTTCTTTGATGATATAAGCCCAATCCCTTGTAGAAGACAGACAACTTTTGGATGAATGAAAAGCTTTGCTTGAAGCAAGTATCATGAACCTTGAAGAGTTCAACCCTTGAAAACCTAGAAGAGTTTTCACTCCGTCCTTGAAGAGTCGGAGCTTTCGAAATCTGCATCCTTGAAGAGTTGCAGTCATCGATCTAGAAGAATCGGTGTCCCCCTCAACTTCCTTGGAGGCCTAGAAGAGCAACCAACGGAGTTTCTATCTTTTCCTATTCTGTTTCTTATTTCCAACCCAATTTCGACTATCCTACAGTGTTTATTTCAGAAAACCCAAAACATAGAAATCGTAGATCCAGAAGTCTTTGTTCATTTGGCTTTGGAATCAGGTCGATCCGATCTGTATCGACAAAGATACGACTGTTCTCCTGAGCTTGCGCAGTGCTGAAATTCCTCTTGGTCTTAAATGAAGCCTTTTCCATTCCATCACCTTCTTTCATCCTAATTTGATGATAGCCACTTTTCAAATCAATCTTAGTGAAAATGCAAGAACCATGCAACTCATCCAACATGTCATCTAACCTAGGAATAGGATGTCGATACTTTATCGTAATGTTATTGATTGCTCGGCAATCGACACACATTCGCCAAGTTCCATTCTTCTTTGGCACCAACAAAACATGGATGGCGCACGGGTTAAGACTCTCTCTCACATACTCCCGTTCCAATAGTTCGCTAACTTGCCACTGAAGTTCCTTTGTCTCCTCGGGATTGCTTCGATATGTGGGTCGATTAAGTAATGGCGCACCGGGAATCAAGTCAATTTGATGGTTCTATGTCTCGAATCGGTGGTATCCCTCCAAGAAGTTCATCAGGAAAGACATCTTCAAATTCATACAATAAAGACACAATAGGACTAGGCAAACTTAAGTAAAGATCATTAGTAGAAAATAAAACCTCATTGTACACAAGTACAAGCATTTGTCGATCTAGAACTCAAGCTCTCCTCACTTCACTTGATTTTCTATAAAAATTATTTTGTCTCTTTTCTTTCCTCTCTTCTTTTCCCTCGGTTTTTACCACAATCTTTCTCTCGGCCTCTCCTTTTCCTTGCTTCTCAGACACACCATGCAAGCCCTTGGATTTCTCACCTTTTCTCTCTCTCTCTCTCTCAGCTTCTCGTTGTAACTTTAATAGATCTTGATACACCTCACTAGGTGTCATTGGTATCAAGGTATAAGTCTTTTGATTCATTACCAATGAATAACGATTAGTATACTCATCATGATGTACCTTTCAATCATATTACCATAGTCTTCCAAGTAAGATATGACCCGTTTGCATAAGTATAACATCACACTCTATCTCGTCCTTGTATCTCCCTATCTCAAATGAAATTCGAACTTGCTTCGATACTTTCACCTCACTACTATCATTTAACCATTGAATTCTATAAGGCCTAAGGTGCTTTGTCATTTCAAACCCAATTTATCCACCATAGTACAACTTGCCACATCCGCACAACTACCTCCATCAATTATCATACTACAGATCTTACCATTCACCACACATTTTGTATGAAATAAGTTATCTCTTTGTTGGTGATGCTCCTCCTCCTTTACTTGCACACTTAGAGAATGCCTAACCACCAATAAGTCTCCATTTATAACCACTTCTCATCACTACAATCCTCCAATGGTGGCATCACATCATCTTCTTTTTCCCTTTCACTTTTGAACTCAATAACACCATGTTTAGTCATGATCATCACCCTCCTATTAGGGCATTTATTCGCCATATGACCCCTACCCAAACACTTAAAACATTTAATCTCACGAGTTCTAGTGTTAGGGTTTTTGGTTTTACCTGAAGCTGGATTTGTTCCAACTTTACCGTCCCTCTCCTTCTCCTTTGAGGTTTCGGTTTTGGTGTTGTTTCCTCTCCAATTTGGTTTCTCATCTCTCTTCCAATTGGATCTCCAATTCTAATTTGAACCTCCTCCACTCTTGTGATTTCGGTCCAACTTCAATTGCCACTCAACTTTGATGGCTTTGCCCACAAATTCCTCCAATTCAACATAGTGTTGCAACTCCACCACCCTTGCTATGTCTTGGCTCAAACCACTCAAAAATATTGACATTGTGGCCTCACGATCCTCCACCACATTAGCACGGATCATGGCAATCTCCATCTCCTTGTGATACTCTTCCACACTCTTATTGCCTTGTGTGAGATTTTGTAACTTTTGAAACAAATCTCGGTGGTAATGACTTGGTACAAAATGCCTCCTCATCACCGCTTTCATCTCATCCCACGTCTCTATCGGTCTTTCATCACTGCACCTCCTACTAGTCATAAGTTGATCCCACCAAATTATAGCATAATCAGTAAATTCAACAGTTGCAAATTTTACCTTTTTGAGCTAAGAATATCGTTGGCAATAAAATACCATCTCCATGCGTTTCTCCCATTCTAGATACGCATCAAGATCATTCTTCCCTTAAAAAGAAGGAATCTTCATCTTGATATTGCCAAGTTCATTATCTTCTCGATGTCTAAACCCTCGAGCTCCATTCCACCTTCCAAATTGAGCATCTCGATCATCCTCCATGTCGGCCTCATCATCATCATAATGCCGCTGCCTTCTAGGTTGTGTTCTAGAGGCGTCTTGCTGATGTTGCGACCTTCCCCGAGGTAGCTCTTGATCACCATCAACCCTCATGCCATTCCCCATCATTCGGCCACTAAGCTTCTCCACTACAGCCCTCAATTGCTGGATGCTTTCCATGAGCGCTTCATCCCTTCGTATGGAGTCAACCTCCCTTTGATTTACGCTTTCTTCGCACGACATATTTTAAACATGTAAGTAAACATCAGTCACAAAAATTCTCACCAATCGCTCCCTCACGTGTTTCTCTCAAGGTGTTTGTCACTCCCCTCGTGTTTAACTCAAGTCTAAGCTTTTTCCACCCTCAATTAAGCTTACACACTCTTGTCTTTTTCCTCTCGTATTCTCTTTTCACAAGCTCTTTATTGGACTCAAAACCTATCTCTCAACCCCCTTACGACAATCAATCAAACTAATCAAACAAGATTAGATCACAACTGATTTTGTTTTAGCAAGTAACAATTTCAAACCAACAAGTACAACTTTCGAAATTCCAATTGAAATACAAATCACTACTGATTTTGTTTCAATTTGGTCCACTAACAAACGAGTCGTCTTCTTGATTTTTTTTTTGTTTGGCTATTTTTTCTGCCGAATCTATTTTTTTTTTTCTCTTGCGCACTTTTTTTGTGTGCGTTTTCTTTCTCTTCTTTTTTTTTTGATGAATTTTCTCCTTTTTTTTCTTTTTTTTTTTACGAACTTAGATACAATTTAAGATGCTAGAAAAAAAATTAAAACTAACAGCAAACAACTTCGTATGGAAGCACAAAAGCAATCGGATCCCTAAATTGGCTAGAATCGAAACCCTAGCTCAATAAATCTCAAATTGCTTAATATAAACAGAAAATTAAAGATAAATAGCCTTGTAGAAGCAGGCTCTGATGTTGCGGAAAGATCGTTCTACAAAGGCCCGGATGGTGCGAATTGCAAACCTCAACCACCAATCAAACTTATGATTGGCAACCTCGGTATGAACGTGACTTGTTGATGAACGCGTGTCAACCAACCAATGTTATAGACGCCACGAGCGAAAGAATTCGCTATCTCGCTCGATAAGTCGAATCGACCGTCACAAGGGAACCTTGATAAAGTCAAGTCCTCAAAAGAATAGTAGAAGAAAATCTCTCAACTTTTTCCTCAAAAATAAAAATATGTATGTCCACCAAAGAAATTCAGTCAATCTTATATATAGGCCCTCTAACCGCCACACAAACCTTAAAACCAACTCTAGAGATATAATGCATCATATTCTAGAATATTCCTAAATAAGAAGAGATATATATATATTTGACTTGGTCAAATATTTGATGACCAGATAATCAAATTGCGCCAAGATTTCCAAGATTCTTAAAGATTTGATTCAAGGTCATCTCCACGCCAAAGATCACAAATCATGACGCCAACAGCTTGCCTAAATTGCTTGGCCCGCGCTCGAGTAATCAAACTAGTAGGAATAGACAATAGGTCCCTAGCACCTCCTCCTCGATATGGCTCGATGTCCACATCACTAAATAAGTTGTGCTATTTATCTAGATAGGTTCAAAAATTTTCTAGGCCTGTTTAGGTGGTTAGATTAGTATTTTCGACCTAAGTTTGCATTTATTGGATTTATTGGTATTTATTTAATTATTTGTTGTATTTATTTAATTATTTAATATTTTTCAAAAATTATACAAGGATAGCCGGTGACCGAAATTTCATGTTGATTGTAGTAATGTGCTTAGTTTATACAATTGAATGTTAATTTGTGCAAATTAAGTGATGATTGGAATTTTGGTTATTTATTCCAAAATTGTGAAATTTTGGTATTTAATTAGAAAATAACGGGTGTCAGTTCTTTATGCCAAAAATGGTGGGATTTTTGAAAAAGAAGGATATCAATTTTCTAGTTCAAGCCGATCATGTACCCACACATGATTATTTTACTAAGTGTTTTTATTATGCAGAAAATAGACCAAGTTTGTTACCTTAATTAAGGCATTTAAGTGCTAAACACAATGGCCTTAGTCGTGGTTGATTGATCGTGTGTTGGTTTATAGTCAGGGCAAGATGACTATTGAAAGATGAGGTAACATATGTTGTGTTGAGGAAATTCAATGGGTTGTGAGCCGGTAAAGAACTAAGTGCTACACAATAATGAATCCTCGTTTGAGCCACTTCTAGTATCTTGTATCATTGCTTAGTGTAGTTAAAATCTAAGTGCTACAGGGTGACTTGAGTCACATGGGAGCCACCTCTAGAAGCCTTGCATTTCGCTCATGCATAGTCAAGAACTAAGTGCTACACGATAGCGAGACTCCATGTGAGTTACTTCTAGAACCTTGTACTAGTGCCTTTTGTGGCCAAGAATTGAGTACTACACGACAGTGTGACTTCGTGGGAGCCACCTCTAGTACCTTGAGCTATTGTTTATGATAGTCGAGAACTAAGTACTACACGACGGTGTGACTTCGTGGGAGCCACCTCTAATACCTCGAGCTATTGCTGATTGTGGTCAGGGACTAAGTGCCACACGATACTAGAGCTTCGTGGGGGAGAAGACACCTTTTGAACCTTGAGCTTGGTAGTGAGTATTGAGTTTGAATTGGGAATTGGAATATTGAGAGTGAATATCAGATGTGGATTGCACAACTGATATAAGTTACCCGCGCCTGATTAAGGGACGAAATTATGTGACACTGAATGAGATATATCATTATGATTTGGCCTTATAATCGGGACTCCTATGTGTGATTGGTTTGATAATGAGATGTTCCAATTGATGAGTGCATTGAGTATATGCATATGTTTTAAGAACTGTACTAATGTGCAAGACAGAACTAAGGTGGGGTAATCTCATTGGGTGTATGTGTAAGCTACCTCTAAGTGTATTATCTTCATAATCGGGGTTTTAGAGAGTGAGTTTGTTGAGATTTATATCTCACTTCGTCGTGGGTTACCATTTTCGGGTCTCTAGTGTGAAGAACTCGGAGCTTGAGGCGGAAGGGTTAGAAGCATGGGTTGCTTAGTAGTTCTGTTTGGAGATAGACCTCTTGTACTTAGACCTTAGAGTTGTCCTCTGTGTATAAACTAGATTGTTTATAAAATTGTGTTTGATTTGAATTTGGTTGTCCTACTTTTCTATCCCATATATGTTGTTGTTAGGGGATTAGTTAATTCGATTATGCATGTGCATAATCGATTAGGTTGGCGACGTGTCTTGGAAACGTTGCATATTTTATCGACCACCGAGGGATGTGCGCGCGTTCGAGGTTCGGGGTGTGACAAGCTGACCCTCCTTATGGTGCTGTGGAGGACCCGAAGCCCCCAAAGCCTATGGAGACTGAAGGATCGGTGAATGTGTCCGACTGGTAGGTCTTAGGACAGCTTCTTTTGAGAGCCGGTCTTTTGTAGACTCTTGTCTATAGACTAGTGTTGTATATAAACTAGAATATTTATAAAACTATTTTAGTTGTGAATATGTTTCCTATTTTTCTATCCTATGTTAGTTGTTGTTAGGGATATTGTTTCGCTTTTGCATGTACATTAAAATGAATGGGTTGGCGACGCGTCTTGGGACGTCGCAAATTTTATCGATCACCAAGGGATGGGCACATACTCGAGGTTCGGGGCGTGACATTCTACTTGCTTGGACACTTTCACAAGATATCAAGTAAGTCCAATGCCTTTTGTGAGCATGCTTTGTTCCATTCACTATCGACCATCAGCCACCCAAATCAACGACAACAACTAAATACTATATGTTGGAAGAAAGTCGCGGAAGACGACTTACCCGAACTTATGCGCAATCAACAATTTACCCCGGAATGATCATTGAATTGCGGATGAATCACGAATAATATTACCTCACGTTGGTTTGAATGTAATCACAAAGAAAACATCGGATTTTCACAACATAAATGCCAATTGTTCTTGTAAAGGAGGAATGGAACGCCTTCCTTTTTCTTTGATGGAAAGAGGACAAGAAATGGAGAATTTCTGAGCGTACGTTCTACCAACCATGCCAATGGTTATCTTCAGAAGACTTTTATACAACTCCCTCCATACCCTTTCAAAAGGTATCTTTCCATCGTAACATATCAAGACGAAACAATGCGTTCCAATCGCACCTCATCATGGACGTACTCATTAAGTACATCATCTCCCACTTGGACATGATGGGCTTGATAATGCTTTATCAAGAATATAAGGCATTCAACATTCATTAATTTTACAAAATAATTCATACTGGCAAGTAAGTCGTGCGACCAATGAGTACACCTGCACTTGGGAGCTCAAATTATGCATCTGTTAGGGATGACATAATGGCTACAACCCCGAAAAGAAATAAATAATCGATATCTCACAGTGCCCCAGACATATTTTGTTACATCAATCCAAGTATATCTATCCCTTAAAGGTTATACTTGACTATTCTCACAACACAATATATTTATAATTATATCCACAACCACATAACGCGATATAATTGGTCGACCAGTAAATACATGTGATAGATGTAAAACAACAATAGTCTTCCTTCGCACTCATGTTTCTCTCCATTTTAGAACAATTGCTTTCCTAGACACGTCCCATAAATCTATATCTATTCATGACCGCCGATAACATGCTAAAGTAGCAACATTGATCTTTCACTTTGAGAATATAGTCAGAAATAACATAGGACACAAAATGAGGTAAATTATAAATTACCTTTATGGCTCACACGATGAGTAAATATGGATAATTTTACTCACCTTCCATTGTCGGTCGAACAATGCACATGTAGTATGAATTACTTGTTATAGTGGATTTCTCTTTCTTTAAGAGTGTATGTCATTTATTAAATATATCCACTATACGGATCTTAGCCTAAACATAGTCATATATGCTTCTCACGTACTCATGTTTAGCTCGAGTGCTTATATCAGCTCGCTTTTTATAGCGCCCAATTAAGTACTTGCATCCAGCATCTTTCAAACATACATAATTGTGGGACCATCATGTTCAGTCTTATTATAAAATAATCATAGACCTCATCTTGACTCCATTCAAGGCGACATATTCTTTTATGTACTAAACTCGTTTTTCTGCATTCATTTGTACATAACGTCTCATCTCAACGTGCTAACTATAACTTGAGGTGATTGCTCGTGTGAGTGAGCCAATCATTGCCTGCTAACATACTCTTCAATAATATATGTGTGTATGTGCTAGTCTCATAATATATTTTGTACTTATTGATAAAACATCAAGTCACTAATAAACAAACAAGTACAATACATATGTCCACAAATACATAACCAATGATCCTCTACAATTACACATATC
This sequence comes from Eucalyptus decipiens, assembly GCA_014182575.1. Classification (NCBI taxonomy): domain Eukaryota; kingdom Viridiplantae; phylum Streptophyta; class Magnoliopsida; order Myrtales; family Myrtaceae; genus Eucalyptus; species Eucalyptus decipiens. The sequence goes on along the minus strand of CM024613.1, from coordinate 3,995,094 downwards.
ACATTCTACACAATCCTATTGACATCCTGTGAGTCAAGAATATATCTCTAGGAATAGCTTTTGTAAATGAATCAGCAACCATTCTATTGGTTGAAATGTATTGTAGGATCACTTCTTTCTACGCTATTATATCTTTTATGAAGTTGTTCTTTATGTCAATGTGTTTCGTCCTTCCATGACACTTGGGATCCTTCACATAAACAATGGCTGCTTGACTATCACAATAAACTATCATCAGTCTTGGAACCTCAGTGACAATGGCTAAATTTTCCAAGAAACGTTTTAACCATACTACTTCTTGCACTGTAACAGAACATGCAATAAATTTTGCCTCCATCGTAGATAATGCCATGCATGTTTGTTTCTTGCTATTCAAAGAAATTGCACCTCCATTGAGCAATAATGCATATCCAAAAGTCGATTTATGCTCATCTAGGTCTCCACCCCAATCAACATCTGAGTAGCCTAATAAGCGTAAATCATTCCCTTGGTAACAAAGTCGATAGTCCATGGTGCCCTTCAAGTATCTCAGGATCCTCTCCACTGCTTTCTAATATGCTTGACTGGGATTTGATTGATATCGGCTGACTAATCCCACGGCATAACATATGTTGGGTCGAATACACATATAGCATACATCAAACTTCCGATCGCACTAGTGTAAGGAACAATTTCCATCAATTTAATTTCTTATGGAGTCTTATGACACATTTCAGTACTTAGGTCTTCACCTTGCATGACAAGGGTATCAATGCGATTACAATGCTGCATATTGAAATGCTCAAAAATCTTCATTATATAAGACTCGTGTGATAAAGTAATGAGTTTCCTTGATTGATCTCTTTCGATCTTAACTCCTAATGTATAAGTAGTTTCTCCCATGTCCTTTATTTCAAAATTGGATGCCAACAATTCTTTTATGGTGATAATCAAAACCTTGTCATTTCTAGCCAATAAAATATCGTCCACATAAAGTAATAAAATCACAAATTTATCTTCAGACCGCTTGACATATACACAGTGATTTTCTTCGATCATCGTGAAACCAAAAAGTTGTTATGACTCGATGAAAACAAAGATACATTTGTCTAGATGATTGCTTAAAGTCATATATTGAGCGATGAAACTTGCAAATTTTATACTCTTGATCTTTAGCTATGAAACCTATTGGTTATTTCATATAGATTTCTTCATCTAGTTCTCCATTGAGAAATGCTGTCTTTACTTTCATTTGATATAATTCAAGGTCTAAATATGCAACGATGGCTAGGATAAGGCGTATTGAGGCAAATCTAACAACTGGTGAAAAGGTTTCCTCATAATCTATACCCTCTTATTGAGTATAATCTTTCGCCATAAGACGAGCCTTATACTTTTCAATGGATCCATCCGCCTTTCGCTTAATTTTAAAGACCCATTTATTTCCAATGGCCTTGCGATGAAATAGTAGATCAACCAAGTCCCATACATGATTTACCCTCATAGACTCCATCTCATCTTCTAAAACTTTTCTTCATTCTTCCTTATCAAAGGATGAGAGAGCCTCTTGAACAGTCTTTGGCTCGGCATCGTCTTTCTAAGTAATCATAAAAGCTTTCCCTTCAATCTCAAAATGACGACGATAAATACTTTTATGATTACTTTTACGCAACTGAATTTCTCTTGAATTCAGTTCGTCAGGCGATGCAACATTCCCACTAGGTCTTGTATGTTGAGGTAAATATGTATTTCCCTCTACAACATTAGTGGGTGTGTTATTAAAGTCTTCCATCTCATGTAATTGAAAGTCCTTATCAATCTCACATCTACTAAGAAAATCGTTCTCCAAGAACGTGATATCCTGTGACTCCATTTTGGTCACACTTCCATCAACTTGTTCACCTATAAACACATACCATTTGGAGTGTTCAGAATATCTTATAAAAATACATTTCTTCCCTCTAGGATCTAATTTTCCATATTTATGAGAAGAATCATGAACATAAGCTGTACATCCCCATGGACGTAGAATACTTAAATTTGGTTTCCTACCAGTCCACAATTCATAAGGGGTGGAAGTGACCGATTTTGAGGGCACTTCGTTAAGTACATAGGTTGCAATCAATAACACATCTCCCCAATAGGAGATAGGTAAATTTGCTTGAGTCATCATAGACTTAACCATTTCTAATAGCATTCTATTCCTTCTCTCAATTACCCCATTTTGTTGTGGAATATCAGGAATGGTCAATTGTCGTATAATCCCCTTTTCATCACAAAAAGCATTGAATTGCTTAGATAGATATTCACGTTCGTGATCGGTTCTCAATACCATTATTGTTTTGTTCAACTAATTATCTACCATCGCTATATATCAACTAAAGCAATCTAATACTTCTGACTTATGGGAAATCAGAAAAACATAACCGAAATGCGTGAAGTCATCTATGAAAGTGATGAAATATGAGGCTCCATGCCTTGCCCTCACATTCAAAGGACCATAAAATGTCGGAATGTATGAGTTGTAATGAAAATTCAGCTCTAGTCCATTTACCAAATGGTTTTATAGTTGTTTTTCCCGCTAGACGATGTTTACATACGAGTAGATTAACATTAGTGAGTGACCCTAAAAGGCCTTCTCTAGCTAATTTTTGTATTCTTTGCAAGCCAATGTGACCTAATCCAGCATGCCAAGTACTTACATCAATTTCAACATTACTAGAAGATATAATTAAAGAAAAACAACCATCGATATTAACATTATACTGATCATAGTCAATGTCTAACACCATAAAATCATTCGATACATGACCTGAACCATAATAAACTATTCCAAACAAAATGTCAATACAATCACCATAGAAATTTAATATATAACCTAGGCTAAGAAGAACAACTACGGAGACCAAGTTTCATCGAATCTGGAGCATAGAGGACATTATGTAGGAATAGGCTTCGACCACCACGTAAAATTAATTTACATGTGTCGATACCCTTCACTTCAATTTTTGAGTTATTCCCAACATATATCTATCTTCTTCCATGCTATATCCAACGATACTCCACAAATGCTTCTTGATCTCTAACTACATGGTCTATTGCTCATAGTCTACATTCCACATTGGATGAAATTCAGCAAGCATTATAGTTCTAGAAATAAAAGCATTACTCAAAGTAATTGAGTAATAGAGTACCTATTTCGGCTCAGTGCATTCATGACCAAAGTGACCCATCTTGCCGCAATTGTAGCACTCCATCTTGGCTTTATCCTTCTTCCCACCATGTTTCTTGCGTTGGAAGCTCTTCCCTTTATTGTTGAATTGATGATTCCTTTTGCGTTTTAAACCCGAAGCCTTGCACGAACTCAATTCAGCAACATAAGCATGGGTAGAGGATCTCGCAACCTTTAGGCGCTCATCCTCTAATTCAAATGGCATGCAATATCATCAAAAGTAACAATATTCTCATTATGCGTCATATTAATTTTCTTATGCTCCAAATTGTTAGGAAGAGACCTTATAACAACATGAACTTGATGTTCATCAATAAGGGAGTGACCTGCCGACTTCAACTCACGAATGATGTTTGACATCTTCCGAAGGTGTTACCTCATCGTTATATTTTGGCGCTTTCAATATGTGTCAAACTTGATGGTGAGTCTCCTCAACTTAGTGGCAGATGTACCCACAAACTTATCTTTCAAGGTAACCCACATTACTTGAGCTTTATCATAACTTTCAAACTCACACATAAGATCATTTTGTATACAACTTAGCAACGTGATGCGAGCAATGCTATTTTTCTTTTCCAAGCTTGATAAGTTTTTAGATCTCTCATGTGTTGAGTTAAAGTTCCATACTCAGGTTCATCCATGGTGTGGTTGAGGGTTTCTTAAACATCTTGCTTCTCAAAGATGTACTGAACATTTCAGTGTCAAATATCGTAATTGTCACCGTTCAACTTCTCACCTTTATTGAGGTCAGCCATAATGGTCTTGGATGCCGAAGTCATAATTAATTGTTATAACACATTGACATAATAAACGTAGAATCAATATTAGCACATTTTTCAGAGGAACACACATATTTAATTTGCAGCAAAGACAAACTAAATCAATGTTATTCAACAAAAGAAAAAAAAAAACAAAAGTTCATTATGTTCTCAATCAGCTCCTATGTACGATTGTTCTATTATCATTAATTAGTTTAATTTATGTAAATTTTAAATTCTAAGTGAGAACTCCTTCAAATTCTACCAACCTACGAACTCCCATTAGAAAAAATAATTACATGACCTCATGTAATTTTTATATTTTTCCATTAACACAAAAGCATAGCAAGATTTGAACCAACGTACAAAAATAAATCATGTTACAACTTCAATCAAAAACGCAATTAAACATGAAACTGAAAAACTAGGATTTTCTACAATTGTTCGAATTTTCTTGGAACTAGAAAATTGCAAATATATTAAATTGTATACATGCTATCATCAAACCAAGCTCTACACAACATATATTATATCATTTTTATGTAGGCAAGTTACTGTATTTCCAAAACCATAAGAAATACAAGCTACAAAAAGAATAAATAACATATTTAAATCCCAGACATACGCGTACTAAGGGTTCCCTACATATTTTTGTATACATTTAAAAAACTCAAAAATATAAAATAAATATACCATAGTATAGAGAACAACCATACAAACCAAACGTTGCCGACCACACTCCCATCCGACATTACACGTGTCGCCTGAGTGTGCGGCGCGTGTGGCGCACGCGTCAACTAGAGGTGTTACATGGGTGGGTCAGGTCGGGTTTGGGTCGGGTCATTAATGGTCCGACCCAAATTGACCCATTAACCCATTTATGACCCATTTATGCCTAATGTAAATTTTTCGACCCATACCCGACCCAACCCATATTAATAAAATATTTTCATATTTAACCAAATTTAGGAAAATTTATTCTTATGTTTTTTTTTTTTTTAGATTATATTACCAAAATACTTCCAAGTAATACAAATATAATCAATAATTTTTCAATTTTTTATACTTTTTCAAAAAAAAATATTTTTTCTTTTTTTCTTTTTCTTTCTTTTCCTTTTTTTCTTCTCAATCCAAAGAGGTTCGCTGGCCAACCTATTTTATGAATTGGAGGTATTAAACGTCTCAAAATCAATCAACTTCGACACAAATACAATTGACAACACGTTGATCACCAACGTCAATAGCGAAATTAAGCCCAAATGATTTGCTATCGCCTCCAAATTCCCATGTAGATAACAATCTATGATGCAATTTGCTTATGCTCACATTCATTATGAGGAATGAAGGCATAAGTTAGAAAAGTTCATTGCTGAATTAACTTGATACGGATTGTTCATCAAATCCATAACAAAATGCCAGTGCTTTCGCTTCTTGGGCCGTCAAAGGCGATATTGTGACTGTACTACCATTAAATTGCTGCAGCTTCAACACATGATTTGGCTCATAGTCTCGGACTCCTTGCGTATGACTCCGTAACATATGTTTCAACTAGTGCATCAAATCTAGGGCAAACTATCTAATGCAAATATACATGACTTCCAAAAACAAATGTCTTCAAGAGCTTCTAAGATGTCACACAGTGCTATCCTCAACCATTACCGACTTGATCTGTCAAATCCTATCCTATAGCCAATCATTCTTTTACAAAAAGAAAAAGAGAACTGGGGGTTTAACCACATGCTTCTATTTGCAGGGCATAGGACTGATCTTGAATTGGTAAAGTTTCGAGAGCATAACAAATTCGTAAACTTGATTAGAGAGACGATTCATTGCAAGTTCCTCCTTGATGTAACGCCATGCTTCATTATGAAGTAGAGCAGAAGACTGAAGCACATGTTCACGCTGTCACAGCCACACTACAGATGTTGGTCATCGATCATTTCAATGGTTGAAGCAAACTGCAAAAGCAAAGAGAGCAAGGAAATCTTAGTCACGAGAGAGAGAGAGAGAGAGAGAGAGAGAGAGAGAGAGAGAGAGAGAGAGATCTGGCAACCCACAGTAAGCTGGCAGGATATGTTAATGGTGGCAAGATTTTTCCTTTTTTCGAAGGTTGCAGGGGGTAAAAAAAGGGTAAGTGACTAGCAAATATGCAAATTGAGATCTACAGCTACTAGATAGGACACACAGAACTCAACAAGTTTCTTTCAACGAGCTTCTCCCCAAGGCCACAGAGAAACATGTAATTACAGTTAAGGCAAAGTCACCACTGTAAATAGCTGAAGCAAGTTCGATGGTTCAACTCCCATGAGAAACATGAATTTATAGACTCAATACAATTGTAAGTATAATATATTTAAACACAACATGGAAAAGTAGCTAAAACTACATGATGATTATCACCTTATCCCATTACCTTGCAAAGTTGATGCAAAAAGCTATCGGTAGAAAACCATGAATCATCCAATAGTGCTGAGGTTCCCTGCTCTGTACTCCTATTGTCTACAGAGTCCTTTTGAAGTCCATACTTGAGCTGATAGTAGATCACCCAAACAAACTTACAAAAAAAAAAAAAAAAACTCCATTTGTCAATACTAGAGCTATCTTGACTGAGCTCAACCAGTATAGGGAGCACAACCAATAGGCACCACAATTGAGAAATATAATCTAGTGTGCAGTTGAGAAACAACAAATTTAGAGTCATTATGACCCAACAACTAGTCTAGAACCTGAAAAGGAAAAGCATCAACTTTGATTAGAAGTTGTAGCACCGCAAAGTATACCAAGAATACATCATTATGAAGACAAGTGTATTAAATCACATCAGCAAACAAAAAGAATGAGATGAAAAAAAGTACCTAATGCAAATAGTCTTGAAAGTCAATGATGAGAGACTCCTCACTAAATCTTCTGTGACATCCCGATTTTCCAATCCTATTTTCAATAAATTGAGACGGGCATTTTGCTGGCACGCATATAGTTCTTTTCCTTGAGTCGGCCACTCATGTGGAAACTAGTCTATCGGGTGAAGCCGTTAAGAGTTTCTAATGCATCAGACTCGAGAATTTGACCAGGAAGCGACCTTTCGACCGAGCTAATCTGCAAGGGTCATTACGGCACAAATAAAAATCGATTAGAGACCGGAGATAGGTCGACTCGACAGAGGCATGTGATCAGGTGTGGGTGATTCCACCGGATCGCATAATCCTTGTTGATCGACACTTGACCGACTTCTCTGTCGATTGGGTACCCTGTGTTCATATTTGAAATCTTGAGATTTACCTCGACAACCGAAAGTCGCCAATGTTTCAAAGATGTACATTGTGGCTTGAGATGATCAACCACAGGTCAAATGCATGAAAATTTCTAAAGGCTACCCGGTAGGTTGGGCCGCGCTAGTATCGTGCCAAAGCGAAATTAACCGTAGAATTGAGATCGAATTCAGAAATTGGAAGTCTGGGTGTGTCACAAATCATTTTAGGATCATTGAATCATCTTTGGAAGATTTTTCTTGCAATCGAGTTTTTTTCGGCAATTAAATCGAAAAATGGCTAATTTGGCTCGAGAAATTAGTAGACCCGCTTTTTGGTCGTACTTTTGGGACTCAAGTTGATTCTACGGACAAGTGAAGATGTAAATTGAAGCGTGGTGACATTGGATTAATTTTATGGACTTCAATTTGATTCAATTGGAAGAGAATCAAGTGGAATTGAAGAATTGGTTGTACAAGATTTCATGCCCCGGCTGAAAATGGAAATGGACCCATTGGAGTATGGTTGTGAGTGAGTGGAGTATGACACCATGTGATGTCATGGTGGTGGGCCACCTTGATTGGATGAGGGAAAAAAGAGAAAAAGAAAAGGGAAAAGAAAATGGTCCCATCCTCCTTCTCTCTCCTCCCTCTCTTCTTCCTCCCCTCTCTCCTCCATCGACCGAACCCCATCTCCCTTCTTCAGCTGCTCGGTTCCATGGAGACCGAAGACCGAAGATGCAAAGCGGCCGTCGTCGCACGCCTCTCGCCGCCCTCGCCGCCCACGCGCCGCCGCTCGAGCACGTCGTCGTTCCGCCTCGGCCGCACGCCTCCGTCTTCCCCCTTCCTCTCCCGTCGCGGTCTCTCCCTCCTCCCTCTGGTTCGAACAGAAACGGAAGCAGCTCGCCCGGGGTTGGAGCAAAGCCGACGTCGCCGAGAGCCGTCGCCGTCGCACGCCGTTGGGCCGCTCAGCCGCTGCTCCTCGTTCGCCCGCACCTAGCCGACGCCCAGCCCCTCCGTCTGCCCCTGTTCGCTCATTCCAGGAGCTGCCGGAGCTCCCTCCACCGCCGTACACCCCCGCCTTGGCTCACCGGAGCTCCGCCCGGCCCGTCCAAGCCCCGCCGGTCCTCCTTCGCCCGAACCGCCGCCGGAACCGCCCCATCTCCGCCCCTTCCAGCAGCCACCGGAAGTTGCAGAAAATGGGTATGGCAGCCCCTTCGTGGCCCGTTTCGGCCGCCTTCCCGAGCCCGGATGCTCGGCCCGCTTTGAGGAAAGTCGATCCCCGCGTCGTCCCCGTTGTTTTGGTCCGCTCGGTTCGCTAATCCAGTGAGTTTAACTCACTAAATCTTGATTAGAGGGTTAATGATGCCCTAAGTGTGCTTAGTCTAAGTTAAGTAAGTTTAGGTGGTTAGATTAGTTTATTTGATTGATGATTAGATTATGGTGTTTAATTAAAGTTAAACATGTTTAGTTTAAGGGTTAAGTAGGTTTATTTTTAAAATAAACCTTGATGTGACTTAAAGGGATTTATTTATGATTTAAATAAATGTTTCGAAATTGTTGGATTATTTAATAATAAATCATATTCCGAGATTATTAAAAATATTATTATTTAAAATAAAAAAAAAAAAATAAAAACGAAAAAATTATTTTTGACCCCGGTTGCTCGAATTTCGTGCCGATCGCTGCCGTGTAGTCGGATTGTGAAATTGATGAATGGATATCATAAATTGAGCGTGAATTGTGAAAAATATGGATATTATTATTTAATTGATTTTCGGAATAAATTTAATTATTTAATAAATTCCGAAAAATCATTTTGGGATCTTAAACTTCTCGAATTTCCTATGCCGATCGATGCTGTGTATTTAGAATTTGAATTTGATGATTGATTGTGGCAAATTGGATGTTGATTGTGATAAATATGGATTTTATTCATAAAAACTCAAGTGTTGGGTTTTGATGCAAAAATTGGATTTTAATAATTATATTAAATGGTGGGATTTAAAAAAATGAGATATTGGTCTTTTGATTTGAAATTAGCATGTCCCCACACACGTGAGTAATTTCTGGAATATTTTTAATATGAAGAAAAATGGCCGGGATCACTATTTTAAGTTGAAGCGTTGAGTGAAATGCAAAGTGTCCTGGGGCCGAGTATGCTTTGGCTGTGTGATAATTAAGAGGAACCGTCCTGGGCTGTTGAGCCGAACTTGCCCCTATATGGGATGCCCACGTGGTGGATGCGGGTCGTAGCTTGATTCTCGGGCCCATGCTCCTTCGGGAACGCCGTCGATGTACTTGACGAAGCCGCGCTCCAAGGTGGGGAGGCGATGCCCGGCTATATGCCGTAGATAGCCGAACAAATGAGTAGGCTATGCCCTTGTGTGGCAGTGAATAATAATTGGAATGTGTACTAAGTACGATTGTGAAATATATGAAAGTGATGGCGTTCCAATTGTTTGAATTATCATTACTACCCGAGATTGTGTGATTCAAATTGTGCTAATCTGCGAAGAAGGAATTGAGGCGAGGTAAGTTCTCTCGTGTGATGTGGCTAGGCCACCCGGGGTGTATTTTCTTTCTAATAGGGGTTTAGGGGTTGAACTTGCTGAGACATTGTCTCATCCCGGTTTGGGGAATAAAATTTCAGGTCTCCTAGATGGCGGTGGCGTGGATAACTTTGATTGGCCTTGAGGAGTCGCAAAGGTGAAGTCATAAGATTGGAGAACGTGTCCGACTTGTAGATCGTAGGACAGTTCCTTTTAAGAGCGAGTCTTTTGTAGACCCTTGGCTATAGGCTTCTATTTGTAATTCTGTTGAATTATGAAAGTGTTATGTTGTGGTTTTGCTTCCTGCTTTTCTATCCCGTATTTTGTTGTCAGGGGATTTGTTTCGCTTCCGCATGTGCAATAAAAAATGAATGGGTCGGCGACTATCCTAGGAAGTCGCAATTGTATCGACCCGAGTGGGATGTTCGCGTGCTCGGAGGATCGGGCGTGACATCCCCGTTTAAGTGGTATCGAGCATGGTCTGTGTATGGAGTGATAAGGTGTGATGTGTCATGGGATAGTTAGTAGGAAAGACTTTTAATATGCTGATGCATGTGGTTGATAGCTATTTGGTAGCTTGTTTGTTGGGTCACTCAAATTCTAACCTAATGTTGGAATCGAAAACAGTGTCTATAAAGAACCTGTAAGATGAGTGACCAGGAGTGGTGAACTCCTTGGAGGAGGTCGATAGGACCTATACCTCGGTAGGATGCTTTGACGAGAGTCGGTACCCGAGGTAGAGCACGACTTAGTCCGGCGTGTGTGTGAGAGTACCGCCGCAAGTCGGTGCGAGAGTGTGGCAGCACCGAATGATCTTAGGTTTGATGGGATTGTTTAGGCGCTAGTGTTCCTTGGAAGCTTGTTGGGTCGGTAAGTCGGGATCGAGCCGCCGCCGTTGCCGTTGTTTCTACCGCCGCTAGTGTTGTGACCATTGTTGTTGCCGCACCTATTGAGGCCTAATCTAGAGTTTTGATTGAGGATCAAGCTGTTGTATCTGAGTCAGGGTTCAATTTAGACAGAGATGGAAATCGATTGGGAAGAAAGGCCGATACTAGAAGAAAGATGCCATGTTTCACCCAACCGGAAGAGTAGAGTTGGAAAGTCAATGTTCAACTCGATCGTTGTGTGTCGTGTTTGTAAGAAAAGATATGAACCTATTATGTGCTGTAAGAGAGAAATGACTTGTTACAAGGGTAGCGACAGCCATTTAATTAAAATTATCTCAGTATAGACAGATGGAATCGCAGCTGTTTCTATCACCGCCTTTGATGAGACAGAACAGAGGAAGCATGCTTCGGGACATTTAATGTGGTACTTAGAATGGACCCCAGTGCAAGAAAAGGTGCATGATGTTCCTTGAAGGGAGGTAGAGGACTCACCGATTGTGTGTTGAGTTTGTGAAAATGAGGCTTGAGTCAGCCTAGCATCAGAGTAAAAAGGGAGCATGATATGAATGTGGCTAGCATGGTCGTCAGGTTAGTAACTGTCCGTGTAAGTTCGGGAAAGCGTAAGCATTGTTACTGCAGAGAGGATGCCACTAGGATGGCTAGAGGAATAGAATGGATTGACTATGCATCAATCGGAAGAAGAATGTTTCTGAGATGTTTTAGTCAGAGTAACGCAAAAGAATTTTCGATGAAGGCTGTAGGGTTTTCGTTGTGGTAATAAGGTAATAGAAATGTGAATCTCCGACTATAGCTGTGCTTGAAAGAGGTCTGCTTAAGCATGACTTGGAAGTCATTTATGAAAGGTTTGGCTCGAGGAGCTTCCTGTTGTTTTGAATCGTGGTAGTAACATAATTCAGCTTGTTCAGGTTAACGTGTGAAAGTTTTGAATTACCGAAAGTTGAAGAGGAACTTCAACCCTTGTTATTCGCCAAGAAATGACTTGGATTCGGTTGTTGGTTACCAAATGTGCATGGCAAATTGTAATGGATGTGTCGGTTAAAGGGCCGGATATGGATATCATAACCTTGGTATGGAAATTTTCTAAGGTATTTTCAAAAGAATTGCCAAGTTTGTTGTCGAAAGAGAAATAGAGTGCGTGATTGAATTGGCACCCGGAACAGAGCCAGTCCCTAAGGCTCCTTACCGGATGGTGTTACTCAAGTTAAAAGAACTGAAGGTGCAGATGCAGGAAGTGTTGAATAGGGAATTCATGCGTTCCAATGTATCACCTTGGGGAGCACCTGTTCTATTCGTGAAGAAGAAAGTTGGTTTGCTGTGTTGTGCATTGATGTTCCTCAAAGTCGACTGGAGGTCAGGGTATCATCAGTTGAGGATCAAGAAGAAAGACATACCGAAGTTAGCATCTCGCATTTTATAAAGCAGTTATGAATTCACTGTAATGCCGTGTGGTTTGATGGACGCCTTAGTTGTTTGTTTGGGTCTAATGAGCAGAATGTTTAAGGGTACTTGAATCAGTTGTGATTGTACTCAGTAAAGTTATCCTGGTGTGTTCAAAGAGTGTTGAGGAGCACGAGAGACGTTTGAGGATGGTATTTCAGACCTTGAGTGCTCTTGGATTTTACAATAAGTTTAGCAAACGTGAGTTTTGGATGACTCATGTTGTGCTCCTAGGTCACGTGATTTCAGGCAAAGGAATCTCCGTAGACCCCATCCGAGATTAAAGCAGTGAACAGTTGGCTGAGATTGACTACAGTGACAGAGATCATAAGTTTCATGGAAGGGTTTTCAACAGGCGTTACGGATGGTTTGTAGAAGGGTTTTCGAGGAAGTAAGAAAAGTTTGTGTGGGCGGACGAGTGCGAAGTTTTCAAGGAAGAAAAGTTCACGTGGTGACTCGAGATCTCAGTGCTGATATTCCATCCGATCTTGAAAAGTTATGAGATTTGCTTGTTGATGCGCATGATAAAGGATTTGGTTGTTCGTTGTTGACTGTGGTACATGATAGGAATATTTCATATCGTCAAATGACTATCAAAGTCTCAAGTATGTATTCTCAAAAGGGAGTTGAATATGAAACAGCGTCGCTGGATGGAACTTCTTAAGGATTATGACTATGATATTTCGTATCACTCTGGAAAGGTGAGCAAAGTTATAGATGCACAGAGTCAAGAGTCATCAGTTTCACAGTTGGTACTCAAGGATTGGATCTTATTTTGAGAAAGTTCGAAATTCGGTTTTCAAATCTAAGGTAAGCCGCATTTTGAATCTTATAACTACCTTCAGAATAGAGCCGAGAGTACAGATTCAGAAATTCAGAAGACTTTATAAGAGAATGCAGATGAGAGAGAATTTTCAGATTTTCAGATTTTGATTGTGTGTAATTGATGATTCAGAGATTAAAGAAGAGATCCTATGGAAAGCTCATCATAGCAACTTCAACGTTGTCCGAGGACGAAGATGAATCGAATCTGTAATTGATAATGAAGATAGATATTAAAGAAGAGAGATGTCTTAAGTTCAGGGAAGAGTCCTAAGTGAAAATGAAAATATATCACATCATAGCAATTTCAGCCATTTGAAGATAGTAGTCGATCAATAGGTGGAGTTGGTCCAATAGATCTTGTTTTGAGTGTGTGACATCATGATTTTCAAACCCTGATTTCGATTGGTTAAATTGGGCATTTCATCGACGTGATTACAGTGTTTTTCTCTGAGTTGGCCACTTACGAGATAACTAGACTAGCTGGGTGAGTTATTAAGGACTTTAAGGCAAATAGACTTGAGAATTCGACCAAGAATCAACTTCTTGACCGTGCTCATCTTTAGAGATCATTACGGCACAGTTAAAAAATCGAATTAAGATCAGAGATAGGTCGGTTCGACTAAGATAAATAACCGATCGTGGGTGACTCCACTAAATTGGAAAACTCTCATCAACTGATACTAATTTGATTTTACTGTCGTTTTGGTACCATGTGTCCGTATTTGAATCATCAGATTTTCACGTCAATCGAGAGTCGCCAATGTGTCGAGTGGGTTCATCGTGGCTCGAAGAAAATCGACCACGGGTCATTTGTCCTAAAAAGCTCCGAAAACTACCTAGTAGCCTAGGTCACACTAAGAGCGTGTCGGAGTGAAATTAACCGCCAATCTAAGTTTGATTTCAGAAATTGGAGATTTTGTCTTGTCACAAAGTGGGTACACCAAAGTGTGTGTATATCATATAAATTTATTTGCATGGAGTGTTGGGGATGAATTGTATTTCAAATCTAGATCAAATGTTTCAAGTTGGCGAGCTTTCGATGGTTCTTTCTTAAGCAAAGCGTGGCGATAGAGTGCAGAATTTCAACCGCCGAGATGAAGTTAGGGAAAATAAAGATCACAGCCCGGGGTCAATACGGTAGCGGCGATTGCGCTTGTCGTGATCGGTGTCGAGTTATATCGATCTTGACCGAGGTTCCCGTTTCAGCAGATCAGTCGAGATAGTTTCTTTTTAGTCAAGTGTAGAGCGAGTGTCTAGAACTTCGCTTGTTGAGATGAGATCGTAGATCGAAAACCGCAAGTCTAGAGTTGGTTCAGAAATCAATGATTCAGTTGCAATGATCAGAGACAGTTTAGAGACTGCTCAAAATCACCAGTCTAGCTTCGCAGATTTTGTGTTGAAGACCTTTGGAATTTTAAGTGGGCAGGTGTTTAGTATTTCGAATTCGAAGTGGTTTGGGCAAGATAGTAGTGATCTTGCAGTATTGGATCAGAAGGAGCAACTTGAGAAAGAGAAGATTATATGAGAAGACTATACCCCCGCCTTTTTTTTTAAGAATTGGTAAAGGTTTAAATTTCGAGGACGAAATTTTTATAAGAGGGGAAGAGTTGTGACATCCCGATTTTCCAATCCTATTTTCAATAAATTGAGACGGGCATTTTGTTGGCACGCATATAGTTCTTTTCCTTGAGTCGGCCACTCATGTGGAAACTAGTCTATCGTGAAGCCGTTAAGAGTTTCTAATGCATCGGAAACTCGAGAATTTGACCGGAAGCGACCTTTCGACCGAGCTAATCTACAAGGGTCATTACGGCACAAATAAAAATCGATTAGAGACCGGAGATAGGTCGACTCGACGAGGCATGTGATCGGTGTGGGTGATTCCACCGGATCGCATAATCCTTGTCGATCGACACTTGACCGACTTCTCTGTCGATTGGGTACCCTATGTTCGTATTTGAAATCTTGAGATTTACCTCGACAACCGAAAGTCGCCAATGTTTCAAAGATGTACATTGTGGCTTGAGATGATCAACCACGAGTCAAATGCATGAAAATTTCTAAAGGCTACCCGGTAGGTTGGGCCGCGCTAGTATCGTGCCAAAGCGAAATTAACCGTAGAATTGAGATCGAATTCAGAAATTGGAAGTCTGGGTGTGTCACAAATCATTTTAGGATCATTGAATCATCTTTGGAAGATTTTTCTTGCAATCAGAGTTTTTTTTGGCAATTAAATCAGAAAATGGCTAATTTGGCTCGAGAAATTAGTAGACCCGCTTTTGGTCGTACTTTTGGGACTCAAGTTGATTCTACGGACAAGTGAAGATGTAAATTGAAGCGTGGTGACATTGGATTAATTTTATGGACTTCAATTTGATTCAATTGGAAGAGAATCAAGTGGAATTGAAGAATTGGTTGTACAAGATTTCATGCCCCGGCGGAAAATGGAAATGGACCCATTGGAGTATGGTTGTGAGTGAGTGGAGTATGACACCATGTGATGTCATGGTGGTGGGCCACCTTGATTGGATGAGGGAAAAAAGAGAAAAAGAAAAGGGAAAAGAAAATGGTCCCATCCTCCTTCTCTCTCCTCCCTCTCTTCTTCCTCCCCTCTCTCCTCCATCGACCGAACCCCATCTCCCTTCTTCAGCTGCTCGGTTCCATGGAGACCGAAGACCAGAAGATGCAGCAGCCGTCGTCGCACGCCTCTCGCCGCCCTCGCCGCCCACGCGCCGCCGCTCGAGCACGTCGTCGTTCCGCCTCGGCCGCACGCCTCCGTCTTCCCCCTTCCTCTCCCGTCGCGGTCTCTCCCTCCTCCCTCTGGTTCGAACAGAAACGGAAGCAGCTCGCCTGGGTTGGAGCAGCAATCGACGTCGCCGGGAGCCGTCACCGTCGCACGCCGTTGGGCCGCTCAGCCGCTGCTCCTCGTTCGCCCGCACCTAGCCGACGCCCGCCCCTCCGTCCGCCCCCTGTTCGCTCATTCCGGAGCTGCCGAGCTCCCTCTCCACCGCCGTACACCCCCGCCTTGGCTCACACGAGCTCCGCCCGCCCGTCCAAGCCCCGCCGGTCCTCCTTCGCCCAAACCGCCGCCGGAACCGCCCCATCTCCGCCCCTTCCAGCAGCCACCGGAAGTTGCAGAAAATGGGTATGGCAGCCCCTTCGTGGCCCGTTTCAGCCACCTTCCCGAGCGCGGATGCTCGGCCCGCTTTGAGGAAAGTTGATCCCCACGTCGTCCCCGTCGTTTTGGTCCGCTCGGCTCGCTAATCCGGTGAGTTTAACTCACTAAATCTTGATTAGAGGGTTAATGATGCCCTAAGTGTGCTTAGTCTAAGTTAAGTAAGTTTAGGTGGTTAGATTAGTTTATTTGATTGATGATTAGATTATGGTGTTTAATTAAAGTTAAACATGTTTAGTTTAAGGGTTAAGTAGGTTTATTTTTAAAATAAACCTTGATGTGACTTAAAGGGATTTATTTATGATTTAAATAAATGTTTCGAAATTGTTGGATTATTTAATAATAAATCATATTCCGAGATTATTAAAAATATTATTATTTAAAATAAAAAAAAAAAATAAAAAAAAAAAAATTATTTTTGACCCCGGTTGCTCGAATTTCGTGCCGATCGCTGCCGTGTAGTCGGATTGTGAAATTGATGAATGGATATCATAAATTGAGCGTGAATTGTGAAAAATATGGATATTATTATTTAATTGATTTTCGAAATAAATTTAATTATTTAATAAATTCCGAAAAATCATTTTGGGATCTTAAACTCTCTCAATTTCCTGCTGATCGCTGCTTTGTGTTTTAGAATTTGAATTTGATGATTGATTGTGGCAAATTGGATGTTGATTGTGATAAATATGGATTTTATTCATAAAAACTCAAGTGTTGGGTTTTGATGCAAAAATTGGATTTTAATAATTATATTAAATGGTGGGGTTTAAAAAAATGAGATATTGGTCTTTTGATTTGAAATTAGCGTGTCCCCACACACGTGAGTAATTTCTGGAATATTTTTAATATGAAGAAAAATGGCCAGGATCACTATTTTAAGTTGAAGCGTTGAGTGAAATGCAAAGTGTCCTGGGGCCGAGTATGCTTTGGCTGTGTGATAATTAAGAGGAACCGTCCTGGGCTGTTGAGCAGAACTTGCCCCTATATGGGATGCCCACGTGGTGGATGCGGGTCGCAGTTGATTCTGGGCCCATGCTCCTTCGGGAACGCCGTCGATGTACTGACGAAGCCGCGCTCCAAGGTGGGGAGGCGATGCCTGGCTATATGCCAGTAGATAGCCGAACAGCGAGTAGGCTATGCCCTTGTGTGGCAGTGAATAATAATTGGAATGTGTGCTAAGTACGATTGTGAAATATATGAAAGTGATGGCGTTCCAATTGTTTGAATTATCATTACTACTTGAGATTGTGTGATTCAAATTGTGCTAATCTGCAGGAAGGAATTGAGGCGAGGTAAGTTCTCTGTGTGATGTGGCTAGGCCACCCGGGGTGTATTTTCTTTCTAATAGGGGTTTAGGGGGTTGAACTTGCTGAGACATTGTCTCATCCCGGTTTGGGGAATAAAAATTTCAGGTCTCTGGTGGACGGAGTGGCCAGATAACTTTGATTGGCCTTGAGGAGTCGCAAAGGTGAAGTCATAAGATTGGAGAACGTGTCCGACTTGTAGATCGTAGGACAGTTCCTTTTAAGAGCTGGTCTTTTGTAGACCCTTGGCTATAGGCTTCTATTTGTAACTTATGTTGAATTATGAAAGTGTTATGTTGTGGTTTTGCTTCCTGCTTTTCTATCCCGTATTTTGTTGTCAGGGGATTTGTTTCGCTTCCGCATGTGCAATAAAAATGAATGGGTCGGCGACTCGTCCTAGGAAGTCGCAATTGTATCGACCCGAGTGGGATGTTCGCGTGCTCGGAGGATTGGGGCGTGACATCTTCATCAGGTGGAACTCCAAATAACCAATTTCTAGTGCACAGCTCAGCCTCTATGCTTTCAGGGGAAAGGGAGCTACGAAATTTATTTAAAATGCGTCCTCCAATGCTGAAGGCTGATTCTGAGGCAACGGTAATGATAGGAATGCTCAATATATCACGTGCCATGAGGGATAACTCGGGATGCCGATGAGAATGAGTCTTCCAATAATCAAGGACATTGAGATCTGGGAACTTCTTTCTATCAAACCTATTCTCCTCCAAATACTAATCCAATTGTGACTTAATAGATTGTGATCCAAAGTGTTCACTCTCAAATGCATCATACTCATCAATGTCATCCCCAATGTTCTCATCGATGCCCTCAACCGATATGTTACCTCGACTAGTTGAAGAAGTAAAACGATCATCAGTCACATATTCATCAAAAAAGTGTATAGAGTTTTTCTCGAATGCCCCGTACAAATTCCACATGATCATCCATGTCCAACTTTGAGTAGCAAAACTCTAACAAGTGTAACTAATAACGAGGATCTAATATAACAGGAAATGATAAGACAACACTATAACACTTCCAATATTTTTCAAACTTTTTGAGCATTGCCTTAGCCATAGAACTAATAGCCTCATCCTCAGTATTCCTTGCCTGTATTAAACGAAGCTGAATCTGCCATACTCCATAAAAATATAAATTCGCCGTGGGATATCTAACTCCAGAGAACAGAGTAGAAATATCATAAAAGGGTTTCAACAAGAAAGCAATTTTCTTTCCTCTGACCCAATCTTCAAAAGATGGACATGTGACAAAGTTATGGTCAATTAACTTCAAATGTGAAAATGCACATTCAAAGAAAATGGCACCCTCAAGCATTAGGTATGTAGAATTCCATCTTGTAGCCACATCTTGGCGTACCCTTTTACTGGTCTTTAAGCACGACTGTGATATACATTCGGCGAATTTTACTCTCTTCCCTTGTGTAGCCCTCACATACTTGACAGCTTCTCTAATATTATGTAAGGATCCATCAATAACCTTTAAACCTTCCTGTACAATAAGATTTAAAACATGTGCACCACAACGCACATGAAAAAACTGTCCATCACATAACAAAGAGGATCTCACAGAAGGTGTATTTCTCCAAATATCAACCATATTGTCATTGTATGATGCATTATCTAAAGTAATGCTGAAAATCTTTCTCTCAATACCCCATTCTCTTAACAAAGTCAGCAATTTTTCTAAAAGTATGGGACCACTATATGGAGGTGGCACATAGGAGAAACACAAGACTTTTGAATGCAATTCCCAATCCTCATCGATATAATGAGCAGTGACAGTCATATAATGATCCGTAGTAACATAAGTCCATAAGTCAGAAGTCAAACATATTCGGCTCAAAAGAGACAATAATTTGGATTTCAAAATTCCCTTCTCTTTTTCATAAACGTTTACCACATCACTTCTTGCTATAAGCCTTGAAATGTGCTTCACATTAGGGTTGAGATAACTAAACAACTCTCTAGTAGCCTCATGCTCCACAAAAGAGTATGTATAATTGTATTTGATTATCGCTCTTGCTAACATATCTCTAAACACACCTTGGTCAAATTGTACTACGGAACCATCAACATTAATCTCTCGGTTGGGACAAGTATCTAAATGACACAACAAGTTTTTTGTCCCATGGCTAGCCGTATAAGTTACTTCACACCACTTACATTTAGCCTTCTTCATGCCATCACCATCTGTGAACTTTTCAAATTCAAACCATACAATCGAAGTGCATTTTCTTGAACACTTAGAGCACGTAGAGTTATCTTCCTCATCCTCACAAACTAAGGATGCAACTCTACGTCTCTCGAATTGTTCCGTAGTTGAATATTCTTCTCGATCCTCATTATCTCTTGACATGTCAACTAATTAGTTGGAGAAAACATAAATTGGAACAGGTTCAGGATTGCATGTTATGAATTTAACATAAAGGGTAAAGAATGAATTCATACATGGAACATGGATGTTAATGAAAAACCCAAGTCTCTAGCATCTATCAAAGAATCTGACCAATGAAAAAAGCAGCAGTCATCAAATTCATCCTTACCTTCTTTAGAGAGCACAAAACATAATAAAGACACAAGTGCACAAACTTCCCACTCAAGAAAATGAACAAAGTTCAGATCATTAAAATAACAAATGGTTGTCCAACACCAAAACTCATGGAAGCCAAGTCAGAAGCAAGAAAGACTGCTCAATATCTCTAAGCATTGCTCACTAAGGCTACCTCGAGATTATCTCAATAAAATTGGGCAAAACGTAGGCAGCATCATTTTGTCCTCCTACCCAACAAACACATCTTCTCTTTCTACCATACCGACCATGAAACACAATGTCCATAAAACATAAGCACAAAGGTTAGCTAATCAGCAGTGCTCTTAAACCATGCTCTGTTCCAAATCCAAATTCCCGCAAAACCCAATATCATTTCAGTTAAACACTCCCTAGTCATAAACCCACGAGGCAGACCGCAATCAAGAACATCTATATACCCGCACACCCTCTTCAACGACGACAGCTCAACATGGAACAGGATTGACAATAACAAACTATAAATGAAATCCATGAATGCTTGTTCAGACGGATTACCTGAACTAAGCGGCTCTATCCTCCGACGATGGTTCCACGAGCCGTTCGCGACGAGCAGACGAGTGCTGCTTTTAGGGTTTTAGTCTAGCTAATCCGCGAGACTGATCGTGGCAACAAGGCGATGATGGGCGGCGGCGAGCGACGACGAGGCAACGATAGGCGATGGCAAGCGGCGATGGGCGATGGAGGTGGCACACTGGCGGCAAATCGAAAGCGAAAAGGAATCGTGCGTTACTACCTATTGGTTCATCTTCAATTCAATGGGTTGGGGAATGGGTTTTAAATGGGTACAAAATAGACCCATTTAAGACCCACGTAATTTAGTCCTTCTATTTTTAAAACCCACTAATGAGTGCCTTGAGAAATGAGCCCGACCCATTAACGACCCATTTAAGTAAAAATGGGTCTATAAATGGGTTTGTGGACCCATTTAACACCTCTAGCGCCAGTGAGCCTAAAAGGCTCCTGGCCAGTCCGACCATTGACCGATCAATGAACGGGTCGGGTTAGGTCGGATCACGGGTTAGGTCCTGGAAGGGTCGAGTCTCGAGTTAGGTCTCCCGTTGGCCATCAGCCGACAAACTGCACCGACGATGACATCACCACTGACGTCATTCGACAAATACCAACCGTTGGATGACGTCTCGATGATGTCATAGTGACGTCAACACACGTCGTTTCATTGATGCGTGCGTGACGGTCACGTGCTGGTGTGCCTAATGCATCAAGTGTGTGGCGCCCACGCGCAGTGGCTTCTGGCCATGTGTGTGGCCGCGTCCGGCATCCTCTGGTGGCGCTCTACCCATTGTCAAACTCGTCTCAACGAGTACTTTTATCCTATATAGTTGAAAATTTATTTTGGCCAAAAAAATATTTCGAAAAATGGCCAAAACCGTATGGATGTATGCGACCCCAAACCCGTTCTTCGTTTCGGTTTGTTTTCGACGATTCAGATAGCAATTTTGAGCAATAAACATCCAAACAGTGTATATTTCATACTCTTGATCTCGATATCAAATGGTAAATGAAAAAATTCGATGAAAAACAAGGCAAAAATCACAACCAGGCTCTAACACCAATGTTGGATGAAAGTCGGGCGGAAGACGTCTTACCTGTTTCCGATGTGCAATCAACAATTTACCCTGGAACAATCGTTGAATTACGGATGAATCATGAATAATATTATGTCACGTTGGTCTGAATGTAATCACAAGGAAAACATCTAATTTCCACATCACGGCGTAAATGCCAATTGTTCTTGTAAAGGAGAAATGGAATGCCTTCCTTTTTCTTTTATGGAAAGGGGACAAGAAATGGAGAATTTTTTAGCGTACGTTCTGCCAACCGTGCCAGCGCTTATCTTCAAAAGACTTTTATACAACTCCCTTCATACCCTTTCAAATGGTGTCTTTCCATCGTAGCATATCAAGACGAAACAATGGGTTCCAATCACACCCCATCATGGACATACTCATTAAGTACATCACTATCCCAGCAAGTGGGATTAGGTAACATATTCCAACAATGGTGATACTACTGAAAAAGACCATTTAAAGGACTAACTAGTTTATGTTTCCAACGAATTCATGATCAAAGAGCTGGGAAAATCGTCCAAAATCGAAATTGAGCACTCAAAACTCTTTACACAAAGTCGTGACCATTTCAAAAAGAAAGAAGTGAAGTCTACAGATAGATAAGTCCATCCATCTCATTTCATCAAAGCGGAGCTCAATAGGAGATCGTGATGCACCTAAACCAGCGAGACAAGAATCAAGGTAACACCAACCTATATCATCAGTCAAATGCTGAATGAACAATAGTAACTTGAAATTGAAATTACTAGGCACAACACGACCTTGATATTCCCAGCTGCTTTAATGGCAGCAACAATCCTGTCTTGGTCCTTTACTTGCACTCGCCCCATAGCAGAGATTGTCATATCGACCTGCTTAATCGCATTCAGTAGAGTCTCTTGATCGTATATGTCTCCCTGAGAATCAAATAACCAAGAGTATGCACAAACGATCAATGAAGTTGGCAATCACTGGCAAGATTTGTCTACACAGCAAAGCGCAGCTACTTAGCTATAGCAGTCTCAGAAACAGCTAAAGCATATCAAAGTTTCCCGTAAGATTTTGTCTGAAAATGCGCACGTTCGTATCATCATGCGAAGCTGAGATCTCGTCAGGCATTTGAAAAAGGAGAGGGACGTGATTTCTGATTTCATCCATGCACAAAGACAAAATATCAGAGAAGAGAAAGAGCAACACCATATCGTAACGTGACTCCATTAACTCGGTCAAGAGAGAGATAAATATAAAAATCAACTCCGATCCTACTGATAAAAACATTTCTTCTCAGAATGGCGGACAAACACAACCGCACGGGAATAACTACTCGACTGGAATACATTGACACCTAAGCTCTTGAAACCTTCCACAATGCCAGCCTTGGCAGGGTTGGAGAGAGCGGACTCCCTCACGAGAGTGAAGGTAGGGTGAGCGGACTTAGCACTCGCTTCCACAATTAAATTTCCGATGTATCCCGTGCCCCCAATCACCAGCACTATGCTCTTTTGGGCCATCTCGAAGGGTTCTTTCATGGTGGAGGCATGGTTTTTCCCGGCGAACTTGCTCGGTGTCGTGCTGCAACTGTTGTTGCCTATTGGCGCGCATAAAGATGAATCGTCATTTTATTTTGGTTCCAAAAGGGCATAATTGTCTTTTGCGGTGAATTGACTTTCCCACACCCAGCATCCTTCGCTCGGAAAATGAGCACATACAAAAGGGGACCACGAAGGACAGAAGAAATTTATGGTGGAGAAGGAGCACGTGCAAAGTACTTATCTATCGACTTTGTTGAATTTGGCCGATGACATAAATTTTTTTAAAACAACAACTTGACTTACCAAAAGTTGTCTGAATTTGACCTAGAAAATCGATTGTTATGTCGATCAAACATCCATCAAGGTAGAAAAGAAATCGACGGCCCTGACTTATAATGGCTGCATGTTCTCCACGGAATTCAAGAACGAAATATTTTCAGTAACTGATTGTTACTTCCTGACAAAATAAGCTATTTTATATTTCTTCATTAAATATTCCTGATTTATGGTGGGTTTGGAAAAACTGAACAAAGACATCCCTAAGTAGACAACAATCCACAAAATGCCGGACTTTTGGGATAAGAAATTGGTTCGAGAGTTGTCCAGATTTATAGCACATGCCTCTTTTTGTTCGTGTTTGTTCCCTGCAGCCTATAAAAGCCTCCGAAAACATTAACGATAACTCGTTTGTGAGGACTTCATTAATCGGTTTACGTTTGTTTTAACTTGTCATTCTTTAAGATTATCCATAATCAGCTCACGACGGAAATTTCATCCTTGCTAACACGTTAAGTATCTGACTTCACGACAGTGGTCATCCGTGAATCATTTAGACGTGAAAGACAATGCGATATACAAAAATAGAAAAAACCCATGTCTTTGTGTTAGCTCGGCTTGGCCCATGAACCCAATATCAATCTCCAAAACATAAGTAATTTCTCCGAGCACTTCATAGGATGTCCTCAAACTTTGGGGTTGTACATGCCATGTGATGATCAGCAAAAGCAACATTTCACACTAGGATTCTGAGAAGCAGCATCCTATTTTATTTATGATTCAAGCCAATGTGAGAAATTTAACAAGCACGGTTGGGTTCGATAATCAAACAAATTGATCCAGATACTGATCCACGGTCGTGTATTTGACATCGGGGTAGAGCTCTGAAGCTTCCACTCCGAATGATGGCTCAATCTTGAAGTTGGTTTGGTCTCCTTTCACGAAAACAGCATGGAATACTGCCAATATATGATTGAGCGGAGCCGCTGCCTCTGCAATAACCAAAAAAGCTTTAAATCTTAGAGAGAACAGAGACGACTCATGCACTTAAATCCAATAGAAATGCAGCCCTAACCTTGAATATTCTTCAAAATATCCTCATCTGGAACATACACCCTCTCCAGGGTCTTGCCCATCTTTCTCTCCCACAATGACACGAGCTCATTAAAAGAGTAGATGTTGGCAGGAGGTTTGATGTACAGAATTTTGTTCAAGGTCCTTGGATCATCCACGGCTTTAATGGTATAGGTGCCAATGTCATCCTCCTTGTTAAACACCGCTGCATATTGATATGGAGAGTTTTAGAATTTGGCTAATAAATAAATCACAGAGCCATTGATCTTCCTAGGGTTACTTTCGGCTCGAATTGAAGAATAATTCTCTCAGTAAACAGATTCATTGGACAACCGACAAACAGATGCATCCATATGTTCTTTTCTCAACCAAATACATAAAGAGAACCTTTACGATCTGCCCACTAGGTGGTATTATGCCATGATAAACCACAATACACTCATATCATCTACTAGTCTCTTAAAGTGAAGACTGATGGATGTAAGAGTCCCAATATCTCCAGACAAGGACGTTGCCTCAGAATTCTCAAGCTTCAAGAACTGCCCCTCGCACTAATCACTACCGTAATCAAATCGTGATTAATGTACAGAAAAATCTTAACTATTTAAAATGTGCATTTCGATGAATTGCTTCTCACCTTTTACATTTCCATCCCCTAAGATGACAACTTTATCTCTAGGGGGAGCTGTAGCCCCGACCTGTGACAATGTCCTAAGGTAGTCACCTGCAAAATAGTTAGAAGCCACATATGTATAAGGGATTCCCTCAGCCTCAATAAGGCGGCGGATCTTGGCCTTGATAGCATATACAGTTTTTGCTGGCTCCATAGCATGGCCACGATCCCCATCATTTCCAAACTCTGAAGGCAAGAATCTCTAGAAAAAAAAATTTAATTGGAATCAGGAGATACATTTTTATTAGAAAGCAACAAAAAAACTAGAGCAAAATCCCCTCATCCAACAAACTTACATGAGTTCTGGCAAAAAAAGGAAACCAAACTCATATGAGACTATGTTTCAATTTGTTCTATAACAGAGCAAACAAAGAAAACAAACTTACATAAGACTGAATTTCACCTTTTTTTTCACAAACGGACTATAATATAGTAAAAATAATTATAAGTGAGTCAAAATAGCAATTAAGTGATATTAGAAAAGTAGCAGAAAAGAAAACTGAAGATTTAGTTGTTAGGGCAATAGCCAGATAACTCTGGCAAGTATAAAATATGCAAAGATGCTGCTTGCTTGTACACTTTTCACAAGAAATAAATTATCAGGTGAGTACATTGCCTTTTGTGAGCATGCTAAGCTCCACTCTTTACCGACCGTCAACCCCCTAGGCAACAACTACTAAATTATCCACCAGTTGGGTTTTGAAAACTTTTTTGCTATAATATTAATTTTACCCAAAAAAAAAAAAAAAAAAAAAAAACCTTTTGAAAGAATAGGTAGTTCATGTTTCCCATTATTGATCAAAGAATGGGGCACATGACCATAATCCATATCGAGTGCTTGAAACCTTTTACTGTTTTCATTGAACTAGAGGAAACCCAACCATAGTGAATCCGACATTGTCCGGTACTTGGATTTGAAATAGTTAGCCTCAAATTTCAATGACAACTTCTATAGAAAGTCATGACCGTTTAAAAAATAAACAAGTGACCGTCAACCCCCTAGGCAACAACTACTAAATTATCCACCGGTTGGGTTTTAAAAACTTATTTGCTATAATATTAATTTTACCGAAAAAAACCTTTTGAAGGAATAGGTAGTTCATGTTTCCCATTATTGATCAGAGAATAGGGCACATGACCATAATCCATATCGAGTGCTTGAAACCTTTTACTTTTTTCATTGACCTAGAGGAAACCCAACCACAGTGAATCCAGCATTGTCCGGTACTTGGATTTGAAATAGTTAGCCTCAAATTTCACTGACGACTTCTACAGAAAGTCATGACCGTTTAATAGAGAAAGAAGTGAAGTCTACAAATAAGTAAGTGAATCCATCCCATTTCATCAAAGTGGAGCTCACAAGGAGAACCTGATACACTAATACCAGAAGAAAAAGAGTTAAGCTTGCACTAACCTATATCATCAGTTAAATGTCAAACGAGCAATGGTAACTTGGATGAAATTATTATAAACAGCTAGACCTTGATATTCCCGGCTGTTTTGATGGCTGCAACAATCCTATCTTGGATCTCTACCTGTGTTGGCCCCACAGCAGAGATTACCACATCAACCTGCTTAATCGCAGTCAACAGACTCTCTTGATCGTATATGTCTCCCTGAGAATCAAATAACCAAGAGCATGGACAAACAATCAATGAAGTGACCAATCATCAATCAATCCTATCTTGGCCAGTAGGAAGACTACGAAAAAGGATAGATATGAAGTCCGATGCAGATAAGACTTGAATACCTTCACCAGACAAGAAAAAAGTATTATAAGAAATAAAGCATCCACAGAATTATCGTCCACGCATTGCCTACCAAATTTTTTGAAAGGTTATAGCAAGGGATTTGCGGTGACATCTGAATTACAGGTCAGTCACATTCACTTTTATATACAAGTTCATTTAGGCAGTACGTAAAATATGGAAGTTTTCATAAGATTTGTTTAAAAATGTATTCTATTCGTACTTCATATCAGAATGCGAAGCTGAGGTGATTCGTCAGTCAATGTGAAAAATGGCCAATAATACAGGGACAAATTACTAGAGGAGGGAAAATGAAACAGCAAATATTAACTCGATCTTGTGAAAGATTGAGATAAAAGGCGACTCTGATTTCACGGTTAAAGAAATTTCTTGAAACGACGGATGAGATTAACGGTAGGGGACGCTTCGATTCCTCAAAGGAGCACCAAATGTGAGAAACGAACAGGATTGCATCAGAAGAACTACTCACGTGAACTAAATTGACGCCTAAGCTCTTGAAACCTTCAGCAATTTTGGCCTCGGCTGGGTCGGAGAGAGTGGACTCCCTCACGAGAGCGAAGGTAGGGTGACCAAACTTAGCACTTGCTTCCACGATGAACTTTCCGATGCGTCCGGTGCCTCCTATCACCAGGACTCTGCTCTTCTCGGCCATCTCAGAGGGTGTTTTCACAGTGGAGGCGTCGTTCTTCCCGGCGATCTTGATCGATCTCTGAAGTGACTCTGTTATACCTGTATGTGTGCATGTGTGCGTGTGTGTATATATATATATATATAGAGAGAGAGAGAGAGAGAGAGAGAGCTAAAAGGGGGTGGGCTAAAACGTGGCGGGCTAAAAGGTGGCGGTTCTTGTCTTCGTGACAGGATAGAGAGTCATTGGATGATTCCGGGAGGGCGTAATCGTCTTTTCATTGAAATGATTTTCTTGCTGAGATAAATCCTTCATTGGAAAAATGGTACATGGAAACTGGGAAAATAGACAGAAGATAACGATTTTGTCTGATTTTAGTGATGAACTAAATTATTGTGAAGTAAGATAGATTTTAACTTAGCAAAAAACAAGAAAACTTAATTTTGATAGTGCTATGAATTTAAGTAATCGTAATTGATGAGGAAATAGTTGAAACCACCTTTTTACGTTGACTTTTATCATATGAAAAAGATTAGAAAATGGTATGAAATGGGCGATGAGCTACTCCACATTTATATAGTAGCATGATATAATACAGCTTCATAGCCACTATGCTATTGTTTCGAGGTTCAATAAATTCTTTTTCCTAGGAGGGTTGACACAAGATTACCGTTCTTTAATTGGCCAACCGAAGATTAATATATTTGTAATTCATAACCTCTATGGGAGAAAAAAGCAACAACGTGAGTGTTGAAATATGGAATGATTAGTAGAAAGTTGTTAAACCTTTTAAATGTATACCAATTCAATTTTAAATATTTTGATTTGATCAATTTTGTTCTAGATTTTTTAATGATTTACCTTACGATACAATCTTAAGTAGCATCAACACTGATACGCAACACGTAAAACGACACGACCTGACATGCCGACACGTCGTTTCTATAAATAAAAAAAAGTCGAACACATGAGGATACATCATCTATTAAATATATATTTTTATGTATACATGATAAATTATCATTTCTATGATTATTTCAATCAAATTAATTTGATTCAAATTCACAAATAAATAAATAATAATAATAAAAAAGACTAGAATGAATTTACACTAAAAATTGTGAATTATAGGAAGTGAAAGTCAAAAGAGAAGAGAAGATTAGGTTTTCTCCTTTCTCCCTTTTATTATTTTTATTACTATTTATTTTTGTACATATTTACATTTTGACTCGTCGTCTATTGAAAATATTTAAAATCGACCCGTGCATGTCAAAATCTTGTGTCGGAATTATGGACCCGCATATCAAACCGTGTTGGAAGAGTTAACCACGTGTCATATTTTTTTATATTTGTTGACCGCGTATCGAAACGTGTCAAAGTATAACACCGAACTTGCATGTCGGGAGAGTTGATCTCAAGTCGAATTTTTCAACACTTGTTGACCACGTGTCAGAACATGTCAAAGCATATTGAACACGTTGTGATTTCCCCACAATTGGACGCCAATTGCCTCTTAATTCAATCTAATTTGGCCTCTATAAATTTTGTTGTTAAGTCCCCGATCAAATTGGTATTTTTAACCGACCGATCTCTAATCTCTAAGCAATTTTTAATTGTGCCGTAATGATCTTTGCAGATGAGCACGGTCGAGCAGTCGATTTTTGGTCGAACTCTCAAGTCTATTTGCCTTAAAATATTTTAATGACTTCCCTATATAGTCTAGTTATCTCATGAGTGATCAGCTCTGAAAATAACATTATAGGACGTCGAGGAAATGCCCAATTTATTCAATTGAAAGCAGAATCGAAATTCTAGGATATCACAACTCTTTCCTTCTTATAAAAATTTCGTCCTCGAAATTTAATTTAAACATTTACAAAACTTAAGCAAAAAGGTGAGGGTACAAACGCCTCATTGACTTTTCAGTCTCCCAAGTTGCTCCTTCGATACCGTGGTGTTACCAAACCACTTTGACCATCGGGATAATCTTTATACGCAGAACTTGCTCTTTTCTGTCCACGATCTGAATCGAGCTTTCAACGTATTACACTTGGTCATCCACGGGTCGAGTCAAGCTCGTACTTCCTCAATATCAACACGTGAAAGACGTCGTGCACTTGTGCCAATCTCGGCAGCAACGCAAGACGATACGCTAGGGTCCCGA
The DNA here is from genome assembly GCA_014182575.1 of Eucalyptus decipiens. Classification (NCBI taxonomy): domain Eukaryota; kingdom Viridiplantae; phylum Streptophyta; class Magnoliopsida; order Myrtales; family Myrtaceae; genus Eucalyptus; species Eucalyptus decipiens. The sequence continues at coordinate 3,965,383 of CM024613.1, read as the reverse complement.
TTCTCTCAAGAATCTCAAATGGACCTACGTACCTTGAGCTCAGTTTTCCTTTCTTGCTAAAGCGCAAAGTTCCCCTCATTGGCGACACTTTCAAAAATAAGTGATCACCAACTTGGAATTTCAAAAGCCTTCGACGCTTATCTACGTAGCTTTTTTGGCGACTCTGAGCAGTCTTTAATCTGCTCATGATTACTGCGACGGCATCCACTGACTATTGAACCAACTCTAGGCCTGTGATCTTTCTCTCCCCAACTTCATCCCAACATACTGGTGTCCTGCACACTCTTCCATACAATGCTTCAAAAGGAGCCATCTAGATGCTTTGCTAATAAATGTTGTTGTAGGCAAATTCCACGAGATGAAGATGCTCTTCCCAACTTCCTTTAAAATCTTGCACACAAGCTCGCAGCATGTCTTCAAGGGTCCAAATTATCCTCTCAAACTGGCCATCCGTCTGAGGATGATATGCCGTACTATACTGAAGTTTTGTACCTAAAGCACTTTGCAAGCTCTTCTAAAAAGTGGCAGTGAATCTCGGGTCTCAATCTAAAGTTATCGTAACTGGCACTCCATGTAGTCGAACTATTTGGCGCACGTACAACTCAGCGTGCCTATCCAAGTCAAAATCTTTTCGCGCTGCAATAAAGTAAGCCAACTTTGTCAACCTGTTAACTACTACCCAAATAGAATCGTTACCTCTCTCACTCCTTGGTAATCCGGTTACGAAGTCCATCATGACATACTCCCACTTCCACTCTAGAATTTCGAGAGGTTGCAGAAGTTCTACCGGCTTACAATGCTGAGCTTTGACCTGCTAACACATCAAACACTTGGTGATATGCTTTGCAATGTCCGCCTTCATATCATACCACTAATAGTATTGAGGCATATTCTGATACAACTTGGTACTTCTAGGATATATGCTGTAACTACTACGATGAGCTTCTGATAAAATATCTTCTCTAAGCTTCGCATCGTCAAGTACAACTAATAGTCCTCAGAACTTCAGCGTTCCATTATCAGAAACCTTAAAGTCAACTTTCATTTCTTCGATATCCTCTTGCAAAATTTTCTAAACATCCGGGTCTGTCGGCTGAAGTAGCTTAATCCTGAGGCTGGCCATAAGATGAGAAAGGTGGGCTACCTTAAATTTGAAAACTGAATCTCGAGCTCTCTTGATTAGATTCCACTCCTTAACCAATAAATGAGCAATTGAAGACTTTCGGCTTAAAGCGTCGGCGGCCTTATTTGCTTTTCCTGGGTGATATAGAATATCACAATCATAATCTTTCAAAAGTTCCATCCATCGGCGCAGTCTCATATTCAACTCCTTTTGAGAGAACGGGTACTTGAGACTCTAATGATCCGTGAAAATCTGAAATCTTTCCCTACACAAGTAATGTCTCCAAATCTTCAACGCAAATATGATTGCTACGAGTTCCAAGTCATGCGTCGGGTAGTTCAATTCATGAGGTCTCAACTGGCAGGAGGCATATGCAACAACCTTACCATATTGCATCAGCACGCAACCCAGTTGTCTGAATGACACATTACTATAGATCTCGTACCCTCTATGACCAGATGGAATCGTCAGCACAAGTGCGGTAGTTAGCTTTTGCTTCAACTCTTGGAAACTACACCCGCACTTGTCTGTCTACACAAATTTCTCGCATTTCTTCAGAAGTTTTGCCAGTGGCAACGCTAAAGCTGAAAATTCCTCTACGAACTATCTATAATAACCTGCCAAACCCAGAAAACTTTGGATCTCTGTTACGGTAGTCAGTCTCGGCCAGTTAATCATTGCTTCAATCTTGGACCAGTTCACGGAGATTTCTTCTCCTGAAATCACGTTACCTAGGAATGCAACACGAGTCAACCAAAACTCGCATTTGCTAAACTTAGCATATAACTGATGAATCCTTAAGGTCTGGAGCACTAATCTCAAATGATTCTCGTGCTCCTCAGCACTTCTCAAATACACCAAAATATGATCAATGAACACGATCACGAACTGATCTAGATATTCATTAAACAATCGATTCATCAAATCCATAAAAGCAGTTGGAGCATTCGTCAACTCGAATGGCATCACAGTGAACTCGTAATGACCATACCAAGTACAAAATGTTGACTTTGGAATGTCTTCTTTCCTGATCCTCAGCTGATGATATCATGTCCTCAAGTCGATTTTCGAAAATATCGACACTCCTTGTAACTGATCAAACAAGTCATCGATCCTCGACAATGAACACTTGTTCTTGATCGTCACCTGATTGAGTTGTCGATAGTCGATGCACAAGCGCAACGAACCATCATTTTTCTTGACAAATAGAACTGGCGCTCCCCAAAGTGATGCACTAGGACGTATAAATCCCTTATCCAACAATTCCTACACCTTTCAATGGTGTAGATATGCTAACAACATACTCTAGCAATTCAAGACTTAATCCTATCAACTTAATATACTGCTTGACAATAAAGGAATGAGTTGCTCTTAGGTCAAATAAAGCATAAGCAGAATGGTTGTTCAGCGAAACCATACATGTAATCACGTCAGGTATAGCCTCTGCCTGACCTTGAGTGATAACATACACCATGCCTTGAACAAGAGGTCTGAGTTGTCCTCCTTGCGGTGCATTCTGAGGCGCATACCCTTTGATCTGTCCTAACAGTGGTGGCGGTAGTAGCTGTGGTTGTTCTCTTGGTCTACTAGGACAATCCCTAACAATGTGGCCCTGTTGGCCACATCCAAAACAAACACCGGCCTTCAAGGGCACGGAGCTGTACCATGTCGCCTTCCACAGAAGCGACACAACCCATTTTGATTTGGCCCTGGCTTGCCAACACCACCTTTTCTGTTGGGCGGGATCTTAAATCTACCTCCAGTCATGGGTTTCTTTCCATGACGAATCGCATCTCTGTTTGAATCAAACCTCGATCCAGACAAGGCGGCTTATTCGTTCAAACTCCTCTCCAGTAGCTAAGCTCGATTATAGATCTCTCGGTAATCCTTCAAATCGAACGGCACCAATAGCTGTTTCAATTCATTCCGAAGGCCATTCTTGAACCTTCGAGCCTTGTCTTCAGGGTCTTCGATCAATCTTGGTGCGTACTGAGAAAGTTCAACAAATTTGACCCCATATTAGTCAACAATCATATTCCCTTAGCGAAGATGCTGAAACTCCTCCATCTTTTGTTCTCGGGCTACCTAAAAATACTGAACATTAAATGTTCTGAGGAAGGCATCCCACACTGGGACCACACCTTTCGGAAACACTGACTCTTTAGCAGCTCTCCACCAAATGTTGGCATTACCTTGCAGTTGATTCACTGCCAATACCACTTTCTCTTCTTCGTTGCACCTCAAAAGTGCAAATGCCTTATCCATATCTTGAATCCAAAGAGAGGCGGTCTCTAAATCTACAAAACACATGAACCTAGGCAAGTTTAGCTTTAAGAACTGTTCCACCAGCTTGTGGATCGGTCTCTCCGCGGCCACATTCTCTGGCGGAATCTCAGCAGGAGTGACGACAAGTGCGGCGACAGGTGCAGCAACGGCTGCGGCCTTAGAAGCGACGGCAACAACAACAGTAGCGGCGGCATGAGCAACAGCTACAACAGTGGCGGTGAAGGCGGCAACTTGATCCCGGGCCTGTTGCCCCATCAGTTCTCTCATGGCGTCCAAAGCTTGGGCGATCCCAATGGTTCCTTGATCACCTGGGGTTGCTACCCCAGGACCAATGGGACATGGTGCTATGCCACTCGCTAGCCTCAATTGGCGCTTTACCACGGCCTCCTCGAGCATTGATCATCGTCGGCGTCCTACCCCGAGATACAGGCCTCACGATTCTCTTACTAGGAGTCCTCTACTCATGATCGCTCATGGCTTAGTTTTCTACTAAAACCTGTCTTCCAAATCCACATTGGATTAAAAGCTGAGCGATCCACGCAACAAGCAATTCTACCAAACAACTATCACAGATATGCACCAACATGAATTTAAAGGCATTTCCTACTTACTATCCCATGAACCATCGCACCTTATCACTCCAATTTCTAACAACCACGCTCTGATATCAATAAACGGGGATGTCACGCCCTGATCCTCCGAGCCCGTGCTCATCCCTGCTTGGTCAATATATTAGCAATGTCCCAGGACGCATCGCCAATCTATTCATTTTAATATATGCATGCGAAAGCATATATATATAATCCCCAAACAATAAAACAATGGGATAAGAAATTAGGGCCGCGAATTTTTAAAACCATAACCACACTTATATACATTGCATGCCAGAATGCATATATTACAATCCAAACTACCCAAGTCAAGTCCTACACACAAACTAGTCAGAAAACAAAGTCTGCAAACATAACTGGGGTTTTCTCAAACTATGACTACTCGTCCTCCTCAAACTCCTCTTGCTCCACAGCCTCGTCCTCATTGAAGCCTTTTGCCAAATACACCGGAGAATCTAGATCATCAAGCTTAGGATCCTTCGGGTCCACCACCGATTCGTCCTTAGGGTCTAACGTACCCTTTCCAAAAGCAACCTTCATCACATACAGAGGTATCTCACATTCTGGTATAGGGCCCTCCCTTTGGCCATTATGATAATGGCGATACCATGACCGGTATTGATGGGGCACATTTTTGGGTAAACCCGCATCAACCCAGACTATAGATTTCACCAACACATATTCTAGTCCTTCAGGGTGCCCATATATCAAAATGTGGTAACTCTGTTCTATGAATTTCTTCGGTTGTCCAAAATGTTCAGGCGGGGCTGCCATCTATGGGCCTAAAATTGTTATCCCACAACGGGGTGAGACGACGTCTTAACAAGTTCAACCCCTTAAGACCTGATTAGGAAGAAAATACGCCCTAAGGGTTGCTAAGCACAATCAAGCATCAGAGGACTTACCTTGGCCTCCACTTCTTCCAGCAAGTCAGTTCAATTAATAAATACTGACAACCACATCACCCAATCAAATCAGATCGAACCATCTATCAATCGACTTAGTTGATTACATGTCATCGTGACCACTCCTCGATCAACTCAATCAAAACTATCTATAATGTCCTATCAAATTAGGACCGCTCGCCCAAAGCTGAAAATATAGATAGTATAGCTCGCCCAAAGCTAATAATTTATTTCGTTCGCCCAAAGCTGATAAATATATATAGCTCGCCCAAAGCTAATAATAATCAATCACATATATAGCTCACCCAAAGCTAATAATAATAAATTACACATATATAGCTCACCTGAAGCTAATACTAAAATATATAACTTTGATTATCGAATCAATTTATCATTTTTATCATACCTGATAAAAATAATTGTATGTGGGTACACAGTCGGTTTTAGCCAAAATGTAATAATTTCAAAATTGAACTTCATACTGGTTTCAACAGTCTAGAAATATGTTTTTGGCGCTGTAGACCCACTCCCGATAAATATTCAATTAATTATAAAAATTAATTAAAAAATGGGATATATAACCAATTTCACAAAACACGGCCAATTTGCACAAAATAACAATCAATTAATTAAATGGAATGCACCATTGCAATCGACATGAAATTCCGGTCACCAACTATCCTGATCTAATTTCTGGAAAATAAATAAATAATTAAATAATTACGAAAATTAATAAATAAATGCAATAAATGCAACTTATGCCCGATAAAAAGCCTAATTGGAACCCGAGACAAGCCCAGAAAATTTCCAAACCACTCTAGTTTAATACTAGAGCTTGTCTAGGCTCTAATTGCACTAACTATCCACCTAACATGCATCAGTAATTAATTAAATTCACTTAATCAAATCTAACTAACCACATAATCCTAGCTTAGTCTAAACTAATCAACCCCTAAGCATAATTAACTTACTAAGCAATGATTAGTGAGTTAAACTCACTTGATTAATGAACCGCTCAGTTCGAAACAACGGCAACGCGGCAAGGCTCAACTATCTCCAAAGCGGGCTTGGCAACCGAGGTCCGGAACACCTCCAAAATGGATCAAAGATGCTGCTGGAAACTCACTTCTTCAGCTATTGTTTTGGGCGTAAAGAGAGGAAAACAGGGGCTAGTTGGGGCGAGCAAGGGCGGCGGAGGCAGCAAAGGTGCTCAGTGGCAAACGATGAGGCCTCATGACGGCTGAGGTGAGCTGGACGGTGGCCCGTGCTAGTTGAAGGGCTTGCTGGACGCACAAACAAGGCGAACGGAGACGGTTGGGGCATCGAGGTCGCGCGAGCAAGGTGCGGTGGCGCACGCGAGGCGAGGCAGCAAATAGCAACGAGTGGTGGCTTCTATAGTGGCGAGGGCCTCGGTGGCTTCTCTACAGATTTGGAAGTCCTCAAAGCACAATGAAGAGGGAGGAAGAGGCTGTCGACGACAGGTGAGGGAGAGAGGGAGAGATGAGGGGACAAGGGGCCTACCAAGCCTTCAACCTTATCAAATCGGTCCCCTTGACCATTCCCCTCCACCAGCTGCACCCCTTGGCTGAAAATTAGCCACTAAAGCTCAATTCTAGAAGCTTGAATTGGTCCATAAGTCATGGGTGGTGGGGGGACTACAAATTTCATGTGTTTTTCCCACAATTGGACACCGATTGCCTCTTAATTCAATCTAATTTGGCTTCTATAAATTCCGTTGTTAAGTCCCCAATCAAATTGGTATCTTTCTTCACCAATACAACTCTCTTGCATCCCAATTGCACGATTTAAAATGGTCCCTGACATTTTCTGGACAAAAACAGCCATACGGCGACTTTTTCCCAAAAAGTCTCGATTTGCAGAAAAATTTTCGGAAACTGAGTGGACGTTCCTAAAATGACCTGTGACATGACAGAACTTTTAATTTCTGAAATCAGATTCAGATTCGCGGTCAATTTCAATTCGGCTCGATTTAAGCGTGACCTAAGCTACCAAGTAGCTTTCAAAACTTTTTAGTGCAAATGACCCGTGGTCGATTTTCTTCAAGCTACAATGAACCCACTTGATACATTGGCAACTCTCGGTTGTCGTAAAAATCTCGAGGATTCAAATACGAACACAAGGTACCAAAATGATAGAAAAATTAATCTAGTGCCGATAGACGAGAATTTTGCAATTTATTGGAATCACCCACTTTTAGCCACACATCTCAATCGAACTACCTATCTCTGATCTCTATGTGATTTTTAACTATTCCGTAATGATCTCTACAGATGAGCACGATCGAGCAGCCGATTCCTAGTCAAACTCTCAAGTCTATTTGCCTTAAAATCTCTGAATGACTTCCCTAGATAGTCTAGTTATCTCATAAGTGATTAGCTCTAGAATAGCACTATAGGCGCATCAATGAAATGCCCGATTTATTCAATTGAAAGCATAATCGAAATTCTAGGATATCACAAGGCACGTCCACCCGACTCATTTTGGGGACGGGTTCTCTTAACAAACACACGACCATTCAACATCGGCCCAGAACACCATGCATTGTACTCAAATGCCTCAATTAAAATAGTAAACTGGCCTATTTTCTTCGTATAAAAAATACACGATAAAATAATCGTGTGTGGGCACACGGTCAATTTGAACCATAAAAACTAATGCTCTTCCTTTTAAAATCCCACAGTTTAATATAGTCTTTAAAACTATTTTCGATATCAAAACCCAACACCCTAGATTTTCTAATTAAATATTGAAATTTCACAATTTTGGAATAAATAACCAAAATTTCAATCACCACTCAATTTGCACAAATTAACACTCAATTAAGTAAACCAAGCACACCATTGCAATCAGTATGAAATTCTGGTCACCAGTTATCCCGATATAATTTTTGGAAAATATTAAATAATTAAATAATACCAAATTTAATTAAATAATTCAATTTTAATGCAATAAATAGCAACTTAGGCCGGAAACGCTAATCTAACCAACTAAACGGGCCTAGAAATTTTCCGAACATATCTAGATAAATAGTACGACTACTTCAGTCCCTAATCTATCTGTTCTAATCACCTAACATACACAAACGGATAATTAAATCATTAATCCATTTTAACTAGCCACCTAAACCCTAATTAGCCTAAACTAATTATCCACTAAGCGTCATTAACTCCCTAAGCATAGTTTAGCAAGTAAACTCATCGGTTTAGCAATCCAGTAAGTCCACAACGACGGCAACGAAGAGACAGGCAATAACCAAGCCTATGGCAACACCAAATGGAGACCAAACAGGCCTAAAAGCAGGCCACGGAGCCCAAAGACCCTTGCTAGCTTCGGCTTCTACTCCTAGGCCCGAGAGGCTACTCGAGCGGCTGGCTGGGCTGGAAATGGCGAGGACAGGTGGACGAGGCTGCTGTGGGCAACGACCAACGATGGCGGCTAATCCGACGGCCTGGATGGTGACCTGGCAAGCTGCGACGGCGACCTGAGGCAACTTGGGACGTGGCTAGGCACAACAGGAGGGGAGATAGGCGGGACGACGCACGCGGGCTCACGGGTGGCACGACGGGCTTGTGAGCGGCGAGCGGCGAGCGGCGGTCCTGGCGGCTCCGGCGGTAGTCGACAATGAAAGGGGAGCTGCTAGTCGGTTTCTCTGGTTTCTCTAAGCTTCCCAAACTCTCAACAATGGTTAAAGCAGCTCACTTGAAGAAGACGAAGCCAGCTGCACCTTGGAGGGTCCCAAAATGCCTAAATATCCCATTAGTTGATCATTGCATGCCCCCACCACTTGGGCTGTCATCCATGGCCAATTTGCAGCCCTCAATCTTCCTCAACACACTTCCCAAATAGTCCAAAATGTTGAGTCCCCCATGGCCTACGAATTTTGTACATTGGCCACTCAAATTGATTCAATTCCTCTCCAATTCTCCCTTAATTGAACCTAATTTGATGCCCATAAATTCAACCAAGATGCCCACACTTGAATTTTCATTTTTCCTCGTCAATTTATCCAACTTGAATCCCAAAAACACGACCAAAAACGGTCCTCTGATTTTCCCGGTCAAAAACGGCCTTACTTTGAATTTTCACCAAGAATCTCGGTTTATAGAAAAATCTTCGGATGATGAGTCGATGTTCCTTAAATGAATTGTGACATAACAGAACTTTCAATTTCTAAAATTGGGTTTAAATTCGCGGTTAATTTCAATATGGCGCGATTCTAGCGTGACCTAGCCTACCAAGTAGCTTTTAGGACCCGTGGTCAATTATTTTCGAGCTACATTGTGTATCTTCAACATATTGACAACTCTCGGTTGTCATGAAAATTTCGAGATTTCAAATACAGGTACAGGATACATAAATGACAGAAAAATCGGTCTAGTGCCGTTCGACAGAAACTTTGTAATCAGGCGAAATCACCCACACACTAATCACATACCTCTGTCAAATCGACCTATCTCCGATCTCTGATTGATTTTAACGGTGTCATAGTGACCCTTGCAGATTAGCATGGTCAATCAGTCAATTTCTAGTCAAATTCTCAAGTCTATTGCGTAAAATTCCTTAACAGCTTCATCAGATAGTCTAGTTATCTCATGAGTAATCGGCTTAAAGAAAACCCCAACTTATTAAATTGAAAACAGAATCCTAAAAATCAGGATATCATAATACACGTGCTTAAATCTAATGAAAACGCATCCCTGACCTTGAATGTTCTTCAAAACTTGCTCCTCTAGAACATAAACCCTCTCCAGGGTCTTGCTGATCTTTCTCTCCCACAGACACGAGATCATTAAACGAGTAGGTGTTGGCAAGAGGTTTGATGTATAGAATTTTGTTCAGGGTCCTCAGATCATCCACGGCTTTGATGGTATAGGTGCTAATGTCATCCTCCTTGTTAAACACCGATGTGTATTGACCGGGAGAATTTTAGAATTTGGTTAATAACTATAAGCCATTGATATTCCTAGAGTTACGTTCAGCTCACATTCAAAGAACTTTCTCAGTAAACAGAATCACCATAGAGCTGCATCCATATGTTCTTTCCTCTCCCAACTACATTAAAATAACCTTCATGATCTGCCGCCAAGGCAGTATTGTGCCAAGAAAAACCACAGAACTTTCATATCATCTATTAATATCTAAAAGAGAAGACTAATGGCCAATATCTCCAAATACAAAAGATGCTTGGAATTCTCAAGCTTCAAGAAGTGCCCCACTCTGATTACTACAATAATTAAGTTGTGAAAAATTTCCAGAAAAATCTCAATGAATTAAAATGCAAATCTCAAGTTGCTTCTTACCTTTTACATTTCCATCCCCTAAGATAACAACTTTATCTCTAGGGGGAGCTGTAGCCCCAGGCTATGACAATGTTGGGAGGAAGTAACCTGCAAAAAAGTTAGAAGACACATAGGTATAAGGGATTCCCTCGACCTCAACAAGGCGGTGAATCTTGGCCTTGATAGCAAATGCACTTTTTGCTGGCTCCACCGCATGGACACAATCCACGTCGTTTCCAAACTCTGAAGGCAAGAATCTCTGAGGAGAAAATTAATTGAATTAGAAGAAACATTTTTATTAGAAAGCAACAAAAACTAGAGCATATTCCCCTTATCAAACAAACTTACATGAGTTCTGGCAAATAAAGAAAACATGACTAAATTTCACATTTTAATATGTTACTATAACAAAGTAAAAAATGATTACAAGTGAATCAATACAAGCAACAAAGCAAATTCGATCCCAGAGGTATTAGAAAAATACAAGAAAAGAAAACTGAAGATGTAATTATTAAGGCATTTGCCAGATAACTCTGTCCAGTATAAAAATGCAAACATGCTGCTTGCTTGGACACTTTCACAAGTAAAAAAATATCAGGTAAGTTGATTGGCTTTTGTGAGCATGCTGAGCTCTACTCATTATAAACCATCAACCCCCAAAGCAACAACGACTAAACTATCCACTAACTGTGTTTTGGTAACTTATTTACAACAATAATAATACCACCGAAAAAAGAACATTTGAAGGATTAAGTAGTTCATGATTTGCATTCATGATCCAAGAGCTGGGTAGATGACCATGATCCATATTGAGTGCTAGAAACTCTTTGTTCTTTTCGGTGACCTAGAAGAAATCCAACCACACAGGTTCTGAATAAATAAAGCCTCCTGGAGTATGTAAGCAGCCCAATATCCATACAAGGACCGAGATTGGGGAGAGCAGGAGTTTGGGGTCAAAGAACCTTTTTGTTTGTGTAAAGATGTCGATCTCCGAGTAACACATACGAATATGTATGAATTCATCTAGATGGTACACCATTCATCCATAATGAGAGAATTTCCTACCCAATTGAATACGTCGAAAAGCAATAGTCAATAAAGTCAGCGATCATCAAAAAATCCTATTTTGACCGGCAGGAAGACTAAGAAAATGAGATACATAATCCGATGCAGATAAAACTTCAATACCTTCACCAGACGAGACAAAGTATCATGAGAAATAAAAAAACAAAGCTACTATCCATAGTATAACGCTCGTCCACACATTGCCTACCGATCTTCAAAATGCTATAACAAGGCATCTTACCGTAAAAATGCATCTACACAGTACATAACATATGGAAAATTTCGTAAGATTTGTCTACAGATGTACTCGTTCGTATCAGCACGCGAAGCTGAAATGATTCTTCAGTCAATAAGAGAAACGCCAAATCGTAACGCGACTCCATCAACTGCGATCTCATGAAAGATTGAGATGAAAAATCGACTCCAATTCTAGTGCTAAAACATTTCTCGGAAATGCGGAACAAGACATAACGGCAGGCGACGCTTTGATTTTCTCAAAGCAGAACCAAACATGCGAAGCGAACACGATCGCACGGGAAGAACTACGCACGTGAACTAAATTGACGCCGAGGCTCTTGAAACCTTCGAAGATCTTGGCCTTAGCAGGGTTGGAGAGAGTGGACTCCCTCACGAGAGCAAAGGTAGGGCAACCGGACTTAGCACTGGCTTCTACGATGAACTTTCCGATGTATCCAGTGCCTCAGATCACCAGGACCTTGCTCTTCGCGGCCATCTCTGAGTGGTTTTCACGGCGGAGGCGTGGTGTTTTCCGGCGAACTTGATCGGCTTCTGGAAGCGACTCTGCTGGACTGGAGAGAGAGAGAGAGAGAGAGAGAGAGAGAGAGCGGGATTCCTGTCCTCATGATGGAGCGTCGATTCTCGAAGGGCATAATAGTCTTTTTATTGAAGTGATTTTTTACCGCTTTCAACGAAAAAGGTACATGTAAAGTTTGCAAATAAATAAACTTCGATAGAAAAAAAAGAGTTTGAAAATAAACAATTCGCCAGAAAAAAAAAAAGTTTGAAAATTAAACAAAAGAAAATCAAATATGTGTGAAATAAGCCAAAATAAGAAAATTTAATGGTGCTGAAGATTTAAGCAATCACGTAATTTTGAAGTGTGAAATATTCGAATTAATTTCATATTAAGATTTTATTTTTTCGATTGCACATTAAGCCATTACGTTTAACATTGGTTTTTCAATTGTCTAGTAAGGAAGGAGTGATCACATTTTAGATTTACTTTATGGTATCGAAAGAAGGAAGTAATAATGGTCTGAAGGACAATGAGCTATATAATTAGTTCACAAATCCTCAACCAAAAAAAAAAAACAGAGAGCAACCTTGTTAGATTCATTCAAGGATTGAAGAGCGAGCATGATTTTAGCGAATCAGGCACATAACCCAATAATCTATTTATCATTAAATGTAAAGGATTTTAAGATTGGACCGTTACTTAATTTGTAAAGTAAGCGAGATATTTGGAAGTGCCATGATCAAGAAAATGACGCACGCCCACTATCAACGAATGGTCGGGCTTTAGAGATAGGAATTTGGTTCGAGAAATTGTCCAGGTTCTTCATCATGCATTTGCCTTTTATTCTTCTTGTCAGTTCCACGCCTACAAGATTCCTTGAAACATTAACATCAATTCGATAAATCCCAAGTATCCATAAATTTTTGTTTAATCTTGTTGTTTCTAAATTTATCCTTAATCTCGTTATTTCTAAGTTTATCCTTAACCGATTCACTATGAAAATTTCATCCTTGCTCGCCAAAAAAAAAAAAAAAATCTGCAAAGCGAAACCTTGGGTTTCTATTATGACGAGATTTTTTAGGACATGTAAAGTATTCGAAGTTATATTAATCTATGTACCTTCACCATTTTCTTAATCAAGTATCTATAATTTTAATTTTTATAATCAAGTGATTCTACTCATGTAACATGCCTAGTTGATCTCTCCATCATCAAATTCAGCCAAGTCCAATTAGCATGTCTGTCGAATGATGCCAAAATGTGTTGTGGATCATATTGCCTACTGGTTGTTGAAAACTCTATCCAAAGCTTAGATCCCCGTACTTTTCTAGTCAATTACTTATTTTTATAAGTAAGCAATATTTGATCAACGTCACATTCTGGCAGCCTTAAACAATCACGTCAATCGAATTTAATGTTGGAAAAACTTGATTAGATATTTTATGAAAATTAAAAAGAATTTTAGAATAATTGAAAGCATGGGGAATTCATTAGAAAAATTAGTGAATTATAGGAACGAAAAGTATAAACGTTTGTAAAAATATGGGAAAATATTGGATAATCAGTGTTGAACGGGCAGCTTGTGTAATTTCAATTGTACTTTTCCACTTTAACATTTATGTAACAACAACCATGTAAATTGGCTTTTTGCAACGGTTTTTGATTTAATAAAAAAATTCTTCAGATTGTCCAGATTCACGAAGATGTCCCGATTCATCATTTTCGAAAGGTGGAGGTATCTACAAAAGTCTTTGAAGCATTAATGAAGTTGGGACCTTTCAAGGCATTGACCAATTGGTGTAAATCCTGCTAATCTTTATAAAAGTAAATATGAAGAAATTTAAAAGTAACACCTTTCAATACAATTATAATTAGATATTTTAATAAAACCGCTTGCTTCAAATAATTAACTTCAAATTTTCAAATCAAATTTTATAAGACTTAACATGTGCCTAAGGAGCACTCTTTGACATTTTCCTTTTATATCGGGATCGGCCGGTTTTTATCCATCTCCTTAATTTAGTAAATGGCCGTCAAAAAGTTCATCCAACTATAGACACTCTAACATTGAGAGATTTACACCGACATGAAACTATATGAGCAATGGTAAAGACGATCATCAACGGGCCATTTAAGCCTTGACGGCCCGTGGGAAAAGAATTAGCCAACGAACATAAGAATTAAGAACCTTAAATAGCACGGGCATAGTCATATGCACATTAAAACGTATTACAAGCTAAAGAAAAACCCCTTTTAGCATGTTATCACAAACAAACAATTTTCAAAAGGTAGTTATATGTCTTAGTCAAGTACACCAAGGCCATTTTTTTTTAATTAATACCCTGAAAAATCTCCAAACTAATTTTTTTACCATCAAAAACCTCAAAGTAGTATATTTTTGACAAATTTACCTCAAACTAGTATTCTTTTAATCAATTTACCATCTATTAGTTTCTGTTAAATTTTACTATCAAATTATTAAGTTGAATGACACGTGACAATTCACTGGTGTACCAATTTTGGATTTTACTCTCCGTTTGTCATAGTTATACAAATTTTATGATTTTTTGTGATATTAATCCAATTTAATGGATGGTATATTTATCACAAATGTACCAATTTTGGGTTTTTGGCGGTATTATAAATTAGTTTAGGGAAAATTTATTATAAGTATACCAATTTGAGATAAATTTATCATAGGTATACTAGTTTGGGATTTTTCATGATTAAAAAAATAGTTTTTGGTAAAATTATTACAAGTGTACTAGTTTTGGGTTTTTAAAGGTATTAACCTTTCTTCTTTTTTTGGGAAAAGACCATCAAAAATTTCAAACTATACTCACTCTTACATATTTACCCTAAATATTTTTTTTTGGGTAAAATACCCTAAATATTTTTGTGTGACACTAAAAACCCAAAACTTATACTTACATGATACATTTACTCTTTATCAAGATTCACTTACATGGATGACGGAAAGCGAATGATATTAACATGATGCTAAACCGACATTGTTTTAGCTAGAAAATCATTTGATAAACCTTGTCAGAGGATAAATATGTCACACAACAAGAAAAAGTTCATAGTTTGGGGATTTTAATGTTACAAAAAAAAGTTTAATGTATATATGTCATGGTTGGCATAATTTGTATATTTTTTGTGGCTTTTTTTTTCTTTTTCTTTTTTTTGACAGAACCCTAGGAGTAGCAACATATATGCACACCCGTAGACCAGAAGATTCAAAAAGAAGGGAAAAAGCATGCGAGGGACAGGAGACAACTACATCCTCTAGCATGCACTGCACGAGTCCTACCAAAGGAAAGTGAATAATTCGACGGGGGTTAGGTGCGTAGTGCCCATGGTGCATGCGTGGTAAAGTCTCGACAGCATTGGATGAAAACTACCGGATGCGAATAATAATCATTTCGATTAAAAATTGATTGAAAATTATTTTTAAAAAAGAAATAGATTTTTTTTTTATTTTTGAATGAGTTTCCGAGAAAAATTCATGTTTAACAATTGATATAAAATTTATGTTCCCAAAAAAGAATTTTGATAAAAAATTTCTCCTTCCTCGGAGGCAGCAGACGGCAGCAATGGAAACCAACGGCGGATGGTGGACAACAGTGGCAGACGGCAGGCGGTAGCGACAGGCAAGTGACTAACTAGTAGAGAGAATAAGCAATAACAAGAATTTTCACTTCTCATTTTTGTTCCAAACATATTTCTAGATTAAAATTTATTTCAAAATATAAAAATGAAATTGCGTCATCAAATAGATTTCTATTCCATAAATAAATCTAAAATAAAAAAATTGTTTGGAACAAAAATAGAATGGTTGTCGTGCACATCCCACAGCTCACTTGCTTTTGTCAACTAAGGCTTGATGCAAAGATGATGGGTCAAAAGAGGTTGCTCAAATTGGAGCTATGTCCTAATAAGGGTTCACTCCCGCATTAAGGGTGTCAAGGGGTGGGAATGGGACCAGGTTTTCATGATACTGGGCCCAACCCAAAACCCTATAGGCCTGTGATTGACTTGACCGAACCCACTTAAGACTCGAATATCATATAATACGAGAGAACGTGTAAAATGGTTCCCTTGAAGGTGCAAAATCAGAAATTTATTCAAAGCTACCCTACATAGAATGTCAAAAAAGCCTTACTCGACCCGACCCTACCCCAACCCTCATGATACAAACATCTAAAAACTCGTATCCAAAGAAAACTAGGGCCCGGTCAATGTGGGCTTTTTTGACACCCCTACTTGCACATATGGCTAAAACCAAGTCGAGTTACTTGAGAGTAGCTCGAGTTCGACTTGCTTAGTTTTGAGTCAAGCATGAGTTCGAATCCCTCAAGTATTTTATCGAGTTGAGTTCGCACTTTTCAATACTTAGCTCGATATCTTATCGAGCTTTCATTATTAAAAGCATTTGATATCTATAACAATATATATATATATGAAGATATAATATTTGAGCTTATAAAATCCAAGCTCGAGTTTTGATTGTAAGTTTGACTATAATCAAATTGATCTAAGGTATTATGAAACCCTAAGTGCCTCCAATCATCAAGACTTTGCTCTAATCGGCCATCGGAGAGTTTTCCCAGCAGGAGGCATGGTTTTTGTTGGAAGATACGCAATATCTTCTAGATACCATTGGGATCAATTAATTGGATCAATTAATATCAGATCCGATTCATAGATTATTTGGTTTCCTTTTTCTTATACATGATTTGTATTATATATCCATGACTGTACATTGAGATGTATACACAGAAAATATAGAAAATTTCCCCTACGCTTTCTTCTCTTTTCCTTGCCTTCGTCTTCTTTCATGGTATCAAAGCACAGCTGTGCTTCTGTGTTTTGCTTCCGCTCCTTTTTTTCTCTCTGATTGGCTACCCGCAAGAACGGACTAACTTGCAAAACAGCGTTAGCACTCCGGCGTGGTAATCAGTAACTTGAATCAGCAATCAACCAACGAAGGAAGAAAAAGATCTTACCACCACCATGGCCGATGAGCAAATACCTACCTCGGGGGAGCAGCAAATACCTACCTCGAGGGAGCAGGATCTCATGCGGAATGCAGCTGATGGAGTTCAAAATCAGCCTATTATAGGGCCATTGATTCAGTGGCAACCCAACCCGGGGCAACCTACTTCGGGTTTTCCATACCAGTGGGTGCCAATGCCGATGTATTATGGGAACAACCCAATTTTTTCTTTTTCAGGAACTCAGGCGCGCATAGATGATGGCCCACCAGCCACAAATGGGGTGGGCACAACAGAAGGATTCGGGTCGTCCTATGCGGATACAGACCCCAATGGGGTTGGCGAATCAAACACAGGGGCGTCAGGCGGGTCACACCCGGGTCAAAATTCTAGCCAAAACTCAAATCCCTACTCGGGTGCACCACCCGGTTTCCTGCCGTTCCCATTCGCGGCCGCCATGGGTTGTCTAGAACCCGGCGACGCGCTGTACATCTCCACCGCCGATGGACCGGAGTTGTGGCTCATCAGCCACCTTCTCACGGGACCAGAAAATTACTCAAGCTGGTCACGGGATTTTTGCCGAGCCCTCGTCACTAAGGACAAGGACGGCTTCATCGACGGCAGCATATTCATCCCGACCGATGAAAAATTGGCACGACAATGGAGAAAATGTAACCAGTTAGTGAGAACTTGGGTAGGAAATTGTATAAGCCCTGAAATTGCCGCTGGCTTACCTCCAACAGAAGACTCGAAGACTATTTGGGAAAGCATTAAAGAAATGTACGGGAAGCTAGATCGAGCGAAGATCTTCTCGCTGCACCAAGCCCTCACAGAACTGAAGCAAGGAAACATGACTATCACGGCATGCTTCAACAAGCTTTCAGCTCTGTGGAACGAGCTAGAAGCGGCCGAGGAGAAACTAGACGGGCCTAAGGAAACGCTTCGACAGTACAAAAACATGAAAGACCGAGAAAAGGCCACTCGGTTTCTCTTGATCTTAAATGACTCTTACCTTGGTTTCAGGTCGCAGATATTAGCGATGGAGCCTGCACCGCCCCTTGGCCAGATCTTTCAGTTGGCGGTGCAGGAGGAAAGTCAGCGTCTTACCTCATCGAAGACCAAAGGCGTCGAAAGCATTGCACTGGTGGTGAGGGGAGAAAGGGTTTCGAAAACCCTAGACAGAGAGGAGAAAGGAGAAAGACGTGCGGCGCTAGGGTTCCCCACGGATCCGCACATATATAAGGGTTCTGTCTCGACGGTCAGGATCGCTCCTCATCATCCGACGGTCCCAAAGGCGCCCGCGATTTTCAGATGATGAACGGCCGAGATGGGTGCGATCTTCAAAACTCGAACGGCCGAGATGGTTCAGCATCAAAGGGATCCAACGGTGGTTATTTTTCGAAGAATTATGGGCAGAATTCAAAAAATAAAGGGAAATTGTATTGTGAATTTTGCAAAAGGCCCCACCACACAATCGAAAATTGCTGGAAAATACATGGTCGACCTGGAGAAAAAAAGGGGAAAAGAATCATCAGCAGCAGCTGCTTATTAAATTAATGGATCAGCAGATTTCACTCAACCCATCAATTATGGGCAATATCAACAATTGTTACAAGCCCTTCAAAAAATGGAGACCCCTAACAAAGGAGGCAGCTTCACAGGTATTTCTCATAGTCTGATAAATATGATATCGAGAAGTACTTGGATTGTTGATTCTGGAGCCAGCGATCATATTGCATGTGACAAAAATCTATTTTCCATTATTCATGAAAAATTGGATAATCCCATTACTGTCCAATTACCAAATGGAAACACCACTCATGTCACCATAACAGGAATAGTCCAGCTTAGTCCTAAGATTATCCTCAAAAATGTTCTCTATGTGCCAGGTTTTCAATTTAACCTTATTTCCGTGTCTAGAGCATGTGAGGACAATGCATGTCATGTTCTTTTCAATGCTGATTCCTGTATTTTTCAGGACCGTTCGACTGGCAAACTGATGGGTTGGGGTAGCCTCTATTAAGGTTTATTTTTTTGGAGAAATTCATTCAAGAAACTTAGTATTTCTGATATCCTTTGTAATAACAAATCATTGTGTAATTTGACCACCAATGATGAAAATTGTCTCCTGCATTCCAGAATGGGTCATAGTTCTTCATTCCCCTATCCTCAATGTCATGTTTGTCCGCTTGCAAAGCAATCACGTGTTCCTTTTCCCATAAGCAAAAGCCGTACAAATAGTATTTTCTCATTACTTCATATTGATGTATGGGGACCATATCATACCCCAAACCATGATGGGTCTCGATCTTTTCTCACAATTGTGGACGATCATTCTAGTGCCACATGGATTTTCCTCATGCAATCTAAGAGTCAAGTTTCATCAAACTTGAAAGTTTTTCTTTCCCTGGCAAAGACTCAATTTGGGAAATCTGTGCAACAAATCCGGACTGACAATGGCACAGAGTTTTTTAATCATGACTGTGCTGCACTATTCTCTTCTCAAGGGATTTTGCATGAGAGTACATGTACTTATACACCACAGCAGAATGGCGTGGTAGAACGGAAGCATCGTCATTTATTGGATGTTGCACGAGCTTTGAAATTTCAAGCTTCAATTCCAGACAAATTTTGGGGTGATTGTGTATTAACTGCAGCATACTTGATCAACCGCACGCCAACTAAGGTACTCAATGGACGAACTCCTTTTGAATTACTTTTTGGCAAGACACCTCAGTTAAGTCATTTGAAGGTCTTTGGTTGTTTATGCTATGCTACAATAGTAGGCCCTAGAGATAAGATGGGTCCTCTTGCCCGCCGCTGCATATTCATGGGATACCCTACTCTTCAAAAGGGATATCGAGTGTTTGATCCATTAACAGAAGAGTTTTCAGTAAGCAGAGACGTCATGTTCCAGGAATCTGTTTTTCCTTTTGCTACTCAAGACTCAACAGTTGATAAGATACACTCTTCTATTACCCATATCGAGGAGGTCTCCAATCATCCGGAATATGCTTTCTTTCCTTTCTCCGAATATACAAGCAACTCTCCGGAATTTCCATCCCCTGATGAAGTGACTCCTCCTATGGACGTGACGGCTCAAAACACCAATGAGGAGAATACAAATGAATGTTCTCAGTCACAGACTCCTGGAGGACCAATCATCTCCAAAGAATGATCAGCCAAGACATTCTGGACGAGCAACACGCCCGCCAACTTGGACCTAGGATTACATATGTGGTGCATGGAATCCGCCAGGTACTAGATTTCCAATCTCATCCTATGTATCCTTTGATCAATTATCTCCAGAACATCGATGTTGCATCACTCGCATATTTGAAGAGCGAGAACCATCCACTTATGATGAAGCATGCACTGATCCGCGATGGCAGAAAGCTATGGAGGCAGAACTCCAAGCCTTAGTGGACAATCAGACATGGGAAATTGTCCCATTACCGCCTCATAGAAAGGCAATTGGCTGCAAATGGGTATACGAGACTAAGTATCGAGCAGATGGATCAGTAGAAAGATACAAATCACGATTGGTTGCCAAGGGTTTCACACAACGCGAGGGTTTCGACTATCACGAAACTTTCTCACCTGTGGCCAAATATGTTACTGTTCGTTCTTTTCTTTCTATGGCGGCATTTCAGGATTGGCCATTACACCAGATGGATGTCCACAATGCCTTCTTGCATGGAGATTTACATGAAGAAATTTACATGGACATGCCGCAGGGCTTACGGAGACAGGGGGAGAATAGAGTATGTCGTCTCCGCAAATCCCTGTATGGCCTTAAACAAGCCTTCAGACAATGGTACGCCAAATTTGCAGACTCCCTGATAACTACTGGTTTTCATCAATCCAAATATGATTATGCTGTTTTTACATGGACCAAAGGTATGTCGTCTATCTATTTAATGATATATGTAGACGATATACTTATTATGGGCAATGATGAAGTAGCTGTCAAAAACTTCAAGGAATTTTTGCATTATGCTTTTCATATAAAGGATTTGGGTCAACCCAAATATTTCCTTGGAATTGAGATTGCACGATCAGACCAGGGGATCTCACTCAGCCAAAGAAAATTTGCCTTGGAAATCATATCAGAAACGGGCCTATCAGGATGCAAACCAGCCGTTATTCCAATTGAGCAAAATGTTAAGCTAACTATAGCAGATTATGATGTTGGAATATCTCAAGAAGATGATCCTGTTCTCAGCAATCCTTTGAGTTATCAGAAGCTTGTTAGAAAACTCATATATCTGACTATGACCAGACCAGACATAAGTTATGCAGTGCAGACACTCAGTCAATTTATGCACAAGCCACAGCAGTCTCATATGAATGCAGCTTTGAAGGTAGTGAAATATTTGAAGAAATGTCCTGGTCTTGGGATTCTTCTTTCCAAAAAATGTGATATGAGTATGACTGCATATTGTGATGCAAATTATGCAACGTGTCCAACGAGCAGAAGATCTGTCACTGGTTTCTGTATTAAATTGGGGAATTCTTTACTTTCATGGAAGACAAAGAAGCAACCAACTGTCTCATTGTCTTCAACAGAAGCAGAATATCGAGCCATGGCAAAGACCACCTGTGAAATAGTCTGGTTGCGAGGCCTACTTCAGGACCTTGGGATACGAGTTAGAGGACCTACTAAATTATTCTACGATAATGATGCAGCTCTCAAACTTGCATTGAATCCCATTGTTCATGAAAGAACAAAGCACATAGAAGTGGATTGCCATTTCACTCGAGAGAAAATCCAACAAGAAGTGATTGAAACACAGGGAATTGGAACAGAAGAACAGCCAGCAGATATATTCACCAAACCCTTATGTCAGAGACAGCATGCGTATCTATTGAGCAAGCTAGGTGTCTTGGATATCTACAAGCCACTAGCTTGAGGGGGAGTGTTGGAAGATACGCAATATCTTCTAGATACCATTGGGATCAATTAATTGGATCAATTAATATCAGATCCGATTCATAGATTATTTGGTTTCCTTTTTCTTATACATGATTTGTATTATATATCCATGACTGTACATTGAGATGTATACACAGAAAATATAGAAAATTTCCCCTACGCTTTCTTCTCTTTAACTTGCCTTCGTCTTCTTTCAGTTTTCCTCGGCGAACATGCTCGGTCTCTGAAGCGACTCTGCTATAGAGAGAGAGGGGTGTTCTTGTCTTCACGATGGATTGTCAATGGATTTAGATTCCGAAAGGGGCATAATCGTCTTTTCAGGAAATAATCTTATTTGTTGAGACAAACCTTCACCGGAGAAAGGGCACATGGACAATCCTTCACCGGAGAAAGGGCACATGGAAAGTGGGAAAATAAACAAAAGATAACAATTTTGTCCAATTTCAGTGATCAATTAAATTATTGTGAAGTAAGATAGATTTAACTTAGCAAAAAAACAAGAAAAATTAATTCTGATGGTACCATAAATTTAAGTAATCGTAATTGTGAAGTGCTAGGGATTCTATTTTATTAAATGTCATGTTTTTACTATGAAAGACCCCCAAATTCTGTATACTTATTACAAATTTATCTCAAACTAATTTTTTTACTATCAAAAACCTTAAACCAGTACATTTGTGATAAATTTACTTCGAATTAATTTTTTGTCACAAAAAATCCCAAATTGATAGATTCTGACAAATTTACTCAAAACTAATTTTTTAACAACAAAAAACTCCAAACTGATAAACTTGCGACAAATTTATCTTCTGTTAACTTCTGTCAAATTTTACTATTAAATTTGCTAACGTGGATAACACATGATGATATGGCATGTCCATAGGATAAATATCTTGAAAAACTCAAAACCGATATATTTATGACAAATTTAATGTTACTTTTGTGATAAATTTAACGATACACCTGTAATAAATTTGGAATTTTTCATGACATTAATCCTATGAATTATTACGTGGACTTACCACTGCCCGTGGTGGCCGCGATGACTAGAGCTTGTGCCCTCCACCGAGGGGGGAGGAGTTTGAAACCCCGCGTCCCCATTGCGCGACTCAGCTGCGGCTGGGTCTGTGGTGGCGGCCCAGTTTGCCCCGAGTTTACCCCGCCGGCTACCGGCTGTACGAGGGTTCTCGGTCATCAAAAAAAAAAAATTATTACGTGGACTTACCCACCCCGCAGTGGCTGAGCTGGTTCGAGCTCTATCCTCTCGTCCGGAAGAGGAGGGGTTCGAAACTCCTCATCCCCATTGCACGACTCACTCACGGCCGGGTCAAGGGTGAGTGACCTCGGTTCACCTCGAGTTTACGCCACCGGCTGCTAACTATACGGTGGTTCCTAGGTCACCCAAAAAAAAAATTATTACGTGGACTTGCCAAATCACCATAACACGTCACAATGTGTCATTTATCTTAACAAATTTAATGGTAAAATTTGATGGAAGTTAATAGAGGGTAAATTTATCACAATCACACCAATTGAAAAGTTTAGCAATTGCCACGAGTTTATCAATTTAGAGTAAATTTATCACAGGTATATTAATTTGAGATTTTTTATGATCAAAAAATTTATTTAGATTAAACTTATCACGAATGTTCCAATTTAAAAATTTCTTAATATTAACTTTTTAATTTTTAGGTCACCAAAAAAAATAAAAAAAACTCTATAATTTATTGGCCAAGGGTACTACGGGTGCGTTTGGGAGTGGCTTTGCCAAGCCACTTTGAGGACTCAAAGCCCTTTGGGCTAAAATTTGGTGTTTGGGAAATTATTTTGCAAAGATGATTGAGGCAAAGCAGGCCTTTGGAAGGCTGAAAGCCCAAGGCAGGTAGGAGGCTGCCTTGGGCATTCAGCCTTCTCGGAATGTTGAAAGGCTAATAAATGATAAATTTTCTTTCATAAATATCCTTACTAACATTTCGTTTTTCCGGTTTTGCCCTCGTAACTGTTCACCTTCTTCTTCGTTGAGATTGGCGAGCGAGATTGCGAGGGGCTGACGACGAGCTCAACGAAGGTTGGCATGAGGCCGATGTGGTCATGGCAACTGTCACCGGCCAGTGGCATGACCTCGGCAACCCCCGCGAGTCGCGTTGCCCAGACCTTTAGGTCGCGGCGAGTTCGCGTAACCTCCGGCGACACAGATCTGGGTCGCCGGAGGTCACGCAACCCAAATCTGGGTCGTCGGAGGTCACGCAACCTAGATCTGGGTTGCGGCGACTCAGGCGACCCAGATCTCGGTCGCGCTGAGGTCGTGCGACCTCCGACTCTGGGTCGCCTGAGTCACCGAGACCCAGATCTGGGTCATCTGAGTCGCCGCGACCCAAATATGGGTCGCCCGACCTCCAGCGAACCAGATCTAGGTCGTCTGAGTCTGGAGAGGTCGAGGGAGCAGAAGGCATTCCCGCAAGCGACGACGATGACGGTGAGGGCGGCATCAGTGAGGCGGGGGCAAGGGTGAGACTCGACGGCGGTGGATGGAGCGGCAGATGAAGGAGAAAGACTTATGGTCTCCGGCGGTCGCGTGAGGTCTTGCAACTTGAGACCTCGGCCGCCGGCGACAAATTTCAATCACCAGTATCCCCTACCCTTTGCTAGCCAACCATTTATTTTTTCTTTTTAATTTTTTTTTATAAAAGTTCTTTTCTTTTTTTTGATAAAAGGTAAGAAATTTTATAAAAGTTCTTTGTAAATGTAAATTTTTCCAAACACCATTTTATTTAAAGGTACTTTACAATGGACTTTTATATTACAATTTACCAGACGCAATTTGCATTTTAGAAAACTCATTAACCTCAAAGTCCTTTGCATTTTCCCAAAGACTTTCCCCAAGAGTCCAACCAAACGCACCCTACATTCACAATTCGGAACCTCCACAAATAAAAACAACATTATGAGAGTTGAAATGTGGAATGATTTGACAACAATCGATGTATATTCATTCAATCCTCAAATTTTAAATTTAATTAAATTGATTATAAATCTTTTAACAATTTACCTTGCGATACAATCAACACTAACTGTATAATGCAACACAACCAATACTAACGTAAAAAAAAAAGATTAATTTAAAAAAAATATGATTTATTTATTTTTTTCCTTCTGTTTCTTTTCACTTCTTCCTACCTTTTTTTTTCTTTTTTCTTTTTTCTTTTTTCCTTCTTTTATTTTTTTTTCCCCGTTCTTCCCCTGCCAATCGCCAGGCCTGCGCAAAGGCCACAACATCCTTGCCAAGGGTGGACCTCATCGTCAAAGGCTCTAATTCATTACCACACCAGGGACGCACCACATAAAATACACAAATTCAGAGAAACCCAATGCCTTTCTTTTTGCTTTCCCATAAATAAAAAACGATATCAACTCCAAAACAGAAGAAACTTCTCCAAGCACTGCATAGATGCAAACAAACCGAACGTTCATAGTATGTCCTCATATTTGAAGGTTGTACACGCCATAAGATGATCAGTGGGAGCGACATTTCATGCAAGGATCCTAACAAGCAGAATCCTATAATATTCATGATTCAAACTGCTGTGAAATATCGACCAATCCCAGGCAGTTTCAGCCATCAGACAAACTGATCAAGGTACTGATCCACGGTCGTGTATTTGATGTCAGGATAGAGCTCTGAAGCTTCCACTCCGAATGACGGCTCAATCTCAAAGTTGGTTTGGTCTCCTTTCACAAAAACAGAATGAGATATGGCCAATATCACATTGAGTGGAACTGCCGCATCTGCAATATCACCGGACAAGTAGACCGATCAACATCAGAATACTTAAATCTCAGAGAGAAATAGACAATTCTACATGCTTAAATCAAATAGAAGCGCATCCCTGACCTTGAATATTCTTCAGAACTTGCTCCTCTGGAACATAAACCCTCTCCAGGGTCTTGCCAATCTTTCTCTCCCACAAAGACACAAGATCATTAAACGAGTAGGTGTTGGCAGGAGGTCTGATGTACAGAATTTTGTTCAGGGTCCTGGGATCATCCACAGCTTTGATAGTATAGGTGCCGATGTCATCCTCCTTGTTAAACACCGCTGTATATTGACAGGGAGAATTTTAGAATTCAGTTGATAAATATAAGCCATTAATATTCCTAGAGTTACTCTCAGCTCACATTCAAAGAAGAATTTTCTCGGTAAACAGAATCACCAGACAACTCGCACACAACTGCATCCATACGTTCTTTTTTCTATCAAATACATTAAGATAACCTTCACGATCTGCTGCCTAGGCGGTATTGTGCCAAGATAAACCAAATAACTTCCATGTCATCTATTAGTCTCTGAAAGTGAAGACTAATGGATGTAAAAGGCCAACATCTCCAGACACAGAAGATGCCTAGAATTCGCAAGCTTCAAGAACTGCCCCACTCTGATCACTACCGTGATTAAGTTGTGAAAAATGTACAGAAAAAACTAAAAAATTAAAATGTGCATCTCAAGAAATTGCTTCTTACCTTTTACATTTCCATCCCCTAAAATAACAACTTTATCTCTAGGGGGGGCTGTAGCCCCAGGCTGCGACAATGTTGGAAGGAAGTAACCTGCAAAAAAGTTAGAAGACACATAGGTATAAGGGATTCCCTCGGCCTCAACAAGGCGGCGAATCTTGGCCTTGATAGCAAATGCAGTTTTTGCTGGCTCCACAGCATGGACACGATCCACATCATTTCCAAATTCTGAAGGTAAGAATCTCTGTGAAGAAAATTAACTGAATCAGAAGAAACATTTTTATTAGAAAGCAACAAAAAACTAGAGTATATTCCCCTTATCGAACAAACTTACATGAGTTCTGGCAAATAAAGAAAGCAAACTTACTCGAGACTGAATTTCACGTTTTAATACGTTACTATAACAGAGTAAAAATGATTACAAGTGAATCAATACAAGCAATGAAGCAAATTCGACCCCAAGTGCTATTAGAAAAATAGAAGAAAAGAAAACTGAAGATTTAATTGTCAAGGCATCAGCCAGATAAGTCTGTCGAGTATAAAATATGCAAACATGCCGTTTGCTTGGACACTTTCACAGGTAAAATATTAGGTAAGTCCAATGCCTTTCGTGAGCATATGCTGAGCTCCACTCACTATGGACCGTCATCCCCCAAAGCAACAACTACTAAACTATCCACTAACTGGGTTTTGGTAACTTATTTACAACAATAATGAAACCACCGAAGAGAGACCACTTGAAGGATTAAGCAGTTCATGTTTTTCATTCATGGTCAAAGAGCACGGTAGATAACCATCATCCATATTGAGTGCTTGAAACCTTTTAACTTTTTCAATGACCTAGAGTAAACCCAACCGCAGTGAAGCCCTGTCCAGTACTCGGATTTGAAATGGCTGTACTCAAATTTCGCTTACGACTTCTACACAAAGTCATGACTATATAAAAAAAAAAAAAAGGAAAGAAGTGAAGTCTACGGACTAAAAAGTCAAATCCATCCCATTTCATCACAGCAAATCTCACGAGGAGGAGAAAGCGATGCACTTATACCGGGAAAAAAAAAAAGCAAAAAAAAGAATAAGCTATCGCGATGAAATTATTAAAAAAACAGCACGACCTTGATATTCCCGGCTGCTTTGATGGCAGCCACAATCCTGTCTTGGTCCGCTAGTTGCGCTTGCCCCACAGCAGAGATTACCACATCAACCTGCCTAATCACACTCAACAGACTCTCTTGATCGTATATGTCTCCCTGAGGATCAAATAACCAAGAGCATGGACAAACAATCAATAAAGTCAGCAATCACCAAAAAAAAAATCCTATTTTGGCAATAGGAAGACTAAGAAAATGAGAAAAACACGATCAGATGCAGTTAAAACCTTCAATACCTTCATCAGACGAGACAAAGTATCATGAGAAATAAAAAGACAACTATCCGTAGTATAAATAGGCATCTAACGGTTCTTACCATGGCATCTGAAGAACAAATCTGCCACGTTTACTTCTACAAAAAAGTTCATCTACACAGTACATTACATATGGAAAATTTCACAACATTTGTCTCCAAATGTACACGTTCGTATCAGCATGCGAAGCTGAGATGATTCGTCAGTCAGCGTGAAAAATAGAGAAACAACAAATCGTAAGGTGACTCCGTCAACTGCGATCTTGCGAAAGATCGAGATAAAAATCGACGCCAGAGACGTTTCTCCGAATGACGAACAAGATCAACGGCAGGCGACGCTTCGATTCCTCGAAGCAGCACCACATGCGGGAAACGAACAGAGATTGCACGGGAATGAATACTCACGCGAACTAAATTGACGCCAAGGCTCTTGAAACCTTCGACGATTCCGGCCTTGGCGGGGCTGGAGAGAGTGGACTCCCTCACGAGAGCGAAGGTAGGGTGACCGGACTTGGCACTCGCTTCCACGATGAACTTTCCGATGTATCCGGTGCCTCCGATCACCAGCACTTTGCTCTTCTCGGCCATCTCGGAGTGGTTTTCACGGCAGAGGCACGGTGTTTTCCGGCGAACTTGATCGGTTTCTGGAAGCTACTTCGCTGTGACTGGACGTACAACGGGAGATAGGGATGGAGAGAGAGCGCTAAAAAGCGGGGCTCCCGTCGTGACGATGAAGCGTCACATTTATTGCATCCTAGAAGGGTATAGTCGTCTTTTCAGTGAAGTGATTTTTTCTTGTCCTTCGCTGGAAAAAGGGTTGCAGAAGAAAATTAAAATGTGTGAAATAAGCCAAAATATGAAAATTTAAATCTAAGTTTGGAAGGTGCTGGAAATACAATTAATCGCATGATTTTGAAGCGTGAGAGACTCGAATTAATTTCATATTATGATTTTATTTTATTAAGCCATCACGATAGATATTAATTTTTCATGTGACCGGAAAGGAAAGAGTTTTCCATATTATGATTTTATTTCTTTGATTACGTATTAAGCCATTGCAATTAATATTGATTTTTCATATGACTAGTAAGGAAAGAGTTAATACATTGATTTAGGATTATCGGATCGTATGAAGAAAAAAAAGTGAAAATGGTATCAAAGGGCAAAGAGCTGCTCTCCATGCATGTTTTGTGTTGATCACAAGATTTCTGTTTTTCAATTTTTTGGAAAAAAAAAAAAAAGAGAGCAATCTTGTTAGATTCGTTCGGGAATTCAAGAGCAAGCATGATGTAAGCAGATCATA
Organism: Eucalyptus decipiens; assembly: GCA_014182575.1. NCBI lineage: Eukaryota > Viridiplantae > Streptophyta > Magnoliopsida > Myrtales > Myrtaceae > Eucalyptus > Eucalyptus decipiens. The sequence continues at coordinate 3,936,184 of CM024613.1, read as the reverse complement.
AGCATGACGCGATAATGTCTTTATGATTAAAGTTAAAGGAATTTAAGTTTCGATGTCCATTCGAATTGAAAATGAAATTTTTATTTATTTTATAAAGTTAGTGAAATATTTCAAAGTACCGTCGTCAAGAAATTGACCCAAAAATCTACGCCCACCGTCCGTGGCATTGCGCGAAATAATTCATTGATTCAGTCCACTAATACACAAATGGCCGAGCTTGGAGATGGGAATTTGGTTCGAGATGCTGTCCAGGTTCATCATGCACATATGCCTTTTCTTCTTCTCGTCGGTTCCACACCTACAAGATTCAAACATTAACATCAATTCGATAATCCAAGGTATTCATAAATTTTTGTTTAATCGTACTATTTTTAAGTTTATCCTTAATCAACTCACAACAGAAATTTCATCCTTGCTCAAAAAAAAAAAAAAAAAAAAAAAAAAAAAACTGCTCAGTAAACCCCGCATTTCAATTGCAAGAGATTTTCCCCACCTTCTCAGGGAATGGGATGGAGACGCGTAAGTTTCAGGAGTGGGTTTCGACTCCCACGCCCTGCAAGAGGGTCAGGCAGGGCAAAAGTCTTAGAGTGAGTGTAGAGTAGAAATAGAGTAGAACTGACAAAAAAAAAATTACAATGAGATTTTCGAGGACAGATGTTTAAAGTTATATTCACTACTGTACCTCCATTACTTTTCAAAGGAGTGTCTATGCTTTTTAATTTTTCCAATCAAGTGATTTTGCTCACACAATATGTCTAGTCAATCTCTCCAGCACCAAATTCGGCCAAGTCTAAGTAACATGTCTGTTGAATGGTGCTAGAATGTGGTGTAGATCATACTACTTGTGGTTGTCGAAAACTCTATCTAGAGCTTCGATTGCCATGCTATTTTCTATGTACGTGTTGTTCTCCTACTTATTCATCATTTCTTGTGGGTGTTCATGTAGGCAATATTTAATCCACATCATATTCCGACGTCTTTAATGGTCCAGTCAATTCGATGTGATGCTACAAGGATTTGATTAAATATTGTGCATAAATAAAAAGACTTTAGAACGATTGAAAATACGGGGATTTTATTAGAATGAGTAGTGAAGGACATGAAGGAAGAGTATGAAACTTCCATAAAAATTTGGTAAAGTATTGCATGGTCGGTGTTGACAGCAGCTTGAGTAACTTCAACTGTACCTTTCCACTTAACATCTATGTAACGACAACCATGTAAATCGGCATTTTGCAACGGCATTTGGTTTAATCGAAAAAGAACTTCTTCAAATTGCTGGGCTTGATAGAGATAGCAAGGAATATGGTTTTAAAAGATGTCCAGGTTCATCATGTTCGAAAGGTGGAGGTAGTCCTGCTTGCCTTTTCCTTTAGTTCCATCTACCGAAGTCTTGAAGCATTGATGAAGTTTCGGAACCTTTCAAGGTATTGACCAATTGGTGTAAACCCAGCCAACTTCTATAAAAAGAAATATGAAGAAAAGTAAAAATAACGCTTTTCAAAACAATTTAAAAATGAAATTACTACACATTTTAATAAAATCGCTTACTTCAAGTAACGAACTTCAAATTTTCAAATCATATTTAATAAGACTCCACGTAAGCCTAAGGAGCACCCTTTGACATTTTCCTTTTATATCGGGATCGGCCGGTGCTTATCCATCTTCTTAATTTGCTAAATGGTCTTTGAAAAGTTCATTCAACTATAAACAATCTGACATTGAGAGATTTACGGCAACATGAAACGACGCGAGCAATGGTAAAAAAGATTATCGATGGGCCATTCAGGCCTTGATGGTCCGTGGGAAAATAATTAGCCTGCTACATAAGAATTAAGAACCACAGTAGGGACATTATTATATGCACATTAAAATGTCTTACGAGCTAAAGAAAAATCCCTTTTTAGCATATGATCACGAAGAAACAATTTTCGAAAGGTAGTTAATATATCTTGGTCAAGTACATCAAGGCCTTTCTTTTTTTCTAAAAAGATTGGTGAAAATCTTAAAATATCCTCACCGTGACACATTAATCATAAGCATTTTTCTGTAACATCAAAAACTCCCAAATTTATATTCGTGCGACATATTTACTCTTTATTGAGGATTCGTGCATCCTGCGTGGTTGAAGTAAAATAAAAACGACTTTATTTTAACTAAAAAAATATCTATTTTGTAACATTTCTATTCCAATGAATAATTTCTTTTAGAAAAGTCTTTTCTATTTTTATTCTTTGCAACAATTTATGAGTAAAAGAATGCATTTGATAAATATACAAAATTTATACTTATAATGTTGGAATAAAACCAACGAATTTTTTTATAACGTATAATTTCTTTTAATTTTTTAATAATTCCTCCTCTGGTCGATGACAACCAGTGGCCAACATTCGGCGGCCGACGATGGGGGGCAATGAACCGAGGGCGCTAAGGAAAAGAAGAAAAGAAAAAAAGACTTATTTCTAAAAATTATTCCTAGAATTTCTACTTTTTATTTATATCTCAAAATTGTTCCCTAGCCAGTTTTTTATTTCAAGAAATAAAAAAATTAATTGACGTTATCAAATAAATTTTTATTTTTTTATTCTAAAGAACAAAAGAACAAAAATTGAGAGAAATATGAACATTACCAAACATAACCTTGATAAAACCTTCACAAAGGGTAAACATATTACACATGTATAAATCTAGGGGTTTTTGATGTTGCAATAAAAAATTTAGGGTAAATGTGATATAATAGATATAAATTTAGGTTTTTATGTTACAACAAAAAATTAGCTAGCATAATTTTAGACTTTTTATGACTTTTTATTTTTATTTTAACAGATATATGCTGACGTTTCAAAAAGAAGCAGAAAAGCATGCGGAGGACAGGAGACAACTACCGAACTACGACCACAAGCATGCACTGCACAGGGCCCACCAAAAAAGAAAAAGCGAATTAATTCGACGGGGTTTAGGTGGGTGATGGGTAATGCTATCCCGGCCGCACGTGAAGAAGTCGCGACAAACGTTGGACAAGATGAGTCCGCGGAAGCTTTCGTCAACCAGGGCTTGATGCAGAGATGGGCCGAAAGAGGTTGCTCGAATTGGAGCCCATGTCCTAATCTTTAACAATGGCCTGTGAAGGGTTCACTCACGGACGGTGGTGTCGAGGGGTCGGGACGGGCCGGGTTATCATGATATCTGACCCGACCTGAAGCCCTATAGGCGCGTGATTGGCTTGACCGATGCGCCCGAGACCCGAACATTATATAATACAAGAGAACGGGCCGGGTAATATGGTTCCATTGAAGTGGCAAAATCGGAAATTTATTCAAAACTACCCTATATTGGGTGTCAAAAAAGCCCGAGCCGGCTCGACCCTAATGATACAAACATCTGAAAAGCCCTATCCAAAGATGACTAAGGCTTAACTCCAAAATACCCTAGATTTTAGGATCGGATCAGATTGGGCTGGTGTGGGCTTTTTTGGCACCCCTATTTATGCATATGGCTAAAGTCAAGTTGAGTTACTCGAGAGTAGTTTGAGCTCAGCTCGTTTATATTTGAGTTGAACTTGAGGTCAAATTCCTTGAGTATCTAATCAAGTCGAGTTCGAGCTTTTCGATACTTAGCTCGATACCTAATCGAGCTTTCATTATTAAAAGTATTAATAACTATAACAATATATATATATATATATATATATATATATATATATATATGAAGATATGTTATTCCAGCTTATGAAATTCAAGCTCGAGTTTTGATTGTAAGTTTGACGATAATCAAATTGAGATTGAGTATTTTGATACCCTAATTGAGTCAAATTTGAGTAGGAAAATTAATACTTGGAAGAGCTCGAGCACTGATAGCTCGAATTTGGCAATGTTGTATTGACTCGGCTTGGCTCGATTACACCCTTATCCTACACTTATCGACATGAAAAATGTTTAAACTTTCCTTTCATACTCAATCTTCCTATTAGATAATGAGAAAATATTCAAACTGGTTTTCACTATCAAATTTCTCCACCAAATTGTTGTAGATTTTCTCTACGTCAATACAATAATCAATGGATTTGCTCTACTACCTCCCATCAGGCTCTCTCTCTCTCTCTCTCTCTCTCTCTCTCTCACTTTTTCCTCAACACTCACGTACGTGTTTGCCTCTTTTACACATTTGTGTCTCTAAATATAGACATAAGATACCAGCATTCATGAATTTACAACTCGTCTTTGAGAGAGGTAAACTTAAAATATATTTTATATATTGAGATGGTTCCTTATTTGCTTGTTAGAAAGTCTAAGAAGGTAAAAGAATGGTGAATCAATTATTCCACAAATGAACACACATAAGGTATCTCATACATTAAATAATCGAAGAAAAATATCTCATTTGTAAATGGAACTTATTGCTTTGTCTCCGGTTAATGCTTTATCGACAAATCTGATTAATTTCATTTCTTCTCACATATCTATCGGTAATCACTCTACTTTCGAATAATTAAATTCCGACATCTACTAGTGAAATGTTTGGTGGTACCATATATAAACAATCGATATTGCCGACCAACAAGGTACCATCGAACCAGTCATGTGAACATGCTTGCACAAGATGAGGGAGGTTGTCCTCCTCTTAGACCAAGGCAGAATGATAGCCTGTCAAGTCTTCTCTCTCTTCTGGTCGGAACCTCCGGAAATGCGTAATTGTTTTGGTCAGGATCCGACACTCATTATCGCGTTGCCCACATGGAAAAATCAAAGTGGACCCATAGAAAATCGGAGCAGGAAACTCCATGCCTCTCTTTTTTTCTATTCAAAAGCCAGAATAAGACGTGGCCCGCTAAGGGAATATTCTGCCGGATAAGAATTATGGTTTCCACCGCAGTTGGGACAATTTGCCCCGGTCCGCAGGTCAAAAGGTTTATGCTCGATCGTTGGATGGTAGAAAATGACCAAAAGAATCCGGTCGAATCGGCAAGGGAACCAACCGTTAATCAGCACCGTGCGTGAAGCCGTTGACGGGAGCTAGCAGTCTTCCGATCAAAATCCAATTGCAAGCCGGGCATCCGCCGGGATGGTTCGTTTTGTTCGTTCATAAGCTTCATGCATGCCCGATTTGACTCCAACTCAACCACCCAACCCCATGATGCTGATTCATTTCACGAGGCAAATCTAAAGCGACGGCCGTATTCTTGTTATCCGACGGCCGTATTCTTGACGGGAGCTAGCTGTCTCCGATCAAAATCCAATTGCAAGCCGGGCATCCGCCGGGATGGTTCGTTTTGTTCGTTCATAAGCTTCATGCATGCCCGATTTGACTCGAACTCAACCACCCAACCCCATGATGCTGATTCATCTCACGAGGCAACTCTAAAGCGACGGCCGTATTCTTGATATCCGGCGGCCAAGAGAGCAACTTCATCCTCGGACATTGACCCAGGATACGAGAGGAATTTGAGAGGGTTTAGCCAAGAGTTTCGAGATCCTTCTATTAGTGATGTCACAAAACATGACAGGCCGCCAATCTTCGACTTTATAAGCATTCTATCGCTTTGGAATCGGAGGAATGAACCTGCCGTTGAGTTCTTTAAGCAGATGACAGTGGATGAAAATACTCGGCATCATTCGACTGATGGAGCCTACTATCAACTCAAATTAAAAATGAAGCGGGTTCGTGGAATTGCCCATTCTTCAAACGCGACAATTTAAGGAGAAAAATTATTAAATATCGATCTTTGATCAGGTTGAGTCGGATATAAATTATGTATGGATTGGAATAGACACGAGTCAATGAATTGATATTATATATAAATGAGTTAATTTGAGATGGATGATTTTTACTCTTAACTTATTCATTTGGCAGGCCTACCTGATAACGTTTGGTGATGGATCTCGAAAAATAGAAGTCGAATTTTGAGTGGTGTTGACTCTCCAAGACGTCCACGGGCTAACTCCACCTTCTTGCTCCTCCACAATTATTTCGTTTTTAGAACAAAGATCGTAGTAGGCCCTCCCCGATCATTTTTGGGGTTGGCAACCGAGATTATAAAATACAATTTCGTCGCGGTCTGCTTGAATTATTGAGAGCGGAACACGATCGACGCGATCGACAATAGGGAAGCCGCGCAATTTGGTCTCGATTCGTACTCCGACGTGGTGCCACCCGTTGGCCGCCGTGTGGGAAGGGTCGTTTGGGAAAGTCCACCGAAAGAAAACTTGGGGCGGCGCTAGACGGCCAGAAAGTAAGAGCAAAGCAACGTCCTATGAAAGAAAAGGTCATTTCTTTGGGGATCGAATCTTTGATCATTTCCGTAATGGTTTTCTTAATATTATAAATATTAATATCATGAAAAATCATAAATTTACATATCTATAACAGATTTACTTCAACCTACAAGAATCTTAAACCGATATATTTATGATAAATTTATCCTCAATTAATTTCCGTTATATTTTACCATCCAATTGCTAAATTAGAGATAAGATAGTAAACATGTATACTGGTTTAGGGTTTTATTTTTCCTTTGTCATGAGTGTACTAATTTAAGATCTTTTGTGGTATTAATCAAATTTAGCAAAAATTAAAAAAGAATAAATTTGTAACACATGTATCGGTTTGGGTTTTTTAGTAGTCACATATATTGGTTAAGGATTTTTTGTAATATAAAATTAGTTTGGTCATAAATTTGTTACATTTGTATCAGTTTAAGATTCTTCGTGATATTAAACCAAATTATAACAATAATAATGACTTATTTGTGATAATCTCGTGGATATTCCATGAGCAACATTTTCAAATATCCAAAGATTAATTTTAAATTTATGGTGTAATTTAGCAAATTGGGAAACAAAAAGGTGGGTGAAATTCATGTGACCGCGTGTCGTTGTCGTCATTTTCTCTTGTGTTTTCTAACAAAAAGAATCCGATGCACTTGCATGTGCACACGCTATCTTTAAACTTTTAAAGGACATCCATACTGACTTAAGATCTTGTTGTCTTCTTTGGAAGGTTTATAAATTATATACACGACCTATTCGAAACAAGCAACATTATGTTTTGCGATTATTAAAAACAGACCGTAAAAGTACCGACCATGTCATGTAAAAGGTCCGACGTCCATGTTAGCGATTTAATTTTAAAAATTAGTAGGTTGACGAATTTGTTATTTTCAAGACCGAAATTCTTGTTGGGTTATATAACGAAATCTTTTGAGAAAATTTAGATCAAACACATTATCCATCATTCAAAAAAAAAAATCTAATCTTGAATTTTGATTAGATATGGAGGATTTCCTCTTTCAAAGATTTAAAGCAAAAAAATATACGTAGATATGATTAATAAATATAAGCCATCGATCCTCTCAAAATTAATAATTAAATAGGAAACAAAATTCATCAGTTATTGCATTTGTATACAATTGCTTTGTACGGCTACAATTTTGGGAGCATCCCAGGGAACAAATTAGACTAGCTGAACTTAAATAATCCTTTCCAGCCAAAAAAAACAACTCAAATTATCCTTTATAAAAGCATGAAAAGTGTTCTTACCAAAAAAATTCAAAAGTTTGTATAATCTGACATCCTTCTAGAAAAGAAAAAAAACCATTATTTTCATAATTCCCTTATTTCATTCACATACAACAGAGATAACAAACAACATTTCCCTTATATCATCCGTAATTTTGATATTTTATTTTATTCTTTAACGTAGCAATTTTGTGATATTCTAAATAGGTGCAGAACTAAGTTCAATTTTGCCTGTCCGATTACCCGCATACATCGAGATTAAGGAAATTTTTTTGGTCAATAAGGAAATTCATAAAATATTAATTTAAAAAAAAATAGGGCACAGATGAGAGCTCATAGGACTCTTTTTTAGGTCCAAATGGTTCAACAATTTTCCAGTGGCTTCTCCAAATTCCTCCTCACCAACTTTTCCGACTTCCAGAAGAAAAACGAAAACGAAAACGAAAACGAAAAACGTATTCAAACCGATTTCCGCACGGTCAAAACTCCCCCCGCATGGATTCCCGTCCGTCCGATCGAAACATCCTCGGCCCTCCGATTTCGCCTCCCCACCTTTCTCTCTCCCCCGGTAGGATACGCGCTTCTTGGTTGCCTTTTTTCATCCCGTGCAACCTTCGAAAAAAGGAAAAATCTTGCCACCATTAACACATCCTACCAGCTTACTGTGGGTTGCCAGATCTCTCTCTCTCTCTCTCTAGAGACGCTCTCCGTTTCTTGCTCAGAGGAAAAAGGGGCACTGTCCGACCGAAGGCTTGATCGGCGAGCGTTGTAAGCAATCTCGCGCCTTTGCTTGATTCCTGCTCTTTCCAGCCATGTGTTCTGGGGTGTTGCTCTCTGGGGATCTGTTCGTCTCGAATTTGCGTGGCCTTTGATGATGCTACGGGCTCTGGTTGTGGTTTTAAGTGGTGGGTGTCGTCGATTTCTTGGGAGTTTTTCGTGTGCCGGTTGCTAGCTGGACGTGTCCAGTTGATCAGAGATGGGATGCTTCGTGGGTGCGGGTGGACTTCTTCTTCTCGGTTTCGTCGTCCTGTTCCAGATGGAAGAGTGTCGGAATTTGGCTGGGTAGATAAAAGTGTGTGGATTTCGTGATTAGCTGTGCTTGTCAGGTAGCTAGTTTAGTGGTGGAACAATCGAGGCTTTGTTTGATCAGCGCTTCTTCTTCTTCTTCTTCTTCTTTTCTTTTGTCTCTCTTGTTGGGTGCCTGCAAATCTCACGGTTTGCTATTGGGAGGCCAGAAGAGAATGCCTTGGTGGTGTTTTCGATCGAACGAAGAATTTGTCTTCTGGTTTGGTTGTTCCGTTTTCTTTTTCTTGTTTGGTTGCAAATTAGGTGGCGTCGATTCAGTCACTAGCTGATTGGCATGGTCGGTTTTGAATTTGGTTTGTGATTTTGCAGTTTATAGTAAGATGGTTTCGGCGAGTACGTCGTGTTGAGGCGTAGGCGCCCAGTCCAGTTGTGGCTGTTTATCTGCTACATTTTCAGTAAATGGGCTGCTTCCACTCTACTCAAAGAAGACAATTCCCTGGTTACGAGGACCCTGTGACTCTTGCCTCGCAGACAGCTTGTGAGTATCTCTGAGAATTCACCAGTGGCAAACGATTTCAGTGTCGCTTTCTGGTGCTTTCCTAATTTTGCTTTAGTCGTGCAATAGTGATAATTCTGAGTGAATGGGTAATTTTAACTCTTGGAACCAAACTGTATTCCAAAGCAATCAGCTTTTGTCTTGCGCTAATTCAGAAAAGTTCACTAGCTAGCCTGCATGTGACTGTAGGAGGTAATGTAACTTTCTGCTTAGGTTTGAGATACAATAGGACTGATGTGACTGTGATCTGTTCACAAATTTCTTGGTTGGAAATCTGAACGCATGCTTTATCATCCTTTAATGATCATGAAGGCTATGGGTGAGAGTCATGCTTGTCTGGTCAGCAATTTTTTCCTTAAAATATCCTGACTCCTATCAATTTGCGTTTGTCAGTCAGTGTCAGTGAAGTTGAAGCACTATTTGAGCTATACAAGAGCATCAGCGGCTCTCTAGTTGATGATGGGTTGATAAATAAGGTAAGATGCACCTCTGATTGGTAGGGAACACTTAATTTTTTATCGTGTCATTGCACAGCGTGCTTTAATTTCATTTTCTCACCTTAGATGTCTTCTCCCTAGAAAATCTAGAATATATAGAAGAAGATTTTTCCAAGGATAAGGAAATGTGTTCTCTTCAGTCAGACTCGGCAAATTTTTCTTGCTTTGTTGACCCAGTGGGTCTTTCTTGAAATGCCATTTTGCCTGCTTTTATAGTCCTTTCTTTGAGCAGAAGACTGAATAATGTGTAAACTATGCATTTTGGTATCATGTCTCAGGCTTTTGTGACTAATAAGTCTGTGAGCTAAAAGCGCTTTCCCCCTTTGCCTTTACAAACTCATCCATAGGCCAATCTTGTGGAAAAGTAGATGACACTTATTTTTTTATCAGTTAATAATTGCATGGTCATCTTACCAGTGAATAGTTAATCTCAGGAATTCATAGTGATCTATAAGCAGACTGGTAATCTCATGATTAGTTCGGTAGCATAAATTTTGTTTTTCTTCATGTTCTGATAAAATTTCAAGTTAAAGTAAAACGGAGGTATGATGGTGGGGAGGACATCCATGCCCTCTGCTCTCCTGCATGTCCCCTTCTCTTAGTTCTCTATATCCAACAACATGTGGATCCAAAGCATTGTTGAAAGCAACTTAAATTGTACTGTCGATTGGGGCTGAGGGAGGGGGTGGGGGATGATGATAGGAAAAGTCTCCATTTTGAGATAGTATGTTCAGTCCATTCATTTTTCCTTTGTTTCTTGTGTGTGTTTTGATTTGCTCTTGTTCGCAAATTCTGGTTCATTTATGAAAAGAATTTGCTTACCGTGTATTCCAGGAAGAGTTTCAGTTGGCTTTATTCAAGAACAGGAAGAAGGAGAATCTCTTTGCCAATCGGGTAATTGACTTGGTTTGCTTGTTTCTTCTCTTATGTTGCCCATGCCTTCTCTTGTGTTTCCTCTTTGCTGTTATAAAATCCTCCAGATATTATGTTGATTTGGATAAATTTCAAAATCCTGGTATAAAGTTTTCCCTTCTATAGTAAATATTCTGCAATTGAATAAATCTGCCTCAAAATTGGATTTACCATTAAGTAACTCAATTATCCAATTTAGTTACTCTGTGCCCATTCAGCATAATACCTTTTGTTGAGTAATTAGCGAATTGGACTCCTAACTTTTGTTCTCTTGTGTGCAGATCTTTGATCTTTTTGATGTTAAGCATAAGGGATCCATTGACTTTGGTGACTTCGTTAGATCTCTTAATGTCTTCCATCCAAATGCTTCTCAAGAAGATAAGATTGACTGTAAGTTCACAAAGTGCAGATTTTGTGCTGGCTGCTATAGAATTTGATTTCAAGTGCCACCCTTCTCTTGTTCGTCACTTTTTTTCTAAGCATATTATCCTTCAATTTTGACACGTTTATTGCTCAATTGCAGTCTCCTTCAAGCTATATGATTTGCATGGTACTGGATTTATCGGACGTCAAGATGTAAGTGAGATGCAAAGTTCATTGAGCGATAGTTACGGATGCTATATATTAGCACTACCTCAACTGCTTTCTCTCCAATAAGAACCTGTGTCAGAGTATAGAATAGAAGGACGAGAATTACACTCGAATCATCTCAATTCAATGGGGACCATCCTGAATAAATGTACTTGGTGTTTACGTTGTGTGTGTCAACTCTGCCCACGGTCAAAACACCCTATTCAGTTGACTTTGTCCCTCCAATTTATATGGTATTCATAAACCAAGCGATTCAATTTTGAAATTAAATGCTTGACTCATGGTGCAAGCATTAGGTAATTTGTAGAAAAGAATGTCTCGCTGATTGATGTATGGATTACCAGTTTTAACAGAGTCTCATTCGGTGCTTGATTTGGCAGGTCAAGCAAATGTTGATTGCCCTTCTATGTGAGTCAGACATGAAATTGGCTGATGACACGATTGAGATAATACTCGATAAGGTGAGTCGCCTTTATTTGGATAGGAGTAGCATCAGACAGGAGGTCTTACTGTGCTGGAAGGATTGAAAAAGACCAATTATATCCATGAATTTTTTGCTTTTGTAGTTTATGGCCAATTATTAGGTTGAGACAGTAAGTCTGTCGTTTTACTACTGAAGTGATCTTATTCGAATGGTTATACATTTTGAAGTAATAAAAGATGAAGCTTAGTGATGGGAAACTCTGTCGCCTATTTAAGCAGAAGTGCGGCATTGGACATTCTTCCAGGAAGGCGTGCATGTCCATCCCGTTGTGCAGGAACTCTATGTGTCCCAATCCATGTCTTTGTGGATACCTAATTTTTTAATTGTCTGCAGACTTTCTTGGAAGCTGATGTGAACCAGGATGGGAAAATCGATAGGGATGAGTGGCAGAACTTCGTTTCCAAGAATCCATCATTGTTAAAAATCATGACCCTCCCTTATTTGAGGTGATTCCCTATTCCCATACGCTCGTCCATTTGCATGGTCATCTTTGATATATTTATTCTGCTCTCCTCTTGAACTACAGGGACATAACGACCACTTTTCCTAGTTTTGTGTTCAACTCTGAAGTTGATGAGATTGCTACATAGAGGAAGCCGGGGTGCGGGATGTTTAATGTCCCTAGACTTCAGTACTAGAGATTGCTTTAATTTATAAATGATGGAGACAAACAGAGTTTCAGGGTCGACATGGTTTTTTTCTCCCCCGTTTCGATTTGATGATGGCTAGAGGCTAATATCTCGAAGGTCTGCAGCAATGTAAAGCATCATTGATGGGATTGGCAATTTGTAGTCATTGTTTTTATGTCTAACGCAGTCGACTAGTGCACGGCATGGCACGGCAAGGGTGTTGCATCGAGAGCATTTCAATTGTGTTGTGATGACATGCCTTGTGGAGGCAACTATGTGAGACACTGAGAGTTTGTGTTTGTTTGATTGAAATGGATTTGTCCACATATCAAGTGAGAATAGCGAGACAGTAAAACAGAGATGAGAAGACGAACTTATCAAGTGGAAAACAAGTCTTGGAAACCCCTACACTTCATACGAGATGATTGTCAAATAGAGAAAACAGGCATTAGGGATTTCTCAACTTTTCAAATTGTTCAATTATGTTTTTTTTAACTCTTCCTGGTTTGTATTTCTTTTGGCATTTAGATCCTTAAATTATTGCATTTTTTTTAATATTCTAAGTTGGTTCTTCCGTCAAAATTATGGATGGAAACATCGATGCAGGAGTTGAGTCGTTATTAAATGCTAACGTGATGTCCTAAGTGGCATTCAAAATGTAATATAAAAGAATTCAGAAATAAAATGTACTAAAGAACTTTACCAAAAAAAAAAAAAAAGTACTAAAGAACGAAAAACGATCTTTAAAGAATTAACGAGAAAAGGGAATCTGAAGAAATTGGTAACATTGATCGGGAGGGAAGCGGGTTTGCCGGCTGCCGGCATGCGCGACCTCGGCTGTTGCCAACTGGGGTTTGTGCAATCCTGGCGATCATCGGCAATTAGGGTCATCTGACCAAACGCATAGTCCATGTCGGTATTTCTGTTTTTAGGATTTATACATTGAGCTGTGTTTCGCATCCAATTCTCATCAAGGAAGGAGTGTCATGGCGTGGCTTGGCTATGACTAGGAAGTTCAGAATTTGTGTGGTTCTCACTTCCATTCGTTCCCACATACTTAGTAATATGAAGTAGATTTGGATAGTAATGGAACGACTAATTTGAGAAAATAAAAATAAAAGTTTCAAAGATTTTGTAATGACCTGATCCGACAAGGATGGGAGCGATTGTTGGGCCAGAGAGGTTTAGACAAAGGGTGCATTTGTGACTTGCTTTGAAAATGGGCTTTGGACACCTAAAGGCCTTTTGGCCAAACATTGGGTGTTCATGAAAGATTTTACAAACTCCATAAGGAGAAGGCTGAAAGCCCAAGGCTAGTCTTGGGGTGCCTTGGGCTTTTAGCCTTTGATAAACCTTTGTGAAACACTGTTCATCTTCTTTGTTGAGGTGGATGTATGGGTTGTGAAAGGTTGCGGAGGATCGGCGATGGAGCAGAGAGAGGCTAGCGACGGTCATGGCAACCCAAGCGACGGTTGCTAGTGGATCACGTGACCTTCGGCCGTATCTAGGCCATGCGACCCTCGTCAGACCCTTGCCTGAGGTCACTAGGGTCGTGCGACACTTGACGTAGCGGCCCTCTTCCAAAGGTCTCGCCTAGGTCGCGCAACCTCAAGCAAGGGTCTCGCCAGGGGTCGTGAGACCTAGACCTAGGTGAGACCTTTGGCAAGCACCGCTGCGCTGGGGTCTCGTGACCCCAGCCGAGACCCTTGTCGAGGTCGCCGACCACAGGTGAGACCCTAGGTGAGACCTTTGGCGCGCGGCCTCGACGAGCTCGCCTGTGGTTGACAACCTCGACAAGGTCTTGGTTGGGGTCATGCGACCCTTGTCAAGGGTTGCCCGATTGCAAGTGGACCTCACCAGGCCACGCTACCTTAGGCGAGGGTCTTGCCTAGGTCGCCCAACCCCAGGCGGCCCTTGTTAGTGGTCTCGGGGTTGCTCGAGGTCCATGACCTCAGATGATGGCCACCGCCGACCATTGCCTTTCACTAGTTAGGTTTTTTTTTTTTTTTTTTAATAATAAAGATTTTTGAAATATGATTTACCCAAACACTATTTTGCTCTAAAGTATTTTGCAATGAACTTTTATGTTACAATTTACCAAATGCAATTTACATTTTGAAAAAATCTCTTTAACTTAAAGTCTTACATTTTCCCAGAGAGTTTTCCCAAAAATCTAACCAAACGCGCCCAAAGTATGGCTTTGACTATAGGATGACATGGCGGCAAGAATAAAACAAATTCCACATCACTTGGGTTTGATGAGATGATGTGCTATTAGCGCTAGTCTTAACAACCAATAACGCGTTTGGGCTGGGAAGAGTTTTTTTTTAATAGTTTTTTTCTATTTCTATTCCTAAAACAATTTTTGGGCAAAACCTAGAAGAACAAAATCATTTATTCGAGCTTTGGCCTGAAGTGAAATATCATTGACAAGTGAGACTAGAGATCGAAAATTAACTTATTCCTAGAAATTGTTCCCAATGGTATTTTTTTGCAGTGCCAATAACTTTTTTATTCCGGGGAATAAAAACCAACTAGAAATGTGAGGTTTAGAGACAAACAACCAATAAGGATTTTTTTTGGGCAAAACCTAGAAGAACAAAATCATACGAGCTTTGGCCTGAAGTGAAATATCATTGACAAGTGAGGCTAGAGATCGGCTCTTACAATAGTATCGGTGCCAATAACCCAACTAGAAATGTGAGGTTTAGAGACAAACCGTGGGAGTGATCGTCGGGGGGTCAAACCAAAAAGGGCTAAACAAGGTGCGGCTCCAACTCTAGAATTAGGGATGAACCACGTCAAAGCTGTTGGGCTTGTAACGATTTTATTTGACAAAGGCGGGAGTGATCGCCGGGGCTAAAGAGGGTCCCATGAACCGTGTGGAAGCTATTGGGCCCGTAACAATCCGGTTCAACTAGGGGATCGGGGCTAGAGAGGGCCTGAATAAGGTGCAATTCCAACTCTAGAATAGCGTTGGGATATGAATGAAACAAATCTTACGTTGCTTGAACGTAGTAATGTAATGTGTTATATAAGTAGTGCCAGTCTTAACTACCAATAAGCCCTTTTTGGAGAGAAACCCAACAGAATAAAATCGTGCAGACATCAGTTTAAAATAGATAATATCTTTGGCAAATGAGGTAGAGACCCCTTGTATCGTTGGCAAGCGAGGCCAATAGATTTTACCCTTTACACTTTACAGGTTCGATTTTACCATTTACACTTTACAGGTTCAATCACATAAAAAAAAATAATAATAACTGAAATATCCCATCGATCCATTCGAAAAGATTAAAAATCTTTGCTGTCCTCGTCGCTGATCAAATAATATAGGAGTAATCGCGCCCTGTTCATCGACTTACCGAATCGTAGAAGTTGCTGGGGAAAACCTCCGCCAAAAATAAAAAAAAAAAAATTCAAAACGACGTCGCTCGCATATCACGTGACATCACCGTGACTGCACAAAGCTTCTGAAGCTTTGAAAGACGCCGACTTTGGAACTCCTCTGAAGAACATTTTCTACACCGCTCTCGCGCGGAGACGCTGGCGACGACGGCGGCGAGAGAGAGACGATGGCGGAGACGAGCACGAGCAGGAGCGGCGGCGGCGGGGAGATGAACGGAGAAGCGAAGGAGAGGATAGCGGAGAGGCTGTCGTCCCAGGAGAACCTCTACTTCCCCCGCGCCGTCCAGCCACGGGCCTCCGATTCCGCTCAGCGCAAGTCCATCTTCCTCGACCTCCTTTCTCGCGACGTCGCCGTTTTCTTAGGTCTCTCTCTCTCTACCTCTGTGCAAGCAATCGCGTCGATTTATTCTTTTTTTTTTTTTTAATGGGTGATTTCGTAAGGTCTGATTGTATGTTATTATTGCGGCGGAATCAGTTCAATATGGAAGGTGCAGGAGAAATATGTTCACATTTGTATGTGATTATGTACAGAGAATTGGAAGTGCCGCTGTTGCTAGCGACTGATAGATGAATTAGTTCCGGCGATGTTGAGCGGCGTGTCCTGAAGTGAGTTTGTGTGATAATGAAATGAACAATCTGGGGCGGGTTTAGTGTTTTTTTTTTTTTTTTGGTGGGGGGGAAGGGGGGGATGTGTTTTGGATGCTTTCTATTGAATTTTGTGGACCTCAAGAAGAACAGGGTGGATGTTATGATTGAGCACTTGCAAATGTAGTTTTGGTGGAATCACGGAATTTTAATGTTGCTCGATTTTGGGTGATGCTTGGTTTGTATCTTGGGACGAGTGGTGATCTCATCATCCTTCTGTGGTCTTTAGGCTGGTTTGTTCAGGCCGTGAGACTTGATGTGGTGGCTGTGAACTTATATTTCATTGTGTTTGTGCTCTTTTTCTGTCCGTCAGTGCACCCGTTCTCCATGGTCATAGTGATTAATTCATTGAATCTACCATCCTCAATTAGATTCCTGTTCTTTCTTTGTGAGTTGATTGCTTTTATCTTTAGTGTTCTCGCAATGATGAATGGTTGGATTTGATATAATTCTCTATAAGCTTGTTTCAGATGACATTGATTTCCCTTGTTTTGAGATCCTCATATGATGAGGATCGCAGTCAATGTAATGTTCTTATGGCTTTTGTATGACTCTGTGTTTGTTCTAGCATGAGAGTTTCTAACCTAGGCAGTCAGATTCCTACATTATAGGCCTTTCTAGAGCTAGATGGTAAATGAGAAATTTAGTGATCTTAATAACTGCCGTTCCCTCTTTTGTTGATATACAGAACGTTATGGAACTCATTTGACGAGCGATGAGCTTCGAGAATTTGATGCGCTCAAGGATGATTATGAAATAAACTGGCATCTGAATCACCTGAGGACCATCATGAGTCCAACTTCGGATGAGTTACGGTCGAGATCAATCACTGTTAAAAATCGCAGGAGAGCTTACCTTAATAAGCTAATATCTGATGGGCAATACTTTTCGGAGGATGCTATGAGGGGGAGAGAGCCATATTTGCACCATGAGTATGTGGGGAAGTTCCAGGATCCTAGTGGGAGGAGTATGGCCAGGCCAGGGGAGAGGTGGTCGGAGACATTGATGAGGAGGTCAGAAGAAGCTTTTTTGGTTGCAGAGATACGGAGGGAGCAGCAAAGGTTAGGTGTTGCTGAGAGGGACTGGATTGGTATGGAAAGAAATCAAGTGGAAGAGGTGGAAGAGGAAGAAGAGGAGGAGGAGGAGGAGGAGGAGGAGGGTTTGGAGCCAGCAAAAGGAGATCACAGCATGAAAGCCAATGGATCTGCTGCCCCTTCCAATCACGAGGAGGAGGAGGATGAGGGGGGTTTGGAGCCAGCAAAAGGAGATCACAGCATGAAAGCCAATGGATCTGCTGCCCCTTCCAATCACGCAGAGGTAATTTGTGAAAATTGTAATCCTCTTGGGCTTTTAAAACTCATTCTAAGGACTATAGGTTCCCTATTGCTTGTCCTTTTCAATACAATACAAACCCTCAGTGTAAGACATGAAACAATATTTTCATAAATATTAATTAATATGAAGAACTGAAAGATAATTCTGGTGGCATGGACGGATTAGATATTTTCATGAAGATAGATGATATCATTGAGCAAATCAGAATTCCAACTGTCATGAAGACCCTTCTCTTTCATGCAGGACAAAGGTTGTTTATGACGTTTTTGAGTTCATTTTGTACCCTAAAATGGTAACCACTTGCATTGTTGGATGGTGGTATGCAGACTGCCGCTTCAGGGCAGATGGAGGGCGAAACTTTATCTGCTATGGAAATTCAGGACCAGATGGATCAGTTCACTTACATTATGCAGCAGAAGTTTTTGTCAGGAGAAGATCACCAGCACTTGGATTACTCCAAAATAGATGAGGATGAGACCCTGGATGATCACTGGCTTAGGGAGGCCAACGACGATGCCGAGGAGAAGTATTTTGACGAAGATTGAGAATGTCATGTTCAGTGATTCATCATTGCCATCATAAACTATGCATCTGCTCTATCTGTTGGCTGAGTTTAGCGATTATCCATCCATGGGTTTAGTTTTGTTCTCTCCATTTTGTGTAGATGATAATATTGGCATTTTGATGATGAATCTGGTCGATGGCATGCGACCTTTATGCTGGAAGGGACTCTCTCTCTCTCTCTCTCTCTCTCTCCGTGCCCACCCATCTGGCCATGTTGGTATCGTAGTTGTAATGATTCTCCATCAATCGTGGGTCGCCAAATAGTCATCTGTTAATTTTGGCGGCAAGGATTATTTCTTTTGTTCTTTACCGAAGGATGTTGCCTATGATGGATGATGGTGGCGCTGATATTACTTTGATAGCAAAGCCGTCTTTCTTCTTGGTAAAATTTTGTAATGAATTGGAAAGAAAATTTTGACCTAAAAAACAGAAAAGAACTAGAAAGAAATTTTCAGGTATTGATGATATAGAGGTGACGTTAGAGAAATATGGAGAACACACTTGATGGCAGATTGCAACCCGGCCTAATTGCTTTGTTCATCAACCTACATTTATCAAGGTTGATCAAGAAAGTTGCTATTTCAAATGCTCCGTACCTTTTTTTTGAATAGGATTCTGGATTCTAACAATTATTGCTTATCACCTATGGAAAGACACTACTTGCGGTGACCTTGAGGATATAGGGTGTATTTGATTTGGCTTTCCCGATGGTTTTTTAGGCTCCAAAAGTCTTTTGAAGAAATGTTGGAGTGTTTGACAAGCATTTTGAAAGAGCTTTATGATCAAAATATTTTTTTCTTTCAAAAATTATCCTTACCAATTATTTATATTTCTGATTTTACTTTTCCTTGTAACTATTTATCTTCTCATGCAAGGGTGGTCATCAAGGCCAAATCTAAACGACAAAGGGCTAACAAGTGGCCAGTGAAGGGCCTACAAGGGTTGTGCTACCCATGCAACCTTTGATGACTCTTGCTCAAGGTCGTGCGACCCCAAGCGACAATCGCCTAGTTTGCACGCCACTCGAGGTCATGCGACTTTAGGTGGCCCTTGCTTTGGTCGTGTAGCCCTTGTTGAAGGTCACCCCCTTACTTAAGGTCACCCGAGGGCCAACAACCATCAATGTTAGATTTGGCTCATTGGTAGCCATAGCTCTTTGCCAATCTGTCGAAGGGTTTGATTTATTTTTTAATTAAAAAGTAGAAATACCATAACTAAAGCCCATTTCAAAACTTTTTTGGCCAAAAACTACTTAAACCCAACATTCTTTTGCCAAGAGTTTTTACCAAATATAATTTGTATTCCCCAAAGGGCTTTAGAAGAGTTTAATCCATCATTAATGTTATTAAATGAAGTGCCATATAGTTGTAACCAAGCACAATTTGTATTCCCCAAAGAGCTTTAGAAGGTTGAGTGAAACTTATAAGAGCTTAATCCATCATTAATGTTATTAAATGAGATGTCACATAGTGTTACAGCTATTATGACAAGAGTATTATTTCTATTCCTGGGAATAATTTTTTAATAGAAAAATGTTTTTGGTAACTGCACAAAATTTCTGTTTTTGAAATAAAAAAAAAGAACATAAACACATTTGATCAATTTACATAATTTTTTTGTTTATTTTGATTTTTTTAATACATTTTTTTTCTTTCTTCCTTTTGGTCGGTTGCCAACCACGGGTGAGGCCGGCGACCGGCCAACGAGGGCTGGCGACCGACCAACGAGGCCGGCGGCCTCGCCTTGGTTAGGCAAGCTCGAGCTCAAGTGGTCGGCCTCGCCCAGGCGACACGAGGTTGACCTCGCCGAGCCACCGCCAGGTGACGTCGTCTTAGAGGTGGCCCAGTGAGGTCGAGCCTCGTGCGGCCACGGCGAGGCTCGAGCCGACGAGCCTCATCATGGCTCGACCTCTCCAGGGGCTGGCGATACTCCGATGAGGTCGCCGGCCATGGCCAAGGCTAGTGACCAGCAAAAGGAAGAAGAAGAAAAGAAAGAAAAAAGAATAAGAAAAAAATTATTTCTCGGGAGTGTTTCCAAGAAAAATAAACAAGTTTTTTATATTTCTTATTTCTGTTTCAAATCTGTTTCCAGGAACAAAAGTATAAACAAACGCGTTCTTTTTTTTTTTTTTTTTTTGTTCCCAAAACAAAAGAACAAAAATTTGTATTCGGAGGAACAGTAAACGGAAATTGCCAAACAGGGCCTAAACTCACGAAATGGTTTTTGCAATATCCCCGACCTTCGACAAAGTGCTCGACTTCATTTAATTCACGCGTCAAGACTAGCCTTTCTACATAAATTTCGATACACGAACACAGCATCAGCCTATGGCCAATTCATAAAAATTGGCAAGAAAGGTGGAAGACACTAAATACTGGGAGCAAATAGGAATCTGAATCGCCCGCATGCCGGGATACAGTCTATCCACAGGACCAACGACAATGAAAAAATAAAAAAATTGCTAATAGAATCTTTAAATTGACGATCAAAACATGACATTCTGCCGATTAGACAAAAAGGCAGCAGACAGAACAGTTGCTCTTATCTAGTTATCATCCTAGCAGATGCTCTTCAATTAAAAAAAGGAATGAAAGTGAAACAACCACCGAAGAAGAAGATGCTTCCAAAGAAAGCATTGTTTGTTTATCTAAGCAATTAGCTGCTAACAAAAATGTTTGAAGTGGCGAATGGCCATTCAACTTTCAGTTTGCTCCCTCAGCCTCCGGATTGTACTCCTTACTGTCACAGCGCTAGCAGTGCTGTAGCATAGAAGTTGAGGATGAGAAAAAACTAATTCAGTCATTTGTCCTAACATGAAGAACGCTGAGCACAAAAGAAGAAGTATCATAACAAGATATCTTACTTCAAAGTGTATGCTCCGCCCGCCTTGATTTTACCACAATCCTTGCATCCCCAGATTCCTACAACCTTCCTCTTCACAGCATACTGTGAAGAACAAAGTTAGGAACATAATGAAGAAGCAATACTACAAAACAGCAGCAAAGAGATTTACCTTCCCACAAAACTCGCAGAAATATTTGCTGTGTTGGCTGACCTCCATCTTCTTAATCTGCTTACGCAGACTCGCCCCATAACGGGTGCCTGCAATCCGGAGCAAGTCGATCCATTCAGCAACGTCCCGTAAAGCAAATCACTTTGGCATCGAACCTTAAAGTAAATTCCACTAGACTCAATTCCTATCCCTATCTTGAGGCCACAAATCTAATCGTCCTCACAAATTTGCGACATAAAAGATTCCCAGATTGCCCAATACACGACAGAGTTAAATCAGAAAGAAAGCAGTGCCAATAGGCCTCTACACTATTTCAGCACATCCAAGTTCATCAACAGAAGTCCTTAATCCAACCCACGTCCCCTTTCAGACACCAATGCCCATAATTCCCGAGGTCGGCAAAGTCGATGCCATGCATTCATTCGACAATTAGCTATTTGCACCTAGGAATTGCCTATAAGATCGCCGCTATCCTTACCGTACTTGCCGACAATGCCTGCCTTCTTCGTCCTCTTGGTCTGCAAACAAAGCAAACGGTGCGAATTGCATTGAGTTTTTCAAAAAACTGGAAGAGACCCTCGAAAACGCAAACACAATGCATGTAAACAATCCAGTTGCGGTCGACGTTCGAGCTCATATATGCATGTCATCCCGCTCAATCGCATCACACGATCACAGAAAATTGCGCGATTGTGGAGCAATAACTCACGTCATTGCACAAAACGAAGACGTCCTAGAACAAGACCATGAAGCTCCACTGCAAATCTATATAGAGAGAGAGAGAGAGAGAGAGAGAGAGAGAGAGGAACCATGGCTGGCGTGCGAGATGGAGCAGCAACCGAGCGGAGGCGGCGACTGGAGCGGAGCAGACTGTTTAGGGTTTGGCTAAAACCGCTTTAATTTCGCCTTTTATACGTTTATGTAGTCGGAAACTTTGATTAGATTACCAACGAACATAAATTGGGAAATTTCGAATATGGGCCCTGAAGTTCTGGCCCGGTCTCGATCGACCCCCTGCTCTTTACTTTTCTGTGCAATCAGCTCCAGAGATCTGTGTCAATCGAGTCCAAATTGATTGCTATTCGAGCGGCCCGGGGGGGAACGGACCAGATCGAACTGAGATCGCGACGTCCTTACTCTAGCACGCATTGCCGTAGTTAAACGGCAAGGATAAAATTATTTCTAAATCGGTCACGATTTAGCTAGAAATTTAAGCACTCTAGAGTGAATTATCAAGGTTTGAATACAAAAAAATCAAAAATGGCAATGTCCTCCGTCGGTCTAGAAGGCGACGATTCTTCCAATTTCAAAAAGCACCATGAATCTGTGAAAACTCCTAGTTGGAGTAAAAATGAGGATTTTAGATTCAGGGTTCACTAAAAGAATTGAATTCGACCCAAACGATGTGCTAAATGTTGACCCAAACGATAGCAATTTAGCACGGCTTTCACCTTGCCGACAACTTCCATTTGGTCGAAATTCCCGACATACACTACCAGCATCATGGACAATTAATGAGATGGACAGAAGAAATTTCATTTCTCAAAAGGAGTGACATGCCAAGCCATGCCGTGGTGTCATCTAAACATCTGTATATCTACAAAAGAATGGTCAGGGACCTCACAACCATAGTGTCAATGGAACCCCAACCCAAAACAGAAGAGAACTATAAGTAAAAGACCATAACCTTGTAGCTTTTTCCCTTCCCCTAAAGTGGCAGAATATGTGCAAAGAGACATCCTAAACAGATGTCCGTGAATGGTCCACCAAAATGTCTTTAGAACCCCTACCCAAAACAGAAGAGAACTATAAGCTATTAGTAAGAGAGCATAGTCTGTAGCTTTTTTCCTTCCCCTAAACTGGCAGAATCTGTACAAAGACATCCTAAACAAATGCCTGCCAAGTGTCCACCAAATTAAATGTCTTGATCAAGTTAGACTCCTTGGGCTGGTGAATATATTTTCGAACATATCGCTGAGGTTAGGATGATGTCTCAGCTCTTCCAGGACTTTATCATCCGATCCCGTTGAGGTGATTTTTTGCCCAAAATTGCCAGTCCCATCTGATGAAGTGAACACTAACTCGGACAACCTGTCCTTCTCCACCTGTCGACAGTATTTCTCAGCCTCCACTGTCCCAGAAGTGATCAGATGATAAATATAGACCACATTCTTCTGTCCAAGTCTGTAGGCACGGCTTATGGCCTGCCTCTCAACTGACGGATTCCACACAACATCTACTAACACGACCCTTGAAGCACCCACCAGACTAATCCCTTCGGAACATGCTTTGGTAGAGGCAAGCAACACCCTCACTTCACTCCTTGGGTCATTGAAGGCATTAATGGAGGATTGGCGCTGCTTGACGTCAGCCTGTCCATCCATGTACAACAGTTCCTTGCCATCTGTCCAATGAAAACTGGACTTGAGCAGGTCCCTTATGAAGCTCAAGGGATCAATGAATTGGCTAAAAACCAGGACCTTTTCATGCGTTGCCTCACAAAGACGGATGAGTTCCATAAGAAATCTGGTTTTGACCCCGGCTTCTGGTTTCTTTCTAAGGCTTTCTAAGTCACTTATGTCAACTGTTAACCCTTCCCTCTCAGATACAGAGCACTGAGAGAAGAGAGATGGATGAACGGATATCAAGGAGACAAGGTGACACAAAAGTAACGGATTCTTCATGCTTTGCACATTCTCAAGGAGGCTCTTCTGTAATTTTCCTGGCCGAAGAACAATCACAGAGTCCTGCAACCCAGGAAGTCTTTCTTGAAGTATGGTGCCTTTGTGTACATGCACGAATGGATTAATTATAGCTTTGAGCTTCTCTAGTCCATCGTTGTCGTTTTTTACTATAGATTGGGCCATCACATCCCATTCCCCTCTCACCTTGCTTCTTTTGCGTCCACGCTTTCCAGAAAAATTACCATAGCACCCCAGTGAAATTCTTTCAGCAAATTTTGGCCTCACCAAGCAGAGAGTATTAAAGAGCTCGTCAAAATTATTCTGGAAAGGAGTTCCCGACAGAATGATGCGTCTTTGCGTTTCCACTTTACACAAAGCCTTCCAGATCAGGCTCCGATCATTGCGAGGAGTATGTCCTTCATCAAGGACTAAAAGACCAGGAAGCTCTAGAAGTATTTTCCTCTGCTCATCATCAGTTGTATGTCGAGGTGAACCGTCTTTCCTATTGTGCCCCGTAAGGGACTTGAAGAGTGTGTAACTTATTCCCAGGATGCTGCTTTCTTTCGTCCATGAATACAGCTTCAACATACGAACATGTTTGGTGCTCTGGTCTCCATGTTTAAATTGTCTTAGAAGACTCAGAGCCACCTTACTTTCCTTCCCAGAAAGCTCGGGATTGTTGAGATTATGAAATGGTATATCCTCCTTCCACTTCTGAAACTCTTCTTCCCATGTGAGGAGCATGCTCCGAGGAGCAATGATCACGGGCCGGCAACTTGGAAACAGTTCCATATATGTTCGAAGAAAAACAATAGTCAGCCGAGATTTTCCAGTTCCAGGAGCATGTGATATGATACATCCGCCATCACAGCCAACTGTTTTTTGCCTTCTCAGCTCATCAAGCTGAATGCCTCCCGCTATATTCCTCCAAATGAACTCGAACCCTTCACGTTGATGTGGATACAAGTCACTCCTTACATCAGGAATTAAGTCCCAAACCGTGCCATGCACATTGGCCGAGGGAAGGCCAGCTTGCAGATTGCAACTGGAGTCTTGAGAGCGAATTTTTTCAAGCAAATAGTCCTCATAATCATATCTACCAAAGACTCTTTGCCCTGACCTTTCCAAGGGATCATTACTCTGAAAAATGTAGGCATAAAGATAGAAGTCATAAGCCTCATAAGATTTCTAAATCATAAAGCAGATGAAGAGAAAGTGAACTCTAATCAAATTTTTCTAATCATCAGTTAATTAATTAATGACTGAACCCAAGAAAATATGAAGAAAGCAAGTCGCGAAAGTATCCTTAGAATTTAAGCTACATCTCAAACTGGATTCATTTAATCCACCCTTTGCTAAACTTTTTTAAGAGTGAAATTTACAGACAGCGCAATCTAATGGAAATATGAAATTCTCTCCAAATCCACTGAACATGAGTCCAAACTTAATCTATGTCATTTTAAGTGGGACAAAATTGCAGATCGAAAGAGTATGTTCTCTTGAGCTGACACCCAGGGTAGCCAATACAGAGGAATCAAAAACCAGGTCGTAAGCAGAAAAGGATTTCAGGGCTTACAAATGGTGGTACAACATATTTGATCTCCAGCTGCAGAGAGAAGCAATGTTTGCATCTGATTCCGGTTTCTTCATCGAGAATAAACTCATGATTCCCCTGACTACAAAGGGTCACTTTATCAAAGTCAGGCTGAGGGTCAACATCTTTGCTTTCAACCTGGGAGCAAAGATGAGC
This sequence comes from Eucalyptus decipiens, assembly GCA_014182575.1. Lineage (NCBI taxonomy): Eukaryota > Viridiplantae > Streptophyta > Magnoliopsida > Myrtales > Myrtaceae > Eucalyptus > Eucalyptus decipiens. The sequence goes on along the minus strand of CM024613.1, from coordinate 3,910,576 downwards.
TACTTTAAATCAGTCAAACTTATGGCATCAAAAAAGCTCTTGCAATGTATATGTAAACTAAGATATTAACATATTACAAATTAAATGCAGATTTCTAGATACTGAGGTCTATCAAATAACCAGGCCAGGATACTATCATTCTGATGCAGCGGACTTGTGTTGAACTTTTAGCACGTGCGCAAGAGAATTACTCCTTATAATCACATATGGAGAGAGCAATACAGAAGTATTAAACACGAGTTTTGTGTAAACAGACGTGATGTTTCACTAAATCATGCAAAAAATAAGGCAACCCAGAGCCAAGAAAATTAGCAACTACTGATGCGATGAATCAAATATATTCCAACTTGAAATGATGTCTTTCAAATGTGTGTCAAAAGAACATTGGAGGTCCTGGCTATCAGAGCTAGAAGGAAGTATGCACTTGAGGCTGCTTAGTCATCGGGGCATGCAAATACAAGGCTAAGTTTCATTGAGAATTGCATGTGTTTGTTTAGGGCGTGACACGCTGACAGCTGATATAATAAGTGCTTGGGATATAGCCTATTTCAACTAAAAGCTGAAATTTGACAACATCCCAGCTCAGAAGGAAATCTAACACAATCTCCATGTGAAATTAGACCAAAGTTTTCAGTAAGCATGACAAAGTAATTCATAACATCGCTCCACTATAATGTGAGAAAAAAGAAGAATTGCAGTTACTCTAAACCAAGCAAAATGGTCTTAAAATGACAACAAAGTATAATTACTGCATCCTTAATTTAAAAGGAAGGAGATGTTTCTGTCTCCACCCACCCGATCAGCATTATAAGAGTCGATCTCACTAGCCCGGAGACAAAAGTCAAGCTCATCCCACAGCTTGTCCAGTTCTTTCTCGTAATCTGATTTCTCCAGCTGCTTTGGTTCCTCTTCTCCAAAAGTAAATTTCAATGGAAGAATCCATTCACTGCTTTGGCTATTGGTTTCTCCTTCACAAGTTGCGTCTCTAAAAGCATCTGCTTCTTTGGGGTAATCTCCCCCTTATCCCATATAGAATCCACCAGAATTTTGATGACATCGTAATCTTGGGGAGAACGAACGCGCTTTCTCTTGGATAGGAATGGAAAATCTTCACCTTTCCCACATTCCTTCAGTGGACATTCTGCACCATTATCCATGTTTGAACCAGCTTTTCTCTTAATGGATTTGGATGATAAGTTTTCTGGGTTGTGCTTTTCACTATCAGAGATATTGTCATCTTTATTGTCCTTAGATTGATCTATACATGACTTTGAACTAGCTTTTATATAGTTTGATGCTGCAGCAAAATCAGTTTTGTCTCTTACACAGTGAGTGTCCTGATTAATGAGAATTTCATCTCTGACATGGTATTTTTGAGATAAGCCAAGATCATCATCACCATCATCATCATCATCGTCAACATCGAGTGGATGGCTGAACGTGCCAACCTTCATCGTATCCCTCCCTTGCCTCCCAAAATGTGATCGAGTTCGTCGTGCCACACAATTGTGCTCTTCACCGAAATTAACAGCGCTCTCTTTGTTGTCATATTCATCACTAAGAGAACCAAGCGGGATTTTCAAACCAAATGCTTTCCTCTTCTTCAAATCAGGCACGGCTGTCCCTTCTTGAGGTCGGTCAGAAGCACTTTCTTCTTCTATAATGTTACGTGGGCTTGCTTTCCTGTTCTTCAAATCGGGTACGGGTTTCCCTTCTTGAGGTCCATTGAAAGCACTTTCTTCTTCTGTAAACTCACATTGGCTCGAATCTTTACTATCTCCTACTTCCTCCTCACTAGAAGATTTCGAGTTATCCGTGCTAATAGAACTCGTTGATTCCTCGCTCTTGTAATCCTCATCCTCATAATCTGTGATGTCATCCTCACTCGACGACATCTCATCCTCACTAGAAGATGTCTCCATCTCATCCGACACCTCAATAATTTCAATATGGCTCTGTTCCTCATCAACCTTTGAGGCACCGGTATCTACCATTCCTCCACCAGGAGAGGACGTCAAATTTTCGTTCTTTCCACCATCACATTTGGAGCCACCACTTTCACCAATGCTTCCATCTCGCCCCACCACAGCAGCCCCACTATTCTCAAGAGGACCCTCTTGATTCCCGCACATTGTCGAATCCGAACCCAGCACAGCGCGATCCTCAACCGGCTCATCACTAGAAACAGCCTCTTCATCACAATCGCCGCGGGCAGAACCGCCACGCCGCCTCCCTAATTTCACGCCACGAGAACTCGACGCCGCAGAATCACAAACCCCGGTCCCCGCGACCACGCGCAGCGCCCCATCGCCGCCGCCGCCCAAATCACCAGAATCGCCCGAGTCAATCGATATCACGTCCTCCGCTTCCGCCAAACCCTTGCTCGAATTCCGCCCCTTCCGCGACGCCGGAGGCGCTACCCCCAAGAATTCCACGTCCCCGTCGACACCTCCCGCGACGACCGTTCCCTCCCTCCGACGACGAGGACGAGGACGATCGCGACGGCCGCCCGAACGGGTCTGCGCCCGAGTCCGCTTCGCGACCGGCACGGTGTAACTCATCTACGAAGCAACACGAGAACGAAACCATCCGTCCCTCAGCCATAAACCAAAAATATAAAGAATAAATAAAAAAACAATTCGAGAAGCGCAACCGCATTATCGTCTACACTGACAGTCCTCAAAAAGCAACAGGCGTTAAAAAAAGGAAGGAAGGAAAGAAGGGAGAGAGAGAGAGAGATCCAATGCCTTGGCCGCGCGCGGGAAGAGCTCTATCGAGAAAGAGCGGAGGCCGCAGGCGGGCGCGCCGGGAGGGGAGGGGAGGGCCGGCGGCGGCGGCGAGATCGCGGGAGGGAAGGGGGAGGGAAAAGAGCGCGAACGAACAGTGCATGCAAGTACCAAAGGGAGGGAGGGAGGGAGCGTTTCGGCAGTGGAAACGGCGTGGACTTTGGCGTCTGTGCGTTGACTGGCAATCGTCAAGGAGCAAAAAGTTGTCCCTCTCCGGCGAGGTGAAATGGCGAAACTGCCCCTGCCCCGGGTCCCCCAGGGAATGGGAGAGGGGAGGAAACGACGTCGGGGAGGGGAGGGGGAGCGTCGTGGGGGCGAGATGTCCACGTCGCACGTGCAAAAATGAGGGAGCCTAGGATGTTTCCGAGAAATTACCATTTTCGGGAAAAATAAAATTGCTATAAATAGGAATCCTTGGTCAAGCCGCTTGCTATGAGTAGGGAGTAGCAATTAATTAGAAGAAATGGTCATGTGACGGTCTTTAATCTACTGTTAAAATAATAGTGCATTCTAAATTACAAAAAATTGAATAACAAATAATTATAAATTATTATGAAGCCTATTCTATCAAGAATTTGTAATTCGCAACATACTGTTATTCTTATAATAACCGAAAGATTATATTAGCAAAGTTCATTAATTATTACAAGAGTCTAAACAGTCAATGGTCTACATTTCGAGTTCAACAAAATTAATTTGTACACAAAAAACTTTTACTCTTTACCTCTGATTGGCCAAACAAGATAATAATAAAATCATTTTCATGAAAGATTGACCTATCTTAATTAGCGCCTCGTTCTAAAAATGTTTTAGTTTGATGTTTTAAAATATAATAAGTCATTGGTGTAAAAATAGACTTTGAATTTGAGCATGAGCTTCGCCTATCCTTTAATTTTAGGATAGTGTTTGTATTTATAGAGTTTATCTAGTAACTATCATAACAATTATATGAATTAATTGAAAATATTTTGAATTTTGAATTAGTTTGTTACAGTAATAACTATGTTAATAATTACAAGATATATGAATGGATTAATTCAAATATTTTGAATTAGTCCTAATAACTGCAGTAATAGTTAAATGATAAAAACATTAACTAAAGTCATGTACTACAGAGCCCTATTTCATTAGTCGTAGGCTCGCTGGATGATTAAGTCAACCGATAATATACTTTCGTCTCTTCACTCTTCTAAACGGCAGCAAAATCGAAAAATCCTATAGCGCTGGTGGCTTGCATAGGGCCTAATTCCAGAATAGACACAGAGAAATCATGATTCTAAAAGAATCCGTCTAAACGAAATTTTTATAATGCTGGTCTATGAAATGATTTATTTTCTTTGCTTTTTGAACAGAGTTGAACAACGAGAGGATCTGCACAGACGGGACCGAGTACAAGGAAAACCTTGTTGCAGAGGGAAAGGAATCATGAAGATCTGCTAATTCCTGTCGACAGCTTATGTAACTCTGTATAAATGAAGAACAGCAGGAAGAAGACAAGGACGAGGAGGAGGACCCTCCATGTTTCGTGCAAAATCGAGGTTGTTTGTGATGGTTTTGGGTTTCTTTTGTACCCTAAAACGGTAATCACTCAGATAGGTGGACGATGTTAATGGAGGGCGAAACACTCTTATCTGCTATGGAAATTCAAAATCAGATGGATCAGCTCACTTTGTTGGAAGATATGCTCGAGAATTCGGGAGATTTGCCGGGAATCCGATTTGATTATAATCGTGTACTAAATTAATTAGGGATTAGATTGACATATTAGATTGATTTGTAGAATATTTCATTGCCTTTTCTTTATCTACATCGTGTATTATAATTACAGAGATCTGTACTTTGAATACAATTGAAGAAATACAAACAATTTCTCCCCAAAATTCTTCGCTTCTTGCTTCACTTCGCTTTCTTTCACACTTACATTTTATGCAGCAGAAGTTTTTCCGAAGATCGCACCACCACCAGCACCTGGACTGCTCCAAACTAGACGAGGACGAGAGCCTAGAGGATCACCGGCTTAGGGAGGCTGGCCAACCACAACGTGGAGGTGAAGTATTTCACCGAAGATGGATAATGTAATGCCTAATCACTGGTAGGGGTGAGTATGGTCCGAGTGGGCGGTCCCCAACTGAAGATCGGGAAACCACCCACTAAGGACTGGTTCAAAAAATCAGAATCGGGAGTCACCTGTTGATTCCGTGGTCCAGTTTGGTTCTTGGGTGGATCCATGAAATCAGTCTCACCAAAAATCAACCAAATATCTATATCTTCATTCATTTGACCATAAAGTCCATACCATAAACAACCTCCCCACGCATCAAGTATACATTGCCCTATCTATTTATCGTTGCAACATATAACAAGCAAAATCAGAAACCCTATTTATTTTGTGGCAAAATCAGAAAGTAAAACAAAAAAAAGTATGTGGAACCGGTCTTATTATAAACCAAAATCAGAAACTATAAGCCAACGTTCTTAATAAGAACGAAAGAAAATGAAAACAACCACTACAACAACTAGATATTAGAAGCAGCTAAAAGCGAGAATATTATGTTGAAAGTGAAAGAAACTAAAAACCAAATTAAGAGTTAGAAACCAAAATAATAATAAATTAATTTATATTCATATTAAAAATTAATATATTATTATAATATTAGTCAAGTCCGAGTGGGTGGTTGGGTGGGTGGGTGGTTCCACTCATTGAATCGGGAACCGGATTGGTACCCAAGGAAGAACGGACACGTTTGAAGGGCCAACACGCGTCTCTAGAGGTTTGTGGGCGGGTCTGCAAGTGCAAAGGGAAGAAGGTGATGGAGGGTGGAGGCAAGGGTGAGGGAGCCGAGGTGATGCCGCCAGCTACTGTGAGGGAGGGCTGCGATCTCTGACTGCAACGCCGAGAAGACTGCGACTGTCGACTGCAACGTCAAGAAGCCTTCTCGATCGTTTTGGTCGGCTGCAACTGCCGACTGCAATGTCAAGATGGAGAACCGCAATGCCGCGATGGAGGGCTGGACGCGAGGCTACGACGGCAAAAGGGGGGAACGGAGGTGAGGCAACGGCAAGAGAGGTAGAGACCAAGTAAAGGAGAGGAGAAGGTGATTGCTAGGGTTTTTGCCGTTTGGACCGTTACTTTACTGGTTGCTTTTTCAATTTTAGGAAGAAGAGCAAGGAGAGAGACGACAACTTCTGGGGAAGAAACGAAAGCCTTGTGTAGCGTGACTTCAATCTTGGGAAGTGACAGGTGCAGGCAGTGGGTGGGGTGAGGGAAGAAAGCAGAGGGCGCAGGCGGTGGGTGAGGTGGGGGAAGAAAACAGAGGGTGAAATAAATGGGTGAGATCCATTTAGCCCCTAAAAAATATTGAATGTTAAATAACTTTATTAATACATGGTAAGGCTAAAAAATAAATAAATAAATAGGCGGGTTAAAAAATTATTTCAAAAAATAAAAGTATTAAATGTTAAATAATAATAAATTTTGATCATCGAAAAATATAAATTTATTTTGAAATTATTTCATTGATAACTTTTGTTAAAGTAAAAAAATGTCTTTCTAATTTTTTATGAATAAATTTATTAATGTTATTAGTATAGATTTATTATAGGCTTATTATTATTTATGAATTTGAATAAATTAATTTAAATATATTTATAATTTGAATAAATTAATATAAAAATATTAATTTAATATAAAAATATTCATTTAATATACAACTTTCTCTTTTAGAAATGATGTGTCGGCGTGTCGTGTCGCGTGTCGCGTGCCGTGTCGGTCTTCTTGCTAATGCCCCACTGATTCCCTTAAAAATTACCAATTTTGGGCCAGTGCGGTCTGATTTTGTGTGATATGGGCAAGTTCCGATTTTTTTACACATCCCTAATGACTCATCCTTGCCATCTTAAACGATGCATCCTCATCCCCTCTCTCTTACACCCTCCCTCCCTCTCTCCCTCCCCCTCCTTCCCTTAAAAGTTACCGGTTTTGGGCTGGTTCGGTCTGATTTTGTGTGATCTGGGCAAGTTTCGATTCTTTTACACATCCCTAGTGACTCATCCTTGCCATCTTAATCCTCATCCCCTGTCCCCCCCTCTCTCTCTCTCTCTATTTTTGCTCGTAAAGACCTCTGTTGACTCATCATAACTCCACTGCACTGCCTCGAACACAGAGGAGAGTGCGTTTTCGTAGCTGTGAAAGCGACCATTTTGTTTATTCCGGGTCCTCGATTCCCGTCTGCGCGGGCTCCAAAACTGGGTATTCTTAGAATCCAGAGTGACTGGCGACGCGCCAGTACAAGATCAATATCTCGAAAACTGAGTTATTCTAAAGTAGAATTGTACGCAACGAATATCTTAAAGCGTACTCGTTCGCGATTCGTTTACGTGCGCATCGGGTTCATTCCCTTTCCCTTTCCCTTTCCATGTAAACAGCTTAAAAAGGGGTCGACCTCATGCATGCACGAGGAATGGCAGTCGAGGGAGGCTGCGCAGGTGGACATCGATTTTCTTTTTCCTCTTTTCCCTCCCCACTCGATGAAAGGGACTTCGTTCCATTAATGGATATCGTGCGTCAGTTTTCCTTTCCTCTTTTCCCACTCATGAAAGAGACGAATTGACATTTGAGGATTGAAAGAACCATTTCACTACGAAAAGTTAGAACTTTTGGTAATTGTGGAAATGGTTGATAAAAATGTAAACAATACCCATAAATTGTATATATAGGTACGAAAAGAGAAAACTCTTTGTAAAACCGTTTCAATAAGATACAAAAGATTCAAATTTTAATTTCAAAACACTTGAGAAACAGAATGGAATCGTGAATTGATGCATTTGTTCATGGATGCAGTATTTGGGGATTAGGTAACTGAACATATTAGGCAAGGAAATATATACAACCTGGCAGTAGGACATCCTCTTTACTTTAAGGTGAGCCCGCAATTCATCTCCAGTGGTCCCCATAGACCTGCGCTTCGCCAGTTTGTCTCTGGTGCATTTGAATGGCCTAGTTGACACCCGTCTTAATAGAATCACTAGTCCATTGCAATTAGCTATTTTCTATTAGGCTCAACAAGGTCCAACCCAATTATGTGGCCCATCAGATCCTCTATTTAACATATGACATGGCTAAATTTAATTAAATATATTATGGGCCATATAATTACGACATCCAATTAGGTATGGAGAACTCATATCCTAAACCTTGATGAAGATTGAGATTTGGCAATTTTAGAGTCGGTCTCCGTACTCTACATAAGGTCTCTCTTTAGTGGAGAATGTTGGCATTTAATTACCACATTCTCCTATTTTCCACAAAATTGTTGAAAGATAAAAACACACCCATCCCGACTATTAGAGGAGAGCGGCGAAAATTCATATCTTCAAGAAAACATCTTTTCTCTCGTTGGATCAATAATGGCTTCTTCTTTTTTAATTATTTGAGTACACTATATTTATCAATTTAATCACATGTCCATGTGATTGAATAAACCAATCTAATACCACATGTTATAATAATGGGATTGAAATTCAATCACAATGAGAGAAAAAAGGTCTTCATGCGGGTATGAATCTTCACCACTCTCCTCTACACCTCTATGATAGTTGTGATGGGTGTGTATTTTTTTCATTCAACAATCGTGTGGAAAGTAGGGGAAACAGGGTGCCAACATTTTCCTCATGAGATGATGACATTGTTCATATCACGACCAGTCAAGTTGGAAAAATGAATATAAATGGTGGACAAAAACTGACTACGGGGTGATACGGGTTTGTGTTGGATGTTTGCTTCCTCTATGAAGTCACTTTTGTAATGTTGATTAGGAAAAGGAGTTGCTGTCGTTCACTATGATGCTTCCTGAAGGCTGCAGATGTCTGGACTAATTGAGTATATATAGTTAATGCAGTGATTTAGTATGGAGTTCAAGTGCTCCAGGATCTATACTTGGAACTCTTTCGAATTGAATTATCAGCAAAAGATTTCCCTATGCGTGCTTATGGGCCCATGCTTCGTTGGATGTTGTGCAATGCTATCAGTCTCAAATGCAGTTTTGGTCGTGGGCCTTAGGAGTTAGTATCTCACATTCTTCACGACTTCGTTAGATTCTCATTCCTTTTGCATCATAAATAAGATGCCGCCTCTTGCCTGGTCAGGCTTGTCGAGGAGTTCGACAAGCAAGTGAAGGTGTTGGATGACATAAATGATCAGGACACCCAAAAGATGCCCGACGAAGAAAAGCAATGAACGGTTGGCTTTCAGCTTTTAGATTCTGACGTCAAAATCACTTCTTATTGCCGCTCTGTTTCAGCGAATGACAGTAAATTTGCTAACATTTTTACACCTCGTTTGCAGATGAAACAGCTCAATTCTCATGTTGCTCTAAAGAAGCAATAGGTATTATCAATGGAACAGTTTCTGATCACAAAAATATTTCAAATCTATATGAGTGTTGCTCTTCCAATGTGCATTTTGCGAGTGTAAAGTATTTCCTCTCACCGTGTATTTCCTTCTCATAATGCCAAGCTGTTGCTCAAGGTAACTATGCAACAGGCAACTTATAGATTACTGGGAGCATCGCATTAGTGCTTTGTATCCTGTAGTACTAGCTTCCCTAACCCCAAGTGATGTGCTCTTACCTTTCTTTCCGGTAACCTGCTCGAGCCTTTTTAACTTTGATGCAGATACGCAACCAATGTTTACAAATTAATCTAAAGGATGGACACAATGAAGGGCTTGGGGAAGATATTGGGTTGCTAGCTCCATTCAAGCAAAGTTGAAACCCTCCCCATCTCAGCATCGATCTCATCTACTTTCTTGCTCTACGACACTGGAAAATCTTTGTGCTTGCAAACTGACTTTTGCCCTTGGCTACGTTGGTATCAATCGCACACAGTTGTTCACAAGATTAGACTTTGTTTATTTTGTAACACGCCACATCATGTTCCTCTTGACATGTGTGGGTTTAACATGTGTGGGTTTATTAGCGAACAGCAAAGGTTTTAATACCAACTGAGCTTTCAATTTGGGGGGCAGTGCACCAGTTCAATGCGACACATAATGTTTATTGCAGCTCTTTTGCTCAGGAAAGTCTGCTGTCATTGTGCACTCACCTCTCATCTTGATGATCCATCCTCTAAAAGAGTATTGTGTGGTGCCTACTGAAATATTTTCTTTGGCAGATATTAAATGCACTGTGATCTTGTGCTCTTGCTGTATACTGTCTTGACTTTGTTTCATCTAGTCATTCAACCTGTAGAGTTTGTGATGGCATTTCGAGCGTGCAGGATCCTCCTTGGAGTCGGACAAAATTCTTGACCAGCTTATTCAATTTGTTTTCCCATGATAAATAATATTTGTTAGCACAACAGTCACCAGAACATTTTTTGGTAACTACTTGAATGCTAAGTTTCTCACATCTGTAATCTGGGTGTTAGCAAGTACTCAGGGAACTTGGCAATTAGACACTGATGATCACAAGTCTTGAATGAGGATTTTAAGGGAAAAAACAGAAAATAAGAAGCTTTCTGGTCCTAGAGGGAGGGGTCCTGAAGCTTTAAATATATGTATGGTCTTCTAGAGGTGCATTAAATGTCCAACCGTCAATTGTAACTAATCATTTTTTTCCATGCTACACAATCTGAAACAGCCTACCTTTATCATATCACATTTTGGATTAGTGAGATTTCCAGTTTCATGTTCCTGTTTTCGTTCTGTATACTGCTGCGACCAATGTGCCAGAGATGTTGGTTTGCCCAAATATGACCTGTATAGATCGTCCTAAGAACAGCAGAAAATCAATTTTTTCCATAATACCCATGTCGTATCTCCCTCTAGTCAGGGAAGTTCCACTTCCATGTTCCCGATTTCGTATAATCTACCGAAGCAATGACACTTCAGTCACGTTGGCTTGCCCATCCTTAATTTACTAGTTTTGCACTTCTATGTTTCAATCCTTTGACCTTGGACAATTTCATGAGACTATTTGGCTCAAAACTCAAAAGCATCATTACATCCGTGCTATCCTAAATTCCTAGTCCTTCAGTTTACTTACTAGTTTGAAAACTCAGAATTAGTTCCAGAACTGCAGTCCATTTTTCCTCGTCTTTTGAATTGAAAGGATTTGATGTTGTCAGATAAGTCCATATGAGAACCATTATGTATATTCTTGCAGCTATGACAAATCAACAGCTAATAAATCATGGAAAGCGGACTATGGAATTGGACGGGACTGATCAAGCCATTGAGAGGTAAAAAAATTCATTTGCTTCCAAATGACTCTTATAAAGATTCTAAAATATATGATGACTCAATATCTGCAGGTACTCTTGTTTGATGCAAGGTTTGATGTAAACAAGATGCTAAATCCTATCCTCAAAGTTAAAAACTTAAGATAGGACTTGATATTGAATTGATGAACCTCTTTGAACAGGGTGCTATGTGTTCAGACATGGGCTCCAGGAAATCTGGTAGCAGAGATATATGCATTGATTGGAGCATCTACAATAGAGGCAAAATCTAACTCACTTTAAGCTTGACAATCACCTCTTCCTCTCTGGACTGAGTCTTCGTTATGAGCGGGATGCTTGCCCTCCACTATTGGCTTACAAAAACGAGTTGAGTTTTCATTTCTACATTCTAGACCGTGCAAGACACTTCTGATGTTGGAATTGAGATGGCGGCAACTGCTGAGGTTCGGTTTGTTTCTGAAAGCAGATTCTCTTTCTTGCTATGTCTTGTTGCTTCTTATTCCCATATGGCAAGCGTGCGGATTGAGAAGAATCTAACCCAGCGAGTTATCCATTCAGACTGAGAATATAAGTAGGATTGTCCATGAACTGGACTCCAGGGACGGACGGTGATGCAGCTCCCTAAATATTTGTTTGACTTTAGACACCTGTACTGAAGTTTGGCCACTTAGAATTTCATGAAGCCAAAAAGTACAGTAGAGAATATGTCCAAGGATCACATTTTAAACAAGTGCAGACCACTTGAAATTGGCTGAAGATCCTCCATCCCCACAGCACGCGTTCATTGGTATCTCAACAATTTCAATTGCGGATGTCCTCAGTCATAAAGAACAAAAAGCATGCATCTCTCATTCACATGGTAATAGTATGGTGACAACAATGGGAACGCCGTACTGAGACATGGACTTTGGAATAAATTAGTCGAAAAGCAAATTGAAAATGCTACATAATGTTTGGATGTGATTAAATTATGTTTTTTTTTTCATGAAAAATGGATTAAAACGTGCCGACGCGTCGATTCCGAGTTATATCTCATTGTGTTCTACTATGTCAGGTTCGAGTTGTGATTGGAGTTGCAACCATCATTACTTTAAAGGTAGGAATTGTCTCTTCCTTCCCCTTCAAGTGTAGGATGAGTCCTCAATGCATGTTGTGGAATTTTGACCTTGTTGAGGAGAGGCGGGATGTCAGGGTTGAATTGCTGTGCACGTTTAACTTTCATGCAAGTGTGGATCCACTTATACTGTACTTAGTCCAACTTGACTTTGTTTGGATGCCAAGCGTAACGTTCAACTGCTGATTTTCCACATCTTTATCTCCCTGTACACCCTTTGACGATCAAATGTCGCGAGTTATACTGAGGAAGAGCGAGTTGAATGTTCCCCCTCGTCCACAAGAAAAAGGCGGTCCACTAAATTCTCCTTAAAGTCGTCCATCATGCGCTCTTTGCATCGTTATTGGAATTGATGAGGTTATTTACAGCCTCTGAATTCCCCTCGATGCCTCTCTCGGGTTGAAGTCCAAGTTGGGACAGAGTGAGTTGACCCTGGAATGGGAGCAGTGCGTCCTAATGGATCACTTTCCGAATTTAGTGGGAAAGCAGCTCCTTTCATGTGGAAGTCCTGTCGGATCGGGACCCCAAAACAACTGTCTCAAGCTATGCTAAGGTTCAATGTTGCTTTGCTCCGCCCCTCCATTTCATCTTGTGCCAATTTGCTGCACTTCCTGTATTGCTTTCCAGCTGGTGCACCCAAACAATCTACACGGAAACTACTATGCTGCGGTCATCGGTAATGATCGGCTGCTTAGTGGATTTCAGGTGTCATTCAATTTGGCATATATCTTGGCTGCTTCTACCGGAGATAAGTATGGTTTTCGAGTGAAATCGAAATCGGAGAACCAAACTAGTTCCCACGTGTCCAATTTCAGGTTCTAGGATACATACGATGGGTGTCAAATAGGTTCTGGGTTTTAGATAGAAGTAGAAACTTGGAACCTGAAATCTAGGGAAAATTCCAAATAAGGATCCGAAGTTAACCAATTTTCTTAAATAAAGATCCAAAATGAACTTTGTGTCAGATAAAGACCTAAAGTGAACCCATTGTCTCAAATAAGAACTCGAAGTAGTTGAATCAATTCCAAATAAGAATCTGAGCTTGCTGGTCAACCAAATATTCGCCGACTATTAAGCATGTGACATTTCTGACCACCAGAGTTTGGGCAATTTTGTCCAAAAAAATTATAGGGAACATAACAAATCCTAAAACAGGAAAAAAAAAAAAAAAAATCCTAGGTTTTCTATGGTCTCCCTATTTTTTGTACCCATCCTTCAAAAGTCAAAGACCGAAGTTCTCCCCATTCCTTTGTACCCATCCTCTGCAAAGTCGAAGACCCAAATTCTCCACCAGTTGAGGCACGAATTCAAAAAATAAATAATAATAATAATAATAAGAGAAGAAAACCAAACGCTTCTTTCTTTGTTTGCGGAGACCAAAATTCTTCGATGGTCAAGCAAAGCGAGGAGCAACGGGGGAGAAGGAAGAAGAAAACGTAAACATCTCAATAAATAACCTAAACTTAATTAATATAGATTTTCCATTTTTTTTTCCAATCACAAATTTCTAATAAAATTGCCCCTATTTTAATTGCCGGAAAATGTTTGCTGGCAAGCTAAGGTCCTCAATAAAGATTAACTTGATCACTTCGGATCTTTATTTGACACAAAATTCACTTCAAGTTCTTATTTGAAATAATGGGTCCACTTCGGGTCCTTATATGACACAAAGTTCACTTTGGATTCTTATTTGAGAAAATAGATTCACTTCGGATCCTTATTTGAAATTTTCCCTGAAATTTATAATAAGTCTTTATGTTTTTCTTATTCAATATCTTTGAGTAATCTTGCGATATTTATGTAATATGAAATCATTAATCTGAGCTTCCATTTTCAATGATATATATGTTTGAATTTTTACTATATTAATATTTTATAATTTTCACGTGTCTAAATATGATTTGCAATTAATGGGTTACAATAAATGGTGATCTTTAGAGATATAATTCACTGCAATAATTCAATTATGAGTATATATGGAAGCTGAGTAGATTTGAAAATCAATATTCTGACATAATAGATTTCAGGAACCTGCACATGTAGAGTAGGTTTCAGGTTGGAACCTGAAATCGCTCGTTCCTAGTGTTTTTTTTTTTTTTTATGTCGGTCCTTCATCTTGGGCTAAAGACTCATTCTCGGATTTCATCTATCTCTCGAAGACGTGGGAGTCGAAACCCACTCTTGAAATGAAATTATAAAAGGTAAATTTGCTGTAATTTCGCTAAAAGAAAATGTAAAAATCGTTTGCTGGAGTATCATGTTAAAAGGGATTTCTGCAGGGAAAACGAGATCAGAATAGGATAGCGGAATCAAACGTATCTCATCATTGCGTTTGCACGACGATCACAACTGGTCAACCACTCTTTTTTTTCTCCCCTTTTCAATCCTTCCAAAAGCAAAACGCCCCGGGTCAATTTATGTTCACGCAATTTTGTTGGGTCTTCTTTTTTCTCGAGTCTTTCTACAGGTTTTTCTCATTAGCAAAGCACAAATTCCTGATCCGTATCGGCATGAATCGGATTGACTTTGATTTCGCATTTGGACAAGTCGGGTCGCTTTCCAAAGTGTGGAAGAGAAACGAAAGGGGCCAAAAGATGCCGTAACCCGTTTATGTGGCTACCGATCTTGATTGGATTGGATTGGACGAAAGCAATTCGATTCCACAGGCCACGGTTTCTAGGAAGGAGGAAGGCAAGATGGCCTACTCATTATTAAATTACAAGTTCTCCGCATCGTAAGAAAATTGACATGTCTGTACAATTTATTGAACGCCCAATTAAAAACCGGGCCTCCGTGGCTCGTTTCCTTTGACCTTTTCGCTTTGGCCAGGATTATTATAATCTGCATAACCACTTCCATCCTTGTCAGAAACACTAATAAAATCTTCTCGCTTGTCCCCCAAACGGCCCGACGTCGGGGGCCAAAAAAAAAATACAAGAGCTGGCGATTAAGAAATTATATACGGAAGTGACGTTCTGAGATTGCCCTTTGGACTGACATTTTGACTTTGAAACCGGCGACCTTTGAAGCCGTTCCGCCGGTTTTGAATAGCCTTTTTGGACATTATAGGCCGAGCATACACCGATGATTTGAAAGTCGGCACGCCTTCGCATGTCATTCCGTCGGAAATTCGCCTATAACAATTTCGCTGGTGACTCGTTATTTTCTTGTTTGCTTGTTCGCTTATTACGCTCCCGATTCAATTTTAAGGGGGGGTGGGCATGGTGCAAACTTTCAAAACAGATTATTTGGATCTCGGGTCTAGTTTGCAAGTTTCTAGAGTGGGAAAGTGGTGGGTTGGTGAGAAGCTTTGGTCCACCAAAGTCAAGTTGACTTGAGCAAATTAACACCAACATGAACAGACCATGACCATACCATGTGCATGGCCTTAGTCTACACGTTTGACTACTTTTAATTGCAGCTGTCAGTTAGGCATGTCCCCAGGAAAGAGAAAGGTAATTCAAAGAGGCACCTCCTCCTCGCAGCTCTACCCGGCTTGTTACTTAGCCGAGATTAGGCATCATAAATATATACGCAATGGACTTTGAATGGTAATGAGCGCAATGGACTTTGAATGGTAATGAGTGCACTAATTATTAACTACTGAGTGATCCATAACCACCTAACTTTTTACCTAAATAAAGTGATGCTCCGAACCATTGCTAAATTAGAAATCGATAGGGAGATTGCAAATTAATTGAGAAATTGCACTTGAAGCATGCATGTTGCAGATCTAAATCAGGGTCAAATCTGTTCTATGAACCTAATTCTTACTTGGTCATATTTCAAAGTATTTCAGGCCAGCCTCTTGACTTATGGTGCTCCACGAATTGAAGAGAGGAGGGTAAAAAGTTAAAAGAAAGGGTCAACGAGATAGCCAATTAGATAGACCAATATGAACTTTTTATCCTATTTTCTAACATATGGACCGTTGAAAATTAATGTTGCGCTTTCCAAAAACTTGTGCTAACTTTTCAAGACAATGATGTTCACGATCCTTCTCATTTGCATTCTTTAGGGCGACGTATCCATTAAGCTAAACGTTTACCGACGCGTTGCATGGGATTAGACATTTATTAGGAGATTTAGGAAGGAAAGACTAGATAAAAAAAAAAAAAAAAAAAAAAAAAAAAAGGCCATCGAACTAAACTGAGAAAGTTAAAATATTAATTTGTAAGTGGTCTTTTCGGGAAATGTAATTTAATAAAAAGAAGAACCAATTTTTCATCTTCTAAAAACATAACAAATAAACATTTGCATTTAAAACTCCTTAACAAAGGAAACGTTTTAGCATAAATATAATTAAAATGGAGCACAATATATTTTAGTATAAATACAATATTTTGTACCATATCATTAGCTGCAAAAGTTATTCGTAAAATTATATTATGAAAGTATGGAGCAACTAATTGATGTAATGAAAAATTCACAATCATGATATAAAATATTATATGGCATAAATATTATACTATCTTGGAACGCTTATAGAAAATAGAAGATTTTGTCTACCTACCATGGAAAAGCATAAGATTATGTTATTATCTTAAGCAAAAATACTTATTAAATACAAACGAGCTAGAATTAAATAATAGAGAGAGAGGGAAGGATGAGGGCAATTAATCAGTGCACATATGTTGAGCTAATTTCTACGAAGAAAGTTAATTTTTTCTCGTGACAAGGAGAGTCCAATTCTAGTAAACTACAATGCTAAGTGGCAAGCTTAGAGGCAATAGTCACATAAGATTTCATCACAAATTAATTTTGGGCACACCTGATTCATATAGAAAATGGTATGTAAATTTTGTACAAGTCATCTAATACACAAACCAAGTATGTACACATCAACTATAAAGTTTGGTCGGTCTCATTCGAAAATTTGATATAATTCACCTTATAAATTGACTCGGATATTCGAGAATATATAATAATTCAACTTTTCAAAAGTAGTGTCATATTATTTTAAATTTTTGGTTGAGCCGCAAAGAGTGCTTCTGATGCCAAGTCGACGAGCATTGCACATGCGGAGTTTAATATTATTACACACGATCTTGGTGGCCTCTGCCTCATGTTTCATATTGTGCAATAGAATCTTGCTAATAATACCTCGTGATCTTGCATGACAAAATTTTTATTCCCCAAATATCAAATTTCTCCATTCCTACGACGGCGGGCCTACTCTTTTTCCTTTTTTTTCCTGGTTTTTTGGGGTATGGAAAGTGAATGCGGTCCACCACATTCTCTTGCGCATTTTCTCTTCGGGCACGCCATCCTCGTCGGGCAGCCTTTAAGGTTTCCCGTCGTCGTTTTCAGACGCGAGGACGGGAAGTGCCCGGTCGCACCCCGCGGGTCGGCTTGTCCTGACGAGACGATCCCGACTTCTTTTTTTCCTAAAGTCAAGATTCAAAGGCTGGCGACGCAACGCTGAGGGCGACCCTCACGCGCTTAGATGGATGAAAACAAGAACCGGAGGACCGATGGAGGAGTCCTGGTGAGCGGATGTTCAGGTACTGGATATGAATGATCTTCTTGGTCATCTCGGTCTTCGATGTCGTTGAACATCAAGTCCTTCTCTCCCTCTCTCTCTCTTTCTCTTTCTCTCTCTGTCTCATCCCCGGATGGTTGTTGAATGGATTGATGAGCTTTTGCTAGACAAGTTCATTTTTACTTTTTCATTTTCGCATCTGGGTTTTGTTTTGCCGGTCCTCTCTCTCTCTCTCTCTCTCTCTACCCATCTTTTCTCCCCTTTTGGGGTTCAAATTCCACGCTTTCTCTTCGATGACACGGCTTTCACACCTCAACCCTTTGAACTTTCAATCTTCTGTACAATTTCTTGAGCTGAAAGTTTAGCTTTATATTGAGCTAAATCATCATTATAGCTTGTTCTGTTCCGGGCACTTCCACGGATTCGTCGACTTGGGTTTTACCCTTTTCCTCTCTCTTATATACTCCTCTTGTTTGCTGCGAAGGATCTCTCCTTCGCAACCCATTTGCATTCCCTCTGCCGTAGACAGATTGATCTTCCCAAAAAGGTTGAACTTGGGTTCTGTCCTGGGATTTTCTTGAGAATTCGAATCGATAGAGAAAGAATGATGATGTGCTTTTACTTCAAGAACAAGTTCAAGTCCAAGGACAAAGCTGTATCCGCCCCGGAAATCGGAACCGGGCAAGAACCCGGCAACTCGGCTCGGACGACGAAGTCAATGAGCTCATTGCCATCCCCTAGAAGAAGCATACCTGAATTGTACAAAGAAAAACAGCACACCATGAGGGTTTTCACCTTCGAGGAGCTGAGGGAAGCCACCAATGGATTTAGCAGGATGTTGAAGATCGGCGAAGGCGGTTTCGGGAGTGTTTATAAGGGCACCGTTCGCCCTCCCAATGGTAAAGGTCGTCCTCTCGTGGTTGCCATCAAAAAGCTTAATCAGGCTGGATTGCAGGTGATGATGGCTTTTGTAGTTCAATCATTTTTATCACTGTTGAGTGCTTGTAGACTTTTTTCACATCTTTGTAGCATTGGCCTTCTTTCGGAAGTCGGGTCGTTCTGTGATGTTGCTTGTGATTGCATTGGTTCTGTAATCTACAGTTTGATTTAATGAGTCATTTGCAGTAGATGATGAATAAGGATTGACAGATACATACGAAATTGTAGCAGATGGAGGATATTGAACAGGTGTTTCAAGTGGTGAAGATGCATTTGATTATTTATTTATTTATTTATTTTGGCTAATGGTATTTGGATAATGCATAATCTCATCTACTTGTCTTAGTTATTGATGCGGAGTTCATGATCTGATATGGCTAACGGCAATTAATTCACATTTAATCAAGTCGGTGTCCTATTCGGTGCCTATAGTGTGAAAATTTTCAAAATATTGCTGCAAATGAACACAGATGATGAAGCTGGTGCGAGTGCCTATGCCTAGGAATAATTAGGAAAAAATCCGATAACTGAGTAAGGATGCGAAAAGCAGTACAACGTTTTGCACTTGAGAGGATCATCAGCCCCAGCATTGTTTCTTGCATTAAATTCTGGAGATAATGGTGGCTACCTCTTTCTAGGGCACTGTTTTTGGTTTCCTAATGTTGAATTCGATGGCAAAATAGTATCCGCACAATTTCATTTTATCAATTTAGCTGTATCTGTTGTCCACCCTCCAGACTTGCGGATTGATTTCATTTTCCAATGGGTGTTTTCTTTCAATGTGCAGGGTCGTAAAGAATGGCTTACAGAAGTTCAGTGTCTTAGCATCGTGGATCACCCGAACCTCGTGAAGCTTTTAGGATACTGCTCTGTGGAAAGTGAAAGGGGTGTGCAGCTCTTGCTGGTCTATGAGTACATGCCAAACCGGAGCTTGGACGACCACCTCTTCAACCGGGGTTTGCCTACTTTGCCCTGGAAAACTAGATTAGAAATCATTCTTGGAGCAGCTGAGGGACTGGCTTATCTGCATGAGGTCATGGAACCCAAGGTACAACTTATGGCCAACGCACTCGAGTTAGTTGACAACATGATTGTATCTGTTTCAGTTAGGATGTGTCTTTAATGTCTGAGTACATGATGCTCTAACTCCATCTATGTATGTCTATATATCTGATGGTATGATTTGATTAGCATTTTCGGTAGGATTTTAAGGCACTTGAGCCTGGTAATTTACTAAAAGGATTGAAATTTCCCTATCCATCTTGTAACTGTTTCTCTGATCCAATGCACCTACTTAGTCAAAAGAATGCAGCACAGCTTCTGAAGGTGTTATTAAGCTGGAGTCAACCGTCATGTTTACGTATCGCTGAAGCAATTCCTGTGACTGATTGTGCAGGTAATTTACCGAGATTTTAAATCATCCAATGTCCTTTTGGACGAAAACTTTAACGCGAAGCTATCTGATTTCGGGATGGCAAGAGAAGGGCCAGCAGATGACCGCACTCATGTGACTACAGCGGTAAGAGTTATCAACTGAAACCTCTGTTTTAGACACATTTTTCTGTTCTATAGGCATCAATGTGAAGCATGATTAATAATCGGTAAATAACTGAGAATCACCCTAGTCATAGACATGACGGCATTTTCCTTTCCTGTGATAACTATAATCAGGTGGTGGGAACATACGGTTACGCTGCACCAGAATATGTCGAGACGGGCCACCTCACGATCCAGAGCGACATATGGACGTTTGGGGTGGTGCTCTACGAGATCCTCACAGGGAGGCGGGCGGTGGAGAGGAGCCGCCCGCCAAAGGAGCAGAAGCTACTGGACTGGGTGAAAGATTTCCCTGCGGACAGCAAGAAGTTCATAATGATAATAGACCCACGGCTACGGAATCAGTACTCTTTCACTTCAGCTAGGACGGTCATGAAATTGGCGGAGAGTTGCTTACTCAAGAATTCAAAAGAAAGACCCGCAATGAGTCAGGTGGTATTGACCTTAAAGCAGGCAATAGAGCAATCAGGAGAGGCAGCACCTTCTGTCACTGGTGGGAATGCTGAATCATCCGGTACTAAAAAAGTTGGTCAAAGGAGGAAGTAACATGAATCAATCTAATCCATGGAGGTCTGCTACTTCCATGTCGAGATCGGCATAAGTAATTAAAGTATCTCTAGATATACAAAGGACGCAATTGTGCAAGAAGAAGAGAGAGGCGATGCAGATGCGCGACGGAATCTGTTAATTTGATGTAAATGTTAGAGCCATTACAGAGCCCGTGAGGAGAAATTTCAGGAGATTAATTTCTATTCTTTCTTCTTTTTTTTTTTCCTGTGGTCACTGAGAATCTGGGGGATGTTGTTCTCATTGCTGTGTAAATCAACCTTTTCTGGTCCTCTGTTGGTTCTGTTTTTTGCAGTTGTTGCTGTTGAGGTGGTTGTGTTTGGACATTTTTTCCTCCTTGATTTCCAACATAGAGATGGTATTGGCGCACTTACATATGATATGTGGCATCAGCAACTCAATGGAAGATGACTTATGCTTTGTCATTATTGCGAATAAATCTTAAAAGTTTTGCAGAGCTATAACGAAGATTCCTCTGATTTTTAGGATGGCGCACTCTCTATATATGTCACATGGGCAACTCTCGACCGAACATTCTTTGTGGAACTTCTGGACTGATTTGCTTCAGATAAAAAATTTATGACAAGGGCATTAATCACTTCCATAGTGGTGGTAGGCCTACAACAATCGTGGGGTTGTGTCGGGCAATAACCGTAAAAGAGGGTTATGTTAATAAATGTTCGACTAGTGCTAAATGAGAATTTATGGATGGAAATGACAATTCTCAATGCACAATAGATAACTCTTGATATTGAATATATATATATATATATATATATAAACACAACTTTCTAAGCATAATTATTACTTCCCATTAAAACTCCGTTTATTTCATGGAAAATGAAAACTGAAAAACATTTTCTATAACTTCTTCCACCTTACTTTTTTGGGCTAAGCATATTTTCTTTGTATTTTTATGTTTACTTTTTTTATTATTATTTTAAAAATCGAGTTTTTATTTATTTTTCTTCTTTTTCTTCTTCTTCCTTGGTTGGTCATTGACTTTCGTTGTCCTGTGACCTGCCAACATCAAGGAAGAAGAAGAATAGAAAAAAAAAAAAAAAAAAAAAAAAGAAAGAAGAAAAAAAAAAAGAAAAGGAATACAAAAAAATTTAAAATTAAAAAATCGATTAAAAAATTATTAAAAATGAGTGCATGTAGGAAAAGATTCTCTTTACTAAACGACGGAAAATATTTTCTAACCCAATTTCAAATTTCAACCGAATGCGAGAAAATATAATTATTTTCCTAAGCTTATTAGCTAAAAATGTCATATTATCCGCAAAACGAATGAAGATAAGAGAGATGTGCTTTCTATTATTTTACTTCAAAAAAAAAAAAAATAAGATAAGTCTTAAACTCCTTCAATGTAAAACTAGCCTTCTGCATTCAATGATGGATTAAATGAAATGTGCGCTTGGAGTTAACTTAGCAATTAAGTCAATCCACATGTTAATCGGGGGTAAGAGTGTAAAATACGCGACGGTGGAATCAATGAAAATCCTTAAAAAATAAAAATAAAAAATTAAGATGTTTGTCGAAGACTGGGCTTAAACAGTCATTTTGGGCCCATGGGCCCCGGGCCCAGTTCATCGGGCTTCTTCTTCTCGTCAGGTTTCCTGGGGACATTCCGCGGGGGAGAAAAACCTTCAAGTTCGCCTTTAAACCCAGCAAAAATCCTCTCTCCGATTTCCGCTCGCCGGCCGTCTCCGATGGAGAAGACCTTCACGCTCCTCCACACCGTCGCCACCGCCGGAGTCTTCTCCGCCATCTCCTTCTGGTAACGCTCGCTCCCTCGCTTTTTCGTCGTATCCGAACCGGCAGCTCCTCGTATCGGAGGTCGGAGCTCCGAGCTCGCAGGCGGCGTCCTGATCGGAACCTGCTTTTGGCCTAGGTACGGGTTCATGTTCGGGAGAGAATCCGCTCGCAAGGAGCTCGGCGACCTGATCGACGGCCTCCGCAGGAACAGCGGCGACGGCGGTGCGGACTCCGCGTGAAAGTACCGTCTCGTTCGATGCTCAGGTTTAGTTCCGAGCTTGGCGTGTGCTGTAGATTTTTAGCATTTTTTTTTTTTTTTTTGGTGGCGAGAATTGTGTTCTGATCGCGCTTTCGGATTCGGTGACTGCGAGCGGAATGAGAAATGTAGTTTCCGGTTTTCTGGTGAATTCGAGGTAGGATCGAGATGAAACGGTGCGGTAGCAGAGATTCGTATCTACTACACTTGAGCACGTCTCGTCTGAAAACACGATCGATTAGCTTAATTGGATTTCGTGCTTCCTTTCCTCCCTTGTACTGTCAAAAGTTATGGAAATGTACACAAGCTTCTAACCGAGGCTGCACTACTCCCATTACATACCCCAATAGTGCTGCCATTCCCTGTTTATTATCAGATTGGAACATGCTTTTTCATGTCTTTGTATGCTCCTCTCTTAAACTGTATAATCGGTACTGCTGTGCTAAGAAAGAGCACAACTAAGGTACTCTGAATAGTTCATTTCTTGGCTAGAAGCATTGCATCCTTGTAATTACCAAGTTGAAGGGATCTTTCCCTATGCTATGTCTTCTCAATCTTATGTCATTATCGGCAATTTGATTTATTTTTGGTCAGAATTGTCAGCAAGTAGTCAGTTAATTTTACTACTGGTATGAGGAAGAGAGTTTTACTGCTCAAAAGTTGGCCCACATATTTCATTCTTCTTCCTATTTTGGAAAAAAGATAAAACCTATTTATCAGAAATACAATGACCACCTGTAAAATGATTGTCGTTCACGTAATTCATTAACCTCGAAAAGGATGTGGACATTGGATAAGTGAGGTTAGTCTGATTAGCATAGAGTAGAGTACTCTCTGCAAAAATAGATGTGCAGTACATCCATATCATAGACATTAGCCTTCAAAGTGCGATATCAATAATAGGTCAGAAGTTTGAAGCCTGTATGCAAATGTGTCTTTGTATTCATTATATACTTTATTTTTTTTAACACACTGACGATCTTGCTGGTACTTTCATGAGCAAAACCGGTTAATATTCAGTGTGACCCTGAGAGTAAGGTCTTAAGGATGTTGCAACAGACCAGGAAAGTTAGAGTTCTGGGTATTCAGTTTAACATATTGACATGGTAAGTGTCGTCTTGTTGAAATGGATGAAAAAAGTAGCAGCCACCCCTACAACCCTTCAGAAAAGGTAATAAGAGAAGAAACGCTCCCAAATTTTTTCTCTGGAGAGTTGTTTGGGGGGAAAGACGTACTGAAGAAGGCAAATATGGAAAACAAATCAGTCTTGCATACAAAAGTTGCTATTGTAGTTCAGATTCTGTCAACCAAAGAGCAAACGAAATTTGAGAGAAAAAGATGGACTATATAGTCAACCCAGATATTGGGTCTACCCCTCTTCCTGTATATTGCACGATTTCGGAAAATTACACGATTGACCCATACATTTTTCATACTTCTATTTCTAAACATGTGGCATGCAATGCCAGAAAATTTGCTGTATATTTGCTATGATAGTATAATAGTTTCCACACTATGCTGCATAGTCATACATTAGCATGCCCATATATTGTTTTCTACACAAGAGCAGTCTCCTTGATTTTGGTGGCACTTTTCTCTTTGATAAAACCAATGTAGAGGTCAGTCCTGCCCAAGTCGGACTCAGATAGTCTGTTGTTCCCACCTTCAGACATGCTTTTCACAAACCCAGCTAAGTTTCGCCAGTTATTCTCTTCAAACAACCTCTTATTCATTCTCAAATATGTGAAAGCACTCAACGAGTTGCCAGAATCTGACCTACTTGTTAAGAGAACTTGTGCGTATGCACCTTCATCATATCTCTCTAGTGCATTCTCCCCAGCAAGGTCTGTTCCTGCAGTTTTAGCTGCCACCTTCACCTGTCGAACTAACCCTTCTGGAGAGCAATTCGCGTGCTCAGGCTGTTCTCCATCTCTCATTTCCATGCACGTGAAGTTCAGCACAACCCCATGTTTTCCCATCATTCGTGCAATTGGTAGATACCCATCATGATATCTGGTGTTATAGTATCCAGCTGTCAATTCAGCTGCATGGGATCTTGTTCTGTAATGCCAGTGAATACCAGCCACTTTTCCTGAGAGCTTTACTTGGGTTCCTTGGAATACTCCTTTTGCAGCTGCTAGGATTCTGTCACCATGCTCTAATAGCTTTTCGGAGTACCATTCTAGAAAGAACTTTCCGTACTCAGTGTTCCATGTCCCTTCCCGTCTGAAGAACCCAGTTTCTTCGGGAAACTGATTGTATTGTCCAGAGTCATGGGGTCCAGACTTTCCCCAGTCCATGTGCCCTAGTGCCTCTGCTGATGCTTGCAGTGAAGCCCTCATGTACTGCATTAAGACAAATCAGTGCCAACAGTGAGATTTACCAGAATTCAGTAATAAAAGTGACTGTTCATGCTTATTGATTTAATCATCGACTAATTTATTAGTATTGTACTCTATTGTTTATCTGTCACTAGTTGATTTTGAGCAATAAGTGGTCATCGTTATAATTTAATCATTGGACTATTCCAGAAACAGTGGGGTCAGTGTAGATTGAGAATCTCTTGTCCAAACATTTACCTTGTCATAGCACTGGAATTCTCCAATTCCAGGAAACCTCCAAGTTCCGTTACTTTCAGGATAAGATGGATATCTCAATTCTCCGCAAGGACCCATCCCAACTTGAATTTCCTGCAGTGAAAACCAAAATTAATATATGCGCTCTAAGAAATACAGTTAATACTCATGGTAGGAAAATGTTCTCAATTATAATTATGTAGTCAATCGAGGATATTTTAGACATGTTTTTAGATGCCAGTGGTCCACCACTTGGATAATAGCACACTCTTGTGATATTTTGATGCTATCTCTTCATGATTTGATTTTTATCTTTTGTGCCTTTCTTAAATCTTCACTAATAATCCAGATGCACCATTTTCTGCTTAATGCTTGTGTAGAATCCATTCAAATGTGTCCAAGTGGCTTGCAGTACTTCAAATTCCTATATGGTTTGAAGGGATGGTTACGCCTCTCTAGGTGAATTTTTAATGCTAATTCTAAGGCAAAAAGCCCGGTTGATGATTAAGCCTCTAGCTTTAAGAATGGAAAGTTTTGCAGGGTAAATACATATTCAGGGGAGTGGATAAAAAGATGTTGCTACAATGTTTTCAATTTGAGAAACGTTGCGATGAATTGTGTCCAAAATATCTTCGTTAGGTCTGCTATAAGTTAGAGAGCACTCCTGAAAGTTGTACTTTGCTGGCTGCTTATAAGGATTGGAATTAAATAGTACTTTTAGGTAGTAAATTAAGCGTCATGGGATGTGATTGATGCTTACCGCAATAACACTGCCCAGGTCACCATTGAACCTGTCCCGGAAGCTTTGCATATAGTCTGCATAGACTTGAATGGGTGTTCTTCCTCTCAGCACTGGCAATGAATCACAACCTAAGGAGATGTACTCGGGATTTCTTCTGCCAGATCCGTCTGTGTAGACCAGGTCAGGATTCTTACTGATTTCTTCGAGCGCCCACGGAGGTAGAGGAATGCTAGAATCAATGAAGAAAAAAGTTTTCACAACCTTCATCCATGGCACAATAATCAAAGGGAAAAGTTATCCGTAATTTAAGACAGTATCGATTTGAAGTTCTGGAATAAGAAATTAGAAAATGCATGAATTGGGCAATTACAATTTTTTCTGTTTGAGACACTAGCTCAACTTAGCGAACCTACCTGACAGCAAGAAGGTTCTGATTCTAATACTTAATTCAGCCGTGGTGAACTATCTTCTTGATGGTTAAGTAAGAGGCGATTGTGATTTTGATTCATGACTTAAACTAGTAAATAAATGAACGAGGAAAGATGCTTCGAATTCGACCCATACCTGCAGGAATCACCAACGTTGCCTCCGCACTGATGGAAGGACATGACTACTTGAAGCTTCAAGCCATGCCTTGCCACCATCTGCACCAGTTCCGCATACCCTTCCCAGTTGTACTGCATCGGTCCATCTTTCTCCACTAATCCCCACCATGCGTCCACCATCACCCCTTCAACTCCTGCGCTCTTTAAAGCCATCAAGCTGGCATTCATAGCCCGCGGCTTGTTCAAATTCCCTCCGTGCGTTACCGTATCAAGTGGCAACATGATGTACACCGGAACCTTTGTGCCTTGCTGGCCATGAGAGACCGTCAGAGCATGGAGCTTTTCCAATATATCTTTCCTTGTCACCTCCGTACTGATGCCTCTTTCCAAAATCTCATGCATCGAATTTTTCGCTCGGAGACGCCGTGAGGGCTTTATTTGTGTGAAGCTAACCGTGCCCAAGATTTCATCGGGGGTTTTGAAGGATTTGTTATCTTTCAGATTGATGAAAGACGTGGATGAACGTAGGGTGAGAGCCATTTTGGTTCTGAGATTTGTGGGAAGTGGGGAATTGTGGAAATGGATGGAGAATGTGTCTTTATTTATAAAAGGAAAGCGTGTTTGGCCTATTGAAGGAGAAAACGATGGTGGGCTCTGGGGCATGAAAGTTGAAAAGCGCAAAAATATTCAAATCCTCGTCAGCTCAACTTTTCGATCCGAACCATTTGGATTGATCCCCTGTCGGTGTTTTGTACCCTTTCAACACTCATTTTGATGATAAGAGTGCAAAGATTTCTAGTTCTAGTAAATGTTCGGCTTGTAGCTAGGCGACGATTCCGTCTAGTCACCTCAGCTGGTCGACGATTCCGTCGAGTCACCTGTCATAAGTAATCTTCAGCCAAAAACATTGCTTAAATGTCTAAAAACTTAAACAGACCGTTTTGACTCTTGGCACCTATTATCCTAATTATTATATCTTAGAATAACCTCATCCTAAGAGAGTCAAAAGGCAGAAATAATTTCGGTACTTATGAAAGTAGTAGTAAAAGCACGTGATATCATCCTACTTGGCCTGGGAAGCAATGTTTTTTTCCTGAACCCTTCAGCTCTAGGATTAATTCTGCATGACTGTCGATACGAAAATTACTTTGAATATTTTCACACAGCTCTTGTGGTGAAGCGATGGGGGCGTAGCTGCATGGCCAATAAGAGACCTTTGACAGGCTTTGCTTGGAATGATTGGTTACTCCATGGATTGCTTGCCCGCATGCATAATCTCACATGTGCTAATCGCTTCGTGAAGTCATAATTTAACTTGGAGCTACGCCTACTCTTCTGCTATTTTATTTATCATTTCGAATACAGCAACTTTTGCGGTAAATCCAACCTACTTTTGCTTTTATTATTCATTCTTCATCGGATACATCCTTGCAGCCCGCACCGTTTGCACTCTTATCTCCCGTACGTGATAAACAACGGGTGGCTTTGCTTCGTCAAGATCCGGGCAAAGTTTAAAGAAATTAGCCTCCATCCCTCGGGTCCTTCTCCTCCTTTCTTGGAATTCCATTCTTGTGGACGAAAAAATCGAGAATTTGTTGTTGCCGAGAAAATAGACAGAATTATGAGATTTTTCTTGGTTTTGGTTTGCTTAAGATAAGAGTGCGTGCTGGCCCTTTTCGGGCCAAGTCCTTGCGGTCGGCAATGAAGTTGCTCTCTTTCCGTGCTCTTCGGTTCTTGGATTCTTGTCCGTTTGCTTTCGAGCTATGAAAGTTCAATTTCCGAAACTGATTCACCATATAACCTTTTCTTGCCACGTTTTAATGACTTGGTTTTCTCTTTTCGGGTTTGTGATTTGTTGGTCGGCCGTGAAAGGATCGAAAGTCGCATCTCTCGTGCTGAGTCAATGGTGATATTCAAAAAGTAAAGATCTTCAGCCATTCCGTGTCTTTCATTATAAAATTTGCATCTTTTTCTCATGCACAAATCTACGGGTACGAAGTGGACTTGTTGTAATTACTATCTTAACTTCTCCTCTACTTGATTTCTGCCATAATCAGCGAATAATCTCCTTCTATTCATACATATCCAATAAGGATTTCACCATAAAAAATTATCAATAGAAAAACCACATCTCTTAAATCAAAGTTATTCAACTCAAAAGATAAGGAAATAGTGCTCATGTTTCTTCTCATGTCGACATGATATCTAGAACTATAAAAGAGATAGAAACCTTATTATTTTATTCATGTAACGTAGTAATTACTTACCTCAAATAAGAAATTCTGAGGTGCTGCACACTTATTTTAGCTTTCAGCATAGATTTTATTGTGTTTTCAAAATGTGATTGACTTGTTCTATTGGGTTAAGAAATACTTTTTTCTTCCCAATCTATCTATAATTTCATATATACACAGTGGCGGACGCAGGATTTTATGCATGGGGGCAGAGTCGCGCTTTAATTTTTCACCACAGTGCATACAAGGATGCAACCCAAATATTGATGGTGTCAGATTTCTACCGCTCAGATGAATATTGTTCTTTATGAAAAATAAACACATCGTCGACTAACTAAAAATGACCAAATCAGCCCGTAATTTTGGCCATTTAGAAAATTCATCATGGATTAGCATTCACAAATTATGTTTTGTACAGTATATTAAAAAATAGTTACCTATGTGTCATTTAGATAATACTCTGGTAACTTTTGTTGCTTCATCTTGGGACCCCACTTTCATGATCAAACAGTATCCAAACGATGAGAATGTTCTGCACTTTCTACTGTTGAATTTACAGAAGATATTATGAAAAGAAGCACAATGGAAGGTATATGCTGTTACTTTAAGTCCAAGACACTGCTTTCTCTCAGATCTTTCACTGGAATTTTTTTTCTCGACCCAATTCTCGTATGTGGTTTTGGAAATGACCATTTGATTTTGATGAATCCTACGGTAATCTTCGACGTGATCTATGTTTCTAGCTAGATAATATTTTCACCATTCTAATAGAGGAAAAGTGACCCTGCACTTGATACTCACGCAGTTATTGTGTTCAAAATTTAATTCTGTTTTCATTTCAGGAAAAAAAAAACTTAGAAGTTTAATCTCCATGAAGAGAATTTACATGAGATTGTAGGAGAAGTGAAAGGAACTGCTTTTGCCTTGGAACTGTTCACCTTTAGAGATCTAATTGTGCCGACGATCAAGTGCATCGAGAGGGTGGGACCTGAACTGGTGGTGATATCTTGGAATTTCTGGACAGGTTGATGTGGATGTAATGGTCCTATTTCAAAGGAGGGGTTAGCTGTTCCCACCGTGTAAACCCTAGGCCTACCAGTTCCCCATTTTCTTGTGGAGGACGTGAGGCCTTATCTCCTCACGCTGAAACATTAGGAATAAGCACCATAAATTTTTTTTTCAAATTGAAAGACAAGGATAGACTGCACTTACTGATGGAAGGGGAGGCTTACGGTGCTAAATCTTTTTGTTCATAATGAATTCTATAACTAAGAAGAAGAAGAAGAAGAAAGTAAAGAAGCCAAAGTACGATAAAGAGCAACTATTGGAAAAAAGAAAAAAGGATGAGAGGTATATTGTGGTTAGGGGTGAGTGGTACTAAGGTTTGTTCAGATTCCACTTGAAATCGGGAACTTATCATCGAAACAAGTTTAATAATTTTTAGAGACTGAAACTTATCTTGTATACTTGGAAACTTAGAGTTTACCCTATCACAGGTTTCGAGGTAAATCCAGGCTCCACATATATTATTAATTGAACTATTGCAGTAAATCATTATTTTAATGGTTACTATTTTACTACAATTCACTAATCACAACTCATATCTAGATACATAAAAAAACATAAAAAAATAAATATAGTAAGAGTCTCAATCATATATATCGTTGGAAATGGAAGCTTAAACTAGTAGTTCTGTATTACACACTTATCATTAGACATTATGAAATATTGTAGGACCATGCGAAGACATAGAATAAGAAAAACACAAAAGCTTGTTCCACATTATTGTCAGATTAGGTTTCCCAATTCTTAGAATTTGAAAGTGACCTTGCATTTTATGAAACCTGAAACCGAACTGGTTCTCACCAATGTAGTACTCTGATTTTTATTCTACCTTGGAATCATGCTCATCCCTAATTGTACCTACTAAAATTGGACACATATCATATATGTTCTTCCTTTGGGCTACCAAACTAATATACACATCAAATTCTATTTGGGACCACAAGTTGGGTCTGACTTAATCCCAACATCAATACATCTAGAGAAGTCTTTGGTCAATTCGACGAGGAGTCGTGTACCATTAAACGCATCGGCCACGACACTCGTGTCCGTCTGTCTCACTTCTTTTGGCGAATTGCTATTTTATTCTTACTAAAATTGGGCTTTGCTCCCACAACCATACGGATTCTTGATAGGAAAAAATGGCTGTAACTCAATTGACCGTGCGACTTGGTTCGAACCTTAGCTATGACAAGAGCCGCAGTTCTCTTCTCCAGTACAGAAAGCAAACGTTAATGACGGTTAACCTGCTTTCTCTGTCTGTTTCTGCCTTTGGGGTGGACCCATGTGAAGGAAAATGCAATTTGACTTGCTTCACTTTCCATGAGCCTGGAAAGTGAGAACTTTAAATTGGCCTTTTGCATTCAATCTCACACCTCCTTCCTCCTCTTTTTCCCCCTATTGCTCGTGGTTCCTCATTGTCGAAACTTGTCCGCTTCTTTCTTCGCACATGCTCGTGGTCCCTCCATGCCTTTACGTGTGTTGTGCGTGTACTTAGCGTGCAAGCAAAATTTCAGAGAGAGAGAGAGGACAGACAACTTAGGCTACCAAGATTGACAAATCTGGGTTACGAAATTCATTTTGCAAAGTAACGTTAGATTGTAAGCTAAACAAGATTTTGGGTTTGTCTAGCTTAAAGTTGGGCATCATTAGGAGTTTAAATTGAAGCAGAAACTGTTAGAGTCACTCCATAGTTAAGCGGCCAACAATATCAAGTCTATCGCCAATCGACGCACCAAATGTTCTTTCTTTCATTCTTTTGGTCATGGCTGATCAGATGTTTCGGATGCTGATGAGTGTGTCTCAGCTACTCCTAACAGATAAACTTCTAGACCGAGCGTCTTTAACTGGTTAAAAAAATTAATCAAGGAAAAGAAAAACATAATTCCATGTTCCCTACTATCCATGAACCCGTCCTGCCAAACGATATAGCATTCAAATATCAAGACTCGCCTCTTGTATACAGAAATATCTTTCAAAGTATCGAGATATTTGTCAGTCTTAGGTATGGATATTTATGCTGGCCGTCTTCTTTTCTCCAGTTCAGGGACCCGCATCAAGCAGTCCTTATCTATCCTTGTCTGCTCGCAACCAAAAACCACAGGTCTAGAGAAAGAGAAGGATCCATAGAGAAACTCAAAGGGAGAATCGTGACTCGTGAGACATTAACAAACATGTCCAAATAATATATTTACTGCAGAGACTAGTATCTTGCCTGTGTTGAGCCATTGGGAAAAATGAACCATGCCCCTTATTTACCCAATTCGACTTGCTAACATGAAATTCAAACAGAAACGGAACAAGTTATTTTCCATCAATGATCAGTCGACCTTGCCTATATCCTACTTAATATTATGATACATTGCTTGTAGACAACTGTCGGATCATTTGAAAGATCACAGTCTGAAAAGACAGTCAACTTGGGTGGAGAAACACGAACTGATGGAACGACGTATAGGCTTATCTTCACAGTGAAATGCTACTCCACAGTCGGCCGGATTCGGGAAAAGAGCCATGAGCCATTAGGTCTCTTACCTCGGTTACGATTATGAAACACTCAAATCAAGGAAACATCATAGATTGATATGACAATGCGTAGGTCTACTACCAAACATCCTTAACAGGAGAAAATCCACGAAATGATGGCCATGCATTATTAAAATGTCATTATACAAAAACATCTTATGTCACTGGACTAAAACGTTTGTAAACTTCTGTAAGCGGAATGAGCTTTCCTCTTCACTACAGCCTTCCAGCAAGAAAATTTCTGATGATTACAACACAGCTCTTGAGAGCAAAATGACGATATTCACGATAACCAAATTTCAGCACTCAGATATAGGGAACACCGATCCAATTCTATCCCCGAACCTATAGCATTTGATGTTAACAGAATATGGACCCAGCTGGACATGGTTGTCCTCTCTACCCACAAAATAACATAGAGTATAGAGGGCAACTTCAAACTCCGGGCTTACACCAACTAATGTGCTGGACACGGATTTGAGAATCCCATTCCATTCAAACTGAACGGTGAGCAACTGGGTTTCAGAGTCTGGCTGCAAGTGCAATGACGAGAGAAATTAGTAGTTGAAAATGCAGTTAAGTAAAAGATCACATGTTAGCTTAATATTTCTGAGTCAATTGTAAGATTAATCTACCTCATTAAATTTCATCCAATATCTACCATATTAAGAGAAGGTAAACTGCTCGGCTCCACTTGGAGATATGGTAATTGTTAATTTGCATTTAGATAAAACAGGGGAACAAGTGGCAAGTATCAGAACATGGAAAACAGAGCGTACTGAAGAATACCCAGTTGATGCACTGCATATGGAAGCACATTCCAGAAGAAGCATGTAAAGGGGCTTCACTATTGGATTAGCACAACACTGTCAAATATATCACTATGTGGTTTGTAAAAGAACTATGTAATTCCCATGAATATCTCAAAGAGATTCCTAATTTTTCAACATGTGAATTGACAAATGTCAACATGCAGTACAAGTCTCTTCTAATAGCCCCTTGGTTCAACAGCTCAACTCCAAGAAAGAATGCCCTCCAACCTACATGAAACAAGAGGCGCGGCAGCTACAGATTCCTGCAGTCACTAAATTCTGGGCCTATATCTCTCGAAATATGATTGATCTAGAATATATATCATGCAATGAATATATTGCAATAGAAAAGGATCCCCACAGAATGCAGCATGTCACAATGCTTGGTACTCTAGATGAATGTTATCCAACTTATGTGCACGTGTGCTTTCCCAGTGCTTCGATGTCAAAAGGGAACGCTTAGTACAGTAGTGAGGAGAATCTAACAGAAAAGAACGTGCAAAATAGAACAACCAATTATAGTAGAACATATACCCAAAAGCTTGGGTTACAGACAGGTATGGTAGGATTGCTATTACTTACAATCTCCCCACGGCGTCGAGGAAAAATGTAACCTTGATAATCAACTGTTCCTTTTGCCTCTTCTAGGTAAAACTGGAAAGGCGGGACAAAAAAAGAGAAGTGTGAGAAATAAATAAAAATGAACAGCAACTTCGACTTTGTTCATAGCATATAATATATTCTATTTCTGTCATGGTGGAAAGACAAATGCCAGATGATACTGAGTCTAAGACAGAAAGAGAAGTACCAAAGAAAATAATGTACAAACAAATTTCTACTTTTTGGCCTTTTAATTAAGATGCATCTCAAAATACTTTACAGTGATACACGTAGGTGCAAATGATCAGTAAGAACTAAAGTCATCTTCTTAAAACTATGAACTACACTGTTTAGTTAAGTGCATCAGTAAGCAAAGAATAAACAAAGTGATGGCAGAATCTGACACTAATTAGACAGTTCCAATTGAAAGATCCAAGTATTATAATCATTTACCTCATCCTTATTTTAAATATGAGCAAGAAAGGAAATGCAGCTAGATAGGTTACCTGAAGCCAATTATGGAAGCCAGACACTTCTTCTTCTTCACCATGTTGCTTGATTTCCCCAACAAAAACATGTTCAAAAGCAGATGAGGAACTGGATGTACCACCTCGGCCATAAAGATCAAACCACAGCCGCATCATCACACTTTTGAATCCTTCACGGTCACCAGATACCATGCCCTTGGACGACAAATACTTGTGAAGATACTTGATTGGTGCTGTTCTGCTAATTTCTTCTATTAAAGCAACCTGCTCCTGCCTCTCTTCAGATGTCACAGTTTCTTTACAGCCTCCATTAGGATTGTAATTATCAAGAAGAGAACAAAAGCGAGAATAAGTAGGCTTTCTGAATACATCTTCACTCAGCCAGCTAAATAAGCTTCCCTCTGCCATGTCTTCCTTTTGATAGACCTTCTTTCCCTCAGCACAATCTATCTGATAGTCCTTGCCTGGTATCAATCGGTTCAAATCAAGTTCCCAGAGTTTGCTACAGGCTTGTGATAAGTCAGACAGTTCCTCCTCTGTGGGTTCTATGCCTGAACCAATTTCAACCTCATCCGAGTACTCCTGCTCACTAGGAGGCCGTTTGTATCCATGCCAGTTATCCATCTGAACCTGAATGGGTAGATTAAAGTTCTTAAAATGACAGAAATAATAGCAACAGGTCAAGAACACAATAAATAGAGATGTTCTGTCAGGTAATACTAATGTTAAACATCAAATAGATTATGGTTATCATGCTAGCACAATGCCAAAATCTTGTTGTGGATTGTCTAGGCTAAACACCCAAATAAGGACCAGCAAGATGATGATATGAAAATCCTTCACAAGTGAAGCTCCCTCTTCAATTATTGCTCTTTCTTATTATTATTATTATTATTATTTTTTTTTTTTTTGGCATGTTACTCTTTCATATTAGGTTGGTCATAAAGTAAGCGATCTATACATGCCATATATCAGTCCCCAAATCGCCCACAATTCAAACCATGTCCATATTGTCTAAGGTGATCAAAAAATAGATGAGTGTAAACAGTTTCACTTCTTATCTGCTGTTATCCTATTTCTTCCTAATGGAAACTCACCTTAACATCATTTTCATCTATATCACAACTGTGAATCTGTCCGGCCATGATCTCTTAGCACAAAGAGAACTAAGCTAAGAATACAAAAACTCATGACACTACTTTAAATTTGATTCACAAAAGGAACTTTAGAAAGCAGTCCACATTTCACTATCCTTCAAATTGTTTTCTGATATAACAAGAACCTTGTGAGGTTGCCTCTGATGCTTTCTGCCGACAGTTTCCCAGTTGTCAGTATTCTCCTGGTCGTCCTCCTGTTAAAAGTGATCACACAAAATTTCATTTTCGTGTCTCGTAATAGGGTCTCTCATATAAGCAAACAGGAAAAGAAAAAGGAAAAAAAAAAAAACTGCACACCTTTCTGTTCCAAGAGGTTTGATCGTAGTTATGTCGTCTGCCATCTTCATGAGTTTCATACCCCTGATCTACAGCCTGCGGCAATTGGAGAAATATTGACGAGAAAATGCAGATGATAAAATGGAGAGGTAAAAGCAAAAGCATGAAGTGAAAACCACGACAACCAGCTCCAGAACACAATGCAAATAATTCTACCTAGCATGAATCACTACCCAAAGCAAATGCGGAAAACAGGGACCCCAAACGAATCCAGCTACACACAAAAGCATCACATACTTGACATCGAAACTGTCCTCACATGCCTACTATATATTATCACCATTTGTGTGATACTAATAGATAAAATTTAATTGGAGATAAATCATATCGATAATGACTGTCAATTCAAGGAGGTTGTAGAACCGACGCGGTACATGTAAACCTCCGTACATACATTTGCAAGCCCCTTATCCTAGAAAGATCCCACCAACACTAGCTGAACCACTCGAACAAAAGCCTGGATCAACACGCAGACCGCTCCAACACTGCGCAGATCCAATGCAACAGCACCGATCGAAACTAAATTTTACCACTTGGGGCCGCCTCGAAGGTCTCGACTCCGCGCTCCCCGACCCCGCGTGCTCATTCTCGCTCTTCTCCTGCAAAACCACATCCCGATCAGGCCCCCAGCTCCAAATCCTGCACCACAAGAGATAACCCAAAAGGGTTCGATTTCAAATGTTGAGCCGAACCTCCTCGTTCCACGAAGTACGGCGATATCCCTGTCGTCGATCCTCGCTTCCCCGTCCCTCGTCGCCGTCCTGATCTCCCGACACCACCTGCCAAAAAAAAAAAAAAAAAACATTCTCGTTTCACCACCGATCGCCAGCACCGATCACGTCCGTCACAGGGAAACGGAGAGCAGAAACGAAACGGCTCGATCGACGGGCACCGACCTCGGCCCAGGTGGATCTGGAACGCTCATCGCGGTTCTGGTCTTCGCGGTTCCCGTCTTCATGGTGGCCGCCGAGGGCCACGTCGATCAGGCCCTTGATCAAGCCCTCCATTGCGCTGCGGAGCGGGAACAGATATTTTTTCGCGGAGAGAAGGAGAGGAAGGGAGTGTGTCTGCGTGCGTGACGCGATCTGGAGAAGAGTTTGACTGGGAAGGCAGTTGAATAACGTTAAAGAAACGGATATGGCGAGGCGGGTAAGGTTAATGGCAATCTCGTGATTTGGGGCGGAAAGTGGCCCCCTCTTCCTCTGGTTCTGCCGACAGTACGTAATCCAGAGACGGGGTGACACGTATGTTAGATTTCGTTAGATTAGATTTAGATCCGATGTGAATTGTGACGATTTATCTGTTCATTGGGATCTGAAATCACGTACCCATGTCCGTGCGGTCACACATGCATTAGATTGCGGACCGTGAAGCCCTAAGTCAAATTCTGGGGAGAATGTTTTTTGTTGCTTAAATGTTGCCCTAAGTCAAATCCTAGAGAGAATGTACTTAGATTCTTAAAGTTCAGTAAACTTTTTTTGCTTAAATGTTGCAGCGTACTAATAAAGGGAGAGCACCACTATTTATATACAAGGCATTCTAATTATCATCATTAATCATCTCATGATCAAACGGTGAAGACCCACTCTCTTCAACTACATTCTATCGTTATACACTTTTCATACCACCTTTAGAAGGAATTTAGAATTCTCATTAAAATAAGTATTATCGATTTTCTAGGTTATCTCTTCAGTTGGTTGAATTTGGAAACCTCCCATCTACGACATTCTCTCACATCCATTGAAGGATGCCCTTGGCATTCTCAAACTTGAGTCTTTCACATGTTCATGCCCAATCCCATCCTTCCCATGGATTGCCAATTTCCTCAAACGTTGGCATTTCTTGGGTCTTTGATGCCACTTGGTCTTTCCCTTCTTGACTTAGTGGGCTCTTTAATCCCAACTCATTCGATGAGTAACTCTTTCTTCACTTTGGCCATTTCCATCTCGCTCAACTAGTTCTCACTTCCAAAAAAAAAGCACATGGATGGGCATCTTACTTAGAGATAGAGTAGGTTGCTCTACTCCGCCTTTGGCTCCTTCAAAGGTCGTAGCTTCGCCTTTGACTCAAGTACGAGCTCCTCAACTCTTGAACTGTCATCCACAAATTGTATTATGGAGATGCTCTTGGTCTCCGTCAACCCATAGAACATTAGTACCACCAATGGGCAATTTGGTAATTGACAACAATGACTTGATTCTTGTGTTGATCGTGGCATTCACACTATCAAAGAATTTCAAACCCAAAATAAGATCATAGTCATCGAGCGGAATTATCTTGATAAAGAATTTTTCATTCCCATCACCGATGTGTAGCTTCACATTCTGAACAATGTTGATGCTTGGTACATCATATGAGTTGACCACCTTGAACCAATGTTCAATCAGTTCCACTTGAAGTCCCAAACTCTTTGCCGCTTCTCTCAACAAGAACATGTTCAATGCACCATAAAGTTTTGTGTTACTAATCTTGACTTCCACGAGTGGCAAACTTGTACTTGGAGGCTTCTTGGGTGGTGTTTGAGTCTTCACTGATTTGAAAATCTTTACTACACCAAGCCGCTTTCTCTCTTCTCTTGCTTTGGTTTCTCTTCTTCCTCCCGGCATCGAATTGCCAAACCCTTCTTTGGGCAATTTTGAGCAAGCGTGGGCCTTCGCAAAAGAAACACTTGATTGGCTTTCCATACACCTTACCTTGTGGCTTCGTCCACGTGCGACTGGGAGGCCTTCCTCACTTATCCCATCGACCATGGGTAGCTTCCTCTTCATCCTCCTCATGATAGTGATCCGCTCCCCCACCTTTTTCCTTGGATCTTGGATTTTCAGACCGATGGAAATCAATCAAGGACTCGACTATGTAGCTCTTGCACTCCATTGCAACCTTGCTCAAGGCTTAAGCCCATCCATGAATGTGAATAGTGCCTTGGACTCAGTCATACTCAGAACCTTCAACAATAGCTTGGAAAACTCGTGCGCATACTTATGAATATCTTACTTGTGACAGAAACGGTGAAGCTTACTTCGAGCTTCATTCTTGGCACATTCGAGGAAGAATTGTTCGTAGAAAGTGGCAAGAAAGTCAGAGCAACGAATGATCGGTTTGGCTCCCGGCCTTTCATCATTACACCACCCCAACTACCCAAGCAAAGCAACATCAGTCAAATACATAGATGTAGTTCATACATTAGTCATGTCATTCTTGATTCCCATGGTATCGGAGTATTGCTTCATGCCCCCATAGGAAGTAGTTGTTCACCTCTTTGACGGATCGGTCTCCTTTGAACAATCCTTGTACTCGCATCATGGTCACTGCTCCTTGTGTCATGGCCGCCTTGCAAGCCTTGAGCTCATCTTTGACCATCTTTAACTCTCTTGCCATGAATGACTTGTGAGCTTTAAATTCATCCTTGACAATCTCAAGCTCCTCTTGAAGGTCGCCGATCAAGGTCTCGAGGGCATCACCTCTTTCATTCATCAACTTGATCAAATGGTCCTCAACTATCATCCATTCTATTAAATACAAGATTACCATCTACCCCATTAAATACAAGAAATGTCTTGAAAAAAAAAATTCCCAATACCATCCCTAAATGTATTTTAGAATCCTCATGAAAAACCGTAAAGGCCAGGACACTTCATATCTTGCCTATCATCTGGGCTATCTTTTCGATCGGTCGGATCTCGAAACCTCCGATCCGTGACATCTGCATGATGCTCTGCTTCGTTCATAGGCCATTAGGGGGAACGATCCAAAGCAATGAGAGCCGTATCCTGTTGGCCGACAAAAAGAAATAGCTCGTACGTTAGGCCCAACCCAACCTTGTGTTCACGGAAAAACTAGGAAGAGAGAGTGTCTGTGTGTTCTTCAACGTCTTCTCATCAGGCCCAATCAAATTGGCCCAAGGCATGACTGGGATTGGCACCTAGCAGGCCATTACAGTGAAGACTAAGATCGCAGGAAGCTTTGGTTCCTTCGTCCTTTTCCTTTTGGCAAACTAATGAGATAGCTTAAAAGATTGAGGGAGGAATAGAGGAAGGTATCTTCTTTTCACCAACCACTCACTTCTGTTTTCTTTTCTCCGGTGCTCTTGATGCTTCTTTAGTACTGATTTCATGGAGTCAAACTCTGTCTGGATTTCTTGTATCGAATTGCATTGAGCTGTTTGATGATGATGTGATGCATTATCCTCATTGATTGAAGCAATGAAAATTCCGAGTGTTTTGGCTTTTTTCTATGACTCACACTAGCTTTGAGGGAGAAAATAAGTCTTGGTTTAGTCTAAACATGAAAAGGAAATCCACCTTTTCCGTATTTGGAATGTTCAATCATATTAGTGAGTTCGTGATGATATAATGAACTTATGAACTAAATCGAAATACAAAGAGATAGATGAAAGTCCCAAAACCCAAGAATGGATTATGTTCATGACACATCTTAGACACCAACTTCAATGGAGACCACATTGGACATTTTTATGGTATCCAAGGATCAATCTCTTGATCATAACTTGTCATCATTCCTTCTATTTGTTTATAATTCTTAACACAATGTCATGGTACACTAAAGATTTTACAATCAATGAGCGAGATTTACTTTATTTTCATCCGACA
The DNA here is from genome assembly GCA_014182575.1 of Eucalyptus decipiens. Classification (NCBI taxonomy): domain Eukaryota; kingdom Viridiplantae; phylum Streptophyta; class Magnoliopsida; order Myrtales; family Myrtaceae; genus Eucalyptus; species Eucalyptus decipiens. Next base: position 3,870,191 of record CM024613.1, on the reverse strand, counting down.
ATCAAGGGTCGGGAATCCATTCTCCAAGGATCCTTGAGAACACCCAGGTCATGATTACTTTCTATTGCAGGTATTGTGACCGCCATGACTGCCTCAATCATGATCATCATCACCTTGTTCATCATCATCTTCAAATAGAGGAGGTGAAACTAAACCAGACACGTGAAATTTGACTCTTCACACCCCCACGGCACCCACCCCAAAAATAAATAAATAAATAATAATAAAAGAACTTTCAAAGAAGCTTCCTTTTCCCTGGAGGTGATCATTCACTTCTACTTTAATTCTCTCAAGACCAGGTCAACATCGCCTCCAGTATTCTGGGCACTGCTCTTGACTTCCGCTCGTGGTTTTGCTAAAGAATTTCTTTTTTGCTCTCTAGGTCTAAACTGAACAGAAACCGCAGGGGGAAAAGGAACGAAGAGGGAGCACCATCATGGAGGTAAAGAAAGATAAACCAGGCTCACTCATTGTTATATACTTTGAGGGCTTATACATGAAAGAGTTCCAACAAAAACAAGCAAAAAATAACAAGAGCGAAACTGGGAAGATCCTCAAAAACAGCAATCTTCCCCCCTTCAGCTACTGTACACTCTATTCTCTTCCTCGCCCTTCTTCATGTTCCAGAGAGGCCAGCGACATAATCATTATCTTTTTCGATACAATACACGCGACTAAAGCTTAATTACAGGCTAAAAGAGTATTGGTTATATGTATAATATGTATATATATATATATGTATACGATCTTCAAACTTTATGGAACACTCGGATCAAACGGCAACGACGGTTCTACTGGGTAAGTGCGGGTCCTGAGCTTCGGGAGGCGAAGTGGACTTGGCGTGCTCCTTCTTCCTCAGGGCCTTCACGGAGGAAGAGAGGTTCCAGCTCCTCTCCTTGGTTTCCTCCATCTCTATTTGCTCCTGCCTGCAGTCCTCGCTGCAGAACGCTAGCTCCCCTCTGCAAATTCGCAACGAAACGTCAAATCAGCACCAACCCTAGAAGAAACCCTTCACGAACAGACTTCTCCAAAGGCGCACAAAAATTTCGAGGCGCATTCTTTCCTCATACGGTCAAAATCCTAGGAAAGCCGGCCGAGCGCGAGACTAAATTTGCTATATATTTGACTTCAGTTCTTTCGAATCTTTGACAAAAGAAAATCGGACATTTCTAGCATTGTATTTTCAAGATATCATTTTCATGCACGGAGAGCGCATGGCAGGCTTCTTCTGCAGATTTTAATCTCTCTCTCTTCCCGCAAATAGGGCAGTGAATTTTTAGATCGCTATCTAAATGATCAAACCCTGGACCTCGGTATGTTCTTAAATTGCTTCTTCTAAATTCTTAGGACGTAAATTCGGGATATCCCCACCTAGATGGGGGAAGAAAAACATACACCTGGGGAATATCCACATAAAATCATAACAGAAAACGGTCAAGTACCCAAACCGCGAAGTCCCCTCGAAATTCTAGAACACCAAAACCTGCGCCCTCGCGGAAGAAAGCCGCAAACCTTAAAAAAAACGGCAACAACAGAAACAGCGACCCGACCCAACAACCAACCAACCTCACCTGTACATGAAGATGTCCCTGTTACTCCCCAACCTTCTCCTGCAGAGGAAGCAGGTCTCCAGGAAATGCGGCTGGTGGTGGTCCTCGAACCTCGCGTCGTAGAACCTCGCGGTGGCGGGGGATCTCGGCGAGGCGACGGGCGACGACCTGGCCACGTTCCTCATCGGCGCGTGGAAGCTCTCCGAGAACCCGGCCTCCATGTCGGCCAGCCAGTCGTCGTCGTCGTCGTCGGCGATGAAGCAACTGCTCCTCGTAGTCGCGCCACCATCCATGATGAAAAATCCTCTCTCTCTCTCTCTCTCTCTCTCTCTTTCTCTCTCTCGCTGTCCTTCTGGAAACGGGCCGTGTGATTTTATCTTTATCGCAAGATTTTGTGTAAGCGAAGGAGACGAAGCTATAAAAAGCGCTCTCTTTTTATGGAGTGGGGAGAGTGGAACAGGGAGAGGAAACAACGGCCAGGTTTCAAGAAACCGTGGAGGAGAATCCATTGGCTGAGAAAAGGATACATGCGTCATCAATCTCGAATTGGCAAAAAAATAAAAATAAATCGCGGAGGGACGCGAAGTTACCGAATTCCCCCTACCCCCTGCCGCGGAATGACGAAACGGCCATTTCGCCTCGAGGCTCGTGCCCGCTTCGGTCCGGTGCGGATGGCGCGTTCGTAAATAAAGAGAAAAAGGAGGGCGGGAGGTAACGGCGATCCTGTGCTAGATCTCCTCCCCATCTCTCGAAACCCAAAGACAAAAAAAAAAAAAAAAAAAAAAAAAGAGGAAGAGAAAAAGAGGAGCGGAGGGGGCCCCACCCGCCACCTAACCCCCACATGATTTGTCCAGTATTAAGTTCTTTTTTCTCTTTTTTTTTTTGTTTCCTCCTGTTCTTTTTCCTTGATTCCCCTTTTTTTTTATTAACGTCAGATGTTCCGACGACGGAATCAGGCTTCCGCCGGGCCCCACGCGGGCGCTTTTGCGCGTTAACGTCACGATCGCACCAGCAGCGTTCGTCCTTCCGGTCCAAGAAAACTGGAGATAATCTCCGGAACCGGCACCGGAAACATATCCCTTGGAATGCCAGATGGACTTTGCCTTTGTCGTTTGATTACCGGGACCGGGTGTTAGGAACCAATGCAGCGATGCCCTCCTGCTAAAGTTAAGTCCATATCTCCAATCGTATGATAGGTAGAAACAAGCTTGTATATACTAATCCCCTATATGAAGTGACGGGTTGTATTCGGATGGCTCCGAGCGATTGAAGAAGACGTGATGATGTCGCATCTTTCTCACCGACGGTGAAAAAATTGGGTTTTTCGTCAAATCGAATTCATTGCCAGTAAAGGGAATTTGGTAGGTTGGTGGAAAGACACCCCCGTCTTTCTTAGTCTTTTTTTTTTTTTTTTTAAGTGGAGTCATCAATGCTGATGTGATTTTTATTCACCCCGTGAAGGAGGGCACTCGTGAATTCCGGGAGCGTGCGCTACACGCGCTAGGGACGGCGAATGAGGCCCCACCGTTTTCGCCGACCTCAAGCTTGGGGTCCAACTCCCGCCCTTCACATCGCTCCCTTTTTCTTCTCTTAAAAGAATAAATAAATGGAAAATGTTTAAAAAAATAAAAATAAAATAAAGGCGGATTCGTTCGTCGTTTTCTTCGCTTTTTCTCCACTTGTTTTGATAGATGGAAAAGGGGAGGACCAACTTGGGGATGGGGCCCACCCACCTCCCCCGGGAAACCGTCGAATTCGTGGACCCTGTCCCCCACCCTCTTGATTAGGTCGTCGTGGGCCTCCAACTCGATGCACCCCCTTTTCTTCTTCTTCTTCTTCTTCTTCTTCTTTTCTTTTTACTTTTTTTCTTTTTTGGGTTAAAACGTATCCGTTGCTTCTATTTGCCGGTCCATCCCCTCCAAGGAAAAAAATTTTAAAAAGGAAAAAAATCTGTCGCTCTCCTTTTAACCGAAGTAATTGTTTAGGAAAAATTAACTACAAAAAATTCCTAAAAATACATTATATTTATGTCAATTTATTTTTAAACTTTTTAATTTGATCGATTTTTAGAGCCAAAACCAATTTTTTTGGGTTAAATTTAGCCAATTTAATTCTAAACCTTTTAAAAATTTATCAATCTAATTATTCCAACCAATTTCGATTGGGAATCACTGATGTGGATGCCAACGGTGCCACGTGGTATAACAAGCGTTGATGTGAATACTTTGTAAAAAATTTAAATAATTTTCTACATTTTCTTATATTTTTTTAGTTTATTATATTTTTCTTTCTTTTCCCTCTTCTTGTCTTTTTATGAAATCTGACTAGGGTTGCCAGTTGATACTCACTAGTCACATGGGAGGTTTGATCAACCCTCGTTGACCTCAGGTAAGGGGCCTTGCCTAGTGGGGCTTAAAGGAAAAAAATAAGGAAAAAGAATCAAAGAATAACAATTTTTTAAAAAAAAATTATAAAAATTATTCACATAAGCAAAAGCTATGATATGCCATGTTAGCAATTTCTAATCAAAACCAGTCGGAATGATTAAATTAATAAATCAGCAAATGTTTATGACCACATTGGCTAAGTTAAAAAGTTTATGATTGAATTGATACAAATATAATAGTTTAATAATTTTTTTTATATTTTCCCCCACAATATTATCTATATGATGCTTTGCACCCTTTGGTTGCATTTGGTCGTTGGGATAATAATAAGGATATGATAGGATAGGATAAAATAGGATATTAAATTTTCTAGATAATAAATGAAGACCTATATAATCCTATCAAGTGTTTGGCACACTTCAGCATAAGATTAAAAAGTAAATATAATATTCAATTAAATTATAAAATAAAAAAATTCGATTAATTAAAGGCCATGGAAAAACCCTAGATCTAGGAATTGTGAACACCATTGAAAACGGTGAGCACCAACATCACCATGCAAATCGGTAAATCTTAGACTATGGTAGAGAGGGTGGATGGGGGAATTTTAGGCGACCACTAGAGTAGTCTTTGCCTTGCCTCAAATCGATCGAGGTCCTAAGTTGTCAACGATACCAAAGATTTACAGTTGATTCATCACCATCACCATTACCATCTTCCCCTCTTCCCTTGAGACATCCAACACACTTCGTAAGGATTCTAGCATTGTTAATGAAGTGGTGCAGGTGGAGCCAAAGTTCCAACCACCCATGTTTGAGGTGGCACAAGCAATGCTTCAATTAGTTCCACAGATGCCTATGAGAAAACTTCTTTCCTATTTGTCTCAAAAAGCCACTCTTGATCATCAAATTCAGTGAGTCCATGATCCAAAGGAAGAGGTACCCAATTGCTAGCGTATGAGAAGCAAAGATGGGAGAAGAAGTGGAAGAAGAGGGCTACAATGAATTGGATAGGTGAAGGCATCTATGTAATGTAGATGCTTACAATATATTCTCTTTTTGTTAAGTTCTTTTTTTCCTTAAAAAAAAAATTCCTATTCAATCCGAGTTTATCCCATCCCCTCCGTAGATTTTTTATTGGCGTTTTATCCATATGTATCCAAATTTGTTCGATCAGGTGGACATTCTTAAACATTAGATAGGATAACAAATTATCCTATCTATACTCAAATCCAGACTACCAGACGCGGTTCCCAGCACAGATTCGTGTCACTGTAGAATCACACATGGCCATGAATCATCAATTCTCAGGAGCGCGAGGTTTGGGCTTTTAATGAGAGGGAATGATAGAGGAGCATGATGGTTCTTCAAGCCCAATTTTCTAAATGGGCTCCCAACTCTCGACGAGCTTCTTGCTCTTTTTCAGGCCTTTTACTTGGGGCATGGCTTTTTTACGTGAGACATCATGGGCTTACGTGGGCTCGATAATCGACGTCCAATAGTGGATATCTCTTGGATTGGGTGTAGCCCCATAGTGGCCTGACAAATCTTTAACCGAAAGAGGTAGGCAAAAAGGACCGATTCTAGTTTCAAGTATAAAAAGGCCTAATTCCCGAAAAAAAAAATAAAAAAGCCAATTTTAAGTCGAGCGACAATTCTAGCCCCAACTTTTTTTTTGTCTTGAAAAAATCACAAATTTTCACTTAAATTCCAAATATGACCCCTCTTAAGTTAGAACCATTGATTGTCCTCGACAATAAATCCATGTGTACTTGCTTGCCAATGTTTTGCTGGCTAGATTTAAAGCACTATCCATCGTCTTCTTTTTCAAACCGCAAGTTGGAGAATAATGGTGAAGCTATTCATCGTCTCCTATACTTCACTAGCGAGTTAAAAAGATCTCTATATTGAATTTCTTTTGCCAGACTTTTCCGTTTTGTCGCAATCTGAAGGTGTAGACCACCACCTGTCTAGAGACACCATGGACGAGATTCGTTAAGATCATGACTAGAACATTTTTTCTTGAAATAAAGTTGACTTTAGACAGAGAGTTAATGGTGGAGACCAAATATGGGATAATGGTGAAAATTTATGATCTGTTACGAGACAAAATTTAGGTTCAAAATCGTCACTCGACCTAAAATTTATTTATTTATTTTTTTTTTTGGGGGGGGGGAGGGGAATTAGCTCATAGAGAAACACTAGAAGGTTTGCAAAAACCAGGAAGAGTTGAACCTACTACCTAGGAGTTTTGCGCGTATTAACCCGTGCTTAATAAGTTTAGGCAAACGAGTACGTGGAGTCGGGTGAACTCTCGGGGCAACCGCGTGCTAGGTTTGGGAGGAAAAGACCAAACTTGAGATGGTTCTCTGCCCGGGGTCCGATTTCGGGTTCATGCAACAATCTTGAAAATCATGGAGTTGAAGATAAATACAAGTCCAGGACATGGTAGACCGGGTCGTTTGTCGTTTCCATCGAAAGGGGGAAAATCCCAAGTTGGAATTTCCTGCAGCGGGACGACTTTCCGTAGCTTGATAGGGCATGATGGGTCTGATTGATGATGCAGCATCGTAAGGACGGCCAGCTTTTCTTTTTTTAACCTTCTTTGGCCAAAAGATATTACGAGTCTTCGTGGAGTGCTCCGTGACGTTCGACCCCGCACGATAAACTTGACTAAGGATCGAGAGTGGGAACCTTTTATGTCCGAATGAAAGAATTTATATACTGCTTAATTCAAAATTAAGAAAAGAAAAGAAAAGAAAGAACAAAATGAAAATGCGAGTGAACTTCAGCAGCAGCCCTGTACACACACCCAAAAATAAATAATAATGAAAAGAAATAAACAGAATAAAATGTAAGAGAGAGAGAGACAGAGGAAGGGAAGGGGGAAGGGGGATTCTCATTCTCGAAGTGGTAATAAGATTTATGAAATTTCCCATATTTCTTTTTTTTCCGTTTATTTCCTCTTTCCTTTTCGGGTTCTCCGAGGTCTCCTCCGCCGTTTTACCGGGAGGGCCTGTCGCGTCCGACGCGATGGGCCTGGAAATGGGCCTGAGATTGGGCCTCGGCGTGGGCCCCCTCAGCGGAGGAAGACTTCCACGCTCGAGCCCCTCATGCAGAAGCACACGGGGCACGCCCCAACCACCCGGTCGCACTCGGCGCACACGCAGAAATGCCGACACGGCAGCAGCACCACCGTCGCCACCCGCTCCCCGCACGCCCTGCACCCCGGGCCCGACCCGACGGCCCGGTCCGGGTCCGCGTACACCGACTCCGCGTCCTCCGCCTGCGCCTCCGGCGGCCCCGCCTCGCCGCCGTTCTCCGAGACCATCATCGCCTGCGCCTTCACCAGCTGCGCCTGCAGGGACGCCGCCGCGGCCTCCTGGGCCCTGGCCTTGGCCTCCCAGGCCCGGACCTCCGCGCCGAGCTGGGCGGCGCGCGCGGACAGCTCGGCGTTGCGGCGCGCGGCCTTCTCCGCCTCCGCGTCCTTCTCCCGCAGCCTCCGGGCGACGGATTCCTCCGCCGCGACGAGCAGCGCGCGGTATTGCCTCCGCCTCTTCTCGGCCAGCGTGCGCCGCAGCTGCTCTCCCTGAAACCGAACCATCAAGCCTCAGCGAAACGGTCAAGGAAAAACCAACGAACGAATTCGAACAGGAAGAAGAAAACGAATCGCTCGGCACGCTCTGTTTCCGACCTGCGCTTGGAGGAATTGGTCTATCTCCTCTCTTTGCTGCTTGACTAAGGAAGCGAAATCATTGGGGAAAAGCGACGATGTCGGGCTCGGGCTCGGGCTCGGGCTTGGGCTCGGGCTGGGAGTGGCTGATCGGCGAGAGAGGTGCTGATTCTGCAGGTCGCAGGGAGATAACCGCAGGCCGATGGATACCGCATTCGCCGACTGCTGGTTATGAAGTTGCCCGAGGTCGACGAGCTGCGGCTGAGGTTGGGGTTGAGGCTGCAGAGTGTACAGCTCCATGAACGACGAGGTATTGTCGGGGGAAATCGCGGCTTCTCTTCCTCTCTTGCGTGGGTAGGCGCTCCCTGTCACGAACAATGCAGGGCATCAGATACCGAGATTCAATGCGGGCATTGAATGCGAGAGGATTCACGAGGGCCGGTCGCGGCCGGTCCTCACCTCCATTGTTGAGCAAGGCGTTGGATTGATCGAGGTGTCCTCCCGGGTGCGCCTGCGCCGAGTAGTCCCGCCCTTCCTGTACGTTCCTGCAGAGAGCAAGCGAAATGTCACGCACAGAGAAAGACGGCGAGAGAGAGAGACAGAGAGACAGAGAGACAGAGAGACAGAGAGAGATGGTACCTGTTAAGGAAGAGGATGTTGGAAGGGTACTGAGCTTGAACGGCCATTGACGAGCGACGACGAAGGGAGGCGAAAGACCGGAGAGAGAGAGAGAGAGAGAGAGAGAAAAGGAAGGTGGAGAGGAAGAGGAAGAGGAGAGGAGGAAGAACAGGTGCTATGGCGATGACGCGACGCGGTCAGGGCATGGCGGAATCGTCAAGGCTCTTCTTGTATTCGAGAGCAGGAGGGAATCGAAGAAACGCTGAATAAATTTTCCGCAGATAAATCCACCACCACCACCACCTTGGCTCCCAAGTTCCTTCCTTTATCTCTTTTCTGACTTCGTTTTCACTAGAGAGAGAGAGGGGAATCGAATCAAGCAGAGAAGGAGAGAGAGAGGGATGTGATTTTGGTGGGTGCTCTTCCTTTTGGGTCTGGCTCGGTTTGCCTTTGTTCTCTCCTTCTTCCTCTTCGCCTTCTCCTCCTTCCTCTTCTTCTTTCTCTTCTTCTTTTGGCGTGAGGGAGGCTTCTTTTTTATTTTTATTTTTTTGGGTTGCCTTTGGAGGAAGAGTCTGGTCTTGTCTCGTGCTTCTTGTGTGTCGTTCCTGTTATCTGCAACGACAGCACCACCACCCACTTAATCAATTCCCCCCTTGCGTCGATTGATTGGGGTCGATTTAATAATCAGCGATTTAGCCACTATCATCATCATTTTCTGCTTCTATTTTTGGTTAAAGTTTTTCTTTTTCTTTTTCTTTTCCTTTCGATTATAGTAATTTTTTTTTCTTTATCGATTTTCGATTATAGTAATTGGGAGTGTGGAAATTTCTGGTTGGAAAGACGGAAGGTGATGGCGTGGTGGAACGGGTTGTGCTGTAGCTGCACAGTTGTTTGATGGGTGCGCCCGCGCGGTTTATCTTCTTGTTAATAAAATAAGCACAAGAAAGATCAATTGAAAATGTACAAGGTTGGTATTCCCTTAGGTGCTCAAAATGGTTATCTAGATGAGATTCGGGTTTTTGTTTTCCCTAATATATACATATATATTCATGGGTGCACGATTAATTTTCATTTATCGTGTTGTAAGTTAATGATGGTTCTCTAATTTAACAAAGAATGGAAAAACTTACCCACTTTTCTTATCACTATACAAATTCTAACTCGGATATAAATCATTAGATAAATTCTTTTTCCGATAAATAGAGGATGGGGTTGATTAACGCTTTGTGAGGATAATGAAGAAATTTAACCGAGTGGAACTTTCTTGATAGAAACTGTGTACTTAGCTTCTTCGGGTTACCTTTTCTTCATTTTCTTCAGTCAATCTTCCGTACTTTACGCTTAGAAAAATAAGTTCCAAGGGCTGAAGCGGAAACACAAAGATGAGAGGGATGACCTCCTGATTTAAGCAAATGGGTCTTGAAAAATTCTCAAGAGACTGCTCACTTTGGGGCTGGATTTTTTTTTTTTAAGGGTTTTTGCTTGGTCGTGAGGGTTGTTGTATTATAGCTCCCCACAACCCGCAGGCCCTCACCCCTCGATTTCTCTTGCCTTGTCTTGTAAAACAGAGAAAACATCGCAAGACTTGCAACCTAACTTAGACAAAGTTGGTGGTCGAGTCCCTTCCTGTCCATCTCCCCACGAAAGTGGTTGTCCTGATCGAGATTTCTCCCTTTCAGACCGACCGCCAACGCTGTCCCCTTCCCTTCCAATCTCAATACGGCTACAGGTGACTGAACCCTCTTTTAATCCCCAAGGCATTTTCGACTGCTTTGACTAAGCGAAAGGACGTACTTATTGTCTAGTGCTCGATGAATGAGTGCTAATCGAGTGGCTATTAAGTTTTTTTTCTTTTCTTTGCCAGGTAACGAGGCAACTTGGGGCTACGCCTCGCTTTAATGAGCTGGACCCCTCTCGAAGCCAATGCGAATCGAAATTGTGTAAGGGAGGGTAGAGCAGTGGAACATTGCGTCCATGATCGCGATAATTGGATATGGAAATCGAATTATTTCCCATGTTAGTTGGGTAGCGGGGAGGAGCCGAAAACAGTAAGGGCATATCTTCAAAATGATCGTGTCATGTCCATCGACAAGAGGGAAGATTATTAAAGAAAAGGGAAAGGGGGGTGTTCCACTCAGGGACGAAGCTGTGTATTCAAGAAGCTGAACGTGGCTGGGATCGTGGGGTTCGTCTTGGTGTTCTAGAGATTGTTGGAGAGGTCCATTTCACAAACATCATTTCAGCAATTCCCCCTTGGTGGGACTAGATCAAACCCTAATTTCTAGGGACGGGCGTTGCGTGGATGCCGAAATCATTGAAGGAATAAGCCAAATTGATGGAAACTCCATCCGGGTATAAGGACAAAATCATGAGGGTTATCTTGAGGAATATGTGAAAGAGGAACATAAAACAACCGAATACGTAGATGATTCCGTCGTATGTGGGCGTTATTAGACCGGTTGGTCACGTGACCCTTTCTAATCTTTCCAATCTCTGAATTTTCAAGATTTCTCGATCGCTTTAATTTATGCATTTCGTGGAAGAAAACCGAGGCGTTTTCAAAGTGATGGGTCGGAACGGATGAGTAAAATTTGAAGAGCTGCAACCACTGAGAAGGAACCTGCCTAATCTTTTTCTAGATGGAAAAGGGGATCGGGAGAAAAATAGGGTTTTTCGAGTCGGCGGGTGATGATCGATCTTGCCCGCAATGACCCAAGATGGGATGGAGACGTGTTAATTAATGGAGGCGATAAAGAAAGGGAGAGGAGAAGCCACCAAAAGCAAAGGGAAGAAAAATGGGGAGAAGAGCCAGTTGCACTGCATGTGTTTGATGGAATGGCATCGATCGAAAGCATTTTGTTTTCGGTCGTGACCCACATGAGGTGGCTTCATCTTGACAATGGAAATCGCCCGCACGGCAACATCTACTGCCTCGTGAAAAAGAAAAAAAGAAAAAAAAAAAAAGAACCTTGCTCTTGTTCCAAAAGTTTACCTATGGATGATGCACTCTAGATGCAAGATTGGTGGCTTTTTCTTATGAATCAGGACGTCATCCAGTGAAAAATTGTCAAACTACTAGTGCAAAGGATCTTTAGTGAGATCTTTCGGTAGATCTACTAGCATTATTTGTATTCATGTCAAGCCATCAGATTACCTGATTATTCTAAGGTGAAATGGGTAAATGTGAATTCCTATAAATATCGCCACGTATAAAGAAAAATCGTTTTCACCTGTAGTATACTAGCATTTGATTGGGGCATACAAACACGAGAGATTTTAAGGGAAAGTTGAGCTTCTGGGCAAAACTTTGTCTCATGACTTGATTTGCCTATCTGTAATGCATCTGTCATTCAAAACTCTATGTGTCGATCGCGCTGGATTGCATTTCTGAGTTTTGCCCAATTCCGTAGTGAATTCCATTCCCTATTCATTATATCTACCAAAAATTAAAACAACCCCCTTTTCTTTACAGAAGGTGAATTTTTACCTTAGAAAGTAAGACGGATCCAACTAACGTTCAAAGACTCCGTCCATGTCGGCGTAAAACGTCTATCGTTGATCAAATAATGTGGAGTGAAATTAATTTTTTTCCCCCACGACCTAACTTACAGAAGAAGCTTTAATGACAAAATTTGGCCTACGTGTGGCTTCCAATCGATGGGGTTTTGCATCATTCTGTTAGGCAAATTGGACCAGGGTTCCTCGGTGGTATTTGCATATAGATGGCTAAATGGGAATCATTCAACTTGTCCGTTTCGTTTCGGTGTCCCCAATGCACGAGAAAAGATGCCATATGCTGCTTCAGCAGCTCATCTGCCGCGATTGATATCTGACGCACATGTCATTCACTGAGGATAAATTTTCCTCTCTGAAACTGTAATCATGAAAGAAACAAGAACCACACTCACCAGAAAAAAGAAGAAAAGGAGAGAAAAGAAAAGAAGGAAAAGACCCTTTCTCGATCAGATCCAAGAGGACCAAGTGAGCTGAACGTTTTCTTGATTATTTTATGGAGCGCCATTGTAATTTGTTCCCTCCCCATCATATTCAAATCAAAGGGAAAGCAAGCCAAAGCCAAAGCCAAAGCAACAGGGACAGCACATTCGGTTTGACCTCGCGCATTGAAGTTAGATCGGAATCATGTATTGGCGTGAAGCATCCCCTCATCTCGCTTCTCCTAACAAATTTAAATCCCGCTTCGGTACAAACGAAGCCCCTCCTCCACTCAAAACCCTAGCTTATTAAAGAAAAGGGCGAAGGGATCTGTCTTTCTCCCCTATGCACATCTCCATCTCCATCATGGACTTGTATAAATCGATGTCGACATTCGGCTATTGAATCCCGTAAAAAGATTATACGACCCTTTTTGACAATGTTATAAAGAGATAAAGCCCTAGCCGGGGGCCGATTGATGTGATAATTTCATAGGTTTTCACGTGTTGGAAACACGGAATTTTTCCGCCCGACGATTTGAATTCTTTAGGAGATTTATATATTCCAAAAGTGTCTCTTTCTTTGTAGTTTCTACGCTTTAATCTCGTGGACGTTGCTTCCCCCATCCTTTTGCATTCGTAAGGCAAATCTTACTTGTCCCGTTATGCGCCTCTGGTTCTTTGATGGGATGCTTTTCTTCTAGGGGAGGTCCATAGGAATGTGATCGCCTAATCTACAACGCCCACGATTGTCATTTAGTGCAAGAGGTGAGTCGGTGAATAAAGGGGGATGATATTTCTTTAGTCAGAAACCCTTCTTCCACAACCTTTTGCTATTTTATATTGTGTTGATTGGACTATTTTGTCCTTAACTATTCATCCACAGTTTCAATGAGGATCATTGAAAATTATAAAAAGGAAAACACCCTCTAACAAATCAAACTCAAATTTTCCTTTCTTTCAAGGCGAAAAGCCGGACTCGACTTTCCTATTAATTTCTAAGAGTCTTTTCTTCTTGTTGAAATGTTTTTTCTTTCTTCTTGTTGTTGTGGTTTTCTACACTCATTCAACAATGAGCTTTTAGCTTATATGTCATCTCCATTTACTTACCTCTTATTGAATCTAAAATGGGGGAAAGATTTTTTTTTTTTTATAAAAAATCCTAGATAAGAAAGATAATTTGGAAAATAACCATGGTATTTTAAAAGTCCAACAAAAAAAAAGAATTATAAGAGACTAATTTATAAATAGATTGTCTGTATTTGGAATCACAGCATACCATTTTTCAAGAATCTTCATGAATATTGCGGATGAGCTCTGAGGGCAAATTAGTCTAATCAAAATACAGAAATTATAAATAAAAGAAAATGTCGTGGAAGAAAATTTTGGTTGTGGAAACATCATTATCCGTGGATTAATCCTTTTATATATATATTTAGCTCGACGGCATTAATCTTTCCAACTAATTTAGATCTTCATCGACTTCAATAAGCTTGCAGAAATCACATGTTCACTATTGGGTCGAAGAAGAAATTGAATAAGGACGACATATTTCTTTAATCCTAATAATTCATACATGCAATCCCTCGACCTATAAACGCCCTCCAATCCCACTCATGTCTACTCCTTTCCACCCACTGCCTATAATTCATGGCTTTCAATCTCTTCATGCCAAAACCACTACCCACTTCGCACCTACATAATCTCTTTCTTCTCGGGCCAAATAAGAGACTAAAGAAAAAGATAAAGAAGGCAAAACCCTAGGCATTGAAGTGTTGACTTTGGACTTTTTTTTTTTTTCAAATTTTAATTTTCCTTATGTTCCAATGGGTTGGTTCTGCGTACACGATGTACTCTATTGGAATTAACACCGTGTTGATTGAGGGGGAGGGGGGGGAATCTAATCAAATCAAGAGAGGGTCGTTTACCAAAGAAGAAAGCAAGAGGGGAGGGGTTTGTAATTAGGTGGTGGGAAGACCAACATGGGTGCGTGCCACAATTATTACAACAATTGCTTAGTGCACAATAGACTATATTATCTCAGCCCATCATGCATGTAATGTAATCTTTAGCCAACTAATGTTAGAGTGGTTTGATAAGGGAATATGAACACAAAACTTAGGGGTGAGCATCAATCAGCGGCTTTGTTATTGGTTTTGTCCTATCATTTAGCATTTGTTGTGTATACTTGAATAAGGAGAAGGTGATGATTTGAATCATCGAGACCTTTTGGATCTTAGCTAAGAGTTTAGTTGGCCCTAGGACCAACTTATGTCCCCATCATTATGTGCTTTTTCACTGGCTAAGAGTTGGACTCAAGCTGATCTGATAATTTCTCTTTCGCGATGTTTTGTTCAATTAAGTCCCTTTTTAGGGTTTGCTTGATGAAAATTGTACGACTTCCCGCTCTTCATGTAGATTTGGCAATTGATCAAGGATCACAATTGTATTACATCTGCATAGTAAACATTTTTGCAATACAAAGACTTGTTTGTATTGGTTTTTTTTAGAATATCTTGTAGATTTCATGTAATCTCGTATAGTCCTATGTAAATGGGCTTGCTTAATCGCATGTGACGATCTTTGGTCAATGGTTTAAGTTATACCGTTTCTTAGCACAAATCCGACGTTTGAGTAATACTATTTTTTTTCCCGCACATGACTCTCTATGTTTGCGTGATTTATGATGGTTTTTTCTGTAGACAATTATTTCAATTCTCAAAATGTCATAGGAGAGTTTCATTATGACTTCTCAAAGATTTAATACTCCATAACAATAAAATAAAATAAAATAAAACGAAAATAAAATAATCCATGATAAATATTTGAACATGCGCGTTGAGCGTTGAATTAATGCAAGGACAACTCCAGAAAAAGTCCAGTTGATGTGCTGTCCTTCCTAACCGTCGGAAGGGCAGGCCGAGATTGAGGCATACTTTCCAAGTCGAGAAGATTATTTATATAAGGCTAATCTCCTTAAAAAAAACCTTCGACATTAGATCCGACCTCAATTTTATCCCGAACTTTTTGGTCTCGGAAAAAATCCTGCACTTTAGGTTTATGCCAAATCTATGCCGATTTTCTTTTTCTTTTTTATCTCAGAAAAATCTCCAAACTTCAAATCAAGTCTCAAACCTGCTTCGAATTTTGTTTTGTCTATAAAAAACCTCCAACTTTCAATGAATTCTAAAATCTACTCGTGTGGTCCACTCCCAACTTAATTTAGAAAATTATATTCCAAATAAAAACATTATAGGATAAAAATTAGGAACGACCAATGACGATTCTCGGACGAGAAAGGCTAAAGGGGGCATATTTGAGATTAGAGTAGAAGTTGACTTTTGATTTAGACAAAATAAAGTTTGGAGTAAATTTGGAATTAGACCTAGAATTGAGGGTTTTTTTTTTTTTTTTTTTTTTAAATAAACAAAAGTTCGAGGTAGATTTGAATTGTATTCAAAGTTTTAGGTTTCTATTAGATGAAAAGTGTTTGGGGGTAGAATTGAGATTAGATTTAAAGTTGAGATTTTTTTAGAAAATTAGGTCTATACGTGTGTATGGAGATGAGAAAAAGGAAGGAGAGCAGATGCATCACGTCAACCGAAAGATGGGTCAAAGATTTATGAGAGACCTGTGAAGGTGAGTACGATTCGTGGGGTGGGGGATGATGCACCATCTTTTTCTGATAATGGTGTCGTAAGAAGAGGCATGGAGAAAGATAACAATTGACAAATCGAGAGAGAGGGAGTGTGGGTAGGTATTGGTGAATGGTGACTATTAGAGCAATTGAGTCGAGCTATTCGATGGAAGCTTTTTGGATTCGATTTTGCTTACTGAAGATCAACTTCCCTGATTTCGAGTTGAGCTCGAGCTCGAGCTATCTGAGCGTCTAAGCTCCAACTTGGCAATAATAAGTTTGACATGCATGCAAACACGATCGAACTTCTTTTTTTATTGGAAAATATTTTATAATTGAAAAGGACGAATAAATCCATAAGTTTCTGGTTTCTACTCTCATTATTACAATTGCAGGGGAAACAATCTAGTTTGTATATTACTGTCTAATAATCAAGTTGAGCGCAGGCACTCGGAAGTTCTATTTTATTTGCACTTAAGCCTAAATTTTAATACTCGATTGAGCTCTAGTAGCTAAGTTTTGAGTACTAAGCACATGAATCTAGTCAAGCTCGAGCTTGACACTGTATTGGCTTGACTTGACTCAATTACACCCCTAATGGAGGTAGTGTGTATGGTGTTTTATTGTCTTTCCCTTTTCCTTTCTAAAGTTAACAATGAATTGAGTTACGCTAATTATAAATTATGTTAAAATTCAATTTATGGAACTCATTCGTAAAGCTATATGATAAAATCAGTCGATATTTTCATATGAATCTTGCTCAATCTCAACAAAAAAAAAAGGCGGCTGGGTTACATTGTGAATAAATTTCAATATGCCAAGCATTTCTTGGTCAACAATGAAAAGACAATGACTCTATTTTCTTTTCATTGTTGTCAATTTCAATAGTAAATTTACATATTTGACCTTTATTATATTATCGAAAAATAGTGTCTCGATTTTTTTTAAAGAATCAAAATTTTTATTCATCCTTAGTAAAGATTCAGTAGATTTACATACTTTAAAGTTACCATCTACCCACTTAATTCACATTGTCTACCTTATTCAATGAGATTATTAAAAAAAAAAAAAAATTGTATTTTGACAAAATTGGGCCCTTTTGCATTTGCAATATTAATTTTTTACCCCTAATCGTCAGATTATCGAGGCCCATGTCATTTGGCACATTAAGCTTACGTAATTATTTCGATAACATAATGGGTGAGAAAATTAAACTGGGTTGGGATTTAAATTTAAACCGATAGAAAATTAGGTTAGAGCTAAATGTAATGAAGATAATGTGGATGGTGAGTTCCTTAAACGATAAGAGAATAGATGGTCCATGATGTGATTGAATGGGAATATATATGCTCCAACGTCCAAGTTTTCAGATATAATTGCACTATTTCTCCGGCGCACGAAAGCACTGCCAATCTCAGAAATAATGAATCGGTGGCACCTTGCTTCAAACGAAAGCAATAAATTCACAAAACCAGTGGTCCTACTACACTATGAATAATTATTAATTACTCTAAAATGGCCATCTGTAATATGGGTTAGCCAATTTACCTCTCACATCAGCTTAGTTGGCAAATTTCATTTTTTTGGTCGAAAGCTTAGTTGGCAATTTACATAACAGATTTTTCTATATACGTTTTTTTATTCCTTTCATATTTGCGCATCCTCCCAATTGATAGCCTTGCACCCCTGAAGCTTCATAAGCCATTGGTATTGTTTTCTCAATTTATGAGAGAAATAAATGAGAGGGATACCTATATTTTATATATTTGTATAAGCAATTGTTCAATTGCTTAATCATGGACAATAAGAGTGATCGTTTCTGGGTTCAATAAGTTATAGGCCCTTGAAACTTATTCTGTTGACCTTAGGACTGGCTGATTCTAGAGTTAATTCAGAAGCAGCCAAGGCTTTTTTTTCCCCTTCAATTTAAGGGCAAGCCTAAAAAGAGACATTTCTAAAACAATCTTCAGATTTCATCTTCCTGTATAATGTTTTGATTACAAGTTGCAGTAGTAAGGAGTTGCTTCATAAGGCGTATGATTTGGCTAAATCCATATGTCAAACATGAATATAATTCTTTCTACTTGAAGATAGCATGTCAAATATATTCCATTTCAACATATGCCTTCCTATTCTAAAAAAGGGTAAAAGAACTTACTTAGAAGTAGGGGTAATTAGTTCAAAACCGACTCAATTCTAAGTTCTACCATGAAAGCAACTTAATAGGCTCCATATTTTAGATGCTTGAGGAAAACCAGCTGGTTTGGGACATATAACTGAGAATCGAACCGGTCAAGGCCAAATTTCAGTTTCTTGAGATGGGATTAGACCAGTCCCGTTGTGAATAGGCCTTGAACTAGCGAGCAACAACTAGCTCGGTTGCTCGCCCTAATGAACTGCCACGTGTAGAGTTGGATCTTCCACATGAGTCAAGTCTAAAATATGTAAATCGCCATATTTGATTTGTCTACATATGCTCGCTTAGGATCAATCATCATAAGATGAATAAACTAGTAATTTCTTTTTTATCAACTTGCATTCTCAACCGTAGTTATTCCATTGGGTGCCTTCCTTTTCTTGGTGTGTGGTGTAGGTCTGAGGAATCTTTTCTCCTTGTGGTTCGTGGCACAAGATTTCAAAAACCTACGAGTCGAAAGTGGGATATCTCTATCTTCTAAGTCATGGCCTATGACTTTTAGTTAAATAATTACTTGCAATGTTCCACGGCATAAGAAAACGGAATCCTCAAATGATCTTCAGGCCTTTATAAGTATCGACGGGATGGGAAAAAAGAGAGAGAGTAAACAGTCAACTGGGAAACAATAATAATCGTGTTTGAGAAAGGTTAACTCGTCGTTGAAAATTGGAGCCATCTCGAAACACAATTTTGTCATATTGGATATAAAGTAGTTTAGTCGGACGATAATTTGCATGCCCCACCTTGTAAACGCAACCTAGATAGAGGACGTCAGCCATTGCATCATTATATGTGCATCCCAAATGATCCATCATCTGACATTGATTGAATGCAAATTCTTTGAAGGCATGATATCGATTTTTGCAGGGGAAATTGTCTAGTCAATAATAAACATATTATATGAATGTCAATTTAATTTTTGAACTTTTCAATTTTATCAATTTAATCTTAAGTCTTTGTGCGAAATTACAATATAGTTAATTTGTTCAATTTTTCATCAGCAGGCATTACCGGTTGAGTAAATTTCTCGATTTTTGTGTTTGGGAGGAAAAAGGAGGATGCATATAAAGCTTCTTGTCATAACATACACACACGCACACAAATATATGTATATATCTTCTTACTTTTCTTTTTAGGGTGTTTACTTTTTCTTGCTTGAACAGAGAGGTTGAAAGTCTTGAACAATCTTCCCTCCAAATCCGATTCTCTCTCTCTCTCTCTCTCTCTCTCTCTCTGCACGGTTTTCTTCAAGAGAGGGGGACCAGGGTTAGGAAGATAGTGTACAAAGAATTGATGACATGGGGAGAATCACGCCAAAGGATGGGCGTGATCTTTTTTTCATGGGAAGTGGAATCTTATTGGATTTGTTCAAAAGTAGGCAAAACCCGTGAATGGATGTTATTGACTTGCTTGTTCCCACACGAATAGATTTTGGAAGCTTCCATTTTTCTTTCAAATGGCGATGCTGCTGTTTATCTGTGAATTGCTCTGGAGAGAGATCTTGATCTAAGGGACTGGCCAATGACTCTTGGAGGACAATGATGTGATTATTCTGATAATCAAGCTCAACAAACATATACGCGTCGGAAGAAGCATGTGACATTGCCATAACGAAAGAACAGCACAATCTCTCTCGGATGATTCCCCACAGCTCTTCTTTGTTTTTCTTTCCGGTGAGAATCCAATAAAGATCAAAAACAAAACGCTCGCAACAATCAAGATTTCAGCATCTTCACCTTTTCTTTAACAGAAAAAAGACTTATTCCTTAGAAAAGTGTGTGAAACATAAAAAGAACCGTGTCCTAGTGATTCGTTCGTTCATTTGGACAGAGTAAGTAACCGCACTATTGTTTTCTTTCTCGTTTGTCTAGTTCTCTTCTTGATAGCATAAACATTGTTAGGTATAAGTATATGTGCACGCGTAGTCGAGAATATATATACACCAAAGTTTCTTTTTAAAATGGGGTTTCGCATATTGCTTTACTATACCTATGTGTACGACGGACCCGTGGGAGCAGAGTTTGGTTTATGTCCTTTTCTGTGAAAGGCGAAAACCCTTTGTTTTTCCACCTGAGTATGAGATTGGATTGAGCTTAAACAAGCGCACCACACTGAGGACCCGACTTTCCACTATGTGCGCCACGAAAGAAGAGGAGGACCGTAGCCTAACTTCCATAACCTCTAGCTGGTCATTTAATTTCTTTTTTTATTTCCCAAAAAAATCAAATTAAGAAAGGTTTTCCAAGAATTGACCCGCGAAAGGAAAACCGACCAAGAAAAACTCTACAAGGCGAGATGGACGGGACATGCTCTCTCTCTCTTTCTCTCGCTCTAACATGTAGTCTTTAGAAATATCTTGAAAGTCGAAAGTAGAAGAAACCAACTAATTCACACGGAAGGGGCTAAGTTTGATCGAAACTTTGCCTTACTTTTACGTCTCAGTTGTGAGCTCCCCCTGTTTGGTTTTGCTCAGCATAACTCCGACGGTCAAAATTGTCACTTGGGAATCCTCCACCACGTCTTTCTTTTTTTCTTTTTCTTTATCGAATTTACATAAATTTCTAAGTGAAAACATCGAGTTTTTTTTACCGCAAGAAGTAAATGGAAAGAAATGTAAGAGTTTTTCCTAATGTGGACTAAATTAATTGATATTGTAATTTACTGTTTTTACGGTTACCGTAAAACAAGGATTGGCTCTAAGGGTGATATATAAGGTTTTAATTAGTCTAATATGGGCTTATGGTAGTGTGGGCCGAGTTGCCCCCCGTAATGAGTGACTCACGCAAACTCTATAATAAATAGTCTTCAAGCTCCTCCTCTAACCCTAATTCTCACGTATCCTCACCTAAGGGCGTTTACCTAACGCCGCACGTGAGGGGCCGCCTCATTGAGCCGGTGATACGGAGGGCAGATAGAGGATGACGCGTGGATCCCCTGATATATGCGGGTAATCCTTATTCTCGTCCGCTTTATATTCGATGGATCCCAAAACAGTGCGTTAATCTTTCTACTCAATTATGCATGTTCTTGTTCCGGTTATGGAGATCTTGGGGTTGCGCAATTTACGTCCAACATGTGGTATCGAGCAACAATAACCCTAGAACTTGAACGCATATTGATTTTGCCTTAATTAGTACGGATCTTGCCCTAATTTGTGATTTTCGAGATTTTTTATTCAATAAAAATTAAATTAAATCACAAATTCAGACCCGGGCTCGACGAGGCGAGCAAGAGGGTCGGCGGCACGTCGCCGGGAGGCCGCACGCGCCCACGCGCGGCCACGCGCCGCCTGGGCGTTGAACGCGCGCCGCGCGTGAGATCCACGCTCCGCGCACTTAGGCGGCGCGTGAGAGCGTGTGGGGAGTTGGATCGGTGCGTGGCTGGTGGCGTTGGATTCGTATGGCCGTCCTCTACGTCGTGGTGTATTTATTTTACATATTTGATAATTTTATGGATGTGAAAATACATACGAAACCCTAAATACGTGTATTTTTGCGTATTTTTCTTGTATTTTCTGTGATTTTGGAAATACAGGTGATGAGTTACTAGTATGTTATCACATAATAAAATGTGTGATTCATCAACAAAAATCAAACTTTATTGTGAACTGAAGTCGACTTAATGCGATACAATTCATATGAGATTGTATTTGAGTTATGTGTTGAGCTGATGAGAAACAGTAAAGTTTATGAAATTTTTTGTTACTCAAGTATACTCCTTTACACACTGGTCATCTTTGAATGATGGACAACTTAAGGATTCGTGACCAAACTGATTGTACTGATTAACACATCTGCTGAATGTAGATAATGCATATCAATTGCTAAGTATCTGTACGAACTCATCCGGTCACTTGTTAATGTCTATCGAGTTAAATAGTTTTTTTTTATGGTAAGGAGTATGGCAATATTTATGCAGAGCAATAGTATCTACTTGTTGAATTTTTAGATATTTGGTTCTCTCGATTTGACTCAATTAATAGGCCACCTGGTTGATTACAATGATAATTTGTTATTTAAAAATTGGCTAATAAATCGCTTGTTGGCCTTGGAGTCATGTTTTGCCATATGATACTCATGATACTCATGAGCAACAAGCTTGTCAACTGAGTACCCCGTATTGCTATTGATATTAACTCTGAGGGATCCTTTGGATCGGCATTCTTTTGATTTTGTTATAATAATCAGTAATCGGGTGCACAAAAGATCATTGCTTCTATGTTATGAGAAGTTTCGTGTTGCTGTGATCGTTGATCTTATTGGAATCACAAAACAGGTTCGTTATATATATAATCTTTATTTATCAATATATGTATAAATAAAGATTTTATTAATGAATAAAGCAATGTAATTAGCATGATATGTGATTTTGGTGATATGATGCCCCTATCACTAAAGTTAAAATCACATGTATATGGTGTATGTGAGAAGTAAAGTTTATATCCCCGGTATGAGAGAATTTCAATGATTCAATTGAGTAGTGACCGCCAAAGTGGCACGCTTGATTGGGTTTGAGAAATTTCGGTCTCGTATGATGATTGTGATGTCTCCTGATTTAATGCGTGGTCATACTCCCAAAGGAGGTGATTGTGTATTAGTTCATGGAGGGATACATGATAGTGTGGTGGAGGAGTGACCGATCCTAATGGTTCATATGCCCAAATGTGATGAATTCACGAAGATTGGAATATATTTTCATAACCCTTATCATGTGGGGAGTGTACAATTGCATGTCATGTATTCTGCCCAAAGGTGATTATGTGATTTTGCATGTAACTCTCTGGATGTGTACTTGTACGTCAAGTTACACAATACTCACATGATGCTAATTATATGCATTGCTTGTTTTTTCATTCACCTTTTCTCGTGATTAATAACTCCACTATTATTGAGGTTTTTTATCTGCTACAAATTTTAAGTTGTGGACATATGATTTGTTGCTTGAGAAAAGAGCAATTGAATTTGTTTATTGTCCACGAAAGCGTTCTATTTTGGAACACTTGAAAAGAGGTTTGCTTTACGGACTGCACATAAGATTTGCTGCAGAAAAGAGCAATGATGGAAGCCTTAGTTGCTTGAAATTATGTCTTGTCTGATATTGAAATTAGGACACATCTGCAAAAAAAAAAAAAAAAAAATTGTGTTTAAGTCCTAATGACATATACATCTCGTATATGATTAAAAGGTTGTCGTTTTAAGTGGCAATGAGTATTTTGACAAATATGACAATGCGAAATAGCTTAAAGGGTCATTTGTCAAATACTTGGTAGATTCTCGGGTAATTTAATTACTATCTACAAGGCGAGATGGAACATGGTGACATTTATTTGCTCTTTTTCTATACTCTTTTCTCTCGCTCTAACATGTAGTCTTTAGAAATATCTTGAAAGTCGAAAGTAGAAGAAAACCAACTAATTCACACGGAAGGGGCTAAGTTTGATCGAAACTTTGCCTTACTTTTACGTCTCAGTTGTGAGCTCCCCCTGTTTGGTTTTGCTCAGATTTGCATAACTCCGACGGTCAAAATTGTCACTTTTATAGACATGGAATCCTCCACCACGTCTTTCTTTTTTCTATGTCATTTTTATGTAAGCTTTATCGAATTTACATAAATTTCTTAGTGAAAACATCGAGTTTTTTTACTTATAATATAACATATTTTCACGAGATGATGTGGTTGCGCAATTTGAAGTAAATGGAAAGAAATGGAAAGAAAAGAAGAGGTACCAGCCTGCCTTTCAATTTGGGCTCAAAATAGACAACAAAAGCTTCCGTTGAAAACATAGTAATCTAATTTCACCAATGTTAAGAGTTTAGATGCATTGGAATCGCATGCACCCAGATCATGTAAGAAAATTTTCCTTCTCATGCACATGCATCGCATTTTTTCATGCAGGGCAACAAAGAAAATGTGCCAAATTAAGGCAACAAAGGTACCATTTCGAGTCGTTGATAAAAGCTTTGATCGGGTTTTGCTCTCAGATGTGTTTGAGATCCTCATATATAGGTTGGCTACCGAAATCCCTACACGGAGTCAACGATAAAGCTTTAATAGAGATTACCTAGCTAAAGAATTCACGGTGGATCGTCCCGGACACTGCAGTGGCTACGGTGCGGAAAGGCACGGAGGTCAAGCTCAGATTTCAAGATCATAATTAGGGTTCGGTGAAATCTGGACTGAGTTTAGTGCGAACTAAATTAGAGTGGACTAGTGTCACGATTTCAAGACGAAGACAACAGATGAATGCAAAGTAGGGGGATACCAGAAATACGTCCCCTATCAAAAGAGGGCTTTTGAAGCACAAAAGACTAACACAGTCAATGCATGCCAAAATTATCCATATAGCTCTTTTGTATTCAAACTATCCTTACAGATCTCTCTTACCGATCTGCACCCATGGAATTCGAAAGGAACCTCGACTGAAGATAAAAATCCTTATATTCTAAGTTGTCTTGAAAGTCCTTTTGCCATACACCTAACGTGTAGGAGCACAAATACAGAGAGTATATTCACTTTTTCTAAAACCTAGAATTGGGACTACTAGAGATGTTTAGACATTTCCTAGAGAAATATTTGAATTATTTCTAACATCTTCCTTTAAACTCAAGATGACTAAATGAGCTTGACTTTAGATTAAAAAAAAATCCAAAAAAAAAGCATAGACTATCATGGACGAAACGGAGACAAATGATTGTGGCATCAAAGAAATATTCAAATTCGGAATTTGAGGACACTTGTTCAAATTCTATTAATTACATGCAAATTGTTCCTTGTTAGAACCACTTGCACTGGACAAAGGCCTAAATTAATTGGTTCGTTAGTTCGTGTATAGTGTTTCCTGAGCTTTCCGATAGCAAACTTTCATGCTTGTGCCCCAATTATAAAAAATGAAAAAAGGGCATTGACTTTTCTCCAAAATAGAAATATAAAGAAAATCAAGTAGAACAGGTTTGACAAATCTATTGTGGTTGGCGTATATCTTGCCATCTTTTGAGGTTGGGACTCGGAGAAAGAGACAGTCGGCAATTTGTAATTGGTCGAATGATGCAAGAAGAGGCATGGGCAAGGGTTTGAATTCATTATGCTAACCTTGTTTTCAACCCACTTTTCTTGTTTTCTTTTTTCGAGGTCCTTTCGTTACTTTCCTTTGCCTCCACGTCGTTGCTTTCTTTCCCTCCCGTGACTCTCCACTTCCCTGCCGATATCATTTCATGCTTTCCTCATCTTTGCACTTAATTGATTTGGCACATATTCCCATTTCAAATTAAAGCTGCTCCCCTCATTTCCCTCACCTAACTTCAAATTGTATATTCAGTCATTCTTGCTACAACAGCTGAGGATGTACGTTTCTCATATGTGGAGATGTCAAGATCTGCTCGCCAGAAACTTGTCATAACTACACTATTCAATTGCTCGCAAAGTTTATCTTTCTTACCGAGTCAAAAGCTTCTTATATGTACGTCGGTAAAGAGGACAAAGAGCTTCAAATATGCATCTCTTTCATTGAATTTACAGCGGTGAAGTAGAAAAAGTTCATCATTTGGCAGGCATCTGTCCATCATTAAGCTGTAAAGCATACCTTAGATCGCACTTTGCTCTTATAAGCAAGCAAGGTTGGGAGGAAAACATACAGGACATAGACTTTCTTCTAGGAATCTCATTATTTTATATACCGCAGAGCCTTGATTATCAAAGCTATATCGTCACTATAATTGTAAAATAAATTGATGAATCGGGTCAATCTCAAAAGACATGACTTGTAAATCTATATGACGTAAAATCGATTAAGAACTAGATAATAATTAATTATGATACTATTCTGATAAGACTTGTGTTACCATTAGGATGTAAAAAAAACGAGAAGATCATTGACGTTAAATATTATTATTTATCTTTTCTTTAGTGACACCATGTTTTTTCTTTCTTAACCTTTATGTCTTGTGCAATTTTCTTTATGTCATTATATAGTAGAAGAACTGTAAATTCGGAACTAGTCTTCTCATGCATCATTATAGCACATTTTGTTCTCCCATTTCATCCCGGATTTTCTTCTTTTCTCACTTACTCCTATCGGATTGCTTAGATGACACAACTGATGATGCACACCGCACACCGACACGTATCATTTTAATGGTGTCAGCAAAAATAAAATAAAGAATTAATAAAAGAAAAGAAAAATTAGAGAGAGAACGAGAAATGATGGACCGGGGGGTTGAAGTTGCCCAAAAGACAGCTGGAGAGGGAGGGTTTTTCGTACCAAGAAAATTGGATTGGGCCCGCTTGCATACCTAGGCCTAATCAATGGCACGTTTCTAATGCGATGCATCGATGGTATTCAATGTTCCGTTCGAAAAAATCGTCCAAAAAATCCTATACTTAATACACTTTTCACAATTTAGTATTAACCTTTACATTTTGTCAAATGAGGCCCGAACCTGTGTACCTTCTATCAATTGAGTATATCCAATCAATTTTGATCATAAATTACTGACATGACATAACTAGCATTAACATTGACATTTTAAGTATTTTTTTTAATTTTTATGATTTTTTTACCTTTTTTTACCTTTTTTTTGTACTATTCTTTGCCAGTGGTTGGCAGTAGTTGGCAAGGTCTAGCCTCGCTAGATTTGGAGAAGCCATCCCTTGGCAAGTGTCACTTTGGCCCAGCAACGCCGAACAAGGGCAAGGGTTGGCCTTGCTGGCCACTTGTAAAAAGAATAGGAAAAAAAGAAAGGAAAAAATCAAAAAAAATCCAAAAATATTTACATCAACGCTAGCCACATCATATTTTCAATCAATATTAGCTAGATCAATTGGCAAAAGTTAAAAAGGTTTAAGACTCAAATGATAAAATTAAAAGATTTAAAATTAAATTGACAAAAATGTAATAATTCTATGACTATCTAAACAATTTTCCCACATTTTGCTCTAAGCAAGATGGAGCCATTTTTCTTAGGGATGGACACGACGTGTGCGGGAGTGAGGATCACATCCCCTATCTCCATCCTATGAGATGAAAACTTTCGTGGCACCACCATGTGTTGGGCGGGGCGAGGCGAGGCGAGGCGGTTTTGCATTAGCGGGGCAATCTACCTCTAGTCATTGATGATGGACTCGAGACTTTATTGCTGGTAGCAAAAGTCTACCACCTGTCATAAAAAGCAGTCCAACGTATATTTTGTTCAATCAAACGCTCTCTTTGTATTTTGTACAATACAGTCCTCTAAGTTTTATACTATACAATCAAGTTCTATAAGTTTCCCAATTTCTGCAGTGCAATCATTCAGTCCACCTCTCTCATTAAATAGTGAAATTAATTAATGATGCAGCATTGTCATTAAGGTAAAATATGTTACATGATGCTAATGTAGTGCCAAATTAGCGAAAAACTAATTGTAAAAAATAAGAAGAAAGAAACCCCAATACAATAATATTAGTTGCTGCGGGTAAAAGAAGCACTTGATTGTCTAGGTCAAGAATGTCAGAAGATTTGAATCAACGAAGCACAATTTAGGCGACTCATTCGCAAAACGCAAAAGTCAGAATACCAAATCGCACTTACATCGAAGTTGGAAGAACTAAACCCGTACTTAACCCTAGCTACACTAGCGTAGAAGTTAAATCAGTGAACCAAAAACTCGTAACTTGGAATAAAGGGGAGGCGATGGAACCAAGTTATCCGAGCATATCTCTCGAAGCAGGTGGGACCAAACCGCATCGATTTGATTCAGACGCGCTCTCCTCCTTGTCTCCTCCTCCTCCTCCCCTTTTTCACCTCCGTCTTTTCGCTTTGTTTCTCCCACTGGTTTTTTGCTGGATGGTCATTTAAAACGATAGTGTCGGGTGGCGGAGAGGTAGGTGTGTAATGACATATTTTCATGATTCGCGTTTGAATTGGCCAGAGATATTATTGTTTTCCACCGCCCCCTTCCCTTCTCTTTCCACTTGTCAGCCCCGTCTCATCTGGTGGCTCGTAGCGTTTGATTAGTCTTGTGGAGGCAAAATACATATGTTACTGAATAATTTAACTTATAAAACATAACGAAGGGTAGATAGAACATGCCGATCCTGCTGGTTTTGTATATATTTGGGCGTATGCGGCCACTTGTAAATATATATTATCTTTGTAAATTCTTTCCAATATTTAAGATTTTCGGGCTTTTTATCGCAATATAATTTTTCCTCAAAATCTACGTTGGGTCTCCTTCATTGCTAATCGCGTCTTCATGCCCGTGCCCTTGAATTGTGAAGGAAGAAGTTTTGATTAGTTTTGTGCAGGTATATATTTCTGAATATTTTAATTATAAAACATAAGGAATGGTAGATAGAACATGCCAAACTTATTGGTTTTGTATATATTTGGACGCATGCAAGCACGTGTAAATATGTATTATTTATTCATATGATCTGATATTCGAACCAAACTTTTCGTAGAGAGAGACATTTAAAGATTTTTTACATTGGGTCTCCTTCATCGCTAATCGGGTTTTCATGTCCTAGCCCTTGAATCGTAAAGGAAGAAGTTTTAGATTGGAGCAGGTCCTTCGTGCACACGTTCTTTGCCATTTAAAATATATGTTTTTTTTTTTTTTTTTGCGTGAAAAGATAATAAATGAATTATTCCGGCTATCCTAGCTAGCTATAATAGACAAAAAAATGCAAGCCCAGCCCCTATTCGTTGGCCATTCTAGACCCTGCAACAACGCTAGAAACAAACCTTGCAAGAAAATCAAAATTCGAAGCCACGACATTAACGTGGGGAATTTGTCGAGCTATGATAAATAGCTAAATGTAATGGGGTCGCCATCGTCCCACTTCAAATTCATCCCGATGCGTATCTATCTATGTTCATCACTAATGTCGTTTTATGCACCAGATTCTTCTGTCAAAGACAATTTCATTTTCGTTTCCTCTATCGTTACCAGCTAAAAGTCTAAATTTTTCTTTTGAATGGATTAAATGAACTTGAAGCTTTCGGCTGCCTGCCTAACTCGGAATGCATGTCTTTGTGCTGATGATTGCCGTCTATATGCGAGTGGCCAACGCTACCTATGGCAAAAATGTAAAAATAAATAAACAAACAAATAAATAAAAGAAACAAAAGAAGAATTTGTTCACTTAAGTTGGCATCCAAGGTAGTACGAGTGATGGATTGATTAGCATTTATGATCATGTATGATTAGACTGGCGAATCGGGTCAAATTGAAAATGACTTGATCCAAACCGATACATTTAACTAGTTTTGATCAAGTTCTATGCAATACAAATATAGTGACTAATATATGATCCAACTCATGTCCAAACTATAGCCAATTTTAACCATATTGTTTAAACACTCTAATATTTAATCCAATCTAGGAAAAATTATATCCAAACTGAGATGAAAGTGCAAAGTAAATTAGCGCAAGATCGAGTGAAATCGAGAGCGTGAATAAATAGTCATAGAGGTAGGTTGGATATAAATAAGTTATTGACCATTTAACACTCATTTTATTTTGGATTTTACCATTCTAAACCCTTTTTACGACCCATTTATTGAATATTACTAACTTATATAACATCTTAGCTCATCAAATACAAGTTAAAAATGAATGTATGGCCTATTTTGGTAGGATGACATGATCATACTTGAAGATGATCAAGACTTTGGAGTTATCCGGGGTCGCAAAAGAATTGCATTTGTAGCAAAACCACGCTCTTTGTATCGACGTCGTGCTCAACTCAACTCAAAAGAATTAAAAATTTAAACATGATGTGATTGCAAAGGGATATTGCTAATGTATGAGATGGTGTGGAAGAGGAAAATTCATTGCATGAATTGGCGCAACTTTCTGAAATTGATGGGTCCCATGCTCAAATTTGACGTGACCCACCATTTGATTCTACGTCCAATGGTGCCAATCCTTCGCAATGGGCTAATGGCCCATGATCCAATGAACGGTATCACATAAAGACCAACCTCACTAAGTCCAATTCTCGATGGGCCGTACATTATTTGTCGCTTTTGCTTTGATCCAAATTACGAACACTTTCATAGCCCAATGAGAAAAAAATGTGAACCGAGGTTGATTCAACGCCATTCGATCTCAAACTTTTAGTAAGCATCGCTTCGTCTTTCTAAATGTTATAGTCCGAAAACGCTTTGATTCAATTGGCACCTTGCGATAGAAAAGGTACATGCTGATTGTTTCGCCGGAATTTAATTCACGACGAAACATCTTTTTTCGAAAGCTGTTCTTCAGCTTTTGATGAGAGGAGACGAGTTCTATGGCAACTCTTGACAGGAAATATCCAAGCAGAGAAGAAATAACTACAAACCTTTATTGAAATTGTACATACAAACCGTCCCATAATTCAATCAACAACGAGGCTTAAAAATACAACAATTTCCATAATAATACATGTGTACGAACTATGTCGGAATTTAATCGACTACAGAGATTGAGAATATGGAAAGATATAACTCCGGAATTTAATTGACGGCGTGACATCCATGATAGAGATGCATGCCAAAATTGAATCGACAACAAAACATCAGGATAAAGATGCGTGTTGAAATTTAATCAATGACATGAATTGGAAAACTATAACTAAGGAAAAATAAAGTGCAAGAAAGTAAAGATAATAAAAGATTACATTTTGATTATCGAGAGGGGTCTCTTCCAATTGATAGAACTTGGTGTTTATACCTTCTATCATAACTGTCTTCTCCGTGGTTGAATTATAGTTTGACGCTTCTGAAAATAATGGTCCCATATACCGTGGTTGAATTATAGTTTGACGCTTCTGAAAATAATGGTCCCATATTCCCATGTTGTCAATTTCCTTCAAAATAATAGCCTTATCTCCAATTAGTTGTTTTTTTCTCACGTTGTCAATTCTCTTCAAAATAGCTGCCTTATCTCCAAGGAGTTGTTTTTTTTCCCACATTCTCAATTCCTTTCAAAATAGCAATCTCATTTTCCGTTTTCACCTAACTATTCTCCACGATCTCCTCAATGGATTTACACGTGCCTGAGCCTTAGATGCAATCTTCTGAAAATCGATCATCTCCATATAATATTGACTAATCCTCAATCCATTAAATTGACCTCCTCCACAGATGATCAAATATGCCTAGATAGTATATTCTCCACTATTTTCCTTTTCTCTTTGTTAATTTTGACAGTTGTATATGAGATTGTTGAGTCTATTTTTGTTACTTTCGAACAATCATCGAATATCGATAATAACTAAATATTGGACATTTTTGGGTGTCAACATAGACATTTCAATGCCGAGGCACCTTTACAACGCAAGAGAGTACAATACTTCAAAATGGAATCATGGGCGAAATAAGTATGCAACAAGGCATGGTCAATACATATACTCCCTCTCTTGGCTTGGCCCGGCTTGACACGGTATGATTTTCTTATTAAATCAAAGAGTCCAACCCGCAAGGTGCATCTTCCTTCCAATTAGGCTTTTCTTGATTTCCTCCTCTCCCTTCTATTTCAATCATAGTCTTGACGATTGATTTGATCTTGTTCTTGGATTCGCATTCTTAAGTTGGACACGTTGCAAGTCTTGGTCAATCGTAGAAGGTAAAATCAAACCTCCTTTAAATTGAATAGGGATTGATTGCTAATTTTTCATGTAGCTATCAACGGTGACGCACTGACAAATGTCATGTGAATATTTGCTAACGCAATCGTCAATCAATTATGGTCTTTCGTTGTTACTGGCTGCTTTTGTTTATTGCGAACGAAATGTGAACGCGGGCATCGCTTAACTCTCTACTTTGAAAACTGGGAAGCAAAGATAATGTAGATTAATGATGATAAACCAACTCTCCTGCGCCCACATTTTCTCTCCCGTTGTCAATTATGTGAATGTGGGATGGGGAGATGATGTTTTTCTAGTCCCGTGCCTCTGTAGTTTAGGAATCCGATTAGGGAGTAGGTAAAGTTCTAACAAAGACAAGACTCGTTGGCATTTAGGTTTTAACTCGAATCATCCTTACATTTGGCATTTTCTTTTTTGCCCTTGGCCCTGGGGAAGAAGAGGGAGGATAGCGGTCTTGAAAGAACTAAGTTCCAAAGCGATGATGCATCGGTTGTCTTTGTTTGATCAATTCTTGTATGGTGTAGATTGAGAAATGATTCTTCTTATTTTGATTTTTCTTTTGTCTTGATTGGCGGTGTTAGCCTCCAATAGAAAGTCAGACTATACCCATCTAGATTTTCGAAGTGTCGATATAATATACGAGTATCATCAACATAATCGACAACTACTATCGGCGTCATTCACGTTCGATAGTGAGATCAATAAAACGAGCAAACATTCTATCTTTGAGAATAGATATTGAGAATTCCATGAACTTATTCAATATTCAATTCTCGAATTAACAATCGTGTTTATCGATGCTAAGAATGCAAAAATAATCGCATCGGATGAGATTCGACAATAAATTAAGATTCAATAACGCGTTATAGAGAAGAAAAAAGGAAACAATATGCTATGAATTACTCCACTAAACTTTTTTTCCTTCATCAATCCTCGCAAAATTCAGCATTTTACCCCCCTACGACTTCACCGTCAAACCCTTGGAACGTATACCATTCTTCCCTCGTTCTCGCCGGTGCCGATGGCTGCTTCTTTCTCTCGATGTTCCAGTCAATGCAAGGCGGTCTTGGTTTCGCTTCTTCCGTCCCGACAAACAATCGCGTCCCATGACAGTGCACCTTACCATCCATTGCTAAAGCGACGTGTGGGGTGTGATTGGGATCGATCGAGATCTGTTCGGCCGTACAGCGATACGAATTTCTAGAGAGCAGAGACGTGCACTTCTAGCAATCTTCGGCAGCGCCCATCTGCCGATTGTCGTCCTTGCGCTTGGGTGGACCCGGCGGTGACGAAGGACGGTGACAACACTAGGCCGATGTCAGCGCTATCTACGTAAGCGGTCGACCCGCTGAAACCTCCAATCCATCGTCAAGTAATTATCTCTGGACATTAATTGCGTAGTTGCACGAAAATATCTCGATATCTAGATGTGAAACGGATCTTGTGCATTCATTGCTAATGCCTTCTTACATTTGATAAGGGAAAGACACCACAAATGTTTCAAGAATCAAAAATTACTTTTTATGTGAGCCGACGCTATGCTATGTCTCGAGAGCACTTGAAATTAGAAAGGAAGATGATGAGATGGGGATACTTTTCATGGATTCATTTCCGTGCATTGAATGTTATGCTCTGATATTACTCTGAAAAAATATTTAAATTTTTTCTGGAATATGTGTGTTAGCCAATCAAGTATCCGAAGGGCAGATTTTTGCTCGATTGCCTTCCCATGTGTTATGATGAGATTTTCTATTTTTTCGAAATTATCTATTGAAATAACTCACTATCTCTCTAGTTTCTCTCTTGCGGGCAATGGCTGGCCTCAGCGGGAGTAGCCATTGCCTTGATCTAAGGTTGGGACGCCGTGGGTGACCTTGGATTGAGGGCCCAAATGCGGTGGTGCATGTGGAAAAAGAGAATCAAAGAGGACATCGAGCATTGAGCCTTAGGCTTCGAGGGGCTAAAAAAGCAAGTAGCTTAAGAAAGGGTAAGAATTTTTACTTCGTTGATTGGAATTTAGATGTAAATAAGTGTGAAGATACGAGGTAAAAGCAGTTTTGAAAAGAGAGTGACAATCTTATCAAATCAAATACACATTTTTCTTAAGCCAATGTAGAAAATTTAAAATAGATGTACTTTTTCCTAAGTCAATGCTGAATACTTATCGTTTTGGTATATTCCTCCATTTTTTTTCCTTCTCGAGATTCGTTTTCAAAATGCCCGAACTCGGAGTTCATTTCAAACAAGAGAAGTAACTTCGTCAAGTTCTCATGAATCTCCACGTGGGACGACCTTCTGGGAAGCTTCGCGCTCGTCAATGATTGATGTTGTCCTGATGCGCACGTACGAGATACGCCCGCGTGCGAGACCCGGCAACTCGACCCGCCGGTGACGCCGGGATCAAATGATTTGAATCCGACGGATGTGAAGGACAGCGATGGGGGATGGCGAAGCTCTCTTCTCGTTCCCATCCGATTCTAATGGTCGGCATTGACTCCAGCGCGCCCGAACCCGCCACGACCATCCTTTCCCTATCCACATCCACCACGTGTCAGGCATCATCCCCAGGGCCCCACACCTCCATGCCGTCGTGCCGGCCCTCCCACTCACTACTTTGTAATTTTTTTTTCTTTATTTTATTATATATATTAGCTCGTGTGCTTGATTTGGTAAATACGGACGAAAAATGAGTAGTTATGTATATGAAGGTACAGATGGCTTAGGAAATCTAATACCTAAAAAAAAGAGAACGAAAATGAGTGACTATTTATGGAAGGGAGGGGGGCTTCGGAAAAAAAAGGGCGATTTAAGAATTTTATATAAGATACATAGATTAGTCTATTTTTAGACTACAATGAGATAGCGCTCATGAATTCGGGAACCTTGTCGCTCACTTCAATCTCTGAGTTTATGTTTGAACTCTCAAACTTTTAAGATTTTTCTTTTAATGTTGAGGGGGAGAGGAGCGATCAGTGTCATCGATTTTGATAAACCCGAAATTTCATATATATCACTATGTCATTTTGAATGACAAAAATCGAGTAATATTTGCATGTTATTCGAAAACTCAAAATTGACTAAACCACAACCGAGGTCTGCTGATGGATTACACTCTCTTTTTATGATGATATTCCAGTTTTGTCAATCAAATGTGTGTCCACGTCAGAAAAGCAAACGCATTTGAAAGCAAGTTAACTAATTGGCAATGGGTAGTCTTTCGGCTTCATAAAGAAGTAAAAGCATAAGCTAAATTTATGGTCGCACATGCTCATAAAATTAAAACATTAAGAGCGCGTTTGATAACGATTCTGTCCCAGAAACAATTTCTGATCATAAATGATTCTTTTTTATTTAATTCCCGATAACAATTTATAAGCATTTTAAACCGTTTGGTAACTGTCCAAATTTTTTTATTCTAGAGTATAATTGCATTTGGTATTGTGCTCAAAATTTCTATTTCAAATTATTTTCTTTTAATTTTTTTTTTTTTTTACTTTTTTCCTTTTCCTTTTCCTTTCCTTTTTTTTTTTTTCATTTCTCTCTCCTATTCTTCTTCTTCAAGTGGCTGATCGCTAGTTTGGCGATCGACCGGACGAGGGCCTAGTGACCTCACTAGAGCATCGCCGGACCTTATCGGCCGAGCCTTGCCGGTGGCTGGGCTTGCCTTTGGTGAGCTCGCCAGACCGATTGTCGGCGATCGACGGCGGTGGGTGGTGGATGGCAACCGTGGTGGTGGCGGTAGATGAAGAAGAAGAAGAAAATGGCTTGATTCTTAGATTTTTTTTCGAGAACAATAATCAACTTTTTTGTTATTATTATTGATTATGTTCCAAATTTACTTCCAAGACAAAAAAATAGAAATTTGTTCCTAGGAACAAAAATTTTATCAAACACGATTTTGTTCCAAAATAATTTTCGGGAACAAAAAATCAGAATTTAACACTATTAGGATGATTACCAAACAAACTCTAAGGAGTCTCGACTAAGTTCTATATGATTTTTTTCGTGGATATGATATTCTTTATCAACATTATATAAAAGTGATACACTTATTATTAAAATTTATCGTGATGTATTTAAATGTTCAAATTTTCACGTGTGGATGTCTGAGTTTGACCATATTATTACGTGCTTATTATGAATTGTGCAACACAATGGCCTAGTGTAACATGAAAAGTTAAAAGTACTTTGTTAAAGATAACTCTTCATGTTGTTTTTTCGGTTTAAATATATAAAAAGATAGAGGTTTTACGTGTTTTATGGGACATGAACAGGATGGAGAGACGACCTGGGTTCGTTTACTTATATATTTTATTATTTACTAGTGTCTTAAAGAAGTCATTCATTCACATTTGCCACATAAATTAAAATAACACATAAAAAGAAAAAGAAAAAAAAAGAAAAAGAAAATAGGAAAAGTGATCCGAGAACTCATGCTCCAAACCCCTCCTCCCCGGAAAGGGGCCAAAGACGCGTTGCGCCACCACCTTATCCGGAAGATCCATTGGCTCCACAGCTTTTGAACTCAAGTCTTTTCTATCCGGGCCCCCCGTCATGAAAGCTTGAATTTCTCAACAAATCCTCGGAAATTACATGTGAGACCAATGAATTTCAACGCTTGATTTTATGATCCCGCGTGAAATCCAGTAACATCAAGGGTGCGCATGTTTTTATTTCTGTTCCTTTTCTGTTCCCGTAAACAGAAATAAAAAAAAAAAGTTTATGTTAAAACGGTTTTGAACAAAAAGAACGCGTTTGGTAACGTTTGTTCCGAAATAAAAATGAATAGAAACACGTTTGGTAAATTTTATTCTTTTTTTTTTGTTTCTTTTAATTTTTTAATATTTTTATTTTATTTTCCATTTTTTATTTTTTTTTTTTTTCTTCTTTCTACGGTCGGCCCGGATGGGGCCAAGCCTCGCCCACCACCGAGGCTCACGGCCGAGGCCGAGCCTCATTGCCCTACCGTCGGAGCCGAGCACCTGCGCCCCAAAGCCCGTAGCTCGACGCCGTCCACCAGTCTTTGCCCGCGTCGCCCCATGTCGATCTTGAAGCCTCTAGTGCCACGCCGCTGTTGCACCGTCCTCCGAAGCCCCTCGCCGTAACCCTAGCCGAAGATCTACCCTCAAGCGAGGCCGAGCCTCGCCTTGGCTGGGCGAGCTCGGCCTCACCGACGCGGGCGAGGCTTGGCCTCATCGGGGGCTGGCGACGCTCCGGCGAGGTCGCTGACCCTCGACGGCGTCGCCGGCCCTCGACGGCGGCCGCCTACCATGGCGAGGCGGCGGCCAGACGCCAAAGAAAAAAGAAAAAAAAAAAGAAGAAGAAAAGAAGAAAGAGAAGAGAGAGAAGAAGAGAAGCGTTTCTTTTTGGCTTTGAAGAAGTGTTTCTTTTCTCCGTAAGAAGAACTTTTGTGTTTCTTTTTTTTTCATTTTGTTCTAACAAAAAAAAAAAAAAAGAACAAAAACGTAACCAAACGCGTTTCTGTTCCTTTTTTTGTTCCCGAAAACAAAAAAAGTAAGAAAAGTGTTCCAGAAATTTTTTTTTGGAACGTTTCCATGTAGGGCCCAATTAATCATATCACTTTCGTGTAAAATCCATCAATATCAATTAGCCAGATACATCGAATTTCATGCATCCGAATTATTTAAGTAAAACTCCACAAAATTGGTACCATGTGCAATGTATCTCTCATCACACTTCATTTCAATTATTGATGAAGAAAATGGTCACAACTTGTTCGTGAAGACTTGAATTGGCAACATATTGGGAGCGAATCTTTAGATGGTGCCTTGTGTATTTCTTAGTCAACGTGGAAAGATTTTCTGATTTGTACATTGATGAATTGACCGAGTAGTGATAACTCAAATAAAACATTTCGTAACGGATATGTACCCCTCGTAAAATCACCTATTAGGATATCTGTGTCGGTCATCCTTCCCATCCTCTTATTCTTAAAAACCGAAAACAGCTTCTTTCCTATAGATGCAAAATGGTAATTTGGGCGACATTAATTTTGTGTGAAATTCCAATGACAAGGAAGCACCCGGCTGTACCTCATCTGCTTTTTCTATTCAATGGAATGATCATATTAAGAACACGAAAGTTTATCGAGATGTAATCTTTTAACAGGTAATTGGCGGCAGTTTTTATTCCCGATTGAATTTAAAAGCATATACAAGACCGTTAATATTATGATCTTGCAAGTAACTCATCCCTTGAAGAAGCGGTAGAATTAACTCAGTCGATTAAAATTTGACATGAAAATGTGTTCTAAGGATCCGTTTGTTTTGCAAAAAATAAGCCATTTCTGGAAAATATTTTCCCAGATGTCATTTTCTAGGAAAATGATAATATTTTCTGATATTTGGTTAAAACCTAAAAACGTTTCGGAAAATATTTTCCGGTATTCAATAAAGAAAATATTTTCCGCTCCTCAAATTGGCAAGCTCGAGTGTCAAGCTCGAGGCTTGAGCTTAAGATCGACGAGCGTGAGCTTAAGATCGACGAGCTTAAGGTTCACCTAGTGACGACCGATAATTAGCCAAGAAAGAAGAAGATGTGAAAGAAAGAAAAGAAAAAAAGAAAAAGAAAAGAAAATTTAGAAACAATTCGAATAAATAAAGAAAAGAAGAAGAAGAAATGAGACGAGGAAGTGGGGATTTGTAGAGGTGTGAGATAAAAGAGATCATATAAAGAAAATGTTTTCTATTTTTTAATAGTGAAAAATATATTTTTCTAATTTAAAAGATTTTTTTCTTTTCATGGAAAATATTTTCCTAAAAATTTATTTTCCATGAAATAAATGTCGAAAAATTCAAAGAACATTTTTTGGGAAATTATTTTTTACGAAATGAACAGAGTCTAAGAACTATGGTCATGGTGATAGGTGCGATTCCTACTTATCAAAGGATATACTCTAAGATCGCACGAGGATAACGGAGTATTTGTCATATAATCGACCGGGCGTTCTATTAAATTCACACGCACAAGGAGGGGGCCCGAGCGGGGGTGGCTTCGCTCCCTCGAATGATTTTATATAAAAATAATCACGTGCAAAAAAAAAAAAAAAAAGATGAAAATAAAATTAAAAAGAAAAAAGAAAATGACGGCAGCGGAAGCGAGAAACAACGAACAGAAAGCCATCATCGCACGCCCTTTATTGCGCTCTCCCCTCTCCATTCCTCGCACCACCAACAACCAGAGCCCCCTCCCTCCTCTCTCTCTCTCCCTCTCCCTCTTCCCTCTCCCTCTCTCTCTCGCGCGGCGGTTGGATTCCATTACGGCGGCCGGAGCCAAGCGACGCGCCTCCGAGCATGGCGGAATCGGTGGAGCTCCCGAGCCGGCTCGCGATCCTCCCGTTCAGGAACAAGGTCCTCCTCCCCGGCGCCATCATCCGCATTCGATGCACCTCCCCGAGCAGGTAACCGCCCCCCCCGCTCCTCCTCCTCCTCCTCCTTGCCGTCGTCAATCTCTCCTTCTCCTTCTTCGTTTTTTTTTAGTCTCGTCGGGCCGATCGCTTTCGGTTTGCGGTCGAGTTTGTGCTTCCCTTGATATTGCGGCGGACGGCCGGCGGCGGCGGCGGCGGCGGCGTTGATTTCGTGATCGGTCGGAATAGCGGCCTCGAGTGCCTTAGGATCGCCGCAGCTCGACGGCGACGTACCTCGTTGAGCTGAGAGTTCTAGACTCGAGACGTATTCCCGTTGGCACGACATTTGCTCTCGGGCGTGAAAAACAGAGTCGACCGAAGCGCCTTCTGTTCGTCTAATTTTACATCAATTTGTTTTGCCTCCTTATCGGTTCTTCATGTTCTCGAGTCTCACAGTCTCTCTATCTTGGAGATTTTGTTTCAATTATTTTAATTTACGTACACCGTCTCTTCACCGTCTCTTCATGTGCAAGTTTCTGCTGTCACGAGTTTGTGCTGGAAAGGATGGAGATTAAGGATGGCGTTTTTTGTTATATGCGTTTGGTATATTGAAATTGGAATCTGTGGATATTTTGCTGAGCTGAGAATCAGGGACGTTACATCCACTCTGAAAGCCCACCGTCCTAGGTGTGAAAACCAAAGGAAGACTGTCGATGCAGCGAGACATAAATATTATGGGATCCCTACTAGTTTCTCGCAGAAATTGTGCGTTATGGACTTAAGATGTTTTCCATGTCAGTTGTTCGGTGATCTTGAGTTCAGACACTGTAGAGTCGAGAGTTCGAGACAGTTATCTTTCTCTTTCTCGATTGAATGAAACCAACATCCAATGGCCTGAAAAAGGCATATTCTTTTTGGGGTGAAAATTGAAGCTCAGGACAGTTCCTTTTGTCTGAGCAATTGACATTTCTATACCGTCGACTCTGGTGCTAATTGAGTGTTCACAGTTAATCATGAAGTGATTTCATGGTTATGAAGCGCTTGAACGTTTGTTGGTTTTGCAGTGTGAAGCTGGTGGAGCAGGAATTGTGGCAGAAGGAGGAGAAGGGTTTGATTGGCATTTTGCCTGTGCGAGATGCTGAAGAGACGCCATCTGTTAGCCCTGTGATATCTCATGGTGCTCATTTTGCTTCCGTTTTGGTGCAATTAGTGTCTACTATTGCTGATATTGATTTTATGGTTTAAGGAAAGTGAACCTTAATGTCCTTCAGGTGTGGGAACTGATTTAACTGAACGTAGCTCTAAAACTCAAGCTAGCTCAACAGATTCTCACAAGTTAAATGGGAAAAACCCACAGGAAGTTATTCATTGGCATGCCAGGTACATTTACCGTGCACTTCCCGTAATAACTCGTCAAAGTTTTGGTGTCCTGTTATGCCTTTCAGAATTTACATTATGAGTCGATGCTGCGTTTCCTTCCCCTATATAAATTGTTCACTTGTTGAGATCTTTATGCTTATCTTTGATTCCAAAATAAGAGGAGTTGCTGCTCGGGCTCTACATTTGTCAAGAGGAGTGGAGAAACCAAGTGGCAGGGTCACATATATGGTTGTCCTCGAGGGTCTATGCAGATTTAGTGTTCAAGAGCTGGGCACCAGAGGAACATATTATATTGCAAGGATAACACCTTTGGAGATGACAAAAGCTGGTGATTTTTCTATCACACTCTTATTACAGGAAATTTACATGCAATATTATGTAAAATAGAAGAGAGTTCTCAGATCGACACTTTCCTGAACTGAATCCAAACCAGAACAAAATTGAGGGAATTGTTGAGTCAAATTGATTTGAATTCTGCTAATGTACTTGGTGTTCTCCATCAATATGCTGAGTATTGTATATGTCTTCAATCTATTAGAGATGGAACATGTGGAGCAAGATCCAGATTTTATAGCATTGTCTCGCCGTTTCAAAGCCACCGCAATGGAGCTCATTTCTCTACTAGAGCAGGTAAAAATACGATAGATTTCCTTCAGGAGCTAATCATGATAGTGTTTTTTTTTTTTTTTTTTTAATTTGTGTTATTGAGCAATGTTTGTCCTCATTAATTGCGCCTTTAGTAGGCAATGGATTTTATTAGTTACGTTTGATTAGCGTAGTTGATCCACTCTCTTTTGAATTTTGTTAATATAGAAATGCAAAGGATACTAAGACTGGTTTATAAAGTTGCATCGCATGTTGTAAGTGGACACTTCAATGAGGACCCATATTAAGTACCCACCAAAATTCTGCCTCATTACTTTGTAAATCATTTCTTTAACATTCAGCTGTATCTCTAGCATTATTCATCTTAACTTATCATCGAGGTAATACTGCCTGTAAACTTTTATGGTATGTTGATTCTGCATGTGCACAGTTGAATCTAGTGAAAATTTGGCTGACACACATTAGTGCCATTTGTAGTGGTAGATAAAGCCCTTTTGAGTACTCAATTATTTATCATGACCTATAGCATGACAAAATATGGACAAGCAGTTTTGAGACCTGTGCATGCATTATAAGCCTTTTGAAGTACCACGGAGGTCCTCGAAGCATGCATTGCTCCTAGTAGTCTGACTCAGATTGGCACAAAATTCACAGACTGAGTTCAGGCGAGTCAAAATAAAGCATGAATGAGTAAGCTGTGACTTGACAATAGGAAGATGAGGAGATAACTCAATATGCCCAGGGGCTTTCTCGCTTCCTCGAGTGCCATTTGACCAAACTATGGAATCTGTTTACAACCATTTAAAGCCTAGCATATACATGCTGTCGTCCCACATGCTTCTAGAGCTTGGTTTCAAATGCATTATGCTTTTAATCATTTGGCAAGTAGACATGATGTTTGGCATTTGGTTGTGGCCTTGGTGCATAACGATCATGCTTTGATTCTTGTTTTTGCCTATAGAAACAAAAAGCAGGTGGAAGAACAAAAGTTCTATTGGAGACAGTTCCGATACACAAATTGGCAGATATATTTGTTGCTAGCTTCGAAATAAGTTTCGAAGAACAGTTGTGCATGTTGGATTCAGTTGATCTGAAATTACGCCTGTCAAAAGCAACAGAGTTAGTTGATAGGCACTTGCAGGTATTGTTTTGATTATTTTGTAGCTTGTGCCAGCATTATCTTGTCTTGATGGATGATGCATTGGTATGCTCCTGCAACAGTCAATACGTGTGGCAGAGAAGATCACACAAAAGGTCGAGGGACAGTTATCAAAATCCCAGAAGGAATTTCTTTTACGTCAACAGGTGATTTTATTGATCCTTAAATCA
This sequence comes from Eucalyptus decipiens, assembly GCA_014182575.1. Taxonomy (NCBI): domain Eukaryota; kingdom Viridiplantae; phylum Streptophyta; class Magnoliopsida; order Myrtales; family Myrtaceae; genus Eucalyptus; species Eucalyptus decipiens. The sequence goes on along the minus strand of CM024613.1, from coordinate 3,827,909 downwards.
GCTCCAATCTTACCTTCAACATTGGCTCAGCTTTTTTTCCAGTCTTTGCTGTCAATCTTATACTCTGTTGATTGGGCATATGTCGGGTTATCCTGGTCAAACAAAACTGAAAAATTCCAGTAGTACGATTAGAAATAGCAAAGCCAAAGTTGGAGATACAGTGAAACTAACAAATGAATAGGACAGGATGCTAATTATTTTGTTTAATACAACATATAGACAGCAATATATAAGTTTATTGAATGCCATGTTTTTGAATTATCATGTACTACACTCAAGATGAAGCAATCGATGAATACTTGGATGATTATGTTTCTGATATTTCTAAAAGGATGTTTTGTTAGTATCAGTATTGATCTTCTTGGCCCAGTTAGAAATGTTGAGTCAAGAATTCTTTTCTGATGGAAGCGATTAATAATGCCATCAAGAAGAGAGGGAGGAAGGGGGGGGAGTTATCTATGGTCAACTTAATTTAGATGAGTAAGGCATGGATAGTAGTGTCTTTTGAATTAATCCTTGATAACAAGGAAACTTAAATGGAGAAGTTGTTTGAAAAATTCTTTATGAGTAAGATATTTGATGTGGCAAGTCTTTTATTCAATGACCCTCTTTTGTTTGGTGGTATAGATGTCTGTATAGTCTTATTCAAGGGAACCATAATATTCACATTATAGCAATTTGATTCAGCAACTGTCCTCTTCACGTGATGTGTTTACAGATGAGGGCAATCAAAGAGGAACTTGGTGACAATGATGATGATGAGGATGATTTAGCTGCTTTAGAAGGTAAAATGCAAAGTGCTGGGATGCCTTCCAATATTTGGAAGCATGCGCAAAGAGAGTTGAGGTATGGGTCAATTTGATGAGACACTAAAACTTCTGAATGGTGTTGATGATGAAAATGCATGCTTGCCATCATCTGGCTATAGCTAGTACTTTTCTTTGGATACAAGATGGAAGTTTGTCTCTATGGTACTTGCTTCTCCTATTTATCGTAAGGCTTATTTTGAACTATTCTCAGACCTAGTCAAGAGGCTTTCATGATAACTTTGAAGTTAATGTGCTTCCTTATTAGGGCTACAGTTTAATTGCTTCTCTTGTCCTTGTGAACTTGTACCATTTTAGGACTGACAAGTCAGTTGTCTGGCATCTTCAGGTTGCTGATTCTGCATATATTCAATGCTTTAAAATCCACAGACAGTTGGAAACTGAAATTTTTTGGTTTCTTTTGTCAAATTCCAGGAGACTTAAAAAAATGCAACCACAGCAACCTGGATACAACAGCTCTCGTGTTTACCTAGAGCTTCTTGCGGATCTTCCCTGGCAAAAGGCTACTGAAGAACATGAATTCGATTTGAAAGCTGCAAAAGAGCGTCTGGATAGTGACCATTATGGCCTGGTCAAGGTCAAGCAGCGGATTATAGAATATCTGGCTGTTCGCAAGGTTGGCTTATTACTTGACCTCAGAAACTAGTTTTTATCAGCTTGAAATCAGATTTTTCAATTATGATTTTTCTTCAGTGCAGCTTAAACCAGATGCGAGAGGGCCAATATTGTGCTTTGTTGGTCCACCTGGTGTTGGAAAAACTTCTTTGGCTTCATCCATTGCTGCTGCTCTGGGAAGAAAATTTATTCGAATTTCTCTTGGTGGTGTAAAGGACGAGGCTGATATTAGAGGGCATCGGCGGACATATATCGGAAGCATGCCTGGGCGTCTTATTGATGGATTGAAGGTAGAGACTTCCCTTTGTTAGTTTTATGTAGGACAATGCAAAAATATATTACATCATTGTGATGAGTTTGGCCGACTTAGTAAATATTATTACGTGACATCAAGTTTCATCATGGGGATTCAGGCCTTCCGTTGACATGGTATCAGATAGAATGTAGTTTGGTTTTTTAATCAGGGCACGAGATAATCGTTTCTTGCATCACAGGACTAGGCAATTAAATGATAATGGTTTTTGTTCCATATACGCAGCCAAGAGTGAGTTGTCTTTACAGATTGAGTCTCTATCCCATATCCAATCTCCTATTTCCTTCAATCCCCAAAAATTGGAATTGACTTTTCGTGTCCACAGATGTCTAGTTCCAGAATTATGCTGTCAGCTCATTCTTTATGGATCTGCAGTTGTGCATGTAACCATTGAACCGCCTAGAGAAGGTCCTTGATGATCAGATATCTCTTCACTGTGTCTACCATCTGCTTATAGAGATTCCCTACTTTTGTCTCTCTCCTTTGTGACCTATCCATCAGTAAGATGCTTTTAATGCCTTTCATGCGAGGGAAGGAAAACTTAACATATCACATTGGCTTTTAGGGAAGTTTTGATTTACTGTTTTGCTCTATTTCAACAATGAGATGCATTTGAATGATAATCTTTTAATTTTATGCGGACTAGCGTTGGTCTTTTACAGAATTGGTTCCAGACATGACTCTTTAGGTTAGAAGTTTAAGTTATGCGAGAGACTTTGCTTAAATGCCAGAGTCCACCTTAATCATAGTAATGTGAGGAAGATTTATTGCTTTTCTTGTGGTAGTAGTGACTATTATCTGATAAATCTTGTCATGGCAGTTGTGCTGACTTGCTCCAAGCATTTGGTTTCTTCATACTTCCTTGCTCTTAGTTTTCTGTTACTAAATGTCGTCTCTAGCTTGAAGTGTCTCTTTTGCATAAGAGGACTGGACTGGATCATAGTCATAATGGCGAGTCAATTTGCTTTTTTTCTAATCCCACTGTTTGATTGTATGAGTTGATCATCTAAACTATGGGTGGTCAAAATGCTTTTGGACAGCTTCCTGGTTGGCTTTCTTTAAAGATTTCCTCTCTATCACCTTTGGCATTGGTTCTAATATCTTTGACTATTCTTACCTTGTGATCTGGATAATGGGCCTGGTTGGCTACGCTTGTAAGTGCTTTGGCTTTGAAGCTATGAATAATTTTCTCTTTGTTTGGCTTTTAGAGGGTAGCTGTTTGCAATCCAGTCATGTTGCTGGATGAGATTGACAAGACCGGGTCTGATGTTCGCGGTGATCCAGCTTCGGCTCTCTTGGAGGTTCTTGATCCTGAACAGAACAAAACTTTCAATGATCAGTATCCTCCATTGTTTTTTTTTTTTTTTCAATGAGCATTATGTTGGATAAGTGTTCTTTGGTTGTGCATTATTGGTGCTGCACTTAAGTTATTCGATTCATCTTTGAGCTGTATTCTATAAGTGGTTACATCAATGGATTCTTCCCCGTTGTCATTACAGCTGCAGAGTACAATAAATGGATCTTAGTTATGGTCTGTGCTTGCAATATCTCTAAATCTCATTTGCCTAGTAGTAATTGCAATTTTAGTTAGCTTATTAACTAAGTCTATGCTCTTCCAATTCATTTGGTGACCACATATTATTTTCCTTTTGCCTTCTTCTAAGTTGGATTCTTGAGAACTTCTGAACATAATTTTTAGGAGTTGTTCCTGCACATTTGAACTTCTGATATGAATTTTTCATTATATCAGATCATAGTGAGCTGGAATTATTGATGCTTTCTGGGTGTTTGAACCATGATCTGCGAGTCTTTCAGTTGCACGAACTTTTTATGCATCGTATCAGTATTTCCTTAATTAATCCCAGCTATTTAAATGTGCCGTTCGACCTATCAAAGGTGACGTTTATAGCAACTGCAAATAGACTGCAGCCTATACCTCCACCGCTGCTTGATAGGATGGAAGTTATTGAGCTTCCAGGATATACTCCTGAAGAGAAGCTGAGAATTGCCATGCAGCATTTGATTCCTCGAGTTCTTGATCAGCATGGATTGAGCTCTGAATTCCTTCAAATCCCCGAGGTACTCAATCTGGCATGTGGCCTGTCATGGAATAGAATTATGATGCTTTTAGAGTTTGATGGTCTATATATTTTTTTTATGAGTTTCACATGTTCTCTTGAAATGCAGATGCTTATCTTCATTTCTTGATTTCAGTCGAATGTCTCACTTCATTTACTTTACTTTTTTCTGAAAAGAAGCGATTATTGTGATATTTCTGCACTTCTACTATAGCAGCTTTCCTGCATATAAGTTATTTAGGGTAGTTGCAAGAGAAGACCTTTGGCTAGGTTTAGGCAAGGATGGGCATTTGATGATAGCCTATGTTGCTTTGCAATACTGTGGAATGATCTCTTGGGGATTTGTTGTCTCCATTTTTCAAATTGTATCTACTGATGATGACTGGCGTGTCCTTTTCTGGGACAGTACATTATGCAAATGGATCTTGGCTTTCCTTGATGGAGAACCTGCGTGTGAAGAATTCAGAAACTTTAGACCTACATAGGCAACAAGTTTCATATTCTGGATTCAAAGCTAAGCTCATTGAATAATAGTCATTTATGTAAAATGATCGTCTGAATTAATGGTGCTTCTTGCGAACATTTAATTAGTATTTAAATGCATCAGTTACCATTTGTTGAATAAGATCCTCAAATCACAGCACTTACTGGTGCTTCTCTTGATTATTTAACTAGTTTTTGAAAAATTGAAATGCAATTACATTTGGACTTCTTCTGCTTGTTGAATATGATCCTTATTAATCACAGCAGTTAGTATCTAGGCTGTAATTTAGACAACGGAAGAGAGATGAGTAAAATGAGCAAAGACATGTAGTGAAAAGTGCTCAACGATCTGCTGAAGAACATAAGCCAATTGAGAGGGAACTATCCAAGTGGATCCCATTGGAGCGGTAAAGAGATTAAGGATAGAAAACCTGACAAAAGTGCATTTGTTTGTTTGTGTATTCTGTAGTGTGTTTGCCCTATTTACACATTCATTTCTTTTTGATGTATTTAATGAATGTGTAAAAATTCCTTTGCCTGTTATTTGGCAGGCTGTGGTGACACTTATCATTCAGAGATACACTAGAGAGGCTGGCGTCAGGAATCTTGAGAGAAACTTGGCTGCCTTGGCTCGGGCAGCAGCTGTGAAAGTTGCGGAGCAAGAACAAGTCGTTCCATTAAATCAGGACATGCACCGGCTGGCATCACCATTGGTGGAAAATAGACTTGCTGGTGGAGGCGAAGTGGAAATGGAAGTCATACCAATAGGTGAAAACAACCATGAAATATCTAGCGCATTAAACATTGCCTCACCTTTGGTAGTAGATGAGTCAATGCTGGAAAAAGTACTTGGGGTAATTTCCTGCCATATAATCTCCAACTTCCTAATGTTTCTTGTGATAAAAAAGTGTGAAAAGTTTGCTTCACTCTTTCGCTCTTAGGAATGTTGCTATTATCAGAGCATTCAAAATGTTTATAAGCCAACCGATAGCTTATTCTTGTGAAATTGAAAGGAAAAATGTTTTTATGGAAGGAAATTGCTCTATATTTGCTCATATGTTCTATCAAGAACTTATCTAATGAAGATTTCTCTAGTCTCATGCATAGTGTATTCAAACTTCGTCAACATGTGGCAGTGTAGCTAATATATTCTGAGAAAACACATGCATTTGTGTGATGCTCATAAGGTTAGATGTTAGAAGGGTCCATTGGGCATGACCTCAAGTGGAAACTATTGTGAACGAATGAGCAGATATAATTAAAAGGGACAGCCCGGTGCATGATGCCCCTGCTATACATGGGGTCTGGGGAAGGGTTGGACCACTTTGGTCTGATGCATGTAGCCTTTCCTTGCAATTTTTCCAAGAGGCTGTTTCCGCAGCTCCAAGTGGTGACCCCCAGGTCATGCGGTGATAACTTTACTGTTGTGCCAAGGCTCCCCTTCATGAGCAGATATGGTAGCTTCTACAAAATATAGCGTGCCATTAGCCTTTGCAATGATTGAAAAGCTGAAAATGTGTGACAATTCTCTCAATTCAGCTTTTGGTACTAAGTGGTTTTTCTTAATCTTGATCTCCTTTTGCATAGTTTTGTTATTCAGGAGCCAGTTCAGTTACCCCGTATCTATCGATTGCTCTAAAGTCTAAAGTCTGTACTTGTGTAAAATGCAGCCTCCACGGTTCGATGACAAGGAAGCTGCAGAACGCGTTGCAACTCCTGGTGTGTCTGTCGGTCTTGTTTGGACCAATTTTGGTGGAGAAGTTCAATTTATTGAAGCCACAGCTATGGTGGGAAAGGGTGAACTACATCTCACTGGGCAACTTGGTGATGTTATTAAGGAATCAGCACAGATAGCGCTTACTTGGGTAATTTACTTATTCAGTAGATGCACAGTTGATAAGATTTTTCTGTTTCCTCTATAATTAGAAGTTAAAATTATCCTCCTTGTGATAAAAAACAAGGTATATCTTGATAAATAGCAACAAAAGTTGGGATTTTGAGTGTTTGCTCCATTGGGGATTCCATGTGGTGATTTATCATTGTCTATTCTGTTTGTTCTCAATCAGATTATTGCATATATTTTACATTATTACAGTGTGTTAAGATCGTTCTTCTTGCTTAAAGATACGTGATTTGAGATATGTATCTTGTACAGGCCAATTTAATTAGTACTTAACTATCAATACGTTCCACAGCTTGTTTATATTACTTCCTGTCACGTTTCATGCCCTTTCTGAGTAAATACATACTATTGAATTGAAACCTGCTAGAAGTATTTGATAGCCAGACTTGTTCTTTATGTTCTATTGAGAATTCAAAGTAACAACAACTGTTTTTCTGTGGCTTTTGCAGGTAAGAGCCAGGGCAGCTGATCTCAAGTTAGCTATTACGGATGAAATTAATTTACTTCAAGGGAGGGACATTCATATACACTTTCCTGCTGGGGCAGTTCCTAAAGATGGACCCTCAGCTGGTATTACTCTTGTAACAGCATTGGTTTCACTTTTCGGTCAGAAGAGTGTTAGAGCAGATACAGCAATGACTGGCGAGATGACCTTGAGAGGTCTTGTGTTACCAGTTGGTGGCATTAAGGATAAGGTTCGTTTTCTTCTTAGTATCATTTCAGCTAGTGTTGTTGAAAAACAGAGCGTACAGCTATCGTGCAGTAGGTCATGAATTTCTGTGTCATGCGACATTTGTATATCATAGGATGGTTCTTTACTTAATCACAGCTTCTTACAGTTGTATGGGGGCACTCAAGCAAAACATGAGGGATTTAATAAGAAGCATGTTGTCGAGATATCTTTGACGATGCTGGAGTAACCTTTCATTCAATTTTAATAACTAAATAGGTCATCTCTTTCTTATGCTGTCAAGAAAATATGTGCTAGAGGCAGTCAATCTTAAACGTGGTGCTAAATATGCTATAGTTCATAAAAAGTGCTCGCTGTGCTTTGATTTGGATTTCAGTAGCTCAGTGCGTGCCCAAGTTATTCTAGAACTGTTTGGCATAGTCTGTTGGACTGATATAGAGTAGTCTCCCAGAAAATGATCTGTTAATCCATTTTAAATTGTTTGGATTCTAGTCTGCTTCTACATATTAGAAGTGTTTGGTATTTGTTTAAGACATCGAATCTCATCTTTTCATATATATGGTATGGAAGTTTTCATATTTGTTTGGACAAGAATTTCTTTGTAAAGCAACAGCTTTCTGATGTGACTACCAGAAGACCCATGCGTTGAATGGTCATGAAGGCTAAAAGATGCATGAAGGCGATTTTGTAATATTTAGGCAGTAACAAAATTAGGGGGAAAATCTACTATTGGAGGGTTAGGATAAAGCTTTTAAATCTCCATTACTATTATCATGTGTTTACTACTATTGAGGGTTAAAATTGGACTACGATTGAGATTTTGTTAACGTGTGTAGTAGGATGCATGTATATGGTTAGCCAGTGGGTAAATTGTTACTGTTAAGCATTAAATGGTGCAAGCAAGCACCCTATCGCTGCATGAAATCAATATAATAATCTGTTGGTGCATGCACATAATGATTCCGATAATGGACTGATCTCAAATCTGGGAATGCATGAACAACCTGGGGGCCGTGAAACGTAGCATTTGGCTACATGTCAATTTGTCTAGTTTTAGGTTCTAATCCTTTACTTGCAGCAGAATTTACAGGGTAAAACTAAAGTCCAATTGCTTTTACTGTGAGATTTTCTTATGAGCATTACAGGACCAGTTGGCTTTTCTTGTCTAATGAAAGATGCGACTCAATGCGTAGGGTACTGAGTTACTGGAACTCGTGTTAAAACTAAGAAAGGCCCCATCTCTATTTTGCAGATTTTGGCCGCACATCGTCATGGCATCAAGAGAGTCATACTGCCGGAGAGGAATTTGAAGGACTTGGTCGAAGTACCATCAGCCGTGCTAGCCAATCTGGAGGTACCTTCATTTGGCTTGGGCCTTTCGTCTATTTAACATTTCCCAATTGGCTTATTTTGGGATCCCGACGTACTTGCATCTTTTGGTGAAAATACGTAGAAGCTTTGAGAATTATGCTTAAAAGATTTAGGTGCGTGTGTTTCTAACTATAGCAGTAGGGGTGCGTCTGCAGAATGAGTTCATCAGCAAGAAGTTTTATTTGGGTTTTGCTCGAAGATGTAGGAAGTTAGTTCACTCTTAGCCAAAAGTTGACTTATCTCCCATTTGGACTGCCTTCTGAACTGGTACTTTATCGCCAGATGCATGATTCGAGTATCGTGTCAAAGTTGTTACTACTTACTCCCCAAATGCATGGTGTTACTCAAGATGTTAGGTTGTTCTTTGCAACGCGAAAGAAAGAATAAGATTGAAACGAACTCGTCAGATCAGTGATGCATTCATCTAGTTCTAACAAATATAGTGGGGGTGGTATTGCGTTCCCCCTTTCTTCTGATCTGCAAGCATAAACTCGATTTAACAGGTAGTACTCGTCAAGAGAATGGAGGAAGTGTTGGAGCAGGCTTTTGATGGGGGGTGCCCCTGGAGACAGCACTCAAGGTTATGACAGGTCCTGGAGTCCTGAATCATCTAGCAACTTTCCCGGGCGATGCTTTTCACTGTAGCTTTCGTTCAAGCTACCCCCGTAACCTTTTGCCCCTTTGGAAAATCAGTGGTACGAGAATCCTTGAGCCAGAGGTTTCATACGCTGTCTTCTCAACAAGTGCATATTTTTAGGAACCGCGGCAGTTTGTTGAATCTGGCCTCGTCAGCTGGCCATTGAAAATGGCATTTTCCATTAGTCGCCCAGATTCTCTCACCCCTATCGAGCCTTTCGAGTTTCCTTGTGTCTGTAATATGAATTCTGGCTTCGTGCTGTATTTATGAGTGGGGGGCAGAGCGTTTCCCCCTTCTGTTTTCCAACCCCCCAACCAACTTGTTTCTTATGGCGCATGGTGTCCTTTTAATTTTTGTTTTGATTTGGTTCAGGGAAAAGAATTACTTTTAAGGCTTTTTTTTTTTTTTTTTAAATTTGCTAAAATGAATAATTTGAAAATTATTTTTTAAAAAAAAGTTACTTGCATTGACACAAAATTAAATGAAAGAAACATTTAAATTGTCAGCTAAAATGTTTGTATTGTTGTAAAATATTGCGTTGCAAATATATAATAAAGAGAATAGAGAGATTGAGTAGAGAAAATTCAGAGATCGTGGAGAAAGTTAGAGGAGAGAAATTTCTAGTGTGTGATTGTTATATAATTGTTATGTCTACAATAAAAACTAAACTCCTATTTATAAGAAAATAATAATGTATTTATCTTTAATATCAATATATCGAATGATATATGTATTGGATAGGGAGATGAACATTCATTATATATGGATATGTACTTAGAATGTATAATACAAATATATTACAATAAGTACATTAAATAAGATAAATATAATGAATATTCTTTCATGTATTTCATTTATTCATATATTTCATAACACTTTCCTTTGAATATTTATTATATTCATTACAAATGTGTATCGAATGATATTGCATCATTAAAAATCTTAAGCCGAAAAAACCCAGTGGGACAAAAATCGAACAAAGGGAAAAAGAGTGTAGAACACAAATTTTATGATCTTTCCCTTTTATAGATGCATTAATTGCCTTGTTAAAAACTTTAAGTCGGAAAAAATCTTATGAAAAAAAATCGAACAAAAAGAAAAAAAAGTGCAATGCATAGTCGGAAAAACCCAGTGGGACAAAAATCGGACAAAGGGAAAAAGAGTGTAGAACACAAATTTTATGATCTTTCCCTTTTATAGATGCATTAATTGCCTTGTTAAAAACTTTAAGTCGGAAAAAATCTTATGAAAAAAAATCGAAAAAAAAGAAAAAAAAAGTGCAATGCATAGTTCATAATATATTCTCTTATTGGGGCTCATCAATCTTGCATCTTGTAAACTCATCTCTCCTCAATTGAGCCATATAACCACTTTTGGAGCTAATCAATTTTGCATCTTAATTATAAAGTTAAATAAATATTATATAAGATTCATAAGCATTTCATAACTATATGAAAGAATAATAAAAAGTAATACTTTTAAAGCGAAAAAACTAAAAGGAAATTATTAAAATCATAAAATTTCTCATCAAATAATCAGAGGTGCTCAAAGAAATCAGAGACATCTAGGGATGCATTTGCTACTTCGGGAGCAAGATGAGTCTCACCAACGGATATATTGTTGGCCTCAATAGTGGTTATGGTAGTATGATTGATTTCAATGGCATGAGATTTACCATGCTTGCCCGTATTTTTTTAAAATGCCCAGTATAGATCAACAAAGTGCATTAGCGTACGACAAGTACGTGACTAGTGCCTAGTCATGCGATAACGAATACTTTCGTTAATCATTTTCTTTGATTTCTTTTCTTTGCCATGATTCAGGCCAAAGTTAGGACGGTTAAATTTCATGACATCTCTTCTAAGATTATGTTCTTGCTTGCGCAAATAACCCTTAAAATACCAGTATTTTTCTCAAAGTTAGCATGTGTTTTTAAGCAATGCTTTTGAACCAAAAAGTTTAAGATCATGATTTTTAGTAATAATTTATTAGTTTACTCGTGAGTAAGCACGAAATTAGTTAAGAGTATATGGCAACCGATGCTTTCTTTGGTATTGTTGTTGCAATACAATATTCAAAACATGGAAGGTGGAGAAAGCCGCATCAACAAGTTTGATATGCATAATTCAAGCCGATAAATAATATCAAATAAAACGGAATTATAGCATTACCAAAAAAAAAAAAAAAAAAAAAAAAAAACGGAATTATAGTCAGACACTGATTTAAAATCTTGCAATCTAAGATTTTGCCAGTCATATTGTACGGATAACAGTTTTGGTATGATTATACATATTATTCAACCTCCTCCACAAGATCTGAGGGTCTCGAACAGATAAAAATTAAGTCCGCAGGCTTTCATGCAAATGATGACGAATAAAAATCAATGCATTTGCTCTATCCTTTTCATTTGAAGTTTCATCATCTATAATTGCATTAGCAAAACCTTGTCCTTGGAGGTGCATTTTCATGTTAAGACACCGGGATAAATAATTTTTTTCACTTACTTCCAAGAGGTGAAATTTGGGCTTTTTAATATTTGCCATAATTCTTAGAAAAATAAATCCTTAAATTAATTAGAAGCATTTTTAAATATCCACTGCCACTTCAAGAGCAGAAGAATACTTTTAGATTTGAAATTTGGTTTCGGGCCAAGAAAAATAAAAATGAAGAATTGATAGGAGAAGATGGAGTATAAGTTAATTAATAAAAAGAACACATACCTTGCAAAAATTACTTACTCACTCGGTAGATTTTCGTGCTGATAATGTGTTGTAAATATATAATATAGAGAATAGAAAGATTGACTAGAGAAAATCGGATACCAGAGATCGTTGAGAAAGTCGGAGAGAATTTTATTTCCAGTGTATGACTGTTATATAACCGTTATGTTTACAACAAAAACTAAGCTCCTATTTATAATAAAACAAAAATGTACTAATCATTAATATCAATGTATCGAATAATACATGTATTGGATAGGGAGATGAACATTCATTGTATAGGGAGATGTATTTAGAATGTATGATACAAATGTACCATAATAAGTACATTAAATAAGATGAATATAATGAATATTCATTCATGTATTTTATTCGTTCATGTATTTCATAACATGTATATAGTTGTTATCGATAATGAATTTTTTTTATTAACTAATCATTTAAAAAAAATATTTTTGTAAATTATTTGTTTTTGGCTAATAGCCCGATAATTAATAAGTCTAAACTATGTTAGTCCCAAATGGTCCGAAACCAGTTAAACTGGACCATATCAGGCCTGAGCAGCCAGAAACCAACCAACCTACACTATATACGGCCCAGACAACCCAATTAGAAATCTGTTCAGGCCCGAATAGACCGAAACTACATCAGGCTCCATTAGCCTGGAACAAGTCAGCCTAAACCATATCCGGGCGCCAAGTAACCCGTTCAAAACCATGGGCCCAATGAGCTCACCATTTAGCTCGAATTGACATTCGGAGCAAGGCAATTTTCAGCCACAATATCCTCGATCCAATCAATGAGCCTCAGTGCAGCATTTATAAACCTACTTCCGACTAGCGAAAACCTACAAACAACTCCCACTCAAGAGCACTGAAAATGAACTGATTTTCCAATTTTGATCGCACAAACTATAGGCAACTACCACTAACGATAATAAAGAAAGAGAAAACCTATATACATATATTTATATTTGTATTTATATACATCTGAACATAATACTCCTAAAAGAACAAAAAATGCATTAATGCATGAAATAGGAGACCGCCTCCAAAAGGTGAGAAGGCAAGCTTCGACGCCAAAATCAAAAGCTCGTTTGTCACAAAGACTCGTGGGCCCAAAATGCATCCGGATCTGGACAGAAAAGAGTGAAGTCCTGGACTTCGAGATTTGCTATGTGCCAGTCGACGAAGCGAGCTTGTACACACTTGAACAGGAAGAGGACCGCCGGCAAAAGCCACCACTCATCGTCGTCCCTGTCAAAAGCGTAAGTTTTGATTTTTTATTAGGGCGTTTGGCTTACGAAATGAAACCCCGAAGTGTAGGGAGAGCTCACAAGTTGATTGGTTGATGCAGTTCATGATTCGGTAGATAAGTAATGGAGCTTTTTGGAGGTCTAGCAGATTTATTCTCTCATTATGGCAAGGCTATTTCTATTCAGAGTGCCTCACCTTTTACTGTTCCAAGCACGGGCTTTGTCAGTGGGCTGGAAAAAGGAGGAGCCATAGGCAATAATGCCGCAGATGAAGGCCACGATCTGAGAGAATTGGAAAAGAAACCAGCAAATTGGATGAGAAGTTCCTTTTATCACTATAGATGAGAGCAATTTAACAAATTTATTTGATGTGCAAAAGGAAATCATGGTGTCAAATAACGGGAGCATGATATTTATCTACAGTTGGGAAACTAGTTATCCACCTCAAGAAGTTGCATAGCAGCATTTCACTAAAAATCATTCCATGTCCACTAGGAAGTTAAGAGTACCCTGCTAATAATACCTAGTGACTTGATTGATCATGCAGATTGCAATGCATGCATTTTATCGTGAAATTCTCCCATGGATATGCACTTTGTCAATGAATGTGTGGCTGGGAAAGCATCACTTACGATATTGAAGAGTGATGTAGAGTTCCATAGAGCATAGACGCGAGCGAGTGAAGCTTTTCTAGGTTCTTTGCTGAACAAAGCATTTAAGCCGGCTGGGAAAGGAGAGAGCAGAGACAAAGGGAGAATGAGTAGTACTGCTAGAAATGCTGCTACAGAGATCCAATAGAACTGAAGCAACGTAAGGAGAGTGATGGATAGATCTGCCAAAAGCATCATGGTGATCAAAAACTGCAAAGTGCCCTGAAAAACAGAGTACAATTAACATAAGAACAAATTGAACTAGAACAATCAGGTATCATAGTGGCATAAATCATCCGTATCAATGCACCTGTCGATCAACTGGTCTTGTGTTGCGCAGTAAGAGACACATAGGGAAGGCAAAGTCCCTCTTAAATTCCAAAGATTTCAGGGTTATGCCATTTATAATACCACCGTTGATTCCGCCCGTAATTCTTCTATTACGACTTAACGCTTGACTACCATATGTCTGACTTGGTTGCAGTTGCTTTGTGCTTTGTGCAGCAGATGCAGCATTCCTTCTGTATGTATATAGAGAACCATTTGGTAAGTTAGTATTGAAACGGCCATACGAATTAATTCCTATAGAAACTAATGAAGTACTGTAGTCTAGTGCATGTAGTTGATCCGGCTACATGTCACTACTGAAAGGAAAATAAGTACAGGCATGACATTCAGAAATATTTAATCCCACAGGGGAATAGCCGACAGCATAAGTGATATAAACCCTATTAAAAAGGTTTAGATAGCCAATGGAATTAATTCCATTTGCAATCCATTCATAACTGAGTTTGAAATAATGGTGATTTCTAAGTTGGTTTCAGCACAAGAACAAGAAGGATCAATTGTTAAGATTTAGACATGCTCATAAACTCCACAGGATGTATAAACATAATTGTTGCCATCCTTCTTCATGCATCCTAATCCTTCCTTCTCCTATCTTGGGAGGCATGCGACCACATGAAAGTTCATGCAAAACTTTGGGACAAGATCTTCTCTTGCATTTTTGCTATATATGGGAAAAATGCACATCAAGAGATGACTAGTCAACAGTGTGTAAATCCTCCTTCAGCTTTCTAAGGCAAGAGAAGGCCAAGACCCTACTTATAGTAATAAGAACGTGGAGAAGACTTTAATTTGGTGAAAGAAACATATGATTATCCACAGGAAAAAGAGATATCCTAAACCAATGATCGCTATTTTTCTTCCAGATGAAAATGTTCTCAAGTAAGAATGTTTCCCATGAAATATTGTAGTTACCTTGAAGAGTCACTGCTCCTATCGAGAAAGTCACAGGAGTTTAAGCTATGAGAAGGATAATCATTGACTGCTACCAATATACCCAGCTGATAGTAACCAGAAGCTGTTGCTTGAAACCATCCAACCTCAATTTTAATGGCATGAAACTCAAGCTGAGGGTTTGCATGACTGCTAATCCAATCAACAAGGGGACGTAGTGAAGTACGTAGTGATCCATGCCTCACTGTCCTCAACTGAGCATTCAGACCAGCCACCAAGCGATTCCAAACAGATGCTGGGACATGCTATTTGTAAAGCAGCATAAATTAGCAAATTGGAGGAACATTTGAAAAGTGAAAAGCCCACTAAAAGAATCAAAAAGAGATCATGAACCTGGCCAAGAAGATTGGTCAAGAGAAGGTCACTGTGAAGACTGTAAGGTGACATATAGCTTCCATCCCCACCAAAAAGTATACACATTGGGAACCTCTTCTCTATGATTGACACAATGTCCAAGCGCTTCTCATCACCACCAAGAAAAAAATCAATATATGCAACCATGAGGTCTGGTGTTGCCCCAACCTGCAACAATTCCCACTTAAACTGAGATGAAACATACACCACCTGGGACTGTATCCCAAATCAGCTAATGATCATAATAGACTACAATTTAACAAGAGCCCATAGCATTATTATCTCTGCAAGAGTCACAAAACGTGTTGCTGATTTACATAGCAGATATTCAGGATACGCAAACTTCATAAATTACAATGTGGACACACATGCACACATGCACACATGCATGAGGATACTCAAAATTGCATATTAGAAGGGACTAAAAACTGTTGGGGTATGTGGAATTTGTAATGAATTGCTTGAAGACCTTGAGAAAAGAAAAGAAAAATTAAAAGCAACATGCTATCCTTCAAATGGAATGTGTGGATCTCATCTTACACCATGCAGAAAAAATCAACATGTAAGCAATGTGTATTGACTGACCATAGCAATATGTCTGGGCACCAGTGATGGAAATTTGTGGTATGAATGAGCATCCATTGTGACCATAACTCAGTTAACACATTAAGTAGTGACATATAGAATTAACTAATCATGTAAAAATAACAAATGTAGAGATAGACCTTCATCCCCTTATAGAGAGCTCGCGACCTACAAGAGCGAAGACATGAATGATCATATTCAGATTTGACAAATTCTTGAAGGCGGTGGATTTTTTTCCTCCTCCGCCACTGTTTCCAGGACCATGCACAAGGGTAGGCAAGAACTGCCAGTATGCTGTGCACTGAGCCTTCCCACCAATCATATGCAGCAACTGAATTAACCTCATCAATAAATCTGTTGAAAGCATCTTCATACCTACCAAACAATGATATCAGACCCAAAATCAGCACTCAGGAGCATGTGAGCCTCTGTAACGATCAATGTTAGTGATGACATCTTTTCCACTTTCAATGGCTAGAGCAACCAAATTATCTTGGCAGATGGAAACTATCAACAATTAAGCTACTTCAGTGCATTTACCCGATGACAACTTCAAAGTGAAAAAATAGAGTTTGCATTAAATGTATGATTTCTCAGTGTTAATGCCAATCTATTTTATAGTGAGCCCAGTTTTCGAATAGGTATATCTTCTTACACAATGTCAATAACAGAGTCCGGAGGGGAGTAAGGAAGGTGCCACGGTTCTCTGAAGGTATTGGGACCCATGAAGTACATTCTGTGTACATGGCTTTGGGTTTCTTCGGCTCTTGTTCCACGCACCTAAAATCAAAATTGGAGATGATTTACCAGGTATGATATTGTGACATTTTAACTTGCCATAACCACAAGAAGTGAAGGTTTTGAGAAAAAACACACCTCTGACAGGGAAAGAAGATAGGGAGAATGATGACGACTTGGGTGCTCATTTGCATTATCCTTATAACAACTACTGCCCAGTCCAACAACTTTAATCCTCAAAGCACTTAATAATAGAGCAAGAAGCACCAATAAAAATGCTAAAAGAAGTGCAAAAGGCCATGGCCCTCCAAATGTATAGAGCAGCTCTTCGAGAGGTGTATAACATTTTGGCATTCTATATTTGCTAGATACGCATTCATAGGAACAAAATGGGTGAATAGCTCCTCCTGCAGCAAGCGTGAACTCTCATAGTATGCAATAACCAAAGAAAAGAAGGACAAGGAATGAAAGCAGAGTTAAGGCAAAAATGCTGAAAGATTTACCGCGTACATATATGAAATTTGCTCGGTAAGGAAGGCGGTCAAGTGAGCAAGGAATACAAAGACTTGCATCAGAGCCTTCGATGTCTTTGTAAGTACCAATAGGGCATTCCTGTCAGTTAGCAGCATTATTAATTCAAGTACTTGCAGGAATATCTAAATTCAATTGGTAAAACTTATGCAAGTGATCAATATAACTAACCACTTCGAACAATCAAAATCTTAAAATTTATTTAGCTCTCTAAGGACCATAAAATAAATATCTGTTATTGGATAATTACAACCCATCGCCATGCCCATTTATTAACAAAGATATATTTTTATACAAGCTCAAGTACATGAAATGTTAGCATGTATTTGATCAGGATTGGACTGGGTTAAGGAAACCACACAATTATAACTGTCTTTCCCTGAGTTGAATAAGCCCATGTAATATTTGAAGAGGATTGCCAAAAAATTGGAGAAAAATAGGAAAATCGTCTACGATATTTCTCAAACTCAGGTGTACAAGGAAAAAAAAAAGGCACCATGGTAAGCAGGTATTGACAATAACGAGCAAGCTGCAGAACTTTAGTACCTCACAGAATGTACCATAAAGGCCTGCAGGACATTTTTTCCCTGTAATGGTACCTTTCTCTCCATCAGAACCACCATTGGCACCAGCACCTCCACTGTTGAACATGAGGTTGTAAGCATTTCCACTATGAACACAGATTCAGAAAAGTTCTAAGCTTGTACAAAGAGATTTGCAATATTATTATAGCATTTCTTTACATCCTCACAACATGAGGGAAATCTCTCACATGATGGGCATGCTCAGATTTAACTTTCTCGTGAAAGCCTCACAAAGGTCAAACATAGAACAGTCTTGACATAGCCGCTTAACTAGGATAAATCACATGCTGGATAGTAGAGTGGATCGGACCCCAACACCATGGCTCACTGAAAATGGAAACTATCATCTATAGGCTGATCATCCATGAAAACCTGAGCCAGGCCCAAGTTCTCTGAAGGGTACAAAAGACACGAGCAAAAGCTCCCTGTTCCCCCCCACCCCAAAACTCCACCTCCTGGGCCCCACAAGAAGGATAAAAATAAAGACATCACATAGAGTTCTATGCTGAACAAGTCTGTCTCCGGTATACCAAGAGCAAATGATGGCTAATGAGGATTCAGAATTCCACCATATCTTTTTCCATAAAATACACATCATCTCTGCAAGCAGGGCATCACATCTTCACGTTTTTCATTTCTTTGCCAAACCAATCTCTAAATGATGTGAATAATTCATGTTGTGAATTTTCATGGATAAACACAGGTAACAGAGGAAGTAGAAGATTAGAATAACTCATAATTAATAACACCCTACAGACAATAGAACCGGCTTTAAGAGACATCATTTCCTGATGTATCATTCCCTGCAAAAACTTTTCTCTTCTCTAACTGTATGTCCACTTTCTGGGAAGTTACCAGCCAAACAAAAAAAAAATTACTAAGAAATTAAAACTGCACAGCAATAAACATCTAAGTCCTAACCACTCCAAATATCATTATTATTTGTAATGGAATCGTAATTGTTGGTCATACCTGCTGTTAATGGAGCCTTTTATTGTTGCAACTGGAACATAATCCATACCAATACCAATCTTAGACCAGTGAAAATGGACTCTACCACCTCCGCCGCCGCCACCTCCAAGCGTGCCACCTTTTCCGCCACGAACAGACAAATATGAATTCTCTCCAAGTATAACCTCTTGAAGGAAAAGAAGTATTGTTCCCCCAGAACCTCCACCAAGTCCACCAGCCAGAGAACTACTGCTGTTCCTTATAGATGTACCAAAAGTTCCAGAATTCTGACCATCAGCTCTCAAAGATCCATAAACTTCAAGTCTAAGAAGTGGCCATTGATTTGATCCCATAACTATAGGTATACAAAAACATTGGCATCAAAGAAAAATGTGAGTTCACACAAATTAGTGAAAACACTCTAACAATCTACTATTACAAACATGCAGCTCTAAAGTATGAATGACCTGTGACCTCCTACAAGTGTGATTATTAACCAAGGATCACTTCTGATACTCAATTTATCACTTCATTTCAATTGGTGATAAAAATTTAATTTGTTATGATTAGGTCAATCAGCTTTATATTTCACTCCTTTAATTTTGTAAGATTTTCACAAGAAATGCTCAACCATAAAAAAACAATGGTTAAGCACACCGTCTTGCCTTAAATCTGCAGACACATCGGTCAATCATATCAGCCTTACGTGGGCTGTCAAGTGAAATCAGGAATACGTCAGTCAATGAAGAGTCCTTGATGGTTGTTTAACACAGCCACAGCATAGCGAGTTAATTGACTATCATAAGCTGATGTTCAACTGATGTGTCACCCTAATATCTCCAGACCAACTGATGGGCCACTGTTTCACAATCTTTTATCACTTTTAACATGCCATTTACTTTTAGAGTAGTAGAATTATCCAATTGAGGGGAAAAAAATAAAATGAAGTCAGTGAATTAATTTAAACAATATGAAATGTATTGACTAAAGATAAATGAGAAGATGAGTTGATAAATCGAAAATGGAATTTACCCTGTTATCTATAATAGAGAAGGGACTGCTAACAGCAATGATTGCATGACCAAATGAAGAAAAATTACCAATTATTCCTCCTCCAACTGTCTGTCCATATGTCTGGTTAGGACCCTCCGTTCCACTTCCCAGTTCACACGGAAGATCAGCATTACCATAATCTTTACCACCACTGCACACCATCCCATTAAAATATCCAGCACCACCTTTTCCCCCATGCCCTGCACCACTACTAGCCCCACTAGAAAAGTTCCCCTTTCCAATACCTCCATTGCAACCTGAAGAATTTTTCCAAAATATATTAGTAAGGTGAACGTGTAGAATACTTTAATTTTAGAGAAGAGATTCACTTATTCAACCAGAATAGTGAAATGAGAAATAAATTAGGGAAACAACAAAGCAAACGGGAGCTGCTAAAGCTAAGTAGAGTATCTATTACCTAATTCTGATGCAGTAATCATGCCATCTGGATCAACAATGACTGTCCTTGCTCTGTGAAAGTGAACTATGCTTCCCTTGATGAGACCATTCACAAGGACATCCTCAACACGACAGATCTGCCAAGGTGAACAGGGTCTAAGCCTTTGAGCTGTACTACCTCATTCACGCAACAACAGTATATTGCAGACCGAAGTGCCAAAAGTTAATACGCAATGAATAAGTTGAGAAACTATGCTAGTGGGAGACGATCGGAATCCACACATATAGCACGTTTCATAGAAGGATTTTCCAAATCAAGCTTTTTCCTCAGTATGTTAGGCATGAATATATTTTTGCGTCAAAGACTTGGTCAAACATATACTTACTTGGATAGAAAAGGATAGCGTGTAATTAACATGGCAATCATCAGGTGGAGTAATGAGATCCACTGGGCAGGTCTGACTCCCACAAAGGGAATCTGTTACCCTATGAAGGTAAAGAAGTAGTCAAAACAAAATTCATCCATCAGAACTCTGGGAAAAAATCAACGTATTATACTCACACTCTCCGAGTCGCATCATTATCCAAAGGAGCCTGAAGTATTGCTCCAGGCCCAACCTGTAAATATAGAACATTTATAACAAAGAAAAGTACGGAAAATATATAGACTGGTAGGCATCCCACGAACTGTAATAATCATATAGAAATGATAGTGACATGGTATAGATAGCATATTATACATTCAGATGTAAAAGCTGAAGCTTAAATAATGTCATTTTTCAAAACATGTTACAGGACCAAAACAAGAAAAGCGCTATGATACTCCTTTCCCTAAAGATACAAGTTGCAGTTCTTGAATTTGGAATGCAACAATTCTAATCAATATACCAAAACACACAAATTCTCACACGTAAGACATGCACATATCACGAAGAAAGGACAGCTGAGCTGATATTGTTTATGACCACAAAAATGTACTATATTTTGAGTTGGCAATGACCTTTAATGCTAAAAAGACCTTAATGCAATGGAAAGAGCATATGGTAATTTGGCACGAGAGCACAGGATGGTCCTATTAGCATGGCATAGCCTTATTACATAATTCTTATTATATGCATTAAGCTTTATGGTCATAAACATTTTCTCCGCAACTTCTACAAAATTGGGAAGTATAGCAACTGTTTAGCCATCACATTTACAATACTTCCCCCACCACCCCCTGGCTACGCAGGGGCATGCTCCCAATGCGTACAGGCAGATATGCTTGCTCACTTTCGACTGTACACATTATTTTTTTATTCAAGTGAATTGACACAATTTTGGAGATACAAATGGATATCTAACACTAAGTCAACAGTAAATGAAGGAGGTTCTCTCACACAACATCGAATGAAAAAATTCAAGAAAAAGTACAGGCACAGAGATGGCATAAACTACATGACCAATGTCTTACAGTGATGTTATAAAAGAGAGACAGGGAAAGTCGCTGGCCTTTGATTGCATCACCATGACCTGTTAACTTCAGTAATCCCTGACCATACACGGCCAAGTTTGTGTTTGAACCAATGATGGAGTTATGCTGCAGTACAACAAATGCAATCATGCATCTGAAAAATAATATGCATTTTGGAGTTTTATGCACAAAAATGCCATAGGTTCCTACATTTAAGACTGCCAGATTTCTGACTTCAAGGACAGAGGTGGTGACGACAGTATTCCCCCCTCCATCAATTCGAATTTCTGAGTTCCACATAAGTAACATCTTGACAGCAACCCTAAGTGCACCATAGACCTTCAATGAAAGAAAAGGGGTTCTATTATACAGACAAGGCAAATAGTAAGTAATTCCAGCAGTAAGATTAAAAGAGCAACCGAGGAACCCTAAATCAGAAAAATACATCTTCAGAAAATCGTAAGTTGTCTTAGTGGTTTTAATTCAGAAAGCAAGACAATTAGCCAAAATATTCACTCCCTTAATTCACGTTTGCCGCTCAAAGTTGTTTACACACACTATTCAGAACATCCATGCCAATGTTTTCAATCTTTATTGGATCTCCCGTAAAGCTTCTTTTTTTTTTGTCATCAGCCAAAACACTAAATGCTTTCTAATAGCATTGAATTTAACATAATTTTCTGGTTTTTCTTGCCTCAACTTCCTAGCACAAATCTGTACCCCACTACTTCAGAACATATTAGGGAGCTTTAATAGGTCTTTCCAACTTTTAGTCAACATAGAGTCATTCAACGTTTTAAGGCATGTGTATCTCTCCAGAAAGCTGGCACTATAGGAGGATACTTCTTAACATATCAAATAATTATGTGCTAACTTGCCAATTATGAACTTTCCTGCAGAGGCTATTGATCAGAAGACATAAGCAGTGAGAACCTTGAAATGCTCTGCTAATATTTATCTTCATTGAATTCTTCAATTTATTTTTTTCTGTATTTTTGGGTCTTTTGGGAGTAAAGACATAATTTCAACGCATCTGCATTTATGAAAGCTCTGCATTTCTTACGTGTCTTAATGGAAAAGCTATACATTATGGATGTAATTGGCCACTACTCTATACAGGCAAAGCAATTCACAACATCCACAACTACAAGCCATAAATTATATATAAGAAGTTGGAAATTAATCCTGTATTCTTGAACACACACTAGGAGCGACGCTAGAGAAATAAAGATTATAAATTTATAATGCCGATTGGAGACTTATGGTTTCCATATTTATGAAGACCTCCACGACATGATCTTGCAAAAACCATTAGAATCTATATGATGACCACAGTATAAAATGCTTGTGCAAGGCTTTCATCTTCAATTTTTGTTTATGATGATTACTCTTTTCGCTAGCAAGCATAATTGACAAAAGCCAAATTAACATAAATTTGCAAATGATGTACCTTAATGACAGAATCACTCATTAAAAGCTCTTCAGCTACAAGCTCAAATTCTGAGACTGGAAATTTGGCCAATCCAAAAGCAATGCTGCTTCCTCTGTACACACTGAATTGGCCTCTAACCTTAAGAGACAATAATTTAACAGGAAGGTAAGAGACCCGTCTAAGACTTTTGCATGTAAAGTAGATAGCAGATGTAGAAACGTAAAGGAAAAACTCGAGAAGATTACAAAAATATAGAGGAGAAACTTGTTTGTGCTAAACAAAGGAAAAATTCTAAGAAGGATTCTACAAAATAAAAAATTTGAATACTGGTCAAGCAATTCATCAATATGAAGAAGTGTCTTATTCAGTCATTATCTCCACATACGATGGCCTATTTCTTCCATAGACCCCACCATCATCCAACGGCAGCAGGAGAAAATGCCTCGCCCAGGGGCCAGGTGTCAAGTGGATCGTAACAGATGCAAAATGAAATCTTCAAAGAACAATATGGATTGATATACTTCCAAACTTTTGTCTGCCACTGCTATGTGTATCATATATTATCCTAATAGCAAATAGAATTTTTTAGGTACTTGCAGGTGCTTCAAGCAATTTACCATTTAAACTACAAATCTAGAGGAAAAAAAAAATAAGTAACTAAATAAAAGCAAAAATCTGCAACTCGGACACTTTTAAGTTACCTGAACTCTAGTCCAAACAAGTGGAACCAGCACTTTTGCACCATTCTCCACAATCACGTGAGACCATATGGGACTTGTAGAAAAATCAAGCAAAGGGGTCTCTGTTTCTGTGGTAACATAGTCATTGCCAACGCGTAAACTGAGAAAATATGCATCAAAGTATGTCCCAGCTCCTCCAGCATTCTGTGGACAGCCAATGCTTGATCCACCTGCCGCGAAAGAAAATTAAGAAATGATTGACATGTCCCAGAAATGCTCTTGAAGAAATTATTAAAAATGAAGAGCTCTTTTTTCTGGTCAATGTACATGCGGAGTATCTGAAACTCAAGAGAGAAAAACACGCACAAAAGAAATGAAAGATGACCTGGTTAGGTTTGCTATAGCAATCTCAAAACAAACCCTAAATTTCCAAAAATCACCTCAATTACATAGACAGGGCACAGACATACATGCTAGTTAGCTCCTCCAACCTCCCCTACCTCTATCCAAACCCCTACTCTCTCCTTTCTCTGTCTATGTCTATAGACAAAATGGCCAAGGATAACAAATTGTTATTTGTAGACACAGAACAAACCAAAGATAGACACGCTATCAAACTATGCCTCGATCTTTCACACGAATAGGCTCATTGAAAAGTTACGATAGTAGTTAATATTACTCGTTATTAAATGAACAGCAGTTAATATTCCTTCAAGGGCTCAGTGCTTACAATTCTTATCAAGATGAAACATATCCTGATCAAGGTGCACCTCTAAGTAATGCAAACAGATTATCTAGGAGATTTCATGCCAACCCACATGAAAAATGTGTATACATACTTCATGTACCTTCATACGAAAGTTGCAATTATTGCAGTTACACGCTTATGTTGGATTTTTATATCAAGGAAGAAAGATTAGCACATAATCAACTGATTCTGCTACTAAAAATACAGAATCCTGATGAGCACAGACCATGCACAGTAACTTTCACATCTTCCTGTATGCTGTAGCAATCTAGTGAAATTCTTCCTCCACCACCTCCACCCCATCCTCTCCCTCCAGCTGCACTAATGGTACCATATCCCTTCCTGGATATTTGCAAGAGCAATAAAAGTAAGGGAAAGCTGCCCAAAAGGATGAGTTCCATGAAGAATGAGCACAGGCAAGAATGAATCTGTAAAGAACTTCTTTTTCACCAGAAGTAAGGACACACAAGTTAAAATTATTGACAGGAAAAAAGGGGCAAGCTACATGATTGTACGTGTGTGCGTGTGCAGACTTGAATTAGTGGGCATCTGCAGAAAATTTTTAAGACCAGGGCACGCAGGATAGTGAACTCACAGCTTCACAGCATAAATATGAACACTTCCACCAGATCCTCCTCCCCCACTCAACCCTCCATCCCCACCTTCTGCCATCACGGATCCATTTAAATATAGCGTATCCTTCACCAAGAGTTTAACACGTCCACCACCATTTCCTCCAAATTTTCTCTTGTCAGATATTCCACCACCCTTGCTCCCATAACTCCAAGGCTTAGACAAAGTGGACCAAGCATAAACATCACCACCCCAATTACTTTTATCATTACTCGTTATACAGGAAGCACCTCGACCTCCATGTCCTCCACCGGCCCCATCATAACCGACTGGCGTACCACTAGTTTGAGGAGGTGGTGGTCCACCTAAAGAAGAAGTGTTTATCAAAGCCTTATCCTCCAGAGTCATATTTGCTGCCGAGAAAACAACAGAACCTGCGATTATAGCTGCATGATGACCTACTTTAACATTGCCAGACATATTGAAAGTAATTGTGCAGCCTTCAACTGGACAAGCGATGGAGACACGAGGGAGTATCTCAATATTTCCTGTACCGTATATGTATATGTCAGAACTCAGGTACAAATTTGAGTTCAGCAAACAGGTTGTATTAAAAGATCCTACACCTTCCAGATCTTCACAGGATACTGAATCATTTAAAGGAGAAAATGTCAATGGCCCGACATTGGTAAAGCTCGTGACCCAGGGACCATAGCCTATAATTGACCCAGGGCGGTGCAAATGACCTGACCTATCATCTGCTCCTCCATAAAGACTCAAGCCTTTAGATGGTGGAAATATATAGAAATAACCCCAGAAAAGCCACCAGATGATAAAGCAACGCATGAGTTAGGATTGCACCACAGGGGTCAAGGTTATGGAAGCCACTCTCTCAGCAAAACATACTACTCATGAGTGCATTCTGATCTGTAAATTTCATATCAACGTTGAGACGTAGCTTTCGTTATAATGAGTCAACTGACAGCACCGTCCTTGTTGATAGTAAACCCCAAAAGCACTGGAGTGAGAGAATCATCAGGTAATATTGTCAGTCCTTTAGCCAAAGAGTTGCTAAGATGTCGCCAAAGTTCTTCCTACCACAACATCATCCTTACTTCAAACTATTTGTCTTTCATGCAGTCTTAGGTGCTACCCTTTAAGCCAAGTCCGTGGGATCCCATGATTTGAACCTGCCATCAAACCACCACACGGTGACCAATTATTAATAGTAAAAACTAAGAGCTGAAAATTATACGGTGGAAGTGAAATTCCAAAGATATTGGGTGGCGACAGAGTAAAGTCCTGTGAGGAATTTATATAATGGCATACATCACAGCAGTTCCACTCAAAGAGATCTATAAGAATGACAGATGAATTTGCGATCAAATGATGGAGCTTTGTGAGATTTAAAATCAAGAAGCAAATCGTGAAGTTAAACAGAAACTTTCATTTCTGATCTGGATATCACTTATCAACACGATGAAAGACCCATGCGTGATTGGAAAGTGCAAATCATGTTTAGTCATTAACTCAGATTATTCCATGCCCTACCTATAGTGAGTATAGCGTATGCTTTGGCTTCATCGAATGTAGCAACCAGAATAAGCATTATCAAAGTCCAGCAGTGTTCCTCTCTCTCTCTCTCTCTCTCTCTCTCTCTCTCTCTCTACCGGTGCTAGAGCATCTATTAGGAGAGCTCCGAAAAACTTTTTGTCATAGAACATATGCTGTAAATGATGAACGCATTTATCACAGGAAACGATTCACCTAAGTTGAGAGTAAGCAGCATACAGGAACTGATTCTCAAATATGGATATCAGAACTCAGCAAACCATCGACACTTAAGCAGCAAGTTGCACTCCTTCAAGACTCTCTAAAAGCAGGCGCGACAGACAGGCGTTCACACAGAGCTATTAAACTCCACATTTGACAGGAATTATAAACCGGACCAGAATCTTCTATTTAAGAATCACATAGGTTCGAAACTCATCCCCCCTGCACGAAGTCTAAGCATAAACCTCAAATCAAATGCAGCTTGATAGATAATTCTAGAAGCAATTTCTACCAACACTTGCTCCCAGCTACACGGCCGAGTCGATGCAGAGACCGACCCGCGCACACGCATCTTATATCGAACACTCGTCATGCTCAGATCATCGATTTCCAAAACACCGCCGGGCAACAACCTTTAGCCGATTCCGCTACAGAATCCAGGAAAACGCGAAAAGAGAAAAAACAAAAAACAAAAAGAAAAACAAACGAACTCGAGGAACTCACGCTACGCATCCCCAAGACCACCGATGCGGCTCCACGTTCCTCTCCGGCGACCTCGCTTCAGCTTCCTCCCGCTCAAAACGAAGTGAGGCGAAGAACAGAAAGGAGGAGGAGTACGTCGTCGCCTCGCCGCCTCGCCGCCTCGCCGCCGCCTCCGATCTCTCTGATCTTCAGCTCGGTCGCAGGTGCATTCCCCGAATCAACAAGAGAAGAGGCGATCGGCGGCGGATGAACTCCTCCGAATCGCGGAACCGAAGTTGCTACTCCCAACCATCACAGCACATCCACATGCACACACACATTCACGCAAGAGAGAGAGAGAGTACGGTTTGTCAGTAGAGAGAGAGAGAGAGTGGAAGAGAGTCCAAGCGAAGCTTCGCGTCTCTCTCTTGAGGTGCCTGCCAAAGCTTCTGCTGCTGCGGCTGCTGCGCTCTCTCTCTCTCTCTAGAAATGCTTCTGCGCTTTTTCTGGCATTCTTTTCGTTTTCCCTTTTTCAAATTTTTTTCTCCTGGTGGGGTGGGCTTTTATTAATTGCGATTTAAAGGTACGCTCCGCCCCGATCGGTTACGATGAATCTTTTACGATACGAGGGAGAGGAGAGACGCGGTCTTCGGTCCTCACGCTTTTTTCTTGAGGCGTCGGGCGCTGACGTGGACGCGCGCTTTTTGGTGGTTGGCTTGGATTGGAGTGTTGTTTTTGCCTCCGCTCGCCGGCTTTCATTTTCCCTGGGTGTCGCGTTAATTATTGAGAAGGCGACAAAAGTCGTTAATTATCCCACGCCAAAACGGAGATTAAATTACTTGATTTGGTTGCTGTTTGTTTTGCAAGGAGTTTCTCCTCGGACTGGAATCTATTACAAGCCAAGATTTGATCTCACCAACCTTTCTCTTTTCCTGCTTTTTGAAGATTTTCTATCCTTTTTTTCCCTTTTTGGTTGTCTTCGTGTTTTCTATTTCTCCTATTTTCGTGGTAGTGATTGCGGTTTTTCAGTAATCACATCTTTAGTTTTAGCTTTCCTCATATGAATGACCGAACCGAAGGCTTCTCCTTACCCATACAAAAAGAGAAAAAGAAAATTCAAGACATGAAAAATGTGAGATTTTATAGGGCTATTATCAACTATTCTAAAAATTTAAGTTATTAAATGAATGCATTATTTATTATTTAAGTATTCTAATAAAAACATTTCAAAATTTGAAATTAGATATTTCGAATTGTTGTGATGAATGCTCCTCTATAGAACAGTGATTGACTTGATTTATGGTAATATTCATGCAAATTTTAAAGCAAACTTGGATATTCTTTGTGAAAAGTTGACCTTGTCGATGTTAATTTGTTTAAGTGTAGCATGCTAGTTGCATAGATTTTACTTGGGGAAGGATTTTGCTAGAAATGCTTCATTTTTGCTTATAGCATTCAGTTCCTCACCTAACCTTTCGAGAGAATTCTCATGAAAAAACATGTTATTTAAAAAAAAATCGTAGAATCAAGCTGAAAAGGCACGTCTCCCTTATTTGTCTGATTGCGATAAGTTTGATAGGATGAAGCTTCTGAAGTACCTATCTCATTGTCGAGCCATCTTTTTTGGACAATTTATAGCCTTCGTCTTCCTTCTACAGAAGTAGTAGACAAGACGTGCTCCAATATCTGCAGGAGATCGATAATTAACAGCACAATCCAATGCTGAAGAGTGAGACATGGCTCGATTCATCAAGGTAACATGAGAGACTACATGACATTTTAGCTCGCTAGTTATTACACGTTTAGTTTAATGTTCGTATTCAACAAGCTTGGTTACTAGCGGGAACCAATGGAATCCATTGTTTGGGTCCAAAGAATTCTACTTATTTTATACATTATACATTACATAGCTCATCGATTCGGCATCCATACTTCCACATATCCGGGGAATCTTTTGATCTGACCCGATCCGCGACTGATAGAATCTTTGATAAAATGAGAAAAAACAAGGAGAAAGATGATAAGGGAAGAGGACGTAGGGCCACCGTCCAGAGCGTTTGTTCATTCTTTCATGCTTATCCGGTTGGAAAGGTGGGCCGAGTCTAGAGTCTACATTCTCCCTTGGAATGGAAATGAGGCCACTCACGGGGGGACAAGGACGTCGAGAAGATTTGGTGTCCATGGTGGCCCATATGCTCTTCGCATTAGGGAAAAGCTACCGAGACGAATTTCGATTTCAGTGGATCAAAAAGAGCTGTGACCCGAGAATTGACAAGTTGCAGTTAAAAGTCGGTTCGTTTGATGAAAAGCTGCTTTTGGAAAATGAATTTTCACTAATGGAATATTGATCAATTTACATAATATATTTTTCATGAATTGAAAATAATAAATTAAGATTGGGAGAAAACAAATTTCTTCTCTCTGACAAGAAAGAAAACACTTTCCCTAAACTATCAAACAAACGAAAACTAATTATTTTATTTGAAAATGAATTTTTGGAAAATGAATTTCCTTTATCATGAAATTTATAGTACCCTTCAACTTACTTGGATGGCATCAAATACCATCATTTAATCTTATGTGAGTCTGCTTGTACACAATCGCTTATAAGAAGCAAATGCAGATTAAGTTGCATAACTCAAGAAGTCAACCCGGAGCAGGTGTCGACCTAGAACGAGCATTGACGGAAGAGTTTTGGGCCGAAAGTTACGGAACTTTGATGACAAGTCGAAGAACCGACTCGAGTCCGCGTTGAACTCAAGCTGGCATTCACAGAACCAAATAAAGGTAAAAGGGGCCACAATCAACATAACGTATCGTTTGCTAGTTGCTATTAACAGATAACCGACACATCAGCCGTTGAAGCAGCTCGCAAGAACGGAGTTCAATGACGACGAGGGAGATCGGTACACACCGTCCTCGACCAGGAAGACGTTTGTGACTCTTAAGTCACCGGCCATCCCCTCCCCAACTCCTGGCTCAGGAACTCCTCCCTCTTCCTCTCTGAGTGCCTTGCCACCGAAGCTCACCTACACTCGTTCCCCCTCACCAGCAAGGATGTCATTGAGCTCAGTGCCGAGTCCACCAGCCTCCCAGGGCTCATGGCAGCTCGGCTCAGTGCTTGCCACATTGTCCTCACTAACGTCGTGCCGATCCTTCCGGGGCTGAGGAGTAAAATGGAAGCATATGGAGCTGAGGAGCGGGGGAAAGTTTTGCAGTGAGTATGGCTGCAAAGTGGAGGTCTGAGCGTTTGTGTTCGTAGTCAAGTTAGGCTCCCTACGCACGCGGTCGAGTTCTTATCGATACTACTGTAGTAACATTTACGTTACTTCTTTTTGGGGCTGATGGTGCTCCTCGACGCTACCCTTTTGGCTGACAAAGAAAAGGACATATATAACGCACAAAAGGAAAACAACAAAGGCTCATTGTCAGTCGATCCTTCTTTTTGGCTGGACCGTTATGAGGTTGATTCATTGCACTCTTGATATCGTTTCTACAACGGTAAAAGTAAACGCGATACCTACGGCAAAAGGGAATTAAAATTATTTCCACTCCGTCTACCATGCCCATTGGTCTCTGTGCCAAAAACGCAAGAAACAACTCAAGCACCCATTCACAACTCCACAAATACAACGTAAAAAAAGTACGGCCAAATTCCAGTCAACCAATCACCCGTTCCCTATGACCAGAAAGTAAAATTCGCCCGTCTCCAATCTAATAAAGCATAGCATACCGATCAGGCATGATCAAGGAACCCATAACACTAACAAATCACCAGCACAAATCATTATATCACCTATCTTTGTCTTGTTTACTTGTCTAGAGAGTATGATTACATGTCAGGAGAAGCTAAAAGGGTCCAGTGACTTTCCTGGCAGTGCTGTACAAAATCTCTGGCTGGCATTGCTTCCCTGTGTGTCGTGTTGTCAACCCGCAAGATGAGTGGCTTCATTTCTTTTAAAGCCTCGGAAACCCTTTTGACAAAACCATCCATGTAAAATTCTCTGTATCTCTCAAAAAGTTGCACTTTCTTTGGAGATGAGAGGAAGGATAAAAGCAGTTTACTGGGGCTATCCTTTCTTTCTCAGCCGTGAATATGTGCTGCTGTGTCTGCGTCATGGCTAATAACCACTTATATCCTCAAATTACCTCTTTATTTCCACAATTCAAGATCCATCTAACCTCATCACCAAGAGGATCCGATGGGCCTCAATAAACAACTTTCTGCTTCCCCATTCTTCAAGCCAATACTTTTACGCAGACAGAATAGCACAGACCAAGCTGCTGAATGCAAAAGGAGTATGACCCATCACAGCTATAGCCACACTTCAACCCTTAACCAGCATAGTGAATCTTCTGATTCTGTGAGCCCTGACCTTGCTGAGATTGCGGCTGTTGAGAAGATTGCAGGTTCAGAGGTTGCATGCCATATTGTGTAAAAGGCTGAGAATAAAGAGAATTCATCAAGCCCTGCAAAAGAGTTGTATACCACGTGAATTCAAGGAGATAAAGTATATATGTTGAAGTAAGAAAAACTTGTGTAAGGAAAAGAGCACTAAATAAAGGAACAAATAACCAATTTCTTATTCTACCAAGAGTGTTGGTTATTGCTCCTTTACTTTCCAATCAAAAAGCTCACCCACACTTACAATAAGACTTAAACCATAAATAAGCAAGAGAAATTTTGGCAAAATTTGAGTCGAGGTTATCCCAATAAATGGATGCAGGGATGGAAACCTAGCAGTTGTGTTTGTAACAATGCTATAATGAAGCTGACATCAGAATCTTATCAGATGGCATAAGCGAAGGGGTAGAAACCTGAGTCTGCAGTTGGCTGCTCATCCCGAAGTGGCTTTGCGATGGATCATCTTGTGAGGGTTCACTAAAACCCACTTGAGTAAATAGAGCTTGTGATCCATGAGTCATGTAATCCTGCAACAAAAAAAACATAAGTCAAAAGAAGATCCACAGAATTAATGACAGTGCACAACCATGTTGTAAGGACAGGCATTGCATAAGAAAAATTAGAAGCATACCTGAGACATAAAATCATTTCCACTGCCAAAACGAGAATACATATTTTGAGTATTCTGATTTAGGAAATTCCCAGGGAAGCCACCTTGTCCACCTTGTGTCATATAATCAACAGCATACCCACTTTGAGAAGCCTGGAGAAATTCCAAAACATCATCAGTATTCCATGGTGATGAATATATGGTATGACACATGATGAACACAGAGCAATAAGGAGCAGCCATCAACCATTTCCGATGAATAATCAGAAAAGGTAGAGATAGCAACAATTAATTCATCTAATGCACTACTTAAAATGTTTCAAACTGGAGAAATCTTCATCTCAATTGCTTCTACGTAGTAGGGATCGCAGAGGAAAACTGCTGCAACTTTCATGCTACGTTCGAGAGGAGGGGGTTGATAAAATTTTAGGGAGAAAATACAGAATTTCAAGTATTCCCTTGTCCTCACGGAAACTTTGATGTTGTTCCCCATTTTCCACTCAAAATTTCATTTCTCCCCATTTTCCTTCATTTCCCAAACACAGCATTAGTGCTATGTGGAGTCAATGTATGAACATCGAACCAATTCAAATTAGAATTGTAAGTTCCAGACGTACCTGTGTAGAAAAATCAGCCATATTGTAGGGAACATGTGATCCCTGGCTCTTGAAGTCATCACCCAAGAAATCCTGATCATCAGCCATACAGAAAAATATTATAAGAAAACGAGGGGAGTATGAATTGATGAGGAAAGTTTCAGCCAGTAGAGCAAAGACATACTTGTGACATGCCCCCCATGGAGAAACCATCACGGAAAGCTTGGCCAGATCCCTGTGTTTGTAGCTGTGGAGCAAGGACAAAGCAATTCTTACAACAAATGTCTTCGATAAGCAGACAAATAGTGGCAGAAATAAATATAAGTAGGGAAAACAGTAGGGCTTTACGAGGGAGGATGTGGGCAACTAAATAGCTACATACGTTATTGACAAATCCAGGTTGAGACAGTTGGCCACCCGCAGATGGCTGGCTATTTGCATTCTCCAGAGGAGGAAAGTTGAAATTAGAACCACCAATAGTTTGCTGTGTCCCTTGCTGGTGCGGTAGATGACTGCCAATAGGAGCAGCACCGCCACGTCCAGCCCCAAAACCACGACTTCCAGGTGGAGGGCCATGAGGGACGCCTCCAACAGGTCCATGAACAGCTCCTCGAGTTGGTATAGCATATGGCTGAGAAGGGGGAGCACCAGGAAATGGATGGATGGGGGCCCTAGGCATTGGAAATCCAGCTGGATGCACTCCTGTCTTGTGAGTGCCATTTGGTGGGCCAGGTGGCACATAAGAACCTGTTCAAAGGAACATTGCTATCACAATGAATGATATCATTTACAGAAACAACAAATTCACATTAAAAGCATTTAGCATCATTTGTACTAGAGAAAACCACTTCGGAATAAGTGAAAAAAATGTCTTCAGTGGACATTAAGAGGAAATACGGTTGCTTATCTTCTACCTACATTAATAGCTAATAATGTGTATAGCATTGTTGGTTTTGAGAAGAAAAGCGGGAGGGGGAGATGATCCGACTCTATAATTGAATCATTAAAGCATGACTCACCTCGGGCACGGCTGCTTCTCCTATCAGCATTTGGACTAGAGGATGCAATGGGACCAAAACCATCATGTGGCATAATCCCAGGTCCCCCACCAAAGAACAGTCTCCGATCATTGTAGATCTACTCCAAATTAGAGTACCAAAAATAACCATCAAACATTCATATGCATCAAAACAACAAAGCCACCTTAAGCTACTTTTTGAAGCATTGTCGAGTGTTCAGTAGCCTACCTTTTTCGGTTTTTGAAACTGAACCATGCTCTGTTTCAAGTTATTCAAAGGTCCTTCAACCAAGCATTCATGTTCCTGATGAGACATTTTCAGAAAACAAAGAAAAAGAATTAGCAGACAGAACCATTAAAAAATCAGCAGGTAATGACTACCAACTCCATCTATCATCCAGATACACCATGAGAATGAGAGATTTAACTATTAACATGTACTATTTAATTATTAGTGTGTACTGCCGAAATAGACTTCAGGTAATTCATGTATCAATCAGCTTTAGAAGATCCCAATCTACTGAGACATTCGCAAAGGTAGAATGTCAATAGTACCTTGTAGTGAGTCAATAAACTATTCCACAGAGGCTGTTTGCTTAGAACTTTAGGGTTTCCCAGGATAACAATTCCATATCGAGCACGTGTTAAAGCAACATTGAGCCTGCGAGGATCATTCAGAAATCCAATTCCCTGAACAAACAAAACTATGATTACACGGGAAGTAGATGCAACTGAGTTGCACAAACTAGCGAAAAGGTAATAAGCAGTCGATTAAAATTACTAGACTTACTGCCCAGTAGATACAGTACATAACAAGCATATGAGTCTATGAAAACCCAAAGGGGAAAGAGAAGTGACAAGCAACGTATCACATTGAGCGGTATTCGTGCATGAGATTTAAAAGCAGTTGCTTCAATTATGTAAGCCACAAGAATAATATTACTAACCTGGTGTTCGTTACTGCGTACACAAGACAAAATGATGTAATCCTTCTCCCTTCCTTGAAATGAATCTACACTAGCAACCTGTAAGGGGTAAAAAGTTCATATATAGTTGACAACAATTATATGAACCTGTAAGGGGTAAAAAATAGAAGGCATCTAAAGTGATGACTTGAGACAACAATTTCACCTCAATTTCCTTGTAGAGTTGCTGTCTCAAAGCACCATTTCTTGCCATATAGTTGACAATATAGGCCCTTTGTCCTTCATATGGTGTTATCACTCCAATCTGGAGAAAAGACTGTTAGAAAAACACAACAGGACATGCATGCAAATTCAGAGAGGAGTATTATACCTGGCTGGGGACTACTCCGCTTCTTAAGAAAGTTGTTACGATTTTCTCAACATTTGCAGCTTCAGTCCTATTAAGATAAGATGTTCCACTGGCACTTATCTCCTCTTGTCCCATCTAAAAAACAGCTTGAAAATTAAATGTGGCCTCTGAGAAACTTAAGTTAAAAAAAAGAAACAGCCGGTGCATAGGTGGAGCTAGAAGCCTAACAGTTCTTAAAGAACTCATTAAAACTGAGGGTTATATACACTGATTTCTTTATAAAACAGATGGTTCAACAAACTCCTACTGGCATTCTTTTTCTTCTTTTTTTTAAAAAAAAACATAACTTTTAAGGTATCTTTTGGCCCACATTAAACTGAAAGAAGCCACGTCCATAGCCCCTTGGCAAGCAGCCCAGCACTGAAATAACTCCTCCCTTGGTTCAATTTCCTCACAATAGTTATTTTAATAAATCCTAAATTGTTCAGCAACCATATGACCAAAATAATTGAAATACATTGAATTACAAAAATGCATTTTTGCATAATCATACCTGGACATAGAAAAACATGGGGCGGTTTGGCACAGGCCAAGGAAAATCAATGCCTGTAGACTGCCTTTCATTGATTGTAACTCCATTTTGCAGTGTACCTTCATAGAAGCTATTTGATGGGAATTCAGACAGAGATGGATGCATACGATACTGAACCTGAGGTAAAAGAAGAGGACAGGATGTGTCAACCACAGAAAACCAGAGAGCATCCCCAGGTATGAATCTTGATATCTATGGTGAAATTAATATTGTTTACATTCCCAGAGGAATTTGTAGACATTTTTATATCAATACACAAAAATTCCAATAGAAAGCATTTTCAACATCTTTGAAACAGGACATCAACAGACTTAAGAAAGTGTTCACAGCACTTTGGAGATCCAACCATATCAAGTAAATGCAGGGTCGCATATCTGCAATCTTGACCCCAAATATAGAGGGGAGCATTATGCCTACCACTATATGCAAAAGGGCATCCAAACCATCTACTGTCCTGAATGGACAACACCACAATCAGACTCATTCTTACAGATTGTCCACAGTCAAAATGAAACCCCAGCATCTGGTGGTAATTGATGAGAAGGCAATTAAAAGTGACCAATTTATGCAAACCATATGTCCAAACTTCATTAAACCTACAAAGAAGGACCAGTCGACCTCCATCCTCTTGTTCCAATCAGTAGACATGCACATAATATGCAAGATCCAAGAATTGCTAACAAGAGTTGCCAACTGCACCATCTTCGCCTCAGTCCAAGTTTCAAACATCGTGGAGTAGGTACTCCTAAAATAGAACAATTACCTGCAGCCTGATTGGTTTTACCCCAAGAAGAACAAGACGTTCAAATAACGATTGAGCCAGTCCAGCTCGAGCAGCTTTCTTGCACATAATGACAGGACCAAGCTGACAGTGATCACCAACTAGCACTACCTGAAGTAGAACTTTCAGAGCAAGGTAAACCAAAAATTATAGACAAAAATCACAACTATCTTCAACTTTCAGCACCTGTTTGGCACCGAGAACCAGGGGGATCAGACATTCTGGTTCTGTAGCCTGAGTTGACTCATCTATTAGAACCTAAAGTAACAACAACCAGTCAGTTTTAGTTGGCTTTAAAAGTTAAATGGGCACCAGAAAATTTGTGCAAACTATCTTATACCTGCCGAAAGCGAAAATTTGCTAATCGAGGATCTCCAGCACCAACACATGTGCAACAAATGACATCAGCACTCTGAGAAATCTCTCGCTCGGTGGCACGTTTTAGAGCTTTGTACTTCTTTTCATCACTACTTGACAGTTCCCCTGGTTATATATCAAGATACATGTCAAGAGAGCTACATTACATGGAAAAAGAAGGAGAAAACAAAGCAATTAAAACAACTAGACATGCCACTGAAGTTCCAGAGAGAAAGAAGGCTGTGGTAGTTCTACAGATTAAACCATCTATATTATGCCTCTGATATAGTCACACCAAATTTAAGTCCATCACCTTAGTAATGAAAAGAAACCTCGACATTTTACAGCATAAACACAATTATCAGGAAAAAGAATCATTTAATTCTCATATTTTTAATGTAACTTGCATTAAAGGTCCAAGAATTCTAAACCATCAGCTACAACTTAAAAGTACTGTACCTTTTCTTGCACTAAAGAAGAATTTTCAACCTGAATTTGAGGCATAAAGAGGCTAAATTTAAAAAGTAGTCAACAACTTTCATATACTGAAAGCAACATATTGCCCAAATGATTTTAAAAAAACTCCACTGAAAGTAAGAATGAAAGAACACAGCCCCAAAGGAAGTCAACAACAAAGGAAACTAGAATTGCAGGATCAGAAAAAATGACCTTGCTCATCCTTCAACTGTTGTAATTTGTGAAGCTCGCTCTTTTCAGAAGTGTCAAGATGTCGAACCTGCAATACAGATGATACATTGATCACTCTGTGAAAACACTGCCACATAAATACAAGATATTGTAAATAATCAACAATTGCCAAGTTTGCAAACCTGATAATGGAGGGTCAAATGCTCAACAGGGGAACTGACAGCTTCCCTGGATTTTGCACAAAGCCTAACAACCTTTAAAAGAAATAGCAACCGAAGTCAAAAAACACAGGCAGGGGAAGAAAATGAAGACACTATTATAGGACTATGCAAAAACCTAAACCTCAGAATTTTATGTAGTGTATAACTAAGTTTCCTTTGGTAAAATCACCTCTAGTCAATTAGTAACAATACGATGCATGCTGAACCCATACAAAGTGATCTTGGGTACTAAGATCATTCAGTGATGATGCCAAAACAGAACTAGCAACAATAAAAAAATCTCTTACCTTCAATCCAGTTGCACTTATCTTTTCAGCAAGCTGGTCCACAGCAACGTTACTTGGAGCACAGACCAGAACCTTGTAATTTAGAAAGGGGACATGCATAGGTAAGAATGGACATGGTTCCATATTCATGAGACAATTTTATTAGAACCAATGGTTGTGGTTCTATATCCATGGGACTCTTATTAGCACAAAAGAATAATCTCCAATGATATATAGAAATACAAATGAAAATGTGCACAAGAGATCCAATATGTCAATATACACGTGTGCGTGCATGTGTGTGCGTGTGAGAGAGAGAGAGAGAGATGGATTCAAGAGAAAAGTCCCCAAGCTTACTTGCCCCTGTCCTTGTTTAGCCATGTGATAAACTATCGCCGCTGAAGTAACAGTTTTGCCTGTGCCAGGAGGACCCTGAATCAAACTTATGGGCTTCTGGAGAACACTCTTCACAGCAAAAACCTGATACGCAACGACCATTCAGTAAGCATGCAGTGAAAACAAAAAACAAAGCAATGCAGAAAATGCAGAAACTTGAAATAAGCCCAGTGATTCACGCACTATTCATGTTAAAAACAAAGGGATGCACATCCACAAAGAAAAGGAGGGAGGAGGTTGCAAGGAGAAACCAGTAATTGAACAGCCATGTTACAACATGAATGCTTCATCCCATAGTTAAACAGGATGACTGACTAACACGAGAAAACAATAGATTCAGAAACATTTCCAATTCACCCTTGCCCCTTGCTGTGCTTAATGTAAACAGTGTCAGAATGATATTACTAAAACCCTTCCTACCCAAAAAGAAAATGGATTAAGCGGTTTACACCCAACAAGATCAAGCATGCCAGAACTCCAAAATAACCAAACATTAACACATGGTAAAACAATAAAATACTATGCCAGAATGGATTAAAACCTCGGCCATACATGATAGACAGTGAGACAGCGGACAAAAGTACCTGAGATGCATTGAGCTCAGGAAGTCCAGGTGCACCAAATCGACGAGGCAACGTATTCCGGACCATTTGAAGCTCAACCTCATGGCCCAACAAGTGGTGATAGATATACCTGTAAGAAGTGATAGCATTAAACAGACCCAAGTATCAGATAAAAAGTATGAAGAACAGACTATTGGCATAAAGGCCAGCAAAGGCAAAAAAGCAGATAAGACAAAATGCTCCATCATTACATAACAGGAGGCCAACAGGCATCGGACACCCCAACTCAATTCATGGCAAAAGGACATCTAGGACATCCCCACAATGAGGAGAGTAGAGCATAATATTGAATACCCTACAATGTGCACCACCACATGTTCTGAGACCCACACCCAATATTCACTGTCATATTCAGATGTCTAAAGTACTGAACAATGATACATATACATATAAATGATCTGCAGGTATTAAACCCTCAAAATTAACAGGGATTACAAAAGAATTGCTGTTAAAAATTAACCCTGAAGAAATAAAAAATGTTAGAACAAAAAAAATTAAAAAAACGATGGAAAATGGAGATTAAACTAACCCACTGACACTTGTTTCATCCACAGCAAATGTCTTCATTGCTCCCTGCATTCTGTCAAAGCTTGTACTCTTCCACACAAAGTCAACACTCAAACCGTGATTGACATCAACTGGAACGCCCTAAACATTAAAGTAGCCTATAAGCAAAAATAAATAGACAAAAGAAAGTAAAAGACAGCACTCTAAAAACAAACCTGACTGGCACGAAGCTCCAAAGCAACCTCTTCTTGTGCAGTTAGCTTAATCTAAAATGAAAAAGTATTGAGTGAGCCCCCACAACACTTGAACCAAAAAAGAAGAGTTAATGTATCTTTTGGGCAGATACGCAATTTGAAAGACATACCACATGCCCCACAGATTGCCATGCTGGATGAGCAGCATCTCCTGAATAGCGGAGCCTCAACTCATCGCCTGGTACTAGTCTCAACTCATTGTCTTCCTAAATTGACAACAGATGCATCTTAACTTTGCAGCAAAGCAAAGAAAAAGAACAGCATATTTTGCAAGAATAAATGCATCTTAAATCACCTTAGGGAAAATAAAATATGCAATGCGCTTCTTGTTCAGACCAATATCCCATCGAATAGTGACATTGTCCTTGCTCTGAGATTCTTTCATCATCTACAACAAATTCAGTGATACAGATGCCGTAAGCTTCACCAAACAGGTAAGTAGAAATGTCTTCTTAACAGAATATACGCAGCAGAAATGAGTAGTTCTTTACAAGATAAAGGCATCATCAATAAATGTTAAAGTTTCTAATGAGAGCACAAAAAAGATAAGGCGCACATACTTTATCATAATCAGCTTCAAGCTTGATGAGCGGAGCAAAAACATTTTGATACTGCAGCGGACAGCACCATCCACGAGTTAGTTGCAATTAGTAATAAAGGACACTCTTTGAACCACAGTCAATGTAGGAACCTGATATGCATCTTCATACTTCAGTGCCACAGGCTGAGGCTCATCATCCACACCAGGCTTCTCAAGATCCTCAAGGGAAGCATCAGGATTCGACTTCCACAGTTCTTCTATCTTGTTTATTTGTTGTGCGCTGATCTGGCGTGCCCTCAACTGCTCCTGTTCTGATGGGACCTGTGAGGTACAGAGTGTGAGCAGGCTCTCTAGATAATAAATTTGATAGGTCTCATCTCTCTTGGAAAAATGAGAAAAACTGACCTTAACAAGCCACTGCAAGAAGCATCTGTCATCAATCAAAGGACACCACTGACTCAGGTCCCAGTTCATGTCCTTCAAAGCATTGACACTCAAGCAGGGCTCCCGACAGAGTAGAACAACAACACTTTCAGTTTTGGCAGAAATGAATCCAAGAAGGAAAACATTACGGCATCCACAATTATAGCATTCGAGAATGGTTTCCCCCAAAGGACTGTCCTTATGAAGGCAAACTTCTTTGTGCTTTGCTCTGACCTGCAGGAGAACCAATGAAGCAATGCCAAATTATAAACAAAAGCTGAAACTGTAGCTGAATGAGCAACCTATCTGGATCCGTCAAGTCAGCAGCAAAATTACTGGATTGTGCAGCAAAAACTTAACCAGAAGAAACTTATATCATTCAATTCATTGGCAACATTCAGACTTTACCTAGAGCCTATTTGGTTCAGCTTATTTGATCTGGATAAAAAGTAGATGGAGTAGATGGAAAACAAAATTTTGGAAGTCTAGAGAACTAGAAATAGCAAAGGACAAAAAAGCTCCATAGCTCACCGAAACCCAAAAGCCGAAAAAATATTGTTTGCAGATCATCTTAGGAAAAAGGGTAAAAAACACGCATCAATCTACAATTAATTGATTGGACAACACAGCTTCCCAGGCTTCGATCCTACATGACCACTATAATTCCGCTTTGAAGTACTGACTGACAGGATTAACAGCCAAAAGACATACATGTACACAGCCAATGGCAATGAACACTAAGTTCCTTATTTTATAACCCAAATCTCAATGAAACAAAACTTCAACACCTATATCTTCATCTCATGAGAACCTCAAAACATTTTCTCCTTTTGATAGAACAAGATGTCTCGATAAAATGCTTCAGTACAGAGACGTAAAGGCTTGCCCCTGTTGTTCCTTTCCAACTTCCAAGTGCATCTCTTAATGAATTCCAAATGATTGACACAAAAACAAAAACTAGAAGCCTGCTTAAGCTACGGTCTTGAGCATTTCCTATCTGTGAAAAAAACAAATCCGTATGTCCTTTTGTGAATTTCACGCACGAGCATGTTAAAACCCAATTTCACTTCAACCACCTATTTGACCAAAGCTATTGACAACCAGCAAAACCCAACGTCGCTGGAACTCTATTGCTTATCCGGCCAAGATCATATTCCCTCACAAAGAATAAAAACCTACTGATTTCGTAAACTATCCAAAACCGCAGGAAAAGAGAGAGAGAGAGAGAGAGAAAGAGAAGCACGCAAACTAACCAGGTGATTGACAATATGTGACCCGGATGTGTTTCCCCTCGAATTGCAGAACCATTTGCGGCACGACGGTACGTTACACCTTACCACACACGCAGGGTTCGAAACCCCGCAGTACCGACACGCGTGCTCCATGAAATCGCCCTTCCCGTACTCATAACTATCGTCATCGACCGTATCCTCGAAATTCAACCCGCTCATCCCGGCGGCTAGGGCATCCACCGTCTGATTCCCGCCCCCTCCGCTGCTGCTCCCCGAGCCGCCGCCGCCCCCTCCGCCCCCGCCGCGGCGGCTCTTCGTGGCGCCGCCGGGCGCGGCGGA
The DNA here is from genome assembly GCA_014182575.1 of Eucalyptus decipiens. NCBI lineage: Eukaryota > Viridiplantae > Streptophyta > Magnoliopsida > Myrtales > Myrtaceae > Eucalyptus > Eucalyptus decipiens. Next base: position 3,785,667 of record CM024613.1, on the reverse strand, counting down.
TACGGGGGAATTGTCGGACTGCTGATCGGCGGAGGAGGGGCCGCCGGGGGTGGGGTCGGCGGCGATGGAGTCGGACGGGGTGGGCCACGCGGACCGCATCGGGTCGCGGAACTCGGGGTAATCGAAATCGCCGTCGCCCTGGGTGTTGAATTCGTAGAAGGTGTAGGCGTCATTGCCGGCGTCGGGCTGCGACGCCGTCTCGAAGAGGCTGTTCTGCTGGGAATCCATGGCCCGCCGGAGCCGCCCGTCTCTCGCGGCCGATTTAGGGTTTTAGGGGCCGCCGCCGTGCGCGGCCGCGGTTTCGGGAGGAGGAGCGACGCCGGGTTAGGGTTTGGTGGAGGAGGAGGAGTAGATGAGAGAGATGTAGAGAGAGAGAGAAAGAAGGCGCTGGTAAAGAGAAGGAAATTAGAAAGAGAAAGGAGGAGAGAGAGGTTGGGAGCCTATTAACGTCGGGAAGAAAGCTGAAAAAGCATGAGAGAAGAAACGGAAATGGCGAGATGCGCGCGTCGCCCCCACGCGCGACGACGGTGCGTATTTCCTCTTAGCCGACCCCGACTCGCTCTACTCGGGAAAAATGTCATTTTCGCGGCTGAACCGGACGGTCGATGGTGCGTCGTCGTACTGTCCACGTCATACGACCGCATCGACCAATTACGTGATTTGGATAATAATAAGTGGTCCCGCTCGAGATTTAGATAAAACACCTTCTCTAGCTCGAAATTAAGAAAAAAAAATCATTAGGAAGAGGATGATTTGGGTGCCTCGTGGAAAATTGCTAATCTCCGACGATTTTGTGTCCATCCAAATCGATTCAAATGAATGTAATTTGTTTTGTTTCGCTGTAGAAGGAGTTCGTTAAAATTGTTTAAATTATGTCGTACTTCTTCATAAAATCACATTATTCTCAATACATATATGGTATACAATATGATAAAGAAGAAATTGGTCGATTAATTATGTAATTTGGATTATGAATACTCCCACTTGAAATATATATGAAATACCTTCTCTAGCTTGAAATTAGGAAGTAATCATTGGGAATGCTTGATTCAAGTGAATGAGCCGAACTAAGGCTTGATCAAGAAGAGGATGATTTCTGTGCCTTGTAAAAGAAGTACAAATTTGCGATAGGAGTTCGTTCATCCCAATTGTTTCGAGTGAATATAATTTGTTTTTTAAAGAAAACATATGAGCAGAATGAATCAACATTGTTTAACTTCGCTATAGATGAAGTTCATGAGATCACGTTATTCTCGGTAGGTGTATGGTATGCAATACAATGAAGAAGAAATTGGTCCAAAAAGGTTATAGGTCGATCATTTACATTGTGTGAAGGGTGCCGTTGGACTTGTGCTCGTGATGTGGAAGAGAGAATATTAAGGTCTTTACACGCCATCTATTTGTGCTATATAACCACACTACTTTCATCTCCTCTTTCGTGATATTGATTTATGATACATTCATTTCGTAAAATATGAATGATTTTGATAACTTCTTTTCTAAAAATGGTCGCTTATATTGCTTACAGAAATTCCGTTCAATTTGCAGAAAATAAGTATTTGGAAAATATTTTTCTTGAAAATGATCATTTGGATCATTTGAAAAGAATTAATCAATGAATAGTGTTTTCATTATCAATTGTAACTTTTTCAAATCATAGATTTTTCATGAAAACAAATGGAGCTTTAGCAATGCACGCTTTTCTTAAAATTAACAAAACAAAATAAAAAGAAGCAAAAATTAAATGAGGTTAAATCTCAAATCAGATAGACATTTTTGCTTATAGAGGTCTTGCTTACCCAAAATACATTTGATTTTGCTAGTTTGCTGATAATAAAAAAAAGTAATATCTATTCTGTAATGTTCAAATCTTGGAACTCAAAAATCATATTAATTTCCACTCTACTTTTAGGCCAAGATGTCTTCTTACCCTTGGACCTGAGTAGGTCCTTAGAAAACTTAAGGAAGAAGAAACAAGCGGGAGATTGGCCCCAGGATGGAAGACCCGGTAATGTCACCTCTTGTAAAAAAAATATTTGAGGAGGAATTAGAGAAGCTCATGGTGGTGAAGGTAGACACCACGTCAGGATTTCGATTATAACTACCATCGGGTAAGTAAGTATAATAATTTCTCACATTTGGGATGAACGAATGGATGTGAAATGCCCTATGCTTGAGTGGCTACCCTTATGGTCAAGTCTTACAACCGACGGCCAGTTTGAGGCCACTCAAAAATCACATCAATTTCCACACTACTTTTAGGCAAAGAAATCTTCTTACCCCCTAGCAGGAAAAGGTTAAAAGGGCGGCTTTTCATTCAGCTAAAAAGGACAAAACGCGACTTCAAAATTCGTCATGGATGAGGTTACGGGTGTTTGCACCTCTTGTTGGATTCCAAGGCTCTGGCCCATTGACCCATAAATTCTACACCCAAACGCATGAAAACGCCCTATGTCAGCAGCTGCCTCGTACTAATCTGCGAGGTGCTCAATGATATAAATGACTACTTTATGTCCACAAATCTCAAGGCCATAAATTCGTGAGTCAGATAGGACGTGAGCTAAGTTTGCCCAATGTATGTGGCATCATTTCAATTCATCCCAATCATTGAATTCAATTTGTTGAGAAATTGCCAAAGTAAAATCACATGTATTTCATATGTTAATTGCAGCGTCATAGTTACATTGCAACCAAACCAAAATAATGCAAAAAAGATAATTAGGCAATAATGAATGATTCATAATCCGATCCTAAATATTTCATTTAGGCAATGATGAATCTTCTTAATAATGAAAATGTGTTTGATATCAACCATCCGCGCTTGGTTATGTTGTATGTATTGTGCTATGAAAAGGAGGGTCTTGTTCACTTGACACAAATTTTCGACAAGCTGGCTCTCGATCTGCCAAGTACAAGCCTGGGGTGAGAGAGATAATATTGTTGTTAGCATACTCTAGATAATGTTCAGATGCAAAAGGGACAATAATAGTATCATCCTCCTTTATGAAGAATGATTTTAGTATTTTCTCTTCCTCACGATGCCCTTTTGATGGCCATCTATTGGGACGCGGATGCTTAGTGCAGCTGTGCTATTATCATATACCAATGTGCTATGTCATGAGATGAATGATGAAGGAAGATATGAAGATCAAGAATTTTCCCCTTTCTCGTGCAGTAGTTTGGCTGAGGGAACACAAAGACCTTCACATTGAACCTAATTGGCCTTTTCTTTTATGCTTTCTGTCGAAAACTTTAATTTCATATGTCTATCTTCATTAGATCATATTTGTGGTAACTATGGCATTTTGTAGTCTCATACACGTTAATCTTTTCAGTCATTAAATCAGGAAATAACTGTGCCTATATCATGAATTCCAGCTAGCTCAATTCTTACTGAAGAAAGCCGGTGCGGATAAACGGACTGGAGATCTTTATGGGAATAGAAATTTACTAAATATTGCTTGCGAAATGTCACGTGGATTGAAGGTCTGTTTAAGTGGGGTTCTCGTGAGATAGATATGGAGTGGAAACTTATGGCTGTCTTCCTGTTGCGGGGGGGTGGAGAATGTATATGCGCAGCACCAACCTCTTTTGCTCCAAAACCATGGAGAGCATCACAAAGGGCCGACCGAGAGATGGGGATTATCCATTTGTTGGGAACCACTTCCAGCAGGGCAGGTGCGTTGGTGCTTATGTAATGATGCTTCATTGCACCTCTTTTTTGTTCTCAGGTTTCTATCATTCCTAGAAATCCCCGATTGATTTGAAATCCGATTCATAATCGCATTGCAAGCAAAGCAGGATAACGCAAAAAATTAGAAAAATTAATTTCTCACTTCCTTTTTCTCTCTGAAGATGAAGTCCATGTCGATTGCTGGAGAATTAGCTCATAGCTTTTTACACATAAACATTCCGTTGCTGAGTCTTGATTGGTATGCAAAGTGAGCGACCTTAACATGTGTGAACTTGCGGGAGATACAAAAGAAAATTGAAAATCATCGTCCAAAAAGGTTCCTGTAGATTTGATTTAATCTTAGATTGAAAAACAATTACGATTATAATCTTTAGTTTTTCAATTATAATGTGACCATCTCACCAATCTTTTTCTCTCGGAAAAGTGGATAAGAAAAGGTGGAGCATCGTAAATCGACGTAAATCCTTTCAAGTCCTCATCTCTCCAATTTATTTCTTTTCTTATTCACACCGTATGATTCATTGAGCTTCCGCGTTAGCCAATTGTGTCGTATAACCAAACATGTATAAGTCCGATTTGAGACACTCCCGAGGAGCCAAGCTTGAATGTCTGGCATCCTCTTCTAAGCCCAAGGTTCGAGCCAAACAGCAATGAGATTGTCCTATATTAGTGAATCACCATGGCAATTTCTTTCAATCAACTCTCCATCAAGTGACCAACATCCTCAAGCTATGTGAATGCTCGGTGCTTCGTCAAACTCGCAAGAACATGGATAAGTCAGGTTGTGTGCCCATTTAAAAACGATGAACATGACCGGTTTCCACTACAGTCTATAATATGATACTGTGGAACACGTAAGCTCTCGCGAACGGACTCGGATTACATCGCCTTTAATTACATGGATGAGTAGCTTTTCTTACCTCCCTTGATCCTGCCTGAGGCATGTCAAAGGCACTCGCGCACATGAAGCCCCCTTAGATTGGACCAGGGAATGTTCCATGTTCCCTTTGATCATCCCACCTCTCAATCTGCCAATTGATAAACCGGTCGAAAGGATCTGAGAACGAGGAATAAAATTCATGTTCAACAATAGACGACGAGTCAAACCCATTTACCCATTCGGAAGGGCATATTGACCGGTAGTATCTTGCGAATTTCTCGCATTCCGGCGCATTCTCTCCCTTCTCTTGAATGCACCTGCCAGCATGAGGAACTTAAGTCCTATTGAGATCATATATCTATTCAATAAATTAAGGCTTAGGACATTATGCGCACGTTGCATAGGACTGAGACCCTGATTTTGTTTTGTTTAGAGTCCAATTTGAATCGTGCTTCTCCTTGATGGCATGCCTTCAGGATTAATATATGATCGGACCAAGCTTTGCATGAACTATCGTTACCTGATGTGCTCGAGATACCGCGCATAACAGTGACGCGTTTGGTTAGTAAAGGGAAATCGCATGTCCGCTGGTGCCGTTTCAAGATCTACCATCTCTTCCTTCTCATTGTCGCTCCGTTTGTCCTGTTCACGCATTGCAGACAGTGAGATGAACAGAACCCTTTCACGGGAAAGAAGGTACACGGGTCGACGAAAAATGACATTGAATGTACATGTGTCTAAGATATGTATATGCACGGTCACACATGTAAATGTAATCTAGAGCGACGCCAAAATTTTCTACCAAATTTTGTTTTATGAACCTTGAAGACAGATCATATTGAATGTTTCAATGAAAATTCACGTGTTATACTTGACTAAGTTGCTAGATCAAAAAGTCTACCCGAGCACCAACCCTTAATCAATCCATCTAATTTTTCTAGCTCAACCATAGTGCTTACCCGTCTCAAGGATGGAGCATGGAGCATGTGGCTTGATCCCGAACCAACTCTTTTAAGAGTAATTATAGCATACACTGACGGTGTCTTAAATTAAGGGTGAATGAGACTGTATAAAATTTTCTCTCCATGTGCCATATTTTTCCTTAAATAGAATGTGATTTATTGGAGTGACATCCTCTCATTGATGAATTTCCTACTCACATCCTTCCGTAAAGACAGAAAATTAACAAATTCAAGCCCTGCCAAAGCATTAACGACTTCAATCTCGAGCTAATCCATTCCTCACACTCGTATCGTGCCAAATTCAGATTAAACTTCGAAACCTTTCGAGGGAGTGGGAGATCGAGGACCTTGGACTTGGCTGGTTCCCTGTCCACTTGTTTCGGAGGAGGGGGTCGCGAGACGGTGCCGGGCTCATGGGCAGGGCGAGGCGCTTGCTCGCCCTTGGCCACCTTGTTGACGTCTCTCGACCTCATCTTGTCGTGCGGATCGACTTGCGAGGCCGACATCGTTCTCTTCTTCTCCTTCTTCTTGCCCCGTGACTCACGCTCTTCTCAGCTTCAGCTCAACGTCCGGGGCGTTTGACCGGAGCAGCTGCAAAACGCGAGCTGAATACTTAGGTTACTTTGTCTCCTAGTGTTCTTGGTCGGTCCCAATTAAATTAGAGAGCTTTTCTCTACGATCGGCCACGTTGCAAGTGAAGCGGACACTTGTGCTTGCCTAGAGGATAGATGTGTCCGCGAAGGAGAAATTGTCCGAAGAGATAAACTTGTGCTTTTCCAAAGGAATAGGCCTCGATTCTCGATTTCTAATTTAATTCGACTTGCAACAAACACCCATGTCTTGCATCAGCCAGACTTATCTTCTCCACATAATCACCGAACAAACTTATGGGCTGCTTGCATTGTTAGGACTCCTCTCCTGGCCACTTCTTCAAAGGCTATTTCCTTTCCATGTCACTATTTCTTGTTAGGCTGACCATACCCTTTAAACAAACACACCAGTGGCATTAGGTCAAACGTAACATTTGGGAAGAAGGAAATTGTGCGGCGGGATGTAATGGCTTGCCCCCGTCCATTCGTTAAAATGGAAATTGACTTTCTATGCGTGTGACCATATTACCGGATATTTTATGACCTTAAATCTATGGTTGCTATAACATTTACGGAGTGATAGGTGTTACATATATAAGTTATGAAACATCGTATGTCGATAGTCCTTATTGAGACTATACTCCTAAAGATATGGCAACGAGAGATAGCAAAAGATTTCAATGATAGGAAGGAGCATGTACAAGCATCCTCTAGGATAGCTGCTTGGGCAGATGGTCTGAAGTGTCCACAATACTCCACATGCAAAAAGGACGGCTGAATTGAGAATAAACTAGCCTTGGAGATTACTGTGCACCTGCAATGTTGGATTATATTTGACGATTGCCCAGTTGTCTAGACAACATTAAGGACAACGCAAGAGAATAAGAAAGGAAACATATGTGAGGTTGCTTAGGACCATAGGAGAACTCCATGATAGAGCTTCATAAGATAGTGAAAAGACAATTTAAGGATGAGACATGATGAGGGCGATGATTACAGACCTCACAATTAATTACTAGATAATATATGCAACATGTGAGAAACAATTTAAGTTGAATATGGTTAGATATAGTTGAATTGATAGATTGGATAGATCACGAAAGTCGAATAAATCATCTAGGTAATTAGGATTCATTTTATGATTCTAGACATGAACTCTTCTAAGCTCAAATTACAAACCGTGAAATGGCTTAATATAGAACATTCTAGGCAAAAGCTGAGAACTGCCCGTGAAATGCGCTAGACTTTTCAATTAGCAAAAGGTTCAATATGGCAAGCTCTACTAAGATCATTTCTGCACCACACGTACACGAGGCACGTGCATGGATTGCGTGCTAAATATCCCAACCGATAGTGCACTTACGTATCTCCATACACAATTACAAGATCACAATAGAAAACAGAAAGGACAAAGACTCTTTGAATTGCCCAATTGCCCGAGTCTGTTTCGCTTCATTATAAGTATCAAACTATGCACCTTAATTTCTCAGACTCGGAAAATTTCCTTCATTTCCCAACACCAAGAAGAAAGGAGGAAATTGAATACGAAACAAATGAAGTCTTTCTTGCCTCTAGTAACTCTTGTTTGCCTTCTGTTTTATCTTGCACAGGCCAATGATCAGGACAACAACATCGTTCGTGGAAGCTGCAAAAGAGCTGCTGACGGCGATCCAAACATAAGCTACGAATTCTGTGTCGCGTGCTTTGAAGCCGACCGGATGAGCCGACCTGCAAATGTTGAAGATCTCGCTCTCATGTCCATCAACCTCACCATCTCAAATGCCACCAAGGTCAGTTCCTGCATATCGAAACTCCTCCAGAACAAGACACTTGACCATTTCGCTAGAGACTGCTTGACAACGTGCTTGGAGCTGTACTCCGATGCGTATTCTACATTGAGAGGCGTTGTGGATGATCTTGGTTCGAGAGATTATTACAAAGCTAATGTGGATGTAAGTGCAGCGATGGATGCCGCGGTCACTTGTGAAGACGGGTTTAAAGAGAGGGAAGGTCTAGTGTCTCCTTTGACCAAAGAGAACGACATGTTTTTCCAATTGAATGCGATTTCCCTCGCTTTCATCAAAATGCTACATTGAAATTGATTGACACCGGACGCATTTTCTAGCTGCTAATTATGTTGGCTTGATGAAGTTTGTATACAGAACAATATCAGCGTGTTTCTTTGAAAAAAAATTCAAGAAATTTGTGCACTTATATATATAATACCTTCAGATGAATGACGAATCCACTCCAATCATACTACATCATCAATAACGCTTCTGTGTTTCTGAAAATTGTACAAAGTATAAGGATTGTATTGGATACTGATTCTTCATAATTATTTTTTTGGAAAGCGTTACTTGATAAAAATAATTACCAAAGCAAGGCTCAGTTGAATGTTCTGCTGAAGTTGCTTCGACTTTCCAACGTACAAATTTAACATATCAAAGGCAGTTTATGTTATCCTGTTAAAATCAAGTTTACCAAGTTGAATTCAACAAGAATCAACACAAAGCAGTCCATCTCGTCGTGACTCATGGACTCCTGGGGCCAAGTCTGAGGCAATAGTAATTTAGTAGTGACTGTTAATTACTGCATACGTACAGGACCGAGGAACATGGTAGCTGTTAATTGTTCAGTTTGTGGCCGTATGTGACATGGCTGTAAACATTCGCTTGGACTTATTCATGTCCTCTAATGGTCTTGGTAATTTGTATTGCAGCACGAGAATCTCAAAATGTAAGAGTTATAAAATTCAGAGCTTTTGATGAAGGACTAGCCTTTTCTGATAATGTAATCTTTATATAGACCGGGTATATACCTAAGGTAACATTTGTTTATGCGCCATTAGAAACTTAAACGTGGAGGTTGCCCATAATAATGGTTCACTGAAGTACAGTTTATGCAAGTCAAGTCGACTTAAGAGTCTCTCTGTGCTATTGATTTCAAAGTCCCAATCAAGCTATAGTACTGGTCTTGTAAAGTTTCACCCATTTCTGAAAAGTAATGCGGTTGTTTTTTGTTTTTCTTTCAAGTACAAAGTACAAGAATCTGCCACTCTAAGGAAGCTTCCTCCAAATGTGAACTCCATGTCCACAAGCTGATAAATGCCACAACATATTGCCCACTCCACTCAACTAATGACCGAAAAATGCAGGACCCTTCATCGTTCTCCCCAGCATCTTGCTGCTGCCTCTTCTGCTTGCTTGCTCTCCTAGCAACGACCCACTTGACAATGAGCACGAAAACCATGGACATAATCAACCTAACCTGCGAAAAGTGCTCGCGAGAATCCCCTGTCTTCAACTATACCTTCTGTTTGGAGTCTCTCCAAGCCGTCCCGGTGAGCCATTTCACTGACCTCCAAGGCCTAGGAATCATTTCCATGGAGCTAGCCCTGTTAAATGCATCCACCACCATCTCAAGCATAGAGAAAATGCTAAGGAATGGGAGTCTTGACCCTTTTCAGTTGGGTTGCTTGAGGGATTGCAAGGATCTTTACTTGGATGCATCGAAGACGCTGGTTGATGCAACTGGGGCTTTCATGGTGGGGCACTATGGGATTGCTAACATGCAGGTGAGTGCAGCCATGGAAGCAGCAACGACATGTGAGGATGGGTTTGAAGAGAGAGAAGGAGAAGCTTGTCCACTGACAAAGGAGAATTATGACCTGTTTCAGCTGTGTGATATTGCTCTATGCATCATTCGCTCGCTTTCTTTGAGTTTTCCTTCTTAAGCAGTAATGTACTACCTGACTTTGATGGTCTACTCTCTCTCTCTCTTTCTCTCTAAAGTTGTTGTGATGCTATTTGCTAGGTCATTCCAGTGCAAATAAATCTGTGACACCGCTTATCAAATAAGATTGGCTGATGGAGTTTATTTTGGAGAAACCATAAGGTTGGCCATCTTCTAGCCAGCCAGAGTCTACATTTCTTGTGTTGAAAATAAATCTCCATATTTTGAATATCAACCCAGTATGGTTTTACCTCAATAATATCTTGGCGTTTGCTAGAACTGGAAGCTAAGCAATACAGCGGGACTTCTTCTACTTTCCAAAGAAGTTAACCCCCAGAGCAGAACATTTGATGACCATACTCATTCATATTCTCATTAATTAAGTGCGGCTAAATCTAATTTCACTAGAAGTTTTTCATCAAAGAGAAATTTGTGTCTAAAGTAAAGCCACTAATTGAGGAAAGAACTGTTGCATAGTTAAACCTTACCTTTATAACGACAGGCCATTTCTGGTCTCTGTCTCTTGCTAGTTGCTACTTAACAAAACCTACACGTGGGCCTGGCCATGCTTCTGCCTCGCACCTTCCCTCGATTTTGCTGGAGATCCCACACCCCATTTTCGAGGGTAGATATAGCACAATAATTGAAGACATAGCTACGGAGGAAATGCTATATGATTCAACAGAACATAGGAGATAGTGGGGCAATGTCTATGTGTTTGTTTTCCTAGACTATTATGGCGTTGGTACGTCATTAGATTACGTCACCTTCTAATAAAACTTCCAAAAGAGTAAAAGATTAGAAGTGTATGAAAGGGATTCAAAGGAAAAGCAGTTCATTGTAAATTTCAACGAGGCGAGGTACCAGTTTTCCAAGATTTGACATTAGAAAGGAGCCAATTTTGACTTTCTTTGGTCTGATCCTCAGCAAATGTTGGTGCTTTGGACTCGACTTGTGACTTGGCACCTCAACAGCCACATAAAAAGAGGTCACAACAGTGGATATTTCCAGTTTCAAATGTGAAAGAGAAAGTGCAGGAGATCATTTTCAAATTGTCAACCTTCATATCTCTTTTAAAGGTTGCTGAAGCGCCTAATAACCTTCTTATTTGGGGCAATTAACTTGTCTCATATAGCTATCCAACAAATAGATCTTGCCTTTCATATCTTTTAATCATTCTTCGTGGAGACAGCAAGAGAACTGCAACTACAAACTGGAGGTTAGTCACTGAGCAAAAGCTTGCTAATGTACAGGAATTTGAGAATTTCGAATCGATCTTGAATACATGATGTATTTTGGTGATCTCCTCATTGCTGTAACCCTGTTTTTTTTTTCTTTTTCCTTACTGATTCTTTGAGCGAAGAGCAGGGAGAACCGAAATTGAATGAAGAAGACTGTTGTGGATATGGACAATCCTGATCTTCCCTATCAAAGGACCAGAAGTTACAACTGGTGGATACGAGTCGCTGCCTACATCCTTTTCCTCCTCTCTGGCCAATCCACGGCAACCCTTTTAGGCAGACTGTATTATGACAAAGGCGGTAATAGCAAATGGATGGCCACTTTTGTTCAATCTGCTGGCTTCCCGATCCTCATACCTCTTCTAATTTTCTTCTCACCAATGTTCTCCAATTCAACCAAGTCTACAAGAATTCAATCTCCAAGCAAACCAAAGCTCTCTTCCTTAGCTTTCCTCTACCTCGCCTTTGGCCTGCTCTTGACTGGTGACAACATGATGTACTCATACGGTCTGCTCTATCTTCCCGTTTCCACTTACTCTCTCCTGTGTGCAACTCAATTGGCCTTCAATGCACTCTTTTCCTTCTTCCTTAACTCCCAAAAGTTCACCCCATTCATTCTCAATTCCATCGTTCTGCTCACCGTGTCAGCCTCGCTCCTCGCGGTCCACTCGGACTCGGACACCACAAAGATCTCAAGAGCGAAGTATGTGATCGGATTCCTGTGTACCCTGGGAGCGTCTGCGACATATTCGTTGTATCTTTCATTAGTTCAGCTTTCCTTCGAGAAAGTGATCAAGAGAGAAACGTTTTCTGCTGTGCTGGATATGCAAATATACCCGTCTTTTGTGGCGACTTGCGCTTGCGTTGTTGGGCTTTTCGTGAGCGGAGAGTGGAGGAAACTAGGCGAGGAGATGAAGGCATACGAGGAGGGAAGAGTGTCATACTTGATGACATTAATTTGGACAGCGCTGACATGGCAGATCTCCTCGATCGGTATGCTCGGGCTGATTTTTGAGGTGTCGTCGCTGTTTTCCAATGTCATCAGTACCTTGGCATTGCCGGTTGTTCCGATTCTTGCAGTGCTATTCTTCCATGACAAGATGGATGGGATTAAGGCGATGGCTATGATTTTGGCAATCTGGGGATTCATTTCTTACGTCTATCAGCATTACTTGGATGATGCTAAATCCAGAAAAGATGAAACTAATGTCACTGAGGTTTCCGGGGGTGCCACAGAGATGTGTTGATGGTCCGATACAAGAAAAGCCGCGATGTACCCAGTAAGAATGCTTCCTTCGGCAGAAGCATAATTTATCCGCATGAGGTGGGACGATCCAATACGAGAACAAAAATTGGCGTGAAGGGCAAATAGCTGGTAGCATTTCGGTGACGAAAACTTCCTGTATTCATAATGTTCCAATTTGTTGCAAAAGTCTTTTGCTGTATAGCCTTCATTTCCTAGAGTCCGTTTAATTCTCTGTAGAGAAAGGCGGTTGGTGAGAAGAGAACAAGCAGGAAGTAGTCAAAGGTTGTCAATGATTCAATCACCTGCATTAGAATTTGTTCTGGCGTGTGGGTTTGCTGTGATTGCTCTGAGTTGAAAGCAACACGATTCAAGCGATTACCAATCAATTCTTTAGGAATTTCTTTCATTACAAATCTATAGACACCATAGCATTCAAGTCATCTCATTCTTTTGGTAATTGTTACTTTGACAAATATAGACGTGTGGGTTATCGCTAATCGGATGACTTAAAGCCATGAAAAATGTCAATCGGAACAACTACCATTATTTAACATAATGATATATATGATTCTTGAACTTTGATTTCATGTGCAATGTCGTCCATAAATTTTTGATTTATTCCATTAGTCCCTAAATTTTAATACAATGCATGATATGGTCCATAAACTTTGGTCCATTATTTAATGTGATTTTTGGACTTTTAAATATTTCCATATAATTTAGGGAGTAATATATATATTTACTAATAGTTCAAGGTAGGGGTGTGCATGGTCCTGGGCAAGGCGGTCCTGACCTAAAACCAGGAACCGCCTACTAAGAACCGATTACGAAAAATTAGAACCAAGAGCCGCTCACTAGTTGCATGGATCCACCCGGGAACCGGATCGCCGGTCCGGTCCGGTTCCCGAGTGAATCCATAGAACCGGTCCAACCTCCTCGCCTTCCCTTTTTTGCCTTCAACTGGTTACGACCCTCGCTTCGCTTTCGTCTCGACCACCACCACTATCTTGGCCACTGCCTCCGTCGTCTCCCACTCCTCCCTCGAGACTGATAATGAGGAGGACAACGGGGACGATGAGCCGTTCTTAGACCTAGAGTTCACCTGTCCTCGAAGATGAGGATGATGGGGAGAAGCTTGAGGAGCGGGAGGAGGAAGAGGGGAGGTAGAAGCAAGACGAGCCCAACAACGAAGAGGACGATAGTGACAGTGAATGCGGAGGTAGCGACGACGTGGAGAGAGAGTTCAAGTTCGAGGGAGGAAAAGAGAATTAACTCACTGTTTCGCCGAGTTCGGACTAGGACTCAAAGAGAGATGAGTAAATCCGGAGGTGAATCGGAGAGGAAGAGGGAGCTCCGGGAGATTTTGAATTAAGAGAGACGAGATGGAGTAGGAGAGTAGTAAATTGAGACAAGATAATGATTGGAGCTCTAAATTTTAGATTTGCTAATTCGAATTTTTTAATATTAAAAATTAATGTATTATTATAATATAACCGGTCTAATTCGGGTGAGCGGGTGGGCGGATTCGCCCATGGAACCAGAAACCGGACCGATACCCACCGGTTCCCATAAATTGAAATTGGGAACCGAACCGGTTTTCTTAAGAACCACCGGTTCCGAGTGGTTCAGGCGAGTCCTGATTCTTTTGCACACTCCTATTCAAAGAACACATCGAACAAATTAAAAATTTAGCGATGACAAGCATATTTAGTTAAAATTCAGAAATCACATTGAACATATTAAAAATTCGTGGACAACATTGCTCATTACACTAAAATTTAAGGAACATTTTTGCTATTATATACTAGAATTTTGATTTCTAATAAGTAATTTCGTTTTTCTTTTGCTTTACATCCCTCAAACTTTAACTTTAATTTAATACCTAATACCTGAAATCTCATGTGGATATTAACACATATAATTGCATACAAATTTTGTCGTAGCTTTTTATATATTACAAGCATATCTTTAATCAACTTTTCGTTGGAGCGAAGGACAAATAGTTTATGAATTTTGGTCCAATGTGCAATTTGATCTTTAAATTTTTAATTTGTTCAATATGATCCGTGAACTTTAATCTAATGTGTACTGTGATATATGAACTTTTAATTTGTTCAATATAGTCTCTGAACTTTTCGTACATATTCAATATAATCACTGAGTTGGATGAAAATGTTCAATATAATCTTCTTCTTTTTTTTGTTACCCAGGGACCTTGGAGCGACGCTAGCGGAAGACCCATCACCCCGATATCACGCTTAAAACCCCGTACGGGATTCGAACTCCTCACTTCCTTGCAAAGGATCAGCAGAGCCTTATCCAACTGAGCCTTATTCAATATAATCTTTGGTCTTGAATAATTATGGAATGACATCATCCGCCGTGGTGGCTTTGCTGGATAAGGCTTCGTTGATCCTTGTTCTCAAGGTGAGGGATTCGAAACCCAAGGGAGGCGCTTGGTACCTTAAGCGCTTACCCGGGGTGGTGGTTCCCTCTCGTGCGACCCTAGGGTTTGCCCGCCGGTTGCCGGTTGTACGAGTTTCCCTGTCATCTAAAAAAAAAAAATTTATGGAATGACCAAATTAAATATTTTCATACAATTCAATGTTTTTTTTTTTTTTGATGATCTAGGAACCTCCGCACGCCGCCATGCTGCGGTGGAGAAACCCCTGAGACATGAGAGAAACCACCACCCACGTGCCCCGGGTAAGGGGTGACTAGCGCCAAGAACAACGACGCCGTGGATCGAACTCGGGATCTCTTGTGAAAAGTTTCGCACCTTCGCCACCACCACGGGTGGTCATACAATTCAATGTTTGTATTGAATATATATCAAAAGTTCGGAGACTATATCAAATAAAGTAAAAGTTTAATAATTATATTATATATTTAAATACAAATTAAATATTATATTAAATAAATTAAAAATTCAGAGATCAAATTACTCTTGAGGCTAAAGTTGAAGGACAAATAAGTCAATTTTCCAAAGAAAAAGTTCAAAATAGGGGAGAGAACGAGCTGACCCTCCGCTGACCACCTCATTTTAAAAACGCTGCTCACGGGCGCAGCTACAGAAATCGAGAAAAAAGCAAAAACCAAAGTGCGCCCACAACCAAGGCCGGTCGAGAAATTCATCTCCATCGCCATCGCCATCACACTCCGACGTCCCTTTCAAGGAATTCTTTTTTAATATTTCCCATTTTCAAGAGCAGCAAGAAACGCCAGCGAAAATAGCTCTGCTCTTCCTCCTCTCCTCCATCTCCATCATCCTCACCATCACCATCGCCATCACTGCACTCGTCCTCGGGTTCCCTCTCCGCCATTCGAATTCGAGCTCCAGCTCGGGAGCTGGGCCCGCTTCCTCCGCCTGCCGCATGGCCACCATGGAGAGCTTGATCGGCCTCGTCAACCGGATTCAGCGCGCCTGCACGGTCCTCGGCGACCACGGCGGCGGCGGCGGCGACCGCGGTGGCGCCGCCCTGCCCACCCTCTGGGAGGCCCTCCCCTCCGTCGCCGTCGTCGGCGGCCAGGTTCCGCTCTCTCTTTCTCTCCACCTCGCTCGTGGCGTGCGTGTGTTTCGGTTTGTGTTCGTCGGTTTCCGGTTTCGAGCTGGGCGTTTTTGGGAAATGCGTCGTGATGGCTGGTGTTGTTGCAGAGCTCGGGTAAATCGTCTGTGCTGGAGAGCATTGTCGGCCGAGATTTTCTGCCCCGAGGTTCAGGTGCGTGCTCATGTAGTTGCTAGTTGCTTTTGCGTTGCTTTGATCTAGGAATTAGTGAAGGGAGACGCGAATGATCTTAAAAAAGAATCCTTTTTTTTTTTTTTAAATAATTTTTTTAATATATGTATATCAGTTGTCGTTATAAATTTGCATGTGATGCTAGGGATGCTCAGTCCAGTTTGCGAAATTGTTTTATAAGGAGACGCGTGGAGCATTTGGACAAGTGGGTTGGAGGTGCTACACCTCTGTTTTTCGATCGTGCTGAAACTGATTCGTCTAGATTTTGGAATATAATGCTGTTTTTTAGAGTTAGGCGCTTTGAAGTTCGTGTAGGCACTCCTTTATCTTCAGTCCAAACCTTCTGGGTTCTTATTTTATTTCGTCAATTGCTTCCAGGAATTGTGACCAGGCGGCCTCTGGTGCTGCAGCTGCATAAAACAGAGTCTGGGATACAAGAATATGCAGAATTTCTACATTTGCCAAAGAGAAGATTCACGGACTTCTGTATGTCAACCTTATGTTGAAGAGACGATATTGCGCATTTGCTGTTTGAACTTATTGTGGTTTTTCTTAAGTTAGCACCATCAGCCGAAAGGAAAAAAAAAGGGCTAAAATGTTGAAGCTAATTGGTAAAGCAATTTCATTCTTGAACCTTTACTACTGCATCCAGAAGTATTGTTTTCAGTCAACTATTTTATGATGGCAGTGGGAGTTAATGCAATTGCATAGACCTAGTGAAGCATCTTGAGATCAAGTCTACACCCCACTGTTCAAGTTGGGATTCTTGAAACCATCTGCAAATTTGTCTTTTTGCACACTTAACTTGATATGAGTAATTCGCTTGCTATCTTTAAGTTTGAGATTTGACTTCAAGATCAGTGTCATATGTCACCTTTAGATTGCCTGTGATAGCTGTCTATCTGCTCATTCACGTGATGGTTTGCCTGATATCCACATTAAAAGATGCACACTATTGGCGCTTCTTGTACTTTAATCAGCAAGATTAGCTTCGAGCTGTCCTTTATTTTGGTTTCTTGCATATTGAATTGTTTGTAGATTTTAGTCTATTAAAAAAATTGACTTCCTTTTATGTTCCTTTCTGATCAATAGTCACTTAGATTGCAATTTTCTTTTTCCAATTTGTGTGAAATGAGATTGATAGTGCTCTATGTACTCTGGCATTTCTGAGTTTGAAAAAGAAATGTCAATAGGAGCAGTTTGTCTGACTCTTGCTTGCTCTTTTGCAGCTATGGTTCGCAATGAAATTCAGGAGGAGACCGATAGATTGACTGGAAAGTCGAAACAGATATCTCCAATTCCCATCCATCTTAGCATCTATTCTCCAAATGGTAATAACATCTGAAATTTAAATCTAACAATTGTAGATTGGCAATCATTTTTTCTTTCCAAACCGTGTTTTGGTTACTATGATGCATCATTATTCGTGTACTTTTACTGTGCCCATGTAAAGGAACAATTATGAGCTGTTCCTGCAGCAACAGTGAGCAGCTTCCTGAAAATATGTCTGAATCCCAGTTTATCAATATCGGTGGGTCTTGGAAGGGATAAATGGAGCTTTAAGTACAGTATCTTCACGATTTAGGCCCACGGGCTAGTGTGATGGCAGTAGGATACACGACGTGAGTGAGGGCAAGAATTCATCCTTGCTCTCCATTTGGAATAAGTTGGTCTGTTTGACCGGTCACAAGATCTAACCCTCTAATACCCATACTTGTTTTTTTTTTTTTTTTTTTTTTTTGTGGGGGGGCGCTGGAGTCACCTCTCAAAAGTTTGGTTTTTTCACCTTGTTTTGTAAGACAATAATTTGCTCATAGTTGATTAATGTGCATTAGATGCACTCCCGCCTTAATTGGTCATTTGGATCCATATTTTGTTTGTGATTTTTTTATGAAAGAACATGTCTTTTTGTTAGCTTCTTTTTCTCATTATTCAGTTTAATAACTCCCTAAATATCCTTTGTTTCATTTCTCGAGTTATCTGACAACTTCTTTTTGCTGGCAGTTGTCAACTTAACTTTGATAGATTTGCCTGGATTGACCAAAGTTGCTGTAGGTATGTTTGTGAATGCAGCCATTTCTGGTGAAATGAATTTCTTTAAGCTTTGCATTTCGTATTTGATTTATTGATCTCAAAGGAGTTTGATATCCTTTTGTTGCTGATAGAGGGACAGCCAGAGAGTATTGTCCACGACATTGAAACTATGGTCCGGTTATATGTTGAAAAGGTAAGATATATGATCTGCCTATATATCAAAACTTGCACTTCTATGGCAAGGATGCTCTCTGCTTTCATTAACTCTCCTTATCAAGGAATTTAAAGAAGAAAGGCTTGTATCTACATTACCACATCTGAACCTCAACTTAATTTTGCTGGCGAATCTTGTAAATGGTAACACAAGCAGACCTGTAGATAAGAAACTATCAGCTAGAAGTACCCATTTGCGGTGCTTAGCTGTTGTTGGTCTGATTCTTCAATCTAAATCTGGCTAGTCTATCTCTAGGCAGCTGACTTCAGTCAGGCAGTTTATCTCTTAAACCAAAGGGATCTTAGCAACCGGTGTAATGTGTTTAAGTTTCTCAGAGAGATGAGTTTAAATTCTCGATCCAATTAGTAGAATTATTTTTTACATAAGGAATTAATGATCTATCATGAAGGCCCCTTGAGTTCAAAGTTGGTCAAAGTAATCCTAATTGTGGCCACCTGTCAAACTGTGAGCTCAATTTATTTGCATGATAGAATTGACTGGATAATGTACTACCTTGCAAACTAGTAGGGATGGCTGGTATTGGAATGAGGACAATAGCAGTTAGAATATCACTGTAAAATTAGATTACCAAATCTTCTTAAAGCTCAAAGTCTGTCTTCTAGAGACATTTTCCTGGTTAACCCATTATTTCATGAATCACATGAATCAAGTTGACTTTAGAAATTTACTATTTTAATTGACAATACATATTTTTGTTCGTGCTTCATCATGACGAGTGTCCCTTTAAAGTTAACAAGAGAAGATGTCTAAATAAGGAACTATCAGCTCGAAGTACTCAGTACTGAGCTGTTGGTGGTTGGAAAACTTCATGCTAATTCTTGCTAGTCTAGCTCTAGGCAGCTGACCTCGGTCCAGCAATTTATCTCTGAAACCAAAGGGGCCTTAGCAATGGGTGTAATAGATTTAAGTTTCTGAGAGATGAATTTAAATTCTCTATCGGATTTGAAGAATTATTTTCTCAATTATGATCTACCAAGAAGGTCCCTTGAGCTCGAAGTCAGCGAGAGCAATCCCTAATTCTGGTCACATTTGTCAAACTTTTGAGCTCACTTTTTTTGCAGATGGCAATGGCCTGATACTGTTCTACTGTGTAAACTAGTAGGAATGACTAATATTAAAATTAGGACTCATAGAAGTTTGAATAATACTATCAAATTCTATTACTAAATCTCCTTCAAGCTTAATCTCTGTCTTAAATGCAGACCGTTTTACTGGTTAACCCACTATGTCATGGATCACGCGGATCAAGTTGCCCAAGGAATTTGCTATATTAATTGACAATACATGTTTTTCTTCATGCTTCATTCATGTTCGGTATCACTTTGGATTGAAATAGCTTTATTATGTCAAAATTTTCAAGCCATGATTTAGTTGCATATAAGTAGTCTAATTGCATCGTCTTGGCCATAACTCCAGCATCAGTTTGTTTCCTTTTTTCTCTTTGTTGTAGCCGAATTGCATTATCTTGGCTATTACTCCAGCAAATCAAGATATTGCTACATCTGATTCTATCAAGCTCGCAAGAGAAGTTGATCCTTCAGGTACAGCCTATATACATGGTTTCCTAGCATGGAACTTTGAATAACTTTGTCATGGTCATAGGTGAGAGAACATTTGGCGTCTTGACAAAGCTTGATTTAATGGACAAGGGCACTAATGCCATTGAGGTAAGTGATTTTAGACTATACACATTTCCAGCTTGGTATCTGATCCAAAAGCATTAGTTCTCTCTCTCTCTCTCTCTCTCTCTCTCTCACATCTGTATACCTTTGGGGTCGTTACAAGGTTCTAGAAGGAAGGTCTTATCGGCTTCAACACCCTTGGGTTGGTATAGTGAACCGTTCCCAAGCTGATATAAATAAGAACGTAGACATGATCTTTGCTCGGAGGAAGGAACGTGAGTTCTTTGCAACAAGTGCTGAATATGGACACTTGGCTAGTAAAATGGGCTCAGAGTACCTTGCGAAACTCCTTTCTAAGGTTCCTCCTTTTTCCCTGCATTTCACAATAACCTGCTTGAGTCTTTGACCTTGGGACTTTTCCCAAAGATTTTTATTGAGCTGTCTACATGATGGATCTTGACTTGGTTTCAGCATCTAGAGTCTGTCATTCGAGCTCGCATACCGGACATAACATCTTTGATCAATAAAACAATTGATGAACTTGAAGCAGAGTTGAATCATCTAGGTAGATCTGTTGCTGCTGATGCTGGGGTGAGGATTTTTTTTCCATCCTTTTCTCTTACCTCTGGATAGGTATGGATTCTACATGAACATTAAGTTTTGATGATTGGCATTGCTACAGGCCCAGTTATATACCATATTAGAGTTGTGCCGTGCGTTTGACCGAATTTTCAAGGAGCATTTGGAAGGAGGGTAATAGTGTGCTCCCTTTCTCTCACCTAAACTCATTTTGTTAGATTCTTCATGTAATCATTTTTATCATCTATTACATCACTTTGCTTGAAAATAGATGAGGCAGACTGTTACTAATTTTGTTCTTTGATTTTTTACAGCTCTCAGAAGCAACTATCTCTAAATTTCGTGCTTTTCTCTGTTTGGATGTGCTTATAAATGGATACACGTTAGTGTCATTAGAGTTAGAAGTTTTCTTGAGAAGCTAAAATTCTAATTCTTTCTTGTTAATTTGAGTTTTCTTAGACGACCTGGTGGTGCTAGAATCTATGGTGTTTTTGACAATCAACTCCCCGCTGCTTTAAGAAAGCTTCCTTTTGATCGGCACCTGTCACTGCAAAATGTGAGGAAGGTGGTCTCAGAGTCGGATGGCTACCAGCCCCATCTTGTTGCTCCTGAGCAGGGTTATCGACGGCTTATCGATGGCGCTCTTAGTTATTTTAGAGGACCAGCTGAAGCATCAGTCGATGCAGTAAGTGCCATTGTGGAGTACTCTTTTTCGCTTCTGTTGCTGACTAAGTTCTTCACCCTTTATGATTTGTTATTGCAGGTTCATTACATCTTGAAGGAGCTTGTGAGAAAATCCATTGGACAAACTCAGGTCAGGTCTGAAATAGGTTATGCTGAAGATTCTGATTTGTCTTAGCATAGATCTTATGGAATGGTTTGTTCAAGCAGGAATTGAAGCGTTTTCCATCTCTTCAAGCGGAAATCCAAGCGGCTACCGGTGAAGCACTGGAGAGGTTCCGTGAAGATGGCAAGAAGACAACTTTGCGGCTGGTGGACATGGAGTCTTCATTCCTGACAGTGGACTTCTTTAGGAGACTTCCTCAGGAAGCAGAAAAGGGCGGAAATCAAGCTGCCAATTCTGCAGATCGGTACACAGAGGGGCATTACCGCAGGATCGGATCAAATGTTTTCTCTTACGTTGGGATGATTTCTGAGACACTGAGGAACACAATCCCAAAGGCTGTGGTCCATTGCCAAGTGAGAGAAGCAAAACGATCTTTACTAGATCATTTCTATACTCAATTGGGCAAAATGGAGGTATATGTCTCATCACTTGTCACTCACAATCTCCAGCATGACATGATTATACCATTGCATATTTCGCCACACGATCACAGATTGCTTCATTTTCTATCCTCTAGGCCAATCGGCTTGCTCAGTTGTTGGATGAAGATCCTGCACTGATGGAAAGAAGGCAGCAATGCACCAGGAGGCTCGAGTTATATAAATCTGCTCGGGACGAGATAGACTCAGTTTCTTGGTCAAGATGAGGAGTTTCGCATGCTTGTTGATGAAGATCCGTCGTGGAATAGATGAACGGCTAGGGCTGTCTTGATGACCATATGTGTACTTTGTTGCATTTTTAGGCTTGTCGCTTGTACTTTTGAGTGGTGTATATATGTGTATATTCCGGCATGGATGGGTACTCAGATGTTGACGGTTGGATGGACTATTATCAGAACAAACATGCTGTGTTATTTATTAGCTGTAATGGCATCTCTCTGCATCTTCTCTTTGTAGCCATCAGGAAATTTGTGCTTAATTGTAGTCCGCTCAAAAGATTAGCATGCATAAACTAGCTTATTAAGCATTCTGATGACAGACAAGCCTCATAGGTGCAATATAGTCACAAGTTAAGTAGCACCAGTACTGATACGCGACGCAACACGATATGACATATTGACATGTCATTTTTCAAAATATAGAAAATTTCGACGTGTTGAGATATGTTGTATATTCATTGTAAATTTTTATATCTACATGATAAATTATCATTTTTATGATTATTTCATTTAAATTAATTTGATTTAAATTCACAAATAAACAAATAATAATAAAGAGTTTGGAATGAATTTACACTAAAAATCATGAGTTATGGAAAGTGAGTAAAAAAGAACAGATAATTAAGTTTTTCTCTTTTCTCCCTTTATTATTTTTATTATTTTTTTAAATATTTACATGTTGAACAATCATTTATTGAAAATTTTTAAAATTGACCCGTGCATGTTGAAATCGCGTTGGAATTTTGAACTCGCGTATCGGGAGAACTGATCATATGTCAGATTTTCCGACACTCACTATGTGTTAGAACTTGTTAGAACGTATCAGAGCCTATCGAACACGTGTTTAAATATTAGACACGAAGAGTGTCGGTACTTTTAGGTCGGTAGCGCTTGAGTAGTTTTTGTACCAAATATAGCAGACTTCCGATGGCGAAGACTTGGCCAAGCTTGCCCATCGTTTAAACGGGAAGTCGTGGCAATTTGTCGATATGGTGTTAAATTTCTTCATGGGAAGGAATCCCAAGGCTGCTTGCGGATAAGAATGACAGCGGACATAAAACAGTGCACATCTTGCAGTCACGGTCAAACATGTCCACCTCTAAGGCTAAACAAAGTTCTTGCTCTGGCCCTGCGTTCTCTAGCTTTCATCATTGAGGAATGACAATTTGGTCTGGTGATGGCGCGTGGGGCCTGGGGGTCCATGACTTGGTAATGGTTTCCAGGTCATTGCAGATTACGTTCAATGGACAGTTCTCATGCCAGTTCGATTGGCTTCCTTCGTACCATCGTCTCTGGGCCGCTAATACCAAATATTCAAATTTCAATCAAGGGGAATTAGCCAGAATAGGACGTGCTCAAGAAAGCAATCGCATTTGAATTATTGCTGATTGCTTGGCCGACAAAAAAAAAGGACGCTTGGCTGATCAGGCCTCAATTCCTTCGATGCTAATGTTTAAGAATTACCCTGATGGTTTGAACTGAAAAAGACAAAATCCGGGTAGAAAATCTGGCCCCATGTTATGGTCAAGTACGTCTTGTGGGGACAAGATAATATGAATTATATTACTAGGGACTTCCTAAGTTTGATGCATGTGGCGCAATAATAGAGCTAGATAAAAAAAGAAAAGAAATGTTCACGGGCAGCAACGTTGATTCGATGGTGTTCGGAGGAGATAGCACCGGGGCTGCAGCACGCGCACTACAGTAGCAGCTAGGTAGCAGCTAGATTCCTCCACTTTGGAGGGAAGCAGTACATTCACAGGATTGCTAGGAGGTCATGCACACAATACAGATAATTGGCTGATTTCCGGTGCCGGTATACATAGCATGAGCAGGAGCATGAGCATACGCACCTAAAAGGCGAAGTGCTGAGGTTCATGTTCACGTTCAAGTGATTCTTCCCATGTTATAGACTGGATTACATAGTTTTTCACCAGGTAAGTTGCCGGAATACATAATGCCTACAACGAGAGAGAACGATATGAACATGGCTAACATAGCAGAGCATGTAGCCGTTAAGTGGGAAATTAAAGAATTGCCTAAAACTTCTTTGCTAGTGCACCGCCACCTAACTGACATCTCTTTTCTTCCTTGTCTTCTGAATCCTGCCTTCTCTACTTTCTCAGTCAAAGCATATAGCCATTTTAGACTTCTCTCTCTCTCTCGCGTTTGGTAGGTCAGTATCATATCTCTTTGTGGTCAACTATGCCTAGCACGTATACATCAGATGACATTTTGCAAGTCAAATTCTCTCTATCTTTTTTCTCTCTTGTACGCTAGGTAGGTAAGGATCACTTAGCGGTCAACTCTGCCTAGCAGGAATACATCAGGTGACATTTTGGAAGTCAAACTCAAAGGTTGGTTGTAAACTTATGAGTGAAATGGCTGGGACCATATTGGTTCAAGAAAATGAATACTAATTTGAACTTTCACATGGAAACAGTTAAAATCAATGACTTTCTTTCCTTACGCAAGGACACTGGAACACAAGAAGAGAAGGAAGAATGAAACACTTAACAAAATATTCTTCAAGTCAGAAAAGCACATTTGGACGCTATATTCCATAAAGGGGAGATTCCTAGTCTAACTATTAGCTGAAAAGGATCGTGCGTCAAACTGCTTCATTTACATTCATACCACTTGCAGAACGTCAAAGCCGGAAATTTTTTACCAAACCAGGAGAATGTACTCTATAAATATTCAGAAAGTTCACTGCTTTTCTTGCACCACCACATTGGGATTCTTGGGCTTGAGAGTTGCCTCGTTCTGCTATCGCATAATGGCTCTTAAGCTCAAGTTGCTTCTCTCTCTCTCAGCCACCCTCTTTCTTATGCAAACTCCGGCCAATGGTGCAACTTGCAGCAACTGCTTTGTCTCTTCTCGTGCCTCCTACTACCCGAATTCGACTGAACAAGGAACAGAGAGTAAGGAACATTAGAACGAGTAAAATTGTAGATTTTTGTTGCAGATACTATGTGATAAAATGAATGATTGACAAATGGATCTTTCTTATTCAACCGCAGCTGGGGCATGTGGGTTTGGTTCATTTGGAGCTATGATTAATGGCGGGGATGTCTCGGCAGCATCTAATCTCTATCGCAGTGGAGTTGGTTGTGGCGCTTGCTACCAGGTGAGAATCCTGTTAACCGAATTTTTGGAATAACTATAATTAGTGTTTATGAGGATACAAAAGTTGTTAATACATGCATGACAACTTCAGGTGAGGTGCACCAACAGTAAGTACTGCTCAGACAAAGGTGTAACCATCGTCGTAACTGATCAAGGTTCGGGTGATAACACGGATTTCATTCTAAGCCAACGTGCCTATGGCCGAATGGCTCAAACCTCCGATGCCGCCAGCTACATATATGCACTTGGTGTTGTTGACATCGAATATAGACGGTAAGATCATAGTTAGTGCTTGACATGTACACTATTGGAAAGTTTTCATTGGTATCATGTGGATCTGCGATAGCTTATGCTAAACCAGAGAAAAGAGCAAAGTGGTAACTGGAAATTTTTTCTTATGCACATACCTCTGATGTGATGGTTAAGCTCTTGCCAAAGAGTGTATTTTTAATAATTAAGCAAAACTCAGAGATGCCCGTCCACAGTACAAGTATTACCTAATAATTCCAAGATGAAGTGCTGAGATGTTAACGGCATGCAGAATGAAGGTTCGAACTAATCCAAGAATCTCAATTTTTCCGCAGTGTTTCCTGCAGCTACCCAAACCACAATATAACCATCAAGATCGATGAGAGCAGCAATAACCCCTATTATTTGGCTTTTGTGATATGGTATCAACAGGGCGATAAGGACATCACCGCCGTGCAGCTATGCGAGGTAACTCATTGTCTATCAAAGATTGCTCTCGAACCGTCAAATGAACAGTAACTTCGTGATATGCACTGATCCCTCTTCAGTGTAAAACCTGTCAAGCCAGTCAATTCCATGAGGAACCATGAACCTGCCTTGCAACACTGTTTCAGATCCTCATGAACTTCAGCTTTTAAGAAGCTAAAATTTGCATTTTTTGTCATTCTATGGGAGAAGATAAAACCATCCACTTTGTCTCGAAAATCAAATCTCTATCCTCATGAACCTACCGATTCGTGCTGATATGTCCTGTCCATTTGTCAATTTGCGTAATTTTGTTCCTGTTGTTGCATAAAGGAGCATCTGACAGTAATTAACCTGAACCATATGTTTACGAAATATATGAACTGGTTTTAACGTCAATTTTGTCCATCTACTCTCGCATTTTCCATGCTTTCTGCAAGATTTCTCTCGTATCAAACAGTCATCCACTCCGGCTTCTTACAGAAAAAATGGTATCACGTGCATCAAAATACAAAAATTTGCTGATAATTGGTCCCTGATGAAACGCACTCAATAGCAATGGTACTTTGAGGATGGTATTTCTGACTTTTTTTTTAATCAAAAAATTTGGCAGACTCAGAACTTTGTTTGCAAGCTCCTGGATCGGAGCTATGGCGCAGTTTGGACAACCACCTCGCCCCCTAGCGGTCCATTGGCCCTGAGGATGTTGCTCAGTGGCGATGATGGAGACGAGACGTGGTTGGCTCCTGTCAACAACATACCTCAAGACTGGAAAGCCGGAGCAACATATGATACCGGAGTACAGATCAGCTAATGGTTAAAAGTCATGGAATGGAAATGCAGCTGACTGTTTTGCAAGATGTTCAATAGAAATAATCGCCCATGAGCATTCTTGTTCTTTTAATGAGTTGTACAATAATTGTTCTCCTTAGAGATGAGCAATGACTTAGCTAGAGAAATGCTTATATGTATTCTTCCAGATTTGGATGAAATATTCATGTACTATGGATGAAGCAATAAATCTTGGATTTTGTAGAATGCTCCATCGAATTAGCTTAATAGAACCATCTGCAATAAACGACAATGTTCAAGAGAACTTAAGAAGAATGAGAATATCTCATTACTCTGTTTAGAGACGTGACTCTGGTAATTACATGAAGTCGCAACCCATCAAAAGTCTGCACATTTTCCTGAGGTTGGGTCCCAACCATCCTAGGAATCAATACTTGGGGCTAACGTTGAAGATCAATCCGCTGTCTTTTCAATGTCAAAAGCCTTTCTTTTTCATGGACAGTCACATGCCCAAGGCTCCAAGCTCGTTTCGTTCCTTACCCGTGGAGCCTATCCTTTGCGGTTCAGATTTACTACTTTGAACGGTCAAGCAAATTTTAAAAGCCACAAATTATTCACAAATGAAAATGGCTCATCTTTCTCATTTTCAAAAGTCCCGTTTTTCACCTATTGTCATAGTGTGTTTGTTAAAGGCATTGTGGGGCAAGAGTAAGGAGCTAGAAAAGGGTAAGAATTAGATGCTGCTCACTAATAACTATTGCTCGTTTATTGGTGTTATTTAAGTGCACCTGTGAACGCAGCCACACCCTATGATTTTCCAAATAGCCCAACCCTTTTCCCCATCCCTCTCCCCTTGGATTTTCTTCTTTCTTCATTTTGAGGCTGAAAGCCCCGAGTCCACCGCCACACGTGCTCGTTGCGCACACACCCCGTATCACCTCGGTCAACATTGCCTCAACCATTGCCCTCATTGTCTTCATCGGAGCTCTGCTATCACCACTCATCCGCTCCTCTAACTCTCAAAAACATATAATGATATTATGTCATCATGTGTTCTTTTTCATGTTTTTGCCTCGCTAGTATCCATGCAATGTTGTAACTCAACCCTCAGCATGCTTTTTCTACCGATCATGAAAATTCTTTCTTTTCCTTTCTAATCAACTCCACCAAACTCAATGTTAGTTCCTCTACAACTCTAGAGTCTCTACAGTACACTTTCATATGAGAACCGATCTCACTCAACATTGAATAAATCATAACTCTTCGATGGGGCAAACTATCCTTTTCGGCATCTTTGGACTCGATGCCTCCAAGTCGAGAGAGGCTAGACCCGACTTCCTTTTGCAAACCTATATCCTTCATAATCTTTCTGACGTTCTCGACAGCGTCCCAATTACCTTCTGCTGCGTGCATGTTTGCCAAGAGCACATAGGGTGCAACATCAGTTGGGTCCAACTCGATCAATCGCTCGGCCACAGTCTCTCCTAGTTCAGTGGTAGAATGGGTAGATCCATCCCCCATTGGGACTTCTTTGACCAACTCTTCTATATCTTCCTTCATCAACCCGACCATGGCAAGAAGCTCGAGCATACAACCATAGTGCTGTACTTTGGGATCAATCTTATAAACTCGAGACATTAGGTCAAAACACCACCAACCTTCCAAAACCATTCCACAGCGCTTGCAGGCAGATAAGACACTGACGAAGCTGGACTCATTTGGTATTTGACCTCTCTTCTCCATCTCCAGGAACAAATCTAGGGCTTTCTCGCCATACCCATGCATTCCGTACCCCAGAATCATAGCATTCCACGAGACAACATTCTTATCAAGCATCTGATCAAACAGATTCCTAGCCACGTCCACAGCCCCACATTTTGCATACAATGTCAATAAAGCGGTTGAGAGTGCCACATCAGCTTTAATGTGATTTCTCGTGATGTAAGAACGGACTAGTTGGCCTCTATTGAGGTCCCCCAGATTGCCACATGCAGTCAAGACAGGCAAAAGAGTAAATTTATTGGGTTTAATCTCTCTCTCTTGGAGCATGGTATCAAACAAACTCAAACACTCCCTATAATGTTCATGACGGACAAGATGATCCAACAAGGTATTCCAGGAGGCCACATTCCGGGAAGGCATTGAGTTAAACAACTCGAGAGCCACCCAAAAACAGCCGATCCTTGCATACCCGTCAATCATACAATTCCACGATGGGATATCTCTTGATGGCATCTTATCAAACAAACTTCTCGCCTCTTCCATCTCCCCTCTCCCAATGTAGCCCCCTATCATCGAGGTCCAAGTGACAGCGTCCCTCTCAGTCATTTCATCGAACAGCTCACGTGCACAATCAACTTCCCCATTCTTGACATAACCATCGATCATAGTATTCCAGCTGACGCAATCCCGAACAGGCCCAGCATCAAACACCAAGCGGGCATTCCCGGTCTTCTGAAAAGCCGAGTAGAAGTGAATCAACGCGTTCGTCACGAACAAATCCGGCTCGAACCCGAGTTTGAACACCCTGCCGTGAACCTTTTCTCCTTCGCTCAACGACCCAGTCTCCACACACACCTTCAGAACAATGGGGAACGTGATATGATTGGGCACGACGTCATTACCCACCATCTCATCCCGATAAAATCTCATGGCGCTGCCCGCGTCCTTCCCGCCCACGTAAGTCCGCATGATGGTGTTGCACACGGAGGCGTCGGGCTCGCTGGTGGATCTGAAGAACAGGACCGCGCGGGCGACCGCGCGCAGAGCGCAGAGCTTCTTGACGGCTCGGCTGGTGGCGAGGCAGTGGTCGGAGACGAGGAGCTGGGCGTGGACTTGGTTGAATTCCGCGACGCTGCAGCACGAGTCGAGCTTGCGCAGGAGCGGGTGGGTCAGCGTGACGAGGCGCTTGGCTCTCCTGGGGCTGGACATTGGTCGGGGAGCGGCGGGCGAATCTGGCGGGGCGGTGGCTGTTCGTTTTCGTTGGGGTTTGAGGTTGATTTGGATCGTACTCCGTAGCCGTAGGTTCTCTCCTCGGCCAAACAAAATTTTAAGAACGGTGAAATCTCCAAAATACCCTTCATTGGATCCATTTTTATCGAAAGAACCTTTAGAGGGGCACGCATCTCAAATGACTCCAAATTTTGAATGTGGTATTCCAAACGAGCAATGCTTTAGAGGACGATCCTGATCACGTATTCCTAATTTGACTATTGACAAAATCTGTTACTTAACAACACACTTAAGAAGGTGTGATCAAGATGGTAAGTTACTTTCCATAAAGTGACAGTACCTTAAAAGCATATTTCGTTTCAAATAATCTCTCTCGTATTTGTAAATAATCTATCTTAATTGGAAATATGGAAAAATAAATTTTTTTGACCTTTATCGGATGAGTCTTTGCATAGTTATAACATCTTAATTGTAGAGCGATCCGGAAGGATAGTCAAATACAAATATTACAAAAATGAATCTTTGATATGTTCCGACTTCCCTATGTAATCTCGTAGAGCTTTATTTTTCTTGTCAAACTAGGGCAAGTGTAGTTGGAATATTCAAACTATTTTTGAATTTTTTTGCCGTTTAATTTGAAGATGTGAGGATATCAAGTTTGTTGCTCTTTTTGGACTTTGTCTTTCAATATCGAAATTTTTGTTGTCTTATCAATTGTCAATGGTTCATCTAATCCATACATAAAGAATACGATCATCCCTTGAGTTATCAACCATTATAATGCCATTAATGGCAACCCCCGGAATCCATCAATTTCAACAAGTTGGAATTTTTGGAGACCGCCAAAAAGAAGAGAAGAATCGGAATACTCAATAGCTTCAACCCATTTTAATGAGAGCGAAATTTGATGCATGAAATTGACGACACATGCAGCTCACCTCTCTCTTATTTCCTTTTATTCTTGCTTCCTCTCATCTCATAGACAAACTCACTATACACAACAATCAATGTTTGCGGTCTCATGGAACACATATACATTTGTCGTTTTCATGGATGGGATGAAACCCGACAGGACACATCTCCGGATTACAAGCGCCTCCTCCAGCCTGATTCACCGAGACATCTGGGCGCTTTGATGGAACGCAGAAACATTTGCCGTGCGCAAAGACCGTACGAGACCCATTAGGACAAAGCTTTGGACTACAACCTCCGTTTCCTTCCCGATCAGCTGAGGTATCCTGGCGCTGTGACGGAACACAGAAACATTGGAGATCTTTCACGATGGGATGATACCCGACAGGACACAGATCTTTGTCCTCGCCGACTTGAAAACAAGGTATTCTTCCTTCTGCAGCTTGTGAGGCACCGAAACCTTTAAAGAAGGGAAGTTTGGAAAATTCATTAGTGCAATTCTACATTGATAAATAATAATAACAAATGAGAGATGAAAGAAACCTACCGGATGCAATCACCAATATAATGACTAATGCACTGGGCTTGGCTTGACCCTTCTCCATTTTCAAGTATTTTGGCTTGATTGTCTGAGGTATAATTGTGCAGAGAGTCTTTAAGGATTATAGTGAGAAAATTTAGGCTTGATTATTAGAGATAACTGTGGCAGATATGTGTATGAGGCCCCTGGAAGCGGGTTTATATAGATGTTTAAAGTCTGATATTTTTAGAATTAGAGTAAATGCAAGATTCAAAATTGAATGAATAGTTTTTTTTTTTTTTTTTTTTTTGGGGTCAGAATGAGTAGTAATTATTGGATTTTTTTGTGGTTGCATTTATTTCATAGGTCTCCGTTGAAATGCGCACTTACTTTTCAAAATAAGACAATAAGTATTTGCTGTATGCAATTGAATAGTTCGAGATTTTTCTACCATAATTTGAGCATTTTTTAAATAATTCAAGATTCTCCTATCATAATAAGAAAAGAAATATATCGTGTATATATTTCCTCCCTAGACAAATGCTCTCTCTCTCTCTCTTTCTGTTTTTTTTTCTTTTCTTTTTTTGCTTTCTAAAATATCATTGTTTGACCCGATTAAAATATGCAAATCATACCGCTCAAAGTGCGAAGTGTGAATAGTAGAAATCCAACTCACTGGGTTTTAAGCTTTTCCTCTTCAGCGGCTGCTTAGTTTGCATGACTTGCTGAGGACTTTAATTCGGATTTTTTTGGAGTCCACTAATATTATAAATCGAACTTTTGAATTTGGCATCTAATTCATATTTACAAAAATGTCATTGATTTTCTTATCATTTATCATTTTGTTGACCGTAAATCAAACTTTCTTCACCCGTGAAAAAGATCTAAACAGTTTGAGAAGTACATGTCATTGTCCATTAATATAAAAGATGATAATCACCCACAATTTTTTGCCCCATTTATTCACTAATTCATGCCATTCATCCAACGTTTAAGCGATTTAATAATTCTTTACTTTCCTAAATACCCTTAACTAATTGTTTTTACATATCGTGTTTATAGAAAAATACAAAAGTCGACAATCCTATTATATCTCTCATAGAATTAAAGATTTAGATTTCGGAGCTTTCCATCCTTCAACAAGATTCCTAAAATATTTCAGATGTTGAGATAATTTTTCTCTTTGCATATGTACTTAACTGGTTTTTTTGTAAAGTAATTTTTTATCAAAATTTCCGTCCCAAAATTTAATAATTCGAATATGTACTGATTAAGTCATCTGCCTAATCTTTCGAAGGCCAGTTTCTTACATGCATGCATGCATGCCGCACATGTGCAATCGCTAGTTATTTACTATTAGAGAGAGAGAGAGAGAGAGAGATCCACCATCGAAGGCGAGTTGAGCTCAGATATTAGATGGTCTTGACTTGGGTCCACGTCATTTTTCAAGATGAAAGAGCTCAATCTTGGGGCGTAGCCTTCAACTGTATTTTACTTAGTTCAACGAGTTTGACATAAACAACAGTTAAACACCATATACGATTAGCCCCCTTTTTCATTTGAAAGTGAATAAATTGAGGATCTATCCATACTAATTCCATAGTAAAAGAAGCGTCTCGCCATAATAACACATTCCTCCTGAGAAAACCTTGTCTTAGCTCGAGTATGATTAGGAAAGCGAAGTTTTTTAATGATTGAGAAGTTTGCTCACCACTCACTCTTGGCTCAACAATAATAAATACTTGAAAATTATACAAATGAATCTAGTTCTTAGCCGTCGCTCAAAACTTTTTCTAGCACTGTAAGATTCTCCATATCAACATCTTCTTGAGGGTTCAGAGGTGTCGATTCCTTAAAAGAATCTGGAACCTCCGGTAAGTACGATATATTGTAAAAATTGGGATCCCCCAATCTACCAAAACCATCCGGAAGTTTCAGTGGTACTTGGGAATCGTCCTGTGAATTCTGAGGCACATATTGGTCTGGAGAGAGTAGTTGATCATCCTGCAGCGGCATGAAAGGTTTGAGCAGCAATATATACGGCTCTATGTGTTTGCTCGATATGCTGAGGTAGCCCTAAGCTCTCATCTTCTAGGAAAAATCTTTGGAATCAAATCGATACGTTTGCCTTTCCTTTTTGTTTTTAATTATAAACACGTTTTCCTCCTTCGAGATAGATATCTCTATCTGAGAAGTACGTTTAGCTTCACATATGTCTACTTGATGTAGCACTGGAATTAGAGGAGCAAAAGCTTGGTCATCTTTTTGAAGGCACTTCTTCTGCTTGTCGTCTTCGGCCCCTTCAAGTTTTTTGCACCATCATCTCGGGGCCAAACTTATCTTGGGGCTACTTTTTTTTTTTCCTTCCTCTTCTTCTTCTTCTTCTTCCTTTTTACTTCTGTTTTGTAATGTTGACAATGGGAGGGCTAGACATAGAGTCACATCATCATTTTTTTTTGTTCTTATATCAATGACAATGCCTATGTTGTTGATCTTTTCGGCGGTCCCAACATCTCCCGATATTCAATGTGGCAAACCTATTTGTGAATCATTCTCCATATAATTCCCTTTATTGTGAAAATAACTTGGAATCAAGTTCTTCTGAAATTGAGGAGACAAATGTAGAATAGCTGGCAAATGCTTTCGAGCGTCATGAGAATAGACGGGCCCACCTACGCCACAAATGACAGGCCAACTTCAAACGGTCATAACTTTTTATTCGAGAGGAGTTTTGACGCATACAACATATTAAATCGAAAAGGACTGTGAGATCTTCGAAATTGCAAATGGACTACACCGATTTGGGCAATGTTTGACCTTTAAAACACACTTTTTCATGATTTTTAGGCCTCCAAGATTCTGGACGTGTTTTGCAGATTCTCAAGATGCATTTTGAAGACTTTACCCTTAACAATAATTTTCCTCAATGCTATTATTTAATTTTAATTTGATTGTTTCCTAAAGGGCAACCTTCCTATAAACAGGCACCTAAGACATTGTAAACAATGCTTCATTATTTAGAATAAAAATTATCCTTTGGAATTCTTTTCCGAGTATATCTTTTGCTACGTCAAGCACATGCTTAGAACTCCCGCTCTAATAGCTACAACTTGTGGTGTGCACTTAGGTTTAATGTACTCAACACCATTTCCATATAGAGACAATCACAACATGTTGAAATAGCAGAAATCAATCGCTTCTAAGGAAGTCTCAAATCTGTATTAGGAGAGTAAAGTTCTAGACCTATACCAAAATCTAAATGGAGAGGAGAGCTACCGAATCTTGGAGAAGTTATGAAATCACATCTCGAGCATCCTCCACTGTTGCTATTGATGACAGGAATAATTGGATTGAAGTCGCGATGTTCAACCAAGGTTGTTGCGATAGAAATTTTTTAGACCGCAAAAGAATAAATCAATTACTCAATAACATCAACCCATTTTAATAAAAGCAACTTTGATTCATAAAAATCTCTTATACATGCAGCACAAGTCCCTCTTATTCCCTTTTATTCTTGCTTTCCCTCCTTCTCACGGACATGCTCACTAAACACCTGAGAGCCGACGCTCTAATGGAACACATATACATTTGCCATTTCTAAAGACTGCCTGAGACCCGGGACCACACGTCTTTGGAATACATCTGCCACCGTTCGAGAAGACCTGGTGCTCCAATGGAACACATATACATTTGCCGTCTTTAAAGATGGGACGATACCCGATTTCACACTACTCTGGAATACAAACGCCTCCTCCTTCTGCAGCTTGTGAGACAGTGAGACCTTAAAAGAGGGGTGTTTTGGAAAATTCATTAGCGCAGTTCTAGATTTAGAAATGATATTAATAATAAATGAGAGATGAAAGAAACCTACTAGATTTCGACCAAAAGAAAAAAAAGAAAGAAAGAAACCTACTAGATGCTACCACCAA
Source organism: Eucalyptus decipiens (assembly GCA_014182575.1). Taxonomy (NCBI): domain Eukaryota; kingdom Viridiplantae; phylum Streptophyta; class Magnoliopsida; order Myrtales; family Myrtaceae; genus Eucalyptus; species Eucalyptus decipiens. The sequence goes on along the minus strand of CM024613.1, from coordinate 3,750,659 downwards.
TAGAATGACCAATGCACTGAGCTTGGCTTGACCCTTCTCCATTTTCAAGTACGATGGCTTGATTGTCTGAGGTATGATTATGCAGAGAGTATTTTAGGATTGATTATTAGAGATAGATGTGGAAGATATGCGTCATGAGTCCTCTTGAAGTGGGTTTATATAGATGTTTTAAGTATGATATCTTCAGAGTTAGAGTGAATGCAAGATTTGAAATTGAATGAGCAGTAATTAACTTGCTATATATTCATATTCACCTGCTGATAGAATTATCTGAGTTTTTTTTTTTTGTTACATTTATTTTGCAGATCTCAATTGAAATTCACACTTGCTTTACTAGGTTAGACAATAAGTACTCATGGTATGCAATTGGATAATTCAGGATTCTCTCACCATAATTTGAGCATGTCTTGGATAATTGGAGATTCTCTTACCATATTTTGAGGATTACCGCATAAAGTGCAAACTGGGAATATTAGAAATCCAACTTATTGTGTTTTTAGTTTGCATGACTCAGCTTAGGCACTCACTTCGGATTTTTTGGAGTCTATAATTATTATAAAGCAGACTTTTGAAATTGGCTCTAAATTCATATTTACAAAAATTTCATTGATTTCTTATCGTTTATCATTTTGTTGACTGTAAATCAAACTTTCGTTACCAGTGAAAAAGATCCAAACGGTCAGAAAAATACATGCTACTGTCCATCAATATAAAAGATGTTAATCATCCCTAACTTTTCTTCAGTCCATTGATTCACTAATTCGTGCCATTCATCCTACCTTTAAGGGATTTAATTGTTCTTTACTTTCCTAAATATCCTTAACTAGTTGTTTTTACATGTTTTCATATAAAAATACATAGGTCAACAATCCTATTACAACAAGATTCCAAAAAATTTTCGGATGTTGAGATATTTTTTATTTCCATACAAGTATGCACTTAGTCGGTATCCGATTATTCAAAACCTACAATTTGGGCATACCTCAACAATTATATTCATTTTGACTTTCAATTTCTCTAATGCATATAAGTTGTTCTTCATAATGATGGACAAATTCTACAAGGGTCAATATCTTATTCGACATGCATTTGAAGACATTATTGATACTCTTGCTCTTTTGACTTGATCTTATACTACATGTAAAAGTATCATGACCAAAAGTTTAACTCCATTTATGTCTAAGATCGTATAATTTCTGAAGTAAATTAGTACTCTTAGTGCTTAGTACTCTCAGTGCTCCACTCCTCTTCCATTTCCCTCTAGGTAAATTCAAATTTATCCTCCAATTTGCATCTATATGTAAGCTTTGAGAAATATTTATCATTAACCCCCAACTTATGGTAAAGATATGGAATGTTTTAATTGGTAACTTTCTTAATGTGCTCAGTGCATAAATGGTGTTATGTATCCAAAAACACTGTTCTAATGACTTACAACATGGCTTGGTCTTAATCCGTGAATGTGGTTTCCGGAGCATTATTTCTCATAGATTTCAAGTACATCTCAAATAATCAAGTAAACAAATTTGCAATCTCGTCTAACAAAAAAGTGCAACCGAGTAAAGTATTCTTTTAACGGTGATTGACCCTAACAAAAAATACACATATCATGTTATGTTTATTGGTACAATACATGGTATCGAACACTAGCACATCAACAAAATTTTATAATCAAATTTGGACAAACTATCTCACCAAAATAGAGTTATCAATCTAACATCTTGATCTTCTTGCAAAGTGTAGAAAAGCTTGAGTCCATATGTATGCAATGAAAATGATTCGGAAGAGTCTGATAATATTCCCCACTCATATTATTAGATCTTCTAATCTACCAAATATTTTGACAATCGCACAAGATGGAAACCCAAGTTTGGCTTTCTTTATTTCATTTACCGAGAACTTAAATGCCATACTCCCTACAATGCCAGTTTTAGCCATGTCAACTAAAATAACCTCGCATGTATCACACATCATTCTTTTACATCTTATCAAGTGCTTTTGATCTTCCGATATATGCATGCTTATGTTGAAAATATATTCTATGACTTCAAAAATACCATTGTCAATCTTACATTTGACAGAGCAAGACAACCACATCTAATTTTAAACATCTCAGTTTTTTTTTTTGGATCAAATGAGTTGACAGAATGTCTCTTACAATTACATATAAAAGTCCATTGGGTTATTTCTCCTTTATCATTTCTGATGATCTTAACCTTCCATACTCTAAATCCTTTGCTAATTGCATATGCCACATATCTATGATATTCATTTGAAAAAATCATTCCTATTGCAAACTCAAAATCTGTTTTCATATCACGAATTACATATGTAAGATGAGAAATCATAAGCTACAACCAAAAGAGCAAAAGGTATTTAACGTGGTACTTTTACAAGCAAAATAATATTTAATCCGTTACTTACGAAAGCAAAATATGTTTCGCATTGAATGAGTGAAAAATACCTCCGATTCAGCCAATCGATAACTATTCATTTGCGAATAAACTGATGTGGTGGCTTTAAAACAAAGAACACAACAACAATCTCTACGAAACATAGGTTCGATGTTGCAAAAATCACAAGGAATGGAAGTTCCAGTGGCGTCTTCTAGTTGTTCAGATTTTTCTTTTTTTTTTTTGTCAAAGAGAGATATATATCATTACTAATACGAGTTCAGAAAACCCATGAGAAGAGCATCCAAACAAAGCAGAACCGAAAGGGGTTGGGGCGGGACCAAAAGCCAATTATAAGGAAGGCTATGTAATATCTAGGCTTTCGTAACCCAATCCGCAACGGAATTAGACAACTTAGGACAATGGGCTAGAGTAACATGTGGATAGGCTGAAAGGAGGTCCAAGCAATTCTTAATTAGCAACTGCTCTTCCCAGTTAAATCGATTTGTGGCTTGACTTGTCAGAACTTTTACCAGATCAATTCTATCAGACTCAAGAAAGTACGACTTAAACTGAAAACGAGCTTTGGAGACGAAGGTGGGTGCCTCCAACAAAGCTAGGATTCCACTTGTACCACAAATGATGCCTTTGCCGACTTTGCGAAGCCAGCGACGAGACTACTGGTGTGGTCACGGCATATACGGGCAATTGCTCCATCTATTGAGCCTTCAACAAAGGATCCATCGACGTTAAGTTTTAAGGCTCCCTCTTTCGGCGATATCCAACGTTGTCCTCTGATAAGATCTCGTTGCCACCTTATTGTCAACTTCTGAGTGTTCCATTTAGTGAAGTTTGCTTGTATAAATCTTGTTGATTCCATGGTTTGTTGCGCGTTTAGGATTTTTCCTCCAAACACAAAGCTGTTGCTGAATTTCCAAATACTCCACAGAATAGACGCCCTAGTAGCCGAAGGCAGTGCATCAATCCCTTTTTCTAAGAAATTTATCAACCATATTTCGAATTTGGTTATATGCTTATTGTCAATCGTCAAGTTCAAGTTGTGGTCCGGCCATACTTGCTGGGTCCATGGGCAAAGGAGGAATATGTGCTAAATGGTCTCCATTCCTTTTTAAAATAAGGAGCAAATCGGATTAGGTACAATCTTATGTTTCCATATATTTTCCTTGGTTGCAATTGCATTTTGGCATAGAAACGAGATAAATATCTTGACTTTGGATTCTATCTGCATGTTCCACATTGCTTGCCATAGAGATTTGGGTGTTTGGAAAGATGAGATAGCTAATTCATTTCTCTTCATGTTTTTCAGTTTATCTCTAAGTTGATTGTAGCCATTTTTATCTGTATAATAACTATTTTTCGTCCCAGTCCAAACAAGCTTGTCTTGTGAACTTTGAGGTCTGATGTTGATGGTCAAGACTTCTTAAACCGTCTGATCATCAAAGAGGTCAAGCAAGATTATTCCACTGTTGCTTTTCATAATTTATGAGTTCCGAAACCATAATCGGATCATCTTTGTTTGTCGGTCCCCCTAACACTCCTCGTTTCAGCCATTTATCCTCCCAGATGTTCACCTTTTCGCCATTTCCAATCGACCACATAACTAAGTGGGATATGGCTTTCCTACTCATAAGCAAACTTTGCCATTCTCAAGATAGTCTCGCTCCTCTCTTAGCCCTCTAGAAATCCTCTTGATTGAAATAGATTTCTTTAAAGATTTTACTCCATAAAGACTCTAGATTTTGAGCTAATCGCCAAGCTTGTTTTCCTAGCATAGCTTTGTTGATAGAAACCAAATCTCTAAGATCCATTCCTCCTTTATCCTTTCTCATCTTCAAAATATCTCATATTTTCCAATGCATGCCAGTTTTTGATTCGCTATTTATCCCAAGAAATTAGCACTCTTCTTTTCAATTACTTTACAAATTGAAATCGGGATTTTAAAGATGGACATTACATATTGAGGAAGTGCTTAAACTATTGTCTTCACCAAAATCTCCTTTCCTGCTTTTCAGATTGGTTGTTCCTTTCAACCTTCCAGTTTCATATTAACTCTCCCCAAAATCCATGTGAACATGATTTTCTTCGATGCACCCCAATAGCTAAACATTCTGACATTCTAAGATAGTACCATCTAAGAAAAAGATGGAATCATTCACAAACATTAGGTGGGATTGAGTTGGACAATATCTGTTCAACTTAGTGCCTCATATGCTTTCATTAGCCACTGCGTTCTTCATAAAAAAAAAAAAAAAAAAAAAAAAAAAAAAAAAAAAAAAAAAAGATAGGCAATTTACAACTAAAATAAACAAATAGGGGGAAAGAGGATCACACCCGTCTGATACCTCTGATTGGGCTGAAATAAGGGAGAGATTCACCATTAAACTTGACACTAAAAAGAGACTGTTGTGACGCACTTCATAACCCAACTAATCCACTTATCACTAAAACCCATTTTAATTATGCATGCTTTTAGAAAATTCCACTCAACACGATCATAAGCCTTCTGTATATCTAATTTCAAAATAGCCTGAAATTTATTCCATCGATTCTTGATTGCAGCTGGTGTAGAACCTCGTGTACAATAAGAATATTATCTTGGATTTGCCTACCACTAACAAAAGCACTTTGTTCCTTAGCTATCAAATCAAGCAACCACTTCTTAAGTATATTTGCCAAAATTTTCGATAGAATCTTATAAGCAAAATTGCAAAGGTTGATGGGTTGAAATTGCTCAAGCTTTTTAGGGTGAGAGGATCTTGGAATAAGGGAGATGTGGGTTCTATTCATTTCAAGGCACAATCTACCCATACAAAAGAAGGAATTCACTGTAGCAAAGACTTCCAATTTAATGACATTCTAATGATGTCTAAAAAAGATACCATTTAGTCCATCTAGGCCTAGAGCTTTTGTGGATCCTAACTGAGAAACCACCTCATTAACCTCCACCATGGTGACTTCTGCAGTAAAAAACCCATTCGCCTCAGCTTGGATTATACATGAACATAACTCAATTATAGGTTAAAAGTTTTGAGGGCCCACTGAAGTGTATAGTTCACTATACAATCAACTATTTTTTGCGTAAGAATATTTTCATCCTGAATCTAGTCATTATATGTAGACTTCAGCATAAAGATTCTATTCTAATTTCTTCTCTGAATAGTAGTTGTATGAAAATACTTTGTGTTTTTATTCCCCCACTTTAGCCAATTAATTCTCGAGTGTAGACCCCAATACATCTTCTCACATCTGTAAAGGTCTTCAATTTCCCCTTTAATACTTAGCATTCTATCCTTATTAAAGGAATCTCCCCGATAATTCATGATGTTTTGGAGTTCCTAATTAAGAGCTCCAATTATGCTGATTGTTTGGGAATTTCTATTTACTCCACTTTCCCAAAACTCTTGAGACTAAATCCAGCTTTTCAAAAAGTTTCATGTTTTCCACCGAATATGAATTCCATGCATTAACAACTTCCTGACATTATGGATTATCAGCCCAAAAAGCTTCAAATCGAAATTCTTTTTTTCTTTTAACCATTCAATAGTTGGGAGACCAAAGGTTTCTGCCTCTAAGAAACACAATCGCCATTCAATATTGCAAATGATTCTGAGCCCATCTAAATGCACACCCTTACACTCAACTTCCATGAGGGAGCAATCATTCAAGCACTCTCGAAATGCAGCTAAACAATAATGGTCCATTGTTCGTCCTTCAGCTTTCTCTCAATGGTAAAGAACTTCATTAAAATCCCCCAAAGAAACCTAGAAGAGAGCATCCATACTGTTGATTTGCCTCAACTTGTCCCAAAGGGTCAATCTTTCTCTAAAATCATTTGGTGCATGAATAAAAGTCATTTGCATTTTTATCCTTCTAGCATAATCATCGTATATTACATTTATCACCTCCTTTCAAGCCGATTCAATTCTGATCGCTACCATTTCATTCCACAAAATGGCTATCCCCCTGCAGTCCCTATTAGTTTCACCACAAAGCTGGACTAAAATTTTAACTGTTTCCTCATACGCAAGATAACAAAATCCTGGTTTTTAGTCCTAATTAAGAAGATCACACTTAGAGCTGCCAATGCCCTTAGAGCTTAAATTGTCAAGGGTGTGCCCAACTCTTGAAAGTTCCAATAAAGGACGGTCGTGTCTAACCCAATGGCTTATTAAGGCTAGCCACCAAAGCCCATTTAGTTGTGTCAGTCGAAACTCTGATTGGAGTCTCTTGCAACTAAGATTCATCAAGTGTAGCAAGCTCATTTGGGGGAGAGTTATAATGGTTATACCACTTAAGCTTTTTCTTTGCTGAGGGTTTAATGATTTTGTGCAACTTCCTCAAGTCCTCTTTCTTCCCCATACTTTTTTTTCGCATGGAACTCATCCCGGCAGATCTCTTGGTAAATAACCACTTCTTTCCCCTTAATACGGAGGTCTTCCTCCCTTTCAACAGCCAAAGAGGTGCCAGGATGAACAACTGCAGTCGGGCCTACCAAAAACATATTTTCGGCCTCTCCAGCATTCATCACATGATTATTCTGTAGTAATTCTTGGTTATTACGTATTGCTTTTCATGTAGAGTTCACGGTCACGTCCTTTGTTCCATTTCTCCTTTTCTCATCGCAGGATTAGGATATTAAAGTAAGTAGGAAAACTTAGTATGGAAGCAACTTGCATTGTATTTCATCTCTCAAAAGTTTAGGTAATATACGTTTTTTTCTAAAGATAAAAGACACAAATATATAAAAAAGAAAAAAAGAAAAAGAAAATAGCTTAGAAATATGTCCCGATCTGGTTGTGTGACCTTAGTCCTAAATCTAGCTTAGTTTCACTTAGCTAGCATGCATTTAGTTTGGGGATTTTAGTTGAGTACATTTGATATGAGTTAAGTCTTAGTAGATTAATTTTTTAGACGAGAAATTGGACTCAACCTGAATTCCGCGACGCTGCTGCACGAGTCGAGCTTGCGCAGGAGCGAGTGGTCCAGTAGGGGTGAGCGGTTCCAGGTTCCGATTCGGTTCCGTCTGGAACCTGGAACCTACCCTCGGGTACAGGTTCCTCAAAATGAGGAACCTGGAACTTACCCGTGGGAACCGAGAACCTGAAACCTACCCTGTCACAGGTTCCAGGTTCTAACAGGTTCTTTTTTTTTTTTTTTTTTTTTTTTTTGGTTATTTTCAGGTTTGAACTATAACATATGCACACGTTACCCAAAAAAACTATAACGTACGCGCACGTTACCAAAAAAACTATAACGTACACGCACGTTACCAAAAAAAATATAACGTATGCGCACGTTACCAAAAAAAACTATAACGTGCACGCACGTTACTAAAAAAATATATAACGTATGCGCACGTTACCAAAAAAAAACTATAATGTACGTGTATATTACACAGTAACTTCTCATTGACATGTTGTCTTGATACATTAACTTCGCACTGCACAACAATAATAGAATATAATTAGAAATTTCAAAACAAATAGCAAACTAAAAAGTATAAATAAAACACCACTAGAACAAGAATGTCTAGAGGTACAAGTTTTGAAAAAAATTTCGATTAAACCCTTAAATGAACTCAGAAAATTCTGAAATTTGGACACGTTGTATTTAAGACCTAGAGGTACAAGTTTCATCAAGAAATTGTAGTCCAATTCGTTTTGGATTAAAAGATAAAATCGATTTACTTTTCCTATTCTCTACTTGCACAGTTTTTGAAATTTTTTTTTTTTGGTTAAATAGGCAAATGAACTACAAAAATTACGAAATTTAAATATGTTGTAGGGAAGACATGAAGAGAGATATTTTATGCAGAACACATTTCCAAAAGAACCTCATACAAAATGATATAGTCCACGCATTGCAACTTACAAGATCCGAACACATCAGATTGCACAGTTTTAGAAACATTTCCGATTAAATACCCAAATGACCTTAAAAAATTATGAAATTCGACTATGTGATAGCCAAGACCATAAGGTAGATACTTCATGAAAACATCGAAGTCAAATTCGTCCTAGATAATTAAATATGGATGGTTAAAATCCCTGTTCGTAGTACCGTAATTCCAGATCTAACCATCTCCAAAGGACCACGATTTCACCTACCTATTCTTGTTTTTTTTCTCTAAATTTTTTATATGTGGTACCTCAGGATGTCCTTTACAACTTTTGTTAAGAAACCGAAGTGAAATTTCGACAAAAAGGTTGCCTTACAGTCCATGCATTCATCAAGTGTCGGTCCCAAAATCTCCAGATCCAGTCTTTCCAAAGAATAACGATTTCACCCACTTATACTTGTTTGTTTTGTCCCAAATTTGAGTATGTTATACTCCAAGAAGTCCTTTACAACTTTCATTTAGAGGCCAAAGCCAAACTTCAACTAGAACATCACATACAAGTCACTAGAACATCCAAGGTCGAGCTTTTTCTGCCCTAAGTAACCGGTTCCGGTTCCAGTTCCGAAACAGGTTCCGGTTCCGAAACCGGTTCCGGTTCCGGTTCCAGGACCGGTACTCCTGGTTCCTAAAAAAAAGGAACCGGAACTGGAACCGGTCCCCCTTGGAACCGGGAACCGTGCTCAGCCCTATGGTACAGCGTGACGAGGCGCTTGGCTCTCCTGGGGCTGGACATTGGTCGGAGAGTGGCGGGCGAATCTAGGGGCGGGGCGGTGGCCGTTCGTTTTCGTGGGGTTTGAGGTTGATTTGGATCGTATACTCGTAGGTTCCTTTCCTCGGCCAAACGAAATTTTAAGAAACGTGAAATCTCCAAAATACCCTTCATTGGATCCATTTTCTTCGAAAGAACCTTTGGAGGGGCACGCATCTCAAATGACTCCAAATTTTGAATGCGGTATTCCAAACGAGCCAATGCTTAGACAGATCACGTATTCCTAATTTGACTATTGACAAAATCTGTTACTTAACAACACACTTGAGAAGATATGGTCAAGATGGTAAGTTACTGTCTTCTAAGCATTTTTGGTTCTAAATAATTTCTCCCCGTATTTTTAAATAATCTATTTTAATTGGAAATATGAAAAAATAAGCTTTTTTGACCTTTACTGGATAAGTCTTTGCGTATGTATAACGGCTTAAGGGTGCATTTGGTTCAGCATTTTGAAAGCTCATTGGGGAAATGCAAAGCAGTTTAGCCTAAGGGGCTTTGGGCAAATGCAAAGACTGTTTGGTAAATTATGCTTTGAAAAGCAACTTTGAAACAAATGCTGTTTGGTAAAAAACACATTTAGAAAGCCCATTTGAGTGATTAATATTAGCTTTTTAGTTTTTATATGTTTAAAATTGACAAAAATAATGCATGCAACTTCTTTTAATTTAAATTTTGACGACAATGCTAAAAAATATCAAATGGAAAAATTCACATCATATTGGTCTCTTTCTTAATTTAAAAAAAAAAAAAAACCTTTATTATAATAAACGGAATAACATCTGCCCCGAGGAAATAAATTTATTATCCTTTAAAATTACAGATATCCTTAAATATTTCCTAAACTTAGAGCCATTTGATCAAGCTAGAATACTATGTACAACAAACCTTGATACAACACAGTTTCTCAAAAATCTATTCTCTGTTTACATGCAAAGCGTACATAAAAGTTCAAACGCTCCTGTCATTGATAGAATTAAAGGTCATTGTAGCACATAAGCTGCCATGTCTTTTGACCACAAAGATGATTTGTCTGGCTTGCTTGACTCCCAGATGAAGTGGAGGATGAATCCTTTGAGTGACCTTTCAGACCTTCATCAGCAATTAGATCCATGAATTTTGAAAGTGACAAGGTGTCGATATTTCACCGTCATTAACCTCGGCTAAGCTCATTAGCATCTTCACGACAGTCAACATGGATGTTTGAAGCCCTGGTATACCCTGTGTTCAGAGAAGACCAATCTTCATGAATAGGCATACCTCTTACCTATGATGTTCCCCATCCAGAGATGTACCACTAAGATCATTAGCTCCCCTTTCTTGTGCAACTTCCATGCCCATAACACATTGTACATGTAGATCAAGAGATACATGCATTTGCAGCATCACAACTCAACTTCTAAGCCAACAAGAGCAAGAAAGTCTCCAAACCCCAAGCCTATCTGTCCACATAATCCCCCGTTAAACACAGAACCGATTTTCACAAGAAAGACCCTCCTTAACAGGAACAAAACATTGTGAAGTTGCCCATGAACATCCAGGTTGCATAACATAACACAAAATTGACATGTATTCTTTATACCCATTCATTGCCCACTCATTCTAGCAAGTATCAGCTATATGAATAAACATCCATGTTGCAAAACAGAACACAAAAAACCAGTGCATAACTCGTAACTGGCACGTATGACTTTGATAGCAAAAAATTTGTTGCAACATAATACAAACTGGGATGCTAGATTAAGCATACATATAGCACCAAATAAGGAGCAGATCAGGGCATCAACAAATTTGGGCAGCATGAGTTAAAGAACCTACTGTAAACAGGTGAATGAACACCCCAAAGCAGGAATGGGATTATGATGGATAGCAATTAAATGAAGTTCCATAAGGTCATTCCGCATCCACGCATCACTCAATGCACTCACCCCTCCAGTCAAACTCTCCAGGAACTCAATCTTCTTCTCGATCGAGAGCCCCCGAGACTTGGCATTCTCGCCTGGTGGGGATATCAAACAGAACAAAGAGAGAGAGACAACAGTCAGCAAAAAATGCCGCGGTGACATCGACCCCAGCGACGACCCCGACCCCGATCCCGACGACGCCGTCGACGAGACCGACGCGCGCGTCGGATCCTCGACGCCGGCGTGGCCCGGATCCTCCGCGGTGCCATACGCGAGCGCGAGGTGGAAGCTCTCGGACGTCCGATTCCATCCCACCCAAGACATTCCCGATCGGGGATCCGCCGACCTCGCGCGCCGCTCACCGGCCTCTCGGTCGATCGATCGCAGCGGTCGTCTTCGTCGGCGGCGGCGACATTGACTGGCGGCGGCGGATCGGAGGACGGCAGTCGAGCTCGCAGTGAGAGAGCGATGGGGAAGGGTGCAGAGCGTGGGGGAGGGTGGAGAGAGAAGGCGATCTGGGGTTTTAGTTTCGAAATGGGTAAAATTGGTTTTTCAGTAAAGTTTTGAGGATAAAATAGACAATTTACTAATTTTCATTAAATGAACCTTCAGCATTCCCAATGGCCGGCTTTCATTTGAAAGCTCTTTGGGAGGAGTTGCCAAACGCCCCAAATTTTCTTTAATGGGCTTTGGGGCTCCAAGGGACTTTCTAAATGTCGAACCAAACGCACCCTAATACGATCATCACTCGAGTTATCAATCATTATAATGCCATTAATGGCAACCCCCGGAATCCATCGATTTCAACAGTTGGAATTTTTGGAGACCGCCCAAAAAAAAAAAAAAGGAAAAAGAAGCGGAATACTCAATAGCTTCAACCCATTTTAATGAGAGCAAAATTTGATGCATGAAATTGACGACACATGCAGCCAAACTCTCTCTTATTCCCTTTTATTCTTGCAAACTCACTATGCACAACAATCAATGTTTGCGGTCCCATTGAACACATACACATTCGCCGTTTTCATGGATGGGAAGAAACCCGTCACCACACATCTCCGGATTACAAGCGCCTCCTCCAGCCTGATTCACCGAGACATCTGGGCGCTTTGATGGAACGCAGAAACATTTGCCGTGCGCAAAGACCATACGAGACCCATTAGGACAAAGCTTTGGACTACAACCTCCGTTTCCTTCCCGATCAGCTGAGGTATCCTGGCGCTGTGACGCAACACATACACATAGGAGATCTATCACGATGGGATGATACCCGACAGGACACAGATCAGCTTTGTCATCGCCGACTTGAAGACAAGGTCCTATTGCTTCTGCAGCTTGTGAGGCACCGAAACCTTTAAAGAAGGGAAGTTTGGAAAATTCATTAGTGCAATTCTACATTGATAAATAATAATAACAAATGAGAGATGAAAGAAACCTACCGGATGCAATCACCAATATAATGACTAATGCACTGAGCTTGGCTTGACCCTTCTCCATTTCCAAGTATTTTGGCTTGATTGTCTGAGATATAATTGTGCAGACAGTCTTTAAGGATTATAGTGAGAAAATTTAGGCTTGATTATTAGAGATAACTGTGGCAGATATGTGTATGAGGCCCCTGGAAGTGGTTTTATATAGATGTTTAAAGTCTTATATTTTTAGAGTTAGAGTAAATGCAAGATTCAAAATTGAATGAATAGTAATTTTTTTTGGCTCAGAATGAGTATTAATTAACATGCTATATATTACCACCGCCCGCGGTGGCCGCGCGGTTAAGGCTTGGTACCCTCCACGCCAAGGGGAAGAGTTCGAGACTATTCAATGCTCAACGCGCGACTTAACGGGGCCAGCGGTGGGGGCCCCCGAGCTATCTCCGCCGCGATTCCCTGGGTTATTAACATGCTATATATTCTTATAATTATTGGATTTTATTTGGTTGCATTTATTTCATAGGTCTCCATTGAAATGTGCACTTGCTTTTCAAGATAAGACAATAAATACTTGCCGTATGCAATTGAATAGTTCGAGATTCTTCTACCATAATTTGAGCATTTCTTAAATAATTCGAGATTCTCCTGTCATAATAAGAAAATACATGAATCATGTATATATTTCATCCCTAGACAAATTCTCTCCCTCTCTCTTTCTGTTTTTTCTTTTTCTTTTTTTGCTTTCTAAAATGTCATTGTTCGACCCGATTAAAATATGCAAATAATACCGCTCAAAGTGCGAAGTGTGAATATTAGAAATCCAACTCACTGGGTTTTAAGCTTTTCCTCTTCAGCGGCTGCTTAGTTTGCATGACTTGCTGAGGACTTTAATTCGGATTTTTTTGGAGTCCACTAATATTATAAATCGAACTTTTGAATTTGGCATCTAATTCATATTTACAAAAAATGTCATTGATTTTCTTATCGTTTATCATTTTGTTGACCGTAAATCAAACTTTCTTCACCCGTGAAAAAGATCTAAACAATTTGAGAAGTACATGTCATTGTCCATTAATATAAAAGATGATAATCACCCACAATTTTTCGCCCCATTTATTCACTAATTCATGCCATTCATCCAACGTTTAAGCGATTTAATAATTCTTTACTTTCCTAAATACCCTTAAATAATTGTTTTTACATATTGTGTTTATAGAAAAATACAAAAGTCGACAATCCTATTATATCTCTCATAGAATTAAAGATTTAGATTTCGGAGCTTTCCATCCTTCAACAAGATTCCTAAAATATTTCAGATGTTGAGATAATTTTTCTCTTTGCATATGTACTTAACTGATTTTTTTGTAAAGTAATTTTTTATCAAAATTTTCGTCCCATAATTTAATAATTCGAATATGTACTGATTAAGTCATCTGCCTAATCTTTTGAAGGCCAGTTTCTTACATGCATGTGTCATGGGCAGAGAGTTTCATTGGCCTTGGAACGACCCGCGGGCGCTTGGCGAGCGAAATTCGCCGAGCCAGCCTTCTTTCTTTAACTGTTCCATGAACAATATGGTGAATACTTTTTCGTGCGAGATCCTACCACGCCTAGCTTCGCTCGGGCGTCTAGTCCATCGAGTTATACAACAGTTCTCTTTTAGGTTCAACAATTGGTTTCGGCCTGCCATGGCCTCGTCAAGAGAGCGGCATCGGCTCCCGACTAGTTTGTGCACGGGAGGCCTACCCCGTCTTCAGAGCTCCTAAGTGATATAATCCTTCTATCCTAGAACTCCTAGCATCAACTGTCCTGATACCACTCCCACGGACCAGTTGTATTTTACCCTTTTGCTTCACACTCTTCACCAGATAACCCCAAGCACCACTCACAAGTGTCACGAGTACGGGAGGATTCACGGATCGTGACACATGCATGCATACTGCACATGTGCAATCGCTAGTTATTTACTATTTATTATCTTTGCGCACGTTATTGACGTTAAATATTTTCCATAGATGAATTACACTCAATGCAATATAGACTGGAGTAGACTATATAATAATCATCTAGCAAAGAGAGAGAGAGAGAGAGAGGAGAGAGAGAGAGAGAGAGAAGGCGAGTTGAGCTCAGATATTAGATGGTCTCGACTTGGGTCCACGTCATTTTTCAAGATGAAAGAGATCAATCTTGGGGCATAGCCTTCAACTGTATTTTACTTAGTTCAACGAGTTTGGCATAAACAGCAGTTAAACACCATATACGATTAGCCCCCTTTTTCATTTGAAAGTGAATAAATTGAGGTTCTATCCATACTAATTCCATAGTAAAAGAAGCGTCTCGCCATAATAACCACATTCCTCCCGAAAAACCTTGTGTCTTAGCTCGAGTATGATTAGGAAAGCGAAGTTTTTTAATGATTTGAGAAGTTTGCTCACCACTCACTCTTGGCTCAACAATAATAAATACTTGAAAATTATACAAATGAATCTAGTTCTTAGCCGTCGCTCAAAACTTTTTCTAGCACCGTAAGATTCTCCATATCAACATCTTCTTGAGGGTTTAGAGGTGTCGATTCCTTAAAAGAATTTGGAACCTCCGGTAAGTAAGATATATTGTAAAAATTGGGATCCCCCAATTACTTGGGAAACGTCCTGTGAATTCTGAGGCACATATTGGTCTGGAGAGAGTAGTTGATTATCCTGCAGCGGCATGAAAGGCTTGAGCAGCAATGTATACGGCTCTATGTGTTTGCTCGATATGCTGAGGTAGCCCTAAGCTCTCATGTTCTAGGAAAAATCTTTGGAATCAAATCGGTACGTTTGCCTTTCCTTTTTGTTTTTAATTCTATCCACGTTTTCCTCCTTCGAGATAGATATCTCTGTCTGAGAAGTACGTTTAGCTTCACATATGCCTACATGATGTAGCACTGGAATCGGAGGAGCAAAAGCTTGGTCATCTTTTTGAAGGCACTTCTTCTGCTTGTCGTCTTCGGCCCCTTCAAGTTTTTTGCACCATCATCTCGGGGCCAAACTTATCTTGGGGCTACTTTTTTTTTTCCTTCCTCTTCTTCTTCTTCCTTTTTACTTCTGTTTTGTAATGTTGACAATGGGAGGGCTAGACATAGAGTCACCATCATCATTTTTTTTTTGTCCTTATATCAATGACAATGTCTATGCTGTTGATCTTTTGGGCGACCCCAACATCTCCTGATATTCAATGTGGCAAACCTATTTGTGAATCATTCTCCATATACTTCCCTTTATCGTGAAAATAACTGGGAATCAAGTTCTTCTGAAGTTGAGGAGACAAATGTAGAATAGCTGGCAAATGCTTTCGAGCGTCATGAGAATAAACGGTCCCACCTACGCCACAAATGACGGGCCAACTTCAAACGGTCATAACTCTTTATTCAAGAGAAGTTTTGACGCATACAACATATCAAATTGAAAAGGACAGTGAGATCTTCGAAATTATAAATGGACTACACCGATTTGGGCAATGTTTGACCTTTAAAACACACTTTTTCTTGATTTCTAGGCCTCCAAAGATTCTGAATGTGTTCTGCAGATTCTCAAGATGCATTTTGAAGACTTTACCCTTAACAATAATTTTCCTCAATGCTATTATTTAATTTTAATTATTTGATTGTTTCCTAAAGGGCAACCTTCCTATAAACGGGTGCCTAAGACATTGTAAACGACGCTTCATTATTTAGAATAAAAATTATCCTTTGGAATTCTTTTCCGAGTATATCTTTTGCTACGTCAAGCACATGCTAAGAACTCCCGCTCTAATAGCTACAGCTTGTGGTGTGCACTTAGGTTTAATGTACTCAACACCATTTCCATATAGAGACAATCACAACATGTTGAAATAGCAAAAATCAATCGCTTCTAAGGAAGTCTCAAATCTGTATTAGGAGAGTAAAGTTCTAGACCTATACCAAAATCTAAATGGAGGGGAGAGCTACTGAATCTTGGAGAAGTTACGAAATCACATCTCAAGCATCCTCCACTGTTGCTATTGATGACAGGAATAACTGGATTGAAGTCGCGATGTTCAACCAAGGTCGTTGCGACAGAAATTTTTTAGACCGCCAAAAGAATATATCAAATACTCAATAACATCAACCCATTTTAATAAAAGCAACATTGATTCATAAAAATCTCTTATACATGCAGCACAAGTCTCTCTTATTCCCTTTTATTCTTGCTTTCCCTCCTTCTCACGAACATGCTCACCAAACACCTGAGAGCCGACGCTCTAATGGAACACATATACATTTGCCATTTCTAAAGACTGCCTGAGACTCGGGACCACACGTCTCTGGAATACATCTGCCACCGTTCGAGAAGACCTGGCGCTCCGATGACACACATATACATTTGCCGTCTTTAAAGATGGGACGATACCCGATTTCACACTGCTCTGGAATACAAGCGCCTCCTCCTTCTGCAGCTTGTGAGACAGTAAGACCTTGAAAGAGGGAGTTTTGGAAAATTTGTTAGCGCAGTTCTACATTTAGAAAGAATAATAATAAATAGGAGATGAAAGAAACCTGCTAGATTTCGACCAAAAGAAAGAAAGAAACCTACTAGATGCTACCACCAATAGAATGACCAATGCACTGAGCTTGGCTTGACCCTTCTCCATTATCAAGTACGATGGCTTGATTGTCTGAGGTATGATTGTGTGCAGAGAGTTCTTTAGGATTGATTATTAGAGATAGCTGTGGAGGACATGTGTCATGAGTAGTCTTGAAGTGGGTTTATATAGATGTTTTAAGTATGATATCATTAGAGTTAGAGTGAATGCAAGATTCGAAATTGAATGAGTAGTAATTAACTTGCTATATATTTCATATTCACCTGCAGATATAATTATTTGAGTTTTTCTTTGTTACATTTATTTTACGGGAGGCAATTGAAATGCGCGCTTGCTTTACTAGGTTAGACAATAAGTACTCATAGTATGCAATTGGATAATCCGAGATTCTCTTACCATACTTAGAGCATTATCACATAAAGTGCAAAGTGGGAATATTAGAAATCTAACTTATTGGGCTTTAAGCTTTTCCTCTTTGGTGGCTGCTTAGTTTGCATGACTCGCTCAGGCACTTAATTCGGACTTTTGGAGTCTATAATTATTATAAAGCAAACTTTTGAAATTGGCTCTAAATTCATATTTACAATAATATCATTGATTTTCTTTTCGTTTATCATTTTGTTGACTGTAAATCAAATTTTCGTTACTCGTGAAAAAGATCTAAAAACGGTTAGAAAAAATACATGCTACTGTCCATCAATATAAAAGATGTTGATCATCCCCACCTTTTTTTAACTCCATTGATTCACTAATTCGTGCCATTCATCCTACCTTTTTTAAGGGATTTAATCGTTCTTTATTTTCCTAAATATCCTTAACTAATTGTTTTTACATGTTTTATAGAAAAATACATAAGTCAACAATCCTATTATATCTCTCATGTAATTACATATTAAGAATTTTGAGATATTTTTTCTTTCCATACGAGTAGGCACCAAAACAGCAAATGTCAATATCCTATTATTCAAAACCTATAAGTTGAGCTAATCACGAGAATTGTAATCATCTTAACTTTCAATTTTTCTAATATTTTCCAGTTATTCTTTATAGTGATGGACGAATTTTACAGGGGCAAATATCTTATTCGACAAGTGTTGGAAGATATTATTGGTGTTTTTGCTCTTTTGACTTGATCTTATACTATATATAAAAGTATTATGAACAAAAGCCAAACTCCATTTACGTCTAAGGTTGTATAACCTATGAAGTCAATTGATATTCTTAGTGCCCCACTCCTCTTCCATAGGTAGATTCAAATTTATTAGCGCTATGGAATGTTTCAATTGGCCTTTTTTCAAATGTGCTTAGTGCATAAATGGTGTTGTATATTTGGAAACACTATTCTAATGACTTTTGTCATGGCTTGGTCTTAATCAGTGAATATGATTTTCGGAGCGTTATTTCTTATAAATTTCAAAAACACCTCAAATAACCAAGTAAACGAATTTGTAGTCTCGTCCAACAAAATTCACAACCGAGTAAAGTATTCTTTGAAAGGTGATTGACCCTAACAAAGAATATGTCATGTTATGTTTATTGGTACAATACATGATATCAAACACCTACACGTCACCCATATGGTTATAATCAAATTTGAACGAACAATCTCTCCAAAATATATTTGTCAATATAACATCTTGCTCTACCTCTGTAGTGTAGAAAAACATTGGGTTTTGCATTTGTATGCAATGAAAATGATTTGGAAGAGTTTGATAATATTCCCCACTCATTTTATTAGATCTTTCAATCTATAAAATTTTTTGACAATCGCGCAAGATGGAAACCCAAGTTTTGGCTTCCTTTATTTCGTTTTCCAAGAACTTAAATGCCATACTCCTCCTAATGCTAGTTTTAGCCATATCAACTAAAATAACCTTACACGTATTGGATATCATTTTTCTACATATTATTAAGTGCTTTTGATCTTCTCATATATGTGTGATTATGTTCGAAACACACTTTATGGATTCAAAAATATCATTATCAACCTTATATTTGATATGAGCAAAACAACCACATCTAACTTTAAACATCTCATATATTTTTTGGGATCCAAAGAGTTGATAAAATGCCCTTCACAATTACACATAAAAGTCCGTTGGGTTATTTCTCCTTTGGCATTTCTAATGATCTTAACCTTCCACACTCTAAATCATTTGCCAATTGCATAGGCCACGTATATATGATATTCATTTGAAAAAATCATTCATGTTGTAAACTCAAAATCTTTTTCTATATCACAAATTACATATGCAAGATGAAAAGTTTCAAGCTACAACCAAAAGAACAAAATGTATTTAGCGTGATACTTTTATAAGCAAAATAATATTTTTTTTCCGTTGTTTCGCATTGTATGAGTGAAGAATACTTCTGATTCAGCCATCTGATAATTATTCATTTGTGAATTAACGAACGTGGTGGCTTAAAAAAGAAGAATACTACAACAATCTCTATGAAAAATAGGTTCAATGAAGCAAAAATCGCGAGGAATGGATGTTCTGGTGGGGTCTTCTAGTTGTTAGAATTGGGTATTGAAATTTTGCACCTAAATTGATTAATCCTTTGCAATGCATCCATGGTAGTTTTTTTTACACCAATGACTATTGCCTTTGGAAGGTTTTCTGCTATTCGAGTAATAATCTCAATGGGTTAACTTTGGGAAACTTTTTAATTGGATTAATTTAGTCCGAAAATTTTTCACATTAGTACCAATTCAATACTTCCGGCTATTTTAAGCCGGAAATTGCTGATGTGGCTGCCGGTAGTCTTATGTGGTGTCACGTAGACAAAAAAAAAATATATATATATATATATATATATTTTTTTTTTTTTTTTTTTAATTTTCAGATTTTTTAAATTATTATATATTTTTTTCCTTTCTCCTTACCCCTTGGCCAGCAAGGTCGCCGACCAACCATTGCCAACCACAGGTTGGTCGGGGCGAGGGCCCTCATGCCCTCGTCGGCCACTAGTGAGGGTTGCCATGCCCTCGTCGTTGGCCACAGGCGAGGGCGTGGTGGCTCTCGCCAGCCAAGGGTGAGGGCCTCTGCGCCCTCATCAGCCATAAGCGAGGGTGCGAATGTCACACCCTAAGCCCCGAGACACATGAACAACCCACCATGGTCATGTAAATGCGACATTCCCAGGTAGTGTCGCCAACCCCATTAATTTTATTATGTGCATGCGGAACGTATTAAAAATCCCTGACAAATAAATTACGAAATAGGACAGTAGGAAGAAAACAATTCAAATACAAACCAACATACTTTCATATAGTCAATCGGGGTTTACATACAACCAAAATGGGTCAGAGACTATGTGCATCAAAAAGGGTTAGTTTGCACACTAAGGATCGGTCCACCAAAAAAGAATAGTCCTATGACTACTAGTCGGACTCGTTCGATGATCCCACATTCTCAGGTTCTGCCACCCAAGAGACCGGAGGCGATGCGTTGACCACTCTACCGCCAGGAAGATCCGCCACGCCTTCACCCAAAATGACGTCCATCACAGCCAGCAGAATGTCCATTCTATCTAGTGGGCCAACCCTAACACCATTGGCCCCAGAACGAAACCAAGCCCTAAACATATAAGGTACTCTGGCATCCTCGGTCACCTGAACCCAGACAATGGACCTAACCAGCTGATAGACCCAAGGACTTCCAGGGTCAGGAGCACTCTACGTCGTCTTGTGAACCTCCATCGGCATGCCACTCTTCTCCGAGGGTACCGCCATCCACGGCCCTGTAATATTTTTCCCACAACGGGGTGAGACATTGTCTCAGCAAGTTCACCCCTCCTAAACGCTTATTAGAAGTAAATACGCCCCAGAGTGGCCTAGCCACAATATCAAGAAGACTTACCTCGCATTAGTCTTCATCCGCAGATTAGCACAGTTCATATAATTCAACCACATGCAATTATGATAACCAAACAACTGTGACACAATCACATTATCAGAACAATTCAACCATTTGATCGTCTCAGCGATCAATTGACTCGGCCGATTACATGTCATTCTAGCAAATCAATTGCTGCTTCCAATCATGACCCTATAGGAAGGTTTAACAATCAGTGGCAATCACGGCCCTACTCGGCACGACCTTTAATTAGGTGGTAGATCTTGGCCCGATGGGCACGACCTCTAATAGGTGGTCAATCACGGCCCTATTGGGCACGACCTCTAATGGGTGGTCAATTACGGTCTCACTGGGCACAACCTTTAATAGGTGATCAAAATACGGTCGTTCTTCTATCAAATTTTGACACTTGGGATTTTATAAAAAGAATCCATATTTATCGCAATCAAACTCCATTTGCTACAATCAATCTTCAAATTCAAATTCTAAATATACAGCAACGATCGGCACGAAATTCTAAGCAATCGGGGTCAAAATTAATTTTTTTTTCCATTTTTTAAATAATTTCGTGATATAATATAATATTATAAATTCCATAATTTTGAAACAATTAAATAATTCAAAATTAAAATCCTATTATGTCCCATCAAGGTTTATCATTAATTAACCTTCTCTTAGCCTTAATTAAGCACCATTTAAATTAAACAAATCTCTTAATCCAATTTATACTTAAATATACTAAACTACTCACCTAAACTCATTTAATTTAAACTAAACACACTTAAGGCATCATTAACATTCTAATTAAGGTTTAGTGAGTTAAATTCACATGATTAACTCGCCGTTTGAACCAAAACGACGAGGGCGACGCCGGGATCAACTTTTCCAAAGGCGGGCCTAGCTTCCGGGTTGGGAAGACGGCCAAAATGGGCCATAACTGGATTGCAAAACCCACTCTTTCTTGCTGCACATTGAGGTTGAAGAAGGGGAGAAACGGCGACGGCTAAAGGCGGTAGAGGTGGTGGAGAGGGGCGGCTGCAACTTGGCGATGGCTCACGGCGGCCTGGTGGGGTCTTCGGCGACGGCTGGCAGCTCGGGACGACGATGGTGACGGGCTGGCGCGAGCGGAGCGGAGAGGCGAGGTGCGAGCGTGCGGGCGCGGGGCATCGCGCGGTTGCGCAAGGCGATGATGGCAGCGCGGCACAATGACGACGGACGGCAGGGGAGCGACGCATGGCTAGTCGACGGTCGGGGGGCTGGTCGATTCTCCTTCTTCTCCTCCCCTCTCTCTCTCTTCCCAAGCTTGAAGATGATTGTGATGGGGCCTTTTTGGAGATTTAATCTCCAACCTCCACTTGTCAAGCCCTCAACCCTTGGCCTCAACCACCATGACATCATCCAATGTCATCTTCCACTCACTCAAATCCTTCACAACTTCTCCAATGGTTGCACTTTCATTTTCCGCCAAGGATCTAATTCTTGTACATCCAATTTCTTCAATTTTTCATTCAATTCTCTTCTAATTGAGTCCAATTAAAGTCCACAAAATTATCCCATGATCCTAATAAGGTATGTGACATAACTAGGCTTCCAATTTCTAAATTCAATCCCAATTTTCACGGTTAAATTCAATTTGGTGCGATTTCAGCGTGCCTAATCCATTGAGTAGCTTTTAGGGAAATTTTCTTGCATCCGACCCGAGGATGATCAATCCCTAAGTCTGACACATTAAAATTCCTTAATTGCTTCACTCAATAGACTAATTCCCTCGTGAGTGGCCAACTTTGAGAGACGAACTACATGCACAGATGAATTGTCCGGCTCAATTGACTGAAAATAAAATTGAGAAAAATCGAGATGTCACAACTCTTCCCCTCTTATAAAAATTTCTTCCTCAAAATTGAAACCATTACAAATCTTTAAGCAAGAAGGTAGGGGTACAATTGTCTTATCGATTCTTCGGTCTCCCAGGTTGCTCCTTCAGTGCCGTGGTATTGCCAGACCATTTTGACCATTGGGATGGTTTTGGTGCGCAGAACTCGTTCTTTGCGATCCACAATCTGAACTGGGCTTTCAACGTACGACACCCTGTCGTCCACATCTAATTCCTCAAAATTTAGAACGTGAGTCGGGTCAGGTTCATACTTCCTCAACATCGACACTTGAAAGACATCGTGCACCTGTGACAACTTCGGCGGCAATGCAAGACGATACGCTAGAGTCCCTATTCTTTCCAAAATCTCGAAGGGACCTACGTACCTCGGACTCAGTTTCCCCTTTTTGCCAAAGCGGGAAGTACCTCTCATCGATGACACCTTCAAGAAGACGTGCTCACCAACTTGGAATTCTAATGGCCTCCGACGCTTATCGGCATAACTTTTCTGGCGACTCTAAGCGGTCTTTAGTCTGTCTCTGATAACTGCAATTGCTTCCACTGACCGCTGAACTAACTCTGGACCGGTGATCTTTCTTTCTCCGACCTCATCCCAACACACTGGCGTTCTGCACGCTCTGCCATACAACGCTTCAAAAGGAGCCATCTAAATACTCTGCTGGTAATTGTTGTTGTAGGCAAACTCAACCAGATGAAGCTGTTCCTCCCAACTTCCCTTGAAGTCCAAAACGCAAGCTCGCAGCATATCCTCGAGGATTTGAATCGTCCTCTCAGACTGGCCATCTGTCTGCGGGTGGTAAGCCATACTATACTGTAGCTTCGTTCCTAATGCTGATTGTAGACTCTTCCAAAAAGCGGCGGTGAATCTCGGATCCCTATCTGAAGTAATCGTGATCAACACCCCATGCATACGAACTATGTGACACACGTACAAATCTGCGTGCCTATCCAAACTGACTTCCCTTCGAACCGCGATAAAGTGTGCCGACTTCGTCAATCTATCGACCACTACCCATATCGAATCATTTCCTCTCTGGCTCCTCGGTAGTCTCGTCATGAAATCTATCGTAATATGCTCTCATTTCCATTCTGGGATCTCAAAGGGTTGCAACAGTCCTCTCGGTTTGCAATACTGAGCTTTCACCTGCTGACACATCAAACACTTGGCGACATGCTTGGCGATGTCCGCCTTCATGCCACACCACCAGTAATGTTGATGCAGATTCTGATATATCTTGGTACTACCAGGATGAATGCTATAACTGCTACGATGTGCTTCTGATAAAATCTCCTCCCTAAGCTCATCATCAGGTACAACCAACCGTCCTTGGAACCTCAATGTTCCATCTTCAAAAATCTGGAAGTTAGCTTTCCTCTTCTCTGTATCCTCTTGTACGATTTTCTGAATATCTGGATCTGTCTACTGAAGCGTCCTGATTTTGACCTGTACTTCCGGCTTAATTCTGAGGGTGGCCATAAGGTTCGAAAGGTGGCTTACTTCAAACTTGAAACTTGAATCTCGTGCTCCCTCGAGTAGACTCCATTCCTTGAATACCATCTGTGCAATTGAAGACTTCCTGCTCAATGCATCGGTGACCTTGTTCGCCTTTCTAGGATAATACAAAATCTCACAGTCATAGTCCTTTAGGAGTTCCATCCATCGACGCCGTCTCATATTCAACTCATTCTGAGAGAATAAGTACTTAAGACTCTGATGGTCAGTGAAGATCTGGAATCTTTCTCCGCACAAGTAGTGCCTCCAAATCTTAAGGGCAAAGATGATTGCTGCAAGTTCTAAATCATACATCGGATAATTCAACTCATGAGGTCTCAACTGACGGGACGCATACGCAACAACCCTACCATGTTGCATCAATATGCAACCCAATCCTTTAAACGACGCATCGTTGTAGATCTCAAATCCTCCTGGACCAGATGGAATAGTAAGTACAGGTGCGGTAGTTAGCTTTTGCTTGAGCTCTTGGAAACTATGCTCGCATTTATCTGACCATACAAACTTTTCTTCCTTCTTCAGCAGTCTCGTCATCGGTAATGCTAACACTGAAAATCCTTCTGCAAACCGTTTGTAATACCCTACTAAACCCAAAAATTTCTTATCTTTGTCACTGTAGTCGGTCTCGGCCAATTGATCACTGCTTCAATCTTGGCTAGGTCCACTGAGATTCCTTCTCCAGAGATAACATGACCTAGGAAAACCACACGAGTTAGTCAAAACTCGCACTTATTGAACTTAGCGTACAACTCGTGGTCTCTCAAAGTCTGAAGCACTATCCTTAAGTGTCTCTCATGCTCCTCAGTACTCCTCGAATACACCAGGATGTCATCGATGAAGACAATTACGAACTGATCTAAATACTCTCTGAACACCCGATTTATCAGGTCCATGAAAGCAGCTGGGGTGTTTGTTAACCCAAACGGCATCACAGTAAACTTGTAATGGCCGTATCGAGTGCGAAACGCCGACTTCGATATATCTTCCTTCTTGATTCTTAGCTGATGATACCCCGTCCTCAAGTCAATCTTAGAAAATATCGACGCTCCTTGAAGCTGATCAAACAAATCATCAATCCTTGGCAACGAATACTTGTTCTTAATTGTCACCTAGTTGAATTGTTGGTAGTCGATGCACAAGCGTAATGAACCATCCTTCTTCTTCACAAACAACACCGGTGCTCCCTAAGGTGATGCACTCGAACGTATAAATCCTTTATCCAACAACTCTGCATTTGCACCTTTAGTTCCTTAAGCTCTGACAAGGCCATCCGATAAGGAGCTTTGGAGATAGGCTCGGTCCCAGGAGCTAACTCAATTACAAACTTTATCTCTCTTTCTAGCGACAAACCTGGTAATTCTTTCGGGAACACATCTGGGAACTCTTGCACCATTGGAATGTTTTCTATCTTCGACTCCTCTACTGTCATGTCCACGACAGTCACTAGGTAACCTTGACAACCCTTACCTAGCAAACGAGTTGCATCGAGCGATGAGATTAAGGAAATCGAGGGTCCTCCTCGACTCCCAATGAATTCGAAACTCTCACCCTCTAATGGGTTAAACTGAATCGCCTTGTGATAACAATCCATCTTAGCTCGTTGCTTGGTGAGCCAGTCCATGCCAATTATCACATCAAAATCATACATGGCTAGGACTATCAAGTCTATCCCCCCCTCTCGCTCACCAATCACTAACTTGCAACCAAGGCAACCTACTGTAGCTAACACCTTATCTTTCAATGGAGTAGATATGCTAATCACAAACTCCAACAATTCAGGAATTACCTCTACCAACTTAACAAATCTTTCAGCTATAAATGAATGCGAAGCTCGAGGATCAAATAAAGCATAAGCAGGTTGGTTGTTCAGCAAGACCATACCTATGACCACATTAGGCGCATCCTCCGCCTGTCCTCTGGTGAGCGCATAAGTCCTTCCCTGAGCTGGAGATCGGTTCAATCCACCCGGCGGCATGATATGCAGTACGAATCCTCTGTTCTAACCCAGCGGTGGCGGCGGCAGCAACTGAGGCTGTCTCATTTGTCTCCTAGGACAAACCCTAGCAATGTGACCCTGCTGGCCACACTCATAGCAGGCACCCGTCTAAGAGGGCACGGGGCTCGGTCATGTCGCCTTCCACACAAACAACATGCTTCATTGTAGCTCGATGACGACTTCCCCTGTGACATCCCGATTTTCCAATTCTATTTTCAATAAATTGAAACGGGCATTTCGTTGGCACGCATATAGTTCTTTTCCTTGATTCGGCCACTCATGTGAAAACCAGTCTATCAGGTGAAGTCGTTAAGAGATTCTAATGCATCAGACTCGAGAATTTGACCAGGAAGCCACCTTTCGACCGAGCTAATCTACAAGGGTCATTACGGCACAATTAAAAATCGATTAGAGATCGGAGATAGGTTGATTTGACAGAGGCATGCGATTAAGTGTGGGTGATTCAACTAGATCGCACAATTCTTGTCGATTAGCACTAGACCGACTTTTCTGTCGATTGGGTACCCTGTGTCCGTATTTGAAACCTTGAGATTACCCCGACAACCAAGAGTCGCCAATGTTTCAAAGATGTACATTGTGGCTTGAATTGATCAATTACAAGTCAAATGCATGAAAATTTCTAAAAGCTGCCCGGTAGATCAGGACGCGCTAGTATCGTGCCAAAGTGAAATTAACCGTGAAATTGATATCGAATTCAGAAATTGGAAGTCATGGTGTGTCACAAATCATTTTAGGATCATTGACTCATCTTTGGAAGATTTTTCATGCAAATAGAGTTTTTCAACAATTAAATCATAAAATGGCTAATTTGGCTCGAGAAATTAGTAAGCCTGCCTTTAGTCGCGCTTTTAGGACTTAAGTTGGTTCTACGGACAAGTGAAGATGTGAATTGAAGTGTGGTGACATTGGATTAATTTTATGGACTTCAATTGGACTCAATTGGAAGAGAATTGAATGGAATTGAAGAAATTAATGTACAAGATTTTATGCCCCAGCGGAAAATGAGATTTGCACCCACTGAAAGAGGTTGTGAAGGATTGAGTTGGTGATGTCATGGTGTGGGGCAAGAGTGGCTAGGATGTTGACAAGTGGAGGGTGGAAATTGAATATCAAAAAGGCACCCATCAACATCATCTTCAAGCTTGGGAAGAGAGAGAAAGAGGAGAGGGGGAGCTACCGTTCGAACCAGCAGCCTTCGTCCGCCTCCTTTGCCGCTCGTCGTCCACCATTCGTCGCCGTTGCCGGAGCCGTCGTAGTCGCCGTTCATCCACATGCCCGCGCGCACACCACGCCGCCCCTTCGCTACTTCCCTTTCGTCCACCTGAGCCTCCATCCCGTCGACCAAGCTGTCCCAGCCACTGTTCATCTTCGTCGGAGTCTCCATCGTTGCCATGAACCACCGTCCAGCTCGCCAAGAGCTCGTGCAAGTCATCGCCGCCCATTCTTCGTCAGTTTCACGCCCAAACAGCTGCCGAGCCACCTCCGTCCGACCGCAACCAACAGCCAAGAAAAATGGGTATGGCAGCTCAGTCTTGGCCCGTTTTAGCCATCTTCCCGAGCCCGGATGCTTAGCCCGCCTTAAGGAAAGTCGATCCTCGCGTTGTCCTCGTCACTTTGGTCCGATCGGTTCACTAATCTAGTGAGTTTAGCTCACTAAACCTTAATTAGAGGGTTAATAATGCTTTAGGTGTGCTTAGTTTATGTTAAGTGTTATTAGGTGATTAGTTTAATTTATTTAAGTGTAGATTTTATTAAGGTGCTTAATTAACTTAAAGTGTGTTTAATTTAAAGTTAAGTGAATGTTTATATTAACATAAACCTTGATGTGACATAAAGGAATTTACTTTTGATTTATTTAAATATCTCGAAATTATTAAATAATTTAACAATATATTATTATTCGAAATTATTAAAATATTATTTATTTAATTATTTTCGGAATAAATTTAATTATTTATTAAATTCCGAAAATTTTGTTAGGACCCTAAATTCTCATAATTTCGTGTCGGTTGCTGCTGTGTGGTCAGATTTTGAAATTGATGATAGGATATTATAAATTGAGTGTGGATTGTGAAAAATATGAATATTATTATTTAATTAATTTTCGTAATAAATTTAATTATTTAATAAATTCCGAAAATTATTTTGGGACCTTATTTTCTCGGAATTTCATGCTAATCGCTATTGTGCATTTAGAATTTGAATTTGATGAATGGATGTGGCAAATTGAGTGTTGATTGTGATAAATAGAGATTTTATTCATAAAAACTCAAGTGTCGAGTTTTAATGCAAAATTTGGATTTTCAATATTGTATTAAATTGTGGGGTTTGAAAAAGTGAGATATTGGTTTTCTGGTTCGAAATTAGCGTGCCCCCACACATGTGAGTAATTTCTAGAATATTTTTAATATGAAGAAAAATGGCCGGGATCACTATTTTAAGTGGAAGCATTGAGTGAAATGCAAAATGTCCTGAGGACGAGTATGATTTGGCTGTGTGATAATTAAGAGGAATCGTCCTAGGCTGTTGAGCCGGACTTGCCTCTATATGGGATACCCCTTACAATGGATGCGGGTCGCAGTAGAGGTTAGGCCAACTGGACCCATGCTCCTTTGGGAATGCCGTCGACGTAGTGACGAAGCCGCGCTCCGAGGGGGGAGGCAATGCCTGGCTATGTGTCAGTAGATAGCCGAACTGCGAGTAGGCTATGCCCTTGTGTGGTAGTGAATATCAATTGGATCGCATGCTGAGTGTTATTGACGGGTCGGATTATAGGACAAAACCGTGTGGCATGGTATGTGACGTGTCATAATGGTTTTGTCCTATAATTCGGACTCTTGTGGTCGTTCGAAATGATATTGTTAACATTCCAATGGTTTAAGTTCTTATTACTATATGTGATTGAGTAATTTGAATTATGCTAACTTGTAGGAAAGAACTAAGACAATGTAAGTTCTCTGTGTGATGTGGCTATGCCACCCTTGGGCATATTTTCTTTCTAATAGGGGTTTAAGAGGTTGAACTTGCTGAGACAATGTCTCAACCCGGTTGTGGGATTAAAATTTCAGGTCCCTGGTGGACGTAGCGGTCAGATAACTTTGGTTGGCCTTGATGAGTTGCAGAGGTGAAGTCATAAGGATTGCAGAATGTGTTCGACTTGTAGGTCGTAGGACAGTTCCTTTTTAGAGCCGATTTTTTGTAGACTTTTGGCCGTAGACCTATGTTTGTAATTCGGTTGAATTATGAAAGTGTTATGTTGTAGTTTTGCTTCCTGCTTTTCTATCCCGTATTTCATTGTCGAGGGTTTTATAATACATTCCGCTTGCGCAATAATAAATGAACGGGGTCGACGACACTACTTGGGAATGTCGCATTTGCATGACCATGGTGGGATGTTGGCGCGCTTGAGGTTCGGGGCGTGACATCCCCACTCCACCCTTCCTGTTGGGTGGAATAAGGTACCTTCCTCCAAGCATCGGTCTCTTCCCAAACCAATTATCATCTCTATTTGAATTAAACCGCGACTAGATGCGGCAGCTCTCTCATTCTAGTCTTTCTCAATCAGCTGGGCCTGCTTGTAGAGGTCATTGTACTCCTTCAGATCTAGTGGTACCAACAAGCTCCTCACCTTCGGTCAAAACCCATCTCTAAACCTTCGAGCTCAGTCTGACGGTCTGGACCAACTCAGGGGCATATTGCGACAATTCGGCGAACTTCGCTTCATACCGATCGACTAACATTGTACCTTGACGAAGGCGCTAAAACTCTGCCATCTTTACCTCTCTAGCATAATCAGAAAAGTACTTCTCATTAAAAACTTCAAGAAAAGCATTCCACTCTGGAACTACACCTTCAAGGAACACTATCCTTTTGTTAGTCTTCCACCATGTAGCTGCGATCCCCCTCAACTGATAGGCTGTCAGGACAACTTTTTCTGCTTCGGTGCACAACAGCAACTCAAAGGCATTCTCTAACTCTATGATCCATAATGCTGTAGTTTCGGGTTCTCCTGCTCCCGTGAACATTGGCGGATTCAACTTCAGAAAATGCTATACCAACTTCTGTCTAGGCCTCCCAACGACCACATCCTCAGGTGGAATTTCCTTAGGATCCTCTTCTGGTTCGACAACCGGTGCGGCGACAGCTGCGGCGGCAGTAGCAATGGCATTAGCGGTGTTCACTGCGGTGGCGATAGCAGCGGCTTGCTGATCCATCCTATCTCTTATCGCCTCAAGCATATGCATGATTCTAATAAACCTCGGATCCTCTAGGGCTGTTGCACCATCTTAAGGCAAAGCTGCACCACTTGCACTGGTCCCGGCCTGCGCTCCTCCTAGGGCACCACGGGCACCGGCCCTTAATGAAGACCCACCCCAAAACATAGGGCCTGCTGCTCTCTTCCTAGCAGCTCTCGGCACTCAATCACTCATGCTACAGGCTCAATACAGACGCCTATTGGTGAATTCCAATACCACATTAGAATTTGAGTAACCTCACAACTAAGTTAACAAACAACTAACAATCACATGCATTAGAACATGAAAAGTCTTTCCTACTAACTATCCCATGACTCATCGCACCTTATCACTCCATACACAAACTATGCTCTGATATCACTTAAACGAGGTTGTCACACCCCAAGCCCCGAGACACGTGAACAACCCACCATGGTCATGTAAATGCGACATTCCCAAGTAATGTCGTCGACCCCATTAATTTTATTATGCGCATGCGGAACGTATTAAAAACCCCTGACAAATAAATTACAGGATAGGACAACAGGAAGAAAACAATTCAAATACAAACCAACATATTTTCATATAGTCAATCAGGGTTTACATACAACCAAAATGGATTAGAGACTATGTGCATCAAAAAGGGTCAGTCTGCACACTAGGGATCGGTCCACCAAAAAAGAACAGTCTTATGACTACTAGTCGGACTCGTTCGACGATCCCACATCCTTAGGTTCTGCCACCCAAGAGACTGGAGGCGATACGTTGACCACTCTACCGTCAGAAAGATCCGACACGCCTTCACCCAAAATGGCGTCCATCATAGCCAGCGGAATGTCCATGCTATCTAGTGGGCCAACCCTAATGCCATCGACCCCAGAACGAAACCAAGCCCTAAACATATAAGGTACTCTAGCATCCCTGGTCACCTGAACCCAGATAGTGGACCTAACCAGCTGATAGACCCACTCTGCGTCGTCTAGTGAACCTCCACTGGCATGCCACTCTTCTCCGAGGGTACCGCCATCTACGGCCCTGTAATATTTTTCCCACAATGGAGTGAGACATTGTCTCAGCAAGTTCACCCCTCCTAAACCCCTATTAGAAAGTAAATACGCCCCAAAGTGACCTAGCCACAACATCAAGAAGACTTACCTCACATTAGTCTTCATCTGCAGGTTAGCACAGTTTATATAATTCAACCACGTGCAATTATGATAGCCAAACAACTGTGGCACAATCACATTATCATAACAATTCAACCATTGGATCGTCTCAGCGATCAATCAACTCGGCCGATTACATGTCATTTTAGCAAATCAATCGCTGCTTCCAATCACGACCATATATGAAGGTTTAACAACCAGTGGCAATCACGGCCCCACTCGACACAACCTTTAATTAGGTGGTAGATCTCGGCCTGATGGGCACGACCTCTAATAGATGGTCAATCACGGCCCTATTGGGCAAGACCTCTAATAGGTGGTCAATCACGGCCCCACTGGGCATAACTTTTAATAGGTGGTCAAATATGATCGTTCTTCTATCAAATTTTGACACTTGGGATTTTATTTATAAAAAAATCCTTATTTATCGCAATCACACTCCATTTGCAACAATCAATCTTCAAATTCAAATTCTAAATACACAGCAGCGATCGGCACGAAATTTTGAGCAATCATAGTCAAAAATAATTTTTTTCCATTTTTTTTAATAATTTCGTAATATAATATAATATTATAAATTTCAGAATTTCAAAACAATTAAATAATTCAAAATTAAAATCCTATTATGTCCCATCAAGGTTTATAATTAATTAACCTTCTCTTAGCCTTAATTAAGCACCATTTAAATTAAACAAATCTCTTAATCCAATTCATACTTAAATATACTAAACTGCCCACCTAAACTCACTTAATTCACTTAATTTAAACTAAACACACTTAGGGTATCATTAACACTCTAATCAAGGTTTAGTGAGTTAAACTCACTTGATTAACTCACCGCTTGGACCAAAACGACGAGGGCGACGCCGGGATCAACTTTTCCAAAGGCGGGCCTAGCTTCCGGGGCCATGAAGATGGCCAAAATGGGCCTTAACCGGACTGCAAAACCCACTCTCTCTTGCTGCACGTTGAGGCCAAATAAGGGGAGAAACGACGACGGCTAGAGGAGGTAGAGGCGGAAAAGAGAGGCGGCTGCAGCTTGGTGGTGGCTCACGGCGGCTTGGCGGGGTCTCCGGGGACAGCTGGCAGCTCGGGACGACGGTGGTGACGGGTTGGCGCGAGTGGAGCGGCGAGGCACGCGCGCGGGCATGGGGTGTCACGCAGTTGTGCGAGGCGGCGACGGCAGCGCGGCACAACGACGGCAGATAGCGGGGGAGTGGCGCACGGCTGGTCGATGGTCGGGGGTTGGCTGGTTCTCCTTCTTCTCCTCCCCTCTCTCTCTCTTCCCAAGCTTGAAGATGATGGTGATGGGGCCTTTTTGGAGATTTAATCTCCAACCTCCACTTGTCAAGCCCTCAACCCTTGGCCTCAACCACCATGACATCATCCCATGTCATCTTCCACTCACTCAAATCCTCCACAACTTCTCCAATGGTTGCACTTTCATTTTCCGCCAGGGTCCAATTCTTGTATATCTAATTTCTTCAATTTTTCATTCAATTCTCTTCTAATTAAGTCCAATTAAAGTCCAAAAATTATCCCATGATCCTAATAAGGTATGTGACATAACCGGGCTTCCAATTTCTAAATTCAATCCCAATTTTCACGATTAAATTCAATCTAGTGCAATTTCAGCACGTCTAATCCACTAAGTAGCTTTTGGGGAAATTTTCTTGCATCCGACCCAAGGGTGATCAGTCCCCAAGTCTGACGCGTTAAACTTCCTTAATTGCTTCACTCAATAAACTAGTTTCCCTCGTGAGTGGCCAACTCTGAGAGACAAACTATATGCATAAATGAATTATCCGACTCAATTGACTGAAAATAAAATTGAGAAAAATCAGGATGTCACAGCGAAGGCCCATGCTCATGGCAAGTGAGAGCCACGACGCCTCAAGTGAGGCCGTCATGGCCCTCGCTTGGATCTAGGCAAGGGCCGCCGCACCCTCATCCGCCACAAGCAAGGGCCGCTACGCCCTTGTCAACCAACGAGTGAGGGTTTCGACCCTGGTTTGGATTTGGGTGGGGGCCGACGCCCTCACCTGTGGCCGACGAGGGCACGACGACCCTTGCAAGTGGCCGGCAAGGTCATGGGGGCCCTCGCCCCAACCATCATGTGGTCGGTGATGGTCAGCCGGCGACCTCGCCGGCCAAGGGGTAAGGAGAAAGGAAAAAAAAAGTAAAAAAGTAAAAAAATAATTTAAAAAATCTGAAAAAAATATTTAAAAATTATAATTTTTTTTTCACGTGGCGCCACATAAGACCACCAATGGTCATGTCAACAATTTCCAACTTATATTAGCCGGATTGACTGTATTGGTATCAATGTAAAAATATTGAGGACTAAATTGATCAAATTGAAAATTTTAGGACTAAATTGTATCAATACAAAAGATTTAAGACTTTTTTTTGGTACTTTTCCCGTTAACTTTTGCTGAGGTCTTCGTGTCTATTG
The DNA here is from genome assembly GCA_014182575.1 of Eucalyptus decipiens. Lineage (NCBI taxonomy): Eukaryota > Viridiplantae > Streptophyta > Magnoliopsida > Myrtales > Myrtaceae > Eucalyptus > Eucalyptus decipiens. Next base: position 3,716,501 of record CM024613.1, on the reverse strand, counting down.
CGGCAGCTAGTGTCGTTTTTGTTGGGCCTCTTGTGAGTATTGGTCAAACATTCTGAGAGGCTACTTTCCGTACGCAAAAAATAGCAGTACACGATCTTTGGCTGGCATTCTGCTATCCATGTTTCTAGTGCTCACTGTAGTAATTCTTAGTTCTTGCGTCACTTTTCATGTAAAGTTCAGGGTCACGTCCTTTTGTTCCATTTCTCCTTTTCATCGCAAGATTAGGATACATTAAAGTGAGTAGGAAAACTTGGTATGGGAGCAACTTGTGTCGTATTTCATCTCACGTTTTTTCTAAAGATAAAAGATATAAAAATCTATAAAAAAGAAAAAAAAAAAAAGCTTAGAAATAGTTTCCTTTAGTTAGTATGCATTTACTTTAGTCTTAGTAGATTAATTTTTGAGACAAGAAATAGGACTCAATTTGATTGTAAGGTATAAGGGTTGCTATCTTGAGGCTTAATAATAAGACTGGTACATTCTTTATACAGCACTTAAAAAATGATTTTCATGCAAAATATTTTCCTTTATCATGCAATGTTGGCGAGACAAATGCATCCTATTATTGTCAAAACTCGGGTCAATATCATTTTTTACAATGGAGGAGCTCAATCTCACGGGGGCATAGCCATTACGTACATACAAACGAAGCAAGTGCTGAAAAACAAGGTAACAGCTTGTGTCCGTCAACGCATCTTATTGGGAACGAAATCGATTCATTCGACAATGTCCGACTCAACCAGGCGCGCGCGCAACATCAACACATGCACACGGAATATCCCTAGGTACAGATGGAGCATCTCGGCTCCGTCGGATGGCCACAGATTGGGAGACAATCCTCAGGCTTGCTGCATTTCGCGATCGGGGCCATCCAGGCTCACGGTCTTGATGCATATGCACAGGCCGCCCACGCATGAGGGAGCATACCCAACGTCACACCGCCTAGGCCACAAAACCTTAAAAGAAGGAACAATTATAGTGTTGCAATAACGATAATAACTGAGGGATCGGAGAGAATATGAATGAAAGGGGCCACCTACATGATGCAATCGCCAGCAGAATTGCCAATGCCCTCAGCTTGCTTTGTCCCTTCAATTTTACTGATTAAGTCATAAATATTTTCATATTTGGTCAATTAAGTTCCTCTAGCTAATTTTGACTAGTAATTACTAACGTAAATATTGATTGTTTTACATTACATGACTAAGATGACTAGAGCTAACATTGATTTTTTTTTTTTCAATTTTTTGGTTTTATCTTTCTTTTCTTTTTTAACCCTTTTTTTAGTTTTCTAGATTAAGTACGGTCAACACTCACCGGCCCCAGGTGAGGCCGGTGAGGGCGTTGCGGTCCTTGCCAACTCTAGGCAAGGGCAGCGATGCCCTCATCAACCACTAGGTGAGGGTTTGTGGTTCTTACTATTGCTAGCGAGTGCTCGCCCAATGCCCTCGCCGACCACCATCATCACCCACACTTGGTGAGGGCCACAACGCCTACTCTATGGCTGACAAGAACCTAAGCAAGGGTCGCAACATCCTCACCCAATGTTATTGATGGTCAGTTGGCCACCCTCATTGGCCCTTAATCGAGGAAATCAAGAAAAAAAATAATTAATTATTAAAATTTTATTAAAAAATGTTTATTGGCCAAAAAGTGAAAAGATTTAGAACTCAAATGACAAAATTAAAATGTTTAGGATTTAATTAATAAAACTATAATAAGTTTAGAATTTTTTGGAGAATTTTCTCAAAGAAATTGAAATTCTATAAATAGACTAGGTCAAGCCTGCCCAATCACTAACCGTATGCGACTATAAACTCGCAAGCTATAGAAAATGGAGTGATCATATAGTCTCAGAGGAGTGGAGATCCCATGGAGTTCGTTGATGACGATTGACCCTACTTCCTCTTCCAAGCGTGCGAACCTTTGGTAAGGGTCGGACCACTTCAATCTAGAATATACTCACTCCTAATTGCCATTCGTGCTACGTAAGACGGCTAATATATAATGTCTGTAATTTCAGCTAAAATTAATTGGATGAACTAAAATTGAAAGGTTTACAATTAAATTGATAAAAATATAATAGATTTATAAATTTATGGACAATTTTCTCTGAAGAATTGAAATTCTATCCTTGAGCCCGGTGAGGCCCGCCCCGAGCCCGCCCGCCCAATCACCTAAAGTCGCAAGCTACGGAAATGGCGTGACCGAACTGTGTCGGAGGAGTCTGAGGAGATCCATGGAGTTCGTCGACGAGGGCCGCCCCCGCTTCCTCTTCCAAGCGCGCGCGAACCCTCCTCCTCCTCCGCCGTCGTCGTCGTCGTCGCCGTCGCCTTCCTCTCCTTCCGCCGCCGGTCAATGGCGGCTGCCGAACAAGCCCTTCCTCGTCGCCACCACCGCGCTCTCCGCCGTCCTCATCTCCCTCGCGCTCCTGTACGTCCCCTCCGAGCCCTCGCGGTCCCTCCTCCTCTGGCTCTCCCTCTCGCTCCTCGTCGGCCCCTTCGCCCCGTCCTCCCTCACCGGTGGCTCCGTCCGCGTCGGCCACGGCCCGGTCGTCGAGTTCCCGGATCCGCAGCAGCCCCCGGCCGGGGAGGATGCGAAGAAGAAGCCGTCTCAGAAGCGGCCGAAAGGGCAGCCTCCAGGTAATAATGCTGTGGTTTCACCGCCAATTGCTGAAATTGATGGTCGATTGGGGAAGAAAAGCGAGGGAAATGGGGTAGCGATTCAGGGGAAGAGTGATCTAGGGTTTCGGGAGAAGGAGAAGGGGAAGGGGAAGGAGAAGGATTGGAGTGAGGATGAGATCGAGCTCTTAAGGAAGCAGCTGGTGAAGAATCCGGCGGGGAAGCCAAGGCGGTGGGAGATCATCGCGGAGGCCTTCAATGGGGGTCACGGGGTGGAGAGCGTGATCAAGAAGGCGAAGGAATTGGCCGATAAGAAGTCGAGCGACAAGGACTCGTACGCGCAGTTCTTGAAGAACAGGAAGCCTCTGGATGAGAGGCTAAATGAGGAGGCGGATGGTAACGGCGGTGGCGAGGTCAGGAGAGAGAGTGAATGGAGCAGCGGGGAAGACATTGCGCTACTCAATGCATTGAAGGCGTTTCCGAAGGATGCGCCGATGAGGTGGGAGAAAATCGCGGCCGCCGTCCCGGGGAAGACGAAGGTGGATTGTGTCAAGAGGGTCTCGGAGTTGAAGAAGGATTTCCGGAGTTCTAAAGCTGCCAAAGAGGGACAGATGGAAGAATGAGGATCGGTAGGTTTCACTCAATTTTGACTTTGATTTACCATTGTTTGATCAGCAGATTGAATTCTTGAGTGGTTTATCGTAGACAGATTAGAGGATCGAATAAGATAAGTGATCATGAGCTTACAGTCCTGTTGGGATTCTATACACCATACACTCCCAATAAGATGGGCATGTCATTTTGCCACTGAATTATCTTCTTGTTATTGACCTTGTTTAGCTCTTTGAGGTATTTTTGCATTTGCTGTTACAAGACATAGAAACTTGTGTTGTATACAACAATTACAGTGGATCTGCTCGACTGAGTCAGACACCAATTTTTGAGGAATGAATGGCTATACTTAACACTGTTGTATCTCCTATTGGGCACGATGTGGACGCAAAATTGTTTGTCCAATGCTGTATTGTGTAGTTTCTCGGACCTTCAGTGCAAGACCTAGTTTCATGTTTGAATGTGTTAGCAATGCACTGGCAAGCTTTAGATGGAGAGAAGTAAATCTTTACAAGCTGCTGCAATGTGTGCTGTCATGAATCATTACTAATCTCCAAAGTGACTTCTCTGGATATCAGGTAGATTGATATTCTGTCACTTTACAGATTCGCACGGCATGGCATGAACATTCACATGATGTCAGTTGTAAGCTGCAGACTTCAGAGTTGGGCTTGTTTCTTTCCTTGTAGCTCCAGCATAAAGGAGCTAGCTTCACTTCGCTATGTTTCTCTCATTAAATTTGGTCTCTTCTTTCTATTGTTAGACTGTGAACTCCTCCAATTCGGTCATTTTCGCTGTTCTTCTTCCTTTTATAATCCCTCTGCATGAGCGTCTAGTGCTCGAACCAGGGCACATTTGCATCTAGTTAGACCATCCTCAGAAACCCTTGAGCTGAAGAATGGTCTTTGTAGCTATATGACACTGCTGATGTTGATGCTGCTCTCGTTTCAGTGCCATTCTCCTCCTAAGTTTGGGTGCTGTCTGCTTTTATCTTTCCCTCACAAGGCAAAAATTTAGGGGGTTCTGGTCCTAAAGACTTGCCTTCTTATAGGAACGCCTGCTGTTGAGAGTGCATTGACTTCTCTTGACTCGCAGATGTGCCGAAAATTGGTAAATCAACCTGAGTTTTTTATGCATCCCCTCCTCGGAATGACAGTGATGTAATTCATACAGCATGTTTTGAGAATTCCGGTCGTGCAGGCTTATGCATGATGACGATTGATTGGAAACTCTCCAAAGTCGAATATGCGTGCCATATGAAAATTATCTTCAATGCAAACAAAGGGACTTCTATGATCTCTCGGTGGACCTATTCTACGGTCATTACTTATCGTGATCTCATTATGTTTATTCCTGTACAAAGTGTCTTAAAACATCTGAAGTTTTTGAAGTTTTCAGCCAGTGATCGATGTCTGTTTTTTTGTAATCCAATGGTCACCGATTCCCGAGAAACGATTTCTCGGGGACTATAGAATCCTCCATCAAACTCTTCCAATGAATATATAGAATGCCACTATTTGTTTTTTAGGTTCATTCACTTTGGTTTTTGTCTTAGAATGGGAATCACATAATCAAAATGAAAGAGAACTAATTGGAATAAGCTATCACGGTCGGTGAATAATAACGCGGAATCAAATTAATTTAATGTCAATTTAAGAAAAAGAAAATTTTAAGGTAGGAACATATTTCAAAAGACTATTATACTAAGTTGCCTTTATGGTTCAAGTTTCGATCTCCTTATGCCTCGTCATTTCAATGCCAAACACCATTCTGTAATCACGGCAACCGATGAAAATGAAAACAAAAGATAAAATTGGGTTTGAAACATTATTACTTTCTTACAAGAACTGTGATGTCGCGTGCCAATTAATAATAAGATCGACAGAATAGCTAGCAAGACTTCAATTTTATTCAATATCTTTACATTAAGAATTAAGTAGTTTCTTTCCCACACAAGAAAGGAAGCGTTGTCTCTCGAATGAGTTCAATTAGGCAATGTCCTTTCCGACTCCACCTCCACGTCTGTCACCGCCAATTGGTCAAGTCGTATAGTTGTTATTCATGAATGATTCTTCTCGGTCCACAACATCAATTTCAAAGAATTTTCAATAATCACTTGTAATTGAATGAACAAGTTTCTAAGTCTCAAAGAAGTTGATGTGCACAAGAATTTGAAGATTTGTTTAGTCTCCCGAAAAAATTGTGAGTAATCAAGATTTGTAGCTATCATAAAAGATATAGCATCAATAATTCACTTGATATAAGAATTCAATATGATCGAGTCAATTGCTATTCCAATAAAGAGACATCATAGAATAAGAAACGCGATATTGATGAATACCATTCCACAATTGCAAAGAGCATGATGAGACTTACAGCTATCACGATGATAGTCGCTTGCATGTTTATAACTAAATCCCCAACTTCGACAAGAGCAAATGACCATCTAAGTGAGGATGTCAAGAAATCTTTTGATTTTTCTCCGATGGCATCTTGTCATCCTCTGGGTTTACCAAAAAGAGCAATGAAATTTGAGATCGCAAGTAAATAAGACAAGCTCTTAGCAGTGGAGGTCCACCTCCAAGCTTTAATCTCGTTTGACGTAAGCTTACTTATCCACAAATGAACTGTATAGTTACTAAAGTCGATTGTACACACAATATGATCGCAAGCATTTCTCCCAAATTGCTACAGCATATCATAAGCTAGTCCAAAATTACAAACCTTAGCTTAGCATTAATAGCATGCAAAGGCCATGTAATTATTCTCTACATTAGCATTTCTTTTCCGTAAATAAGCATTAATCGATATACATTGCCGGTCAAAACGTCCGTGACCGAGTAGGGACCTTCTCAATCAGAAGACCACCTTCTCAATCAGAAGTTCTTCTCGTTATCTAAGGGTAATCAGAACCGGGATCAGATCAGAGGGCCGGTTTCCAATATCTAATATCACGAACCGAGTTGGACCGGTCCTTGGGCGAGCCGACGGAATTTTAAGAAAGGAGAGAAAAGGGCGAGTCTGCAGTTTTTGATAGAGAGAGACTAAAGGGTGAGAGAGAAACGTACACACATAACAGGGAGTGACAGAGAGAGAGAGAGAGAGAGAGAGAACGTATTGACTGTTTTGGAAAAAAGCTTCCGCTGCAGCTCTCTTGCCATCGTGAGATGCCCGTTCACTGCCGGGCTGTCCATCACGCCCTTCCATTCTCGCTGCCCCGGAGTGTTCTCACTCGCTCCCGATCACCGTCCAGCAGCTCAGGCGCACCAGCAAACTAGACAAGTCGTCGCCTTCCTCTCAACGACATTGCATTGCAAGTTCCGGACGGCGGTGATGCGGCTCAGGCAAGAGGGTGGTGTCTGGGAGTCTGAGTAAGAGCCGGGTCGATTTGTGACAGATTTGAAAAAGAAAACCGAGTGGGTAGGTCCATACGTAGAATTCAGGACCGCCCAGAACCTCAGGCTTGTCGCAACTCGAGCCATCCACGGTCTTCTTGCAGTCGCATAAGCCTACCGTCGCACTGATGGGAACAAACCCAACGGCACACTGCTTAGGTTTGCAATCAGGGTTGACCTTGCAAGTCACGTGCTCAGCATGCGATGCCACGAAACCTTAAAAGAAGGAACGATCATTAGCACAACGATAATAATAATGATAATAAGTGAGGGATCGGAGAGAATGAACGAAAGGCGCCACCTACATGATGCAATCGCCAAGCAGAATTGCCAGTGCACTGAGCTTGGTTCGACACTTCTCCATTTCTCCTGGGTTTTGTTTACAGACAGAGAGATTTGGGTTTTGATTCTTGGAGACAGGCGTGGTTGATTTGGGTCAATGGGTCTTAGTATCAGATTGTCTCGAGTTTTGGTATTTTTGGATCTTGGAGAAATGCAAGATCCAAAAAATCGAAGGTATAGTTATATTTAGTTGCAGTAATTAAGAATGACGCTATTTCCCTACCGTTTTTTTCTTTATCAGGACACCAACGTCGGCAATTGCTTTGGCATTATCCGTATCCTTTTATCGGATTGGATAATAATGAGATTTATCATAAGGAAAAAGTTACAAAAAATTTCAAACTACACCTTCTATAACATATTTATCGTGAACTAAACCCCAAACCATGCTTCTTGTGATATATTTATTTACTCCAAAAATTTTATTGTGACATAAAAATAAAAATAAAAACCTCAAATTTGTACATATGTAACATATTTTCCTTTCATCAAAGTTTTGTTATATTATTTTTCAGCCAAAAAAAATGTTGTTTTTATTTTATTTAAGTCACATAGGTGCCACATCAACATGGTTTGCTTTTTAACATCCATGTAGGTAGATTTTTAATGATTATCATCGACAAAACTTTGATGGATGTAAATATGTCATAAAAATACAAATTTAGCATTTTTTTCGTAACTAAAAAAGACAACATCTTTTGTTGACAAGTTGAACGAAATTAACAAAAGAACTTGATTGTAGAGGTAAGCATTGGTTAGGTTGCAATCCAAGAACTGAACCAAACCGGCCAATTATGAGTGGTAACTAATTCCATTTTTTTTAAATCAGTACTATTAAACACCTTCACTAGTCTTCTTCTTTTTCTTTTTTTTTTTCAATCAAACACCAAGAACCAAACCATACCAATTGATTATGAGTGGTAATCCAATTTTTTTAAATTGGTATTGTTTAACACCTTCAATCGTCTTTTTTTTAATCAAATAGCAATATGTTCTAATAATCCATAAACTATAATAAACTCACATTTGTCAATATGGGATCTCTAACTTGGCTCTATTTTGTTTTAAAAAGTAGAAAGGTAGCATGTCTCCTTCCTTGCAAACCGATGCGGGTTCTCTCACTTGGGCTCTATTTTGCCTTTTCCACTTTTAGATCCTATTTGATAACTAGTCAAATAATACCCGATTCTATTATTTTGTTTCTTGGAACAAAAAAAGAACAAAATTTTATTTAATAACTTTTTTTTTGTTCTCGGGAATAAATCTCATAAACTTATCTAAAGAATAGATTGAAACAAAAAAATCATTTATGAACAGAAATTATTTCTAAAAATAGAATAGTTACCAAATAAATCCTTAATCATCCTAAAATAGTGTCTCGTATTGATTTACAAGACAAATGACATAAAACATTTTTTACTTTTAAAGCAATAGAGAACAAAATGGGAACAGTTGTGCTTAGCAAGACCGAGGACTAGGAGCCATAAGTTCGTTTTATGGTCGGCCCATCCAGGAATTGATCAACCCAAATTAATTGCATCAATTTAAGACATTGTTAGGACTTTAGAACTTCCAATATTGTTATCCCTAAGAAAATAGTTTAACATCACATAAGATCAAACACGTACATCGTGCCACATTTATCCCAAATTAATTTTTGGGTCACAAAAACTTTTAATCTAATACATTTATACCGCACTTACCTTGGAACTAATTCTTGTATCATAAAAAAATCCAAATAGGTACATTTTTGCCACACTTACTCCACTGTGATATAAAAATTTGCTCAATCTCAAAATTGTAAATCAAACATACCACCTCGCATGAAGAACTTATATATATATACTTTAGATAGCTCGTATTAAAGTGACTTTATATCTTCTTCTTTTAATGGCAATGCACCGATCGATCGATGGAAAGCTAACATTCAACCTCGAAAGGGCATAACCATTGGGGGTTCGCCCTAGTGGCCACCCTTCCAACATGGGTGAGGGGTTCAAATTCCCAACTTCTCAGGGGGGATGGGGATAGAGACGCGTAAGTTTCGATAGTGGGTTGCGACTCCCACGTCCTACAAAAGCGCGACAAATCGCAATGAGTATAGAGTAGGAATAGATAAGAAAAAAAAAAAAAAAAAAAAAAACCTCGAAAGGGCATCATTTTCTTGCTATAGGGAGAAAAGCAAGAAGGGCATTTAGGTCTTTTCACAACCTCCGTCCTCCCCCACAAAAACAATCAATCCCCAAATCCTGCAAAACCCTAATCCACAAAAATCTTGCGGAGGAACGAAGCTGCAGACGCGCCGCCATGGGTCTTCTCTCCTGGTTCAAAGGCTCTCCCAAACCTCAATCCGAGCCCAAGCCCCCCAGTGCGTCGACTGCTGCGAGCTCGCCCTCCGAAGCTCCCGGCATGAACGGCGCCGTCGAGGTCCCCCGGGCGGCCAACGTCACCGTCTTCGAGTTCGGGTCCGTCGCCGCCACCGCCGACAAGGTCACCCTCGCCGGGTTCTGCCCCGTCTCCGACGACCTCGAGCCCTGCCGCTGGGAGGTCCTCCCGGCGGCCGGCTCCGACGCGCCGCAGTTCCGCGTGGTCTTCTGAGAGGAGGAGGAGGGGAAAGCGACCCTGCTCGTCGGTATCCCGCTTTGTATAATAAGAGCGTAAATTGTGGAAATCCTGTCTTGGATTGAGGGGAGAAAGATATGATTTTGCTGTTATATAGATGATGACTGTTGAGGATGATGATTCATATGAACTTCTTGGTCTGTATCTGGATTGGGTATGAAATTTGACTCCATGATGATACACTTAAGGAAAATTGCAATTTTTCGTGAGATAAATTTGAGCGCTGCTGTGAAGGGACGTTGATGTCGATGAGTATGATTTGATCAAAAGAAATGGGATGCTTGCACTTTCACAATTCTCAGATAAACCACCTGCGAGCAGCACACTACACAGCTTGAAGATAAATTGTTAATGAACTTGTCTAATATATAAAGTTTGCAGTTACCTTTTCACATTGTAGATGCAGAAACCCTCTTGATTCAGCATTGCGAGATTACAATCTTGGCGACAATTTGATCTTCACAACTCATCAGTAAACCCAGAAGATAAAAATATAGAGAACAAGGCGAGAGCCTAGCATAATAGGCACTCTCCAAGATGTCTGCATGGTAATTCATTACCGTCCATAATGAGAAGAAGCTGCAATCATTAATCGAGAACTCTTTATCATTATCAATGCGAAGACTCGAAGAGAGGCTCTCATCATAAGCTCGGTTGCATTCAACTTGATAAGTCATCAATAGTGCTCACTTGAGAATGAACGCTTCTTATCTTGTCTCAATTAAAAATGTTGATGTCGAAGAAGCCTGTCAAGACAAACATGAAGTGCTCCTTGATCCTATTACAGGGAAATTCCCTGTCCCAACAGATTAATCCTAATGTCAAGCATGTGAACGGAAGCAGCAAAATTGTGAATGATCAAGTATGACACCTGACACCTGACACCCCACAAAACAAAAAGGGAAAAAATTGCAACGACAATCAGGGAAAACTTGTACCTGACGGTAGAATCTATCAGATGGATATTGCACATACCCTCAATTTAACATCGAATGCAAGAAGCCTCCAACTTGCTCTGTTTGAGGGTGGGGAGCAGTAAGCTCAATTCTTTTGCTGGTTCGTGCCTTAAGCAAATAGTAATTTCCCAGAAGAAGTGTGAGGCAGCAGGTACAATTCCAAGAACTACAATTGCATTTCTTTTTTTTTTTTAACTAGAATCTCACTCCATAACAGAGGAACTGATTGTTACCTTCGTTCGCCAAATTAGTTAATGTCGCAAACTTTTTTTCACTGCGATAACTTCTGATCTTGGCTGCTTTGCTACATCTACACCTCATTATTCAGCTGGTTTCTCCTTATACTTTCACAAAACAGCTCAATCTTCTCTCGATTAATATGATATCTCATGCGCAAACTGTGGACTGATATTACATGACTAGTGCCACTGAGTGTGTAACAACAAGAACTCCGTTAACTGACGCAGTTCAGATTAGAAACATAGGGAGTTATTAGATGCAATCCATAAAACAGTCTCGCTCATCAAGATTCCCAAGCAGGAGAGATAGCATTTCATCGGCTTCCAAAGATATTTTGCTCCCCGATAGGAACAACTGAACTCTCCCTTTCAGTGGTATCCAACTACATCCGGGAGTTTTCCGTACACCCTTCTGACCCATCTCCTTCCTCAGAATTTTCTCGTCAAGGTACTGTCCATTTGCCGCGGATACATTACACAACACCACATGGGCTGGTGCATTTAAAGGATCCAGTTCAAGAAGCTTCTTGGCAGCACGAGCAGCAATTTCGGAATTTTTCTTTAGTCCACATACACCAAGCAGAGCCCCCCAAACAGAAGAATTTGGTTTGAAAGGTAGCCGCAGCACGAAATCTTCAGCTTCCTCTAGTTTTCCTGCCCGGCCCAAGAGATCAATCATGCAGATATAGTGCTCCAGGCCTGGAGTAATTGCATAGACCTCCCTCATGGAATTGAACTCCTCCCACCCTCGGTCAACTAGCCCTCCATGACTACATGCCGACAAAATCCCCAAGAAGGTCGTAGAATTTGGGTGGCTTCCAGATTTTAGCATGGACTCAAAAACCTGCAGAGCCTCATTCACCAACCCATGGTTCGAGTAACCCATGATCATGGAATTCCACGTAACAATATCCCGATCTATCATGCTCATGAATATACTATGTGCATCATCTATCTCCCCGCACTTCGCGTACATAGAGATCAATGAGTTTTGAACAATCAGGTCATACTCAAAATTATATTTCAGCAAGAGGGAATGATACTGCTTTCCCTGGTCAAGATTTGCCACTGCACCAGCTGCTCCAATAAGAGTTGCGTATGTAAGATTAAGAGGATGAAACCCCTGAGTCCGCATTTCAGAGAACAACTCAATAGCCTCGGTGATCAGCTCGTTATGGACATAACCTGATATTATTGCTGTCCATGCCACACTATCCCTATCAGGCATGACGTCAAAGAGTTCACGTGCTTCAGAAACTTGTCCAACACTCAAAGAACCATCGATCATGGATGTCCATGAGATCCTATCACACATGGGTGCGGTGACAAAGAAAATTTTAGCTTTTTCGAGCTGTCCACTCCGAATATATCCGTTAATCATCAAATTACACAACTGGGCGGAGCAGCTCCCTATGTTTCTGACAAAAATGCGATGAGCAAAGTCCATTACTCCGAACAGAGTGTACATGTGTATCAAACTTTGGCTCAGCCTCCCATCATCATCATCAAACTCCATTCCTCTGATTACCAAGTTTGCATGTAGCTGCTTGCCAAGGCGACTAAATCCAGCCCCAGCACAGGCATATGCGAGTGAGATGAAAGTTTCCTTGTTTGGTTCGAGATTAAAATTCTTCTTTGTTTCAAGAAAAATAGACAGAGCCTCTCTGTAGAAGCCATTCCAAGCATACCCTCCAATCATGGCAGTCCAAGAAACAACATTCTGCTCGGGAATTTTCTTGAATAAAGTATGAGCTTCTTCTACATTTCCAATTCTACAATAACCAGTTACCATAATGGTCCAAGTAACAACATTCCTTTCCTCCATTTGTTCAAACAAAACCCTAGCTTCTTCCATCTTGAAGTTCTCAGTGTACCCTGAAATCATAGCATTCCAAGAAATTACATTCCTTACAGGTATTGCGTCAAAAATCCACTTCGCTTCTTCCAAATTGCCATTCCTAATCAACCCAACAACCATGGCGTTCCAAGAGACAACATTTCTCTCCGGCATATCACTGAACAACCTCTTCGCCTCGTCAATTCTCCCCGCATTTGCATACCCACAAAGCATTGAAGTCCATGACACAACATTCCTCTTCGGCATTCGCTCAAAAAAGCTACAAGCCTCGCTAATTCTCCCACTTTGAACGAGCCCAGACAACATCGCATTATAGGTCACTTGGTTTTTCTGCGGCATGATATCAAAGAGAGATTTAGCTTCATCAATGAAACCAAATCTAGAAATTCTCGATAGCAGCGAAGTCCAGTGCCCAACTCTGCCATGAGGTCCTCTCTCGGGCATTCTCTCGAGCATGTTCCGTGCATCTGGAAGCTGACCCTTGCGGAGATAATACAGTGTCCATCGAAAGGTCGAACCCATCATGGTATCCAGAAAAGAGCGCGAAAGGTATCTCGGAATCATTGGATGAGTGCTTGGCGTGACAAAGTCCGGAGCTTTGTCAACTGGGTGTTGAGACGGGCAAGAATGAGAAGACGACGATGGAGGATTTTAAATCTTCCATCGATTTTACAGACAACACGACTGTTGAGGTTATACGAAACGCGAGGCGGGCATCAACTGTATTTCAAGTAGGCTTTTTAATAATTCTCATTTATAAGGAAAAAAGAGAGAGATAAACTAGGTGGTACCAAAGCAGCAGAATGGTCAAAGGAAGAATTTTTGTCAGAAAAGGTGCTTCATTTACTTGGGATTTCCTCAAGCGGTCTAAAGTTGGCGCATATTATCTTGATTTTATCAACTTTCGATGGCATCAAATCGCTACCGACTCAAACTACTGCAATGGGTGTTCGTGGAGGATATCGTTCTTTCCACGAATATTTTCTCTTCTTTCCACGGTGCTTCTCTTCCAACGTCCATGAACGTTGTCTCATTGTCGGCACTTTTCTTCGGCGATTGCAGTTGTTATCGTTCTGTTTCGGACCGATGCCACCCCGCCGTCCTATCGTTTGCCCAGTGGCTAGAGCTACTAGTATGTTCATTGTGTATGGTGAGAACATATTACTCGAAGAATCAATCGATGACTCGACTTATCCAGTTGAAAGCAACCCATAATAGAATTTTGAAAAAGACCCTTGCGGATAGTCAAAAACGGATTATAAAGAGTTATCTTTTTGCTGTAACACCACCTTGCTCATGGAAAACAGAGTATTCCTTGTTTTTCTTCCCAAATTAACATCATCAGTGTCTGTACAACAAGAGGTTAATAAGTCATCACGCAACAAAGCTCTCGTCGGACAAAGCAAAAGAATCAATCACTCAAAACAATAATGACTCCTGCGTCAACACAGACAAATACGGTATCCGAGGTAACGAAGTGCACCGTCATACAAGATGCAAATGGTCTAAGGGGGTTCTCTTTGTAGCTGCTCCTATGTTGTTGTATCTCACAGTATGCTGTATTCGTCCTCACTGCTCGTCTGAATGAAGCACATGATAGCTAGCACAATCACGAAGAAAGACGACAGCTCCATAGCCAGAGCTCCCCAGCCAATGACGCCGGCGTGCTTCAAGATCACAGGTATGGCAATGCTTCCGACTGCTGAAGCTCCGGTTAGGAACTTCGTTGCGTTTACCCATCTATTTTATTGGTCACCAAACGGAATTATCATTCTCATGCATTCGCTCAGACAAATGGAAAAGGAAAAAGAAATGACAAGGACTCCTCGTTTGAGGAAATTGGACTAACCCACTATCAGATTCAGAAAATAGAGCAGAGCCATCAGAGCCAGCGAAGAAGAGCAAAGGCATAGGCAGGAGCACATACATGAGTACTGAAAGAATGAGGATTTTGTAAGTCATGCATGTACTCAAGCAACTTGAACCATGTACATAAAATGCATTTTCATATGACTGAAATTCAATTGCAAAAGGAATATGAAGTCATACAACATTCCTCTCTTGCTTCAAAAAATCTTTATAGGATCCAGAAGTACAATTTGATAAGCCAAAAAAATGACCAATAAATTAGCAAAGCTACTTAACCATGAAGGGCATATTGTCACTAGATATGCTAGTCAATGAGAAGTTCAACATAGAGACATAAACTCAGAACAGCATCTTACTGACAGAAAGGTAATTCACTTTGAAAATTCTTGACTTCTGAAACAAATTTATCCAGGAGTTGATATTTAAGATTATCACAGGCGTGGTCAACTAGAAAGTGTACATCAGGTAGATCCCCTAAGGTACAAAAGAAGAAGCATCAGTTAGGGTAACTTCTTGCAGTTATGTCTGTCTCTGGAAATGTTGTCATGACAATAGATCATAAGATGAAGCATTCCAAACTAGGGTAATTAGTTAGGACACAATCTTACTGATACTTGATTCAATCTCATATGACTATGAACATATTTAATTTTTCAAAAGCTAAGATGCCGTACAATAAAAGAAGAACTGGAGAATCCAAATTCCTTACAGAAGATGGGCTCATGCAAATTAAGGTTATGACATCTAATACTCCAGGATACAGTCACTTACAGCTTAGCATTGGCCACCAGTTATCATATAAAGCACATGCCTGCAGCACATCATTTAGAATGTCAGAAGACACTTGGTACTTTGCCGGGGAATCTTTTTGATTATATCACTCAAACAAAGTTCTGGTACGACCACTGATACTAACCAAAATTTGCAACACAATTCCACCAGAGACCAAAATTGCCAATAAAGCAAGTTTTCCTGAATGCAAGCAAGCACGCATATACCCTGGTAAGTCTGCCATTAAGCAAATCCAGTTCTGGTCACCTCATAAGGGATCGAGACTGAAATGAAGACAATTTCGATACACACATGTTAGAAGCCATCCCATATACAGGAGGAATATCAATATGCAGCAGAAAGAGGCAAAACACAAGAATGCAAAGTATGCATGGCCAATACTTCTAGAAACCCAACATATACATCCTCCAGATTAAAAGGACAAATCTCACCGAGTGCTTCAGCAGCCTCAATCTTCAATGAAGTATCACAGAAAGCAATTACCAAAAAATAGCCGAACTAAACACTGTCTAGTTATGGCATATGAATCGCGAGAAAATATAGGCACAACCATTTTAGCATGCAAAACACATTCAATCCAATGACTCGAAATAAACTGTATTGTGATAGCGATTGCTTCATCTGTCATTCAAGAAAACCAATGAAGGGCTCAGACCATCAGGTACAGGCACAATGTAAGCACTGAAGCAATTCCTAACTTCACGTCTTAAAAGTTGGTTGGTCAAATTCACAACTGCAAGTCAGTAACCAAAACAGAGAAGGAAAAAAATCACAATTTAAGTCTGCTTTCACGAATCTATGAATCATACATATACCGGGGTCTTTTCTGCTTCATCCTTATCAATCTTTCTAACCATGAGCCAACTACCCACAATTGGGTCACGAAAACGAAATCCCAACCCAGTAAAAGGATGGAATTTCCAGACCGGGTCTCCTTCCAAAAGTAACGAAACTACTCGAATCGCAAGATTCCGATCGAATCTGACTCCCCACGGCAAACGTCGCGGCAAACGTCGACCCTCTCCGACATTTTCCCAGATGCAACCACACAACGACATGGGATCTCCGAAAAAGGGCCGCAAAACAACGTCGTCGGATAAGTCTGCTCACGACAAGCGACGTCCGAGAAAATTTTAGACCCAACCGGCCGAATCAAGCTGCGAAAAGGGTACGGAAACGCACCTGGAAAAAAGGCTGGAAAAGGGTCGGAATTGCAGAGAAGATTCAAGAAAGAAGGAAGCTAAAGATCGAGCCTTGTCCGCCCGGAATCTTGCGTGCAATTTGCGGGTTCTTTAAGAAACGGCCACGGAAGAGGAAGGCGGAGGGAGAGCGGAGGGCCAAGGAAATTGCCAGCCGGGGTATTTTGGTTGCGTCTGATTAAATTTTTTTTTATTTATTTATCGATTTTACTTTAATTCTACTCTAACACTTTTGCCTTACCTCCTTACAAGGCGTTAGAGTCGAAATCCACTCTTGAAATAAAATCATCTACACCTCAATCCTCCTGAAAATGTGGGGATTTGAACCTGTCACCTCCTTTTTTCAAGTTGGAAGGATGGTCACTGGGGCGTCTGATTAAATTGGAATGTACTCTTAATGCATAGTGCCAGCAAATTTAAGTTTTAAAGATGAAAATTAAAATGCTCATTTCAAAAATAGTTTGTAGACACCACTAGAGAGTCGAGACTACATGGATGCAATAAATTTAGGTGGTATTTGGTCTTCTTAAAATTAACAACTTGCCCATTCAATTTTACAATGACGTTCATTCAACTTTGGTAAGATGCTTATTTCTGAAATTCATAATCATTTAATGTATTTTCAATGTGACAAAGTTTTGCATAATTTTAAGGAATGTAACTCATGTATTGATTGATTAGCAAATTGGGTCATTCATTTTTGTAATGTGAATGACAGCTTAATTTTAAATAGGCTACTAAGGCTACTAAGAAGTTGATTCCTTTATAGATAGAAGACCAAGTTGGATCTAAATTCGATAAGTAAGTTTTGGTGTAACTTCACCCTTTTAATACCATATATATGTATACACACAAGAATTTCTATTTTAAAATATGTAGGATATTTATTACCATAGTATTTTTCTAAAACATGAATGGCATGAACTTTGGGGAAAATTGTAAATAAGGTCTAAAGTGGGGTCATTTTCTTAAAAAAAAAAAAAAAAAAAAAAAAGGGCTTAGAGTAGACGTTGTGTCAAATAAGGACCTAAAGTGCCCAAATCAGTCTCAAATAAGGGTCTCAATTCGTCTGCTAGCAACTATGTGACTTTTCTGGCTATATGAACAAGGATAATTTTGTCTAAATAAATTTTGAATTAAGAAAAGCCAAATTTATAGAGGTAAAAGACCTAACCATGCTTCTCTCTTTCCCCCAACGCAAAAAACGAAGGTTGACTATGAAAGCTTGAGGGATCAACTTCGTGTGACTAGCGGTGTGCAACCTGCGCCTACACCCAACTGTGGCGTTGATAGGGGACTAAGGGCACGTTTAGTAACATTTATGTTAAAAAATTGTCCCATAGAATAGAAATAGAAAAATCTATTTATGTTTCGAGGAATAATTTTTTAACAAAAGAACGCGTTTGGTAACTACACAAATTTTCTGGAATACAAAAGAACGGCGTTATGTTTAGTAAACTTGTATAATTTTTTTGTTTCTTTTAATTTTTTAATATTTTTATTTTATTTTTCATTTTTCCTTTTTTCTTCCTTTTGGCCGGTCATTGGCCTCAACCATGGCCGGTGACCGGCCAATGAGGGCTGGCGGCCTCACCTAGCCACCGGCGAGGCTTGGCCTCGCTTGGGGCCGGCGACGCTTCGGCAAGGCCTAAACTTAACATTTCTGTTTAAGTTTATAATTGGTTGTCCCAAAGGCTACCAATGAAATGGAACAAGTCTCATTTCAAGACAAACTTAAACTGTAATGCTTCCTTGAATAGTTGATGTGAAAGCTTCAACGAGCATTACTATGCTAGGAATAAGCCTATAATCACATTGCTTGAAGCTATAAAAGTGCAACTCATGGAGAGGATTCATAAGCAAAGGGATTACTTAACTAAGGGCACGTTTATGAAGGCTTTTGGGGAAAACCTTTGAAGAAATGCAAAGGCCTTTAATTTAAAGGAAATAAACTGTTTGGTAAAATGTAATTGAAAAAAGCCTTGGGAAGTGACTTTGGGAAAATGTTGTTTGATAAACATATAATTGGGGAAGTCATTTGGTGTGACCAATTTAAGCTTTTTTAATTTTAATATATTAATAAATTCATAAATAAATAAAAAATCACATCAAAGTGGACTTTTTCTCAATAAAAGAAAGAGTTAATACCTTGAAAAACCCTAAACTGGTACACTTGTGACAAATTTACCCCAAACTATTTTTTTGACCATGAAAAACCCCAAACTAGTGTACTTGTGACAAATTTACCCCAACTGACTATAAAAAAACCTAAACTAGTACATTTATGACAAATTTACCAAAAACTAATTTATTCGATTGCAAAAAAACCCCAAAATGATAAATTTGTAACAAATATACCCTTTACTAAATTAGATTAATACCACAAAAAAAAATCACAAAAATTGTAAACTGTGACAAATGGAGTATAAAATCCTAAATTAGTATACCGGTCAACTGTCACGTGTCATTTAACTTAATAATTTGAGAATGAAATTTAATAAAAACTAACAATGCGTAAATTTGTCACAAGTGTACCAGTTTGGGGTAAATTTGTCAAAGGTATACCGGTTTAGGGTTTTTGGTGGTCAAAAAAATAGTTTTGGGTAAATTTGTCACAAATGTACCAGTTTGGGGTTTTTTAGGGTATTAATCCTAAAAGAAAAGAGTAATTTCATTATAATAAACATGGTTACAGATGCATCGAGGAAAGAAAGAGGTTATCATTGAAAATTACAAGCATCCTTAAGTATTTAATAAATTCATTGTTATTTGATCACATAAACTTGCTATATCAGAAAATAAATTATCATTTGAAGTACTAGCCATTTATTTGTATCACCAAAATCAACTAAATATCCATAATTAAGATTCAAATCTGCTCTAGCAAAATGTCTATCATTGATGGCATTTCATCGTATATAATTATGCAAAGTCATTATTATCATAACAATTTTTACTTACATACACAGATTGATTTTCAGTAGAATTTAATTCATTCATAACATAATTTCTTTTCCAAATAAACACAAAATTCGCCATACACAATCTTATATCACTACACATGCTTATGGGAGTGGAATAGCATAAAATCAATGACCAATCAACGTCAACTTAGGGCTGCAACAATGGCGAATCAGCAAGTATTGACGAGGTTCCAGCAAATTCCAAACAAGTTTGAAATTGAGTACCAATGTTTTTTTTTTTAATGAAGAAATAGAACTTAAATACGCTTATATGACTATAATAGATCAACAATCTAGTAACGAAGGCAATAATTAATCAAGAACTGAATGAAAATACACACAGACTTAGTTCAGGAATTTCATCAAACGGGTGGTATACATTTCGGTAGAGGAGCACCAATTCAGATTATTAATACAGCCCCAATCAAGCATCTAAGCTAGACTTCTTTCATACTTGAAAATCTTCTTGGCCCCTCCCCCTAAGTAGCTGCAATAACAAAATGCAAAAGAAACCTTCTTGTTCTTCCTCTCACGCTTTTGAATGCCCATTTTTTATAAACCCTACCTTAGTTGGTTTGTCCAGATGAAGATTTTCCTTCTTTTTATTTCTTCATTCTCTTCATTTTTGTCTAGGCATAGACTTTGAAAAGGTGTTTTCTTTTTGCAAGTCAAACAAGTTTTCATAAAAACAATCGTGCACACAGTCGATTTGTACACAAACAGTAGCAATAGCAACAGAAAACAGAGTACATGTAATTTAGTTGAATGAAGAATGATTAGTTATAGCGATTGACAGCGGATATGAGTAGAGAGATAGCATAAACAACATTAAGGAATGGAATCATTGAAGTAGGGAACCGTGAACGAAGTTCAAGAACTCCTGCATTATAGAACTTCTTCACTAGGGCAAAACCGTTGAAATCAACCATTGAAATTAAAAGAAACTAGCAATTACTAAACGAAAAAGGATGCTACCAGAGAGAGGCAACTGAAGAGGCGAGTTTCGACAGGCGATTGGAGAGATGAGCTTCAACGATTGAAGAGGCGAGCTTTTGTAGGCGACTGGAGAGGTGAGCTTTGAAGTCGTAAGAAAAGCGAGATCTCAAGAAAAGCAAAGGGAAAGACAAGTGACTCCTTGGAGTAGAGGATTAGGATATCTATTTGAAAATGGTTAAATTTGGATTTTTAATAAAATTCTGAGGGTAACAAAGGAAAAACAAAATTTTTCTTTAATTGCCTCATGGCTTGCCGAGAATGTTGGAAAGTCAAAGAAATCTCCTAACCACCTTAGGCTTTTAGCCTTCAAAAGCCTAACCCTTGCATAATGGGATTTCAAAATAATTTGCCAAACACCTACAACTTGGCCTAAGGGGCTTTGAACACCCAAGGGGTTTTGGGAAAGTCATTCCCAAACACACCTTAAGTACATTGGTGTAATTTGTCCTAAGATCCAAGAGATATCGGACCTTCAAAAAGAGCATTCAACATTGTGGATCCTTACATGGAATGGGGAGAATGAGTTTGAATTAAGTGGGTCATATGAAAATATGAGAGTTGTTAACATCAGACACAAATCTTGTAACTGCAAAAGATGGGACATTAGTTGAATCCATTGCTGCCATGCTATGGTAACTCTTGTACATTTGAGGAAGTAACCTGAAAAATGGGTTCACACGTGTTTCAATATCGAAACATTCAAGCAAACTTATGGTCATGTTGTGCATACTATAGATTTCAAGGATACATGGCATGCTAGAGAGCATTTACTCCCACTAGATGTGCTTAAGCAAATTGGCAGAAAGAAGAAACAAAGAACAAAGTTGGCGAATGAAATTACTAATAACAATTCAAAGACAAAGAAGTTGAAAGTTATGCGAGAGTCTATAAAAATAAAGTTGAAAAGACAAAATACCACAATTACTTGTAGAAAATGTGATGGGTTAAGCCATAATAGGTATCATTGTAAGAATCCATCAATATCATCAATAATAACAGCAGCATCATCAGCCCAAGCAACTCCTACATTTGTCTCATGCTCACAAGGTGTGGTAGAAAGCATTCTCTTAGCCCTGACATCATAAACTGAGACAGCTAATTATTTGCGTCATTTTTAGCAACATTTTAAGCTCGATATTATCTATAGGAATAGTGAAAATGCAAGTATCAATCTATACTTAACTTTATCATAAAACCCTCCTTACTTGTGTGCCTTGTTTTGACTAATTATTTATATTTTGTAGGTAAATAGGAGGATTTAAATATCTAAACATGAAAAAGATAAAAAAAATGAGCAATTTTTTGGAGATATACTAGACCAACAAAACCAACAACACTATCGCAACCCAATTTTTCGGGTGTAAACCACCTACTAGGGTTAAGCTTAGACTTAACTCGGGCTCTCCCAAGCCCATACCAATTCGCGACTTAGGTTTAAATTCTTAATATGCAAATAGATTTTATCTAGGAGTCGCCACTAATCTATTTTTTGGTGGGTCGATTAGAAATCAAGTAAAATAACGGGAGATTTACTTTACTCCTACGAACCAGAGATTATGGGTACCGGGACTTTGTTACACTAGATTTCTCTAATGCCCTTTCAGTACAATTTCTTTTATTTTCAAAAATGTTTGTGCAGGCAGCTTGAATTGATTTTAAATCTACTTCCCTAACATGTGAAGCGATCATGCGGCTGCACAAACCACCAATTTAACACCCAAATAAAGCAATAAATAAATTGCAGGACTTATCTCGTAGCAACGAAAGCATCTGCGTTGTTAGTTTAGAATTCACATCAGCAATCATAAATATGATTTCTAATTAACACGCAATTTCTTTTTCTTTTTTTTTTCACTTAATTAAGAGAATCATGCTTTATGCAATGCATGCCACTAATCTAATATAAAATGATATGACATGGCAACATGGCTTAGCTATATGACCTAGCTCTAATGACATGCAATTTCTAATTAGGTGAACCTAGCAACAATTACTAAATTATGTGCATTTCATGAACCTAACGCTATATGACATGCACATGATTTTTTTTTTTTTTTGATAAGCATGCAATCGATCCTAATATGCAATGACGTGCAAAAAATGTCATAATTCTAACTTTTTCTTTTTTATTATGAAATTCGAAATTAAAATTGCCAAATAATTAAACGTGTAATACAAATTCAAAACTAACATCCTAAATGATTGCATCTTTTTGGATTTTTATTTAAGGAATTAAAAATAAATAAATTTCCTATTCTAAACATGGAAAATATATTCTAACATGAACCTACCTAATCTAACTCAAATGTATATTTTTGGGTTTTTCTTTTACGGGAGCAATCAAATAGAGGCATCAAAAAAGCACGACACCAAATCATATCATCCATGTCCATTTAATTTTGGGAAATAAATTGACGAATCGTATCTCGCACATGAGATCGGATTGGCCAATTTTAAAATAAAATCACGAATTGTATCTCAAGCGTGAGATTGGATTGGTGATTTTTCCGTACGATTGCGGATCATATTTCGAGCGTGAAATTGAACCGTCAATCATATGTACGTTACGAAATTAGGAAGAGTTCCCAATTTAGAAGGCATACTTGAAATTACGGATATCATAGCATATCGGGAATTTTCATTATGTGCATCAACGGATATTTCAAATAAGGTAACAGAATTTTCGAATATCAAAATAGATTAAATTTTCACCTAATTCGAATATTGATTTCCAAATTCCGATCCTCGAATGGCTACTCACGATGCAACGTGGTGGTGCTCGGTTGCTCGAAAGTCGTCCGATGGGCTCCACGAGACCTGCAAAGAAAGACCAGTATGTGTCGTTGAGGATTCTGCAGATGACCTAATGGGCCACACGGATGCGGCTTGCATCGGGGATGGCAGCCCAAACTCGGAGAAATCGTCAGGACTCCGAAAACACTCGTGGGAGTGGAACTTGACATCAGAGCTGGCTTGAATTCACGGTGGTGTCTCGCGGTGACTCGGTGCCGAGAAATTATGGGATTCACTTGGGACATTGAAGCGCAATAGCGGGCAAAGTGGCAACGCGTGGCAACAAAACCCGAACATGAACAAGGACGGGCATGCAAGGCACGAACTTTGATGGATGCCTAAAGTTTCAAGAGATGGGGCTAATTCAAGAAGACTCTTGGACTCCAAATTGATGTGGTGCTTTTGACCAAGTCCACGTATTCTTCTGATCCAGAAAGCCTTTCCCAAGAATTCTTCAATTTGTTGCCGTAAATCTGTGAACTATGTGGCTCGCTAGGAAGTTCGCCTGGATGTGGCTGGGATGAGGAGTTTCGTCCGGACTAATAGAGAACGTGATTTGAGCGGCAGTGGCTGTGAAGAAAACTGGCGCAAGGAGACACCGAGAGTGGCTGTAGATGATGCAAGGACAGGATTTGCCGTGAGGGATCTTTTATCGACAAAGGGCTGCGTATGCGAGGAGGGTCTCGACTGCTACCCTTTTCTCTTCCTTTTCTCTCTCAATGTAGCCGTGTATTCAATAGGTGTGTGGCCTCCCTCTGAAACCCTACGCAAAAAACCTTTTTATAGGCTGAAGATTAGGGTTTTATTTTCCCTTTCAAATCAGCATCCGCGAAGATTTCTTTTTCGCACGCAATATCACTTTTTTTTTTCCACATCTCCTGATTTTATCACCTAAAGATAAGATTGCAACCTGATTTTCTTAAATTCCAAAAATCCACCGTAATATTATTTCAAATCTCCATTTAGGTAATTTTTGTCATTAAAAGAAAACGAGCTCGGGCCAATTTACTTGCTTCGTGGGCTTAGTCCGACCTGCCAAATTAAAGCTTAGAACTACTAAATCAAACACATTTGTCACCGACCCAATATAAATGCAAATTAAGAAATAAATGTACCTAAAACTATATGCTATGCAATTAACTATTTTTTCAGGAATAAAATTAACCCCTAATTTTTTAATGCAATAAATAACTAAGCGGGTCGCCAAAATTTAGGTGTCAACAGCAACACGAACTCTTTTTTGTTTTATTGATAGTTGATATGAATGGGTCTATATGAGTATGTTTTGGAAGCATCTTAGAGAATGTTTAGATCTACTTTGTTGGAAAGATGTATTATGTTGTGTTGTTTCTCTTTTCCATCAAATAATATGGATCAATTCAAATTTGTCTAATGCTATTTAATTTGTTTTGCTTTCTTTTGAGTTGTGCCTATTGTTGAGAAGAGTTGCTTTTTTTTTTTTTTTTTTTATAATCAATTTACTCATATGGTCTTTTTATACTTTTTTTCAATTTGTGCCCATTGCTCATTTTTGTTGTTGGCAATAGATCCACCACATACGTCGGGGTGGTGGGTCCTCCGCTAATGTCGCCCCAAGGTTTGTCCGCCAGCTGTCGGCTTACGGGGTTCCCTGGGTCATCAAAAAAAAAAAAAAAAAAGATCCACCGCATCATCATTAAGCTCAATACAAAAAGCATCATCAAGCAAGCATCATGATGATCATCAATAACTCATCATTAAACACTTGAATTCATTAAACTTTAATATCTGCATTACAAAATATGTGTGCATAGCATGCACAACAGATGAGTTTACAACACTTAATAGAAAGCTCCACTAATCACAGCCCGCCCTATTATGGATACATTTTCCTAAATGTAATACATTATTACCCATGAAATCATCTTAATGCATAATAGAATCTTTTCTCTTTCTACTTTGTTAAAGGTGGGTTTCAATCAACCTTATTTTCACAAGAGCCCAAAGATGATTTGGCGGCTTGGATATAGGCTCCTAATCTAATATGCAAATATCAATATACACCAAAAGATTAGACAAGTGCTTTAATGCCAGCATGAAATTTTTTAGTATCAAGAATGGCACAATATTAAATCATGCTTCAATGAAGAACTGCTCAAGTTATGTATCTAGGTCTGCAATGAAAGTAACTCACCTTTGTGTAGCTGTCACTTGATTCGTCATACAAAAGTGGGCGATAATGTGTTTTCACAACGGCAATTCGCTCTGTCAATGCTTCCAAAGGCACACCTAACCAAACACTAATCCCCCGTCTTATGTATGTCCTGAATAACAGGTGAAATTGCATATCTAATTAAAACATTTCACCAAGAAAAAGAGCAACATTGAAAATATGTATGGGATGGAATGTTCCCAGTAATTGTTTATGCTAATACTTCCACTATTCTGCAATTGCAATAATTTCAAAGTGAAAATGAGGAATTATAGATGAATCTGTCACAAAAACCATATCCATGTACTTGAGATAGGATCTTGCCCATGGTGGTTTTTCCGGATACCATCATTTTTGCAAATCGGATCAATCAAATGAGTACTAGAGACATAGTTGTCAAATCAAACCAACAGAAGATCAAGGAAGAAACTGACCAATGAAATATATACACTGCCCACTTATATATGGCTCAATCTTTTGTGATTTATTATGCAATTTTATCAATTTTAGTAAGGTACATGCTTGTTTAACAAGTAAACAAATTCACTCGTATGCATTTGCATCTTACTTCACACAAACACCCTTATAAAACAAAATGATGCCAGATTACCAGCATCATGCCTATGGCTTCAATTAGGCAACCAGAAGATGGGATTTAGTACCTTCAAGATCAAAGCTTCATCAAAAGGAGAGTTGAAACTTCGAAATTGCAATCTTGGAGTTGCAAAATTGGTCATTTACATCACTACTGATATTCAACAAGTTAGACAAACAAAAGAAGATTATTCAAGGAGCCCCAAAAAAAAGGCCTTATTCCATAAAGTTCATTGATGAAGAAAATGAAAGTAGAAATTGATGACACACCCATATGTATAGCTACTTAATAGAATCTGAACTTTGGCAAACGCAAACAAAAGAAGAGCACAAAAACTTAAAGCATGACAATCGCAGTAGAATCTGCCTTCAATTTATACAAGTGGGGAAAAAAATGATAAACATAATTGCATCATGTGGATACAAGTAAGCAAGACTAATCATTCTATTATACATTAATAGAAAACCTCAAAGCTCTCCACCCAACTACCCAACTAAATAATGCCGTGTTCGCATTTTGGGCAAAGATAGCTCATATAATCCATTATTTCCTAAGGTCATGGAATAAAGTGTGAAACTTTCCTCAAGTATTATCCTTTGAATGATTCCAAAGGAAGAAACCATTGATAAAAATTAACCACAATTCACAATTCATTAGATCAAAAGGCATACAATAAAACAAAAATACCTACTCATCAAAAAATGTGGACATAAAAAACTCAATATGAATTACCCCCGATCTTGAAGTGTAAAGTTGAACAAGAAATCGATGTAAGAGTTACTACCTCCTGGAAACTCTTGGTATGAACACGACACTTAATAAAGAGCCGATTTTTACCAATTGAAACTTCTTCCCATAATTTTCGGGAAACTGGCAACAAGTAGCTCGATTTGCTTTCAAGCCTGTTCGAATCAACCCACGCTATTGTTTGTTTACTTTCCCATCAACACTCACTAATCACACACTACTACCAGTTGCACACCATTGCAGGTCGCACGCTACTACCGGTCACACGTCACCACGCGCTGCTGCCAATCGCACGTCGTCATAGGTTGCACATCACCGCCGGTCGCATGCACCATTCGAATGCCGCCAAGAGGTCAAATCTCACCTTAATTCTTTTAAGTGTGTTGGGGGGAGAAAGATACATGATTGGGATTTTACCTTTATAAATTTGGCTTTTCTTAATTCAAAATTTTTTTGGATAAAATTATCCTTGCTTCGGTCATCGAAAAAGTCACATAGTTGTCGGCAAGGCAAATTGAGGTTCTTATTTGAGACTGATTTGCGCACTTCATGTCTTTATTTAACACAACATCTACTCTATGCCCCCTTTTAGAAAACAACCCCATTTCAAGTCCTTATTTGAAATTTTCTCTGAACTTTATAGCATTAAGTAAATGCTACTAAAAGATAAAATTCCAATTAAAATTTATCGAATTCTCATCATATATTTTTCTTACAATTGAACAAACGAGTTAAAACTATTTTTCCAATCCTTTTCCTCCCAAATATTCCTTTACACCTAACATGAATCAAAGCATTTCATTTATTCTTTTGGCAAGCTCAATTCAAACTCTATAAAGGCTGTTCAAACTTGTAATTACTATTTAAACAAATTTTATCCAGACCCCCCCTCACTCCAAAAAAAAAAAAGAAAAATGAAGAAAAGAAACCAATTGCCATAAATAATTTTCATTATCTAATTTGATTTCTTGCTTTGAAAATGAACATCTTAGTACATTCATCCATTAATTACTTACTTACTTTACCAATCTACCGTCCCACGAAACAGCCGAATAAGAGCAAACTGCAGTTCCGACCTCCAGACATTCCGATGCAGAAAAGAGGTTAAAAGAAAAATGTCGTCCGCCACGCCGAAGAAGCGCCTAAAACCCAAAATCTCTTCTCCCTCTTCGTCCCGGCGATCGCCGATCGCGCTGGAGCCGCCGCGGCACCTGTTCCCGTCGGGGCAGGAGCTGCGGCGGCTCGCGGCGGTGCTCGCCATCGCCTCTTCGGTCGCCGTCGCCTGCCACTTGTTCGCCAGCTTCCTCCGCCCCCAGACGAAGCCCTTCTGCGACAGCGGCCTCGGCCCCCTCGACGCATTCGCAGGTTCCCTCCCTTTTTTAATGTTGATGGGTTTCTCCTGTCGTGGGTCTTCGGTGCCCGGTTCGTGGCTCCGTTTGTTGTTGCGCTCGCGTTCTTTTTTTTTGTTAATTGCGTCGTTGAGCTGCGATGAGAAGCAGAATTTTAGCTGGGATTATGAGTATAAACGGCCGCTCGAGTTGGAGTTCGCTTTCCGTATAATGTAACTTCCTTTTGGCATGCTCAAGGTAGAATCTTTAGCAAGATCAGGTAGCTGCTCTCACATGGGTAAGTCTTGATCATCTGCCTGTTGGCCCACTTGTTGTTTGTGTTCTCTCCATTTTCGATGTTGGTCGGTTTCTCTAGTCATGGGTCTTCGGTGCCTGGTTCGTGGGTCCGTTTGTTGTTGCGCTCGCGTTCTTTGTTTTCGTTAATTGTGTCATTGAGCTGCAATGAGAAGCGGAATTTTAGGTGGGATTATGAGTATAAACGGCTGCTCGAGTTGGAGTTCGCTTTCTGTGTAATGTAATTTCCTTTTGGCATGCTCAAGGTAGAATCTTTAGCAAGATCAGGTAGCTGCTCTCACATGGGTAAGTCTTGATCATCTGCCTGTTGGCCCACTTGGTGTTTGTTTTCCCTTCAATGTCGGAAAACTGAAGGTGTTTTTCTTTGGCACATCGTACTGACATGCTGTGCGTTGGCATTTTGATGTGTTCTTTTTCTTGAAGGCGTTTTGGTGTTTCATTATGGAAAGACTGAACTATTTTTACCCAAACTGTTTCTCGCAGAACCTTCCGGTAGCAGTTTTGTTTTGCAATTCTATGTTTGAATTACATGGCTATAATTACCAGGTAATGCTTACGTCGGCAGTATTGTCATATTAACTGTCGTGACTACAGATGATTGTGAGGCTTGTCCAAGTCACGGAGAATGCCATCAGGGCAAACTGGATTGTGCTCATGGATACCAAAAGGTTGGAAGGTCATGTGTGGAAGATGGAGATATAAATGAAACAGCCAGGAAACTTGTATGTTAAAAGAGTCATTGATTCTGCTGTACTTGTAGTGTCATTTTGGTTCGGTGGAATATCTTGATGCCATTCGTGTAATTTATCATCTTGATTTCAGTCAGAATGGGTTGAAAATTTTCTTTGTGAAGCAAATGCTCAGCTTCTATGCTACGGGACTGGGACAGATTGGGTATGTTCTTGCTGTCTCTTCCTCTGTCTCTTTGGGACAATGACATCCTCATTTTAAGTCTCTTTACTTTTAATAATGTTCCACATTACTTGTTAGCTCAAACAACTAACTAAGTATTGTCAGGTTCCAGCTGAAGAGATATGGAACAATTTGGATGGACACCCACTGATGAAGAACTTTGGCTGGGACACTGCTAATTTCAATTATACGAAACAGAAGGCAGTAGAAGCCGCTGGAAAGATAATGGAGAGCAGGACAGATTTATCTGGGTATTTTGTTTGCATTTATTGAAAAGTCAGATGAAGGATTATAATGAGGATCCTGCATTTATATTTTTTGGTGCTTTTGCACAGGATGAAAGTGCTGAAGTGTCCAGACTCGGTAGCGGAACTTTTCAAGCCATACACCTGCCGAATCCGTCTATGGATTTTCAAGCATGTGTTATTGGTTGTGCCAGTTTCTTTGCTGGTATTCCATTCTTGGGCAGATCTCACTGTTTATGTTATACCATCTATGCTACCAAAGCTTGTTGACTGTGTTAAGGTATACAGCTCGTGGCTTCTGCAATGCTAATCTGGAAAGTCCGTCGCAGATGGATTTTGTCAACTAGAGTGGAAGAGCTTTATCATCAGGTAGTCAAGGGATATATCTGGCTGATTATAAAAAAGTACTTGTTTCATTGGAGATAACTAAAAGTAAAGATAAGACGTGAGTGTAATTTGATTCATTGGAGTCAGCACATGCTTTGTACTCATTAGAGCTGTCTCTGCTATATTAGCACTCTTGTCCAGTTGTCCTCATGGAGAACCTGCTTAAACCTGGAATACATTCACTAGTTATTGTGACCCATCTTTTAATCTGCAATTTTTTTGCCCCTTCAGGTATTTTTAAGTCACTTCTCTTAAATGAGGACTTCGACTGCCTGTTTTTGTGATGATTAGGGGCCTTGAGCTTATGTTTTTTTTCTTCCATTATGAAAGTTAAGAGAGATGATTTGATAGAATGATTTCCAACCTCCTAAACAATTGAGAGATTAGCTAGCCAATAATGAGACACCTCGAGAGATTTAAATCTCCCTGTTCTTCTGGCCATGGCATGATTATTCTGCTCGGAAGGGTAATAAAAAGTCATACAGTTAATGTGGAGTCAATGTCAAATAATGATGACTTTATTATTGCCCATATTTCTATTGCTGATATTCCTGCTACCTGGCAAGAAATTTTTTTTTAGATGGGACGTGATATTTGATCACATAGTGCAATGAGAATTGTCTATGATGTCAACAGAATAACTGTACATGGAACTCTATAACAGAGGTCTGGTGTCCAAGCTTAATGGGCTATTTAAGCTATTTATTGATCTCATACTGTTCCTCCATTTTACTTGCAACTTCATGTCAGACCATTGATTGCAATCTTACTAATAGGTTTGTGACATACTCGAGGATAATGCCTTGACATCGAAGAAGGGTAATGGCGAAACTGAACCATGGGTAGTTGCTGCTAGGCTACGAGATCACCTTCTCTTACCAAAAGAAAGGAAAGATCGTGTTCTGTGGAAGAAGGTTCGTACTTTCACAGTTCTGGATACAGATAAACATGTTAAGGACAAATTTTCCTGTGTGCTCTGGCATTTTTTGGTAATTCTTCTTGTTCATTTACCTTTAGAAAAGTGAGAAAGAGCTGCTGTGTGTATTAATATCCATTTGTGTGGCAGGTTGAAGAGTTGGTCCAGGAAGATTCTCGCATAGATAGATATCCAAAGCTGGTTAAGGGTGAATCAAAAGTGGTCTGGGAGTGGCAAGGTATTGGAACTTGCACATGTTTAATTTATGTAAGTTGTAACATAATTCCACAAGTTGGAACCTGAAGAGGGTCACAGCAGAATGGTCATTTGTCGTTGTTAGATATTCTTTTGAAATATTGAAAGCACTGTCACGAATGCTTTAGGTCATTTCTCTACCAGAAACGCAGTGCATGGAAGATTCCACGCCATTGTATTTGCAAATGCTTTGACAGTTTTTATCCATGGTGCTGCACTTTCCTAGGTTCTGTAGTTTCTGCATTCTGTGCCTCACAAGAAATGTCAACATGTTATCAACCAGCGTTGTTTGTCATCTGTTTCATGGTTTGTGTGTAGTTGAAGTGTCCATTGAATATTTTGGAAATTCTGCCTACTAACTTGAATTGTGTGTTTTGGACAAAATGAACTTTTCCTAGATGAAGAAACTCATCTGATCCGTTTATTTCATTGTTAAGATGACAGATATAACAGAGAAAAGTTCAATAACTATGCAATCATGAGATGACAGCACTGAGATTTAAAAAATGTTGCAGCTTTTTCTGGGTATAATATTATGGTCTCATTTACAAGAAAGCAAAGAGGAGAAGGAAAAGGGGTTTGAAAGGAGAAGAGATGAACATATACTCTATTTTAAGATAGCTACACGACATTCTTTCATCAATTACATGCTGAACTTGATTTTTTTGAAGCAGAATCGCCTATCTTTTTGCTTATATATATATATTGGACATGTATAACCACATCACTAGGCTGAGTGTACAATTACGAATACATATCTCATTTGCAGCAGAACAAGAGTTCATTTGCTCAACTGATAAGAAAAGGAAGAGGACTTCATGGGGGGTAGATGATAGTGCTTGATTAACAATCTGTACTATGCACACCGCATATAACCATTGTAGTGTCTGTAGTACATGCAAAATGTTGAAGGATCTTATTTTAATTTGACATTATGAGTTGGTTTGGACAAGATTTTCAACCTGGATAGTGCTAATCTAAAGAAGTCTCCCTTTTCTCTGATTTATTCCTGACTCAATTCTCTTGTTTTCATTAGTTGAAGGCTCTCTGAGCTCCTTAAGATCAAGGAAGAAGGGAGAACAAGGAAAGCTTAAGTCTAGTCATGGAAGGCATTTGAATTTGGATCAACCATCCGATGAATTGAGGAGAGGTGAGCCGTTAGACTGTGGATATTGTTTCCACTTCTCTTTATATCTAATGATTGCACATCTCTGTCAGAATCATTTATCGTATAGACATGCACCTGTTTACAATTAGAGCCTACTTAAACATTGATAGATCAGTATGTACTCATAAAGATGGTATTGGAGAGGTTGAGGCATTCCGTAGTGTCATGTAAGCATAATAGGAAGTCAAGGATCGTCACTTGACATGAAGCCCACTCGAGGACATCTTACTTAGCATATGTCTCTTTTCTGTTCTGCAAATAGAACCGAATAAAGATCTAGCTAAGATGGCTTGAACCATCATGCCTACTCTGAGCCTAATGGCTAAGGTCAGGCTGCTATGTCATGAGTTATCCTTTCACTTGTCACGTACAGATGGCTAGATAATTTAAAGTTTTAGGTGGGTCATTATGGCGTGTAACTAGTTTACTATAGGAATTATGCCTCATGATCCTTAAGTTGGCAAATGCCTAACTTTGTTATGCTATATTTGTAAATGGGATAATGGATAGAATAACTCTTTGAACAGATCTTCAAGCAACACCGCATTGGATCGATGAACGCAAGGGAGTCCATTCATAATGAAGGCACTGCCCTTAATCATGTGGATCTGGCCAAATGCTCTCAAGATGATAAGGTGGATATACTTCCTGGGGATTGCGTATGATCTTTTTGAAGTGCTCAGCTTGGATCGAACTCCACACACGATACATAGTGTTTCCAACAGCAAAGACTTGGTGGCGCTTGTGCTTTGGGAACATGAGTCTTCTTCTTGATACAGCGATGCTATTTAACTATTTTCCATGAAGTTTTGTCAAGAACTAGAAAATACGAATGCAACTCCTTGACAAACCTTTATTCTTCCGTCTTTTGAGTGTGATAAGTGTTCCAGCCAGTGCATCAATGGTGGTTTGTGTAATAACTGTAGACAAAAATGTTGCTGTTTTATTTCACTGTTGCTTTTGGACCCCCTCTCATGTACCAGCCCAAAGGAAATGAAGGCATCATAACACATTGACCTAATATTTCCCGCTCGTCTGCGGTTGGTCTAATGGCCCTCCTGTTTTTCTGCAATGGCCGACAGAGGCAGAGGCCACCAAACATTATCAAGATACGGCAGTTGGTCTCAACCATCTGGCTCACTTATTCATATGTTTGGTATGATAAAATGGAATAATGTCAGAATGCAGAGGATCGTGTGATGAAATGGAATCAAGAAAGAAACAAAATTTGGATTCCTGCTATTCTATAATTGGCACCCAAGAAAGCAAGAGACACAATTGATTTTCTTGCCTTTGATTAAAGACTATTTGGTTGTTGGGTGGCAAGCGAATTCCAGTCGGAAAAATGTTTCTCCTTGAGATAAATTACGAGAGATCGAACCATTTATTGCCCTTGGAATAATTGTAAGTGAACTAAATGCTTGTTCAGACCCAAAATAATAATAATAATAATAATAATAATAATAATAATAATAATAATAATAATAATAATAATAAAAGAACTAGATGCTTGTGAGTGGAATGAGATGCAGTGTTTTAAGCAATGGAATACTCCTCTTTGAAGTTTGGACTTGGGGTCTGTTGAAACGATTTTCACTTTCATTTTTTTGCACCTTAGCACTTGATATATTTAATATTGACCAATCTAAATCTTTAAAAGATATGAATATATGGACATTTAAACTTAGTTTTAAGTCACGTGAAGTTTATGCAGTCTTTTTTTTTGGGGTGAAGTGATAATTTTTCACGAGACTAGTGCCGTTAAGGTAGTTGATCGAGTTGGTTAATGCTTTGTACTAATATGGTTTGGAGCCTCCTTGTAATAAATTATACTCCCCTGGTCACTCTTTTATCTCAGGAAATTTCGTTTCCACTGTGGTGGAGGTTTGACTTGTGCACCACCCAACACCCCCCATACAGTCATTTATAAGAAAAACACAGGCCCAAACAGCAGATAATATTCTTTTTTGCTGCGATTGTTTTCTAAAAAACACCAAGAAATGAATCCCACATAAGAGTAGCGATTCTACTATGATTCGATTCCTTCCCTCCAAAGGAGAAGAAAAAGATCTCAGACTTCTCCGTTCATCATTCAAAGGAAACACAGAAGCCTGCTAAAGCCTAGATTCTACTATCAAGATCAGTGAAATGTGAAAGCCTATAGCATACTTTTTACATTAAATATTTAATCCCAGAGTCAGAAATTCCTTCGGTACCCCTTAACGAATGGCACAATTTGTGCATGCACTAGGCAATTTCATCAAAGATGCTCGCGCCTCTTGAAGCAAGTGAAAGTATACCAAACTTTGACACTGTTGAATCTGAGACTTTTGCGTCAAATTAAACATCAAGGACAGTACTGGACTAAATCGAAGCCATCATTGTCTGAGCATTGATTTCAAAATCATCCGTCCACTGTCATACCCAAATCTGTTGGCTGAGCACATGATTTTGCTCTGTGAACTTCTCAAGAGACAACGAAAATTTTCTTAACGTGGATATCTGCCAAAGCTGGGGTCATGTGTTTGGGCCATCTGTTGTGGCCACGTGGCATTTGATTTAACCGCGGATGCCGGAGGCACCACATTCTTTTGCCTAAAAGATATCACGACCCTGAAATATTCATCAACCTCGTGACTCCCTTTTTCCTTTTTTTCTAAACCTAACCTTCCATTCCAGGAAAAGCCATCGAAATATTTCAAAGAAGAACCGGTGCCTACATTAGAATGATAAATCAAAAAAGACTACTAAATTTGTATTTTTAACTCTAGATGGGAGATTACTAAAAAGAAATGAAGATGCAATTCCTATTCAATGAAAAGCTCAATTTGCAAGTTCATGAGTGACATTATTATTAAGTCTATTGGTCCACTTTAAAGTCCATCTCGAGTTGTTGCTAAATAGGAAGCGAGGGTCTAAGATGAAATGATGAATACTACAAGGACAAAGGCCCTTGGGTTGAATAGCACCGATTAAGACTTTGCAATCACTTTTAAAACCTCGCTGTGTATGGCAAGGGATTAAGCAGCTTCGCAAGCAAGAAAAAGAGATGTAGCCTTTACTTCCACCGGCGATTCCATCTTCAAACTAAAGTCAGGGACTTGAAAAAGTGAGATCACATGTACAATATCTTTTAGCATACCACGTAGTAGATTGTTAATATTTAGTATCATACTTCTTTAGAGAATTAAGCCAGCAATCCATCGCAAGGGAATAACACCAGTAATATGGAACCTATATTACCTGCTTTAGTCGTAGACCTCTTTATTCCTTAAGCACTAAACTCAATTAGACCATGCAAATTCAGAGAAGGCGTTTGGGCTGAGGGGGTTAAAAAAGTAAAAGTCCAAAAACTCAAGGGATTATTCCATAATTAGTCTTTCATCCTTCATGCACCTATAAAGTAAAGAATGGCTGCTTGACAAGTTCTGCAAACTCAGAACCGACACTAGGGAAGCATATCTCCCTACATAATCAGCTGGTTTTTGATATTATCCACCATTTTCTGCATCTCTTTTCTCTAGTGCACTAATTACTCATTTAGGTCGTATGGTTCGAGTTGGTCTCATATGATGATTTTTCAATGTTTGTGAGCTCATCAGTTAAGCAGGAAATGGGAGGAGAAACGCACTTGCATTGCCCTTTTCTGATTTCAACCTTCTTCTCTGGTCTACGTTCAACTAACCCACAAAAGTAAGCTGAAAAGCGCAGGGAGATGATAGGTGTTGGACAGTTACACGTCAAGAATCTTGAAGTTTCAAATTTCCCATCTGGGTATAGACGTTAGTGAGTGGGTTTGGAGTTTTTTAGCAGTCAGTTTGCCGGAACTGGTATCAATATGATTCTGTGTGCTCATATGAATCTGTGTGCTCATGCAGTGACATGGCACCACAGAGAGAGAACGTGCTATCATGTTTGATATGCAAACCGAGTGCTAGATGGGTCATTAAGCAATTTATGGCTCTTAATCGTAAGGCAAAAAATGATGAAAGCAGGTTAAAAGGTGCGTGTCCCAAATGATGAACAAATCGTGCAATCTCATTATTAATCTGTAATGATACTTGGACTTAAAGAATCCATTGTTAACTTTTTTAAATTTTGGGTTTTAGACAAGATGGTCGTTCGAGATTGAAAATGATTGGTTCCCCCATTTTCCTTCAGACAATTGATTGAGGGGACAAAGATGAAAGATCTACTGAATAATGCTGTGGGGCTTCCCCCACTATGTCTTCAACAAAAAAAGAAATTCTAAAAAATCTCCATAAAAAGATTAGAGAAAAAGCTTTACTTGTCTCATCTTCATGTTGAGTTTGAGCCTTCTGTTACTGAGATAATACTTCATTCAAGCGACTGTTAATACGTTTCTGATAAAAGTCACCAAAAATCTTGAACAATGCCAATTGGGACACATTACCTCAATTTTTTTTTTTTATGTGACACATATACCCGAACTTATACAGTTTCCAAATTTTTTTTATTGTGATACCAAAAATCCCAAACTTATATTTATGTGACACATTTACCCCCAAAATTTAGTGTTGCAGAAAATTTTTGGGGATTTTTGGTGTCACAAAAAAAAATTTGGAATTTTTAGTGTCATAGAAAAAAAAATCTATGGTAAATGTATTGCACAGTTCAAGTTTAAGGTTTTTTTTGTTATAAAAAATCGTTTATGATAAATATATCACAATTGGTTATTATTATTTTTTCTTGTAGTTTTTTCCGTAAAAACAATAACCAAAAGCTTTCCTTAAAATGAGTAGAGCTAGCAAAATCATTTGATTTAATGAAGATAAAGCCTAAGGAGCACAAAACAATCATAGAAAGGTTTATTTTCTATTAAATTATTATCATTCGGATCTCCACGTGTTGAAGTTTTTTTTCCTTCTATAAATTTTTTCCTTTCGGGAAACTGCAATTGGACTATAAGTGCTTTCTTTATCATGTTGAATATAAATCCAATTGTTAATACAAAACCAATTCTTTTGTCGTCGTTTGATTTATCTTCAAATTAATAGATTGGTGCATATTTAATTACATTTAGCAAAGCCCAGAATAAATTGATATCTGTTGTAAATCCAACAAGGCTTGTGCTTTTTCCAACCCAAATATGGCTGAAGATACTCTTGTCACTTTGAACAATATTATCCCTTACGGTCCACTTTAGCATGCTATTAGATCCTAAAAGTATTGAGTCGTGGAGACTAAGGTCAAATATTGAGGTCACTCTTGATTTAAGCTTATTTCTTGCATTTTCTTCCCTCTATTTTTGGTTTTTTTTCCATTCACGTTGACAATTTTGTTTTCACAAAAAATAAGTCTATTTGGTAGATGCTGAACTAGTTATTATGCGAAGAGAAATGATTGATTAACATTCTTTAATCTATTATGAGAAAAACAATATGTGCGAAATCATGAAAAATCAAACGTAGTCCACTCCTTTAAAAATTTGTAACTCACAACAAGTTGTTATTCTCACAATAGCAAAAAAATATTATTCTACCAAAACCCTTGTGTGAAATAGTTGTATATTTCCTTTTATTTTGCACCAAGTACAAGTAAGAGTGAAGACAATCATTGACTAGTTTTAATGAGTGCATTTCGTATGACTAATAAATTAGTATATGTCACTACGTTTATAGTATGTGTATTAAACTTCTCAATTTTCATTTTATAATTAATATAAAATAAATCAATAGTAATTGGACAATTAAACTCATCAAATAAAATGAAAGTTGAGCATTTAAAATAATCAAATTACAACGATATATAGTATAAACTTATTTAAACCAAATGCATTCATTAAATCTAATCGATGCTTCTCTTCGCTACTCTTGTGCTTAGGTTATTCTTAAAAGAAAGGTTTCTTAGTACTAAAAACTATCCACAACCCTTCAACACAATAATTAGCTGGGTAAATACCTACTCATTTTTGGAAAAGAGAATCACCAATTCCATCGTCAAATAAAAATTTAAACGGACAAAAGAAGGAGAAGATGGTCCTAAGCAAGACCTTAGAAGGCTTTGACAGCCCGAAAGCAGACAGGCTAGAGGGTAGTTGTCCCCTCGAAAAAATTAGACAACCCGCAGACCCACAGGCTTACTCACCACATCCCCCCCTCGGGGGGGCAGGGAAGCCACCTTGGATCCAAGCGGGCTTCCCTAGTGAAACATCCAGGCGCGTAGCGCAGGAAATGAAAGGGGGAGCCCCTCTCAATTTAAACAAACAAAAGAAGGAGAAGATGCAAGGCATAAGCTTGGGCTTCACATTTTGCCTTAGTCTTCTCAATTCGAAATTTTTAAATTCCAACAGGATAGTAAAGTGAGACCTAAAAAAGATAACGTCCTCAACTCAAAATGTTAGGGACTTCTCCATTCATATTTGGAGCGAAAAAAAGATCCAGCTTTCCAAAAATAGGTATTCTCTTGATGTAATGTTTCTTCTTTAAAGGAAAAAAATTGTTGCACGGGGAATTTTGGCCGGTGGCAATCATGGCAATTTCTCTGCTACTTTACTCAAATTACGTGGCAGGATGTGAAACAGCTCATGACATGAACATCCAAAGGCTCCGTTGCCTCATCCTATGTTTGCTTTGATCATAGGCAAAGTGCCCCACGTTGCGCGGCTGTTGGAAGAAGGAAAAATAAACGTTTACGGTAAAAATAAATAAATAAATAAATAAGATCACCCGATTGAAGAAACCAAATGGTCTCTCCATCTACAATTCAAATTGCAAACTATGGAACCTTAGACAGGATAAGAGGTCAGTTTCATAATGTCTTGGAATAAACTTCTTCTAACTTCCAAATTTTCATATTGACCTATTGTTTTTGCCACGTTGGCCGGCCTTTCGAAAATGGAGGACAGGATCAGGGAGGAGTCTAGAAATGGTCGCAATCAAGTACATGTCTAGTGACTCGAATTGACAAAGAAGGCCAACTCAATTTCAAACTGGAGTGAAAATCTGGGGTTGAGCTTGTCCTCATGGCCACAAGTTATGTATATTGGAGACAGGACCAAGTCTGTCCTAGCGTAGCAATTATTGCACCAAAAGTATCACGACAAAATATCAAAAAGGTATGAGATCCTGATTTGCGGTCGGTCCAATGTCTATGTTTTTACTTGAGTTTACGGTGGGAGATCATATTTTAGTGTTTATTTGACATCATATTAGCTATCAGTGTACAGAAAATCTATAATCTAGGGCCTACCGTCTAAAAATAAAAGCAAATAACATGCGATGCCCGACCTGTGTTTAACCGGTTACTCGAAGGGTAACTAGCACGACAACTCACCTCCTGGCCCCTGCTTAGTTCTCCAGGGCGGGGATCAAACCTATAGGCTACAGCTGTCCATTCTCGCTCATCGAAAGTGTCGGCCCTTTGCCATTGGGTCGATCCGGGGTGGGTTTCCAAGACACCTGAAAAATAAAAGAATTACACTTCTTAACAGATCCGCCTACTTTAATTAGTGTAACGATCCAGACCCTACGGTGTAATATTGTCCGCACATGTGATCTTAGGAGACCAGGATCCTCGCTGTGGACCCACACGCAATCGGGAGTCGGCTCTAATACCATTTGTAACGATCCGGGCCCTACTGTATAATATTGTCCACTTTGGATACTGAGTCCTCACAACTTTAAAACGTGTTAGACAAGTTAGAGGGATCCAAGCATTTTTATAAACTAACCCAGGACTCTCCCTAAACAATATGGGCCTAGAGAAAGACCCCTTCCCCTTCCCTGCGCACATTCGGGAACTAAGGTGCGGACACACCGTCATCCCTTCTCCCCGCGCACCGTCGCTTGGGCTGTTACAATTAGTGTGCTCTGAAAATGCATTTACTAAGACCAAGCGAGAGCCAAAGAAGCACTCTTTATAAACAATGGAAACCTAGAAGCTATAATTGCATAATAACGACAGAGCTCGGGTGGGTCTTTTCGTTGTGCTTTTGTGAGCCATGCTAATATGATTTTACTTTCTCATGCATGAGAGCACAGCAAAAGGGAAGAACATCATCATGCAAATGATACCTTGAAAAAGATCGCTGCTGCAGAATCTAACCTATTTTCTTTCGTTTCTGCTGTTACACGAACGTGTATCATTACATAGCATAGGAGATGCAAAAAGAGTAATCTGTTCTTGTTTAATCCTAGGCATGCATTGGATATATTGGTGGAGACTTTCTCTGATAGAATCGTGTGGGTTTCGTACATTTGGCAAACCAAGAGTTGACAACCAAAAATGATCCAAGACTTAGCGGATGGTGTTGAGATTGAGTTATCAATGAAAATGGTCGAAGTAACTTGATTGCAAATCAACCACTGACTGGTCGACGCGACGAGATTATAGTACTATTAGAGGTGTCAAAACGGGTCTTAGACCCATATATGACTCATTTAAATAATAAATGGATCATATATGGGTCACTTGTTTTTGACAAAAAGTAGTTAAATGGGTTTATTTTTATAGGTGAGTTTTAAATGGGTCTTAAATGGGTTTGGTTTTAACTTTTAAGTGGGTTTTAAGAAAGAGACTCTCTCTTCTCTTTTTAACTTTACAAAAATAATTTTTATAAATACCGAAATTATAATTATTTTTTATTTTAATTTTCTTTTCTTTTTTTTTTTTTTTTTTTTCTTTCTTTTTTTTTTTTTTTTCTTTCTTCTTCCTTCGGTCGCCGGCACGACAATGGCTGGCAACCGGCTAGGTGAGCCTCGAGCTCGCCGAATTTGGCAAGGTAGAGGCCTCACCGACGCCCGGTGAGGCTCGAACCTCGCCGATCTGGCGAGACTCGAACTCACCGATGTCGGGCGACCTCGAGCTCGCCGGATCAAGCAAGGGGCGACCTCGAGGCTCCCTTGGGGCCGATCGCCGGCCGTCGTCGTGGCCGGCAGCCGGCAGCCGGCCAAAGAAGAAGAACCAAAAAAAAAAAAGAAAATTATATTTTAAAAATAAAAATAAAATTAATTTTAAAAAATAATTAAAATTCGATTTTTAAATAATTACTTTAAAAATTATAAAATTGTCCATTAAATTTATGTTGTATAAAACTATTTTAGCAATACCATTTAAAAAAATAATATATATAATAATAAATAAGCTTGGAAATTTTTTAGTAATATAATCTTTAAAAAAAAAACATAAGAATAAGTTTTCCTAAATTTGGTTAAATATGAAAATATTTTATTAATATGAGTCGGGTTGGGTATGAGTAAAAAAATTTACATTAGACTTAAATGGGTCATA
Source organism: Eucalyptus decipiens (assembly GCA_014182575.1). Classification (NCBI taxonomy): domain Eukaryota; kingdom Viridiplantae; phylum Streptophyta; class Magnoliopsida; order Myrtales; family Myrtaceae; genus Eucalyptus; species Eucalyptus decipiens. The sequence continues at coordinate 3,674,933 of CM024613.1, read as the reverse complement.
AATGGGTTAATTGGTCATTTTGATTGACCCATTAATGACTCGACCCACCCATTTGACACCTCTAAACACTATCGATCAAAAGAAACTGGAGCAGCTGTCGACATAGTCAAATACATCCATAGGAAATCAAATTGGGAGAAACCTTGAAGACTGTAACAGCCTACGGACAAGAATATGCAACTAAAGATCGGGAAGTGCCGAATTGAGAATTTTGGAGGCTATTCAAGTTCATGATTAAGAAGATAACCACACATTGATGGTTATACCTTGTATAAGGTCATATAAGGCTGAGTAGAATCAATTATAAAAGATCCCCAATCAACAACACTGAACAAATTTCTACAGTTCAATTTATCGTTTTATCATTCTTATTCGCAATTCTTTATTATTTCAGTCTGATTAATCCCATTAGTTCCGTTAGTGTTAGTAATCCATTCCATACACATTGCAACCTACCGTAGTCGATACAAAATCCGATTCATTCAAAAGACTGAAGATCCAACTTTTGGTGAAAGGTATTTCATCGACAATCATTTTCGACGAAATAGCAGCAAATGTCGTTAAACGTTCTTACCTATCAGAATCACAAATCTAAAGAAATAACTCTTGAAACTAGCAATGTTACAAGGTCTGATGCAATGGTCTGGTCGGATGCCATGTCCACAGATTATTAAAATATGTATCGAGTTTGAGTTCAATGCGAAATTCCGAATATACTGAATTAGATATGTTGCGGACATTCGAAATCAAGCAAAGAAGATACGAAGATCAACTTCCCAAAATTCGAATCTGCGTTGGAGAATTTAGTTGCTAAAATAGGAAAGTTCAACTTTGACTTGGACTTGGATTTCTGTTTAAAATATACAAAGCTATGTTTTGGTTAAAATCGTTCAAGATAACAATAAAATAAGAAATTTTTGTGTTGACTTTGATCTGCATCTTGGGATTAACATGTCAAGCAAGATAACAGAATTCTATGAGAAGTCGATAAATGAATAAGGGTTTCACTTATGGTATATAGACTTGTGGCCGTGGGTGGTAGGGGGTTAATCATGAAGAAGTGGTCTTGAAGCGCCGTCTCGTCGTCGGGTGCTTGGGAGGGATTTTTCTTTGCCGTTCTTATTCGTGAATTACATCCAAGAAAGATTAGTGTTTATAGCCAATTTAAATCTTAAGGTAAGATTTGCGTGTAATTCCTTCGTAAGATTGAGAGATTCTTTCTTGAGGAATTTCGGGGCTAAACACTGCTTGCGTTTTTGGGTATAATTGAGGCTTGGGAAACACTGAGAGTATTTGAGTGACTCGAGTGTATAAATCTCCAAGTGAATTCATCGCTACTCTTCCCGTGGACGTAGATCTTAACGATTGAACCACGTAAATTCGGTGTCCGATTTATTTTTTTATTCCGTTTATATTATTATTCGATCGCTCGCTTTTCGTAACAGATTTTACGGTCTATAAATGCATGGAATCGTTTCTCCTATGAACCTCGAGATACCTACGATCTGGAGCCTGATGATTCGTGGACTCGTGCGGCGAAAGCAGATGTCTTCGACATTTGAAAAGATAGCTCCATTTCATGGGAAGCCTTGAGATGATGCGGTGTACTTTTTCCACGAGGTTCACATGAACGTGGAAAATGGATCCTTATCCAACCCAAACCCCTGTTTGGAGTTTTCAAATTTTAGACACCACAGGTGATGATCTTCCACCTTCTCACGCAAGTCGAAATAGCAGTCGCCAATCGCTTGGATTATGACATTGCTTTGGCTTGACACTAGACTTGAATTTGGAGTCATGTGATTGTCGATAATTTTACAAATTCGCGCTGGATTAGGAATTATACTTTTATAGATTACTATGATTTCATGTGAAAGTTTCATATTTCGCTTTCGAGTTTGAGCGCTGTTCGAATCTTTCTTCATCTCAATGTATGCATACGTGATTACTATGTAATAGGCCGATGGACAACTTGTCGACACGATTTATTAAACTCACTTGCTTCGCTTACCAAATGCTTTTAAAAGTGTAAAACTTTTTGAAAGATTGACACAAATAATCTCTCAATTTTGATCTGATTTGCAATGTTATAGATTTTTAATTTGTTCAATGTAGTTAATAAATTATTAAATGTTCAACATAATTGTTTTATTTGGTCAAACGACAAACCAATCATTATTTAATAATGTGAAGTATTATATGCTGAGTTGGATTCTTAAAAGTGATTAGTCTAACGTACTCACTTTTTTAATTTTATATGTTTAGAAAAGGTAAAAAAAAAAAATTAGGGCATTAACACGTTACTCATTATATGACGACATAAATTATTATATCATGATTTGAGTTGAATATTGCATTTGGATAATTTGCATGTATCTTTCTTTTGTCCACCATTAAAACTTAATAGATTGGAAGAAGTCATGTAAAAAGATTCCGTTAATTTAAATTAATGAAAGAATAAGATTGACCATTTTCATATAGTTTATAGACTGGATTGAATATATACTAACAAATCACATATCACATTGGACAAATTAAAAAATTAATGACGACATTGCACCTCATATCAAATTTTAGAGACCATTTGCATCATTCTCCTAAACTGTTATTTTTCCTCATCAAATTATCGTGATCATACAAGATAATCCTTTCCACTAATAGATAATCATAATTAACGCGTCAATACATTCATCCGTGGCATATGTGCGAGACATTAACTCTGCTCCTTCATCATATTTTTAAAATAGCTCAGTGACTTATTCAATGCAATAAAGAGTGGTCAAAATATTTTCAATTATTTTTAGTTAATTATATAAATATATCACGGAAATTTTGTTACTAGGATGCTTGCAATTGATCTGTATATAATTGAGTCACAAGGGGCTCGTGATAGTACCAAGTTTTCCGTTTTCGACTCCTATCCTGCTCAGGATGACATGTCATTCGTCTGATTTTGTTATTACATAGATTTACGTTTTTTGGAGAAATTGTTGTTGCCTGTCTTATATAATTTGGGCAAATTGAATCCGGTGGATCGAGAGCAAATTGTTCATATTTTGATATATTTCACTTAGTAGATCACATTTTAGTAAATGTTTCCTTAGACACCTTGCATTTCGCAATTTAGAAAGCAGTAACACCAAAGATGTTTTAGTATCAAATCTGAATAATTATTACGGGAATTCTAGATTCCTATATCGACATTGGAAACAAAATACTTTTTTAAAATTTATTTTTCAAACTTTGTGGTGCGCGTATTTTCACTTTTCTATGTGCTATGTTCGAAACCTTTTTAAATACTTTTTTTAGCAGCATTTACGAATACGTAGAGTATTTCATAAGTTTTCAGAATATAAATCATATATACATGTGACCGGAAAATAAAAATTCGGTTTTGGCCTTTTTTACATAACCAAAGCAAACCCACATTGGCTTCTTCTTGTTGTGGTTCTTTTATGGTGCTTGTGAAGATTTGTTTGTTGTTTTTTTTCAGCAAATAGCACAAAAAACTCAAATTATACCCACCGTGACACAAATATCCTAAACTTATATATTTGTGACATGTATACTCCTTATTTAGTTTTATCCAAAGTAAATTTGTCACGCTAATATAAGTTTGAAATTTTTTATGACACAAAAAAGTTAGAGTTTTTATATTATAATGAGCAAGTTTAAGGTTTTCAGTGATATAAAACAAAGTCCAGGATATTTGTCTTACGGTGAATATAATTTGGAATTTTTGTGGTATTAATCATTTTTCACTATTAATGATAATTAAAGATGAAAAATCACTTCTCAATTCGATTATCATTACCATTTCATAAGCAGAGGATGACCAGCCTTCCATTTTCGGGATAAAAATTGGAAAATCTCATAATTAATAATAATAGAAAAGTAAACGGTGAGATTTATTAGATTGGCGACGCACGACAAAGAAAATGCTCCGCACGGCAAAGAAAAATGCGTTCAAGCATGCCCCATAAATTCAACCTAAAATATAATCAATAAACTAACTAACTAACTAACTACCGACTTAATCCCAAGCAAGCATGTCTAAGCACAAATTTCGTTGGACGAGCAGCATATTTGTCTCTCCGCACGAGTAAATTATATTTTAATCCCTAATCACCACGTGAGTGAAACCCGTGCGTCGACTTTTCCAAAGCCGAAACGAGGGGCAAGGGACAACAGAAAAGTTGGGAGACCCAGCGCACGGCCAATCAAAAGCTAATAATTACAAGCCAAATCTCTTGAATTAAAAAATTAGATCGAGAACAATCATACGACGATGCACCAAGCTGTAACATTCATGCAAGAAAAGACAATTATGGTTTAGATTTGAAAAATCGATGTCCTCGTGCCGAGGACATCATTAAAATACGAAAAAATCACAGATTGAAAAACGGACAGGAGCTCAAATGAAATACGATTTGACATTTCTTCATTACAAAAATATACATACATCCATATATATGTTCCGATAAACTTTTATCATATAGCATGAGCATAACATGATAGACAAGCATTCCCCGAAAAGCTTTGCAAAGCATTCATCTCGCCGCTGTAAGACTTTTTGTCAACTTTTTATTTTTATTTTTTTAGTATGGATCCTTGAGACATTCACCTAAAAAGGAGGCCTTCAACAAAAAGTTCATGTCCCTTTGGGAAGACCCCTCTTTTGTCCGAAATAAAATATGAAAAAAAAGTCATCTTTTTCCCGTATCCTGTGGCCTGTAGCAACTGATGGCAACTACTCGAAAAGTCACAGACACCGTTTCAGATAGTGCACTTAAATCAGACACCCCTCTCTCTCTCTTCCTTCTTGCAGCACAACGCCCATCGTCTGAAGGCGCTCTCTCTCTCTCTCTCTCTCTCTGTGTCTGTCTCTCTCTATATATGCACCCAAGCCTGTGGAGTAACCAAAGTGAAAAGGTAGCTTTGTGGTGAATCTAGGAAGAGAGGCTTTGCTCGCTGTACAGTGGATACCCAGGGTGGTGAAAACTGAAGGACAAAAGATAAAAAGAATAGACCCCTTCTCCTCTTTTATTTCTTAAAACCCACTTCAGTAATGGCTTGACTTCTTTCCGTGTGCGTTGGTTCGGTGATGCTGTTGTTTGTGTGTCGCTTCTAGTTTTGGGATTTCATAGCTGTTCATCTCCCTTCCTAGTCACCTGGAAGATTTCGCGACGGTCTATGTTGGTGTTTTGGGCTTTTCTAACTTGTTTTTTTCGTTCCGGCTGAGTTTTTTGTTTCTTCCGTCTTTTCCATACTCGTGATCTTACCTGTGATTCTGTTTATTTGCTGTTCTGCAGAGACCCATCAAGCAGGAAGAATCTTTGCTTTTGAACGAAGATCTTCCTCTTCTGCTGAGCTTGTTATACATGCTTATGTGGTGATCACTCACAATTTGGTCAGTCTCAGCTGAATTATCACATGCTTGTACGAGTTCATCCTGCTAGAGGAACCTTTATCTTGGAAAGTTGCATTAGCAATGAGATCGGAGTGATCTGGTGGGTGAGTCATAGAATTCTTTCCTCAACTCATTTCTGTGTAGATTCATCAGATCCCGGAGAACTCGTACATTTTTCCCTCCTGGCATGTGAAGTTTCTTTACTTATGGCCCTTCTCTCCTCTCTCTGGGATCGATTTTGTCACCAGCAGTAACATAAAACTCAAGGTGTCTCGGAATTGAATTCGATTTTCATTTGGGTTTATGCAGAATCTTTTCGGTGGAGTGTGACTTGAGAGACATGTTGGTGGCCTGAGAAACAATGCCAAACCAGCTATGGTTTGCACTGCCAGTGATCTACAAGAATGGAAGGACTTCCCAAAGGGACTCAAGGTCCTTCTTCTTGACCAGGACTCTGATTCTGCTTCAGAGATAAGATCAAAGCTGGAGTTAATGGACTATGTTGGTAAGATTATTCTCTTCTCTTCCTCTTTAGTTACCATAAATGTAGAGATTCTGATTCCTGAATCTGAAAATTTGCACCTTTTCATCCTTTTCACCCTTTTCACCCTCCTTGCCTCAACTAATCTTTTGGTGACAGCATCGAACTGGTCCCAGATTTTCCTTCAGGGTATCTTTATTGGAGCCTCATTGATTCAGTTAATGTGAAGTTTGGTTCTTGATGCCAAAGTGGTCTTGGAATTTGACTTATGCACAACTCTTTGCAATAATCGTGAATGATGTTATTTGTGGATCCTGATGTACTTCCTTGCAAGGCTGAATATCCAACTTTAAAGGGATACCTTAGAAAAGGATCCAAATGCAATACCCAGTTCCACGTTGCAATTTTTCTTGTCCTTATTGGTGCATTGCAGTTGTAGGAGTTGCAAAAGTCCTTTTTTAAGCACTTTCCAAATGCTACTTTGATTTTGTTTCATTGTTCTTTAATCACCAAACAGTTTTTTTCGTCCTATGTAAAGATTAGGGTGTTTCCTGCGACTGCATTTAGTAAAACTTTCGGATCCTATGGTTTCTTAACATGAGAATTTCCTTGAGTGGTATTCCCCCCCGTTTCCTCAGTGATGCTATTAATTAAAGCGAGGATTCTTGAAAGCTTTTAGTATCTTCCATCTGAATTCCAGCCTACTTCCATGTCTTTGATAAGCTTTTAATTCTCCTTTCATTTTGACAGTTTTTACATTCTGCAATGAGGACGAGGCTCTATCGGCAATAGCTAGCAAACCTGATAGCTTCCACGTAGCTATGGTAGAGGTATAAGCACCATCAATTTCTCAGTCTGAGATCTGAAAATTTATGAACACGTTTTGTGAGAGTGGAATTCTGTCACAAAGGATGCTACTTTCTTCGGAATGCATCTTTGTATCATATTGTTGCCACAATATGGTTATTCCAGCTGGATCAAACTAACCACTCAGTCGACTCATTTACTAATTACAATGAAGAAAAACTGACTTTCATCTCGTTTTGTTTATTTCCTTTATTCATTTTTTATCTCGTATGCGTTGATGGGTGCAGGTGAATACAAGCAGTAATGGGAGTTTCGAGTTCCTCAAAGCTGCTAGAGACATGCCTACCATCAGTAAGTTTGAATTTATGCCCCTGAATTTTCATATCGATGATCATGTATGATCAGCATGCCAATGATGAACCTTTTTGTGGATTTTCTTTTGTTGCGCCCTTAATTGACCTTAATTTTAAGTAAATTCAACTTTCAATTTGCTTTGCCAGGCTCACTAGCAAAATCCACCCCCCCCCCCAAAAAAAAAAAAAAAAAAAAAACTTACCTTGTTATCATCACAGTACTAATATGCATTGCATTGAAGGATTAGTCCTTGTGCAGTTTCTCACGCAATGAGTGACCTCTTCTATTGCAGTGATGTCAAATAACCATTGTCTCAGCACCATCATGAAGTGTATAGCTGTAAGTTTTTGCTTTTTCCCTTGTTCAATACTTGAAATTGATTTCTCTCATGGTATTCACCTACACTTGGATTCTTTATCTTGTAACCTGGGCAATCATATATTTACTGCTGCAACTGCAAAATTTAGATTGGATATTAGCAGTCTCTATGATAAACTGGTCAGATTTATTTCACATAAAGTTCACATTTATTTCAGCTTGGTGCGGTTGAGTTCCTCCACAAACCACTCTGCGAGGACAAACTCAGGAATATTTGGCAGCATGTCGCCCACAAGGTTTGGCTGTGTTCTTTTAATTCTTCTTTGCCGAGTTTGTTGTCTATTTATGCGAGAGTGCGAAGCAAACAATCATTCTGATCATGAAATTCAAGCAGGCATTTAATGCAGGGGTCGGCGAGGTCTCGGAGTCTTTGAAACCTGTCAAAGAAACTTCGGTCTCAATGTTGCAGCGTCAATTGAAAAATGAGGAGCAGAAAAATGACGAGTCAAGAGAAATTAGAAAACTGTCTGTTCATGAAGCCGATCAAGAGATGTCCGCTGCAAGTGATAAGTATCCTGCACCATCGACTCCACAGTTGAAGGGAGGCACACGGCTCCTAGATGATGGGGATTGCCAAGATCAAACGAATGGAACGGTCGAGAAGGAGAGTGGGGAGCAAGATGGAGAGTCAAAATTTGTCGAAACAACTTGTGATGATTCAATGTCTGAGAATATCCAGGAAGCTCAAGACCAGAGAGATAGGGATGTTCTGGTAAAAGAAGAGGACGATTCAGCCGACAATTCCAAGTGCGAGAGCATGATATCTCCGCTGTCCGAAAACAAAGATAGGTCCTGCGATGTACATGGTCGCAATGATAATCTAAGCAAAGCATCCGGTCTTCATAATTCTGCTAGAACACGGGTTAACAGGAAGAAGATGAAGGTATGCTTGTGATGATTGATTTCCTTTTAGCTGAATGGGTTTGATCTGATCCACCTTCAGATAATTGCAATGAAAAGCTTAAAATGTAACATCATCTTTCCTATGAAAAACATTTTCTTCTTTCCCTTGTATGCGTGGAAAGAATCTTCGTTCCGCTAGTGACCCCTGCCATAATGTAGGAGCCATAATAGTTACAAAAGACATTGTTCACTTTCTGAGTAGACCTCAAATATGTCCAAACACTGTGTCTTGTTCATTGAAATTGCAGAGAACCGTCCAAAATCCGTCGCTGTCCAGCTTCCCTCGTTTAAGCAGCAAACCTCTACATTGATTTAGCTGTTTCTCCTTCCCATCCTAGTGGTCCCAAAATTTACTTTCCTACCTAGCCTCCGTAGGTTTTGTAGATACAAGTATTTTGTGATTTCCTATGTAGAATTATTAGTGCTATATGAGTGCTAGTTAAACTTTCAGTTGACAATCAGGCGGGAGAGCTTTGTGATTCATTGACTTTAGTCCGTTTGGTCCATGTCGTCCTCCATTTCAGGTTGACTGGACCCCAGAACTGCACAAGAAATTTGTGCAGGCGGTGGAGCAGCTAGGCGTGGACCAAGCCATACCTTCTCGCATACTCGACCTTATGAAAGTCCAAGGCCTGACGAGGCACAATGTGGCGAGTCATCTCCAGGTCAGTGAACTGCTCTTGTCTAAGATTCATCTTACGTTATAGGTAATTCACTGTAGTAGGATCGAAGTGTTACTTAAATTCGTGCAAGTCCACACTCTCATTTTCATGTTATCGATTGGCCTTAAAGGGACATGACTTCATGCCCTGTGGAAATTTATGTGAATTCGCATTTTGCAGAAATACCGAATGCATAGGAGACACATCTTGCCCAAGGAAGATGAACGCAGATGGCCACATTCTCGCGATGGTGTCACCAGGAGTTACTATCCGCATCGACCTATCATGGCCTATCCGACTCACCATCCTGGTCACCCCCTTCCACCAGGAGCAGCCTATCCTGTGTGGGGGGCACCGCCCAGTAATCATCCGGCCGGCATGCAGATGTGGGGGCCGCCTGGCTATCCGCCATGGCCTTCTCCAGAAAACTGGCATTGGAAGCCTGCCTATCCTGCGGTAAGCAACTCCTGTCACTCTCAACAGTGACATACGCAAAGTTTTTCAGCGAGTGACCACTTCCTGTATCTGCGGTTTTAGATGCAAGCCGACGTGTGGGGTTGCCCAGTGATGCCACCTTCTCATCACGGTCCCAGCTTTGCCTTTCCTCAGGTGAGTGTCCTGAATAATCGGTAGAAGATTCTCCTTTGTCCTAGAGTGCTGAATATAATTTGGTCTTTTGCGGTAAATCGCAGAATGCACCCGGTTGCCATCGCCCCGACGGATTGGAAAACAGCCTCGCTGGAAATTCGTTCGACTATCATCCGGTAAATGGGCATTCTCTTTAACATTTTACAAACATTACGTGGCGGATCTTAGTCCTAGGCCCCCCCTTAAAAAAAAAAAAAATGCAGCAGCTTGCCTAAATCCCTGATGTTTTCACAAAGCAGGAGTGACAACACCCCAGTCCTGGAATCTTGTGTTTGGTTCTTTGTGCTTGAATTATTGACTCCTCACATGTCATGGAGGAAATTATCAGACATCTCAGGACACTAAAGATTATCGTTATCCAGGGCCCCCTGAGTTCCTGGGTAATAATTTTTTCTTCTCTACCCCAATGGGAGGCATCGTTAGCAATTTTAGGACATACTAAGATCTAGAGTCGTCACACATCATAAGGACAAGCAAATTGCCCTTAGGGCGATGCAAACGATTGGTGTGACATTTTTGTATGTTGCAGGACGAGGAAGTGATTGACAACATCGTGAAAGAGGCGATAAGCAAGCCGTGGCTGCCCTTGCCGCTGGGGCTCAAGCCGCCTTCCACCGACTGCGTCCTCGCCGAGCTCTCCAGGCAAGGCATCCGTAGCTTTCCTTCCCATGCCGACCGGCTCGGCCCATGCTGACGCAGCATGGCGTCGCGCCGGCTCCGTCCCCCCTGACGAAACCTAGCGGCCCCCCTCGAGTCCGGCGCGGGGAGGACCGACCCGATCCATCGGCTCATATTTCCGGCCCGCCCAAATTTGGCCGTTCAACGTTCAATAAAAAAATTAAAAAAAAAGAAAAAAGAAGTGGGCGCGTGAGAATGACGCGCCATTTTTGGGTAGGATGTGACGCGACGACGACGCGCGCGATCTTATCCGACGGCAGAGAATAAATAAAGGCGGGCAACCAGAAGCTTCAAGGAGGCGGGCCGATGTGGGCGGCTGAGGAGTGGCCACGTAGGTCGATGCCTCGCCACATGTTGGTGGGCCCTCTTTTGTGGTGGTACAACGACAGGAGTCATGTCGCGTTTAGCAAGAAAAGAGGGACAGGACTGTCTTCCAATTGGAGCCGCTTCAGTTGGAGCCTCTTCTTGTTGAGAAAATATTCAGTGGTTCGTGAGTGCCACGTCATCAGCTGATGTGGCACTCACGAATTTACTGATACCCAATTAAAAATTGACACGTGTCATTAAAAAATTAAATTTAAAACCCCTTAATCCACCTAGATTTCCCTCTTCATCCTCTTCCATCTGCACGCAAAAACCCAACCTCCGCCCCCTCCTTTCGCCATCGCCACCGGCGGAGTTGGAGTTGCCGGTGCCGCATCAAACCAGTTTGGCCGTCTCTTCCGCCCATGCCTCAGTTCCAAATCCAGCGAGACGACGGAGAGAGTGGATGCGGAGATTATCTCCAGATCTGGTTTGCTGCAACACCTGCAACACCTCCAGATCTGGTTTGCTTCTCCAGATCTTGGCTCGTCCATGGCTGCCGGCGAAGAGCTCAATAACTTTGCCGCAGACCGAGAAGCCATCCATGGCCGACCGCTCCTCTACATCTCTAGATCTGGTTTGCAGCAAACCAGATCTGGTTTACTGCTCAAAAGCTTCGAGCTCCGGTCTTGGCTCGTCCATGGTTGTCGGCAACGAGCTCAACAGCTTTGCCGCAGACCGAGAAGTCGTCCATGGCCGACTGCTCCTCTGCATCTCCAGATCTGTTTTGCCGCAACGCTCCTCTACATCTCCAGATCTGGTTTGCTGCTCAACAGCTTTGAGCTCGAGTCTTGGCTCGTCCATGGCTGCTGGCGACAAGCTCAACAGCTTTGCCGCAGACCGTGGCGGCCACAGTGGGGCAGTGGTTCAGGGACGGTGGCGGCGGCAGCGGCGGCGGCGACTCAGGCGGAGCCCGGGCGGAGCGGAGGTCGAAGATGGAGGGGAAAAGAGAAAAAAAATTAACTTTTTAAATTTTCATGTCAACATCCACGTGTCAATTTTTAATTGGGTATCAGTAAATTCGTGAGTGCCACGTCAGCTGATGACGTGGCACTCACGAACCACTGAATATTTTCTCCTTTTTGTTGGATTTGGGTCGTGTCGATGTTTGCATGTTTTCCCATGTTGGTCCTTTTTTGAGGATTGAGGGGTATGGGTATGGCCCTTGCTTCTGTCAGGTGTGTCTAGTCTCTCGAAATAAATGGGGTCGTTTTGGCATTTTGTATGTACAAATTTGACTAAATTCTCGAAATTTTTAGGGGTGGGGGGAAATTGGAGAAAGGAAAGAAATGCCGGGCGTCGCGATAATAATCTTGAATGGATAGAAGGAGAAAATGCGCAGCTGCGAGTTATTCAATTAGGCAGATGGGTGATTATTGATGCTTTTGGTTCATGAACGAGATGTGCATGCAAAGGGCGCCCGATCATTTAGCCAATGCAACTGTACTCCCTATGGATTTGATGCGGTGGACAGTTAAAGGGTGTACAAAAGAACATATATGTTCATATATATTTGATCGAAAAACTATAAAATAATTAAGTAATTGAGATGAAATTTCTTTTTTTAAATATATATAAGTTTGGTCCAAGCGGGTGGGAGGGCAATTCAATGTCTAGAATCGTGAACTGGATCGGTACTCACCAGTTTTATTAAATAGAAACTGAGAATTGGACTTATATAGTCATTTTGGTTTACATTTGATGTGGTGGTCTAGTCATCATTGGTTGCCTTATATAGCACGTTGCCAAGTCAGCGATGTTCGGCAAGAAAATAGTTAGAATGACTATATTGGGGGTATCTTGCAAAGATTTAAGACTAAATAAGCAAAATTAAAAAGTTCAGAACTTCATTGGCTTTTTTACATATATGTTTTGGAGTGATTAGATAGTTACGCCGAAGCTAGCATACAAGCATTTCCCTTGCATAATTTACTTTTGATATCTACCTTCGATACCTACCACTGTAAATGGTATAATATGGTCAATCTTTTGCACGTGGTAGATTTGGAAACCTACTCTTTGCCAACGGATTATTTCAATTCCCTTGTGCATCGTTGAGCTAAAAAAAAAATATATATATTTTTTACCCTCCTTTTCAGTTTTTGAACATGTGAGCACCTCTTTATCATTTAGTGAAAAGAAATAATTAAAAAATAGTTGTAATAATTAATAAAATCACTCGTCACGTTGTCCCTGCTTTTTTAGGTGAGTCTAGTCTCTCCAAATAATGGGTCGTTTTAGCATCTTGTACGTACAAATGTGACTGATTTTTGGGGAAAAAAAAATTGAGGCTGAGAAGAAATGAAAGAATGGTTAATATCCTGAAAAACCCTAAACCGGTATATTTGTGATAAATTTATCCTGATCGACCATAAAAAATCATAAAATGATACATTTATGACAAATTTACTCCAAACTAATTTATTCGACTATAAAAAACTCCAAACTGGTAAATTTGTAACAAATATATCATCCGCTAAATTTGATTTATACCATAAAAAAATCATAAAAATTGTAAACTATGATAAACATAGCGTAAAATCCTAAATTTACTTACCAGTCAACTGTCACGTGTCATTTAACTTAATAATTTGACAGTAAAATTTAACAAAAACTAATAGAGGGTAAATTTGTCACAAGTGTACCAGTTTGAAATAAATTTATCAAAGATATATAATTTGGGGTTTTTCAGGATATTATGAAAGAAATGAAGAAAGAAATGCTGGGATTGTCACAATAATGATGTTGAATGGATAGAGGAAGAAAATGTGCAAGCCACGTAGTTATTCAATTCGGCGGATGGTGATTAGTGATATTTTTGGTTCACGAACAAGATACGTGTGTGAAGGGCGCTTGATCAATTAGTTGATGCGACTGTAGTCATCATGTTTGATGCAGTAAGTCCGATCATTATGGTCCTTCCTACATGGCAGGCCATCCCATCAGTATTTTTGGCAAAAAAAACAGCTAAAAATGCCACATCGAAATTTCTGTAAAATTTATGATTAAATTAGTAAAATTAAAAAGTTCTGGATTTAATTAGCATTTGTACATATATGTTTCGAATTGATTGGACATTTTCTTCAAGATAGTAGCCAAGCATTTCAATTTTAGAATTTACTTTTCGATCTCTAACATCTTCAATTTCGAAATCTAATCTAGTCAATGTTTTGCACGTAATAAATTTCGAAATCTGATATTTGCTAGTAGAGTATCATTATTTTCATTCTCATTATCATCACTATTATTATACGGAACTACTGACCATCATTTATCTTGTCCCCTCCCTTCAATAATTTCAGATCCCTCGTGCATTGAACTTAAAAAAAAAAAAAAATTAAAAAAAAAAACTCTTTTTACCCTCCTTTTCAGTTCGAAGCATGTGAGCACTTCTTCATCATTACGTGAATAGAAAATAAGTAAAAATTAGTTGGAATGATATTAGTAAAATCAGTGGTCACGTTGTCCCCTGGACCTTTTCAATTATTATTGCGTACGTGTGGGACTTGTCTGTCTTCAACTTGACCGTTAGTTGGTTGTCTTGAACGACCGTTACCATGATTCCCGCCCGGACGCTTCCCTCGCTCTCGTCGAAAGTTCCCCCCAATCGCACGTACATTCTCCCGCCAAATCTGAGCGCGTGTATTGCCGTGCCATGTCGTGCCATGTTCTTATTTCTTAAGATGTCATTTGTTTTTACGAGTGTTCGATCCGCTGAAAGTGAATGATCAACGGAAAAAAGATTTTTTATGGTTAGGGAAGATAGTTGCATTTAAAATTGCGCAAAATGCTTTTTCCTTTTTAAGAAAGCAAGAAATCGTTTTATCCAAACTCATTTTTTCAAGAGATTAATTTGTTTTTTTTTTTTTTTTTTGCATTTTCTATATTTTCAGTGTCCCTCTTTTATTACATTGCTTTATACTTCGTATGTTAGTAATATGGTAGAGAAGGGCTTCGATATCATCTAAATATCTTACATTTAAGAACAAAATACAGTCATAAATGGAGAAAATAAATTTCAAAGTAAAATCAAGATATCGGAAGTTTTTTTTTTTTTTTTTTTTTCTCTCTTTCAAGTACAATGATTCCCACCTTGACACTTCGCTCTCATCAAAAGCCCGCCCCCCCCAATTGCACGAACATTGTCCCCTCATATCTAAACGCTTGCATTGCCGTGCCGTGCCGTGCTGAATTCTTGGGACGCATTTGTTTTTTCACGAGTGTTCGATCTGCTAAAAATGGATGACCAACGGGGGACAAAATTGGAGTGACCATCGCACTTAAAGTTGCGAAAAATGCTTTCTCCATTCTAAGAAAAGAATAAATTGTTTTCCCCGACTCCTTTTCCGCGTGAAGCTCAATGAGGATTGCGAGATTAATTTGTTCGTTTTTTCGCATTTTCTATATTTCCGACATCCTCTTTTTTACATTGCTTCATTTTGATGATAAAAAAAAAAACCTTTAAATTTTATACTTAGTATGTTATTAATATCTTATAAGTATCCTCTTACCAAATATATATAAGTATCTTGCATCTAAGAATAGAATATATAGTCATAAATGGAGAAAATAAATTTTCAAAGTAAAATCTAGATATTGAAAGACTTCTTTTGTCTCGCTTTCAAGTACAATGACCCCCACCCTGATGCTTCGCTCTCATCAAAAGGTCTCCCCAATTAAGGGCGTACAAAAGAACAGGAAACCACCAACAATTGGATGAGATCGATCTAGAATTGATGGTTCTCATAAAGGTCAATTCAATTCTCAGTTCCAATTTAATAGAACTGGTGAGTACCGGTCTCATCTCATTTACTTAATTATTTTATAGTTTTTCAATCAAATATATATGAACATATATGTATATTTGTATTTATTTGACATTATTGACTAATTTCATTTATTGGGTGTGTAATAGGATTAAACCCCTGCTCTTTATTTTTCTTTTCTTTTTTTTCATTTTAATAATCCATTTACTTGCTTCTCAACCAAAACAAAATAAACAAATGTAGAGGAATGAGAATCGATTGGAGATGTCCATAAATGTTGCATTGCTTTGTCGTCATTATACAAAATTTAGAGCCAACGATTTGTTTTAAGAGTATAATTAGGTATTTCCTTAGCTATTCTTATGATTAAATTTGATTGGCGTGGAAAAAATATGGATCAAATGATTAATGTCTTAGGAATGCAATTCTCCTAATATTTTTAGTGTTGGGAAACCGTAAGCGGACTACACCATAACCTTAGAAGAAATTAAGTTTTTAACTAATAAGTATTGTTTATTTGTTTCGCCCTATATTTTTCAATCTTTAATAAAAATCAATGGCTCACAATTCTATTCAAATATAATGCCAAACAAGCTTTGGTGCTCTAAATATAAAATAGATTCATCGTGATATTAGTTGATGAATGCAATTTTGTAGGGATTAGAGATTGGTTCCCGAGTGGATCCATAAAACCAATGGCTCACTTTTTTTTTTTTTTTTTACATTGCTTTATTTTAATTATTAAGAAAAACCCTTAATGTTTATACTTCGTATATTAGTGATATCTCAGACTAGGATTTCAATGGCATCCTAATATCTTACATTCAAGAACAAAATACAACCATTAATGGAAAAAAATTGATTCTTCGAGGCAATTTTTTTTCTCTAAACAACAAGAACAAGGAAATCCAGTTATCATTAAGTATAAATAAATTCGACAAAAAAAAAAGTATAAATAAAGAGTTGCAAACGGATGATTTCGGTTAAAATTGAGATTGTAATAGCCTCTATCAATAATCGAAGGTCATATTCGCCTTTTAGTGTCACAAATAAAAGCCAAAGAGGATTGCGCACACATGTCCATCGAAATATACACTTTTTTTTTTTATTATTATATTATGATATGTTAGGTCGTCTAGTCCACGAATGTAAAAGTGGTGTTTTTACTGGGGTTGGGACAACCTACGAAATGGACAACACACGATGATCCGATCGCTGTCGCACCGTCCAAACCCTTACCCCCATTCATCTTTTGTGAAAAGGGAAGGGCTAGGACATCTTTGTGCTGACCAGCTCATGTTCACATTTCTATATCTCCTAGACTTTAATTGAGCTTCAATTTCATGAATATGGCAACCCATTTTGATGTTTCATATGTCAATTGGTATCGGAGCTCCGCCTATTTCGCGAATAATGAATAATCAGGAAAACGTTTTTTCTCTATAGGATCTCTTGTTGATAGTAAAAAGTTTTTATCAGTCGATGATAATCCGTGTTTAAACATATTTGCGGCCGATGAAAATTGTTTTCATCTATTTATTTTTGTAAGCAATACAAGCGGTCCGCAAAACAAATGCGTTCCAAATGTATGAATTAAAAATCTGTTTGCCGCCATAATATGGACCCACTACTTGAATAGGAACCTGCAAAGTGGTCCAAAAATGAGCAATAATAAGGGCCTCCGAAATGGTTAAAGAGTCCTCTCAATCGTACTATGGCAAGCCGCTCATCTTTTAGCACGTTGTGTCGTGATTTCGAAAATTGGTATCGATATTGATGAAGTTGCTCATCTCTTAGCGCGATGCGTTGTGATTTCTAAAATCTATATCAATATCGATGAGAGCAATTGATCGACGATGGGGGAATGCGCAATAAATATCGCCCTATGCGGATGGATCGGTCAAAACACACGGAGGCCGACACGGACACCTTCCGCCCCGCTACGCCAACAACTTATGTTGAATCGTGCACTTATAAATTAGGTTTTCTATATTTGACCAAAAAGAAAATTAGGTTTATCTATGGAAAAATCATGTTTTTTCTTTGACCGTATCGAGCCGTAGATGATGTCAATTTTTGAAGATTTATTTATAGGACGATACCCATGGTTAGGTTCTAATATTTCATAGATAAGATCATGGATGCACGTTTGAAATTAGAGAGTTGCCTAAGAATAAAATTGAGGAAGTCTACCGATTCGTTTCTTTAAGGAAAAATGTATAATTTGATTTTTTTAAATTGATCGCTTGTATTGCTTATAAAGACTAATTGACAAAAATCATTTTTGTCGTCCACGAAAATATTTAAATAGTAATTATCAATAAAGAAAATATTTTTATTAATTAATTATTTCAATCGATACAAGTAATAAGTTTTAGGATATTTTCTTATCAAATGGTGGAAAATGGATGATTTGAAAGATATTTTTCTAAAAATGATTGTTCGTATCGCTCAAAATAATTAATTAATGAAAAATATTTTCATTATCGATAATAATTTATATCCAAACATTTTTCTGACGACGAATCTACTTCTTATTCATTCATTTTTATAAATAATACAAATAATTATTTTCTAAAAAGTATTTTTCGAATCATTCATACGAATTAAAACGGAGCCTATGTTATTACTTTAATCTTTCAAAATATAAATCTGGTACGCAGGGAATATTCTTAATTTCCTTTTCTCTTTTTTTTTTGGGGGCGCGCGGGGGGCTACAGAAGGAAAAAAAAAAAAAAAAAAACTGCCAACCTGGCAAAATCGAAACCAGCAAATTCTGGAAAAGAAAGGGAAAAACAAGAAACGCCATTCCAACCTTCCTCGCCACCTTCAACACCCTCTCTCTCTCTCTCTCTCTCTCTATCTGCGATTTCTGGAATCCGAAGAGTCGATCCGACTCAAAGCTCCCGTAAGTTCTCTGTTCGATCTCGTGTAGTTTTCGAAACTCGATCGGTACTGTAATCGTCCCTCGGTTCCATCTGCGTTCCGTCGACGTTTTTGCGCCGCTTGTTTCAGCAGGAGATGCGATCGGTCTTCTCTTTTTTTTTTTTTTTTTTCTAGCTTCGATTGCCGGGAAAAATTCCGTGTCCTCCATTCGATTTTGCTGGGAATCGGCATGCGTAGCGCGTAGAGTCCTGCTAGGTCGAATTAGATGTGGGGTACGGTCTGAGGAATGCTGAGGACGGAAGTCGAGCTTGTCTGTAAGTTAGCTGAGGTTGTAATTCATTTGGTGAGGCATGTGGGTATGTTCCCATTTTTCTTTGTGATGGAAAAATGCTGGCTTTTCGGTTGGCCCGCGACGCCTGTTTCGAGTTCCTACAGAGGGGTCTTGTGTTTGATCTGTTTTTTGTTTTGTGCTTGTGATTAGGTGACGAGTCGGTTGATGATTTGGACAAGACCGGCTTGATATCTCGCGAAAGTAGAGGAGAGAGAGGAGAGGGATATAGGGGATGGCGTGCAGAGGGTGCTTGGGGTGCCTCTTGAAGCTCTTGAACTTCTTGTTCACGCTCGCGGGCTTGGCGATGGTGGGTTATGGGATCTACTTGCTCGTCATGTACCTAAATTCGTCCAGCAATGCTGTCTCAGTTTCGCCTGTGGGCACCGGCGGGAATTTGATAGAGCTCGGACGACCGATGCTCACAGCAGTCTCTCTGTCAGACAGCTTTTTTGATGATTTGCCCAAAGCTTGGTATGCTCTCTTTTGGATTTTTTTTTCCTCAACTGAATTTGCTTCATGTCGAGTCTATCAATCGTTGCTTATTATGGCCGTGATGAAGCTGGACATTGTAGTAGGTTTATGTAAGGGCTAGACTGATCAGTATCCTGTGTTTTTTTATTTTTATTTTTGCTGGGCCTCAAAATATCAGGATATTTTCATCAAGTGTTGATTAGTTACATGAAGGCATGAAAAAAATAATTCATGAAGAGCAGTTCTCCTTAGAAGTAATAGATAGGAAATAAAGTGTTGTGTTTGTGATTAGGTGGACGGGTTCCTCTTAGGTCTCTGGTCAAGTGATAGAGGATTGAGTATAATTGAAAAATGGCACTTTGATATGTGTGATTATTTCTGAAATTAGAATATCTCAAGTAACTGGGTCACGATTATTGAAAGGAATATTTTATCGATGTTGTGGGAAGTAGGATTTTGGATTCATTCTGCCATCATCTGATTATGCCAGCATGCATAATCACTACTTACTAGTCCCTAGATCTTTCATTTTACGACAACAACAAAAAAAGAAAAAAAAAAAATCTTTCATTTAGGATCCGTTTGTTTCATGGAAAATAAATGATTTGAAAAACATTTTCCTAAAAATAATCACTTGTATTGCTTACGAAAATTAACTAATAACATTTTTTTTCATTGACTACGAAAATGTTTAGACATGAATTATTGGCAATAATGAAATATTTGTCAGTGACTTATTATTTCAAGCATACAAGTGATTACTTTTAGGAAAATGCTTTCCAAATCACCATTTTCCGCGAAACAAATGAAACCTTAATGATGGAGGGAGAGTAAAATTTCAGTTCTTGAGCTAGCCCAGATGTTAGAATTAAACTTGTGAAAATGTTTTTCTAGACAGTCTATCTAGTGGACCTTATGGAGATTAGTTGGGTCATTTGGCACGAAGTGTGCCTTCCTAGCACATGCAGGGAGGCTTACAGTAGAACTGCCAATCTTTCTTAGTATCATAATACCAAAGTATACGTGGTATCCTCCAGAATTACAGTTTCTAAATCTATAATGAATGCTTCAAGTCTACCATTAGTGGGCTGCTGGAAACTCTTTTATTTGGGGTTCTGAGCTTAAAAGTTGCCTTCATGGCTATATATCTAGATTGAATTGGGTATGATGTGCTTGAGCAAGTCGTGACTGCATTTCTCACTGGATTACAGTTAAAATGTGCATCTATGCAATCTCCAGTATTATTCCTATCAGCTGATATTTCAACTTTTTGCCTCTTTTGGTTTTCTATTTCACACTCTTGCATTTGGATGAGTGTTGATCCTGACAAACAGATCTCCAAGTTCAGAGCTGATGTTCATTGATGCCTGCATTTGTTATCTGATACTGTTTTTGTCTGTCGGCATATGTTGGAAGTGTCTGACTCATCTCTGTATCTTATGCTGATGCAGGTTCATCTACCTATTTATGGGCGTTGGAGTGATCCTCTTCGTTATATCTTGTTTTGGTTGTATCGGAGCTTCTACACGGAATGGATGCTGCCTGTCTTGTGTATCCTTATTTTCACTATCGTAAATTATCTGGTCAAACATATTGATTTCCCCTTTGCTAATGGGAAGTACTTCGAAATAGTTACCCTTTTTTTCTTAGTTCTTATTTTCACATATTACGGCATGTCATCAGCATTTCTGTCAGAGTAGCTCGAGGCTGAGTACATGCCTAAGAACTTCAATCTCTACTCTTTTATTGATGGTTTGACCATATTTTCGATGCATGATATTAAGTTCATTTTGCATCACATGTTAGTAGCTTTTATTAGCTTATAATATGGTTTCGTGTTATTCTTATATAGCATGGACATCATGTCCTTTAATAGTGCATTAATTCTTGTTTACGTTTTGAATTTGTAGCCAATGCTTTTCTTAAGTAGACATAGTACTCAGTGCTGGTGATCATATTGATCTTGGTAGAGCTGGGATGTGCAGCTTTCATATACTTCGACAAAAGCTGGGAAGATGTGAGTATGGTACCACTTTTCTTTCTTCCTAGAGTTTCTATAACATCAGATAATATTACAAATCTCTTTGACTTGTAGGAACTTCCTACGGATAACACTGGGGACTTTGCCATGATATATGATTTTCTGGAAGAGCACTGGAGTATTGTCAAATGGGTTGCTCTTGGGATAGTTGTATTGGAGGTAAGCTCCTAATTTTCTTCTCTCTCTCTCTCTCTCTCTCTCATCGATTGATACAGTGAATGTAATAATGCAGATTGCCGTTGTAAACTAGTTCTCATCTATGCTTTTGGGAAAATGTTCTGGCAATATCCCGGATGTGCTAATTTATGAGCAACAGTGATCCAAATTCAGTGTGCTAACTGTATTCATTAAAAAAAGCCATAATCGTTGCAAGGTCAACAGTATGGATACCATATCTGTTTCACGCGGATGCCAGTGAGGAAAAAATTCCTGGGTTGTTTAAATGCTGAGATTCTAATGCCTTTCAGTTTTCTTAATCTGCTGGGCACTATCTGCTACATTGCTTAAGCGGTGCATTCCAATGAAAATTTATCATAGTGGAGGAGCTCCTTGTTGGGGGTGGAAGTGGGGAAAATTGCATTATGAACGGTTGTGTACTAATCGGTAGAACCACGTGGTATGATCTCATAGGCGGTTAACTATTCAATACTAACATCGATCATTTGTGAGCAAATCGAGACTTCAGATGAAATGAATCCTGGCTTTAAAATACTTCTTTGAGTAGTGCTAACTGAGAGTGGGGTTTGCTCAAGAGTTATGACTTTGCTAGGTATGAACTGCAGTTGAAGATGGTAGAGGCTTACCTTACCAAGAAATATGAGAAATGAGGCCTTTTGCTGACTATAATAGCCTCATTTGTTGGCTGTCGTAGTTACTTTAGTGTGGTAGTAACCTTAACGATGATTCCCATT
Organism: Eucalyptus decipiens; assembly: GCA_014182575.1. Lineage (NCBI taxonomy): Eukaryota > Viridiplantae > Streptophyta > Magnoliopsida > Myrtales > Myrtaceae > Eucalyptus > Eucalyptus decipiens. The sequence continues at coordinate 3,652,843 of CM024613.1, read as the reverse complement.
GCAATTGCAGGCATTGCTCTTCTTGTTAGCTCTTATGGTTAGGGCTGCAAACAGGCCAGTGGAGTATGACAGTGATGATGAGTATATTGTTCCAAGACAACAGATCCGTCAGCCATTTATCAACAGGCCACCACCAGCGACTGGTGTACCTGTTGCTGGCACCCCTGATCAGCGACCAATCAGAAACGATGCCTGGACTGCTCGTATGAGGGAAAAGGTCCAGTCTCTTCTTGCATTATAAGTCTTCAGTTCATTAATGACCTTGGGTTGATAACCAATATTTGATTCCCAGAGTCTGAAGACCTGAGTAGATAAAGAATCTCAAGTAAAAGTTGTCTCCCTGTCACTAGTGTCTTTTGCATTATTTCACTGTTTAAAATCGCACAGTTTGTTTTGATCAATCACGGCACATTCCAGAATATGTGGCTTCCTTTCCACCATTTTGCATCTTCCTATGTTATACAATTAGAGTCCATTTACTGGTACATAATTCCAGGATGAAGTTTGCACGTTGCTTTCTTTCCAGCCTTTTCATGAGCCTTTGCATTCTCATCCTTTTGAAATTCCCTCCAATATTTCTTGCCAAAACTGGTCCTTTCGCTATTGCACTTGTGAAGACAACAGCCATGTAACCCCTTCTCTCTTTGAAAAGCAAAGTATTCCAAGTTAAAATCTCATTTGCCTGTCGTGTCATAGCAATTTTAGCTGTGGAACCTTATTGTTTGACTTTTGGGTGCAATATTCATATGTATGACTGTGATCTGGTAGACTAATCCTGCTTAAATTCAGATATGTACTTCGTACCCTGACACGTTACTAATTTGTGATGCTTTTCTCGTTGGACCAGTATGGGCTAGACACCTCCGAGTTTACATACAACCCATCCGAGTCAAGCAGGTATCAGCAAGTGCCTCCGCAGAATGCAGAAGAAAGGAGTCGCTGCACCATCATGTAGCTGACATATATCCGTTGGTTCAACCTGATGGAGGCTGAGCACGTGGATGGAGGTGCGATCTGATAATGTTGAATTTGAGGAGACTTGTGTGCCTTTTCCAATTGAGTCTCTGTATCTTACAAATGTTTTTGGGAGCTCACAAGGTTTTACTCACGATGTTGAGTACATTACTGAGTTTCGTGTGTAAAATCATATCGCTTCTGCTCTTCAGTGCGAAGTGGCAGGTGACCTGCGAGTCGGTTGAGAATTGTGTTTTCCCAGTTGCATGAGTGTCTTATTGAGGTAGTTCTTCATAGAACTGTGGACTGAAAGTACGCTAGCCAATTTTGCTAAGATGGGCTTATTATTGATGAATACGCTTTCTTTTTCTCTATAAATTTGTGCCCGTGAACATACTTTCGGTATAAAACATATAATGCTTCGATTGGTAGCGACATTTCTTTTAAGTCACCTCGAAATATTTCTTCTAGTTTGAGTTATACTGCTTGTAGTAACTATGAACGTCTATTTACATGACGATGTGATGAGACGGATTAACTGTTTGATTGAACCTTTACTCTTTTGTCAACTGAACTTTTTATCTCACGATCGACTGATCTGCAACTTGATGGGGGATGGAAATTAATAACCAGACGAACCACCGGTGTAGGTGTAATTTGGAAAATCAATTGAATCCAATTCAAGCTCCTTGTGAGAGATCTACGCACAAAGCAAAAGGTGTAGTGAAACAGAACGCTTAGGAAGTCTAAAATGCAGTGATAAATTGATCCGTTGCAGAGGCAACAAACAATAATACCATGTCCCAGAGAGGAGAGAACAGAAACTAAACAGAGCAAGAGGGCAAATCTACAGCTCAATCTCCTACTAATGGTTACTCAAATCAGTCGAATCGTGACAGTCTGTGCATCTTGTCTTCCTTCAAAGCGCAGCCGTGCACTTCGACAATTATCGCCAATCTCGAGTGTCCCAAAAAGATATAAAAAGTTCCGAGATACTTTAGTTTCCCCTTGGTCATAAGCCCAAAGTTCTGCTGATGTAGATGTTTGATGTGAAGAAGAGGGTCCACACGTGTAAATGCCTCTTGATTAAGTCCAACTGACCCGAATGCCATTATTTTCTACGACGAGTTCCCATCGGCGATTGTCCATACATTCATCAGTGGGATTTGCGCTAGCAGATTGAAGTCCCACCCCACCCCCACCCCACCCCGCCCCACCACCGTCCTTTCTAATCTTGTTTCATTATACAAATCCCACGAATCCCCCTCAAGAACAGAATCGCTCAAACTCTCTGTCATCACCAACAGTGACTACTCGGCCTGATGCGCTAATGCCGTGGGTTTGTCATCTCCGGTGCAGCTCTATCCCTTTTCCCACTAATGTGGTCCAGATCGCGACTGCAAGTTGGTCGCCGTGCGTGCGCTTTTGGCTTTTACAAAGGCATATGTGATGAACGCAAACACGGGTTTCGCCATTTTATACGATATACATGTATGTGTATGCGCGTGTGAATATGCTCAGCAGCTCAGGCCGACCTCCTTTAATAACTATTTTGATCAGTAACTCCTGGCGAGCAAACCGCCATGACAGCCTCCCTAAGTCGTCATCATCCTTCATTGGTCCTCTCCCATTCTTCCCTCGATCATACAAGATAATCTTCTTATCAAAAGGGATCGTATATGATATTTTATGCACCAACTACCTTGTTTTATTCTATGTTCCCGTTCCTTCTTCAAGGCGCGTTTGGTAATTCGTTGAGGGTATGCATCGATGTTTTGCTTCATATAGCGACTTGATAACCAATCCGAGACGAGTTTGAGAAATCAAAGTCGACCTTGGGCGGCTGCAGCTCATTTCCACCAAGCGTTTCGATCTGATTAAACTGAGTATATCATGTAAAGGCCACGCTAGACTTTGAGTCCGTCCTTTTCTTTCTCGCCTTTATCTTGTTGTCAGTGTTGTTTTCGAACCGGCTTATAATTTGGTTTCTACCCTACATGTTCATTGTTTCTTCTGGGATTGTTGTGGGCGTGTATGACTTTGTTGCAGCATCCAAGCTAGTCAATTGGCACTTTTCAAAATAGACGCATGAATTTATGGAAATTGTGTTTGGAGTTTTGTTGATTTAGCAAGGTCGAATGACTTGAGTCGTCCCTGTCGACAGCCGATATCTATGAGTTTGAAAGGGTGGTGTGGTGCCCTACTTGCTCATATCAGTTTTTTCACTAACAGAAAGCAGACCGAAAATTTCAAAATTTTCTTGTCATTTTTTCATTTTTGTCTCATCAATTTCTAGAGAGCTTTTGCTTTTTATACATTGAACTAGACGACATGATGTTGCGAGCTGGTAAGCATGTATTCAGTGTCGCTATACAAGGGGCCAAGTGACCAAATAGAGCTAATCCTTAAGAGGCAACACTTTTCAGTCACGCTTGGATGTTGCATTTGTCCTTAATCAACTTCACTTCGATGTTATTTCGCACTTATCCCCAACTTTTATCAACTTGTCTTAACGTCGGTACCGTGAAAAAAAAAATGACCCAAGAAGTCGGAATGAGAAGATAGGCTACTCTGAAAATTGATGGTTTTTGCATTTTTCAACCATCGGTTAGAAGATTTGGATGAATCATCATGAGAGAAGATTCTCTCTTTACATCTTAGGACCATGCATGCACCGATCGCTTTCTTAATGGCATAATCGGACGGACAATGAATATACATAAGGTGCTTCCTGCAATAATTTAGGGAAATAAAACTATGTACGAACATATTATGAGGCAAATTGATGCAACTGAATCCACAGTTGCCGATTACTTGATAAAACTCGAAATCTAGAGATTATTTAAGGTACACTTGATCACATATCATAAAATGAAGATGGCAATACACACATGATTCGGTTCTAGATAAGGTTTCTTTTGAGGAATATTATGAAAGTAAGCAAGTTGATTAATCAAGGGTTATTAAGGAACCCCAAAACTAAGCAACTTGAAGAATTCTATTTCTGATAATCATTCACGTTTTGCAAAATCATACGCTATTGATCTCTTCGTAGGGTCAAAGGGGTGTTTCACAATCAAGTGCCTTGGCCGGTCATTACAGCCAAGAAGTGACTTCAATTGAAGGTTCGGTATATCTTAGGAAGAAGCATGAATACATCCACAAGGCACATGCACTCGGCCTAATTCGACCCTTGACGAGATAGAGAACAAAGTTGCGGAATAATATGAATGAGGGCCCTTAAACCGTGTTTTATTTATGAGCCTAAGTTTTTATTTTGTCATCGCGCTTCCTTATTTGATTACCTAACAATGAAAAAGAATGAGTTGATATCGTAATTGAGTCCTACGTTTCAAGAATCATTTTTTTTATGGAGAACATCTCAAGAAGATTTTGAGAATCATTCGAGAAGCACCGATTTGTGGGGATCAAGGTCATCATCAGCATCTCATGAATCAAGAACTACCCCAATCGTCACGATAACTCGCACGCTCTTTGAAACAATCGAGGACACGTCTGCGCGCTTGCCCACTTCCATGTCGACCATGCATTGTTTTCAATGCCTAACTGTCGACACCCCCTTCCAGGACTTGTCCCCAACTTCAACTTCGGGTAATTGGGTAGAATTCTAGGGCTTGCACCAAGACAGAAAAGAAGGAACAATCCATTCCAATGATAAGAGTACAAAAGAAGCCAAGTCCATTTCATCAAGAGAGAAAAAGTACCACATAACTTTGCTTACTCTCAACTAATATTTTCTCTTAGTCTACTCACGGGATTGCCATCAGACCATACCCGACTCATTCATACCAAATCCCTTTTCATGCAAAATATCTATTAGCGAGTCTCCGGGATACTTGAAAAACAACGGACCAAATAATATTTATAGCCTTTCGAGTTAAATCATTTTTTATTAGTTGTATTTTAAAGTTCATCTATGTAATCCCTAAAGATAATTTTATTTTTTCCCTTTTTAACTCAACTAGGAAGAAAATGCCAACCGTATGGGATCCATCGGCTGCTGCTGTCAATCAATTGAAGGGCTATTCTCACCCACAGTGCCTGGGGTCCACAACTGATAATCAAATCCCACTTGTTGAATGGGTCAATTTTCCTCTCCTTTTCCTTTTTTCCCTCATGAAGACAGAAAAAGGTTATTCTAATCCATCTCATGCTGGCTTCCCTCTTTAGACTCTCCATATATTTTCTAGCTATATGAAACTATGACTAGTGCTTACCCTCGCCCCTTGGCATAAAGAATAAGTCAAGATAGATGATCAAGGCAAGATATTTTCCCTTTTCTTTTTTTTTTTTTTTTTTGTAGGCTGTTGTCATACGTACCCACCAAGTGGAAAATATTTAATTTTGCATGGCTAACAGTGGTCAACGTCATCCGGTGTGGCTATTTCAAGCCATTTTTTCTTTTGCTTTGATTATGTCAGTGGAGAAAATAAAATGTTAGAATGTTACTTGCAGAGGAAGAGCTGAAGCTCAACCGTCCTACCAATGAACGCGCAGGTGGACATGGAAAATTGTCTGTCTGTTTTGCTTAGCCCATCAGTTACTTGTTTGACTTGGGTTTCACTCCTCTATTTTTTGTCCCTCTGTCGCTCTCTTCTTAAGTTTCAAACCTTTATTTTTGCTTAAATTGGAATTTCTGCCGTGTTTCAGGCAATGTTATAATGGTGGGGCTATTGCCAAATTTTGGCCACGAGGCTCTTGAAAGTTGTTATCCCACCCACTCGATTAGAAAATATCATTACGTTATTAGTTTCTAGTCTTAATCAAGGGTTAGGCCTTGCTTTTACTGCTTGTTTGCTGGGTCGGCCCTTTTCAAGGATTGTGGTGGGAGATTATTATAAGAATTGGGTCAATTTGGTGTGTTATAAAAAGTCACTTCTTACATAATCATGAAAACACCCAGCTGGATTGTTGTAATGAAACGGCAACAATGACTATTCAATATAGGGGTGTGCATGGTCCGGGCGGGCGGTTCTCGACCTAGAACTGCGAACCACCCGCTAAGGATCGGTTCCGAAAAATTGGAACCGGGATCCACCCGGGAACCGGACCGTCGGTCCAGTCCGGTCCGGTTCCCGAGTGGATTCATGGAACCGATCTTGACATGAAACAATTTTGGCTTTCAACATAGAATGAATACGTGACATCAAAGCAAGCCAAAGAAAGAAAAACCAAATTTAAGAACATGGAGATGCGGACGGTAGGAGAAGTAAACGCAGCGAAATGGCGATAGGATTAGGAGCCGAAGACGAAGGGAGTGAGATGAGATCTAGGGTTTCTTTTAGTAATTTTTTTTTAATATTAAAAAGGTTCCGGTCCGGTCCGGGTGGGCGGGTGAGCGGATCTGCCCATGGAATCGGGAACTGGACCGGTATCCACCGGTTCCCATAAATTGGAACCGGGAACCGGACCGGTTCTCTCAAGAACCGCCGGTTCCGGGCGGTTCCGGTCCGGTTCCGGGTGGTTCCCGGGTATTTTGCACACCCCTAATTCAATAAATGATAAAAAGAAAGAAATGCCCTCCTGGATTATCGTAATCATCTGCTGTTTTAGGCTTGTGGGTTGACTGGATTTTGAGAATTTAAGGTGTGGTCACTGTTTTCCCATCATTCACCTTATTATATTATTCTTTTATTTTCTAATGCTATTTTCGCATCCGATACTGTTCTGCGTACGATATACCATTTGACTCACTGTGATGCTGAAAGCAATGGCTGTGACAGAAAGTGACTTTTAAGAAAATGATATTTTGATTTTCTTTTTTGGGAGTTGTCTTCGATTTCTCTGAATTTCTAACAATATCATGCCAGTGAGTTATGGACCATTTTGAATTCCACTTTCTTTTTCTTTCTTTCTTTTTTTTTTTTTTTTTTGCCTTTCAATTGCAAGTTGAATTTGTGGGTGTCTATGGAGTATGGCCGTGCTTCTTCTGTCATTTCTAATTGGTCGTAAATACGAATCTTCCATGTATTTGGCATCAAACAAGCGTGTCCTCAATACCTCCTGTTCGCTAGTGGTTTGATAGGAAATAAAAAAGAAGGAAAAAGACCCTTGTATAAATACAAGTCTCCTCAAAACAGCGACCTTGATTTGCCTGTGCCTGCTTACACCTTCAGGGACTTCTGCTTTCAAAGGTCCATTGTACTATTGTTGTTGAGGTTGCCATTCCAAAGTTCAATCATTAGACGATGAAAGCCCGGAGAGGAAAGCGGTCTGAGGTAATTGTTTGTGTTCCTAAGCACCACTTTTCTTTATCCGATATCTAGTGATGCTGGTTTTAGTATGTTAATGCTGTTGCATTGGTTGCAGGCATTCTGGCCTTCCATTATGATGAAGAAATGGCTCAACATCAAGCCGCAGGTGTATGATTTCAGTGAAGATGAGGTCGACACCGAAACCGAGAGCGAAGATGATGGTATATTTCAATACGGCCTTTTGTCTTTATGAATATTGATGGTTGTTTTGTGCTTGATTCATCCCTTCTGCAATAACCATCCAGCCTCCTCTGTTAAAGATGAAAGAGTTCATCGAAGCGGCAATTATCCTCACGCTGTGAAGAGGAACCAACCCGAATGTCCAAATCCAACTTCAGGTACTATACCTTCTATCTTTCACTTGAATTTTCTTCGAGATGCTTCCCATTTTAAGGAGAATAGCATAGCATGACGTCTTAAATACACATGGATATTGCTGTTATCGTTTCTCCGTCGCTCTTTTGTTTAGGACTAGGAATGGCATGAAAAGATTGTTCTGCCGAGTTTCTCTTGTTGCTAACACCGACAGGACCCTGGTTGTTGAATTATTCTTGAAGCATCTTGTGGTCACAGACTATTTAATCCCAGTGGTTTTGCACTCATCTTCTTGAGCTTCTGTCCCTTCTCATCTCATCAAGTCTCTTGTTTGCTTTTGTGATGACCGTGTTGCAGAATCACATGTGAAGTGCTCTCAGTTCAGACACAGAAGAGGGAAGTCGGAGACTTTGCGCGTTCAGTACATTAATACAAAGGATGTGAGGTATGCAAAATGATAAAATCGTACAATTGCAATTAGACTACCACCTATATGGCTCTCTTTTCTCAAACGTATTTTTGCTTATGAAGGGTGTGTATAGGCACCTGGAATGTTGCTGGGAGACTTCCAAATGAGGATCTTGAGATCGATGACTGGCTTTGCACAAAAGAACCAGCAGATATATACATCATTGGGTTAGTGCTTTCTGTCCCCTCTCTCAGCTCTATGTTTGAATGAAATCTGGAAGTGTTCATATTCTGTGTTAGACTGTTTTCTAAGCCTGTCATTGACATAGTAGTTGGCTTCTGATGCCGGGGGTCCTCCATGATTTCAATAGTTCCATGTGATGCTAGATGAGGCTATGCTAGACAGTAGTTACTACATCTATGGATCATTCTTAGTCAATCTGTTAAACCAGCAAGAACATATCAGGCTGACTGACTCGTTTAGCTTGAACTGCATGACACAGAGAAAAAGTTCTTACTGACTGTGAGGTCGTACCTTGAGTTACAAGCAAGTAATGGCCGACATGCACCCAGATTTGCTTGCCTCATGGATTAAGATTTCTTTCCTCCGTGCTTTTGTCTGAGAATCCTGTTTGGTGTCAGCAAAAAATCTCGGCCTATTACATATTTAGACAACTTAGATGACAAAGTGTTCACCAGCTTTGATCTGATTTTTCCAATTCAATGTTAATTCCAGGTTCCAGGAAGTGGTTCCGTTGAACGCTGGCAATGTGTTTGGAGCAGAGGATGGCAGGCCGATACCGAAATGGGAGGCTATCATCCGTAGAACCTTGAACAAACCTTTGGAACTTGAAAGTAGGCACAAGAGCTACAGCGCTCCACCCTCTCCAGGGTTAAGAACTTCCTCCGCTGCTGATTCGCTAGCAGATGAGGCAGAGAGTCACGCATTTGAGATGATGAGCGAGCAAAATGCTGGAACAAGCTGTGACTTTGACCTTGACCCGCAAAACTTCCAAGAAATGACGGGTTTGGGGAGGAATTTACATATAAGGAGGATATTTAGCAAAGACACCCTCAGTCAATTTGACTGGCCTGAACGTCCACTGGATACAACTCCTCAAATCTCTGCCGGCACCAAATTGCGAAGAGTACTGAGTAGTTCTGCGAGGATTGGCTCTACATGGACAGATACTTCTTTACTTAGTTCTCAAAACTTTGTCGTCAACGGCAGCCCACTAAGGAGATCATACAGGAGCTCTGGAAATCTGGGATTGGCTCTGACGGAGGGGCAACAAATACCCGATGTCCTCGATTCCCCTCTTGATACTGTAGATAGTTATTCAGAGGAAGAAGACGATAGTTTTGAGGAAACAACTCCACTGCAGCGTGTGAATGAAGTAATGAAAGATAAGGCGAAGAAACGCCCTACATATGTTCGAATAGTCAGCAAGCAGATGGTGGGAATATACATTTCGATCTGGGTGCGTAGGAGGTTGAGGAAACACATAAACAATCTCAAAGTCTCCCCCGTCGGAGTCGGCCTCATGGGTTACATGGGAAATAAGGTAGCTCTTTCCTCTTTTACGCTAAGACTAACGGAAACATTATGGCAAAGATGGTGACACGACAAAAGCATCTTCTTTTAGTCCCTTTGAGTTAGTAGCCTTACTTTTGGGATGACGCCTAAACCTGAATAATGTTTGGTGCCACGCTTGATTATCTGTACATGCTAAAATGTTTGCAAGACTTGCATAGCCTGTGGAGAAAAAGCCTAAGGCTACAGCTACTTTCGAGTTTCTTGTTTGTGTGTTGATAATGATCAACACATTTGATATATTATTGTTTTCACTGCAATTTACTTTGCTTTTCTGATACAGGGATCTGTATCTGTGAGCATGTCACTTTTCCAGTCATCGATGTGCTTTGTCTGTTCTCACCTGACCTCCGGTCAGAAGGATGGAGCTGAACAAAGACGCAATTCCGATGTGAATGAGATCCTGCGCCGCACTCGTTTCTCATCAATGTTCGATTCTGATCAACCACAGACAATTCCATGCCACGAGTAAGTATCATTTTGCAATAATCACAACATTGGAAGCATCAATTCATCTTCTTGCCCTGTTCTGCTTGGATGGTTTGATATTAAGTGTTAATCTTGCTGCAATCACAGTAAGAAACAATTTTGCCTACTGTGGCATCAACTAAAAGTCATGAGATCCGTTCACTAGGCATGGTTTAGCAAACAGCATCTCTTTGACGTCCCAGAGCCAAAATGAAACCCTTTTCATGATTCTAAGGGTTTAGTGCTTGGAAATCTTAGACATAGCATGATGTCATTAAGGCTGGTGATTATGCAGTACAAATCTAATGGAGAGATGTCTGACTTCTAGAAGTCCTGAGCGTTAGTAAATGTGAACTTTGGCAAGACTAGAGAAGCATCTCTGCAGAAAATGGTTCATGACAACCAAAGCTGTGTCATTGGATTAAAACAAATAGCACTACAATAGTCCCCAAGATAGTGATTATCGGACATAAGGGTCCTAAGGCTAGTTTAACATGGAACTCTGTTAGTGCTTCAGTGCAGACTTCTATGAGACTGAGTTGATAATGCCTGCTGGTTGCCTCACTAGAATTGTAAAACTGTCAATCTGTCTGAGCCTTAGTTATTGAGTTTAGATCATGTCTGTCAAAAATTGAACCGTTTGGATTGTTCTGTAACCAGTCAGGTATTCTGGTTTGGAGATTTAAATTACCGTCTCAATACGTTGGATGCGGAAGTAAGAAAGCTTGTTGCTAAGAAACAGTGGGATGAACTCATCAACTATGATCAGGTGAGTAAAAAAACTGTTTCGCAAAAACCAACATGCTTTTTTTTGGTTGTTTCTTGTTTCCTCTCCCATTTCATGGAAAACGTGACTATGTCATTTCGAAGAACGTGTTTTCTGACTGGTTATCTCAATTATACGGGCATTAGGCAGTGTCAATGATTCAGAGAAACTGAATTTGATTTCATACTGTATCTTAGAATAAAAGAAATACAGATCAAAAGAACTGAGAACATGAATCTCCGTGCAACGAAGAGACACCTGTTAATCAAGCAAATAGGTGGATTCATCTTATAGTTTTTTATGTATGATAAAAGAGAAAGAAAATGGTTCGCAAGAACTGACGAAATAAACTCCTATTTTTCTGTCAACTTTTTTTCACTACCAAGCATGATTAGTCTTGTGATGGAAGGAAATGCTGAAGATATCTTTCATTTGCAGTTAAGCAGAGAACTCCGCAAAGGACATGTTTTCGAGGAATGGAAAGAAGGCACGATAAACTTTCCGCCCACTTACAAATATGAAATCAACTCTGACAGATACGTTGGCCAGAACCCAAGAGAAGGGGAAAAAATAAGATCGCCGGCATGGTGAGTTATGCTTCCCCGACGGGGAGGCTACACAAGATATGAATTTCTGTGGTTTCAACTGATTCCATAGAACTTGTTTAGCCAAATGACTTGTTTTACTGATATGACCTGATCATGCCCAACATATATTCTCGCTTTCTTTTGGTTTGGTAGACTCGACCCATTCTGCGTTTTTCATTGAAAATTGTTTTCCTCAAAGTCGGATCTCAATCGCTTCTTGAATAGAGTTGACGACGGCTATAACATGAATGATTGGAAGACTATCTTAAATTACTTCTGGCCATATCTGCAGGTGCGACCGGATACTATGGCTGGGAAAAGGAGTAAAGCAACTTTCTTACAAACGAGCAGATATAAGGCTCTCGGATCATCGGCCGGTCAGTTCAATCTTCTCAGTGAAAGTCGAAGTTCTGGATCATCGGAAGCTCCAGAGGGCTATCAATTTCATGAGTGCTGCAATACACCCTGAACTGCTGCTGGATGAAGATTGAATTATAATCTGGAAATTGCAGGTAACTAAGATCCATATAAGAAGACAATTTGTTCCCTTGTTGCTCAGATGTTTACTCCCCAAATTGTCAATTTTATTCCCCCATCACCATGTACCGAGTAATATCATAATAATCCCTTTCTTTGGCAGCATTAAAGATTTTGCAGTGACTGGACTTTTTTTCTTCTGGAGAGGGACATCTTCATAGGGTCAGAACACACCAAGTTTTCGATTTTAGAGTGCTGGTATACAGGGCTTGAGGTTTGCTGGTGCACAGTACTTGATTTGTAAATCTAGATAGCTAACTTAAAGGGGCAAAAGGATTGTAGAACTTGCTGATAAATTTTTTCATCAGCGGGAATCTGCATCTGTCTACCATTTTCCCATCCGATTTTTTTGGAGAACTCTCGTAAATTAAGACAACATTCTTCATGTTTTTACTCGTCCATCGTAATGAGAGAAAATTTCATGTGCCAAGAACCTCGAAAATCAGCAACATTTGGGTACCATACTTAGAGTTGAAAGTGTGCCTCATCAGTGTGACCTCTCACTCTAAATAAGTAAAGAGATACTAAATAAAACTTCAGGCATACTACACTAAGTCAAAGACTTGAAATGGCACAAAAAGCTAGGGACCAATATTGCGGATAAATGTTGTGTTTGAAAACCAGCCAAAGCCTGTTAGGGAAGAGACTGATACATAGGACGACAGATTACAAGAAACTTGTCATCAATCCAAGCGAAACTCAGGACACAACATGGAGATAAAGAGAAAAGGTTCTTCAGATGACAAACTTCTAAGATGCACAGAAATGAACTAAAAGAAGACTTCACTCTTTTCAAATGCACAAACTCATGCAAATCATTCCCAAGATTCTTTGTTTGAAATACATGGCAACATTGTGATCAGTAAACAAGCTTGATTCTCGAACAATTGCCATCCTGGAAAACAAACCGCACTTCTTCCATGTCTTCTTCTGCCCCATTGTCCGTAATCTTACAGAAGCCGTCTTAGCTCGAGGCACTCCATTGATCTTTCTCTTGCAAGCCATGAACGGCAATCTTCAGAGAGAAAATTCATCATAGATATGTTGGATTTCGCTGAGTAAACCTGTCAATGAACCTAAGAAACTATTCCTAACAACGAAACTCGTTGAAATGAAACTAAGAAGTGACAAAACAAGAATAAGCAATGAATAGCCAACCAAAACTCAGAGCTAGTAAAATAGAGCAACCCCAAGATATTAAATGCAAGAGCACTTCCTAAAGCGACCCCGCACAATTACAACTGCTTGTGAACTGAAAATAATCTGAAACCCCTCAAAATCAGGTAGAATGAAGAAAGCGGCAAATACCTTATTCAAAGGACTGAATTACTTAGTGAATTTATCGTCTTTCAATGACATATGCATAAATCAATGAACGAGATAGAGCAAACAGCAGATTGTCGAATATGTCCCACCGTCACTTATCAAGTTATCAGGAAAAAACCAAAGGCCGGAGACCAAATTTACTTTTTCTCCTTCTTTTTTTTTTCAATAAAGACTAGGACTAGTTGCTAGGGGTGTTTAGTTCTCGATCCCATCTGATCCTACCCATGAAGTTTGGGAATCAGGACCACTTCCCCATTTCTGGAACTGGGAACCAATTGATTAGTCGTGGGATGAGAGCGGACCGGATCAGATAGACGAGTCTAGTTCCCAAGCAATCTAATGGAACAACTGAAAGATTACAATGATGCATTAATGCACCGAATTTCAAGAACTTACATTTCATTTGAGTGTTTCCCTCCTTTAAAATCAAGCATATGCTCTATACTCGCAAAAAATTCAAAATACTTCAAAAATTGTGAGCATGACACACTTAATGAATACTTCACTAGATCTTAGCTAGGGATGTGCAACGGGAATCACCTGAACTAGGAATCACCTGGATTGACTAGTTTTTGGCGGTTTCCATGGGTGGCAGTTCGATACCTAGTTCTTATTCTTGGAATTGGTGGTCAATCAATCTGGTTCTCAATTCCAAGATAGGAACTGAACCAATTATTTTATATACACACACACACTCTTGAAGCCTTAATCCCATATCGAATGGAAGAATAAACTAACAAGTAGAATTACTTTTTGAAGAAAAGATTTCGGGAGTCACCACATGTGAAATCGAGAGAATAAGAAACTAACAAGTAGCCTTCCTCTTTAAGTAGCGAAACAAGAAGAGCTTGCTACTTAAAGAGGAAACCTACTTATTAGTTTCTTCATTTATCCAATCTTACATTTGGCCAAGAGACCACAAAAACTCTTTTTGTTCCTTGTTATGTAAAGAGGAAGCTTACTTGTTAGTTTCTCTTTCCATTCGATGTAAGACTAAGGCTCCAAAAGCCACAACCCCACTCTTCACTCCTCACGCTCGCTCTATCCTCCTCACTTGCAAGAGACAACGCATTCCAAGCCTCCAAGAGTTTCACATCAAGCAATACTCAAAGACTATAAAAGAGATTGCCTATAAAATCAAAATCAAACATGACCTTTAACCATATGGCCTTTTTGGCTAAGATTTAGAGTATGGTTTTTTTGGCTAAGATTGAGCGTGAAATATATGAACTACGATTGATTCTCACACAAGTGGAGTTTGACTTTTTTGCATGTGGGAACATGTGCAATCAATTCTATTAGACTGCTAGGGAACTAAACTAGATTGATCACATGGCCACTCTTTAGTGGAATAAAAAAAAAAAAAAAAAGTGGTTGATTCCATTGAATTGGACTAGAATCGACAGTCCAGTCCGGTTGCAAGGTGAAATCGGGAACCGGATCGGACCAAGAACCAATCACTCTTAATCTTAGCCAAAGGCCAAGAAAGGCATACTTTGATAGGCACATAACTTGAATTTTATTCGCAACTCCTCTTACAGTCCTTGTATGCTCATTTGAAGGGGAATTCTCAACATTCGCATGGAAAGCTCTAATGACAAGCCATGCGACTTTTTTGGAGGGTCCCATATCAAAAGAGTTGTGAATGAAAATCAAGTTATATACCTATCGAAAACATATATTTCTCAACCTTTTGACTAAATATCAACATTGAGAAAATCCCTAATAATTATGAGTTCAAATGATTTTTATTAATAATTTTAAAGAAATAAAATTAAAATTTTAAAAAATAATCGGTGCGGTCCGGACGACCTTGGAATCAGGAATTGGACCGCAAATCACTAGTTCCAATTTCTTGGAGTCAAGAATAGGACTAGCACCCCCGAGTACCAACCAAATTGTCTGGTTCACTCCGATCTAGACAATTCCTAGTCCAATCTATTCCTTTTGCTTATCCCTACTTGTTGCTTAAAAGACAATAACACTACCTTAAATATTGCACCCACATTCACACGTCTATAATCCAAATATCACCGTTGCCACCAACCCCAACCAACTGCCCACTTGGTGGGAAAATTATTTCTTAGGATCAAACCATTCTCTCTATAACATATCAACCATCGGATTCACGAGAGCAATGAACTTAACAGTTCACGAGCTGTAGAGACCGATGGTCCTCTCACATGCAATAAAAGCTCCAATTGGTGGGGAAGGACAGCAAGGAGTTGCGCGCCAAGATCGAAGTCCAAAACTTGGATAAATCTTGACAATGTCAATATTTGTGAATTAACACACCACAAGCATCGATTCATGATGGCATCAACTAGAACCCAATGTATTTAATGATCATGATGAATCCCGTCCATAAAAACTGTACACATTCATGACTTTTCCAACTTCCTTATGTCTTGGTGGATAATGGTTTACATGAAGGAGAAAAGAATAGACGATCCTTGAACAACTTATCTTTATCTGCACCAGCTAAAAGCCAAATCCCATGTTTCACATGGAAATGATGGTCTTTCAAAAGAAATGACATAAATTCATTTGCAAGTAGTCGTAAAGATTGCTAATCCCAGAACCAGCTTTTTGTCCCCAATCAAACCTTTATGCAACTATGGTTGTGCAGCTTGTGCTTGCCAAATGAGAAAAGAGATGATGCGAGTTTGGTCTGAAAATTAAGTAACGATTTTAAGTTTTCCCTCCTCTTCCTGTCCAACAATTTTAAAATTATAGATTTTTTCTATTAGGAGAGGTGGGAAAATTTAAATTTTTTCTTCATTGTCCACCCAAATTTTCATTCCACGTTTGATAAGCAAGTTCTTGCCCAACGATTACTTCAAAACCAAGGGTCAAGATCAAAAAAGGTTCTTCGTTACTGATTAACTCACCGTAGTTGTATAGGCAATTAAGGGAGTGAGTGCTTACAATGGACTAAGCTCGAGGTGGAAATTACTATCTTGATCAACACCTAATACAACATGTCTTGGCATGATTATACAAATAATGCTACTATATGAAAGACTTTGGAGAGCATAACAAGTAAAATGGTATCAGATTCAAAACATGAAAGCATAGAAGAAAATGAATAGATGATGCACACGAGATCCAATTACTTATGGACCAAAACAACTTGCTACCTATGTAGCACGGACACTCTCCGGAAGCCTTCGTGTCGTGTCCGACACTTCGACACGTGTCCGACACGCTCCGACACGCGGTCGATGAGTGGCGAAAAATCCGACACGTGGTCAACTCTTTCCAACACGCGAGTTCAGAATTCCGACACGCGATTCCGACACGCACGAGGTCAATTTTAAAAATTTATAATACTTGAAGGGTCAAAATATAAATATACACAAAAGAATTAATAAAATTGCTATAAATATACACGCGTGGGGTCAAATTTTTTTTTTTTCAATTTTTTTTTTAGAATTGTTTTATTTTTTTTAAAAGTCTTTTACTATGAAAGAAGTAATAAAAATGCTATATATGATAAATAAATAAATTTAAAAATATCATTTCAGCATTTTTCTTTAAACAATGTTTTTTTCCTTTAAGTTTTGTGTATTATTGTAATAAATTAAAATAATGAATGATATTATTTAATATTTTTGTGTAAATTAATTCTAGGCTATTTTTATTATTATTTATTTATGTATTAATATATAAAAATATATTTAATATAACGTGTCGGAACGTGTCGAAATTCTCTATTTTTAAGAAATGACGTGTCGACGTGTCGTGTCGCGTCGCGTGTCATGTGTCCGTATTGGTGCTACATAGCTTGCTACACATCAACCACCAATTAAGTAAATAAAGAAAAATGGAGTATCCAGAAAGGCATCAGGTCTCCAAGGTGAAGTAGCATCACATATAAGTTCAAAAGGACAAACCCATTAGCTGTAGTAAGATTCATCACCTGTCCAGCTACTTTAAAAGTTCATGATATTCAGGAGCAAAAGATTGCGTAAATAAGGATGGAAAACCACTTTCTATATTTTTTTGAAAATTGGTAAGAGGCATGAGCAGAAATAAAGATGTTTCTTCAAAATCAGGAGCAAAAGATTGTGTAAATAACAAGATCCAACATGAAGGGCCATCAAGCATATTCAATTATATTTGCAGTAGCTCATTATATCTTTCCATCCATTGGTTCTTATGCAATTACCCAACTTAAAACTCTAATTTCATTGAACTGAGAATACCATCATCCTCGTTCAAAAATGGCCATATTAAATATAAATAAATTAGTGAATACATTGCATGGATAGAGCAACAATCAGCAGCTCCATACATCTGTTCCATTATCACAATTAGAGATAGAATTGGCCAAAATTGAATTAAAAATCCTCTCATCAAAACTCATAACTTGCATTACTAGAAAAGTAAGATATCTGACCAGCCATATTATTAATGAAAATTGCAACTGTCGCATCCACACCGTCCATGGACATGGAACACATGTGATCGACATGTGATAGCCATGCCAATGGACATGGACACATGCGATCGGTGCGTGTAAGCCATGCCAATGAACGGCATGAATACAATAGTTACAATTGTCATCAAGTTCGCATCTCATCAATGCAACCATTAACATAGCTACCATTATCATTGTTTTCTGACAATAATGAACATTCCTTTCAATCCAATTATTATCTAGTATAATGTGTCAAAGAAGCTATCCCCACCTTAAAGCTATATGGACAGTCTCATTTTAATTGCCTTTTTAGGCTTATATTTGGGAAAAGGAGGGAAGGAAAATGAGTGTAGAAAATTGGGAAAGAAACATAAATTTTTGCAAAGAGGAGACGAAAAGTTGGAAATATTTCGCAAATTTTCACCCCTCAAGTCCTCACAAAAATTCAAATTCTTCCAAAATTTTCAGGACTTCTATTTTGCAGACCCCATCCCCTCATTTCCCAAATACAAGTTTTAGAAGGTATTAAGTAAATGTAGGATTAATATTTTATTGAAAAGATGCCATGCTATTGACAATAAAGCCACCCCTTATACAATTTGATTATTAAAATAACAACATACCACGATTAAAGTTTAACTTTTCTACAGGCATCATTCAAATTGAATTACCAATACCACACTAGAAACTAAGGGTGAGCAAAAGGTACTGACCGGAGCGAATAATTTGATTTGGTCTGGTCTCAAGGGGGGCCGATCTAGTTTCCAATTCGGATTGGGCTTGGGCTGATGATTATTATTTTTATTTCTTTCAGAATTATTAAAAAATAACTTTCACTCTTAATTTTTAAGAATTTTCAAACAAAAAACCAAAAAAATACATGCTTTGGTTGGAGTACAGCTTGATGACTTTTATGCACAACTCCCCTCACATTCTTTGTGTGACCATTTGACGTAAGACTTTAGGCATTCATAGCTCGACAAAACAATAGAGACAAGCTAAGAGTCCAACACTCAAGGCATTTGCATGAAGTGCTAAATACACAACAGATTAGACAAGTCATACAATAGTGCCACATCGAATAGTCACACAAAGATCGCAAAAGAAGTTGTGCATAAAATTCAAGTCATACTCCAACCAAAGCATACCTTTCTTAATCATTTAGCTAAAGTTAAAGGATATGTGTATTAAAAGTCCTAAACTTATCATGAAAATGCAATTAAGTCCTAAAACTTTCAAAAAGTGCAATTAAGTCCTAAAACTTGTCACGAAAATTCAATCAAGACCTAAAACTTTCAAAAGATTCAATAAAGTCCTAAAACTTGTCTCGAATGTACAACCAAGTCCTAAAACTTTCAAAAAATACAATCAAGATTTAAATTAAACCACTTTCATAAGTTTTAGAATTTAATTGCACTTTTTGAAAGTTTTAGGAGTTAATTACATTTTTTAAAAATTTTAAGACTTAATTGCATTTTCATGACAAATTTTAGGACTTTCAATGCACTTATCTCTAAAATTAACTATATAATATTAGTTAAGTGTGAAGTTCACACAAATTTTGTGGCATTTTGATATTTTCATAGGTAAAGAGATGCTTGATTTTAAAGGGGAAGAGAAATTGATTTATCATTAATTCAATTGAGTTGATTGAGGACTGGTTCCTATTTCTAAGATCAAGAGTCGAATTGAATAGTCGTGGAACTAGGAACCAAACCAAACCAGACCATCAGTCCAATCCGATTCCCGATCCTAGAAATGGGGAAGGATCAATCTGGTTCTTAAGTGAGATCATACCAGATCAGGGTCCTATCACCCCTACTAGAAACTAACAATCCCAATTTTATGAATATCTTCAATAAATTTAATCTTTGGAAACCAAACACATCACAGCCATTGATTTATGATGGATTTAGATAATATCCACTATAGGCAATGACTGATCCAATCCACAACGAACAATTATTTCAGATTTTAGCAACTGCATGTGGTCAAGGTTAATAAAGGTTTACAAAAGGGAGAAAAGATAGGTAATCCCAAGACTACCTAACGCTTGCAATTAGTTTACTAATAGCAAGTTCTTTAGAAATAGGTAATCCCAAGACCACCTAACTGTTTACCCTATTGAAACCTTTTAATCCTGCAAGCTCCCAAAACATGTCAGCTCCAAAAGAGCAACAAGATAAAGAGCATGAAAATCTTCCCTAGATTTGAATTTAATTGAGAATGAGTATTAAATCATCAAGTGAGTCCCAAAATCTAGCAAATCTGTAATCCATGATACAAGTGCAAGAAAGAACTTCAACAATGGCGCATAATGGAGAAATCTAAATCTGCAGATATCATTCTCGATAGATGCCACAAGTAATAGTATTAAGAACTTCAACACCATGGCCAGACCATCGATTTCTGATTAAACCATAACAGAAACACATAGGGGAAAAGCAAGTAAAGGCTCCCACAAAAGCAAGCAAGAATCAGTGGACAAATGTTCTTACTTCAAGTCCAAAACAACTTACTAGTCCAAAAAGGAGCAAAACACTAGTAGGGCATCAGTTCTCCAAGGTGATAGCATCAAGATAAGTTCAGACGCAAATTACCCATTTGTTAGTATGAGATTCATCACCTGCCCATCTACAGAATGGTCGAGCAATCACAGTAAAAACCCGCCTGCTCTCGCAGTTTTTAGAAAAGTTCGGTTCTTTAAGCATCAATACAAACACAAAAAAAAGTTTTTAACAAGTTAAAGGAAGAGAAAGAGGAGCTAGCAGCGATCGGAACCTGTCGGGATTCACGATAACATCACGCTGTTGTAAGTCAGTGGATTGACAGACATGAATTTCTATCGTCACCTCGCTTCAGCTCAGCTCCCCATTTCGAAACAACCCACACAAAGATCGAAACAGCCACACCCAAAAAAGAAAAAAAGAAAAGAGAGACCGACAGAGAGGCAAACGGACAAACACACAAGACCATATTCGAAATCGATATATTAGCAGAAAGAAGCAAAGAAGAACAAAACCGCGAGGGATTTGAAGAGACCGAAAGAGAGGAGGCGTGAACTCAGAACTTCTTAGAGGGTTGTGCGACCGTCACGGACGGATCCCAAATATGAGACCGTCTATGGTACACGAGATAATCAGTTCATCACTGCGGAACCTCGTAAAGTTTCGAGCTTTAGCAAAGAGAAGCGCTTGAACATAGACAAGAAAGACGACAAGATCCGACATTTGACGCAGAAGCAGCGCCGAGGAAGGAAACTGGAAGGGTGAGAAGCGGAGGCAGGAGGCAAGGTGACATGGGAAGGAGAAAGAGGGGGTTTTTATAGATGGGGATTGGGGTTGGGGTGGCCTGCGGCGGCGAAAACCCTAGAGAATTTTGTGAAACTTCCGATTTTTCTTTTCCGGAGAATAAGATTGGAACCGGAGAAAGATTTTTGCATTTTTTTAGATTGCATGTATTAGGACCACTAATGAGGAAATATGAGATCCTTGTTGAGATTTTTTGACAACATTTAGGAGCCGATTTTACATGCTATGAGGAAATATAAATCCGATGTATCCTTCTTTAAAAGGTTTTAAAACTCTATTTCATTTTAAATTATTGTATTAATCAGATCAATTTAACCTGATTGATTATTAAAATGACTTTTATTTCTCAAAGTTCTTGTCTTATCCGAATTAACCTTTGAACTTAGCTCAGTGATATCCTAAGCTCATCACTATTGAAATTGCTTGAAGTCGTTTCCATTTCATCCTAAGTGACATTTTTTTTTCGGATGAGTTTGGCGGGAAAAGTGGTCACCATGACTTTTATTTCTCAAAGTTCTTGTCTTATCCTTTTTCCTCCCGAATTAACCTTTGAACTTGGCTCAGTGATATGGGCCTAATCCGGCCATGGGCTCATCACTATTTAAATTGCTTGAAGTCCGGCGAGGTCGAGCCTCGCCCATGGCCCGATCCGGCGAGGCGGCCATGGGCGAGGCTCGCCCGCCGGCCCTCGCCCATTTCCATTTCATCCTAAGTGACATTTTTTTGGCCGGAAAGGACTGAATTGGCACAACTTAAAAAGGTTTAGGACTCAATCGGCACCAAAAAAAGATGAGTTTGGCAACACTTTACCTTTAAAACTATTCGTCAAGGCAAAAGACTCTTAAGTTAACAAACTTTGATTGAAAGCAAATGGTTTATATTATGTGTGTGTGCGTAAAATAATCATTAAAGATGAAATTTTAAAATGAGGTAAAAATACAGATGCTGTCCATGAAGGGGACAAGATAGGTACCTCCCAAGATCATGCAACCTCTTGACAAGGGGGTCGGGCTTCCAACGACCCAAGCAAGATATGCCTCACTTGGATCGATTTCCATACGCAAGGAGCTCACCAGCCTTGCCAAGGTCTTGCAACTCCAAGGCAACTCGCCGAAGCATGGTGGTGGCACGGTGGCACCGATGCATCTCTCTCTCTCTCTCTCATGAACAAATCGAAGAAGATGAAGGTAATCTTGAAATTATGAGAAGTCTATGAGAGTAAAATAGGGATAAAAAGTTAGCTTAATTGAAAGGAAGTTGCTTTCTTTAAAAGTTTCCTGGTCACACTAAAGATGTACCTGTCTTGATTTTTGGGATTTGCCGAGGCAACTTTAATTTGAAGTATTCAAAAAAAGGTTTACCAAACATCACGAGTCGCCTTCCACCCCACGGACTTTAGAGCCCAGGTTACATTGTAAAGTATTCCCAATACACCAAATTTCATGTAATGATATAATGCAAACCCCACTGATATTACCGATTTATTAAATGCTTTTCCGCCCTCTACATTAATGAGTTTTATTCCCAAACTAATACAAAAACCGATCGTGTTAACCTTACCTTCCAAATTCCAATTTTATCCGCATCTTTTTTCCAGACTTACACACAATGTCGCTAGTTTCTTCAAAGGTGCAAATGATGATAATAGTGGCATGACCGGGACTGGCCTCACATAAGGAGCTTCGAGGATCCTAGTTCAGCAAAAGGAAGCTCAAGGATCCTAGAGCCGTGGAAACTTTCAAACAATGGTTGAGTCTATATAAACATGATATGTTGACAACTTGAATCTAGATCAGTACTTACGACTGTAAATAAATCAAGAAAGGTTTTTCAGGGAAAATGACTCGAATTATAAGCAATGACCCATAAGACTTATCATTCATCAACCTGGCATTCTTGTCAATGCGCCCTTTGCAAATTGACGTAAGCAATCCGCTAGAGATCTCATTTTCAAAAGATAAAACAACTTTTTTGATAGATGTTCATTAGATATCTAGCGGTGCAGCACACTCACTGCAACATCTCCATAACTGGATTACCCGACTACTTCTAAATGAATAGTATTTCAAGAGTATAGTCCCTCCTCTCACAAAAAGACTACTGAATAAGGCTGTTAAACATTACAATATGCAGTCTCCGGTAAAATAAGCCAAAGTTTACTTTCACCAGACTGTGGCATCTTACTTCCATGATCCCATTGTGTAATTATCAATCATGAGCTCAGATTAATTGGCATCAGTAAGGCCTGAATAACCTTCTTGGTTGCATCCTTCATCAAGCACGGAGGGGCATCAAATTAAATGAGTGTTGCTTATTTGGCCAGTAACGGACTAAACGAGCATGGCATCTGCAGTTTCTTCTGGTAGCAGGGTGAGGATGTTTCTTCTGGAGAAAACATGTCACTCTCTGCCAAGTGCATTCCACAGCGACAAAGTTCTTTTGACAACTTACCATAGGACTTAAGGAGATCCAGACATACAATTAGGTTAGATTGCAAGGTGGAACAGCACGACATTAGGAAAAAAAACAAAAGAAAAAGATGGACATTATAATTAGTTGGACACATCTCACATCTCCACGTGAAACAAAGCATTACAGCTTCAGCTTCCGTGGACAAAAACTGTGTCTGCACACTACTCCTACCTCCTGTTTGAAACTTCAGTAGTGAAGCAGTGAAATATGGCCAATTATGGCACTGCAGGAGGTTGATCTGCCAGTTAATTTCTTTGGCAGAGGGATGCATCAATCAGAAGCCTGTTGAAAAGTTCAGAGCAGTTGTCAAGATGCGTTAGAAAGAGGAGATTATGCTTATGAAACAAAGTCTGAAGTACGCTTCCTCACTAGGACATCAGTTCAGTTTCCATGAGGCAAGGTATGTGACACAATTGTAACTGCATTTCTTGCCCATCAGGGAGAGGAGTGAGGAGAGGAAAGGTCCTAATACCTCTCGAGAAAAATGAATTTTTGAGAGAGAATTAAGCTGGTTGCTATCCATGTTTGCTAGTAACTGGATCGCCGTTTGCAGATGAGGAGCACTGCAAAAGTTATTGCAGAAAACATCAAGTTGACATGGTTTGTACTATAATACTCCCATGGCCATTATCAACATGCAAAAAGTAAGAAGAAGAGACATGGCCACAATTGTTTTGCAGCCTCAATTTCAAATTGCCAAAAAAAAAAAAAAATTCAACTGATTAGGAACAATCACTGTATCTATAGCAGTTCCTAAGCATGTCTTTCACTAGGTATTAGTCAGTTTTTTTCGTTATGCAGAAAAAAACCTGCTACTATATTACATCATTTAGAAAATAATACCAAATATCAAAGGTGTTAACCTTTGCAAACTAGTCTCCATGTGTGCATCCAGAGATGAAATTACCCAAGGCATCTCCTGCAAGACCTACACCAAAAAATGTAAGTTCATAATGGCATCAGCACTGTTAAGTGGAGGAACACCACTCTTATAAACGAAGCCAGATTGTTGCTGTTTTTGCCAGAAGTTTCTTGGGAAGAATCATTAGCTGGGCCTGAGGAACATGCCAAGAAAGAATTTACAATGAATAGCACAAGAAAACCCACAAATTGAAATCAGAACCTTGAAGCCGACCAGCCAGTTAAAAAACATTTAAGAACCAAATGATTCTCTGAGACAACTATATACTTAATTTGAAGAACAACTGAGGAAATACATGAGGCGATGGATTTCAATCCTCTGTGAAATTGGATTGTTGCATGACTAGCACCAAATTTAAGTATCATACAAAACATTGCTGTGAAGATTCCAGTCTCAACACAAACTAAGTCCATACTTTTGCCATTGCTCAAGGTCACTAAGGGGTGGTTCATGCCTGGACTACAAACAATTCAGTCGAACTTCTTTCGCAAACACTCGAACCGACTCATGCCTTTGGATCGACAAAGACAATAGGCTTTTGCACAAAAAAACTTAGATATGGGCAAATGTCATGAGTCAGCCTTGTAACCGGGACACATTAGTTTCCTAATCTGGATCTTAATCTGATAAGCAAAGCTTGAATCCTGCATATTTCAGGTACAGGAAAAAGAATCTATACCTACTATTACCCAAGAGGACAACATCGGTACCAACCAGCGAAATTAGCTGCATTGCAATCACTTGACCACTGAGATTCCAAACAGCAAATGAAACGAGACAACTCACTCGGTTCTTGCTACATTTCACAGGAAAAAGCAACCTTGTCGTTCTTTTTTCGTATCGACAAACCATTGGAGAATCATTCCCGTGATGCCAGAAAAATATCCGATCCCGTTCCTTTATAAGCCCACGTCCTTGAATTGAATAAAAGAACAACATGGATTGTTATCACGACGCTCCGGCCAGCCGCAACATGGTATCGAGGTCGAAAAAAGCACATGGTTCCGGCATCTTCATCTCCCACATTTTCAGCTCATAGAACTTTAAGTATGCGAATCGGGTTCACAGCTTGCTAGAACCAGACATGATCATGATCGAGAGAGAGGAACAACCTGGGAAGGGGAGGACTGTTGCATGAGGTGGAGAAGATTGGAGGTGGACTGGACGCCTTGCGATATTTGATCGGCGACGATGGCTTTCGCGCCCTTTTCTCTGGTGCTGCTTCCTCTTCCGCTCGCTGCTGAGGTCGCCATTGCTCGATCCGCACCGACCTTCTTCTTCTTCAGTGCACAGAGAGAGAGAGAGAGAGAGAGAGAGAGAATATGAATGGATTTTGCATGGATTTTTAAACACGGGAGGTTTGAGGATATGCACAATAGCGTTTGGTGAACCTTTTTTGTTTTTATTTTGACCAAAAAAAAAACCTTTTTTTGTTTTTATGAAATTTGATATGCAATTTAAAAATTAATTTTTAAAAAAAAAAATTTAATAAAAAAGAGAGAGACCGGATGCTCACGTGAGGACCAGGGATCAGGCCCGACCCAACTTGAGTGCTGAGGCACCACGACCCCGACGATGCCATGCGGAGGTTGCATGACCTTAGGCCTCAAAGGTCACGCGACTTCTGTCGAGACCATCCGAAGGTTGTGACACCTCGAGCCTCGCTAGAAATCATGGGCACTTCCGACCTTGCAGAGGTTTTCTTTAGTGCCAAGTCTAATTTATTAGTGCTAGATTTAGATTGTCGATCGTTCGACATGTACAAAAAAATAAAAATGAAGATGGGGGTAAAAGTGAAATCAGATAATTTATCTAATTTAATGAGAGAAGAGTTTGTTAGAAAAAAACATCATTAACCTTGAAAGCAGCATTGTTATAATGGGACTTGCATCGGACATAGAACCTTTAGAAATAATAAATTTTGCCTCAAGGGTCATTGCATTTTCGTTGCCAAACACTTCCAGCATTTTGCAGCTGTGCCGAACGGTGCAGGAGAATGACCTAAAGGCCAGAACGGTTCGAATAAGATTCAACAATATAACAAAGAAAATAGGACACTCGGAAAAGATCGATTGGGAACTACATGAGAGAATTACCATGGTAGATATTGCGTTTATCATTAGCAAACAGCATTGGTTAAATTGCAGGTTGCAAACCATTTTTAGCCGCATAAGCATGTTTTATTGCTTTTCATAAATTCCAATATATTCCGATGCAATATTCAAAGATTAAGGCTTCATTTATTTCTTGAAAAATTAATGATTTGGAAAAAAAATTTAAAAATGATTATTTGTATCGCTTACAAAATAAATGAATGAAAAATATTATTATCATTCATACAAATGCTTAGATCTAATTTTTTTATTGATAATGAATGTATTTTCCATTGATTAATTAATGCATTGTTCCCAATTTAGACCTAAACTTTTAATTATGCAAATTTAGTTCTAAATTTTTTTATTTGTGCCAATTCACTAAGACTAAGTTAGCATTAATGCAATATGTTTAGGACTTTTTTTTAAATATTTTTTTCACCAAATAAAAAAAGAGAAAGAAAAGAAAAAACAAAAAAAAAATTATGAAAAGAAAAATTATCTACATCAGTGCAAATCCTACCACCTAAAATAATTGGTATCCACATTATTCATATTAGCAATTTTCAATCAAAATTGGTCGAAATGATTGCATTAGCAAATCATCAAAAAGTTTCAGACTAAATTGATCAAATTAAAAAATTTAAGATTGATTTACTTACCTTACAATGGGTTTAAGATATTTTTGGTAATTTTTCCTTTTTCCAGTAGGAGCAGGGCTCTGTTATCGTCAAGGATCCTAGAGCCATGAAAACTTTCAAATCATGGTTGAGTCTATATAAACATAAAATGTTGACGACTTGAATCTGGATCAGTACTCAGGCTATAAAGAAATCAAGAAAGATTTTTCAGGGAAACAACCTCAGAAGTTTAAGCAGTGACCCATCAAACTTGTCATCAACCCAGCATTCCAGTTGATGCATCATTTGCAAATTAACATAAGCAATCCCGTAGAGATGTCATGCAAAGTGCAGATCCAGCACAACTTATCTACAGATCTGATGAAAAAAGAAAAAGGTTCTTAGACCACTACTGAGTTTCAAAAGTAAAACGACTTTTTGAAAGATGGTGTTTAGTATATATCTAGCAGATGCAACACACTCATTGCAACATCCCCCTGACTGTAGTACCCGACCACTTCTAAGTTTCAAGGTACAATAGCCTTAGTAACAGTTTGCCAAATACACAAATTACTACACACATCACAGTACATAAACAACAATGAGACACACATGAATAAGTATTTCAGGAGTATAGTCCCTCCTCTCAAATAAAAGACCACTGAATAAGGCTGTAGAACTTTACAATATGCTCAAGAGTCTCCAGTAAAAGACCATTGAATAGTTGCATAATCCATTGTGTAATTATCAATCAGGAGCTCAGATTAATTGGCATCAGTAAGGCTCGAATAACCTTCTTGGTTGCATCCTTCGTCAAGCTCATAGGGGCATCAAATGAAATGAGCGTTGCTTGTTTGGCCCATAACGGATCAAACAAGTATGGCATCTTTAATGTTGCACTCTCTTCTGGCAGCTGGGTAGGATGTTTCTTCTGGAGAAAACATATCACTCTCCACCAAGACTGCATATGCTAACGACACAATATTCTTGAAACTTACTGAGATTCAGACATACAATTAGGTTGTGAGGTGGAACAGCACAACCTTGGGAAAAAGAAAAATAAAAATAAAAAGATGGACGTTATAAGCAGTTGGAAGAGATAACTGCACACCTCCACATGCAACAAAGCCTAACAGCCTTAGCTTCCGATGACAAAAACCCTGTCTGAACACTTCTTCTATCTCCTGTTTAACACCTCAGCTGTAAAGCAGTGAAACACAGCCAATTATGGCACTTCAGGAGGTTGATTTGCCAGTTGATCTCTTTGGCAGAGGGATGCATCAATCGGAAGCCTGTTGAAAAGTTCAGAGCAATTGTCAAGATGCAGTAGAAAGAGAAGATTATGAGAGTGCGACAGAATCTGAAGTACACTTCCGACACTAGGAAATGAGTCCAGTTTTCAGTGGTAAAGTGTGTGAAACAATTGCAACCACATTTTTTGCCCGTTGAGGAGAGAAGTGAGGAGAGGAAAGGTCCTAATACCTCTCGAGCAAAATGAACTTTTGAGAGAGAATTTAGCTGGTTACTTTCCATGTTTGCTAGTAACTGGACCACCGTTTGCAGATGAGGAACACTGCAAAAGTTATTACAGAAAACATCAAGTTGACATGGTTCATACTACAATGCTCACATGGTCTTTATTGATATATGAAACATAAGAAGAAGAGAGATGGCCACAATTGTTTTGCAGCCTCAGATTTCAGATTGCCAAAAAGATAAAACATACAACTAAATGGGCATAATCACTGTACACATAGCAGTTCTTTAGCACATCTTTCACAAGGTATCAGTCAGTTTTTTTCCATTATGCAGAAAAAAATTTACTGCTATATTACATCTATTACTTAATTCAGAAAATGATACCAAATATCGAAGGCATTAACCTTTGCAAACTAGTCTCCACGTGAGCATCCAGAGCTGAAATTACCCGAGGCATTTCTTCCAAACCTACACCAGAAAATGGAAGGCAATAATGGCATCAGCACTCCAAGTGGAGGAACACCACTCTCAATCAACAGAGCCAGATTTATATGCATACTCGCCCAGTATTCCCTATTGTTGCTGTTTTTGCCAGAAGCTTCTTGGGAAGCATCGTTAGCCGGGCCTGGGGAACATGCCAAGAAAGAATTTACAATGAGTAGCACAAGAAAAACCACACATCGAAATCAGAACCTTGAAGCTGACCAGCCATTTAAAACACATTTGAGATCTAAAAGATTCTCTGAGACAACTATATACTTAATTTGAAGAACA
This sequence comes from Eucalyptus decipiens, assembly GCA_014182575.1. Lineage (NCBI taxonomy): Eukaryota > Viridiplantae > Streptophyta > Magnoliopsida > Myrtales > Myrtaceae > Eucalyptus > Eucalyptus decipiens. The sequence goes on along the minus strand of CM024613.1, from coordinate 3,623,519 downwards.
ACTGACCAGCATCAAATTTAAATATCATACAAAACATTGCTCTGAAGATTCCAGTCTCAAAATATTTACGTCCATAATTCTGCATTGCAATCGCTTGCCCACTGCGAATCTGAACGGGCAGGTGAAACGAGACAACTGACCTGGTCCTCACTACATTTCGCAGGACAAAGCAACCTTGCCGTTTTCATGTGTCGACAATCAACTTGGAGAATCATTTCCTCAGTCGCCACATCCTAGCTAAAACCTTGAGAACCCTCTTCCTCCCAAAGACTACTTCAGCAGAGCAAATCCCTAAAATTATCCCAATCCCACTCCTTTATCAGCCCACACCCTCGAATTGAATAAAAAAACAACACCGGATTGATAATCGACGCTCAAGCCACCAAATTGTATCGAGTCAAAAAAAAAAAAAAAAAAAGCAAACGGTTCTAGCATCTTCAGCTACCAGAACTTGCTCCATCTCCATAACATCACACTCGGACCGATCCCGTCTCTACGTATGCGAATCGGACTCACCAGCTTGCTAGACACAGACACGATCATGATCGAGAGATCGAGAGAGAGAGAGAGAGGAACAACCTGGGAAGCAGAGGACTGCTGCATGAGGTGGAGGAGATTGGAGGTGGACTGAACGGCCTGCGATATTTGATCGGCGACGATGGCTTTCGCGCCGCCTTCTCTGGTGCCGCCGCCGCTCCCTCTTCCGCTCGCCGATGAGGTCGCCATTGCTCGATTCGCACCCACCTGCTTCCTCTCCTTCTTCTTCTTCACTCGAGAGAGAGAGAGAGAGAGAGAGAGAGAGAGAGAGACCGGTCCAACCCGGCCGGCTCAGACGCATGGTCCGAACCGTCTCCCCGACCGATGAATGGAACCGTTGGGCCGGTCGCGCAAGCTCCTACGTTTTTGGAGAGATATAGAAGGATCTGAGGGCCGAAATCACTCGAGTAAGATTCAATCAAGAAACGAAAAATTCACCAAAAAGAAAAATGAAGAAACGAAAAAGAAACATGTTCGAAATCAAAAGATTTTGCTGTGATAGATATTGTGCTTACCATTAGCAATGAAATCGATCGTGATAAGTATGTCTTGACATAATTCATAACCTATTTTTGGCTGCATAAGCATATGTTATTGTTTTCTAAATTTGAAGAATTGGGTACACAACCCAAGAGTAAGGGAATTGGGAGTTGGTGCTATTAGTGTTACAAGTGCAGGGTTCAACTTTTGCATTCGAGCTTGAGATGGCAAAAGTACGAAAGAAAAACGAGAGTTATAGATAGGATCGACCAAAAAGGAAAAAAAATCAATTGACAGAATCTCGAACACAACAATGAGTTTCTGTTGATCAGCAATTGGTAACATTATGGTTCATTTGGCATTGATTGGTACATTTTAAAGCAAAGTTAATGCAAGTCTCTTGTAACCCACCTTCCTTAAATTGTGCAAAACGTGAGTTTCTTTTGTTCCATGTAACTCCCTCCCCCCCTCTCTCTCTCTCTCTCTCTCAGAATGAGTAAATCTTCAAGGCCGATGAAAGCCTATATAAACAACCGAAAACCTCCAGCTCATGAAGCAACCACGAACAAATCTCCGAGCAGGAGCAGAAGAACAGATCAGGCACAAGCTCCGGCGAAAGCAGAGAAAATAGCTTGGCCAATATGGTATCGGCACTACCGGCGTTGTTGCTTCTGACCTTCTCAGTGGCCGCGGTGGCCTTGGCGCCTGCTCCATCTCCGACCGCAAGCGTGGACATCTCTGGCCAAAAGCTTCTGGCCTTCGGGGATCCGTCCAAATGCTGGCAGTTCATTGGAGACGTGCAGGGGTGTACCGAGCAGCTCGTGAAGTCGCTGGTGGACAAGAACGTCAAGTTCTTGCCCGCCTGCTGCAAGGTCATCGGCGGCCTCCCCACAAACTGCTTCACATGGATCTTCCCCTTACCCATCTTCGGCATCTCGTTCAGTGACCATATCAACAAGTTCTGCAGCAATTTGCTTGGAGGAGATCCTCTCCCTGCATCCTAGATTTTGGCAGCAGAGTTTGATCATGGACTTCTGTGGTGTTTCTGTCTAGTAGCATCCCTTCCACCTTTCAAGTAGTGTCGGTTCTAGGCCACCGGTTAAATGAATAAACAGAAAGGTTTTTATTGATTTTAGCATGAGAGACGATAGGTCCCTATCGTGTTATGTCGTTGATGTAGGCAGGGGTTTTTCCATGATATAGAGATCTGTAGCTCGCTTTTTTGAAATTACATGCAACTTCCGTGCAATTTTTTTGGTAATGCGCATGCTTTCCCCGACGATACACCTGTGCAAGAGCAGCAGTCCTTTGTCGCCGGGTAACTATATTCAAACGGCCGCAATTTGTATGCAACAGAGCAAGAGACGAGACTTAATAGCATGATGCAAGCTGATCGATAGCTGTCTCCCATTAGAAGCTCACGGATCCTGGTTCAGCAAACGAAAGCCCATGGATCCTAGAGCCACGGAAATTTTCACATTATAGTTGAGCTTATATAAACATGAGATGTTGAGAACTGGAATCTGGATCAGTACTTAGGCTGTAAAGAAATCGAGAAAGAATTTTCCACGAAAATGGCTCAGAAATTTAAGCAGCAACCCATCAAACTTATCATCAATCCAGCATTCTAGCTGATGCATCGTTTGCAAATTAACATAAGCAATCCAGGAAAGATCACAGGCAAAGTGCAGAGCCAGCACTGACTTATCTACAGAGATAATAAGGGCGCGTTTGGTAACGATTCTGTTCCTGGGAGCTGATTCTGACTAGAAATGATTATTTTTAATTATGTTTCCGGGAACTGATTATGAGTAAAAAAACGCGTTTGACTGTCCAATTTTTTATTCCTAATAGAATTGCGTTTGATCTTGTGTTAATTGATTATGTTCCAAATTAATTTCTTTTGATTTTAAAATAAATTTTAAATAATTTTTTTACTTTTTTTTTTTCCTTTTTTCCTATTCTTCTTCTTCTTCATCTAGGTTGCCGGCGAGGGCCGGTGACGGCTCCGTGAGCGTTGCCGCCCTCTTGGCGAGGTCGACCTTCGTTGGCCAGCCTCGCCGGGCAGGCAAGGCTCGCCCCGGCCGAGCCTCGACCTCGCCGATGGCTAGGCCTCATCCGGCCTCGGCGAGGCCGGCGAGGAGCGCCCGGCCTCGCCGAGAGGTGAGGCTCGACCTCGCCCGATTTGGCCCACCGGGCGAGGCCGGTTTGGCCACCGACGAGCTCGTCAAACCTCGCCCTGGCCTGGCGAGCCTTCGGCGACCTCGCCGAACCAGCGACCAACGACGGGTGGCGGCGGACGGCAACCGGGATGACAAAAGGGAAGGGATAGGGTTTCACCATTTTGATTCTTTTTCTCGGACAGATAATCAATTTTTTTTTTTTTCTCAAATCTTGTCCAAAAAATTGTTTTAACAAAAATTTTACTAAACGCGATTCTCGTCCCAAACTGATTCTAAGAACAAAAAATTAAAATCTGGCACTGTTTGGCACGTTGCCAAACAGGCCCTAAAGTTCTCGGCACCCACAGAGGCATAAGAAAAAACTTGCATGAATGATGCCTCGTGCTTGGGCTCTGAAAGCAGTTTGCTGTCTTGAAGAATAGATCATCTCAGTCTCTGTGGGAAACATGTAAAATAACCAGTCACAGCAAAGGCTACCACCACACAAAGGCAGACGGCCAATCTGTGAGTTTCGCGAACCCATTGAGCAAGCAAACATAACCAAGACTAACTCATAAGAGTAGCATTTTGGGTTTGGTATTTGAGTATAGGTCTCAAGGTTTTCTGGAGGTAAAACAAAGTGAACAATGAGATGATCGAATTGGATCTAGAATACTTGTGTCACCCTCCTGAAACGAAAATCAGACAAATAAGAGACAAAAGGCAAGGATATAGTAAAGCTCAAACCAATTTCTTTGTGCATTTTCTCAAACTGATCATACATCACTTTTGTACATGGAGTTCGATACTACAGATATTTTCAGTAGAGAATTTGACAGCTCCACAGAAGAAGAAAGCAGCATTAAAAGACATTCCACTTGTTCTACATCAAAGCAAGCTCGTCACACAGTCAAAATGGTCTTTCAAAGAAAGTGAAACCCCCTTAATCCTCAAGGATCCACAGCAACAGGTGAAGGATTAGGCGGCGGCAATTCAGAGATGGACATGAGCTCTGACCTGTACTTCTCGGTGTCGTCACCATTAGTCACTGCATCATCGTTTGCAACGATGCAGCTTTTAGGTTGAACATTCATATCGACAGGGTTATCTGGTTCTAAATAAGAGATCGCGATAAGTGACTCCCGAGTCAATTCGTCAGCAACCTCCTTGCTCGGTGATGATTTGTTATCCATATACTATAAACTTTTTCCTGCAATATAAGAAACAATCCTGTCTCTTCAAAATCAGCTACATGGGTAACTTAACAGCACAGAGCAAAATAAAAATTCCGAAGCCTTTCATGGCTTTTAAATGCATAATCTATAGCTACAATCTGGCAAAAACTTGTCCTCCACATGTTATATTCCGAGGCCTTTCATGGCTTTTAAATGCACAATCTAGCTACAATCTGGCACAAACTTGTCCTCCACATTTAATGAGCATAAATCATGTTACAATTTCTCAAGTTTTTCTTGTTTTCCTTTTTCGCGGCAGTTGTAAAGGTCCCTAAATTTTAACCTCCAATGCTACTGCTCGAGACTAGCACTAAGGTAAGGCATTAAATAGATCCACTATACTACTAAGGCCCTTTCTGGCATCTCACTGAATCCAGTCGAAGAACTAGAGCACCACCGTGGCAGTACTTCCCTCTCAATGCCCCGATAAAAAAGACTATCATACTCGGCAACATAAGATAAAAGAAGACCCACTTTGTCTCGACAATGCGATTCGAGCTCCGACTCCATCGACACATCATCAAAAGGAGCAGGCAGACGTCCAGCATCCCCTTTCAACGAGAAAATCAAGCTCCTTGTACCTCAATTCGACTTCGCGCAATCTACCCACAATCAGATACAAGATCGAAACGAATACAAGTTTTCAGAGTCACCCCACATCCGACTTCACGTAGGAAAAAGCTCAGCGGAGCCCTCTATTTAGATTCCCAAGCTCAGAACGCGCAAGCATCGAGAAAATATAAGTCAAAGAAAAGAACTTGCGGCCATGCAAGAAAAACCCCCAAAGAGGATAAAACCCTAGATCGCAAAATCGGGACGAAGAACGGAAAAAAAACCCAAATCGAGTCAATCGAACACCGAACCGACGAAACCACAGCGTAGGATCATCCGAAGAACGGACAGCGACGAAGGTTTGGAACCAGGAAGACCGTTCTTACCGGCTTCCACCTCATTTTCTTGCTAAATTTTCCCGGGAAAACGGCAGGAAAATGAGATTGAAGCGGATCAACGGACACATAACCCAAAGGAAATAGATAACCGCGAGACAAGAACGCGAATTCCAATTGGAATTTGAGACACAGAAAATCGTACCTTTTGAGCTTTCGGGGCGTACGACTGCGATTTTGGGACCGTTTGGTCCGTGAGGCCAGAATTTATAAGGATATACGACTTTGACCTTTCCTTTTTCGGATTTTACAAGTTCTCCCCACGACTTCTCCGAAATTGCATTTTGCCGAGCCTAGGAAGAAACGGTAATTTACAAAATTGGCACCTACCACCTTGACCTCGGAACCAGATTGAACTTTATATGTCGGATCGGGTCGACTGGACTTGACGCAAGTGTCAATACTCGGGCCCTTGGCTCGTTCGGATCAAGTCCTTTGATAAGGTCGATTCGTTTCGATTAGTTTGACAAACTTTAGCCTAAGCTCTGGTCAAACTCGAGCTTTGGTTTGAAAACTAGGCTAAAGTTGAAAATTTTGAATAGATGGGTCTGTACTGCAAATAAGCACGGTGCAATTATTTCGGTGCCGAGCTCCTTGAGTTAAAAAGTGTTTTTTCAAGCTCGAGTTCAACTCTAAGAAACATCTTTATTAACCAAACTATTTAGGTAATTTGCATTGATTATGGTGGTAATACCTAATCATTCCTAAACTAATTATACATATATCAATTTAATTATAAATTCTTTAATTTCATCAATGCCATCATCAATCCTTACACATAAATTCAACAAAGCACTTCCAGTCATTTGTCACTAAAAATTACTAACGTGACATTCAATCATTACCGGCCTATGCAGACAAACCTATGAATAACCACATCAAAAACTTCCGGCGGCAATTGACTGAAAATGATTATATTATAATTTCGTGTAAAAATTCAGGGTCACATTAGCAATACTGAAAAGTTCAGGGCTGAATTAAAGATTTTTTCCTTTCCTTCTGAATTGATGAATTTAATATGCTTAGAAGGTTCTACTTTGGGGTGCTATCTTATCATTTTAAATTCGAAATGAGGGTGGAATGCGCTGTTCACGCGTGGGAGGGATGGGATCTGAGATGGAAAGTGCTTTCGTCCTTGATGGTTGTTGAGCAGGTGAGCAACGTCAATCGTGGGCAAAACCCAGCAAATGGGCATTCATCGATATGAGTCGGACTGATAGCAACTTGAGGCTGCCATTCATTTCCCACCAACCATCGTTTTATCTGGGGCGATGACTTTCACTGATGAGCATTCGAGAGCCAATTAGAAAGATATTAATGGAGCCGAGTCGATACTCAGGTCGGACTCGGGTCGGGTCGGGTCGGGCGTGTCGGTTGGACATCCTCGTCTAGACCCGATTGATCTGAATGAAACACCGTGCGAACAACCACTCTTCTCCCGTGATATCTTAAGGTCAATGTCTACCCCGATATGTGATTGTCTTCGATTGCGCCCGGACTGAATTCATTACAGGTTCTGTGTTTTTTACACGGTTCAGCGAAAGAAGTTCCTGGTGCAGATTAAGCATCTTTGTTGCGATTTACCGGCTCATGAATAACTTTTTCTTCAGTAGCTTCTTTTTCGCATACTTGCGTTGATCTTCAAACTCTCTCTCTTTATAGGCAGCATCGGTTTTTCGCCTTGTGAAGAACTACACTACAGGGTAACGTGGGATTTGCAATTACTAATCGATTGTTCGGTCGAAAATTCCTGCTGCCAATGTTACCAATCTTTGCTTCATTACTGATAAATTGTAAGTAGCATTAAAGACTCAAGAAACACCAGTGAACAGCAGAGAAAGCCTAGACATTTAAGCAAATGAAAAGACGACTAAAAGGGAAGGAACTGAAAAGGACTTTGTATAGATAGTTTCAGATGCAGAAACAAGACAGATAAAGAGTGCAATAAAGTGGTAAACTGGGCAAGTTAAGATGAACTCCAAAAGCCTAAACTACTGCTTGTGAATCAATAAATCCTTCTATCAGTGTTCGAAACCTAATGCGCGGCTTTCTTGTAAGAATTTTTGTCTACTCTTTTAGATCCATGAGAGAATCAAATAATAGCATTCAGCAAGGCAGAGATATTATTTGTTGACACGTTGATCTCCATAACTTTCTGATAAGATGTAGGCAAAATTGGACAAAAAGCAGAGGACTTGCTCATATATGAAATAGTTAAGCATCATGTTGCAAGAGCCAAGTATTGACATTTATAAGCATTTCATGGTGGTGAGTCTCAGACCTACAGATACTTTATGCCGCAACAGCCAATGGGTTCTGGGATTGCAACCAAGACACCAGATCCTCCCGAGTCGCTACGAAGCAACCGGCTTTCTCTTCGCACTGCTTAAAAGGTGCAGCGAGTTCATCCACATGAGAGGCAAAAGCATTACCTAATCCCTGAGAGAACTTATGTGTTCCGCTACCTGTTTGAGCGAAAAATAACTCTGGCAATGCCTCGTCACGTTTCACAATTCTCGACAAAGTTTTCATCCACTCCTCAAGTGCAGTATGCGCAGCACCGACAGAGAGTGACCTAACATCTAAACTCCATTCATCAGCAGTTTTATGATGTAGACTTGGGTACAAGCCATATAGAGTTCCTAAATAGAGAAGCTCATGGGCTTTCTCATGCAGATTTCTGTTTCTGCAAATGTCAATCAAGCAATTACAGAAGGGTCTTCTGGCCTCAACTGCCGTTTCGCTGATCACACCCCTAAACTCTTCTTTTATCATATCAAAATCGGTGCTTTCTCCTTCTAGGATCTTGACGAACGCCACCAACTTGGGATTGGCTTTTTGCAAACACGAAAGGACCTTTTCCACGTCCTCATTGTCTTTGCACAGCGATACAACAGAGAGCAAACATCCGCAAAGCCTATCATCTGGTTCAACCCCTCTTTCGACTGCCAAACTGAATACTCTAACTAAATCATCAATTCTCCCAGCCTTGCCTAAGCACTGAATCAGACAAGTGCAACCCATCACATTTAATTGAACCCCTAATGTGGATAATTCCTCAAACAACTCCATTGCCTTCTCTACGTTTCCATCGCTACCGTATATGTTAAGCATTGCAGTGTAGCTCCAGCTATCTGGCCTACAATTGTCAGATTGCTTCATATCATAAAATAATCTCTCCGCTTCTTCTACAAGGCCAAGGTCGGCACACATATTCAACAATGTGTTGTATAAAATGAAGTCAGTGGGCCATCCGTTCGACCTCATTCGCTCCCATAACTCTAGTGCATCTCTTGCCCATCTAGCCTTTCCATAAATCTTTACAAGTGCCGTCAATGTCTTCTCATTTGGTGTTAAACCCGATTCGACCATTTCTTCAAACAGGTTGCGAGCCAACCCAGGTTTCCCGGCCTTGCCCATTGCCTCCAACAATGTATTGTACACAACCAAATTAGGTTGCACTCCAAGAGACCTCATTTCTTGCAGCACATACCTAATACCATCATAGTCCCCGGCTTCACCAAACATCTTACCCAAAACAGAGAAAGTAATGGGGTCGGGTTTCCACCCGGTGGCCCTCCCTCTCTCATACAAACTCAGCACCTCCTCAACTTTGCCCAACTTGGCATAAACATCTAAAACAGCCGAGTAAGTGACCTCGTCCGGCATCAACCCGGTCTTATACATCCGCTCGAACCATTGGACGGCTTTGTCAAACTTAAAGCACCTCTTGGCACAAGTGATGATGGTCGAGTAAGTAATGTTGTCGAGCTCAATTTCATCCCTTATCATTTCATTTGCTAGGTCCTCAGTGAGCTCAAACTGCCTACCGAACCTCAAAGACTTCATTGTGACATTATAGAAGATAGTCTCCATGGGAAACAAATTCTGGGTCTTGAGCCAATTCAAGAAAAGATGGGCCTTTTGCCACGCTCTCAAACTATTCAAAATCAAGAGCGCGTCGTCCCTTGTCGGCGGATTAGGCGCTTCTTGAAGAGCGGCCAAGAAAGCGGTTTCGGAGGACTCACAGTCATTGAGCTTCTCCGCGAACGCCCTCAGCTCCTTAATCTGGGGATTGCGCGAGTAGTGCGACCGCCTCTGCCTCTGCGGGTTCAGCACGGAGCGCCTGGGTCGGGCCGGGTTGACCCAGGTGGACTTCGGCTTCGATTTCAGGACGTGGGTCTGGGCCGTCTTGACCGGGGACAGAGTGGTCGTGGACAGGGGCCGGAGCTGCTCGGACAAGGGCGGGTTCTTCCGGTCGAGTTCCGACAGGTTCTGAGGGGGTTTCGGCGGGGAGGAGGAAGAGTTGCAAGAGACGGTGAACCTTCTGGTCGGCCGCCGCCTGAACGGTGAAGGGAAAAGGTTGGATCTTTTGAGGTCTGGCTGGTGCGAGATTGCGCAATGGAGGTCGAGAGCTGTGGAGAGAGTAGTAGCAGCCATTACAGAGAGAGAATCTCGAAAATGGGAAAGATATCTAAGGAGGGAAGGGGAGATACCCTGCGAACTGCAGAGGTTTTAGGATCTTGAAATGAGAGAAAATATCAGATGCAGGAACGTGAGATGTTCCTGCCAGGCCTTATCTGAAAAGCTCGAAATCCAGGAAGCAAAGGCAAATGAATTAAAAGAAAATTAATTTTAAATAAATTTATCATAAATATATCAATTTGAAATTATTTGTAATATAAATCTTTAGTTGAATAATTAGAGATTAAGAAAAAAAGAGTGAATAATAAGAGATTATAAAAAATTTCATAGTTATATCAAAACGATTTTTTAAGATATTAATCTAATTTTAACAAATTGTATATTTATCATCAATATATCATTTTTAAATTTATTGTAATGTTTAATTTGGAAAAACAATTATAAATATATTAACTTTAGATTATTTATGATATTAAATTTTAATTAAATGATCAGAGATTGAAAGAAAAGATGATAAAAAAAATTGGGTTACAGATCCACCGAGAGGTGGGTAGCCTTAACCGGATGTGTGGTAACAGGCAAAGCCCGAAGGCTTGTTCCCGTCCCTGTCAGGGGAGATGCCAACCATCTCTCCTTTCTACGAACACAGCCAGTCCGCAAAGAAGAGGTATTATAAAGTGACATTTGAGACTCTGCTTGTTCTATGTGGGACTCTCGCGCTTTCTTAACCCTATTGCGTGTATGATTTCCCGTCAAATACTTAACTGGAAACTGCGATTGAGATTGTTCATTTAGCTGTAGAGTAATGTTATTATATTAGGACTGGTCGAGTCTATTGATATGGAAAATAGTGTTATGAACTGCAAATGTACGTTCAGAAAAACAAGACATCTTTTAACCACTGATGAGAGTTCATTTTATCACTTAGCACAGGCATTTTCCGTACGGTTCTTGGTACAGTGGTAGCTATATCAAGACAGAATCCGTACTTTAGGCCAGAACGGGACAAGGGAGCTTTATTGACTGCTGCTATTAATCAGTACATGAGTTGAGACACGTGCACACAAAATCTACAATTTCTCCCAATCCGCAAAAATATTTGCAATACAATTTGGATCCATGGTGGAAAGGAAGTCCCAAGGGAGTATCAAAAGAATTGAAAATGATAAAAAAAAGGCACAAGATTCCTGAAAACTCCTCGCAGTGGCAGTCTCTTGACTCTCTTCACCGTGGATCCAGCAACTCCCTGATTTGATTCTCGACTTTCTTCTGGAAGAAAGAATTGGGTAGCTGCGATACCACCTCGGCTCCAAAAGAGAAAACTAGAGCCTTTCTTGCTGTCTTCGGGTCAATGCCGCGTGCTTGGAAGTAGAACAGCTGGCTTTCTTCTAAGTCGCTTATCGCAGCTCCATGGGAGCACTTGACATCGTCGGCTATGATTTGGAGGTTGGGTTTGACATTTACGGTCGCACGGGGTTCGAGCAGCAAGCTTCTCGTCAGTTGTCCCGCATCTGTTTGCTGTGCATATCTGCAGAATGATGAGATCAAGATAACTCCATATGTGATCGCTGTGAGCAAATATATTAAGAACAAGTGGATGAAACAATTTTTTGCTACAGCAGCAACTTAAAATGACTTTCTGCTAAAGATGGTTAAAAGTTGCATGAATTCCAAGACAAACAATATCCTATAACATTGACAGGAGCAGAAAATGGGAAAAGACCAACAATTGCATTTATCTTAGAGCCAGAATAAGTTTCCAGTTCTCCAAATTCGTCAAAAAAGTAAAGAGAAAAAAAAGGAGTCATCCTAACTGCACACGTACTAAGAAAGAAAGAGATGGGGGAGCAACAAAAGCAAGTAAGATGGGATCCATAGACAGAGGGAACTCCACAATGAAATAATTAGAATGCCTGTGGTATTCAGCACAAATCCCCAAAAGGAACATCAAGATAAAGTCATTAACATACTAACAATTCCTACTTGAAATTTAAAGTCATCCTATGGAACAGTTTCATAGAAAACGACACTTATACATATCAAACTTGCTCTCATATGACAACAAAATGAAATCGCCATCTTTATCTGTGTGTCACTGTTACACCGATGCCTAACAGGAATACTTGCGCAAGCTAATATTCTACAACTGACCGAACAATATAGCAGACATACTCTGAGGATGGAATCCACAATGAAAACTACTAGATCCCTCATATGAGATGATTACATGGCCTACCAGCAAGATAAGCATGTATATATACTGCAAAAATGGATTCCAAAACATATACACACAAAAGCAATCTAAATAGTAAAAGTTACCTGTTAACCTTAACATTTCCATCAAATACTGCCTGTCCTTGTGAGTTTGCCACAATGCACTTATGAAGCTGACGGGAGCTACCACGTGGATAATCCAAGACTAGTCTACTATGTAAATCTTGAGTCTGTTCATCGAAGGCCAAATGTAAAGTGGATAGCTCTGTCACAGTGTCAGGCCCCAGTTGCTGCACATGGAGATTATGCCTGCTCAACTTCCCGCCACTACTAACCTCCACGAGTTGATAACTACTTTCTGCTTCCTGGAAAATGGGGTTCAATTTTGCATTGTTCCATCAGAAGGAAACAAAAATCCTATCAACAGGAGTGGAAGCATCAAAGAGACATTCAAGGTTTCCTCTGCCAATGCTTGCATTAAGAGACACACATGGCCTTTTTTCCCTTATTTCTTAATAGATGGAATTATGCTACACCTTAGTAGTTGGAGCTTAGATAGGAAATGATATTCAAGAGAACATGGTGAAGCAAGATATCCTTCTGGATGAACGATATATCCGGGAAGGCTTCACTGTTATTGCAACTTTGCTCTATTAAACAGCTCAATAGGAAGTCATTTGCCAAGAAAAGTGGAGAAGGAAGACCAAGTAACAGATTACATCAAAGGAGATTACAAAGTAATAAGACTACAGAATGATGGAGTTCATCAGATTAATCACATGAAAAGCAACCTCTCAATTAACAGAACTCAGATGCACACCAAGGAGGCCGAGCAAAATTGTGGATTGAATTAGCAGATATATGATCAAATGCACACAGAAAAAGAGGGCATTCTGTTCCTGTGGGAACATATTTTCAAAAGTGCAACTGCAAGCAAGTTCTCATGGACAAATGCTGTGCCATCAATCAGAGCCGGAGATCATAGACTGTCTGCACCCATATTGGATATTCCTCTATCTTACAACTGCAGATGAAAAAGCACCAACTTTGCAAGCATCCCCACATGTTCAGGTTTGTGACATTTCCAACATTAATGTCAAGCTTCAAGGAGCTCAGCTATCTAACCAAGAATTCTACAAAAAAGAAAAAAAATTGACTCATAACAAAAAGTTTCAAAGAGTTACCTGCCGAACTGAAGTCCACTTAATATGAGCAGCACATGGAGATTGATTTTGCACATAAGAATGTCTAATTTTCCCACCTTCTCCAAGCACTACCTCTAAAACTGGATTAGCCCAATAACATCTATTCCCATCACCACCGATGAACTCCTCAACTATATCAACTTCCCCTCCTTTCTCCACCAACACAAACACCCTCGGATTCGAAAGCGGCAATCTGTTCGACCCTTCATCACTAGCCTCAGCAGAATAATACCTCAAATGAACCGGGTTTTCGACCCGGCAACCGGCAGGCACGTAAATGACTGCCAAATCAGGCGCCCCGACACCATTTATGGACCAAAACAAGTCTCCCCAATCGAAACCACTCACAAACTCACCAACCCGTTGGACCAGACTCTCTGAGGTCGCGTTCGACAAGCTGCCCACATAAACCCCATCGGGCAAAACGCTCAAATTGGAGCCGAAGTCCACAATGTGCCCATCAACGATGGCGAGTTGGGGCAACTGGGTTTCTTCGCAAGAGGCCGGTGGAGCTTCCAAACTCTGCGGAGGAGGGCGCGAAACAGGGTAGATGGTGGAGTTCTTGATGAAGGAGGTGTCCGTAAAGCGAAAGGGCTCGTCTTTGCGCGAAGGCCACGGAGTCGACAACAGGGTTTCCGAGGAAACGTCCCTGATTCTCTGTAAAGGCGAGAGCTTCGGAGAAGAAGAAGAGGGAAGGGAGTCTTCCAGAGCTTCCGCGAGCTCGAGAACGAAAGGGTCGGAGAAACCCAGTTGAGGAGGGGCGAGCGAAGATCGGACGGAGATCCTAGTTCTGGGCTTGGCTTTCGGTTTGTTGCTGAAGGAAGAAGGCTTCGGCGGGGTGCGGATGTGGCGAGGGAAGGCCAAAGCAGCCATCTTTTGCTGCCGGTGTTGTTGTGGGTTGCCTCCTCAGTGAACAAACGATGATGAATTGGTGATGGTCTACGCCAATGGATTGAATGGTTCTTCTCAATTTCGTTCTTACTTACCACCACCAACAACAACAACGATGGAAAGAAAAGAAGAACGAGGGATAGAAAAAAAGGAAAACGAAACTGGTTGCTGCCAGAGACTACGGCGAGTCACTGAGTTCGTGGTAAGGAGAACCGGTCGCCGGTCGCCATAGCCATCGCAGAGTCAACCCGGTGATGGTTGATGGGTTTGGGCTCGGTTTGAGGAAGCTGGGTGGTGGTGGTGCTTATTGATGGAGAGATCCTGCTGGTCCATTTGGATTGGGCTGAGCTGTGGCCTGGTATTCCTTCTGAATCAGCCTTTTTCTCTCTTTTAAAGAATCACTGTTGGCTATTGGAATCCTACATGCCCATATTCCAATCTTCCTTCTTGATTGTGCAAAGTATTTTCCTAATTTATCTTTATTCACATAGAGTAACGCGAGGTTGTCGACCGCTGGTAACCCTCCCTCGCCTGTGGCTGCTGCCCCATGGCTAGTGGGCATCGGCCATGGCTGACCAGAGGTTGTGGTTTACTTTGTACTTGAAGTTTTGTGTCTCAAATAGTAACTGTTAGTGCTTGAAGTTCACTGTTCATTTCCCTGATGCGTAAAGGAGAGTTACAATATTAAATGCTAGCGTATGTTTGCATAACAAAGAATTGTCAAATTGAACAATGAAGCATCTAATGTCCCTATCGCCTTTCAAGAACTATCCATCGTATGGAGTTGCTCAGTTCAAACACATCCATTTGTAGAAGCCCGTTGTTGACCTTGTAAGCTTCTTGTGATGGTGATGGTTTTCTGTACATTCACATAATAAATGGAAGACTTTTACCAAAAAGGTTGATGTAAAGCCCGTTATAGTCTTCACAGGAACATTTTGTCCGTATTTGAAGTCTACCCATTTCCTTTACTTGTACTTTTGATGATCGAACCATTAGTGACACTATCTGAATACAAGTTCCTACCTAAAGGAACATGAAATTTTACCATTCAGGAAGATGTGCCTAAGTGAATTCATTCTTTTCAGGGGTGCTTTCATAGGAACACTTTTCAACTTTTTGCAGAACTACATGACATTGTCGTAAATAATCAAATAGAAGAACAAGTTTCTATACCTGCAATACCAAAAGAATTTGATAACTAATGTGAAGATGCACCTTGAAGAGTTAAAAGAGTGCCTGTTGAGTACCTTAAAAGATATTACCATCCGTCTTTAGGCCAACATTTCTATATTGCTCCTTTTGCTAGTTCTTTCCCAACTTTACCTGTCGTGCATAGATTCCCCCTTCCCCTAC
This sequence comes from Eucalyptus decipiens, assembly GCA_014182575.1. Lineage (NCBI taxonomy): Eukaryota > Viridiplantae > Streptophyta > Magnoliopsida > Myrtales > Myrtaceae > Eucalyptus > Eucalyptus decipiens. The sequence continues at coordinate 3,608,067 of CM024613.1, read as the reverse complement.
TAATCGTGTGGTCCCTTTTCTTTTCAGAGGCTAAACTAATCGATCGGTGGTTGTTGAGAATGAACTTTAAGAAAGTGCTTCACTGCTTGCAAAGAGAAATAGAATGCAGTGAAGAATCAGCAAAGAGAGTGGAAGGCTTCAGGTTGATGCCTGTAATTCTTTTGACTATTGATGTTTCTGAATGATTTTTCATCCGGAATGTCGCAGACTAGTCAATAAGAAGCAGTTTACTTTTGTTGATGGATAAGAATAGTGTTTTTAATACTATTATTATAATTGAGTGTCTGGCTTATCGATAATAAAATAAAGTTCTGACCTTTCAAAGTATTTCAAGATGTGGCGAATCTGTATAAGAGTTGGTCTATTAGATCCCTGTTGAGAAGACAATATGCCTAGAAGGTGTTACGAGAAGGACAAAATAGCATCAGAACCTCAGAGGGCACCCATTTAAAAAAGTAAAATCTTCACTATTCTGTTCCAGATGGAGGGAAATATTTCTCAACGAAGTCCGATTTTGTTTTTTCAAGTGTCACAACATTGTCATCACCCGCTTTATATTCCTTGAACCGAGCTATCCTCCCCAGTTCTTTGGCTTCCTCAATAACATGATCAAGCCTAGCCACGGCCTCTAATAGCAAAGAAGCAAATGCAGCGAAAGGAAGTGCCTCGGAGAACTCGAGGCTAGCTATAACATGTTTACTCCTCTGTGGCCTTAACACCTCCTGAATGCCATGCACTTGTTCAGGAGGTCCTGCGGTTTTTGATTCACGCAATGGAGAAGAATTGGCTTCGAAGCTTGTTGTAAGAGAGACTCTGGAGTCCTTTCTGTTCATCGAGTCTGAGAGAATCTGTGTTTGGGACCGTAGTGCGGTGTTGAGGTCCTGCAAAGCTAGATGGAGATGACTGGAGATTATTTCCGGAGAAAAATGGCGGCGATTCCTCATGCTATTAGCAAGTTCCACCAACACTTTTGATACCTCTTCAGCTAAACGGGTACACTGTTCCTTGAAGAGATCACGTACAGATGGTGGAGTCTAGCAAGATTACATTATATAAATGAATTTATTAACAAGGAAGAAACATGATTGGACCCAATAAATAGGAAATGTTTCTTTAAACAACGAAAATGATCATAGCTGTCGAGAAGTCTGCTTCAGTTAGAGAAAAAGAGATATACAACAGGTTCCAGAGGAGATAGATTAACAATTTGAGTGTAGTCTCCGATTTTGTTGAAGGCAAAAATGACGCATCCATGATAGGTAACAATTCGGTAGAATTTCTGTCAAATAATCTACACTCGAGAATCTAATATGAAAGTGGAAATTCTTTACTCTGATATGATATGCCAGTATCGTGCATGGTATAAATAAATATCCGCAGCATTGATCTGCCCAGCTCTCTGAAAAAATATCTAAATTGTTGGGCTATTGACCGTTGCCTCTACAGGATACAGACCCGCGCTTGTGGATGTCATAGCTACAGCTACTTCAGAAAACATTTCTCGTATTGATGATAGCTTCAATAGGAATCAATTTTTCAATACCTGGATTTCAGTGTGCAAACAACCATGTAAAGCCATAATCGTGTAACCAAATCGGCGAAGAGCATCCCCGAACTTCACATACTGCTGCCATGGAGATTTGTAACAGTTCCCTTGGTATCTTGGCTCCCAACTTGCATATAATGCCTGCAAAATTGCAACAAGAATAGTCATATATCGGTTTCTCATATTCCAAATTGAGAGTCACGATACCAAGTGAGCATTACCATAGTTTCATCAGTGTTCTTGGAATCCAACACTTTGATGCAGTTCTGATCGATGGAATCCTTTGGCAATTCGTCTTGGATTTCTTTCCTCTGAGCATCGCCAAAGTAGTCCCCAACACAGGCTGTGAGGATGAGGAATCCACTTCAGTTGTATAGAACCATTTTGCAAGAATGCGAGCCGAAACCAAACGATGCATATCATACCTTCAACAGATTTTGCTAGTCCTTCAAGCTTGGTTATTGTGGATTTATGAAGGTCATCACCTGACCAGGTTGGAAGGATGAGCAGACTCAAGAAAAGACATATTCCACAACCAATTGCGATAGTGTAGAAGCGGTCTCGCACCATGCTGGTTGTATTGTCGACCTGGTAGTTGGCCACTATTATCATACCGAAGGTCAAAATGAATACCAGGACCCCGTAATCATATTTCTTTATAGTGGGAATGAACCTCACGTAGGTAGCTGCAGCTCCTGTGACAGTCACCATGTAGCAGCACCCCTGCTGAGTGAGAAGACAGAGAAGCATTGCATAGTATGACGTACCTTGGCCCGTAATATGCCTGATACTTGGAACTCACCAAAGACAAAAACTGTCCATCCCATGAACACTGCTCTGGGTATAGCCCGATGTGCACTAAGATGCTCAACAAGGAGCACCAACAGTATCCCTAACACCGTTCCAACGATCCTGTTCAGCCCTTTACGCAGTGTTGCTCCTGTCATATGAACCATAAGTCAAGTTATTCAATGTGTCGTCAATGACTAGTTAAGAATTTAATTTCCACAATCTGTCCTAGATGTATTCATCTTTCTGATCTTGGTGTTTCAGCTGCTTATTGCACATTCTCTTCGACCGCAGGTAAAAGAACACGATGAAAAGGACGAACATTAAACAGCAAAAGCCCTACTACACATGTTCGTCAAAAAGAGAAATGCCCATATCAGCAAGGATCATTTCCTTTTTATTTCCTTTGTTCTTTTGCTGAGATTGAAGTTACCTGCAGTGAATTCAAGAAGAATAACAACAGTTATGAGAGCCCACATGGTATTTTGGCCGATCCCTCGAAACGGTGGCTCCTCCTTTTGCAACAGGCACAGCGATGAAGCCAACGTCATGGCAAAACCAACTTTGATGGAGTGGATCACTCTTCTTGGATCTTCTTTGCCCGTCTTCCATAATGTAACACCCCAATCTTTGCCCATCTCCCACATCATCTTGCCCATCTTCCTCATCATAGCACCCGCCTCTTTGCCCATCCCCCCTAGAAATTTCAGCACTTTCTCAGCAAAAACTCTGAGACTTGATTTCTCATGACTCTCCCTGAAATTCCCCGTCATTTGTAATCTTGAACTCCCTGATTGATCCATGAATCTTCTCTTCTATTTTTTCCTGTCAAAACCCTGGTGAGAAGACTCGAAGAGTTAGTTCCTCCTTGAACATCTGTTGTTGCACTAGTTTATGGGTGCATGGTTAAGAGTCTCATATTTTCTAGAGAACTGAAAAAGGTTCAACATATTTAAACCATCATTAAAAACTATATTTCTACTCAATTGATTTCATCTTCAGGCTTTACTAGAGAATGTTATTTATGTTCGAATAATATACATAAGAAAGAAAATAATCTAATCTAAAAAAGAAATCAGCCTTTTAAAAAAAAAAACGAAATATTAAATAATATCCCTAATATCTAATAATATTTTAATAAATAAATATTTAATCTTTATAAATGTACTTCATGATTTTTTATTTCTTTGGAACATACTTTTGTTTTAGGAAGGCTCATCTCTTAATAGTTTTATCTGTCGATCCAATTTAATCCCACATTTTTCTTTGTCTTTCTTTTCGCTTGTCCTGTTATAGAAAATAATGTGATGACATTTTTTTTTTTATCTATCAATCCGATTTAATCCCACATCTTTCTTATTTACCAAAAACAAATAAATTTTGCCTTTGCTTGATATAACTTTCAACCCTTTTCCACAAAATAAGGGTTGGGACTATGAATTCTCTTAGAGATAGAGCGCGTTTGGTAACGCTTCGTTCTCGAGAATAATTTCTGATTAGAAATAATTCTTTTTTATTCTGTTTCCGGGAATAATTTCTAAGCATTTTAAGACGTTTGGTAATTGTTCAAAATTTTAATTCTCAAAATAGAATTATGTTTGGCATCGTTCTCAAAATTTCTACTCTAAATCATTTTCTTTATTTTTTAAATAATTTCCTTACTTTTTTTCTTTTTCTTTTTCTTTTTTTTTTCTTCTTTTTTTTTTCTTTTCTCTTCTTCCTCGCCGCCGGCGACGACCTTCGGCCTTGGGATAACTGGCGACCAGCTAGACGAGGGTCGAGGACGCCGATGAGTCATCGAGCCCCTGCGAGGCCGCGCCTCATTGGTTGAGTCTTGTTGGCAGCTGGGCAAGGCTCACCGATAACTAGGTGAGGCTTGTCAGTGGCCAAGCGAGGCTCCGACGAGGCTCGCCGGTGGTTGGGCAAGCCTCTAGCAAGCTCGTTGAACCTTGGCCTCACTAGAATTGGCTAGGCAAGCCTTCGGCGAGCTCGCTTGACCTCACCCTGGCCTAGCGAGCCTCTAGTGAGCTCGCCCAACCGGTCGCCAGCAACAAACGGCGGCGGCCGATGGCAACGGCAGTAGTGGAAAAAGAAGAGAAAAGAAAGAAAAGCAAGAAGGAAAGAAGAAGAGAAAAGAAAAGAAAAAATATGAGTTAGCTTAATCCTGGAATTGTTTTCAAGAACAAAGAATCGACTTTGTCTTATTTCTCAATTCTATTCCAAATCTACTTCCGGGAACAAAAAAAATAGAAATTTGTTCTCGAAAACAAAAATTTTACCAAACGGATTTCTATTCCAAATTTACTCCCGGGAACAAAATAATAGAAATTTTCACTGTTTGGTCGGTTGCTAAACACGCCCTTAGATTGTTGCACTTAATCATGCATTATTAACTAGCGAAAATAGTGATGACACGGTGATAATGAGAGAAGTCTTTTTACTCTATCGATCTATTTCCATTCCTCTTTCTCTTTCCCAGTGGAACAGATAATGAGAAATTTTTTTCATACGATCGGTTGCTTAATTCCCTTATGCTATCCAATTGGTTATGTAGTGTTGGTGAGAAGAGATCTTTTATGTTTATCCATTTTCATCTACCCATGACGGGCCATCCTCGAGAGATAGGTTTAAAGGTAATTGTTATGAAACAGCCCGAATAGTACATATAAGTGATGGTTTCAAATGAGCCATCATTTGCTAACACTGCTAACAGGCTTTCGATCGTAAACTCGGGTTTTTTTTAGCCCATACCTTGTGTAACCTTGGATTTTTCATTTTAAGCTCAACTTAACTCTATCAAAATTCTATGTGAAGTTTCACCACTAGCCAATTAAAGTCGATTAAAAATCAATTGAGATGAACCAATTGAGACACGAACGTGTCGTCTCAATTTCTACATAATCAAAGATTTTAGACTCGAGTATTTGAGTACATTAGTTATATAACTAATGACGCCCTTTCGGTACCTAAACTTAATCATCTTGTCAACTAAAATGTTTTTTCATGCAGTGTTTTCATCAACTTTAAAGCTAATCCGCTAAGTGTTCATGTGATATTCTTATCAATATCCTAACTATGCTAAAAAGAAAACAACAACCAATAAATTGAAATTGTGCAATTAAGTTTAATTGAATTGAAATGCATAAGCAGCGACCTAGGCATCGTCTCTAAAAAGAACACGACACAAAACAATCCCTATTGCAAAAGCTCTAACAGCTTATTCAATTGAGTTTAAAATTTTTTAAAGGATTTTCACATTTCATTCAAGAATAAGGAAAGTCTACTTGTAAAATTGCCTTAAGGCTCTAATAGAATCAATTAAGGCCATTTTTTGAACATTTTTCCAGTTTTTCATTTTTTTTTATTTTTTTTCTGTTTTTATGACCATGCAAATTTTCATTTCGGATTTTCTCATTTTTTTTTTATTTTTTAGGATTTTTTATTACGAAAAAAGGACTTCGGACCAGGTCAGGGGACTCGGCCCAACTCGCCGACCCGGACCCTAATGGTCCGGGTTGGGTCTTGAAATTGGGCCGGACGTAAGGCCAGTCCAATTTGATTAAAAATGGCCCACAATCCGACCCTGCCCCGATCCCGATATCCGGATCCGACCCGCTTCGGATTATATCCGAATTTTTTAATACTTTTCCTTTTTTATTTCTCTTTCTCCCTAGGTCTTCTTCATCCACCTGAACAATGGTCTCCGCCCTGCCTCTCCAACGAAGCACGTACATCTCTCAGACAAGCCTTGGCCGGAGCTCAGGCCACTGCCTAAATCATTCCTCGCCGATCACCTATTGTGACCGACGCTTATGTCGTCGGACCATCTCCGCCGAGGAATCCTCAAGCGCCAAAATCGCACATACTAAAACTCTATAAATTCTAGGATAAAAAACAAAATACACATGCACATCAAAGAATGGAGAAAAGACTGACCGGAGCCGATGCGGGAAAAATCTCTAGCAAATGGGGGAGTGCACGGCCGACTCGAACGGTGGAGTTAGAGTATATGCAACGAAATTACATGGAAAACGAAAATTCAGTGAAGATTCAACAATCATGACAAAAAATCAAACGTAAAATGAGGCTCCAATTATCGACTTTCGGAAAAGCAATTTCAGTTCATCATTCAGGAATTTAATCTAGACAAGGGCGATTCAGCATTTTGGTCTTAAATTGCCAGTTTAAACACGATATTCGACGTTTTAAGTCAAGCTATCTAATGCAAATCAATCACAGCTCCACATGATTTAGTCACGAATCTATCTGATGAAGTTTTTACCTGATTCCCGACAAAGTCTTCGTCTCCGTCTCGAAAGAATGACTGGTCCTCCGCCGGACCGGCGAGCGTGTTCCGTGCAACGAAGTGGCGAGATTCGGTGCCGATGAGGCTCGAAAACGTTGCCGGGAACCGCTGATCTCTCTCTTCCCAATGGCGAACCGTTCTGTGGCCGTCCTCTCCAATCGTCGGCGACAAAGGTTGGCGGCCGGCCAGCCGCTCAGGATGTGGAGCTCCGTCAGGCCAACCCTTGCCGAGCGAGCTCTCTCCCCTCCTTCAACAGACAAAATTCCATCTTTCTGTTTTTCTTCTAACAAACCTGGCCAGCTCATCGCTTATTTTAAATCAATATATTTTTTAACAATTTTTTTGTATTTTTTTTTTTTATTTATTGTTCACGCTATTTAACTAGAATACGGTGTCAATTGATAGAAAATAGAACTGCATTTTGCGCACTGAGGTTATAATTGTTTTTAAAAAAAATTGAATGGTTTGAAAATATTTTTCAAATATGTACGTAATGAGGTCTATTGTGCATTTATTGGGATGAAGACAAACTCAAGTCCGGCGGTTGGGTTCCACTTGCGGCTGAAACGAGGAGCTTCCATGTGTCACCAAATCCTGATCGTAAAAAAAATTCAAAAAATAATAATCCGAATTATTTTCATTTTTTCAAATAAAGATTTTAAATAATTTTTTTTTTAAAAAAAAATTTGAAGCATTATTATTTTTTTAAATAAAGATATAAAGCGATTATATCAATCTCAAATAAAAATAAGTAACATGAATCGAATAGTGCTCGGATCGGACTAGATTTTGAGTAGTTCTCGAGTTCATTAGTTAGGATCTTGGTTCCATTTTTATGGAATCAATGATTTTCGGTCCAGTCCCTGGTTCTGCGAGGAATAGGACTAGACCGAAGATTTTCTATTTTAAAAAATAAATTTAAGAAAAGATAATTTGAAGATTCTTTCCTTTTCCTTAGCTTGTGAATGGTGATTTTATTTCTAATATAAATTTGAAAGTATAAAAAAATTAAGAAAAGATAAATTGAAAGATAAGAGATTAAATTAACTTGTAAATTGCGATTTTATTTCTCATGATGGTAATCTACCATCACAATTTACCATGATTTTTCATGAAACTTATCAGGAGAGATTGAAATCATTTTCTAATTTGATTTGCTATACATAGAGATAAGAGTAGGTAGGATTTAGTTACAATAGATAGCCAAACATCAATTTCTCTTTTAAGACATTTCCCTTAAATTGTGGGATTTTACCTTCCACAACTAAAAAAAAAAAAAAAAAAAAAAAAAAAAATCATATTCCACTCAAATCATTATTGGAAAGATAGTTGCCACTTTCCTTCAACCTATCGAAATTAAATTGGCAACCAACATATAAAATCAATTCACCATAACTTGAAGAGAAGATGACCAAATATCAAAGTTTTTTTCCTTTTTTGTCTGACCAAATGTCACAATTAGCGTTGTAGTATCAATGACAGGTGATCAAAGATGGGAGCATGTTTCATGCAATCTTTTTTTTTTTTTTTGTCATTTTGATTTACCGACTTCATTGGACGGCTCGGGAATTGAACCAAACCGGTTTGGTCCAAGACCATCGATTTTTTGGGGAGGGTGGGACCCAGACCGCTTAGGAAATCGATTACCCCTAGTCTTAAAGAATGATCTAACCATAGTTAAGGGAATTTTCATCATTAATTTTTTTTTTATCGTTTTTTTCTATTTAATGTTTTTTTCTTTCTTTTCACCGGTGGCCAGTCTTAGGTGATGATTGGTGATACCCAAAGAGGGTTGGGTGAGGCCGCTCTTGAAAGCCACAGGTGAGGGCCGACCCTTGCCAAGGATGCTAATATTGTTCAATTTGACTCATGAAAAATGAGGACGTGGTTTTTTTTTTAATATTTAACTCAAGAAAGGGAAAAAAAGAAGAAGCTAAAAGCTTGGCCTGTGGCCGCTGCCCATTGCCGATGGCAATGCAGTCTATAAAACACTCACTACAGAACACGAAATCTACCCTATTTCTCCCAATCTGCTAAAGTATTTGCAATACAATTTGGATCGTCGGTGGAAAGGAAGTCCCAGGGAATATAAAAAGAAAAAATGGAAAATGAGAAAAGAAGGCACAATATACATAATTCCGAAAGCTCCTCTCTTTTTTGGTTTAAAATGTAAGTATCATTTATACGAAGACGTACAAGAGCTTAAAGGCATTCCCCAGCATTATAAAAATAACTAAAAACGTGAAAAAAATGGAGCGAGGGAGTCTCCATTTAATAGTCAATATTACATTTGTCTAGGAAGGTCTCAAATATTTATGATATGAAAGTTTGAGGAAGTTTATGAATTTTAACCACAATGATAAGGAATCATTTTACTTCTTTTGGAAATATCTACAGTTATGTTCCATCCAAATGTAGTATGTGATTGTTAAGAAAGTTATCTTGAGAAGCCTTGCACTAAGTCTTTGACTTTGGTAGCCATCCATTGAAGTTCATCATTCCATCCTTATTTCCATCCTCCTAAAGAACAATCCTGAAAACTCCTTTTAGTGACGGTCTCTTCACTGTGGATCCCGCAACTCTCTAATTTGATTCTCGACCATCTTCTGGACGAAAGAATTGGGCAGCGGCGGTACCACCTCGGCTCCAAAAGAGAAAACTAGAGCCATTCTCGCCGCCTTTCAGGTCGACGCTGCGTGCATGGAAGTAGAACAACTGGCTTTCTCCTAAGTCAGCTTATTGCAGCTCCATGGGAGCACTTGACGTCGTCGACTATGATTTGGAGGTTGGGTTTGACATTAACAGGTCGCACGGGCTTCAAGTAGCAGGCTTCTCGTCAGTTGTTCCGCATCAGTTAGCTGTGCATATCTGCAAAAATGACGAGATCAGCACCGTGGTGATGGTCTACGCCGGTTGATTGAATGGCTCTTCTGAATTTCTTTCCTGCTCACCACCAATGACAACGATGGATAGAAAAGAAGAAGAGGGGATAGAAAAGACCAAGAACGAAACTGGCTACCAGAGACTACGGCGAGTCACTGAATTCGTGGCGAGGAGAATCGGTCGCCGGTCGCCATAGCTGTCTGAGAGTCGACCCGGTGAGTTGCAGTGGCATGCGGTGGCGATGGTTGATGGGTTTGGGCTCGGTTTGAGGAAGCTGGGTGGCGGTGCTTGTTGATGGAGAGATCCTGGTCCATTTCGATTGGGCTGGGCTGTGGCCTGGTATTCCCTTTTGAATTTGCCTTTTTCCTCTGTGTAAAGAATCAAGGTTGGCCATTAGAATCCTAAGTTGTGCATGCCTGCATGGTAACACTTCAATTTCTTTATTCTTTCATTTTTTTATTCTTCGGAACAAAAAAAAAAAATTCATTTGATAATGTCAATTAATTTTTTTATTCCAATAGAAAAGTAGTCGATGAATGGATTTGGAATAGAAATAAGAAGTAAAAAAAATAAGTTCTTGTTCTCAGAAACAATTCTAGAAGTAGTGGTATTTCCACTCTCCTAGAGTTAGAGTGTTGGTGGGTTGGAATCCTATTGCTGTCTCTTTTACGTTGTCTTCTTGCTCGTCTCAGGCTATCCATGGCCGTCTGGTGTGTCCGAATAGTGGTATTTCCTTAAATCTTACAGTGGTGTATGCGGAAAATTCTTTTGTCCTGAGAAGACCTCTCTAGTCTGATTTGATTCGGACTAGTATCCACCTCTCGGATTCGCCCTGGATCGTTGCAGGCGATTTCAATGTTATTCGGTATCCCTCTGACAGGGCTGATAGATCCAATTACTAGATCCCAACTTTTAATGATTTCGGTGAGTGTCTTACTCAAGCTGGGCTAGATGATCTTAAGTTTGTGGGTAATAGATTTACCTGGGCAGCGTCCTCTGGTCCTCTTCGTTGACAAAGGAAAATTGATGGTCTTGGTTAATGCTTCCTGGAACTCGGCTTTTTCCTTCTCTGAAGCCTCTTTCTTGAATCCTAGAGTCTCGGATCACTCCCCAATGGTTGTCAAGATCTTGCCTGTCCCTAACACTCGTAAGCCTTTTAAATTTTTCAACTTCTGAATGTCCCATCCCGAGTTTTTTGACTTGGTTTCCCAGGTTTGGGACTTCCTTCTTGGGCACGCCAATGTTTATTCTTTGCTGCAAGCTTCGGGCTCTCAAGTACAGGTTAAAAGGTCTAAACAAGGAAGCTTATACAGACATTTCGACAAAAACAGCTAAGGCTAGAAGACGGCTTTCTATTGCCCAATCTGCTATTCATATGGACCCTCTCAACCAGGAACTGGCAGACTCGGAGCAGGATTGCCTTCGGGTGTTCTCTAAGCTTCGTCTTCAGGAGAAATCATTCTTTAGACAGAAATCCAGGGTGCGTTGGCTTAAGGAAGGAGATCTTAACACGAAATATTTTCATCACTCGGTCAATCGTAGACACCTCTGGAATCGTATTATATCAATTCATAATGGGGACAACCTGATTTCTGACCCTTCTGAGGTACAACAGCTTTTTGTATCTCATTTTCAAGCCCTTTTGGCGGCTTCCTCCCCTTCGTGTGTTCCCATGATTGAGGAGATCCAAGCTAAATTGAATCGTACCCTTGATGATGCCCAAGTTCGTGCTATCTCCTGCCCTATTACTGACCAGGAAATTAAAGATACTCTCTTCTCCCTTGCGAGTGGCAAAGCACCTGGCCTGGATGGGTTTAATGTGGATTTCTTCAAGCGTTCTTGGGAGATTGTAGGCCCCTCGGTTCTATTGGTAGTTCATGACTTCTTCAATTCTGGTCAGCTTCTTAAAGATATCAATGCTATTATTCTGACCTTAATCCCGAAGACTCCTAATGCGTCGAATGTCAATGACTTCCGGCCCATTGCTTGCTGCAACACTCTATATAAGTGCATCACCAAAATTATGGCTAACAGGTTAGCCTCTATACTTCCTTCGATCATTAGTCCTCCTCATAATGCATTTGTTAAAGGAAGACGCGTTAGTGATAACATTATGCTAGCCCAGGAGCTCTTTTGCAACTTCCATCATGAACCTTATCGACCCAAATGTATCATTAAGGTTGATTTTTGCAAAGCATATGACTCGGTTGACTGGAACTTTATTGAATTAACCCTGTTAGCCTTCCGGTTTCCTTCGGAATTCGTCAACCACATTATGTCTTGCATTCGCTCTCCTAAGTTCTCCATCTCCCTTAACGGTGAACTTCATGGATTTTTTTCAAGTGGAAGGGGTATTTGACAGGGCGACCCAATATCCCCCTATATTTTCACATTAGTGATGGAAGTGTTTACCGGAATTCTCAACTCCCAAATCGAGAAACCAGGTTTTAAGCTCTTTTGGAGATGTAAAAATACCAGGCTTTCTCACATTTTCTTCGCAGATGATGTCCTCCTATTTTCGGAAGCTAATATGAATTCCCTACATCTTCTTATGGATGGAATTCATTCTTTTGCTGATTGGTCCGAATTAAATCCTAATCTCAACAAAAGCGAAATCTTCCTTTCATGCGGCCCGGATTCTTTAAGAGATGCCCTAGTAAGTACCTCCGGCTTTCATCTAAGCTCTCTCCCCTTTAGGTACCTTGGTGTGCCTATTATCTCGTCTAGATTGGGCAAGGAAGATTGCATTTCCTTGGTGAATGCAATAATTGCAAGAGTTCAATCCTTGACCAATCGGTTTCTCCTTAGCGGGTAGACTGTAGCTAATTAAATTGGTCCTCCACTCTATCCAAGTCTACTGGTTTACTGTGTTTATCCCGCCCTCCTCGGTCACTAAGCAAATTGAACATATCTTCCGACAATTTCTTTGGAGAGGCCCCAACCTAGGAATTGGGGGAGCAAAGGTTGCTTGGGAAGAAGTTTGCCTACCCAAGGAGAAAGGTGGGCTGGGTATCCGTTCACTTCGGATTAGCAACGTTGCTATTATGATCAAACACCTTTGGCTCCTCTTTACTGATAAGGAATCACTCTAGTGTAAATGGATTCATTCAAATTTCTTGAAGTGTAAAAATTTCTGGATCGCCCCAAGACCTACCTCATGCTCTTGGGTGTGGAAGAAGTTACTTGGCCTCCGTGATCTTATTCAAAATCATTTTAAGTAGCGTATTGGAAATGGTCTTTCGGTTTCCTTTTGGTTCGATTATTGGCACCCTTGTGGACCTCTCTATAAACTCTTCTCTGATCGTGAAATTTATCGCTCTGGAATTCCTCACCTCGCATCTGTTGCGGCTGCCTTAACAGTGTTGCCTCTACCCTCTACTGTTGCAACCTCCATTGTGAGTTGGGATGATCCTCTGCTGAGCCTCAATGAGGCTAATGACCACCTCCTTTGGACTGGCCAGTCTTCAGGAGTCTTCTCTACTACTTCGGCTTGGAGCCTACTAAGGTCGAGGGGTCCTACGGTTTCCTGGTCGAGACTTGTGTGGAACTCCTCCCTTATTCCTCGGTACCAATCCCACCTTTGGCTGATAGCTCGCAATCGCTTGCCTACTCAGGTATTGTTGCTAGCTTATCTAAGAATACCGAATGCTTCTTGTGCATTCTGCTCGACTAGGCCGAATTCGGTGGACCACCTTTTCTTTGATTGCCCTATTACTAGCATCCTTGCCTCTTTTTGGGTGGCCAATTGTAACTTACCTTGGCGTAATCAATCTTCGAAGGAAAATCTCCAATGGATTATTGATCACCTTTCGGATGCTACTTTCCACCATTCTCTGGCTCGATTTGCCTTTGGTGCCTTATGTTATCTCATTAGGAAAGAGAGGAATAACATTCTATTTCGCAATCAAAGGTTATCTTTCCCGGCATTAAAAGAGCACCTCTGTAAAGCCATTAAAGACAAGGCTTCTGCTTTCTCCAAGGTCCCGGATATTCCTTGTAATAGGAGTTCAATTGAGCTCGGGCCTTCACCCTTCCTTATTTAATTGAGGTTGTTTTCTATTGATTTGGTTTTACTACTGCCAGACTTCTCAAGGCTTTCGTTGTGCCTCCCCTTGTGGCTAAAGGGGTGCCTTGGCATCCTCCTTCTTGACGCTCCGCCTAGCTGAGGCTCCTGGGTCCTTTGTGTTGACCCGCTTTTTGTAGTTCTTTCCTTGTGTGGGCCACAGTTGTTTGTGTGCTCTTCTCATTTTCTTTTCTTGTTTGTTGGCCTCCTTGTTGCCCTTCCGCTGCTTGTGGTCCCCATGCTCTGTATCCTCGTCGCAGCTTCTTTTTTCTCCCCCCCCCCCGGGCACCCCTCCACTCATTGCGATTTTCTCTCTGAGTGCAAGCTGGTGCCGGGGCTCCCCTTGCTGTACAGTTATATAGCGTTTTGCAATAGTTAATATATCTCTTACCTTTAAAAAAAAAAAACAATTCTAGAAATAAGCATTTCTTTTTTTTCTTTTTTTCTTTTCTTCTTCTTCCTCACTTCCCGCCGCTCCCTGTTGTCCGCTAGCTGCTACCAATTGCCGACCGCTGGCTAGAAGAGGAGCAAGAAGACGGAAAAAAGAAAAATCTAAAAAAAATTGAAAGAAATTATACATTATAAATACCAAACATATTCCTATTATTTTTCTATTCTAATAATAAAAATTTTGTATAATTATCAAACGTGTTTTTTTTTTTTTTTAGAAATTGTTCCAAAAAATAAAAATAAAGAAAGACTATTTAAAAAAAGAAATTGTTCTCCGAGGTAGATATTTTACCTAACGCATTCGTACATGCCCATATTCCTGTCTTCCTTTTTGACTGTGCAAAGTATTTGTTGACACCTAAATTTTGACGACCAATTTAGACATTTATCGTATTAAAAATTAGGGGTTAATTTTATCCCTAAAATATATATATTAATTGCATAGATGTTAGGAGCATTAGCATAACAATGAGTCCACATAAAATTACATTGCGTGGATCTCATGCAAAATTTGGCAGTGGACATTCAATATTGCTGGCAAGGAGCCCACTCATGCGTGAACTCCAAAAATTGGCTTGGGCAAAAAGAAAAATCCAAGGGCTCACCAATGTTTCTGCTGAGAAAGATAATGAAGAGAAAGGAAGTAAAATTTGGAGATATTGACCATATATTCTCTTCATGCGTATCTATGGCAGTATATTTGGTTTGTCTTGAAGAAATTTGTTTCATGGACGCACGTGGACACATAAAGCAAATAAAAGAAGAAAGAATTCGGCTGATTTTACGAAGATGCGGGTAAAAGGATCGAGGAACATGGATGGAAAGGAATCGGAAAATTTTTGGCTACAAATGTCATTGTTCTAAAATATAATATGCGGATTTATTCTCTTTCCTCGAAAACCTAGGTTAGTCCTATAAAAGGACCATCTACGGACAAGCAAAGAGGAGGCCACATACCCATTGAATATACGGCCATTGATAGAGACACACGAGAGAGAATAGGAAGGAATTGCGAAGGGGCTTCAATCGAGACAAACTTGCAGCGTGGCAAGAAGGATGGTGCCAGGGGAACGTGAAGAAGCACGCCCACATCTCCCAAATCATAGCTGCAGGACCTTGCTTCCACATTGTTTTATTCTTTGTTTGACATTCCATCATCAGTCTCGGTTCCAAAATTGCCGTAGCGCCACCTGCAGCGATTTCTCAGCCCAATAAAGAACCCAGCAATCCGGCGCATTCCAATCCAGCACCGGTGTCATCTCCAATTCGTTGCAACTGCGGTTTACCCACCGATTATTGTGCATGATTTCTTCCATCACCGAGAAACCGACTTATCCGAGTTGAGGGTTGAAGGCCACGAGTCCAAGAGTCAAAGAAAACTCACCACGTGATCTAAGATAGAGAATTGCAGAGGATAAAAGTCAACACAGAGGGAAACCAAAGAGTGAAGTCAGAGAGGGAAGCCGAACACAAAAGAAAAAATTCACTTGAAGAGCACCAGGATTTTCTAGTCTCGCTGGCCACCCACGGGCACCTCGCTGATCCACCGCCAGGAACATCGACCGTGAATCATCCACCACGAGCCATTGCTGGTCCCATCATCCGACGAGTCCAAATTCAGGAACGATATTACGAAGTAGATTTTCCAGCGAGGCATCGATGACGAACCATCCTATCCGTCCGTGAGTCACAAAGACTTGATCCTCACCGCCCCATCAACCGAGGCCAAGCATCACCACGCACCGCCGGTCACCCGTTGAGCGGACTCCGCGCAGTCCAAATTTGGTAATATCATTTGCGGTGGTAATATCATTGGCGGAATTAGGTAATTATCATATCTAAATTTGATTTGGATATTTTATTGCCTAATACATGCTTTTCAATACCTTACGTATGTACTTGAATTTTGAATTATCGACGGCGTTCCCAATTATATTTTATTGCCTAATTCGCAACCGCACACCGATTTTTTTATTCCATCTATAAGGCTTTAGATGGAATAATTAATCACGTGGGAATAAAATTGATATCTTGATCTTTAAGGCTTAAGATCAATTTATCGATTTTATTAGCGAGATAATCAAGCTGATTTGGATATTATTCCCGATTCAAACGATATATGATATCTTTGATGATTCTGAATGATTTAGTGTTTATCTTTTAATTGCTTTATTTATCTCGAAAATACAAAAAAGATTGCATTTGCATATCATATATATTAGAATTAATTTCCTGAATAGAATTGCATGATAGAATAATTAGATTCCTTTCTGGTTACATTAGAATGCATGCATGTTTAGATGGTGTCTAGGCTAGATAGTTTCTTTAAATTAAATTGCATGTCGAGATGAATTTCTAAGTTAAGATAGGATTCAGATAAGTCTATTTCCTAACTTAAAATAGATAATATCTCACTTTAGTTAGATTTTTATTGTTAGTTATTTTTAATTACGAATAAAAATACAAACAATCATGTGCATGTCATATAGGATTAGATTCATGAAATGCACGTCATTTAGTGATTGTTACTAGGTCCATTTAATTAGAAATTGCATGTTATTAGGATTAGGTCATGTAGTTAATATTGCATCGCATATTGCATAATTTTCATTAAATAAGTGAAAAACAAAAAAGAGAATTTGCGTGTTAATTAGAAACCATATCCAAGGTTGTTGATGTGGATTTTGAATTAACATTGCGATGCTTTCGTTCTTCTGAGGTAAGTCATGCATTTTCTATTTGCTTTATTGGGTGCTAAATTGATGGATTGTGCACCCGTATGACCACCTCACATGTTAAGGAAATAAATTTAAAATCAATCCAAACTCTTGCCAAACATTTTTCAAAATAAAAAGAAAAAGAAATTGTTCTCCGAGGTAGATATTTTACCTAACGACCCACCAAAAAATAGATTAGCCCATAAAATTTTGCTGTCTTTGAACCTTTTTCGACTGTGCAAAGTATTTTTCTATTTATATTTCTTCACATTTTTATTTTCATTGAGAGCAAGACAAGGCTGTCGGAAGTTGGCTTAAAGGTCTTGGATTATTTTATATCGTTTTATTTTGACTTTCTTGGTAAAGGAAAGACTAATCTGCAAACATGTCTCTTTACCAAAAAAAAAAATCTGCAAACATGTCCCGCACCGTGCCTCTCGGTTAGAAAACGATTCTCATCGAGTTAGAAAATACGAGACTCTGTTCTTTTTGTAGAAATCAAGGCGTTTTTTTGGGTCTGTTTTCGTATTGGATTAGGAGGAAATTGGAAATTCATGTAAAAAAGTTACAGTTAAATGAGTTTAAATCATGAGCAGAATTACAAGATGGAGAACACAAATATTAACATAGTAATTACCAAAGCAATTTCGAAATAACAAATTGAAAATGGGTTTTTGACATACGTAAATGCAACTTGTGCACTCTGAGCCTGCTCCATAGTTTGAAAACCCCAATTTCTCTTTATTTTTTGAAAACTAGAAATTCATTTGGTGAGGAGAGAATTATAAAAAAGAAACATTGTTATCTGATGTACATATAAATATTATGCGATGAATGAGGATACGCCTTTATTATGTTTTGATGACAAATTTCAAATTTCAAACCAGTTTCAAAGGGGTTTTTCCATATGAGTTCAAAAGCTTTTCTAAAACCAAAGACGGAATAAACCTCACCAATCTGGGAACTTGAAAATTTATTCGATTCGATTCAATTCCCTTTAGCTTAGGGAAGGAAGATTACAGAAACTTGGTGCCAGCATTTGAGTGTGCACCTCCATCTTTGACATCAGAAAGCAACCAAAAACCAACACACGTCAATCAGAAGAAAATCGCAGGTCAAAGAAATAGTAATTTAATCATGAAATTCCCCTCCCTGCCTGTGATTTGCTAGACAAAATTCTCAATCAGAAGAATGAGAAAACGAAAGGACGATCCTCTGAGATCTAGCTTTTTGAGTTTTAGAGGACAAAAAGGTTGACCAAAGTGAATCGGCAGGAGCCTGCCAATCTCTTCAAAGGGACTGCATCTTCAAATTTTCCGTCTGAAATCAAGGATAGATTCTCTCACATATCAGACGCTCCTTAATAAGAACTGTAGCTTCAAATTTTCTAGCCTTCCCATGGCAGATAAGCCACTAAGGCATTCTACCCGAAGTGAGTTTGCCACCATCCGCTAAAATTTATCCTTTATAATGCATTTACCCCACTTAACCTCGGGTTTTTAATTCATTTGCCCTTAATTTTATTAGTCATTTGAAAAAAAAAAACTAATTGATAGGAAGATTGGTTCACAAAAATTGTGAGGAGGAAATCAATTTGACCCACATGGAAAAATAATAAATAAATCAGAGAGTTGCGATTTTATGCGAAAATTTCAGTTATAGCCACATATGTATTTTTTTGGTTCTCACCAAAAATTACAGATTTTCTAAAATGCATGCAAAAAACAGCGTTCACATTATCTAAAGATTTATTCATTCAATTCAAGCAAATGATGATTTTATTTGTAGCAATTTAGCTTGTATAATTAAAAATTCAATTGGGGTCACCAAATTAAGTTTTTGCGCGAGATTGAATTAGTCCTAACTTATTTATGCCATCATGTTATCTCGTATCTTTTATGGCGACCATGGCCGAGAGTGCTAGTGGAGATCACCATCTTCAATACCCCCTAAATCTACACTATACTATACTTTGCCAATTTTCGAGGCACCTTTTATCCAAGTATATCTCATCCATAGGTTTCCGACCCTTCCCCAAAACTCAAATTGCTCCGTAGACCCTTGTTGCGTTCTCCTCTCCCCCGCCATACATTCAGTCTCAATAAACACGAACGAGATGGAAAACCATGCGTTTGACGAGACAACCCTTGTTTCATGCGATTAGACCTCGCAACTGCTAAGGGGAAATGATTACAAACTACACCTAAAAAAGCAAAGCAGCAAAGAGAGATTGTTCGTGGCCACTTTTAGGCACCCATCAATCTGCTCCTTCTCCTTCCTCTTTTTGTTCTACCATATCCAGATCGCTTGGATCCTGCCCTCTTTCCCTGCATGATTCTCGTGTCACTTTGCTCGTTCGTGTCAAACGGGAACTCATCATAACCAGATATTTAGATACCCGATTTCCCACCTCACATTAACTTTCTCCGCGCAGTTCGATTATCCCGTGGTCCACCAGACGTCCTTGTCAAGAAATCTCTAGTGACGGAGGAAGATAGTCGCACACAACATTTAGCTCGTTCGAGGCGTCCCGTGATTGTATAGCGGCGCGCACCGAAAAACCAACCTGGGAAAACAATGTTGAGAGGATAAAATTGCTATATCTAACTTCAAGGGGGCAATTATAATGATTTCATATGATTTTTTTTTATTGGACACTGATATTTATTTCATACAAATCGTACCCCCTTGTCAAGCGGCTGTCCGCCATTGATTGATTAGATGAACGGGTGAAGGTGATGGTCAATTCGTGGGGAAAAGAAGCGATTATTATTAGATGGTAGAGATGATGCGAATCGAGAAATTAGAATTTGATGGGAAGTGTGGAGACGACTGCAATGCGAGGCGATCCAACTTTTGTGTTCCTTGTCCCTTAGCGCCAACAGTGGCTGGAGGCTGTCTTTACAGTGCTTTTCCAAGTCACCATGATTACATCTCAAAGCTAAGAATATGCAAAACGAGTAAAGATGAGCTGCTTGCACTTCCTTTTTACGGGGGGTCAGTCCACAAGACCATAATTTGGCATATTGTAGCCCCAACTGAGCAGGATCTTCTTTTTGCAAAACCAGCATTTAACCCTTGGACGCGGGAAAAGCAGCTTCTTCACCCTACTTTTTTTTTTTTTTTTCCCTCCAGCCCTTCCTGTAAATAGACTTTCGCGGAGTATCTTTCACGTCATTCGAGCTCCTTTTTTTTGTTATTCGCATCGTAATTGGGTACGGATTAATCATTATTCGAAGCTCGTCAAATATGGGGCACCATATGTATTACCGATGTGACCATTCTAAGGATTTTGACGGGTCTATTATCTTGAATCTACAATACTTCTTTTTCTCGGTCTTTCGATAATTCTATGAGTAACTATCAATCAATTTAGATATATGGAGTCAAAAGCAAATCAATTGGCATGATTGAAAAATGGACATATACTAAGCACAATCACACTAGAAACCTTCTTTCGGTGGATAAATTGTATTGTACATTGTGACTATGTGAAAAAAGCTAATCGAGATGGCGATGCCGAAGAGAGGGAAGAAACACGACGATGTGGGAATAGTAGGGTACAGAGCATTTGACACATTAGTGGTTTTTTTTTTCCAGGTTGGCTATATGTCAGAAAGCAATGGGAGCTGGATCAGTTCTCGTGTTACTTGCAATCATACTGTCCGGAAATTTCTTTGTCAAAGACCAGAAATAGTGCATAAACTAAACAGTAAGTCAACTCAAGAGCCAGTGATCGTTCGTCTTCGACCCAGGCTGATCGGCTCACCATGTGTGTTTGACTTGCGCCCCTTGCTTGAAGGGAGACACAATGAGCATATATGCACCACAGCGGCAATTTTTACCGAAGAACAAAAGTGACCGAAAGCAGGGCACAAAACAGCGACAACTGTGAGCTTCTTTAGTCTTCCTATTTTCCAAGAAAACCCCATCATTACAAACTTGTTTCTTCCACGTCATTATTCACTCATTCAAACTTAGACTACCTCCATCTATTTTGTGATACCAATAAAGTAATGTGTAGCATAAGCTCGTATAATTGCCAACATGACAGACGTAAGAAGTCATCGTCACAATTCAAAATATTCTAGATAGTCCACGTTTGTTTTGAGTAGAGTCCAATAAAGATTTATCAGATCTTAAAATGTGATTGGCTTGATATATCTAAAGAAGTCTAGCCTCGTTTACTTACTAGTTTCACACTTGAATCTGGTCTTTTTAAGCTTTTTAAGTCATTTTGTAAGCTACCTCATCACTTAAGATTATGACTCCCTTTCTTAATGACACTTGTCTTGTTTAACATCCTCCCCTTCCGCACTTTTTCAAAAGGCCCTTTGATTGTAATCCTGCAATAAATCTAGTTTAAAAAAACAACACATTTTTCAAATGTTAAATGCATGAACTGTTCTTTGTACTTAGCTAACTTTAAGAGAAAATAAACTTCAAAACAGATGAGGAAAAACAGTAAAAGAAGAGCAATAATTGCCATAATCAAGAAAAGCTGTGAAATACTCCATTGCCATTTTAGTCAGCATTGGTTGATAAATTTTTCTTCTAGTGCCTCAAAACAGGCAATATGGACATGATTTGAAGACAAAAGCTTAATTAGAGAGATTTACGTGCTGTTTTTTTACCAGAATCGTTGGATTGCACGTAAGAGATTGTAAACGCTATTAATGTTAGATTCTATCCATTATACGGGCAAGAGACAAAACACTACTTCTACATATAGCATTAGAGTCTTACACGCGATCTATGTCTCCCTATTCTTTTGCTCTGGTATGAACAAGAAAAAGCAATAGGAATAGTATTTAATCAACTGAGATCACTCCTCTGCTAATTGTAGAGAGAATAGACATATAAGTCTAACCCAACACTCAAAGTCTAAAGCAAGTTTTCTGATAATTCTTTACCCCTTTCTGCTGTCCTATAATGCAAAAAGATAGGTCTAGATTTATGGCTCAACTTTATTTGTTTGGCCCAATATTTTCTTCATTAGAATAATGAACAAGCTAATATACCCACTGTGAGAGAGAGAGAGAGAGAGAGAGAGAGAGAGATGAGTTCCAACCATCAACCTATAAAAGGCCCAGGGGAAGGTTGTGGGTGCTTTATAGTAGTGTGAAAAGATTAAAGTCCCACCACTTATCTATAGTTTCTCCAATCAAATATATCTTTAAAATTCAAACCAAGGCTAGTCTCTATCCAAAGGAAAAAAAATAACATGCATTAAGTGCCACCATGACCAATCTATACACATCTTGCAATATTGTAAGTCTAACCTAAAGATAGATAATTGGGAGAATAATCTTTCTTACCACCCTTTTCTGTTGTTGTGTTAGAAAAATCCCTAGGGTTCTGTCATGGTCCATTAACCATCTGTAAGGTTATTTGATAAGAATCAATTGCTTTCAGAGGGACCCACTTATAAAATGGGGAATTTTAGGAAGTCTACAACTTCTTCTACGTGTGAATCCACAAAAAGGCTTTGAGCTTGCACCACTAATAAGGTGTCTTTAGTCATCCAAAAGGTACAAAATACTGCAAGTTCGCACTTTTAGGACTCCTTTTTTTCCCAC
Organism: Eucalyptus decipiens; assembly: GCA_014182575.1. Taxonomy (NCBI): domain Eukaryota; kingdom Viridiplantae; phylum Streptophyta; class Magnoliopsida; order Myrtales; family Myrtaceae; genus Eucalyptus; species Eucalyptus decipiens. The sequence continues at coordinate 3,585,734 of CM024613.1, read as the reverse complement.
TCTAAATCACTGGATTAGGGATGACACCATCACTTTAATGAGAGAGAGAGAGAGGGATAAAAGTGTTTTGTCTGACTCAGGGTGATGTGGAAGGAGCTTAGACTGCAAGGACAAGATCAAAAGAAACCCTCAATCAAAGCTGACACTGCATGCACTTTCCGTTGCACTGGTGAGTCCAATTGGAACTGTGCGGTCTTTCTGCATTTCCTTCTTTCTCACCATTTTGTGGAATACCATCAAATTTAGCAGCCCAAGTGTGTTAAATTCATATTTATCTGATAAAAAATGGTCTGTTAAGAAAAGTAATTCTTGATTCATCTGAAGTGTCAGATTTTTGTACTCGTTTCACAATTTGGTGGCTGAAGTCCATGACAAGCATGTGATGATTGAGCAAATTGCAGTTTCCTTTTGGCCATTTACAATGCAAATGAAACCAGCGGCTTTCACAAGACTGCAACATATATTGATGAGGTTGGGTCACATGTCACATTCGCGTGCAAACTTTATTAGGTACTTTGTCTTTTTTATTGTCAATTTAGACAAATTTCTAATTACAACGAATCTCTAATTTTTCGTTACTGATTCTAATACAGAAATTGATATATCTCTAGTCAATTTTTATGCATATTTTGTTAATAAATCTATCTTTGGTAATAAATGTTTAATCGATATACAATAACAGAATTATAACAATTCCGGTAATAATAATTTAATGATAAAGTTTTTGTACATATAGATTCTATTTTGCAGTACCTATATGAATGCTTTAAAAGAATGGTTTATGATGAGATTATGAAACAGTTTAACATTGTATGGATCTCCATCTCATATTTAACTAATCTTTGAATACAATATTAAATAGATCAATCTTTATTTAGAAAGTAAAAGAGCCCTTCAATTAGGTAAACTTTGTAGTACATGTTCAAGGTCATGTTGCAAGATTGTGCATTTTCATGAATCAATATGATTAAAAACATATGGACTTTGCTAGCATGAATCTTCAGACTTTAGTAAGAATAACAGTTTGTTATGAGCTAAGAATTTTTGAAAAAAGTGGACCCCACATTAACTTATAATTATTTGTTATTTGATTTTTATAGTCTAAAACACATTGCATAGTAGATTAAAAATTGTCATCCAATCATTTCTTAAAACATTATTAATGGCAACACTTATGATTAAATGCATAACCATGTATCACTCTCATCATTTTGCAATTTAGATACTTTTGAAAGAGTTGAATAATATATGGCTACACAACATAAAAAATATTTTCACAAACAAATGATGTCTAATAATGATTAAAAAAAATAACAGCTGAGATTTGGCAAATAAAATTTATTAGAGGATCGTTACAAAGGGTGCATTTGTTTGTATTTATGTTCAAAAATTGTTCCGGAAAACAGAAATAGAAAAAAATTTATTTATGTTCCAGGGAACAATTTTTTACTAGAAAAACGTGTTTGGTAAACTTGTTCCGGAAATAAAAAATGAATAGAAACATGTTTGGTAAATTTGTGTTCTTTTTTTTTTATTTCTTTTAATTTTTTAATATTTTTATTTTATTTTTCCTTTTTTTCTTTCTTTTTTCTTTTTTTCTTCTTTTGGCCGATTGCCGGCCTCGGCCATGGCGGAGACCGGCCGACAAGGGCCGGCGGCCTTGCCCACGGCCACGGCGAGGCTCGCCTACCCTCGACGAGGCCAAGCCTCGCCAGGGGCTGGCGACCCTTCGGCGAGGTCGCCGGCCAAAAAAAGGAAGAAGAAAAGAAATGAGAGAGAAAATTTGTTCTTCAAAAGTATTTCTAGAACAAAAAAATAACTTTTTTTTGTTTCTTATTTCTATTCTAATTTTGTTCCCGGAACAAAAAAAAAAGATTTTGAACAAAAACGCAAACAAACGTGTTTCTGTTCTTTTTTTGTTCCCGGGAACAAAAAAACAGAAAATATGTTCATAAACAAGAAAAAGAAACACAAACATGCAAGCCCAAAGATTATACGTTTTTTTTACAAATAATTGAATATTTTAAATAAAACATTGTGTTAATTGAGGACCCGAGGCAATCCACGTCGATGTAATGGAAGTGAGGGTCCTACGACAATGACAGAACAAATGAGGAAGTGGGATCTCTTTAGGATCTACTCTAGCTAAAGGTGAGATCGGGGGATTCCATACGGTCTTAAGCATATGCATACACAACTTCCCATATTGCAATGCACAGGCACAATGTCTGTATATAACATTTTCCTCTTCTTTTGGACTATATTCTTAAAAAATCCTTAACTTTAGGTCCAATTTCAATTCTACACTTTTTTTTTGTCTCATAATAAATCCCCAACTTCCACCCTTGTCCCAAATTTGCTCATGCATCCAAACATAACCATTGTTTTCTTCAATATTATCAACATAAGAAGTTTGCTATTTTTCCTTACAAGATGAGGTGTTGATAAAAATGCAAGTTCTGATAAAGAACTTCTAATTTGTTATGATACAAATAATTTTGAATAAACTATCGCCGATTTTTGGGTAAATGGGCAAATTTTAGGGAGGAGTGACAATTATGGATTTGTTACGGGATAATAAAGAGTTTGGGGCAAAATTGAAACTGGACCTAAAGTTTAGTTTTTCTTTTTTCTTTTTTAAAGAGAATCAGACCTCTTCTTTTTGGTATATTGGCAACTTCTTTGGCATGAGAGGCCTTGGTTCTAATAAGGGCTTGATTAGTAACCATCCCAATAGTGTCAGATTTTGATTTTTTGTTCCCAAGAGTAGTTTTGGAATAGAATCGTGTTTGGTAAAAAAAATTCGCCAAGGGCCGACGACACTCCGGTGAGGTCGCCGGTCTGGCGATCGGCCACTTGAAGAAGAAAGAAATGAAAAAAAAAATTATTTAAAAATTAAAAGAAAATGATTTGGAGTAGAAATTTTGAAAGACGATCTCAAATGTAATTCTATTTCGTAATCGAAATTTTGAACAGATTCTGAAATAAATTAAAATCTTAAAAATTGTTCCCGGAAACAGAATCGTTACTAAACACGCCTTAAAAATCCCAACAACATTGGGACTTATCAGTACTTTTTCTTTTATTTCTTTCATTTTTCATGACAGTGCAGTGCCATTAAGACCCAAAACACCGTTTCAAGCAAGGTCAAAGTGTCCATAAGTTGGCGGGAATAACTGGTATGTGTGTGAACTGGTTCGGGATCGTTTGTCCACACGTTTTGGAATTTCAGGGATGCTTCAGACAAGCAATCTCAACCTTTCGGTCGTGTCTTGGGGCTGTTGGCTTCCCACACATCCCAACTCCTATATATAACCCCATCCCACACTCCTCTGCTTTTACTCTTCACCTCTTTTCTCTCTCCCTCTCTCTCTCTCTCTGTGCTTCTTCTTGCACACACACACAAGAAAAGATCTCTTCTTTCAATAATTTGATCTTCTGGGGTCACCAAATCTTTCTTCTCTCTGCCCTCACAAAACATTCATGGATGGTTGCCTTGGCAGGCACCAATAGGTTCCAGTTCTGGAAGTTTTAGCTACTTCGGGGTGTCGGGTTTCGGGAACGTCTTTAGTACTGAAGCTAGGAACTGCTTGAGCCTTCCGGGTATCGATCGTGTTTCGATCTTGATTTGGGAATTGGGAAGATCTTGGGGGGTTTGGTTGGGTTGTAACGGCCTAATCATAAGAAATACCAGAACTTTTTTTCAAGACAATGATTCTGACCTCCAACGGGTGCATTCTGGGGAGGTCGCACTCGGTTCTTGCCAGGAAATCCATTGTCGGGAAAAGCTTCTACTTTTGGATTTTCCAGATCTTCAATAGATACAGCATAGGCACTTAGCGGAATATTTCCGAGTCTCGTCTTTGAAACAGCTCCTTGGCTCTTGACCTTGCGCATTTTCTTCCTCTCCAGTGTTCTTTGGTATTTCACTTTGTTTGTAAAAAAAAAAATTAGGTGGATTCTGGTGTGAGATATAATGGCTAGTGCATCCCTGCCGCCGGGATTCCGCTTCCACCCCACGGATGAAGAATTGGTTGGATATTATCTGAAAAGAAAAATTGAGGGACACGAGTTTGAACTCGAAGTGATTCCTGTTGTCGATTTGTACAAATTCGACCCTTGGGAGCTTCCAGGTACATGCTTGTATGCAAGCACAGTGAACTCTATCATTAGCTCAAATGTTTGTGATAAGTTCTGAGGTTGAAGCTTACTTTTAAGTGTGCCTAATGTGAACAGAAACTTTTTAGCTTCAAAAAGTGGCCATCTGATTCGTTTTGTAATCATCTCTTCCTTTGCGCCTCTTTTTGGACCCAACCAAACAATAATTCCACTGCGATTGCAAACTTTTTTCGTCTGATAAACTGTGCAGTGACATACGACAGAATGCCCTAGACAGAGCATCTTTCCATATTTCTTTTTATCATATCAAGAAGTCTATCTAATGGGGATGAGTTTTCATACTGCAGATAAATCATTCCTTCCTCAACGAGACATGGAATGGTTCTTCTTCTGTCCGCGGGACAGAAAATACCCAAATGGCTCTCGAACAAATCGAGCCACTAAAGCCGGCTATTGGAAGGCTACAGGGAAAGACCGGAGGGTTGCCTGTCAGTCCTCTGTCACTGGTTATAGAAAGACCCTCGTCTTCTACCGTGGACGGGCCCCATTAGGTGATCGAACCGACTGGGTAATGCACGAATATCGCCTCTGTGATGATTCTTCCCAAGGATCGCTAAACTTTCAGGTAATATTTCTCAGGACCAAATACTACAGATGTCGTCGACTCGGCTGTTGTTCGACAATCTATAGAATAATAGATATACATGCATATCCACTATCTAAGAAGCAAGAATAGTAATAGGTCTATTTAGTTTCTTACAGAATGGAGCCTGAGGTATTCCATGTGATTAATATTCATCTCAGGGGCCATTTGCACTGTGCCGTATTGTAAAAAGGAACGAGCTTTCTCAGAAGACAAGCGATTGCCATGGAGAACCAAAAAGCAAAATGGTTGGAAACAGTTCGAGTTATGGAGATTGTGAGACAATGGAAGTTTGCACTGAGCCTTTAAGCATGTCTAACAGTACTTATTCTCAAGGAAGTTACCTATGTAATGAAATTCAGTATCCTAGCCATATGCCGCCTCAACATGAAGTCACACAAATGGCAGATTTGAATCCCTACTTGACAGAGACCAATCCTGTAAGCTGTTGGGTCTCCCCTGATATGATTCTTGACTCTTCAAAGGTACTAAAACTACTATATGAGCAAAGAAAATGATCTTTATTCATTCTTTCCGCATACATGTCGACCACTCCCACGCGTTACTGATATTTTGCATTTCACCTTCTCATTTTACTTCTCGCAGGACTACTCACAAGGACAATACACGGTTCCTCATAACTTCCAACACCAACAGCATGATTTTCCGAGTCCCATGACTTCGTGGCAGCCATGTGATCACAAAGAAATTTCTCCCAGCTCATCGTACTCAAATTTGGCAGGGGAAGTCGAACTTCCTGATGAGCTCAATCGCTTCAGCTGTGTGTCGCCATACTCGGGACATGGGGACTACATGGAGTATTATGGGGACATACCATACGGAGGTTATGATAATGCCGGCTCGTTAGGTTATCCAAAACCTTTCTGAGAAGAGGAGGGTAGTGAGAAGGATTGGACGGGTTAACTCAACCATAAATCGCAGCAACGACGGTTGCAACATGGTGTCCTCCCCTAAGCATGACCGTCAATTGAAAGCTGTTCACATAGCTTTGCCCACCCTGTTAAAACAAAAAAGAATCTGATCCGGGACGCGGGACAACGCCTTTTTATGTTGGTTCTTGGAGTGGGAGATAAGCTAGAGCAGCTAAAGGCCCTTCCTCGTTACTCCAAAAAAAGTTCCAAATGAAGATTTTTATTATCTGTTGTTCTTTTTCAACTTTCCGTTGTAATGTCATTTCAGTTTCCACTTTATGGGGTTAAGCTTAGATAAGAGTACGCCTGCTGGTGGAAATCACTTTTATAGATCAAACCAAAGGTTGCGGTTTACTTTGTACTTCAAGTTCTCTGTCTCAGATGGTAACTGTTAATGTTTGAGGTTCACTGTTCATTTCCTGAGGCGTAAAGGAGTGACACAATACTAAATGCTAGTGTACGTTTATGTAACAAAGAATTGTCGAATTGAACAATGAAGCTGATAAAGTACCTATTGCCTTTCAAGAATAATCCATCGTTCGGAGTTATTCAATTCAAACACATCCATTACTAGAAGCCCCTTGTTGCCCTTGTAAGCTTCTTGTGATGGTTTTCTGTACATTCACAAAATAATGGAAGACCTTTACCTGAAAGGTTGATGTAAAGCCAGTTATAGTCTTCAGAGGATCATTCTGTCCACATTTGAAGTCTATCCATTTCCTTTTCTTGTTCTTTTGACGATTGAACTATCTTAATACAGGATCCTAGGTACATTATCTGAATACGAGTTTCTACCTAAAGGGACATGAAATTTTCCTTTCAGGAAGATGTGCCTGAGTGAATGATATCCTCTGACCCCAGTAAAAGAGAGAGAGATATGATAAGATTTTGGTCTCATTTATCTCCAACGTGTCTAGATTCATTCTCTTCAGGGGCGTTTTAACAGGACCAATTTTTGACTTTATGCAGAACTCATGTCATTGTCCTAAATAATCAATTAGAAGAATGAGTTTCTGTATTTGGCAGTATCAAAAGAGATTGATAAGTAATGTGAAGTTGCGCCTTAAAGAGTTAAAAGAATGCCCAGTGAGTACATAAAAAATATTACCGTCCATCTTTCGGCTAGCATTTCTATATTGCTCCTTTTACAAGTTCTTTCCCAACTATACGTCTGATGCATAGATTCCCCTTCCCCTACCAACCGTGTGGGCCCTTCTCTTTTCAGAGGCTAAACTAATCGATGGGTAGTTATTGAGAATCAACTTTAAGAAAATGCTCCACTACTTGGAAAATGCGATGAAGAATCAATAGAGAGAGTGGAAGGATTAGGTTTGATGCCTGTAATCCTTTGGACTATTAACGTTTCTGAATGATACTTCATCTGGTATGTCGGAAATGGTCCTCGGGATTCGTAACATCATGTCAGAAACAGGAGAGACACTAGACCAGACTAGTCAGTTAAAAAGCAGTTTACTTTAGTTGAGGATAAGAATAGTGTTTTTGATACTATTATTATAAGCGAGACAAACGAGGCTAAACGATAATATATTAAAGTTCTGACCATTCAAAATATTTCAGAATGTGGTGAATCTGTATATAATTTAGTGTATAAGAGCCCTGTCGAGAAGACAATATGCCTAAAAAGGTGTTGCAATAAGAAGAAAATAGCATCAAAAACTCAAGAGGGCACTACTCTGTTCCCGATGGAGGGAAATGATTCCCAACGAAGTAAGATTTTCTTCTTTCAGATGTCACAACAACGTCATCACCCACTTTATGCTCCTTGAACCGAGCTATCCTCCCTGGTTCTTCCACTTCCTCGATAACATGATCAAGCCTAGCCACGGCTTCTATTAGCAAAGACGACACATCCATGATAGGTAACAATTTGGTAGAATTTCTGTCAAATAATCTACACTTGAGAATCTAATGTGAAAGTGAAAATTCTTTACTCTGATTGGATATGCCAGTATCGCATGAAGTATAAATGAATATCTGTAGCATTGATTTACCCAACTCCTCGAAAAAATATCTAAATTGTTGGGCTATGGACCGTTGCCGCTACAGGATACAGACCTGCGCTTGTGGATGTCATGGCTACAGCTACTTCAGAAAACATTTCTCGAATTGATGATAGCTCCAAGAGGAATCAATTTTTCATATAAAGCCATAACCGTGGAACCAAAACGGCATAGAGCAACTCCGAACTTCACATATTGTTGCCATGGAGATTTGTTACAGTTCCCTCGGTATCTTGGCTCCCAACTCGCATATAATGCCTGCAAAATTGCAACAAGAATAGTCAAATATCAGTTTTTCGTACTCCAAGCTAAGAGTCACGAAACTAAGTGAGCATTACCACGGTTTCATCAGTGCACTTGGAATCCAATACCGTGATGCAGTTTTGATTGATGGAATCCTTGGACAATTCGTCTCGGATTTCTTTTGTCTGAGCATCGTGAAAGTACTCCCCAACACAGGCTGTGAGGAACCCACTTCAATTGACTTAAAATCATTTCACAAGACTGCAAGCCGAAACCAAAAGAAGCATATCGTACCTTCTACAGATTGGGATAGTCCTTCAAGCTTAGTTATTGTGGATTTACGGAGGTCATCACCTAATCAGGTTGGAAGGATGAGCAGACTCAAGAAAAAGACATATTCCACAACCAATTGCAATAGTGTAAAAGCGGTCTCGCGTCATCTTGGTTGTATTGTCGACATGGTAGTTGGACACGAGTATCATACTGAAGGTCACAATGAATAAAGGGCCCCGTAATCGTAGTTCTTCTTTATAATGGGAACGAACCTCATGCAGGTAGCTGCAGCTCTTGTGACATTTACAATGCACTTCCCCTGCTGAGGGAGAAGAGAGAGAGAAGCATTGCATAGTTTGACGTACTTCGACTCGTAACATGACTGAGACTTAGAACTCACCAATGACAAAAACTGTCCATCCCATGAACACTGCTCTGGGTATAGGCCGATGTGCCCAAAGATGCTCGACAATGACCAGGAACAGTCCCGCTAACACCAACACGATGCCCCTGTTCAGCCCTTTACGTAGTGTTGCTCCTGTCATACGAACAATAAGTCAAGACTGATTCGATGTGGCTTACATAACTACTTAAGAATTTAATTTCCGCGATCTGTCCTAGATGTATTCATCTTTCTGATCTCGGTGGTTCAGCTGCTTATAGCACCTTCTCCTTACACGAAAGTAAGAAGACACGATGAAAAAGAGGAAAATTAAACAGCAAGAGCCCAACACATGTTCATAAAAAAGAGTGAATGCCCATATCGGCGATGGTCATTTCCTTTTTTATTTCCTTTGTTCTTTGCTAAGATTGAAGTAACCTGCAGTGAATTCAAGGACAAAAACAACAGTTATGACAGCCCATATGGCATTTTGGCCAATCCCTGACTCCAGCAGGTACAGCAATGAAGCCAATGTCATAGCAAAAACCACTTTGACGGAGTGGATCACTCTTCTTGGATCTTCTTCGCCCATCTCCCACATCAGAACACCCGCCTCCCTTGGAAATCTCAGCACTTTCTCAGTAAAAACATGACTCTAACTGAAACTCCCTGCCATTTGTGATCTTAAACTCCCTGATTGATCCACGAATCTTCTCTTCTAATTTTTTTTTCTGTGAAACCTCCCCAGCTGGTGAGCAGACTAAAGATTCGGTTCCTCTTTGAACATTTGTTACACTCATTTATAGATGTAGGGTTGGAGTCCCATATTTTCCTGACAGTGAAATGGTAAAGTTTCAACACATTTAACCATCATTGGCCAATTTAAAATGCAAAATTGCCCCTCTCTTTTTTATTCGCAAAATATTTTAGGATCTACAAGATCATAAAAATAATTAGGATCTTTAGGAAAGAGGGAGAGAATCAATAAAAACCACATCTTTATTCAATTGACATCATCCTTACACTTTATTAGAGAATATTATATACGCTCGAATAATATGCATAAGAAAGGAAACAATCTAATCTATAAAGGAAACCAGCTAATTTAGAAAATAATACCCATAATACCTTATAAACGAGACGGTATTTCTGAGGGAGGTCAAACATGAACAAAACAACTGTTTTCCATAGAGAACAGACCACTATCTTCTTAATTATCTTTAAATGAATGTATGGAGATGTCAAATTACGACCAGTGTTGCCGCGGATGAGAACTATCTGGTTTGGAGAGATTTTTAGCCATATCGTAAACACGAATCTGCAAAAGTCATGGCGGAGTCATAACCAATCAAATATCCCAAACGTTGAAATTTGAAAGGGTATGATGTTGGTGAGAAGGCCCACCAGAAGGACAAGCTCTTGGATGGTCCAATCAAACATTCACTTTAGGCGCGCCCATCTCTCATCAATTGCGATGATTAAATTAATCATCAATATTAACATGACGCGATTGATTAATTGACGGCCATGTCCAGAGAAGGGTGCACTCGAGTGTGAACCTGTAATATGATCCATAAACTGTCATTTTGCAGATTGTTAGTGATTGGTAAATCTAAAACATAAGGTAGGTTTAGGAATGTTCAATGTTCTGCCAGGTGAAAGCATGCCGGGTTCCTTGAAATGGGTAAATTATGTTCTTGATATGTGGAGATTAACTGAGGTGAGAAGATGCTTCAGTTAGGCCTCATGAAGCTTCAATCTCCATTGATGTTAGCTCCATTGTTTTCTTTTGCCCTAAAGGACAGTGGAGTGGAACTATATTTGGGTTCCTCTAGACACTTTGTGCTAACGATCCCAATGTACGTATCTCACTCTAGTCTAACTATTTAGTTCTCTCCCAACTAACTTAGCTAACTAATACTTACCCTAACTAGGCTATTGGCTAATCCTATTTAACTTAATCCATCACTTAATAAATGTAATTAACTCCTAATCAACACTTAGGAAATTAACTCTACCTGAGACTGTCCCTTGGCCTGTAGGTCCTGACACAAGGTTAGAATTCTAGCTCTACCTAAATTAAAAACTAATGATTTCCGGCGGCGGTGAAGCGATAGCAACCAAGCTTTGGCCTCCGGGGTATCGAAGGGGGTTCGGTCGGCCCAGAACAGGACCGCAAGGCCCTCAGCTCACGGTTGAGAGGCGGTCTTCTCGGCGGTTCAGGCCGAGCGGCGGCGGTGCGGAAACCGTGAGGGTGAGGCAGCGGCAAGGTGGTTCTGCTTAGTCAATTGGTGGGCTGAATCGACACAGCTGAGGTCCCAGCGATAGGGCAGCAGCAGCGGTGAAGGGGTGGTGGTCTCCAGTGAGGTTGGTGAGCTAAAATTGAAGAGGGATGAGCTGAGGAGACGCTGCAGCAACCATGGACAGAGGTGCTGAGCTTCCAGTGCAAAGATGCAGGGGTCACGTCGGTTTTGTAGGGCTGCCAGACTGCTGGTGGAGGTGATTGAGCAAAGATTAGAGGCCAAATAAAAGAGAAATGGAACATGAAGAGCAGCTTGGTGGAGGGTTGTGCTGGTTCAAAAACTAGCAGCACCAAAATAGAGTCCCTCTCTGTTTTTGGCTGCTGTTCGGTCAGTCAGGGGAAGCCGAAACACTTGAAGAAGGCCAAGACAAAAGAGTTGGTGGAAGAAAAGGGAAAGGAAAAAGGAAGGGAAAGTGAGAGGGAGAGAGGGACGGTCGAGCAGGCCAAGGGGGAAGGGAAACCGCACGAATGGAGGGGGAAAGGAGAAAAAAAAAAAAACCATGAAGGGTCCCTCCCTTAGGGTGCGAATGATAACGTTTCATTCTTTTTTTGTTCCAGGGAACAGAAAAAAAAAAAAAAAATAAAAAAAATAAAAAAAGTGTTTCGTTACGAGGAACGGTTTTGAACAAAAAGAACACGTTTAGTAACGTTTATTCCGAGAATAAAAAATAAATAGAAAGACATTTGGTAAATTTTATTCTTTTTTTGTTTCTTTTAATTTTTTAATATTTTTATTTTATTTTTCATTTTTCCTTTCTTTTTATTTTTCTTCTTTTTTGGCCGGTCCCCGGCCTCCGGGGATCGGCCGACGGGGCGGGGCGCCCGGAGCCTCGCCCGCCAGGCCTAGCCTCGCGTGGTTGGGCAGGCTCGCCGGGGGCCGCGGACGCTCTAGCGAGGTCGCCGACCCTCGACGGCATCGCCAGCCCTCGACGGCCGGTCGCCGGCCATGGCCGAGGCCAACGACCGGCCAAAGGAAAAAGAAGAAGAAAAGAAAAGAGAGAGAAGATGTGTTTCTTCAAAATTGTTTCTGGAACAAGAAGTAACTTTTTTGTGTTTCTTTTTTTTGCTCCAATTGTGTTCCGAGAACAAATAAACAAAAAAAAAAAGAACAGAAATGCAATCAAACGCATTTATGTTCTTTTTTTGTTCCCAGGAACAGAAAAACAAAAAATCTGTTCCAGGAACACTTTTCAGGAACATTACCATGCAGGACCTTAGGGTGCGCATGACAAAATTTCTAAAACAGAAATTGATTTTTGGCTAGAAATTGATTTCTCAATTTCTATTTCAGAAACTGAGAAGCTAAAAATTTTAGCTTCTGATTTCTTCTTCAAATCTATTTCTGAAATATAAATCTGTTTCAGAAATAGAGAAATCAAATTGCGTTACCAAACGGATTTATGTTCCAAACCTGTTCCGGGGAACAAAGAAATAGAGAAATCAATAAACATAAATTTTGTCATGCGCAGCCTTAGTTTCCACATCAAGTTGTCCATTTTCCATGGAATTTTTGGGCCATCTCACTATCTTCCCCAAAATGCACCTCAAATGAAGTTGAATTCCCCTTTGGCATGTAGAGCTCCGAATTTCATAGTCTTTACATTAGATTTTTCCCTTTTACACTTTGCCATTTAATAACCTTAGGTAACAAAAATAAGGCCTCAATTAAATCCTTATAATTTCCATCTCCAATTGTTCCACATTGAAGACCAAAAATCCATTTAAATTATGGCATTTCCCATTTTCACTTAATTTGCGGTAATTTGAATTTCCCACCAAAATTACAAGTTTGTAAAAAGGCCTTGAGAGGGTGCATCAATGTTCCTAGAATTGATTGTGACACGGTAAAACTCTCGATTTCCAAAATCAAATTAAATTTTGCGGTTAATTTCGATCTAACGCGATTTTAGCGTGATCGAAGCTATCAGGTAGTTTTTAAGGATTTTTGGTGCAATTGACTCGTGATCGATTTATCTCGAATCACAATGTACCTCTTCAACAAATTGGCGACCCTCAATTGCTATGAAAATCTCAAGATTTCAAATACAAGTACAAAGTATCAAAACGATAGAAAAATTGATTTCGTGCTATTCGACGAGAATTTTGTAATTAGGTGGAATCACTCACACTTAATCACACACCTCGGTTGAATTGGCCTATCTCCAATCTCTGCTAGATTTTCTCGTAATGACCCTTGCAAACTAACATGGTTGAGCAGTTGATTCATAATCGAATTCTCAAGCCTGTTGCATTAAAATCCATTTATGAGTTTCTCAAATAGTCTAGTTATCTCATAAGTGATCGGCTCAAAAAATAGCACTATAGGCCTGTCGATGAAAAATCCGGCTCATTCAATCGAAAACAGAAGTGGAAAAATTATACTGTACACAAGGTCTAGAAATCAACAGATTAAAGACTCCTTTGATTAGTCCTCCGCCAGATGACCTTAGATTCATGAAAATGTGTGTCTTATAAAAATCGCAACATACAATTTGCACAAACAGCACCATAGTTTTAAGAAATAACAAAGAACTTGAAGCCAGTTCCATTTTAGAGAATAACAAAAAAACATAGATTCTCGGCTTTCTTCTCATGAATGTGAGAAATTGAAGACAGATTATATAGTAGCACGATCGCCAGCCAATCGCCGCTGGCATGCCCGCTGCTTGCCGATCAACTATGTCTATCGCGGGACAATAATGATGTTAATTTTGACATCTTGGCTGATAAATGAGACATTAAAAGGATAAATGTATTTCTATACTCAAACATCCATGTAGCACACTACTATGTAACCAAAGTGGCGCATAATAACTCCCAATTTAACATATCGCTGTCACGAGGAGATAGACTATCTTTTACGCCTTGGTTCCCAACTAACATGTAGTGCCTGAAAAGTTCATTGCACAAAGACGGGTAAAGTCTCATCTTATTTATGTCAGTCCAAGATCAATATGGTTTTTTTAAAGGAGCAATGGAAAATGTTGCGAGAGTCTCATTACTAGTCTTAGAGTCCAAGATGGCCTTATGACCCTTGTATATATGATCCATCAATGATTCATTCACCTTTTCTGCTAACTTCGCCTTGCTGAGTATTCGTTAACACATGCTGCAAACAGTATTTTCTCCATCAGAGTGGTCAACCACTCTTCTTATAGTTATGAGTTAAGTGTAAATTTCAGTTTTTTTATGCTGAAGAGTACGTGTTTGTCACCACATCAGCCTATTCCATTTACCTTCAATGGATCTTGCCAGCCCTTCTAGCTTAGATACCGTAGAATTATGGAGATCTTCCCCTGACCAATTAGGAAATATCATCAGAGTCATGAAAAGGCATATGGTGCACCCAATGGCAATGGTGTAGAGGCACTCGCGGGCTATCTTCAACACATTTTGAACACCATAGCTCGAGTATGTGATCAAATTAAACGTCAAGAGGAATATTACGACTCCATAACCATAGTTCTTCTTTATGTACGGAAATAACTACAGTTGGAGCTCCTCTAAATATTGCGGCAAAAGGCAAAAAAGTTGTAAGCAGACTCATGATGAGAAAATATGACCATGAATGTTTGGAGAGAAGTCTTCAAGTGGATAATATAGTTTGTTTTATCAACCAAAATTACCAATAAGAAAAAATGCAGCTCCAATGAAAACGGCTTGAAGCACCTTACTAGAATTCGTCGTAACATATAAAATTAGAAATGCCAAGAACCCTGCCAAAAGAGTGCCCAATCTTCCATTAAGTCTCTTGCACAAAGTTGTACCTGTCAATGAGGAAAATAGTATGATCTATTAGGCTAAAACAATCTCATGACAAATTTGAAGGAATTGGAATATTCTTGATACTCTAGCACCACAACCACAATCATCACAGCCCAAATGGAGTTTCAGCCGATCCCTTTAGATAATGGCTCCATCAAAATGGAATTTTGGTGATGAAGTCTTTGGTAGCTGATTTGCTCAGTAATTTTCCTAGAAATTAGATCGTAAGTCATATTCGTGCAACTTGTCTGTGAAGATTGAGAAAATATTGGGTACCTTAAAAGTGCTACGCAATCTGTGCTTTGAACCATTCAGAGCGTGACACATGTCCGTGCGTCAGTCCACGTCGTCCCACTTCTCCATTTCAAACCAACGCGCGGAAGCCTCTCTCTCTGCTCTCTCGAGCATAAGCCCTGGCCCACCTCTGTAGATCATCTCTCTCCTCTGACTAAGGAGAAAATCAGGCGTCATTTTGAAAAAAATTCGGACTGAGCGAGGGTTTCTTCTTCCTCTCTTTCTTCGCGCCTCTCTCGCGGTCCTCTTGCCGGTCCCGTGCAGTGGTTCGCCGGTCGGAAAGAGGGAGGGCAGAGGGAGGGAGCTAGGTCTCGCAGTCCCCTCGCTGGTCCGATGCGGTGGTTCGTCGATTGCTAGCGGTGGTTCACCGGTTGGAAAGAGGGAGGGCACAGAGAGATTGAGAGGTCGCGTCTTGCTCGTCGAAGAGAGAGAGGGGACGGTAGAGTGAGAGAGTTCGTCGAAGAGAGAGAAGGAGGGTAGAGTGAAAGAGGCGCGAAGAAAGAGAAGAAGAAGAAACCCTCGCTCAGTCCAAAAAATTTTCAAAACGGTGCCTGATTTTCTCCTTAGTCAGAGGAGAGAGACAATCTGCAAAGGTGGGCCAAGGCTTATGCTCGAGAGAGCACAGAGAGAGGCTTTCGCACGTTGGTTTGAAATGGAGAAATGGGACAACGTGGACTGACGCACGGACATGTGTCACGCTTTGAATGGTTCAGAGCACAGATTGCGTGGCACTTTTAAGGTACCCAATATTTTCTCATCCATGACTGGTGATAATTTGCACATGCTGATTATGAGCAAAGGTCGTGCAAATATCAAGATATTGGTGTTGTGGTTGAAACGTTCGCCTAATGATGATCGTTAGAGGTAGTATTATGCTCCATCTATTCTGGTGTTTTGGTTAATCATCTAACTATTCTACTCCAAGCAAATCATTGTGACATGCATCCTTGATCAGGTGCTCACAAGTGATAGAGATCTGATCGGGTCTAAACTCTTTAAAGCATGCAACCTATCCCAATTTCTCAACTTCCTCGATCATTAGTTCAAGCCTAGCGACTAGGGGTGAGCATCGGTCTAGGGTCAACCCTAAACCGACCTAACCCTACCGATCCTAGTCCGATTCCCAGGGAGACTGGGTTGATCCTTGGTTCTAGAATTCTTAGACCAGCACTATGCAGGTCGGTCCTCGGTCCTGAGAGTTGCGAGTTGGTCCAACCCGGACTAACCCTAACTATATATATCTAATATATTATATATAATTTCTTATATATATAAGATCTTAAAATAAACGGTGTCAACAACATTAAACAGCTCTTTAGTGAGGAGTTCAAATAATTTTACATTGTTCTTTAATAACTTAGGTTTTTAATGTATTTTACAGCATCAATAGTCATAATTTATGAAAGAGGAAAACGTTTTTGTAAGAAGTTCTCACGGCGTCCAAAAAGGCATCTTATGGCATCTTCCTCTAGTATTCGTTATCTTTTGTCTTATTTGTCCTCTTAGTCTTCAATTTGTTAAAATCGAAATAACTTCTCTACTCACCACTCGATATTCACCCCGCTCGCTTTGAGTCACTTGTGCCACTTGCCGCTCGATGTTCGCTTGGCTTATTGCTCTTGGCGTGACATTCGATGCTCATTCTATTCGACGCTCACCCCACTTGACCCTTACCGCTTGCTTTTCTTAGCTGACCCTGCTCATCATCGAACTCATTGGATCGGTACGGTCTTCGGTTGCCCTTTTAAGCAGTACAAAAAATAAAATAAAAAATTATTGGTTAGTCCTGGGTTGCATTCTGGGAAAATAAAACTTCCATCGAAGAGAAGCAAATGAAAGGCTGACCTTGAAACCGGACCGAACCCATTGAGTCAGTCTGGTCCTTAATCGCATTTTTAAGGAGTACAAAAAATGAAATAAAAAATTATCAGTTGGTCCTGAGTTGACCTTAGAACCGGACCGAACCCATTAGGTCGGTTCAGTCATTGGTCTTAAGCTCAATAGGGTCGGTCCTCGATCCCAAAAATTGAGGACCAACATTGTTGGAGTTGGTCCTAGGGTTAGGGGGTGGATCGGCCCAACCCGGACCATGCTCACCCCTACTAGCAACCATCTCAACTAGTAGGGTGGCAAAAGCCATGAAAGGGACCGCCTCCAAGAACTCCTAGCTTGTGATGGCAATCTTGGTCAGCTGCGGCCTTAGGACCTTCCTCTCATTCTCCCTCGATTGCTCTGAAGCCCTTTTGGTCCTTGACTCCAATTAGGCAGAGGTGTCTCTTTTTACACAGAGCAATGAGACTTTGGAGGTCTCTTGGTTCTTTTCGCTGGCCTGTGCAGCTGCTAGGCAAGCATTGACGTATGGTTTTTAGCTGTGCTCTTCCTTCATCTGCCAAGGGCTACATTCTTCTTCAAATGAATGTTACAACAGGACCATCGGTGACTTCATATTTGTACGACCATAGCTCAATATTGGCAGAGTATCACCAATCAGTTGATGCAGTGAACTTTTCAATCCCTCACTTGAGTTCCATAAATTTATTAAAAAGTTCACCACAAATACTATGCCACGTCGAATTTCCAGCACTTGGGTGAACATCTTTTATAAAAGTTTTGCACGTAAACGATCAGTTGAAAGTTATAGCAATCAAGTGAGCATTTTTAGAAGTTGTGGCATTTAATGGTAAGGTAAAAAAATAATATATAAGTCGTGGCACTCAAGTGAACACAGTAGAAAGTTATGACACTCGTAGTATTCTTATCCTAATAAGGACCATGTTTCTAATACTACCATTATAACTAAAACAAATCTATCTGATCAATAAAAGAATAAGGTTCTGCCCTTTCAAATCAGTTGGTCTATACGAGACCTGTTGAGAAGATAATATGCCTAAAAGGTGCTACAAGAAGAAGAAAATAGCACCAGAACCTTAGAGGGCACTCATCCCAAAAAGTAAAATCCCCACTATTCTGCTCCCGATGGAGGGAAATGATTCTCTACGAAGTCCGATTTCGTTCTTTCAAGTGTCACAGCAACATCGTCACCCGCTCTATACTCCTTAAACCGAGCCATCCTCCCCAGTTGTTCAGCTTCCTCAATAACATGATCAAGCCTAGCCACGGCCTCTACTAGCAAAGAAGCAAATGCAGCGAAAGGAAGCGTCTCGGAGAACTCGAGGCTAGCTATAACAAGTTTACTCCTCTGTGGCCTTAACACCTTCTGAATGCCATGCACTTGTTCAGGAGGTCTTGCGGTTGCTGATTCGTGCACAGGAGAAGAATTGGCTTCCAAGCTTGCCGTAAGAGAGAATCCGGAGTCCTTTCTGTTCATCGAGTCTGAGAGAATCTGCGGCTCGGACTGTAGTGCGGTGTTGAGGTCCTGCAAAGCTATATGGAGATGACTGGAGAGAATTTCCGGAGAAAAATGGCGGCGATTCCTCATGCTGTTAGCAAGTTCCACCAACACTTCTGATACCTCTCCAGCTAAACGGGTGCACTGGTCCTTGAAGAGAGCACGTACAGATGGTGGAGTCTAGCAACATTACATTTACATTCATGAATATAGTACCAAGGAAGAAACATAATCAAATCCAATAATTAGGGAATGTTTCCTTAAGGCAGCGAAAATGATAATAGGTGTCTAGGAGTGCGCTTTAGTTAGAGAAAAGAACATACACAACGGATTCCCGGAGAAGAGATAGCCTGACAGTGAGTTTAGTCTCCGATTTTATTGAAGGCAAAAATGATGCATCTATGGAAGGTTAAAATTTGGTAGAATTTCTGTCAAGTAATCTACGCATGAGAAACTTCTCTAATCTGATATGCCAGTATTGCGTGTAGTATAAATGAATGTCAGTAGCAATGATTTACCTAACTCTTTGAAAAATTGTCTAAATTGTTGGGCTATTGTTAGGGTTTGCATGGTAACATTTCTATTTCATCCAATTTCTATTCTTTTGTTCCTCGGAACAAAAGAAGAATAGAAATCTGTTTGGTAAAACTTTTGCTCTCGGGAACAATTTCTCTATTTCTTTTGTTCCCGGGAAAAGTTTTGGAATAGAAACAAGAAAAAAAAAAGTTGATTCTTGTTCTCGGGAACAATTTCTAAAAATAAACCAATTTTCTTTTATATTTTTCTTTTATTCCTCTCTTTTACCGCGGCCACCTCTAACCGCCCAAAGCCACCACCGATCGCCGTCGCCGCCACCGCCGCCGCTACACGACCGCCAGCCACAAGAGGTGGCGGCCGATGGGCTGTGCGGCAGCAGTCCGCGGTGACGGTTCGCCGCCGGCAATCATGCGGCAGCAGCGGCGGTCGGTAATCCGTGAGCAAGAATAAAAAACGAATAAATACAAAAAAGAAACGGTTTCATACCAAACGCATTTCTATTCTTTTTCTATTTCTAAAGTAGAAATTTTGTGTAGTTACCAAATACCTTATTTTACTCAGAAATTGTTCTTCGGAATAGAAATAGAAAATAACTATTTTTAGAAAAAAAAACTTTTCCCTAACCAAACGTTGTCATGCGCAGCTTGACAATTGCCTCTACAGGACACAGACTTGCGCTTGTGGATGTCATAGCAACAGCTACTTAAGAAAACATTGGTCGTATTGATGACAGCTCCAATAGGAATCGATTTTCAATACCTTGATTTCGGTGTGCAAACAACCGTGTAAAGCCATAACTGTGTAACCAAAACGGCGTAGAGCAACTCCGAACTTCACATATTGCTGCCAAGGAGCTTTGTAACAGTTCCATCGGTATCTCGGCTCCCAACTTGCATATAACGCCTGCAAAATTGCAACGAGACTAGTCAAATATTGGTTTTTCATACTTCAAATCGACAGTCATGAAACCAAGTGAGCAATACCATAGTTTCATCAGTGTACTTGGAATCCAATACTTTGAGGCAGTTTTGGTCGATGGAATCCTTCGACAATTCGTCTTGGATTTCGTTTGTCTGAGCATCACCAAAGTACTCCCCAACACAGGCTGTGAGGAACCCACTTCAGTTGAGTTGAACCATTTCGCAAGAATACGAGCTGAAATCAAAAGATGCTTATCATACCTTCTACAGATTGTGCTAGTCCTTCAAGCTTGGCTATTGTGGATTTATGGAGGTCATCACCTGACCAAGTTGGAAAGATGAGCAGACTCAAGAAAAGACATATTCCACAACCGATTACGATAGTGTAGAGGCGGTCTTGCGCCATCCTCGTTGTATCATCAACACGGTAGTTGGACACTAGTATCAAACTGAAGGTCAAAATGAATATCATGACCCCATAGTCATAATTCTTCTTTATAGTGGGCACGAACCTCATGTAGGTAACTGCAGCTCCTGTGACATTTACAATGTGGCACCGCTGCTGAGTGAGAAAAGAGAGAAGCATTGTATTGTATGACGTACTTTGGCTCGAAACAGGAAAATAAAAGAACATTGACTTGATGAAATACTTGAGTAACAAAAGATGATCTATAGTTGGTATCAATTCCCTTGGCCTAATGTCTAATTTGAAATGTTAACAAGTGACGATGGAGCTTGGCATCTATTAAACTGCATAATTTAGTTTGAGGCCATTCAACAATGACTCGTAATATTGCTCCATATTTTGGTAAGGGAGCTAACCATAAAAACTACATTATGTAGCTCCCTCACCAACACTTCCTTCTACTATTGTATAACCATCTTCATAAACTAGTTGAACTATCTTTGTCCCATAATTTCCTATCCTTGTCCATTCTCTATAAACTATATCATACATGCACACATCCAAAATATTTAACATGGTATCAGAGCTTTATGTTTTGGTGTGGGAGCTAACCATAAAAA
Organism: Eucalyptus decipiens; assembly: GCA_014182575.1. Classification (NCBI taxonomy): domain Eukaryota; kingdom Viridiplantae; phylum Streptophyta; class Magnoliopsida; order Myrtales; family Myrtaceae; genus Eucalyptus; species Eucalyptus decipiens. The sequence goes on along the minus strand of CM024613.1, from coordinate 3,564,928 downwards.
TCACATGTAGCTCTCTCACCAACACCTCCTTCAACAATTGTAAAATTATTTTATCCAACTAATGAAACTATCTCCCATATCCCATGTTCTTTGTCCTTCAATTATCCTACCTTATCCCTTGTCCATCCTCTATCAAATATAAACTATACCATGCTTCTGCGCACATTTAAATTCTAACACGGTATCAGAGCCAGGCATATCGGATGGTTATGGGTGTTTGTCCTCACCATCCTCAACTAAAAAGGCCAAAGCCCGAGCGAGAGCCAACAGAGCGAGCCAGAGCCAGAGCCAGAGCCAGAATCAAAGGCCAAAGCCCGAGCGAGAGCCAACAGAGCCGGAGCCGGAGCCAGAGCCAGAACCAAAGCCGGAGCCAGAGCCAGAGCCTACGAGAGCCAAAGCCCGAGTCCGAGCTAACAACTACAACTAAGAACAATTTGATGCCCCGAGACATATGGGTCAACGTTGAAGAAAAGACATGCGCATTCGAAGGCGGGTGCAAGTGTTCCGACAAGAGAATGCAAGGGATCATGGAACGAAGACGGAATAAAAGACATGGGACAAATTACAAGAAAAATTTCAAGGTATGTCCGAGACTTTACAACACAAGTCCGGATTATCCCGAAAATGGATCAAGGGGGAGTGTTGGAAATTATGATCCATTTTCTCTAAAAATATCTAGAAACTACTATCTTAATCATGAAGGTGAGAACTTTCTAGAATTGTTGAGAATGGAGATTGCTAGTTGAATCTAGAAGATTCACATGGAAATGCAAGCAAGCAAAAGCCAAGCATCAAAGAAAATCCTAGAACAAGCAAGAGAAGTCTAGACAAGTCCATGCTTCAAGAGAAGTCTAGAATTCTAGAATGCTTCAAGAGAAGTCTAGAATTCTCCATCTTATGTTAGTAGCTATTTGTAGAGAAGTCTAGAGACTTCATCCACCTACTTTGGCAGCCTATATAAAGGAGCAAGTGCTCCATATTTTGGTAAGGGAGCTAACCATAAAAACTACATCATGTAGCTCCCTCACCAACACTTCCTTCTACTATTGTATAACCATCTTCATAAACTAGTTGAACTATCTTTGTCCCATAATTTCCTATCTTTGTCCATTCTCTATAAACTATATCATACACGCACACATCCAAAATATTTAACAGCCTTATACTTAGCGCTCACCAATGACAAAAACTGTCCATGCCATGACCACTGCTCTGGGTGTAGGCCGATCTGCCGTGAGAGCCTCAACAAAGAGCGCGAACAGTCCCGCTAACAGCGTCCCAACGCCCCTGTTCAGCCCTTTACGTAGTGTGGCCCCTGTCATACGAAGAATAGGTCAAGTGATTCAATGGTAAAAAATCTTTCTGATCTTGGTGTTTCAGCTGCAAATAACATATTCTCATCGCACAAAGGTAAAAGAACACGATGAAAAGGAAGAAAACTAAATCGCAAAAGCCCTACACATGTTCACAAAAATTGTGAATGCCCATATCAGCAACGATCATTTCCTTCTTACTTTCTTTGTATCCTTTTTGGTTTTTGCTAAGATTGAAGTTACCTGCAGTGAACTCAAGGACAACAACAACAGTCATGACAGCCCAGATGGCATTTTGGCCAATCCCTTGAGACAGTGACTCCAACAGACACAGCATTGAAGCCAATGACAAAGCCAAACCAACTTTGATCGAGTGGATGACCCTTCTTGGATCTTCTTTGCCCATCTCCCACATCATAACACCCACCTCACCTGGAAATCTCAACACTTTCTCAGCAGAAACTCTGAGATTTGATTTTTCCGCCATTTGCAATCTAAAACCCCCTGACTAATCCACAAATGCTCTTTTCTACTTTTGTTCTGTGAAAATTTCCCAGCTGGGGAGAAGACGAATTTGATTTCTCTTTGGACGGCTGTTGTTGCCTTCATTTATATGGGACACTGAAATGGAAAAGGCCCATCGTATTCGCACATCATCGATCAATTTAATATGCAAGATAGCCCTTCCTCTTTCTAATATGTACAGACCGATCGTACGTTGGCGAGCTTTCCAAGAAGACTAGTAACGTTTCTCCCTGTAAACCGGTCTTCCTAGTTTTAAATTCGGACGTGAATGTATGAAGCGATGTCACCTGGGGCAGATTCCCAGAGTTCACTGCTTGATCCCGTGGGACAGATGGCTACGTTTGGACAAGTCTTCATGTTCTCGAAACTTGATTATGGGAATGGTGTCTCTGGGGGAGGTGAAGCTGGGCCGAGGTTGTAGGACCGGAAAAGGAACAGCAAAGATCCATCTGGGGTGGGTGCTTCCTGCGGTCTTCTTTGGACTGCCTTATTTCTTCCAATCGAGGACGCGTTTGGTTTGGTTTGGGGAGACTTTAAGCCATACATGAATCAGAAAAAGTCATGAGCCAATCATGCCAAATCAAATCTCCCAGATGTCTAATTTATAAAGAGGGTGTAACGTGGGTAACATGGGCTTATATATGGAAGGACTAGCCAATTGCCAATGGTACACTTTGGCCCTATTTGATAACCAGCCAAAGAATGTTTAATTTTATTCTTTTATTCCCCGGAAAAAAAAATCATTTGGTAACTTTTTTTATTCCAATGAATAGATTTGGAATAGAATCAAAAAGTTAAAAAAAAATTACTTCTATGTTCCCGAAAATAACTCTAAAATCAAGTACATTTTGACTTTTTGCTCTTTTCTTTTCTCTTTTCCTTTTCTTCTTCTCCTTCTTCCTTCGGCCGGCCCTCGCTACTTTGCTACACCCCTTTTTAATTTAGTTTTTAATTTAATTTAATTAATATTTTATTAAAAATCAATTTTGGAGGCAAAACAACGTCGTTTTGCACATTAATTGTTTTTTTTTTTTGTCACCCTACTCTATTCCTACTCTACACTCACTCTCGACTTTTACCCTACCTCTTGCAGGGCGTGGGAGTCGAAACCCACTCCTGAAACGTACGCATCCCCACCCCATCTCCCTTGAGAAGGTGGGGATTTGAACCCCTCACCTCCCCCTTCCATGTTGGAAATCACATTTATTCTTAAAATAATGCCACATCGGATTCCTAATTACCTTCATTGGAGTAGGCACTTGAGTGTCCAATTTTTTTTTAAAAATGCCATTTAAGTGTACTTTTTAAAAGTTTTTGTACTTAAATATTCACTCATGCTAAATTTTAGCACTTGTAGTGTACTTTCGCCGAATGATTGACTCTTGGATGGTCCATCCAAGCACTCGCTTCAAGCGTGCCCATCTCTCCATTTGAGACGGATTAGATTAATTGTTAGTATCAACAATGATTAGATTAATCTAGGAAAATGTTCACCGAGGACTAATTGGGTGTACCCAAGTGTGATCCTGTAATAGTAACGACAAAATTTGTTTTATAGTAGATTGTGAGTGGTCGATATATCTGAAAAAAAAAAAAAGATAGATCAGGTGAAAGAACACCGGGTTCCCTCGAAATGGGTAAATTATAGTCAAGACATATCGAGATTCACTGGAGTTGAGCAGATACTTCAGTTAGGCCTGATGAAGCTTCAATCTCCGTTTGTGTTAGCTCCATTTTTTCCTTAAAGGATAGCGGAGTGTTACGTTATTTGGTTCCTCTCAGCACCCTGTGCTAATGAAATGGTTTTCAATATCACTAATCCACGAAGAACATGATCCCAATAAATGAATCCCAAAGATGTGATGACAAGCCAAATCAACGTGGCTAGCTCTCTAATACGTAATTTTCTAGGGACCCTGTAACCTATTCTGCTCCATGGGAAGGCAAATTATTGTGACAAACACCCACAGGTGGCCGCTCGCAAGTGACGGAGATCTGATCTTCGGGTCTAAACTCTTTAAAGCATGCAACCTGTCCCAATTCCTCTACTTCTTCGATCACTAGGTCAAGCCTTGCAACCGTCTCGACCAGCAGGGCGGCGAAAGCTGCAAAGGGGAGTGCCTCCGAGAACTCCAAGCTTGTGATGGCGATCTTGCTCAACTGTGGCCTCAGGACTTTCCTCTCATTCTCCCTCGATTGCTCGGAAGTCCTTTTGGTCCTCCACTCCAGTAAGGCAGAACTGTCCGTCTTTACACTGGGCAACGAGACTTTGGAGGCCTTTTGGTTCTTTTGGCTGGCCTGTGCAGCTGCCATGGCAAGCATGTTTGATGTTTGATTATTATTTGAACCTAGGAAGAGCCTAGGTTGGGATTTGATCGCGGTGTTTAGGTCTTGCAAGGCCTCGTGAAGATGATCGGACAGTATCTCGGGCGAGCACTGGCGGCGGTACCTCACGCTATCAGCCAATTCCATCAGGACCTTTTGCACCTCCTTGGCAAGTCTAATGCATGGGTCCTTGAAGAGTGCACGGACTGCAAGTGGAGTCTAGAAATCAACAGACAAAAGACTACTTAGATTAGTCCTCCGCCCGACAGCCTTAGATTCATGAAAATGTGTCCCTACAAGAATCGCAACATCCTATTTGCACAAGCAGGACCATAGTTTCGAGAAATAACAAGGAACTTGAAGCCGGTTCCATTTTAGAGAATAACAAGGGACATAAATCTTCAGTTCTTTCCTCATGCATGTGACAAATTGAAGACAGATTATAAAGGGCACGCTCACCACTCGTCAGTGACGCTGCTGCTCGCCGGTTATCTATATTCATGGACAATAATGATGATATTAATTTCGACATCTTGGTTGATGGATGAGACATAAAAAGGATACCTGTATTTCTGTTCTCAAACATCCATGTAGTGCGACGACTGTGTAACCAAAGTGGCGCAAAATGGCTCCCAATTTAACATATTGCCGCCACGGGGAGATATAACAGCGTCTTTTACGCCTTGGTTCCCAACTAGCATGTAGCGCCTGAAAATTCATGGCACAAAGACTTGTGAAGTCTCATCTTGTTCATGTCAATCCAAGATCAATTTAATTTTCTTGAAGGAAATGGAAAATGTTACCAAAGTTTCATCACTAGTCTTAGAGTCCAAGACGGCCTTGTAACCCTTGTATATGTGATCCTCCAATGGTTCATTCGCCTCTCCTATTAACTTCGCCTCGCTGAAATATTCGTTAACACATGCTGCAAAATGATATTTTCTCAATCAGAGTGATCAACCGCTCTTCTTATAATTACGAGTAAAGTTTAAACTCCGGTTTGTTATGTTGAAGAGTACATTTTGTCACCACATCAGCACATTCCAGTTACCTTCGATGGATCTTGCCAGGCCTTCTAGCTTGGATACTGTAGAATTATGGAGTTCTTCCCCCGACCAGTTAGGGAATATCATCAGAGTCATGAAAAGGCAGATGGCGCACCCAATGGCAATGGTGTAAAGGCGCTCCTGGGCTATCTTCAACACATTATTGATGTCGTAGCTCGAGTATGTGATCAAATTAAACGTCAGGAGAAATATAACGACACCATAGTCATAGTTCTTCTTTATGTACGGAAAGAATCTCATGTAGGTAGCTATAGCTCCTGTACATATTGCAACAAAAGGCAGAAAAGTTATAAGCGGACTCATGATAATAAAATATGACCATGAATGTTCGAAGAGGAGTCCATAAGTGGATAGCACAGTTTGTTTAATCATTAGCGAGAGATAAAAATTACCAATCAGAAAAACTGTGGCTCCAATGAAAATGGCTCGAAGCATGTGACCAGATTTCGTTGTAACATACTCGATTAGAAATACCAAGGACCCTGCCAAAAGAGTGCCCAATCCTCTATTAAGTCCCTTGCACAAAGTTGCACCTATCAATGAGGAAAATAAAATGATCTGTTAGGCTAGAACAATCTCATTAAGAATCCAAAGTAACTGGAAATTTCTGGATATCAACCTGCAGTGAATTCTAGCACCACGACTACGGTCATCACGGCCCAAATGGCATTTTGGCCAATCCCTTTATACAACGGCTCCATCAAATACAACAACGAGACCAATGTCAAAGACAACCCGACTTTCAAAGAATGGATGACCCTCCTGGGATCTTCCTTTCCCACTTTCCACATCATTCTCCCCAGATTTTCCCTAGCAGCCTCTTGATTTTCTCAGCAGATTTTCCAGGAAACCTCTGCTCATTAGTGATCTCTACATCTGAAGCACCCCGGTCTGTTGCCGCTGCCATATCCTTGCCCGCATGAACTTTAGAGAATATTTTCTGGAGGGTATGATCAATTGATGCTAGCGCTATTCTGAGAAAGATAGACATAATAAGGCAAAATGTGAGATTTGCTCTGATCTCTCAGGAAGTTTATGTGTGATTCAGTATCAGGCTGTGGGACAAGTAGGCATTATATTGATGTCAGTCCCCACATTGGCTTCTGGTTTGATATTGAGAAGGTTCGGCTTCTAGTGGCAAACTCCTCCTTTTCCTCTCTGCAAGGTCAGACTTATTTATTGAGAGGTTGAGGGAGGCAGGGAGGGAGGGGGGTAGAGAGAGAGAGAGAGAGAGAGATGTTGATGCTCTACCTGGAATTCACGTGTCTCTTCCCAATAAAGTTTATCAGGCTACTAAAGACGGTAGCTTTCATTTCGGCCAGAAGTCAAAAGCAAGCAGAAAATATTTGTTGCTGGTTGAAGTAGGGGAAAAACCGTGCCGTAAAAAATCAAGAGTGTTCCAAAATCTATTGAACTTAATGGGAATTAAACACTGCCCAACTGTGAGCACGGGAACACGGGAACTAGTTAAGCATGCTTACCAAGAATATATGCGCCTTTCAAAACATTAACCGTTCACGTCAAAAACCAGCGTATTGACAATTTCAACCTTTCTTAACGAATGTTGTCGTGACAATATTTAACAAAATCCAATTTATAGCACGGAGAACTTCTTTTCATACTCGGTCATTTTTCTGTGTAGGATTTCATTACAGCAAAAAAGGTCGGTTAAGTCAGGAAAAAGTGTTTAAGAAAAGAGAAGCAAGATTAGGCCTTTTGTTATGCTTAATGAGCGAAAACAAGGTTGTGTCACAGAAGAATTATGTAGCTTATGCAAACAATGGAACTACCCCTATCATTCATAATATGCAAGCCAAATACTTCTATATACCTCCTGAAGGACACAGGACCTCAGCTTAAACTTTGATATTGGAGATTCCTTTTATCAGTATGCATGTAAAATTCTTAAATATTATATTGTTGGCGCCTCTTTGCTGAATTTTCTTGGAGGGGTATTTGCTTTTTTTGCTTCTAGTCTTGTTTCCTGAGCTAAGATAATTCTGCTGTATATGAGTTTGTATGGCGAAATGTAATCTCCTCCCAAATAAGAAAAAGAAGAAGAAATTTGTGAGTCAATGGTCGGTAAAATCTCCTCTACAGTCGTTGACATCAGCAAAAGCAAGCAACCTCAGCCATGGGTTTGAGCTTTGACCGACAACAAAAAGTGCAGCAGCATTGAAGGCTGGAGACGGTGAATGACAGAGACAACTGGAACTGCCCAGCTGCAACGATGCACACCCTTGGGAGTTCACGAGCAACGCAGCAACCGAGCTCATGTAAAGGGATCCGGAAAAAGTTTTTCGTAACTTGGTAGAAAAGGAGAGACGCAAAAAGGGAGAGTTCTTTGATCGTTAACCTAACATCAAACACGCTGGGATACGTTTTTCAAACGGTGTCTGTGACTTCTCAATACAGCTAGTCGCTTGATCTTTGAATGCGATGCTTTCATATGCAAGAATCAGACACGCCCGTGCACTGGTAGCCCACCAACAGGGAGCTCAGGTGATGCCATGTGGCACTCGCATTGGCCTCACAGAATTTTTGAATCTGGCTCTGGCCCAACCACTGGATTTATTGGGCAACAGAGGAAAAACATTTGGTGTTGTAGGCATGAAGGGACCTCTGACATGACTAGAATGGGACTCAATATGAAGCTGCGACGAAGATTTCAACCAAGGGAAATTTGAATAGGACTAGACCGGTAACAACCAACTCGAAATTGACACAAATTGACACGACATGGATCAACATAGCTAGAATCGGAGGCCACTTGATCTGGTGATTCTCGAGCGCCCAGCACACCTCGTTTGGGATTGTACAAATTTTAATTTATCAACCCCTGTTATTTAAAGGATACAAGAGAATCTTCTCTCAAAAAAAGAAAAATATGTCCGCATGATAAATTAATACAAGAGACCAAAATAGACAAATTAATACAAGAGACCGACCTTTGGAGTCATGCCCAGAGCAGACTGTCTTGATTTTTCTAATTTACATTGCATAAGGTACATAAACATAATTTAAACTGCCATAAGCCCACACACACGGCAGAAACAGCAGAAAAAACCAAGAACAACGAGAAGACAACAACCAGATCGACGTAATATTTCCTCCAGACGAAAAACTAGCCTTAAGCATCGGACCATGTTATGTCCATCCATCCCCAGTTGTCTTTAGGCACGCCCAGGGCTTCCCACACGGCTCTAGACGCATCGATAATGTTGTTATAGCAAGGAGGCTGATAGTCGTGGTCCGGGTCACATCCCTCAGCCAAGTCACATTCGTCGACCACCCTGGCCACCACGCTCCTCCCGTTGCCGTTAATGGTTATGTTGTGATGACACCTCCTCTTTTTGTCAAACCAGCCTGTGGATAGTGCCACGATCGGTAAATCGTCGGAATGGTACTTATTGTCCATTCCGATGGACCGCCGCCATCTTTGCCCTTCTCAAAGCTATTAAGAGTGAGGTGGGCACTAGTGTGACCAGACACCGGTGGTGAACACCGATAGACAGGATACATTTTGCCTTCCACACAGCAGTCCGATTCGTCGCCTGTGTAGCACTGTCCGGGCGGCGGTTTCCTCCCCCTGATTCGACCGCTTGCACGGCAACTCTGCGCTTCGACCTCTGTGAATTGCACGTAATTCACCACAAGAACAAAAGCATGAAAGTGAATGGTTTGTAGCTAAGATTCTTCATTCTGTGAGATTCTGGTTTAGGCTTGATTCAACTGCTGGATGCAAGAACATGAATTAGATGAAGGTATGCATAGCAACTGCTCGCACCCTGACTCTGTACAAGACAAAAGAGCATACAAAGATGGTGGGTCTGTATAATAAAAAAGAGCAAACCAAGATGGTGGGAACGAGTAACTTCATTTTCTGGCAATATTGAATTGACCGCTGCCTCGTACTTGAATGAATTTGAAGTGTGGTGTCTCATAGACGGTTAGATTGTCCAAACCTATCGATTGTTGGATCACGAAACTTCGACGGAACCATGAAAAGAACCGCTTAAGTTGGATACTGGTGTTTACTAAATTGATAAACAGTACAGATGGATGCAAAACCGAGAGACGAAAAAGGACGTTCCTTCAGCTACTGTTAAAAGAATATAATATGCTCTTGACATGCTAGACTAATTTGCATAACTGCCACGGCATAATGATAATAGTCATCTGAATTCGTTTAATCAGGCGCCGTCCGTTGTTTCATTTCTGTTGGTTATTCACAACACAAAATAGTAAAATTGAAAGGGATTTCAAGAATACAAAGGGAGACAACTCTTGCATCTTATATTGAGTAGACATATGAAAGAGGTGCAGTGGTGAAACCTGCTGTCAAAACTAAATCTAACTGATTTAGCTAGTCACTGCTTTGGAAGCATTTAAGGCTCAATAGAGACCCTAAAGAAAGGCGCGAATTCCTAAAACCTCTCCATAATCGACCGAGTACTTTGTGGGTGGTGTTCTATGGTGCGCTTAGTCAAGTTATTTCTTCTCCCCAAAACTTTTGCAAAATGCTACTGCATCATCCAGATCTTTGCTCATTCGCTAGCAATAAGTATTCTCTCTCTCTCTCTCTCTCTCTCTCTCTCTCTCTCTCTCTCACCATCCAAACTTCACTTGAGCAATCAAAACATTCAGGGTACAAGCTATGATGAGATAAGGTTGTTTCCAAAACTTCTCTGAATATTTTGCTGACAAATTGCAGAGTAACTCCCACAATGCTAGAAAAACAAAAATTTGTTCAAAGGTGATATCCCACTTGGTTTAATCACCCGCTTAAAATCTGTAACATCACTTTGTAAGCTAGACCGTGTAACCCTGATATCACTTTACAGCTATATGCACCTTGACATTGTTGAGAGATGGAGAGAGAGGCAATACTAATTGCTAGCTACCTCTGAAGACACGAATCGCCTCTTCAATTGGAACTTGACACATAGGGCATGGGATTCTATCCTTATACCCATGTCGGTCGCAGCAGTCAGCGCACACAACCTCGTGGGCACATGGCAAGAAGATAACAGAGACTTCATTATTGATGCAGATTATGCATTTTCTACCATCCTGTTCAAGCTCCGCTGTTGCTTCGGTGTTCCCAGCTGCCATTTTTAGAGATGAAAGTTCTTGCTCCAATCTCAGGACTTCGTCCCTGTACGACTTCAACTCTACCTCTATTCTTAAGCGCAGATCTTCTAGCCTTTTCTTACCATCAGCCTCCGCTGCTTTCATTGCTCGCTTTTCTTCCGTAAGCTGTGCATTGGCAAGCTCTTTTGCATCTGCTGCCTGCCTCCACTTTATCTGCAGTTTAATATGATGTACAGAAAGTTGATCACAAACACGGAAATTCTAAAAGAAAAAAAAAATGACAAGAACAATGTTATGGTATCGCTAGCTGATTTCCAGATGCAAAAGATATCGGATGGGCAGAAACCAGATGGGCTTTATCTGCCATTAAAGTAATCAAAAGAAATGGTGGATTAAAGCTATTGAATATTCTTTCTGTTCCCTTGAAGATGTTTCACATTAAGCTGAAAAGGCTAGACTTCTTAAGCACAGCTTCCCCTAAGAATGATCATGACAACTTAATGCACGATAAAGAAACAGAATCAACTAAGAAATTTCTGACGGTGACAAGGTAGATTTGGAATGCTAGAACAGTACAATGACCTATATGATGACTAAAGAAACGGTTGAAGCTGGGAAGAGAAGAAAGTTCTCCCCACTTCATGGAAACCAGAGAAAGGAAAATACACCAAGTAAATTGCAGGAGAATTTTTTTGATGTTCAAAGAAGAAATACTTAAGCTAAGCTCAGCTAACCACTTCATAGGTAACTTCAAAGCTCGTCTTCTTAGTTGCCTGTGCCATTGTTTTGTGCGTACAGGGATTTGAACCGCTGATGTCACATCAAGGCCCCTATGCCAGTCTGATAACCCTAAGTCTGTAAGTGACTAAGTGAGCTTAAATTACAAGTCACATACATTAACCACAATCTCATGATCAGTACATTAACAGTTCCCTCTTTTTCCATCTACTTCATCAGAAAACAACAGGAATGCTTCAAAGGTTGTTGACAAGGAACGAAAAACCCAATCTTATACATTCAGTATTATCTTGTGGTGTTCCAACTCATAACTTCCTAACATCAGATATCTACAGATTGCTTATTTCTTCCACTAGTCATCCTGTCTCAGACCCATTAAAATATAGAAGCAGGTCCTCTCATCACAGAACTGAATATCATTGTATGTCAAGTCGCCAATGAATTGCCAGATGGAAGTGAAATTCCCTGTTGTACAAACTCAAATATATAGAAAGCTAAACTTCGACAAGTCTGACAAGAGGCATCAAATCTGACCAGACGACAAACAAACATAATTACAGATAAAGAGGCACAAAAAACTGGGTATTGCATGGACTATGTAATTAACTGACCTCAGCTTCCCTCGAGGCTTGCTCTATCTCAACCAACTGCTGCTTTAAGTCAGTGATCTTCTGTCTCTCCTCTGCAATCTCCTCTTGAAGCTTGACTTTCTCTTTCTCAAAACCCGCGAGTTTCTTCAGGTTCTTCTTTTCCCTCTTTGCAATCTCCAGATAGGTGTTTGCAGATTCCGATGCGCTTAGGTTGAAAGCCTCCAATTCCGCCTTGATTTCAGCCTTCTCATTCTCAACCCGTTTCATAGCTGCGTGAGCAGCCTCCGCTTGGGCAGTCACCTTCTTCAATTCACTTTGCTTCTCAGAGAGTTTCATCATGGTGCTCACATCAAGAGTCGGTTTACCTTTCTTCAGTATGTGACGACTCTCCGCCATCTCCTTTCTCAACGTCTCGAGTTCCGATAAAGCACTGTCAACACTTTTCTCCGCCTGGATCGCCTTCTGGCGAGCCCACGCCTCTCTCTCCTTCACTTGTTTCTCGAGATCCTTGATTTTATTCTGCAAGTGCAGAATAATGGCATCCTTTCTATCTTCTGACAAATCACCCAAATTCCCCTCAAGATTTAAATCGCCAAGTTCACTGCGAAGTGTATCCATCACAGAGTTCACCCACTCTTTCTGCCTTAAAACACTAGAATCGTCACAGACTTCAGGCTGCGAAACCGCCGCGGCATCCCCCATCAAAGAAGCATTTGAGGGCATAAGGGTCTGGGGCAACATATGCATCGAGTTTGTCCGAACAGCGGCAGCAACCTTGGCTACATTCTTTTTCAGCATTGACTTCATTTCCGGTGACAAACCAAACCTATCTGCGACCTCGATATATATTTGCAAACTATGTTCATCATTTGGCTGATGGCTATTCCCTTCGTTGCCAACAGCTGACCTATTCAGGGAAACCCCTGAATTTTCTAACCACTGAATCCCCATACAACGGTTGAACCTACAGCACGGCGGCAGATGATCATCGACCGCGTTCTCGCTACTATCAGAGTCGGGACTCCCATCAGAGGGAGGCAATGCAATTGCCGAACCCAAATGGAGTTTGCCTAAAACGAGAGACCACAACGCCAACCTTCTACTGTGGTGAATCTGTTGCAGCACATGAACCATGCAACGCAACGAGTGCTCCGCCATAGGCATCAAGCTCGTGAACACGATCCCATTTGCCTCGAAAATCGGGTTCCTTCTGGGGCAATCGCCAGTCAAGTAAGCGAGCGCGTTCTTGACTATATTCGTCAGTATGTCCTCGTCCCCATAACAATGCCCGCTCCTGAGGATCGCCTTCAGCGCGGTATCCTGATCATACCCCATATCCAGAAGCCCATGCAACGCTTCTAGGTACATTTTCTCCAAAGCTCTCCGCAGTATATTCTCTAAACCTTGCTCCTCCGACAAATTATCGAAATCTTCGAACGAGGGACGCTCGAGCGTCGGGCCAATCGCCGGGGACGGGTCCAGGAGGAGCCAGCTATCATCGGAGCTCAGGTCCCAGCTGGCACGATCCCCGCCGCTCCTCCGAGGGGTCGCGCTGGGTCCGGTCCCGAGATGGATCCCGGCGCTCGACCCGGTTGACTACGGGGGTTGGTTTGCGGGTTCTGCAGCTGCGGCGGTCGCCGGTTCTTGGATTTCTGCTTGTTTCTTGCGTTCTTACCCATCGAGCGTGCGCGGTCGACGCCGCTGCCAAGACAGAATCTTGCTCGCACGATCGCGAGAGAGAGATCAAATGGCGAAATGGGTTTGGTTAGGATCTTGGAGAGGCTGAGCGACGATGGAGACTGGTTCGATCTTGGAATGACAGTCGGTTTGAACAGAGCGCGAGCGGGAAAAGGATGAGGAGGGAGTTGAGTCGGTGGGGGGTCGGGAGACTTTATATAGGTTTCTAAAGGAGGAAGAGCGGGCCGAATGGGCGGGCTCTGGGCAAAAGCTGATCGGCCCGTCGGGCCGGCTGTTCGGGCCGGGTTTGATAATTCCACGTGTTGTCCTTTATACATCGTTCGACCATCTCTTTCTCGGCAACGTCGAACTGACGGCAGACCAGATCGCCTTCGATTCACTTCGAGTTCAGCTGCTTCAGACCCTGAAAGAAGCCTCTCCGAACTTAGCACGCCGGAGCTGTCGAAGGAGGTAATTTGAGGTGGGCACGGCATTTCGGCCATCGGACCCGAACGGGTAGAGATTGGCAGCCTTTTTTTTTGTGTCATCTTGAGCCTTTTCGATTTGGTGGGCGGATGCAATGTCATGCGGATGCGTCTTATTCTCTGCTGTTTCTCGAAAAGTTTCGAACTTTGGCACTTCAATCGATCAGTTCTTTCATGGCTTTTTTTTTTCTTTTTTTTTTGCTTATTAATGATGGAGAACTCTGTGTTGAGGTAGGCGAAGATGATACTTTTTTTTTTTTTTCAGATTTTTCTGGGGTTGTTTTCTTGAGTATTTTGCCTATGATCGTACAAAGTTTCATCCTCAATAGGTCAGCAAAAAATCGGCTGTTCAGGATTGCCTATGAACTATGAAGTTGCTGTGTTTATGTCAGACATGTCTTTATGGGTTGGTGTTTGGTATTTTGAATCGACAGGGTCTCTTCGGCTCCCACAATTTCGATTTTGTCGAATTGATTGGTGAAACAGATAGAATTTATGGGTGACACGTCTGGATTTCCTAGCAAAAGGGCCAAGAATACAGATGAGAAGATTGAGGATCACAAAGTGAGTGTATATGTTTGGGACATGGATGAGACTCTTATACTGCTCAAGTCTTTGCTAAATGGGACGTACGCGGAGGCGCACGGCGGTTCCAAGGATGTAGAGAAGGGTAAAGAAATTGGCAAGATGTGGGAGAAGCTCATACTCGACCTGTGCGATGATTATTTCCACTATGAGCAAGTGAGCTTCCCCTCTCTTTTCGCATGTTCCGCTAGGAAAAATGTCTTATACTGAATTCTAGCGAATATCGGCATCGATTCTTGGGCACAGTTGCTCCTTTCAACTTACATCAGATCTCGGTCGTGTAGATCGAGAACTTTAATGAGCCCTTTCTTGATTCCTTGAGCAAATTCGACGATGGGCAAGATCTTTCTGATTACAACTTTGATCAAGATGGACTTGGTCCTCCAAAAGATGATGCCAATAAAAGAAAACTAGCATACAGACTCAGAGCCGCAGGCTATATGTATGAAAAGGTATTGTCTAATATTTTCTTAGTTCCTTAGCCATCCTCATTGGGTTGCATTGTTTCTTATGCTTGTTCTGATTTGAAATCGAGCTTCTTTGAGTGTGGTGTAGCTTAAGCAAGCCTTGTTCTAATTATGGTGCTTTTAGTTCTTTATACATAGGCAGGCCAGCATTTAATCTCCAATCTCCGAGTCACATTATAAGATTTGAGAGAATCCTATTGAGCCTGGACATATACAAAGCGTGAATAGATGTATGCATGTTCACTCTTATGTGTTAATGCAATAGCTTCTCTACAGGGATGTCAGGAGAACATTATATTTAGATGTAGACTCTCAAACTGCTTTGGATGATTGACGGATCTTAGTCACACCACTCTATACAGTTATTTTTTAATTAAGTTGGTGGTTACGCATCCTATACATGATAATTTAGTTGTGCCATTGTGTGGGACAATTTTACCTCATGAAGTCCTATAGATTTTTAGCTTGTTAATTACCAATGCTAGAAGTTTACAGGTCCTGCTCAATTGTCATTCTAATAAGAGAGCTATTTTTTGGATTCAAACTTTATTATTTCAGGGTCTGCGCAATATCTTTAACCAAGAATTAACAGAAAAGTGGGATCAGTTATACCAAATGACCGATGAGTACACAGACGGTTGGCTCTCCTCGGGTATCATTTCTTGCAACTTTTACTTTGTTGTCTTAAATGCTCATTTTGAAGGTAACATCCTTATTTTAACTGCAGCCAGGTCCTTCCTGGATCAGTGTTCCACTGGGCAGGAGGATCCAATCAGCTTGTCCCGACTCGGCCAAAGGAAAGGCTGAAAAGAGTAATTCTCATTGCATAAACATTCTAGTGACCTCAGGATCATTGATACCCAGCCTTGCAAAATGCTTGCTCTTTCGCTTGGATGGTTTGATAAAGCACAAAGATGGTAAGTGATGGATCTTGGTCCTCTTGATGTCAATGTATCAACTTATTGGACCTGTGATGGCATATATACCAGTAACAATTCCAACATTGTAATGAAAAACTTTGTGAATTGTCTTGTAGATTTTAAGATAGCTGTGGTCAGGATTGTGAGTTGAAATGCACCGTGTTTTTTTCCAGTGTACAGCTCATGGGAAGTGGGGAAACTCCAATGTTTTGAGTGGATTAAGGAGCGTTTCGGCAGTCCCAATGTCGAGTTCTGTGTGATTGGAGACGGATGGGAGGAGTGCGAAGCGGCAGAAGCAATGAGATGGCCATTCATCCAGATCGATTTGCGACCGAACAGTTCTCACAGGTTTCCTGGCCTTACACTGAGAACCTTGGGATTTTATTTCTCCATTGTGTATGGGAATCGTGGTGCTGCGACTGACGAAGTCGAAGAGTGAGTTAGTGACTTACTTTGCTAAGAAAGCAGTCTAGACGAAATAGCATGTTCCGTGTCTCAGGTGAAAATTCCTGGTTAAATTAGTTTATTTGATTCACCTTGGCTGTCAATTTCTTATCTCTTCATGTGTATTTTCCTCGAGTATATAAGAGTTTGATGTGTGAAGGGCTGCATCTTTTCACTCTCCTAATGTTACTTGTACAGTTTCTTCTTCTTTAGAGCAGACTGATCTTTACAACGTTTCTTGCAAATGCCTTATCTATGAAGAGGCAAAGTTTAAGTGGAATGGTTATGAGAACCGATTAAATTGCTATAGGAAATTGCATGAATGGGACAACCTCCAGTGATTTTCCTTCATGATAAATCCCAATTCTTTGATTAACTTTGTATGTGAGTGCTTGGGTACTCATGCATAAGTGCATAAGCGTGCAGCGAGGGTGGTCGTGCTTGGATAAGGTTGTGCGCTTTCCCGCGCGCATGCGTGTTTCCATTATGATTGCCCTCCGCTTTTTGATAGTTCAGTCTAGGCTAGGACTAAACAACCTCCACCTCCAGGATGATGCTAACAGATTCTAGACTACAAATGATGGCTTCATCCTGGGATGCATCGGCAGATCGTTGAGTTGGCAGTGTACGTTTTGCATCTATGGAAGACCATCTCGTTTGCCAACCATAAGAGTACGTACAGTAGGCTACTATTGAGAGAATTAACTGTTATTTATAGAACGATGTTTCATAGTGAAAAGTCCGACTCGGGAAAGGAGAAATCATCTCGAACTATCGTCTCTAATGGCACATCTGATCGGCTTATTCATCACCCAAAGCTAACTCTAGAGCATAATCATCTCTATCCTGCAACAACAGAAACAGAAAAAACAAGCAATGTTTCAGGAACAGAACATTGGACATCCCAAATCAGGCAGTTGGTGTACGATGATTTATAAAATCAATTGCTACTCCACATCTCTACATTTTTCATTCAATTTAAATGTAAAGTTTTATATTGATGACAAGGTATCTAAATCTCACAATTGCTCCTCGCGCAAAATATCTTCCAAATTGAAGCCAATAGACCTGCAAGTCACATGAATGATATTTCAAAAATTAGGAACAGAACATCTACAAGCGAACTTCTTCGACAGATTTACTTCATGCAGAATGCAAAATCTATGCTCTCCCCAACTCATCACATTCGCAAATTAGACATGTTTCCGGACCAAAAGGATCTACCAAGAGCACAACCTATACTTGAGCAATGATGCTCCAGCGAAGCACCAAGTCTTTGAGGAAAAGTGATGGCATGCTTTTTACTAGGGGTGAGTGGTTCCAAGTTCCGGTTCGATTCCGTCTTGAATCTGGAACCTACCCTCGGGTACAGGTTCCTAATTTTTTGGAACCTGGAACCTACCCATTAGAACCGAGAACCTAGAACTTACCCTGTCAGAGGTTCCAGGGTCGGTTCCAGGTTCCAACAGGTTCCTCTTTTTTTTTTTTTTTTGTTATTTTCATATTTGAACTATAACATACACGCCCTTACCAAAAAAAAAAAAACTATAACGTACGCGCATACTATATAGTAACTTCCCACATCTTAGCAAACATACCAATGCCAACTGTCAAGAATTTGGACATACATAATCAAAACTAATAAGAAGTTTCCAAAGAGGAAATGAGATGCTTGATTAACTATAATTATTGTGCCCACATATGTCAATATATGTGCACTAAAGCTTAAATCATCACATTTGCCATGTGTCATATGCCTTTTTACTATCAAAAAGAGGAAAAACTAAACCAAAAAGATATACCGTGTCAAATGAAGTAAATTGGTTCCAACATAGTGCATGAGTAGGTACAGCTTCCCTCACGAATCATGGGCACAAATTACACTCAACTCATAGCAGCGAGGGTTATTCTACAGAACATCCTAAGCTCATAACCGGAGACCTCATTTCATAGATGATACATGGACAGACATCATTAAGCACATTACCTCATCTTCATCTTGTGTTTCCACTTCAAGGTCTGAGGAAGGATAGCCAACACAGAGTAGTGCATACCCCTGGATTGCCAAGAAAGAACAAATTATCCAAGAAGTTACGACTGCCATACTACAGAATAGGCAAGTCAATGGCATCTCCCTCATCTACAAGGTTTGTTAGCTGAATTTGAGTTTCTGATAGGTAGATATTCAGAGAACTAAGAATATAAAACCTACCTGATTTCGAAAAACACTTCCAATTGTTAGGGAATTTAGTTTGCATATTTTAACAAGCCAAATTTCCTCCCAAGATCCAACAATATCTCCAGACTTAGCAGAAAGTTAGCTTTAGCACTTTCATCAACTGAGCAGAAGGATACATTATCTTCAGATTATTGATCTTTTTGATGATCACAGCAGATAGGTAAATTTCTTCCTAGTCAATGAATTTACGTCTAATGAGAAACAAATGTGAATTCCCTAAAATTCACTTTGCCGAAGAAGCCTCCTGGTCAGTTAGATAAACCAAATTCCGGAACTGGAACTGAATTGTTTGGAACAACTGCAAACTAACCAGAGGACCTGCATAGTCAATTTCACCAGTCTCACCCATGGCACCTAAACAGTATCATTACAGATGTCAATACAACACGCCCCTTCCTAAACTGAGTCTCTCCACTATCTAACTACACAGGATCAAAAGATCCAGCTGTTAATGTCCTTACTATGGACTAGCGAGGGAAGCAGTAGGCGAAATACATAGTTCAAACAAGAAGTGTCCCTTCCCAATACCAAGATAGACATCCTGTGCTATGTGGTTTCGGGAGTCTAAAATATGCTTAATGTTGCATAAATGCAGGATTGTCAAAATCCAGTCGTCATTTTGTTCCAAGTGGAATAGGAATGTGCGGTACCTTAGACTTTAATTCAGCAGAAATCCCCAGTGCTTCAGGCTGCCTGAGTTGTCCTGATTTTATTCGAACAGCACAGCTAGTACAACAACCTGTCACAGTAGCTCTCAGCAAATTTGTTTTATGTGCTTCGCAAATAAGATAGCACTAGCAGTAGTAACTCGGACGGTAAAACCACTGCATGAGATGATATAAAATCCAAAAGCTCCTCGAGCAAGCAAAATGGACCTCTTTATCATTCACTTTCAGGTTACAAAAACAGTGATGACACGATGGTGAGATCCAAAGGCAGGACTAGTGCATGAGCAGGGTGGTCCATAGCAATCGAGCCCACCGCATTAATCTCAAAGTCACTGACATTAAAGGATATTTTGGCAGTAAGTGTTTTGCAAGAACTGATTTTCTCGTGACGGCAAACCGACAGCTCTTGCAAAGGTTGCAACTTGAAGGTGCATAACACATAGTAGGTGCATGGACAATGCATTTCTTGCCTCATCAAGGAAGCATTCGCAGTAAACCTTTCGTTCTCTCTGTTCAATGAGGTTCTTACGTTTCTAAAATGAAAAAATAAAAGACGAATTTCTCGTATTTGGTTCATCGGCTCAGTACATTCCTTGAAACTATTGAGGATGCAAGCTAACACCACGATAAGGAAATTGTGGGAAAACAATATATGGACTGTTATTAAAGTAAAATGCTGGTCGTTCCCCACCTATCCTTGAACACTTAGAGCAAAAATCTGTACCATGCACAATCTAAGCACAGCGGACCAACATGTTCTCAAAAAGTACAGCGCAAAACCAATACCGTGCCTGCAAGCGAAAGGAAGGGAGACGTTCTGAGCCTCGGCCGTGTGCAGTATGTACTGATCCTGCATCCGAATTCAAATGCACTGACATTAGACAAAGGAAAACCAACACCATGATGATAAGCCACTACCTAATGCGCTTCAACGGCACCTCCCACTCTCTTTTTCTATCTCTTTCTATTGCGGTGAGCCATAAGAAGCTCCGAATACAATGTCATAAAGAAACTCAGTTCAGCTCAGTCTAGTCCGATCGATGAGTTGCAATTGAAAACCTACATACGATTCGTACGCGCTCGCTCCACATTATCTCCGTGCAAGATCGTGACGGCGTAACCGCCAGACGTGGAAAGGAAGCGATGATCCGTCTACATCATCGCCTCCGCACGGAATTCTCACCTCGGGGACGGAGAACTCGTGAACGACGCCTCGCTGCCGATCGTGGACGGTGACCTTGTGGACGGGCACGGAGGCCGGGTAGCTCCCGCCCCGGCCGTTGGGCCCGGCTGCCGTCTGGAGCTCGCCTGACGTCGTTGCGCGGCGGCATCCCGCGGCGGCGAAGCGGCGGGTGCCGGCGCCGCCGCCGCCGCAGGCGGGAGGAAAGGGGCGGCGGTGGCGGTTGAGCGAGGCGGAGGGGGTGAAGGTCAATGAAATGTCCATCGGAGAGAGAGAGAGAGAGAGCTTCTGCGTTGCAGAGTGCTGTGGGACGGTGGTGCGGAAGAAGAGATAGCGCTGGTGGTTCGAGAGAGAATTCGGTGCTCTTCGCTCGGACCGCGTCTTGGTGTAAGCGAGCTGATCAGCGTGCGTTCTCTTGACGTCGCTCATTTCCTTTGACTTAGTTTATTTTCACTTATTAGTTTGCTTACTTTGTTCGTTTTGCGTGAAAACATTTTCGTGAATTAGTATTCTGGTCTTTCACGAGTTTAATTTACTAAAAATGATTGGTCAATGAAAAATTATTTACGATGAAAGAAAATATGTGTACTTAAAATTAGGAAAATGAAGTCTCTAATCTGAAAAATAGAAGACATCTTCCTAAAAAATAATTTCATGATCTTTATCATGAATTTTTTCCGAAACAAACATGCTTATTAAAAAGACCTTGGCAAATTAATCGAAACTCGTATCGATTATTTAATTGACCGTCAAGTATCTAAAATCAGCTTATCGAATATTTTTCTCCTCATTAAGCTTCGGGTTTATGTGAGGTTATAGTTGCCTCTTCTGAGGTCCAACGTGGCAACGCATCCGACGTTTAATATTGCATGTTGGGCACGTGGCAGCTTACGTGGCGGCGGATTGAGGATCCACCGCACAGACATTCCCCTCGGTCTTTTGCTACCTTAAACGAGGCTCTCCCTTTCCCATTCATCATCACCCAGCATTTGCGAAACCCAGAACAGAGAAAGGAAAGCTCAGACCGAGTGCAAGAAAATGCAATCCGCAGGAGAGAAGCTCAAGAACGTGGCCAGTTCTGCCAAGGAGCACATCAACATAGCCAAAGCCAAACTTGAAGAAAAGGTCCTCATAGACACCCCCCATACCAACTTTGCATTCATTGCAGGGCAAAGGAGTCTCGCTCCACAGGAATGAGTAACCGAGATTTGATATTTGCAGGTGGAGAAAGCTACGGCGAGGACGCCGGAGGAGAAAGAGATGGCGCACCAGCGAAGGAAGGCTAAGGAGGCCGAGGCCAAGATGGAGCTGCACCAAGCCAAAGCGGCGCACGCAGCTGAGAAGCTCGCTGCCAAGCATCCCACCTTGCCAGGCCATGTCCACGACCCGGCCGCTCACCACACAACAACCCAGCCGGTGGTTGGAGCCCCAGGGCACCAGACCCGACACCGGCCCGTTGGGACTGTAGATCCAATGAGCGGAACCACCATCCCGGCGTACCCTTTAGGAGGGCACCCGCCCCACTCGGGACACACGCACAAGTACATGTGAACCGTAGAAACTAGCAGGGTTTTGCGTTTCAAGACTTGCTTGGCCTAGACATTAGCACTTTTTTTAAGTTCCTTATGGTTTGTTTTGGGGGTTCTTTTTGCTAAGAGTGAACTTATTTAGAACACAATGAGCTGTGCAGAGCTGTTTTGCTCTTATGGTTTACTGTGAATTGCAATCTTGGTGATGCACACAAACAAAGCAACCCAGCAACTCTTAACTGCTAAAGAATCCGAGAATCCTTGATCTCGGTCAAAATCAGCCCTTAACAAGGACAGGGCACATGCTTCATAAGAATCCAGCAGCAAACTCAGAGTAGGATATGACATTTTCATATGGGAAAGTTTGAAAGTTATAATATACACTATCCCTTTTAATAAGGATACAGGAATGTCTGCAATATGAAGTTTCTGTCTATCAGTACAGTTACAAGAATAATTCGCAATGAATTGCCAAAAAAAATCGTGCAGGATTCCCAGAGGAGAGGATAAAAGTTCCTAGAAGTGGAGGAGGGCATTCTTCCACGGGTCCTTGTTAGGGTCATACCCACTCTAGTCTACCATGGTGTTCCACACAGTGTTGGACCTTGCCATCGTGGGAAATTACCTGATTCTTGACCGTAGCTGGTCGTGTACTGTACCGCGCGGCGAACTTCGGCCGCGGCCTCTCCTCCGGCTCAGCAGCATCCGGCAACACCTCATCAAGAAACTCATGGGCCACATCCCCATCTTCATCGATCCTCAGTCGTTTTGCGCACCACAGGAGACCCTAAGAACAAAACAAACTCTAGAGATTTAGGCCACAGAAATCTTGTAGACTGTAAAAATTCCCAGGACTGAGGGGGAAAAAGGTGCTGCTCTACAACGACTGCACAGAAGTGGAACGTGAACAAATCCAACGAGGCCTGAGACACTTGGCGTGCCATTATAGAGAACTTTAGCTGCTAGTTCATGAGCACAAATTGACATCACATGTGAGAAAATGAAGCTTAAAAGATCCTAGAAGATACCCGTCTGCCAATATTGGCTGTGGTTCAGAACTAGCAATTCTCCTCCGACCCTTCAGACTGCAACTCATCAGGGTTCGATACAAAATCCGATGGCATAATTCAAAAAAAGACATACCGAAGGGTCAAACAATATATGTCGTCCGTTCGCTTTTAAGGAATTTAAGAAACCACAAAGGTTTAATGGTGTCGATAGAGAGAGGTCATGATTGAAAAAAACATAAACGAAACGAGAGGCTTTCATCTACCTTCATAGCTCAAAAGGTTTGTGCTGATAGCACGTGAATAGGAAAGTATTGAAAATGACTTGATACAACTAGCATCACAATCATAATGGACATATGATCTCCAGAAAATATGCGGAAACCTTTGATCCATGACTTGCATGATATTAGTTAAAGAACATATGTCCATCCATCACGAACTCTTCCTTCCTGATATCTCTCCCAACATCAAAATTTCTCTAATCCAACAGCTTGGATGTGGAATTCCTATAGTAATGCCCAAAGGACTAAAGGAGGCAGCTACACTAGTAGCCCCCTCTCATATTTTTTTTCCTAGCAAAAAAATATCTGAATCTCAAAGTAACTTGCAACAAGAAATGTCAATGTTCCAGAATTCAACAGATTCCCACAATTCATAGCGGCAGGAATATCTTTCTTTGTATATGGCTTTAGCTCTATCCCAAAGGTAAAGCTAGCTAACTAAGCTGCAGCCTCTAGCCAAAACAACTAATTGATTCTTGTGCAGGAGTGGGCAGCTCAAACATATATTATTAGCCAACCATAAAACATTATAAGAAACCCAAAAAGAGCAGGATCTTAATGCCAAGTTCAGGACATTACGTTATCCTAACAAAGGTATAGGACCCTAGAAAATTTAGTTTAGTCCCCAAAATTTGATCATCTTTGCCAAGGCACCAGATGCAAATAATTCACAACAATCAAGTTCCTGGAATTAGCTTTCACATATGACAGCTTCAATAGCCTAAGGGGCTTAGCACGATTGTCTCATATGTTGCATCTTCATATGGACACTGGTTTTTCTTAAGTGTGATGCTGATGTAACCAACAGATACTCTAAGCTTTTAGACAGTGAGCCTGCAATAGCACCAGTACCATCTCAGACTAATCTCTAGATCACGTCTCATTTTCCATCCTTATAGTCAACCCCCTCACAAGATGACTGTTATACATGCCCTTGAACCAATGGCCGGTCTAATTAGCCATTCAGTGGATGTCATAATCAAACAATTTGACATGGGCCCTTTTCATGGAAATGACCCCATACGAACTTAAGTGAAGGCTCGCGTCTTACAGCATCTCTAGTGTTCAGACATGTGTTTGTGTGGTGTTACTCTGAGTAACTTTAGTTTGGAACTGCAGGTGATGTGGATTTGAGTGTCACTTAATCGATAAAGAGTTACACACAAGCGTCCTAGACAAGATGCTGCAACCTAAAAGATCTTGACATGGCAATACAAGAGGAAAACAAGAAACGAAATTACTTCAACATCACTGAACAGCTCCTAATCAATGAATGAAATATGAATGCATCCTTGACAACAGAGGATGAAGGAATCAATCTTTGGCTAGACTTACAAATATGCCAGATGAAGCACAAGCTCATTTCATCAACACCAATCTAATAGTAGTGCCCATAACTAATCTAGCTAATGAAAATCCATTGTGAATTGCAAAATGACAGAAAAATTTGCCGCTCAAATGGATGGCAGACTCCATCAACATCCCCATGATGACTCTAATCAACTAGGTTCTGAAAAAGAAACTTCAAGTTCATGCTCAATCATATTTAAGCATTGTCAATCCACTGCCATTTCGCCATGGCAATGCTCTTTCTCTCTCACTCTCCTTTCTATCCACAACTCCCAAGAAAATATTCACATCACAACTCTACATAATCAAAAGAAGCTCAGTTATGGATTTGCGGGTATCCAGATATTCTCCTGGCAAGCTCCTACAAGCTAATCAGCTCCCAGTCAAATGGAGTTCCCATGATACTTCCATCTTTCAAAGACTAAGATCCCAAGCCAGTTAACCCACATGCATGTCAATTTCAATAGCAAATCTGCATTTGCTTCAGAACAAATCCAAGTCCAATGAGCCCCGATCGATGCCAGGGAACGAGCACAAGATAATGCCACGCTGCCCTAGCTCGGAATCGCTGAGAAACACCGCAATTTAGCTGAAAGAGACCCCCATAACCAGCACAAGGCAGTATCAATCGAGCCTAAACTTCCGAAACTCGCGCAAACGAGGAAAGAGAAACCGACCCAGATAGAGAAAACGAGAGACGACCTGAACTCCGCCGTCGCCGGAATCGCAGGGGAGGAGGACGGGGCCCGGGCGGTCGACGGCGACCTTGACCGGGACGCTGAACCCTCTGCGGGGGAGGCCGGTCTCCTGGAAGCTCCGGCCCCCCCTGCCGGCCGGATTCGTGGGATCCTCCCCTTCTCCGTCACCGTCTCGCCCTTCTCCGTCGTCTCCCCGGTGATGCCGCTGATCCTCGTCGTCCCTGTTGACCTCGTCCCGGCCGAAACCTAGGATCCCCGCAATCCGCCGGAACAATCCCATTGCGTCAAGTCCGCTGCGCGCGCGAATCTCGGCCTCGGATACGGCGGAGGCGGCTGCGGCGGAGGCGGCGGCGGCAGTGGGGCGGCGAGGTGGAGAGCTGCGGGAGCGTCAATGGAGGTCGAGCTTGGGGGGGTCTGGGCAGAATATACGGAGAATTTCGCAAAGTTCTGTTCGTTTCGGAAGGAGGAAGGTGGAGATGGCGATGGATTGTTGTTATTGTCTGATCTCTTTTTTTTTTTTTTCTTTTTTTTCCTTTCTTTCTCGCTTTTGTTATTGAATAAAATAATGGGATGAAATTTTTCACCTACAGATCTTTTTTTTTTGGGGGTTTTTGGTCGTACCTGTGATTCTTTCATTTCACGAAATAAAACTTTCGGTTAAATTTTTTCTGAATTTTTCGACGTTTGATTCACTAAAAATAAAAAATCAACGAAAAAAAATGCTTTCAAAGTAGAGAAAATAATTTCCTCTTTTAATCGTCTCCCCTCTTCTTTCTTTCATCCAAATCAAGAATGTTCCCCTTGCACTTTTTTTTAATTATTTTTATTTTATGTTATTTTCTTTTGTTTCTTTTTCTTTTTTCTTATTCTTTGGGCAATCGGTGACCGCGGCGACAGCCAGCGATCGTAGCAACCAGTCACAAGCAAGGAAAAAGCTTACCTAAGGCCAATGAGCCTCCACTACTAAATATGGCAAGGTATAGCCTAGCTCAAGGTTGGCTCGGGTCAACTCACTAGAAGCTAACGAGCTCGAGCATCAATCTTGGGCTTTGCTTACACCTGGTAAGCTTTGTCAGATCTAGGAAGTTGGAGCCTTGCCTAAGGCTAGCGAGCTCTTCCCTCACTTGTGACTAGTCACTGGCCATTGCTATGATTGACGACAAGTCAATAAATAAAGAAAAAGAAAAAATAAGTAAAAAAATTGAATATTTGGTAATTTTCCTTAAAAGATTCAAATTAAAATTTTCATACCAAACATACATAAAATAATTTCTAATTCATTTTCAAGTTTCAATCAAACATCATAAAATATTGTCACTTTCCTGTAAAATGATTATTTTGAAAATATTTTTCAGAAATGTCACATTTTTTTCTCAAAACAAAGGAGCCTTAGATTCAATTTAATCCCACATTTTTTTAAGTAAAGAAAGATAAAAAAAATCAAATAATGTCAACTATGATGCATTTACTCCGAAATTTTTTTGTGACATAAAAACCTTAAATTATAGCCACATGATACATTTACCATTCTACAAGATTGTCGACATTAGCATTGGACGTTCGACGTCCATGTCAGATTTCTATCTAAAGTTGACTATATAGACTCAATTAGAAAAATATTAAAATGTTAAAAACTCAACTGGGGAAATTAAAATTTTTTTAAATAGAATTGTCAAAACGCAATATGTTTAAGACCTCCTAGAAAATTTTCACTTTTTTATTATGCTATTGAATTGGTTATATGATTGTTTTCACCAAAAAAAAGTCCAATTTTGGCTATTATCAACAAGTGATAAACTTACTCAATGAGAACAATGTTTGGTCATTTATGAATAGAATTGTCGACAAATTAAAGAATCGACAACCTAAAAATTTACAATGTGATGAATTAGCAACTTCAAGGAATCAACAAAAAGTGGAGTCCTTATGTTGGATGCAACTGTTAATGCAGGGGAACAAATCAACAGTTGAGATAGTAAACTTAAAGACACTGTCAATGTTGAAGTAATTAAATAGTCACATTGTACTCTTCAAGGTCCTGCACAAATCAAATAAATCTATTATCTTTTATCTCTCTCGAATCACACTTTATTTTCCTAAGTTGTAGCTTGAAGATTCACGTCATTAATTAAATTATGATTGTATCTTTATCTCAGGTATTGTGTCGTTGATTAAATTCCAACTTAATACTTCTACATTCCTAGGCCGTGTTGTCAATTATATTCTAATATTGTTTGTTTACATCTGATTACTTTCTTTGGTCTATATTTTAAAAGTCACGTCGTTAATTAAATTCCGGTACAATTTGCATTTGTACAATCTTATTTTGTATGAGGTCGTTGGTTCCTAATCATTCGTGATATTTTTCCATCTGAAATTGGCAAAGAACCCTATTTTTCTTTAATTTAAAGCCGAGAAACGACTTCGAATGAAAACTTACTTTATCAAGGGAGCAATTTTGACCAAACAAAAATGTTGGTGAGAGAGATCTTATAAATCTATCCACTTTTAATGTTCTATCCACTTCCATTTAACATTCTTTTTTGGATAGAAAATAGAAGTGCATTTTGCATGCTTATTAGGAACATCTTGAATCTATTTTCCCCCCAATGAGGACGATTGGTCACATGAATTCTCTAATTTAGTTATATTGCATACAAATTTTCACGAATACTTTCTCTCTTAGGTTAATTTCATTAGGAGAGAACATCAAATTGATTTACAGAAGAATGTTTCTCTTGGTCAGGCTGGATTTTTATTTTTTTGAATGAGATAATGCATTTCCCAAACAATTTCATTTTTATTCAAGAAAATGAATACTTTAGAGAATATTTTTCTAAAAATAATAATTTATATCATTTGAAATAATTAATTAATATAATTATTTTCGTCATCGACATAATTTATATTTGCTAAGAACGAAAAAGTATTCGAAAGCCAGGAGGAAGAGCACGTGCCGGCAGCCTCGTGTCACGTGCGAGGCAGATTCAAGAAAAGCGACCCAATTTCGCTGACCGCAGCTCGCCATTTCCCCCAATTCCCTCACACACTCTCTCTCTTTCTTTCCGAATTCAATCCCTCGTCCTCCTCCATTCGTCGCTGAAATTTCAATGCGGTAAATCGCTCGCTCGTCTCCGAAGATCGTTCCTGCCAGATCTCCGAATCCGGCCGGGGGGAAGAAGGGGCCTCCGATCGGTTGGATCGCCGGGAAGCAGCGGGAGGAGTGGGATCGGCGACGATGCCGGTGGCTGCCTCCGCCATCTACTTCCTGAACCTCCGCGGCGACGTCCTCATCAACCGCCTCTACCGCGACGATGTCGGGTAAACAGTCGCAATCCGTTGCTCTGGTCGATGTTACGCGTAGCTGGATTCGGCGGCTCCGATCCCGCCGGGAGCCGCCGAATCCCGTCGGCTAGGCCGATCGTTCCCCCTCGTTCCTTCGTTTCGCGAGCTTCGGCCTCGCCGTCGGTTTCTTCCGATGAGCGAACTGCGGTTCCCTTGTTCGGGGAGCTGAGTGGAGTTGAAGTTTCCGGATGGGGATGTCGTTATGACTCGTGTGATGTTGTTGTTGTTGTTGCTGTTAGTTTGAGCTGCCTATCGGAAGTTCTGTTGCTAGAGCTTGAGAAATATGGATTGTTCTGGATACCAGGTGATCCACCATTGGGCCTGTTTCTAATCGGGGTTAGGTGTTCGGTACGGTAGCAAAGGTGCGAGAATTGGTTGGCGTTGTGGAAAATTTTGGCGCGATGCGTTGGCGTAGTGTTGCTTTGAAGTGATGTGCGTTTGCTGTCATTGGATCCGTAGTAAAACTGCTAAGAGGGTTGCCACCGCCATGAAATTGTAGAGAGGTGGTGCTGCCAGAGGATTTGTTGCGATCTTTGTGTATAGTGTACATGCAACTTGACAGCTTTATGGCCTTCAATCATAGTGTGTTTACAAATGTAAATGCCGATTTTATTTATATAGAGGTTCCCCACGCGTATTCATCATGTCAATTTATTATCCGTTTAATTGGTTGTCATCATGTAAACCCTCACATTTCTTTAGTGAACTCAATATAACACTTTCCAGTAATAGGCCCTCTAGTTGTTCACTGCAAAACCCACCCATTAGCACTGCTTCTATCGTATCTCTCTCGATCTCTCCTATTATTCTGATGGGTAGTTTCTTCTAGGGGAAATATGGTGGATGCTTTCCGCATGCACATCATGCAGACAAAAGAGCTCGGTACCTGCCCCGTGCGCCAGATTGGTGGTTGCTCGTTCTTTTACATGAGAATTAGCAATGTCTACATTGTGATAGTTGTCAGCAGCAACGCTAATGTAGCTTGTGCTTTTAAATTTGTCGTGGAGGTAAGCTTCTTCTGCTGTATGGCATCTTCATTTAAAGTCAGCAAATTCTGAATTCCTGTTTAGTGCATAGGCTACTTGTTTGGTCTCATTGTGAAATTCCACCACCATTGCCACTAAGTCTTCGTCAGGACAGGTTGCAGCCACTTTTATTTTGATACCTGAAGTTTGTGCTCCCATTAACTGTGGACTTGGTCTTTTTCTATTTTCTGTGGTCTCAAAGGAGATGTGAATAGACTGCTTAGGACTTTCTTCCACCAAAGCATTTTAATTTCTTTCACAGAACCAGAACAATAAATGCTGCAGGCATCAGAAAATGTACATGATTGTTGAAGAATAAGAGGGGTAGAATGAATGATGTAACTGATAAGGCAGCAAGTGTCTTTTTCTTAGACAAGTGTCTTTGTGGTGCAATCATATTTTAATGGAAAAGATTGCTGTGAATGCCTGAAAGAATTTCTCTTTCTTGCAGGCGTTTCTCTTTTCAAATCTTATTTTGGAGGATCCTTTGATGAAGATGCTATTCGTAATAATTTTGTTCTCATTTATGAGCTTTTGGATGGTAAGTTAGAGGCATGAATTAATTATTTGTTTGTTTCTGGTTGCGATGAGGTAGATAATCCTGGGCAAAAGGTCCTGTGCGGTAGACAAGATTCTGGTCTTTGTACTGGTGGAGCAAGCGAGAGTAAAGTTTCTAGATATATGCCTACTTTACCTCATACCACTACTGTTCATGTTGATCAATTGTCATTATGCAGTATGCATGATGGTAGACTCTCTTTCATGCCAACGCAACAACCACATGAGTTTTCTGCTTATTAAAACAGACTCTTTGATGAGTTTTGAGAGGGCGCTAAATGCAGTGTTAAGATAACTTAATGCAGGACATCAACCTATAATGGAGTTTTAGGGTGGGATGTCTGGCTGTAGGATGGTTGATAATACTGCTTTAAAAGCAAAGTGAGAAAGCATGACTACAGAATTCTTAGTAAATATATTTAAGCATGTGTATAATCTACATAGTTTAGTTTTAGTATTCTCAAATTGTGAAGAATATTTGGAGCTCACATGCATGTGCTTGGGGTGCCTGCTAGCTAGATGTATTCTCTAGAGCTGCGAAATCGTTGAGATAGTTCTGTTCAGAATATCATCTAGAATCTCCATTACAGGAATGGATTATTTACATTCATCATTGTAACATTCATTTCAGAGATCATGGACTTTGGTTATCCCCAAAATCTTTCTCCTGAAATCCTGAAGCTTTACATTACTCAGGAAGGAGTGCGCTCACCATTTTCTTCCAAGGTTGGCATTTTATTGCTTAAATTAATCCGGACATGGTGTTCTAAAGTGTTCTCTGCATGGTTCTTCTTCTTCTTCTTCTTTGGTGATATCTAATTGTGCTATTTCCTGTGAGTTTAACAGCCTTCAGATAAACCTGTGCCAAATGCTACCTTACAAGTCACTGGTGCTGTTGGTTGGCGGAGGGAAGGGCTGGTTTACAAGAAGAATGAGGTGACTTTGAGTTTGTCCCTTTGCTCTTATCCATGATATTGCCATTTTATGTGATCACAAACTTCTTTTCTACAGGTTTTTCTTGATATCGTGGAAAGTGTGAATCTTCTTATGTCTTCAAAAGGTATTTCCAATTTTTTGGATCTAAAGTACCATATTGATTTCTTTTGTTGCTCACCTCAAATTGGTATATACAGGAAGCGTCCTGCGTTGTGATGTGACGGGGAAGATTCTTATGAAGTGCTTTCTCTCCGGAATGCCTGATCTGAAGTTGGGTTTAAATGATAAAATTGGCCTTGAGAAAGAGTCACAGATTAAATCTCGTCCTATTAAAAGGTAGTTTGTCACCCATTAGTTCCTCCAAATCAAAAGACTCTTGCTCCTTGTGCTTGATGATGTTCAAGTTGCTTGAGCATTGAAATGCACATTGCACATGACCTTGCTAATATCAATTCGTTCCCAGCTCATTGGACCAATCATTTTGTCTTCAGGCATTGTGTTTCTTCAATGTCTTTCACTTTATGCCCTTTAGATTTTGGCCTTTAAGTTTTCACTAATTATTTGTGTTTCTTCAATGTCTCTTCTATGACACTCAAATGTTTTTTGCAGTGGTAAAACTATCGAGCTCGATGATGTCACATTCCACCAATGTGTAAATTTGACGAGGTTTAACTCAGAAAAAACTGTTAGCTTTGTGCCTCCTGATGGTGAATTTGAACTGATGAAGTAAGCTTGTGATTTCCTCTTTTGCATCATCTGTTTATTGTCTGGACAATACAGAGAATTGCTTATTTTAGGGTTTGTTACCATTTATTCCATGTATAAGTACCTAAATGCTAGTAATCATGCATTCTTTTAATTGATTCATCTTATATTCTGTAGGTATCGAATAACGGAGGGTGTTAATCTTCCATTCCGAGTGTTGCCGACGATAAAGGAACTTGGTCGAACAAGAATGGAAGTAAATGTCAAGGTTGGTAATGATTATTAGTAAAGCAAAGTGATTATGCCTTGTCTATGGTCCTTTGGTTTCTCACCTGTCTTAATCTCCAGGTCAAGAGTGTTTTTGGCCCAAAAATGTTTGCTCTCGGGGTTGTCATTAAAGTTCCTGTACCAAAGCAAACTGCAAAGACCAGTTTCCAGGTGACATCAGGACGAGCAAAGTATAATGCTGCTATTGATTGCTTGGTTTGGAAGTGAGTATGTTAACTTAGTGGATTATATAGTTTTGGAATTTGTTTTGGTTTCTCCTTTCCAGCATATGGTCTAGCTCTAATTACCTACTTCCATTTTGAGTCCATGATGGGACATTGTTGTTCTCCCAGGCCCCTCACCGCTTTACGAAAGCACATGATATAGGATGATAGACTCCCATTTTGATCGTTTGATCATGTCATGAGTAACTGGAGTACAAAAACGGCTTGTTTTTAGAATGGTTGGACTTGAAATTGGAATTTCCAGGGAGAGAGTTACATCTAACAGACTGCTGCTTTGTTGAGAGTAATTCGGTGGGACATTAAACACTTGTTATTGTTGGTTCTGGACCTTGTTACTACTGTACCATATCAGCCGTCTTGGTTTCGCCACATGGTGAAAATGATTTTTCTTTGGCATGGTTGATATTTTTCAGGGAAACTACACTTAATTACATGGGGTTCATTGAAAAAAAAAAAAATTTGTGTCATTCTTTCCTGGACTTATATTCAGACAAAAAGGTTCTCTCTTTTCTTTGGTTGAGAAACTCATACTTATCATGTCTTGTGAATCCTCAGGATAAGAAAGTTCCCTGGACAAACGGAACCAACTATGAGTGCAGAAGTTGAGTTAATATCAACAATGGGAGACAAGAAATCTTGGACAAGGCCACCGATTCAGATGGAGTTCCAGGTGAAAAAATTACTGATATTTTGTGGCATTCAATCAAATCTATAGGATATGGTTCCCTTTTTATAAAATTAAGCTTCTCTAAAATTGAATTCCTGCCTGTTTCTCTTCCTCAGCTGAATATTTAAGATTAATGCGTGATTAGTAATTTTCTTTCTGGATGATTGATAACATGAGTGGATAAACTTTTTTAAAGTTTGTATAGTATAATATTTATTCTCTTTGGTGCCATTTCTTCACCAAATTAACTGGTGAGGAAAGAAGTTATGAACACTTTTTCTCCCATAAGGGATATAAGGTTTGTTGTTTATTCGACAAGTTTCACATCTCATTTCAGGGATGCTTTTATCCTGGACCACTGATTTTGCCCGTCCTTGGTTGAGCTCGATTGCTTCTTCCCTTATCCACTAGCAGTGCTTTTATTGAGTATCCTTCCATGTTGCAATCCGTGTCCTTAGGCAGTTTTTTCTCCCATAAATCCTTTAGAGGATTACAATTACCCACCTGCCGGTCCTGTATGTCTCTCTCTTATTTTGCTTTTTGTTTTGAAAAGCCAAAATCATTGATAAGAACTCGGCATTTTAAAGTGGTTGTTTTTATTCTTTGGCTTGTTTGTCTCTGTCCATTCATCCGTCAACTTTAGTTTGCCCACAGTAATTATGGCAGTCTGACTTGGCATAAACAATAGTTGAAAATGAAGTCTTCGACTAGATATAGTTTGTTTCGAAGCTCGCAATCTCATGGCTCAGTTAGGTGTATTTTTACATGCACTGCCGTGTCTTTCATCCACCGCCCTGTTCTCTAGCGATCTCATCATTCTTGTTTGCAGGTTCCTATGTTTACAGCATCTGGATTACGTGTCCGCTTCCTGAAGGTATTATTGCCATGTGTATGATGTGCCTTTCTCAGTGTGACCAGGGATGGTTGCTAACATCATCTTCACTGCAGGTGTGGGAAAAGAGTGGATACAACACGGTCGAATGGGTCCGTTACATAACAAAAGCAGGGTCTTATGAGATTAGGTGCTAAGCATTTGTATTGCTGCCTCGGAGCTCATAAGCATTGGAGTAGCAGCTGAAATTATAAGAAATTGTCAAGTGGAGTGCGGTCGAGAGTGGAAAGCTTGGTTATCCTTGAGCAGCAGAGTACGATTTGGCTTGCTTTCTGCTCAATTGTCCTGCGGAGGAATTTTCCATTTTTCAAATATGAGCCTGTTAAATATGGTTTACTGTTGTTAATTTGTGGTTGTAAAGGCTTTATCTTTCGTCACAGGGACGTTTTGAATCGCGCTTTTAGGTCAGGTCTTATTAACTTCTGGAGCTTGGAATTGTACATTGATTTATTCATGTAAGCGACGAGAATCGGTTGTGTTATTTGTCATTGTTTCGTCTTCCACTCACTTGCGTAAGGCTTTACCGCGGTAACATTGCATCCTGAAGTTCTTGCAGTTATTTCATTTCTTCCCTCTTCTACGTGCTTGATCTTTTCGTACAGTCTCTTATACGAGTGAGCCGATGGTGGAATCTCTCTCTCTCTCTCTCTCCCCGGAAACATGGATGAGTGAAAAGGGCCGATCCGGTGTTGATGAGCAAAAGAAGCGGACCGAACCGGATTGAATTGGCCGGTTCTGGGGCAGTTGTTGTGGGAACGGCGCTTTGGTCGCTGGGCCTTAGTTGATTTGGACGGTACACATTTCGTTCTTGCGAAACAGGAGGGAAAAAAGGGTACTATTGGGTCCCCCATCGACTTGATGCAACCAGAATCTTGAAAAAGGGGTGACTTGGGAGCGGCCAAAAGCTGTCACCTTTATGTTTGAATTTGGCATGACAAGTTTGACTTATGATGCCTTTAAGCAAGCATTAGGGCAAAAGATCGGCGCTTTGGATTCACTTTTACCTGCCTGGCCCCTCCTCCAGTTTCCTGCCCTGATTAAAATATACGCAGATGTGAAGGGACTTGAGATGCGACTAGGAATCTCCAAAAGATTAATAGAAAAATTGCTAAAAAATTGAATAAGACAACTTAGGGTCAAAAAACATTCTCCTAAAATTAATAGCTTGAAATAATTA
The DNA here is from genome assembly GCA_014182575.1 of Eucalyptus decipiens. Lineage (NCBI taxonomy): Eukaryota > Viridiplantae > Streptophyta > Magnoliopsida > Myrtales > Myrtaceae > Eucalyptus > Eucalyptus decipiens. Next base: position 3,529,926 of record CM024613.1, on the reverse strand, counting down.
ATCAATAAAAAATATTTCATTATTAAAAATAATTTATGTTTAATTAATTTTTTTTTGTGGATGGCGGAAATTCTTTTTGTTTGATTATTTTTATAAACGATACAAGCAGAATATTTTTGTAATGTCATTATTTGAATCATTCTTTTTCCATAAAACAAATGGAGCATAAGTGCCATACATTTTATCATTTTCCACTCGAAAATTGTTTTTCATATTTTCTTGATAATTTAGTACTTATAATATTGAGGTGGTCTTTCACTGATAGATATTAGTGCATGAAAATGTCTTAAGTATCCGCTTCATATCGGGATGGGATAGAAAGTTATGGCTCATGGACTCGAAACAAGGCTCACTAGGAAATGTCCGGGCATTCAAGTTCCCATAATCACTTATTTCTCCTCTCATACTCTCTCGAGATTCTACTTCATCCTAGTTATTGGTATCCCAAGAGGCATCATCTTTCTAGTTGATGTTCCTTCTAGATTTTTCATTTCATAATGCGCAGTTTGACAATGATTATTACATCGTGATCTTTTACAAAAAGAACCCAAACTAGCAATTAGGGTCAAAAAGGGACATTGCCTCCCAAGCATAGTATGCAACGGCAAAACATGTAACCATTTCGATTTTTTTTTTTAAATAATATTTTTATATCTTTCACATAGGAAAATATGGCCATCTGTTAATGTTCTTCCTAGTTATATCCGAAGAGATCAGATCTTTCTCATTAATGTCCATTCTAGATACTCTTTCTATAACGAGCAGTTTGACCAGCATTTATTACATTGTGATCTTTGGGATAATCCAATCTAGCAATTAGGAATAACAAAGGGACGTTGCCTCCCGAGCATAATACGTAACTAGAAAACAATTTACCTTTTAAATTTCTTAGGTAACTATTTCGATTTCTCGAAATGATGGATTAAATCTTCCAAAAAAGTTAATATCGCGACCATCTAATTCAGTAAGAAAGATCTCCAAATGAAAGTGGTTAATAGATGAGTGATAAGGATAAGGTTTTTTAATTTCATAAATGGTATTAGAATGGATGACATCAAATTTCCGTAATTGATATGTCTAGTGAGAGAGAATCATTGGATGAGTTATGTCTAATATGTAATTCACCAAACAGCTCAAGAAATTTGTACTAGTAAGGAATGTAATTTAGAATTTGTTCAAAAAAACTTTTCATATGAGCAACGTTGAAGAAGGGAAAACTGAAATTTCATCTTTTATTCATTGAGCACTTAGCGGTTGGAGTAATTTTTTTTTTCCATATAAGCGATATCAAATGAGGGAAAATTGAAATTGAGGATTCACTTAACAATCGAGCATGTGCAGCTTAGGAGGATGCAAAGTATTTTCCAAATAAAGTTAGGTCGAACGAGGAAAAATCGAAACTAACTAACAATTGGTAAATGATTGAGCACACACGAGTTGGACATGTACAAATTTTTCCATATAAGCCATGTCGAATGAGGAAAATTTGAAATTGACAGTCCATAACAATTGAGCTACATCTGAATTCGACTAGTATGAAGTTTTACCATATAAGCAATATCGAATGAGGATAAAGTATTCTTTGTTTGTTAAGCACTTACAAGTTCGATGTGTACAAAATATTTCTATATAAGAATGGGGAAAAATTGAAATTGCAAATTCTTTTTGACAATTAAGCATGTATAAAGTTTGAAGTACACAAAATTATTACAAAAATAAGCGCCGTTAAATGAGGGAAAAACTGGAATTACCGATTGTTAATGATTGAGCACGCACGAGTTCAACATGTGCAAATTTTTCCAAAGAAGCCTTGTCAAATGAGATAAAACCGAAATTAACGATCTGTAATTATTGAGCATGTACAAATTCGGCTATGCAAGTATTTCCAAAATAAACCGAACCAGGAAAAACCAAAATTAACAATCCTTAATTATTGAGCCCGATATGAGTTTCGGCGCATGCAAATTTCTCTTTCTCCAAATGAGCCACATTGAACGGGGAAGAAAAACCGAAATTAACAGTCATCCACGATCCGGTTCGATGCATGCAAGAATTCCCAAATAAGTCATGTCGGATGAGGGGGGGAAAAACATGAATCTAATGGCAGCAAATTTTTAGGAATAAGATTGAAATGGTAATGTGATCGGTCACGGGCCAAGCACGTATGAGTCTTGTCTGGTGCATACGGCGTTTTTGTGTGAATACAAGTGAGGTCAAGATAGTAGATTTGGCTCTTTGGGCTTTTAGATATTGAGCAGCACCATCCGTCTCTCTCTGCTTTAGACATGGGACATTGAAGCACCGAATGGATCTGATTTCCAAAGATTAAGAAGCCAAATCCCTCAAGAGAATCCACACCAAGACCCCCCCAAACTGGCAATGTATTTAAAACCCTACCTATTCATCTTGCCCTTCCCCCACTGTATAAACTGCCCCAATTTCCCCCTTCTCTATCTCTCTCATCGAAAGTAGAAGTAGGGTCTCTACTTTCAAGCTTGATTAAAAAAGAGAGAGAGAAGAGAGAGCAGAGAGAGAGAGGAGAGAGAAGGTGAGGGGAGTTCACAAAACCAAAAAAACCCACCTGCATTCACGCTGCCCATTTCCCTCTCTTCGCTTCCCAACAATAAAAATCTCACCTTTAGCCACCCGAGAAACCCACCGTCCTGCAACACCCCCTCTCCAAACCAGAAGACTGAAAAAGGGGCCAACTTTCCGCAGATCAAAGGGGGAATTCTCGACGCAGAGGCACCTGATGGACTCAAGGGACGCGCCACCGCCACCCGGGATGGTGGGGGTCGTGGGGTCCACCGGCTCCTACCCCACCGGCGGCCCCCAGCAGGCACCGCCCCAGCAGCAGCAGCAGCCGCCGCAGCACCTGATCAACCCCAATTCGTCGGCGGTCATGATGCAGCACCGCTTCCCCTTCAACTCCATGGTGGCCTCCGGGCCGCACCACCCCGCCGCCGCCCCAGCAGCAGCAGCAGCAGCAGCAGCATCAGCAGCATCAGCAGGCGGCGCAGCAGGAGGGGGGGATGGATGCCCTCGGTAATGCCGGCGGCATTTACGACGGATCGTCGCAGTCGGGGCTGAGGCCCGGCGGTTTCTCCATCGAGCCGGCCAAGAAGAAGCGTGGGAGGCCCAGGAAGTACACTCCCGAGGGCAACATTGCCCTAGGGCTCGGGCCCGCCTCCGTGCACTCCTCCTCTGGCGGGGATCATCATCATCACCACCACCATGGCGGCGGCGGCGGCGGAGGAACCAGCGGCGGCGGAGGTGATGGGAACCTCACGGGCTCGTCCGAGCCGCAGTCTAAGAAGCACAGAGGGAGGCCACCTGGGATGGGGAAGAAGCAAATGGATGCTTTAGGTGATTCTTTTCTCTTGCATTTTTGGTGGATCGCGGGAGTCGGTTGGGTTGAGCATTCTCGTGTATGTTCTGGGTTTGTGAATGTAAAGGTTTGATCTTGACGAATGTTGATCTGAGTTTTGTTTTATGGTGGCAGGAGCTGGTGGAGTTGGTTTCACTCCGCATGTGATCCATGTTGACGCTGGTGAGGTATGTGGATTTTTTTGTTTTGTTTTGTTTTGAATAGAGAGGAATGTGGTGACTGAATTTCAGCTGCACTAGGGTTCCGATGTGTGTAGTTTTTGGATGTTCTTGATGGTGGTGCAGTTATGAGCGCGACAAGCAGTAATCTTTCTCTTGTTTGTGCTGATGCAATGCTGATTGTTCTGGAGTTTCTTAACTACTGTTTCTTTGGCGAAGAGTGTTTCTTTAGTTTGACGTTCGTCCTGGTTTTTCGATTCGAAGTTTTAGATGAATGTAGGTGGTTAGCTTGATTGAGAAGCCCGAAGTTCTGGTATACTTTGTAGATGGAAGTAGCCCAGCTGTCCTCTTTTTTGTTTGTCTATACAGGGATGCCAATAGGCTATAACCGATCAAGTGAATCTTATGAGCGCGTCGGCACACAGATGAGAGAGGCTCTTTCCATGGAAAGGAGAACCTCATGTTGGAAATAATATATAACAATTCTCCCAAGAGAAGAAAAAAGAAAAACTCTAAATTAACTTCATTGAAGATGATATATGATGACCGCACGCTCCTATGATTAATCTTTATTATTGGCACATGATCCATCAATCATAAGGTGTTTCATCTCATCTATGCAACTGGAAAAGGATTAATTTAGAGTGATGGATCATGTGCCAATAATAAAGATTAATCAGGAGCACGCAGTCATTATAGATCATTTTAAATGAAGTCAATTTAGTTTTTTTTTTTCCTTTTTTATTGGGAGAATTGTTATATATCGTTTCCAACAGCACTACAATAAATGAGGTCCTCTTTTCCATAGTAAGTTCCTCTCTTATGTGTGTGCCGATGCACCCACAAGTGCCGGATATCTTCATTTAGGTGCCATTAGATGGCATATATGAGGTTCTGATGCTATACTCTCTCTTGTGCATGCCCACACAATTGTGAGCTCGTATAGTGCCTTTGTTTAGGTGCTCCTGGATGGCGTAGTAGGGTTTTGTAATGGATAATTTTTATTAGAGTCTAAATTGGACACTTCTCATTCATAAGACTTGTCAATAGCATTCTGATATTGGAGGATTCTAAGCCACTATGCTGGTTTCTAATGCTTCTCTGACTCCAGACAAAATATTTTCTTATTGACATAATCATGCTATAATTCAAGTCTTTAGAGCTGATTAGCCAAACGGTTTTTGCTAGATTTGTTTTCTGATGAAGTCCGAATCATAATGGAAAATTTTAGACTTCGTTTCTGCTAATTTTTCCTTTTGCCAATGCAATGTAGAATCTAATCATTTAATTTTGCACAGATGATGCTTGCACTAAGTACCTATTTGCTTTCTCTTTGTTGTTAGCAGAAATCCATAGTTCCAAATAGAGATACTCTGGTCCTCAGCTATATTTTTCTGGATTTGCAGGACGTAGCCTCTAAAATTATGGCCTTTTCATTGCAAGGACCCCGTACAATTTGTATTCTCTCAGCAAGTGGAGCTATCTGCAATGTAACCCTCAAGCAGCCAGCAATGAATGGTGGAACTGTGACATATGAGGTGATCTCCATGTTCTTGCCTAATTAGCCAATCTTTCATAAGTAGCATGATATAGACACGAACATAGAGTACATTTGTCTTAGTTGCTAAATGCTTACATGGGTAAAAGAAAACTCTTTCAACACTAGAGATGTTGCTACTTTGATAATGATGAGGAAGAGCGGAAATAGTGGGTTGGTGAGAGAACCTAAAATCCTCAGATAGAAGTTCCTTGAGTATTGATGCGCTAGTCATTGGAGAATAATAGAAGTCTATAATCTATACTGTTGAATCTGAATTAGGAAATAACTTAGGGGTGCATATGAATTTAATATTAGTTCAGTTGGGAACCAGGATTTGATGGATTTATTTCTAGATATGGTACTTTATTGAGCCACATACTTGTGCATGCTGTAGATGGACTTTTGAGGAAGGACAGGGATTCTTTTGCAAATAGGTAAAAAAATGTGACATTGACTGACAAGATTTCTTCTTTTTGGTTGGTTGGCTGATAAGATCAATAGGTAAAAAAAATGGGAAAAGTCAAGGATGTATAACGTGTCAAAATTTTCCACGATTGGTGACGTCTCCACCACTAGTTGACAATTCTCTAGCGAATTGCTTTTTGCTCTTTGCGTTTTTAACATTATGGGGATAAAACATTTGTGGGCTTTTAGGGAAAAGTCGAATAGACGAAATAGTTGAGGATGAGAGAACGATATAGTGAACCTCGATTTTGGCGATGTTTTCTCTCTAAAGTTTGCTTTCTGTTATATGTGCAATTGCTGACCTGACACTTTAGAGCAGTTGATGCAATGATTGGTTCATCGTTGCATAGTCAGTTGATGCAGGTCAATACTATCTGCTCCAAACATTTCAATAATGTTATGGAATGCTTGAGGTGCTACTTCACAGCGTGCACGATACTTTTCTGACTGTATGTTGCATGACTATTGAGATTATAATGCGACAGGCTTTGATGTCTAATGCAGTGGCATTGAGAATTTTGGATGTTTTGACTGACCTTTTGCTATCTACTATCTTCATCTGTTTCTGTTCAGTTCATCAAAAGAGTACTTGCTCTGTCTTCATGGGGGTGGCCTTCCATATGACTGACGGTTGTCTTTGTGAATCAGATTTGCTAGACAATTCTACTTGTTACTTAGTCGGTTGTTTCTGTAGTTCATTGGGCAGCCCTTGCTGACTAATGTTAATGTGCCGTTTGTCTCCTGACTGTACGTTGGCTTTAAGACCTATAGATGTTGCAGTTGCTATTTGCCTTGGGACTAGATAATTCAAGTGGATATTCTTTGTATTTCAAGCATCGCTTTCCCCAATATTGTCAACTATTCACGTTGATGCCTAAAATTAATTCCTTGCGCCTTTTGAAGCATCATAACTGATGATCTCATACTGAGTTAAGGATTTTCTTTTAAAGCTTCAAAAGAGCAACTTCAATGTCAATTCATGATGTAAGAATTCCTCATTGTCACTGGTGCTGTTAATTCTTAAATGATCGAGTGACCCTTGGTCCTTTGTAGAATAGTTTTCTGGACTATTCTTAAAGCATCTCAGACTTTAAATTTCTTTTAGCATCGCATATGACTTGCCCTTCTCTCTTTGACAACTTTCAGGGCCGATTTGAGATAATCTGTCTATCTGGATCCTTCCTGTGTCCAGAAAATGAAACTGGTCGCAGCAGAGCTGGTGCATTAAGTGTGTCATTAGCAGGTCCAGATGGTCGAGTGCTGGGTGGAGGGGTTGCAGGATTGCTAATTGCCGCTACACCTGTACAGGTAAGTCAATTTACATAATTCTTAAGAAAATATTGCATTGTTCAGAGTGGAAAGGCAAAGTCCCATCCATGTTTTGTTGTTATGTAATCTGTTGATCCCAGAACAGGGGCATTGCTTGGGGAAAGGCCTCACTAGAACAATTAAAAGTTAACCAGTTCTTGAAGAACTTATTGCTCTCTCTATGTGTCCACAAAAGTCAGGGAAATTTGTTCTTCCATGTCCTGGATCATTAAGATAGGAATTGGGAGCAGGAGAATAGTTACTACCCCGTCGAAAATTAGGTGGAGTGAAACTTAGAAAATGCCCTGCTACGGTGAAACCATGTTGTCGATACAGATTTCTCTCATTACTTCTTTCCAAATTGCGTGACAGGTTATTGTTGGAAGCTTCCTTGCAAGTTCAAAGAAAGCATCTTCAAGTGCTCTCAAGTCCGACGCTTCTCCGACGCCACAGGGTCCACAATCCCATATGTTGAACTTTGGTACAGCTGGAACAGCAGTGAGCCCCCCCTCTGACGGAGCATCGGCCGATTCATCTGATGAAAATGGCAATAGCCCAATTAATCACCGACCTACCGGCGGACTCTACAACAACACTAGCCAGCCGATCCACAATATGCAGATGTACCACCATCTGTGGGCTGGCCAAACTCCTCACTGAAGAAGTTAACTGAGATATAACTGGCTTTCTGGGTACTACTCAACTTGAGATCATTGTTCATCGTAGCAGCAGATATATATACATTAGGCCAACTTGGCAGGCATCACCCAAATGACATCTTAATGAGGCATCCTCTCGTCGACTCCATTTTATTTCTTGTTTAGTCTTTATTCTCTTTCTGAACTTGGTTACTGGGGGTTTGTTAGTTTGAATCTTATCGGAACATGGTGCTGTTGTTGATAGTTGATAGCATGGGAAGCATTTTCTTGAGGATTCTTTGCTTGTTTCGGCAATTACTTCCCATCTCTGGTTTCTTGTTTCAATTGGTGGTTTTTTGTTGGGAGTACTTTAATTTCTTGCTCTAGGTAACTCTCAGAGATGGCTTCTGGCAATTTGTCCTCGTGCATGGCTTTAGCAATAGAACCTTGGCGAGCTGAGAATGAACAGTTACATACATTCAGTTGCCGCATCAGTGCGGTCCTGAAGACATAAACAAAGCACTGAAGGCTTGCAGCGCCTATGCTTTTAAGCGTGTGGAAGCTTGGTCGTCGGTAAATTCGATAAGTCACTAGTAGGAATTGCTGGTCAAAGTGATTATTGCGAGTTCGAGTTCAAATCTGTGGATATGCACTTGTTCCAGCGGTCACAGGTGGTCTAATGTGACAGGTTTACAATCGCATGCGACATTCTACTCCACCACGCTTTATGAGTATGAAAATGTGAGGGGACTACTGTAAACTAGGAAGCAGCAATAGTCAGGGTCCTCTAAAGTGATTAAAGATCTAATGTCTGACCAACGCAGTAGGATGCTTCTTTGTTTAGGGACTCCAATGTAAGCGAAGCCGGGGCCATGTGAAGGGATGGGTAGATTATACAGTACTATTGATATGATCTTTCAACCACTGCTACCTACCCATGTGGAGCTCCGGTTTTGCCTCAGGCGTCCCTAGTTTTCTAGAGTCTGCGGTTCGGGTCGATCTTTTATCTCACTTAAGATTGAATCCACCTCATTAGAGTCATCGGTCTTATGGAGATAGGTAGATCGACTGTTCACATCGACGGTAAGGAATCGAACCCGATTCGCGGCATCGACTTGAGAGTCTTGGACTGGTAATCCCAATGAGTTATTTTCAACAACTGATGAATTCATGCATTAAAGAGCACTCCACTCGTCCTCTCTCTCTCGCTCTCTCTAGTCGGCCGTCTTATTCTAATTCCTACCTCCCCGCTCCAGCAGATACTTAATTCTCACTCCAACGTCCCCCTCTTCGGCCAACAACAATCTGCATAGGGATATTACCTACGTACTCTCTGTCTCTGTCTCTGTCTCTGTCTCTCACTAGCCGTTAGCTGGCCAATTCAAGAGGAGACCTTGTCAAAGGCTTGTAAAATAATCTCCTTCCTCATTATAAAATAGGCCTTCCCTTTCGCTCCCGATTTAACAATGCTCTCTCCGCACGCTTTTTCCTCCAGAATCTACGAAACCCCATTTCAACCCTTTACTCATTCTTCTCTCTCTCTAACTGTACCATATATATAAGTTGATCCTGCATGCACATCTCTTCCTTCATCCCGACTTCAAAAAGCTCCTCTTGCCCTCGCACAAAAGTTATCCGTCGCGTGATATTTCATGGATTGCTTGGTACTGCCGGTGGCTTTGTTGAGCCGGCGGTGCTCGGGATCAAGGCTGCGCTACCGACAACTCGTCGAGGACGGGCTGGGCGAGCCTGACGGCCCGGTGACGGTGGTGGTGGGGAAGGAGAGGAGGGAGTTCTTGGTCGATGCATATGTGCTCGAGGAGAACCCGTTTAGGGTACTGATCAACGCCGTCACGAGAAAAGAGGGCAGAGGAGGTTCCGACGTGAGGAAGCGGCGCGAGCGGAGGGAGAGGGTGATCTTCATCGACGTCGACGCAATCTTGTTCGAGCACATGCTGTGGCTGATGCACAACGACTGGCCGTCGCTGTTCCGGCTGAACGTGGAGGAGATCATCGACTTCTATGCTCAAGAAAATTAGAGACGAAACATACAAGCACAAGCACCCATTTGGAAAAGGTCCAAAGGTAGAGAAGCTTTGCGAACTAATTTAATAATTCGATAGGTACAACTATAGTTATTTTTTCTTCCTTGGCGTGAGAAATCCTTTAATGGTCCTTGGTCAGAACCCTAAGTTCTTGATTTGGATGTATATATACAAGTAATGAGACATTAATGTATTCACCTATTCTCTTCAGAATACGCTTCTTCTTCTGATGCGTGTTTTGGGTTATTAAATATAACTATTTTAAGATCGAAAGGACAAAAAAGTTGAATTGAAGCCCTAGACGTATATATCAGCTGATGAACAATAGTACAAAATTTGGTACGTTGATTGTCTGTCGTCGATCCAGCGCTAGCCATGCACATATCGCGTCCTACGTACGACGACGCGAAGGTTCGTGTTCTTGTCATGGAGCGTTCTGATATGCCGTCGATGTTTGCTTCTCGATTCTTACATACATATCATCCATGACGTAGACTTTACATTTTCCATTATTATAATTAGTGAATAATTGAAAGGCGGTAGACTGGTACATGTTGAAAATGTCGCCAACACACATCGTGACCCACTTCTTGACTCATTCATCCGACCAGATAGATGGATGCCGCATTTCATTGTTAGATTGGAAACCCGATTGATTTATTCAAAGGCTCATCCAGAAAACTCTGTTTAGCGAATAAATTAATAATCAAAACATGTATACATTTGTGGCACGCGATTCATCTATATAAAGAGGTTTTACTAATTATAAGAAAAGAAGAAATTCATGCAAATAGATCCGGCATAGAACAAGTATATATATATATATATATAGGGTGGGGGGGGGACTTTTAGTTATGTTATACCAATACGTAAGTAGACGATTTTGTCGGTGGAAGGAAAATGATAAATCTAATGGTAGGTGCAATGTAGATAGCTTGCAAAATGTACAAGGAACGAGGACGTCGTCGGATCCGCCGCGATCTCGTTTGCTTCTCCTCTTTTTTGTCTTCTTTATAATTATGATAACTGCGACTACTCTCTCTCTCTCTCTCTCCTACGGAGCAACTTCTAAGTTTATTTGCAGCTTTCATTTGATTTGGTATTCTTTTTCATTTTTTTTTTTTTTTTGCCGGCAGTGAAGTATTTGAGACTCCTTGAGAACTTGTTTAGTAGAGAGATTCACAACTCGGAGATAATAGCACATTAGAGAAAAAACCAATAGAAATAGCAAATGTATTTCCCGAATTCCCGAATCTATTTTAGAGTCAAGAGATTTTTGAGGAAATAACTTCTATCCGCCAAAACGAGATTGAGAGACTTTGAAGGAATCTATTTAATGGGACTGCGATGAAAGTTAGAAGTAATAAAATCTAAAAGTGGAGAAGGGTCCTAATGGTTTTTTTTTTTTTTTGCTATCTAGAGTGGATGAGAGCGTCACCTCAAATCGAAAAGGTTAGGTTCAGTCCTTGATTTTGAGTATCAAACTCATTTAAATTTAATTTCACAAGATTTGATTTTAAAATTCTGCAAAATTGTCAAAAAAAATCCTAAATCTATCGTATAACTTTAGTACTAAACTTTTCAACTTGTCAATTTAGTCCTATAACTTTTAACGATTTGCCAATGTAATTTTTCCTTTGAATTTTGATTGGAAATCGCTGGCATAATAATCTAACAACATTGGTTATTCTATGTGGCACGACTCAAGTTAACATTGACTATTTTTGCAATTTTTTTGAATTTTTTTGAACCTTTTATTCTTTTTTCCCTATTTTTCTTCATTGTTCACCAGCCACAAGCCAAGGTCCTTACGCCCTTGCTAGCCTTGGCACAAGCATTGCTACCGTTGCTATGGCTAGCAAGGGCTTGGTTGAGGCCTATTGAGGGTGTCTAGGCACCTTGCCTATGGTCGACAACCTCCACCGGATATTGTTGAGGCCTAAGCAATTAGCAAAGGGAAATAGAGAAAAAAATGAAAAAAGAAGAAAAGGGGAAAAAAATAGAACATTTAGAAAAAAAAGTGTAAAAATTATCAATATCATTACTGATCATGCTGGAGGACGACCAACATCTATATTAGCGACTACTCACCAAAATTGGTGAAAATAATTACATTGACAAATCATAAAAGGTTTAAGACTAAATAGGTCAAATTTGAAATTAAATAATTGAGTGGCTTCTGCAAAATAGATTTTGGACAATTATCCCTATAATCTATATATCAAAGTTCCACTTAGAAAAAGAACAAAAAAAGATGTCTAAACTCGCCCCAGTGGTCACCCTTCCAATATGGAAGGGGGAGGTGAGGGGTTCAAATCACCACCTTCTCAGGGGAGATGGGGTGGGGACGCGTAAGTTTCAGGAGTGGGTTTTGACTCCCACGCCCTGCAAGAGGCAGAGCAAAAGTCTGAGAGTGAGTGTAGAGTAGGAATAGAGTAGGACTGACAAAAAAAAAAAAAAGTCATTGCTAGGCTAGTGATTAACCACCATAACCTCAAAATTGACAATTATCACAATTTTTTAATGATATTTTACTTACTTTGTAAATTAATTCTTTCTAGTTTATCAATACCATATAAGAGACTATTATAACTTGAGAAGTTTATCCTGCATAGCAAAATAAGCATAGATACTATCGTTTTGAAGAGGTTGCTTAATGTGACATTATGATTTTTATCTTGATGAACCCGATTTCAGAAATTGAAAGTTCTGTCATGTCACACATCATTTTAGGACCGTCGACTCATCCTCCGAAGATTTTTCTGCAAACCGAGATTTTTGGTGAAAAATCCAAAGTAAGGGTATCTTGGATTGGGAAATTTGTAGGGCCGCTTTTGGTCACGTTTTTGGGATTCGAGTTGGACTAATTGGTGAGGAAAAAGGTTGATTATGATGATGTCACCTTGGTTGGATTTTTGGACAACAAATTGAACTCAATTGGAGGAGAATTGAAGGGGAATTGAATGGAATTGATATGTAAATGTCCAAATTCGTAGGCCATGGGGGACACAACATTTTGGACACCTTGGGAGGCTTCTTGAGGAAGCTTGAGGAGAGAGAATTGGTTGAGCATGTGGGCTGACACGGTGGGGGCATGCAATGAGTGAAATGGCCAAGTGGCCTTAGGAGCCACTTTGGGGTCCCCCTCTCTTCAGCTCACTTCTTCTTCTTCCTTTGGCTTTGTTTTCTCCATGTTTGGTCTATTTTGAGCTCCCAAAAACCTGAAGAAACCGGCCAGCTTCCCCCTTGCCCGTCGCATGCTCTTCCGATCGCTGGGCTGCCCCTTGCCACTGCTCACTCATCCGCACGCCACTTGCGATCGTCCCGTCTGTCTCATGTCTCCAGCCGCTTGTTCCGCTCCTGCTCGCAACTGTCCAAAGTCGCCTGGCCACCGTACATCACCGTCATGGTCACCAGAGCCGCCGTTTGCCCGCCTCCTCACCCACCTGGCCAGCAGCTGCCGTCCGCTAGTCCTTCCAACTGTTGTAGCCAAGCCGAGCTGCCCTTCGGTCCAAGATCAGAACCGAACAGCTAGCAAGGCTTGGAGACTTCAAGGCCTGTTTTAGGTCCCTTCTGGGCCTTGGTTGGTGTCGCCGCTAAGAGGTTTATCGCCCGCCTTGGCGTTGCCATCATCATGGACTCATCGGAACGTTAATCCGGTGAGTTTACTCACTTAACTCTGCTTAGGGAGTTAATTACGCTTAAGGGGTGTTTAGATTATGCTAAGTATGTTTAGGTGGTTAGATTAGCTTAGTTAATTATTAATTAGATTAGATGAATGATTAGTTTAGTGGATGGTTTAATTAGTCTAATTATGCAATTAGATTAGTGTAGCATGATTAGACTTTTAATTAATTATTATATTTATTTAACTATATTATATTTATATTCAAATTAAATTAATTTTCGGAATTTATTTAATTATTAATTAATTAATATTTTCCCGGAATTATACCGGGAGAGCCGCTCGTTAAAATTTCGTACTGACCGTAGTGGTGTGGTTAGTTTGTACGAATTGTTTGTTAAATGGTCAAATTGAGTGATGTTGGTGAAATTTTTGTATTTAACTCGAAAATACCGGGTGTCGGGTTGTGATTTTTAAGTACCATAGCAGCTTGTGTGAGTAGTATGGTATGACAGCTCGTGTGAGCCCAATGAAATGTCAACTTGTGAGAGCATTGAGATAAGTCAGCTTGTGTGAGCAAACGTATAAGTTAGCTTATGAGAGCAATAATAAGTCAGCTTGTGTGAGCATCGATATAAGTCAGCTTGTGAGAGCAATAATAAGTAAGCTTGTGTGAGCATCGATAAAAGTTAGCTTGTGTGAGCAATGATCTCAATGATCTATGTCAGCTTGTGTGAGCATTGATAGAAGTCAGCTTGTATGAGCAATAGTGTATCTCAACTTGTGTGAGCAGTAATTTATTGAATTAATAAACTGATGTGTGTCAATAATTCATGCTTGTGTGAGCTGTGATTGATCGGATTAATTGAATTGATGGACCGATGTATGTGTCGGTGGATCACGCTTGTGTGAGCGATCAAATTGATTGAATCGATTGATTAGATCGATTGTTTGGGTTTATGAATTGTACTGACGTGCAGGAAGGAACTGAGGCAAGGTAAGTCTTCTGACTTGTGGCTAGGCCTTTAGGCATATTTCCTTCCTAGTCGGAGTTTAGGGGGTGGACTTGTTAAGATATTGTCTCACCCCGTCGTGGGCTCAATATTTTCAGGTTCTTATACAGTGGTCGTGGAGGACCCGAAGGCCTAGAGTCTGGGGATATGGAGATCGAAGGATTGGTGAACGTGTCTGACTAGTTAGTCATAGGACAGTTCCCTTTTAGTTGAGCTGGTCTTTTGTAGACAGACTGGTGTTGTACATAAACCTGTTTGTTTATAAAATAAGTGTTTTGGTGGTGATTTGATTTCCTATTTCTTTCTATCCCAAGAGTTTGTTGTCAGGGGTATTTATTTGCTTTCGCTTGCGTATTAAAATAAATGGGTCGGCGACGCGTCTTGGGATGTCGCAAATTTATCGACCACCGAGGGATGGGCACGTCGCGAATATATATATCTAATATATTATTTATAATTTTTTTATATAGAGAAAATTTTAAAATAAACGGTGTTAACAACATTAAACAGCTCTTTAGTGAAGAGTTCAAGTAATTTTACATTGTTCTTTAATAACTTAGATTTTTAATGTCTTTTACGGTGTCAATAGTCATAATTTATGAAGGAGAAAAATGTTTTTGTGAGGAGTCCTCATGGCGTCCAAAAAGGCACCTTATGGCATCCTCCTCTAGTATTCGTTCTCTTTTGTCTTATTTGTCATTTTAGTTTTCCATTTGCTAAAATCGAAAAAAACTTCTCCGCTCACCACTCAACACTCGCCTCACTCGCTTTGGGTCACTTGTGTTGCTCGCTGCTCGATGCTCGCTTGGCTTGTTGCTCCCTGCTTGACATTTGATGCTCATTCTGTTCGACACTCACCCCTCTTGACCCTCACTGCTTGCCTTTCTTAGCTGACCTTGCTCATCATCGAACTTATTGGGTCGATACGGTCTTTGGTTGCCCTTTCAAGGAGTATAAAAAATGGAATAAAAAATTATTAGTTAGTCTTGGGTTGACCTTGAAACTGGACCGAACCTATTGGGTTAGTCTAGTCCTCAATCGTTTTTTTTAAGAAGTACAAAAAATGAAATAAAAATTTATTAGCTGGTCCCGGGTTAATCTTGGAACTAGACCAAACCCATTGGGTCGGTTTGGTTCTCGGTCCCAAAAATTGAGGACTAGCACTATGTGGGTTGGTCCCAGGGTTAGAGGGTGGACCGGTCTAATCCGAACCATGCTCACCCCTAGTAAGCAGCCTTGTTAGTGTTGACATGAGTGGCAGTGATCTATATGGAAGGATCCCTCTTGGTCTAGGTGAGCTACCACGTTTGCAAATCCTAATTTTATCTGGAAACATTAATCTCTCAGCTAGTTGCACTCAGTTGTTCCAAGGATCATGGAAAAGGATAGAAGTTATGGATTTGGCTGGTAATAGAATACACGGAAGACTTCCCACTTCCGTTGGGAAAATGACCACCCTAAGTTACTTTGACCATTATGGCAATTTGATTGGGGGAGGAGTACCGAGCTCCATGGGTTCACTTTGCAATTTAGTTAATTTTGATTTATTCGACAATAATTTGACAGATAGTTTGCCGGAAATTTTGGAGAGGGGATTTGAAACTTGTGATTCCCAGAGTTCTCTGCCTAATTTGAGGTACCTGAGATTAGGGTACAATAGGCTAAGGGGTTGTCTACCAAGTTGGATGGGCCAACTTAAAAACCTCGAGGAACTTTCCCTTAACCTTAACTTTCTCGAAGGGCTGATTCCTTCTTCTCTTGGGAATCTAAAGAACCTCACCTATTTGGGCCTTAGTGGGAACCAATTGAATGGGTCTCTTCCCGTTGATGTGGGATAGTTTTCGACATGTCTTTCAATTATTTGTCGGGCACACTATCTGAAGAACATTTTGCGAATCTACGCAAAATCGAGGACTTAGATCTCTCATCCAACTCTTTCACTTTAAATGTCAGTGCCGATTGGATGCCTCCGTTCCAAGTGCAGGATCTTGGCATGGGATCGTGCCAGATTGGTCCGTCTTTCCCTGCCTGACTTAGATATCAAAATGGGATAAACTATCTTGATTTTTCAAATGCCAGCATTTCAGGGCCTGTGCCAAGTTGGTTTTGAGACATTTCTTCCAATCTCATTCTCCTAAACATGTCCCTAATTCGGTTGCAGGGCCAATTACCTAATCCATTGCCACTAGCTCTTGATGTAGATGTTGATCTCAACTCTAACCTTTTTCGGGGACCATTGCCTCTTCCCATTTCTAATTTTGGATTGTTAGACCTCTCCACAACCAATTTTTAGGTGGCATTCCTTAAAATTTAAGCAAATACATGCTAGATTTGTCCTCCCTCGCCCTTTCATCTAACATAATAATAGGTGAGCTCCCAGAATCTGTAGGAGAAATGCAATCGCTTAGGGTCATCAACTTAGCAAACAACAATTTGAGTGGAAGCATTCCCGCTAGCATTGGGCTCATACCTAGAGATACTAGACCTGCAAAACAATTCTTTATCTGGGTTGATACCCGCGTCTTTGGGCCAATTACAACGGCTTCAGTCTCTACACCTGAGCAACAATAAGCTTTCAGGAGACCTTCCTTCTTCATTCAAGAATCCATGGAGCTTGGAAACATTGGATATTGGCAACAACCAATTGAACAACACCATACCTGCATGGATGGCGGAGGGTTTCATCAAGTTAAGAATTTTAAGTTTGAGGTCCAATGCATTTTTTGGAGAAATTCCTTATGAGCTCTCAAGTTTAAGCTCATTGCAGGTGCTGGATCTTGCAGAAAACAATTTGACATGTAACATTCCTTCAAGCTTTGGAGATCTTAAAGCCATGGTGGAAGGGCAAGCTAGAATCAAGTACCTATTTTACGGGAACTACGAAGACACATACTATGAAGAGAACTACCTAGTGACCATGAAAAGCTAGCCCCAACTATATACCAAGACTCTTTCCCTTGTCACTAGCATAGACATCTCCGGAAATAATTTAGATGGAGAATTTCCGAAAGAAATAACTAAATTGGCTGGATTGCACATTCTGAACATATCAAGGAATGGCATCAATGGTCAAATTCCCGAAAGCATTTCGGGCATGAGCCAACCGGCATCCCTTGATCTTTTAAGCAACAGGCTTTTTGGTTCAATCCCTCAAAGCATGCCATTGCTATCATTTTTGAGTTATCTGAAATTATCCAATAATAACTTCTTGGGCAAGATTCCTTACACACAACAAATGATGACATTCGACCCTTCTTCATACTATGGAAACCCAGGACTCTGCGGTGCTTCCCTTAATGTTGCGTGTTTAGCCCATGAACCTGACAAACCAGGGACAATCGAGGATGGTGGTGGTGATGATGAGTTCATTGAGAAGTCGTTTTACTTGAGCATTGGCCTTGGATATGCTGCTGGTATCTTAGTTCCAGCCGTGGTCTTGCACATGAAAAGTTCTGTTGCGATAAGGCGAGCGATCGAACAATAATATAGACAGAAGAGAAAAAAAAATCGGACATTGAATTTACGTGGTTCGGTCGTAAAGACTTACGTCCACGGGGAGAGCAACGACGAATTTCACTATATATCAAGCGATATAAGGAAATTACACACTTGAATCACTCAAGTACTCTCGGTGTTTCACAAGCCCCAATTACACCCAATAACGCATGCAGTGTTTAGCCCCCGAAATTCCTCACAAAATAATCTCTCAATCTCATGAAAGAATTATATGCAAATCTTACCACAAGATTTAATTGGCTTGAACACTAAATCTTCTTGGATGTAATTCACGGACAAGAACGACAAAGAAAATCCCTCCCAAGCACTCGACGACAAGACAATGCTTCAAGATCAATTCTTCATGATCAACAACTTGCCATCCATGGCCACAAGTCTATATATATAGCTCTTTTGCTGACTTCTCATAGGATTTTGTTTCCTATCTTGCCTATTTTAACCAAAATATATCTCCATATATTTTAAACAAAATCCAAGTCCAAGTCAAAGTTGGACTTTCCTATTTTAGCGGCTAAACTTTTCAACACAGATTCGGAATTTTGGGGAGTTGATCTTCGGATCTTCTTTACTTGATTTCGAACGTCTGCAACATATCCAATCCAAAATATTCAGAATTTCGCATTAGGCTCAAACTCGAGACATATTTTAACAATCTCCACCTTGGCTTAACATTTGAGCCAAGTCGCAATTGCTTCACAAAAATTCAAACTCTGCTGCTACTTTCCCATAGCCCCTAATGCAACCTCCTTAACTACAGATAAAACAAAACCATTGTTGCATCCATATCTGTCAGGTTATCGAATACGTACCTTGTCACTATCGGCAGTTACAGCAACCGTTGGCTCTATAGGCTTCACCTCCCTATAAGCACCATCCGTGTTGATCACTTTGCTAGTACCCGTATATGCTTTCTTAGGAGTTTCTGGTCATAGCTCAAGCTGAACATTGTTCAGATCTATTTGAATATTGCTATAATCACTACTAACCAGAAGTACTGGAGACTTGTCAAAAGTAACTTCTCTACTGATAATAGGTGAATTTAACTCCGGGCACCACAATCAATAACCCCTCTCACCTCGTGCATAGCCTAGGAATATGCACTTTCTTACCCTTCCATCGAGCTTACCATCACTCGCTTGAATATAACATGGCAACCAAATATTCTAAGAACAGAATAATCAGTAACGTTATCTGACCACACTTCTTCAGGATTCCAAAATCCAATTGCAGTCGATGGGAATCTATTCACCAGGTAGCACGTCGTACTTAGCGTATCCACTAGAAATCTTTTAGCCATACGAGCACTAGAGAGCATTTTATGGGCCGTATCTAGCAACGTTTTGCTTATCAATTCCGCAAGATATTATGGTTCATCAGCATTAGTGTGATGTTTCACTATACCTTCCTTCATGCAGAATTCGTTTAACAGCTTTGAGTAAAAATCCATGCTACTGTCAGTCCGCACATGTTTGATCGTCTTACCAGTCTCCTTTTTGATCAAAGCTATCAACTGCTTGATTCTAACAATAGCATCAAACTTGTGCCTAAGCATAAATACCTACATCTTGATTGAGTAGTCATTAACAACTGTTAGCATATATCTAGCACTCTCCCTCGAAGGCAACCGCGACAACTTGCGAACATTGAAGTGAATTAACTCTGCAATTTCCATGATTTCTTTGACAGTCATATTGAACTGCACTTTCTGCCGTTGATCTAAATCACAACACCTGTATACATTCAGTTCGTTAGAAACATAACCACATAGCAGATTTCTTTCACTTAAAACCTTTAGGCTTCTCTTGTTAATGTGCCCCAAACGCATATGCCACAATTCAGATTCTCGAACAGATGCATCTGATATCTCTACAGCGAAATTTGTCACTATTTCACCTTAAAGCTCATATAAGCTGATGTGCTTGATTCCTTCCATTATTATCGAAGTACCTCGAACAATTTTTCAGAATTCCACATTCTGAAATATATCATTATCCAGCTGAATCAGGGCACTTAAGGAAATTAAGTTCTTCTTCAACTCTGGAATATGCCTTACTCTAGTCAATGTCCTCACGATACTATCATGCATTCTGATTTTAACATTGCCAATATCGATGACATTGCATTCAGTGTTGTTCCCCAACTGTATTTTACTATCATCCATGCATTAATAAGTAGTAAACCAGTTTCTATTTGGTGTAACGTGAAAAGAACAACTAGAATCCATAATCCATCCATCAAACGATGAATCATTAGTGATAGACAAGACATAATCGGCACTATTAGCTACAACAACAACATTATCTGCAAAATCAATTATAATTCCCTTACCTTTCTCATTCTTCAGCTTAAGGCAATTCCTTCTAAGATGCCCCCTCTTGTCACAGCTCCAACAGACAACATCACCGGTCCTATACTGACTACGCCTGTTTATATTAGTACTACTCTTACCCACACTTGTTCAAGATCTTCCTCTATTTTCACCTATTAAAACAGCAGATACATGTGTTAGGAAAATCCCTTATGATATTTTGATGATGACAAAATAAATCAAAGACTACTAACTTGTTTAATGGTTGAGTAATAGATTATGCAGCTAATAGAACATATAAAGGATATTGTCGAAGTCTATGCTTGCAAGAACCAGGAGATAGACTTTATGTTGGAGCTGAACTTATTCAAACCGCGTTCAGACCTTAAGGCTAAATATGTTTAAAAGCAAAATATGTTCAGAGTTATGTCCAAATTGTAAAGTCTATTTCAGACAGAAGACTCTCATACTTTACTTCAGATGGAAAACACTCAAACTTTACTTTCAACAGAACACTCTCAGACTTTACATTCAGAACAAGACACAAGTCTAGAACATGACAAGGTCCAGAATGAGACATAAGTTCCGAATGTAACAGATTCAGAATGAAGCATGTTTAGAATGAGACAATTTGACAGAACGTAACACAAGCCCAAATGTATAACATCTAGTGATCTGGTTTGGATTCTACATCAAGATAAATTTGATTGACTCAATCTAATTTATTGATAGCTAGATCTTAAAGATAAGAACTTTCTATACGAAGAAGTTGTACTTATGGAAACCAAGATTTTGTTTGTATAGGCGATTATAATCAATTTGGGATTCTACTTCTGTCATTCAATGGCTACTAAATCTTCTAGATACGGATCCATCCAATGGGTAGATTGGAAGACGATTTTCTAGTTACTGTCCAACGGCTAGTTTGGAAGTGGAGGAGTATTTAAGGAGATCAAGGACCGATGAGCAAGTAAGAAACAGAACGTGGAATTTATAATTCCAAAGTGTGAGCGAACTTTGATCACATACTTGTCTTCGTGAGCTTCAACGTTTGTGATCGAGAGAGAAATACCAAAATAGTGACTTAGTGAGATAGTGTGATATACCACTGAGTGTTTGTACTCAAAGTTGTAATCTCTTATTGATCGTATAGTGGAATTCAGCTAGAAGGCTGTTAGCGTGGGAGAGTGGACGTAGGCATGATCTAAGTCGAACCACTATAGATTTTGTGTGCAACATTTTCTTTCTAAATCTGTTGCATACTTACAGGTTATTTCAGAAGTCTGTCTTATCACATAACAGATTCTGAACATCTACCAGAAGTCTGGTGGCTCGTTTAGTCAGACTCTGATTCTTATTCAGAATTTACTTGCAACCTGTTTTATTTCGCATTTATTTGTCAAGATTTCTTTTTAACACCTATCCACCCCCTCTAGGTGTTCGTACTAGCACTTTCAATTGGTATTGAAGCCAAGTGCTCGTTTTATTGAAGTGTTTTTATTTTTAAGCTAAAGATCTTCTATGACTAGTATCTTGGCACTAGGACTTATGGAAGGGCAAAGCAATACCATGCCACCCTATTTCGATGGAAATGAATACAACATTTGGAAAAACAAAATGAAGGCATTCCTACGATCTAGAGATCCCTTGCAATGAGATGTTGTGGAAAAATGAATCAATCCCACTGCTATGTCTACATCAAATAAGAATGGCAAAGACAAAGAAACCAAACTCCCTACTCTTATGTCTCAAACGGAGATATCTAAAGGAGAAGCTCTTGATGCAAAAGCCATTTATTCTTTATATTGCGGATTGTCACTTGCTGAATATAACATAATTTCTTCATGTGAAATAGCCAAAGAAGTTTGGGATAGACTTCATGTTATTTATGAAATCGTGTAAAAGAGACAAAAGTAAACTTATTGCTTGGAAAATATGAATCATTCAAGATGAAGCTAGGAGAGTTGATTAGAAATATGTTCAGCGGTTTTACAGAAATTGTAAATAGTTTAGCATATCAAGGTCAGCCACTTTCTGCCTAAATGAAGGTCAACAAACTTTTGCGAGGTCTCTCAAAAGATTGGAACCATGTTAAGACCTTAATCCGAGAGACTTAGAGGATTATGCCACTTTTTGTTGATAAACTAATTGGCACTCTTCAATCCTACGAAGTGGAACAAATCAACGACGAAGATCCCGAAGGTAAGAAGTCCATCGCTTTAAAATCTAACGTTGATTTTGATGATACATGAAAGAGTTAGCAAGACCACCTAGAGGGGGGTGAATAGGTGATCAGAGACGTTTACGCAAATCTTAACAAATTCATTTGTCTTTTAAGAATGATAAACTAAAAACGTAAAAGACTATAGACAATTATATAGAGCTGCGAATTGAAGTAAATAGATTAAGGATAGAGAATCAAAACACAAGGTTTATAGTGGTTCGGCTTAGACCAAGCCTACATCCACTCTCCCGTACTGACAGCCCACCAGCTGGATTTCACTATGAACCAAAAGAGATGTTACAGTCTCACGTCCTTGATTCCACAGTGTAGAGACTCTGCTACACTTCTTTAAGGTTTTACAAGTATCTAGTCTCTTTTTTGAGTACAAATTTTAAGCTCAACTATTGAAACTGCAAAGAACAAGGAGTTTTAGACTTTGGAATTTCTCTATCTCGCACCCACTCGAATAACTAGAGCGTCTTCCTTATATACTCTTCCATGCATTCATAACCGTTGGCAACTTCTAAAGGAGTTCTTCTAATCTATTCGTTGGATAGAACCAATTAGGGAGATCTCGAGTTATTTAAGGAATGTGATGATAGCCCACCAATTCTGCTTGCCCATACAATTAGGATTTAGGTTTTCATAAGAAGAACCTTCCAAGTATACTTCGCCAGTCAAGAGATCTAATTTATTCAAATTAATTGCAATACGAATAATAGATCTTGAGTTGCCATCTACAATCGTGAGATCTTCTTCAACCGCATGAATCAAATCCTTAAAGATATACTCGCATCTGGGTAAGTCTTCTTCAATGGATAATACTTGTCTTCATCGGTCTGAAAACTGTCAATGAGGGCAGACTTTAAATCTTGAGTTTGGAGGTTTTAGACTTTGATGGTAGAGGCTGGAAGTCTTTAGACGAGATTGATGGAAATGTTTTGTCCGCTTCAAAACAAATAAGGAAGTTTTCTTCAATAATCTCCCCCTTTTTTATGGTGACAAAACTTTCCTGTAGATTTGGATACTTTTGACCTGCAAGACAATACTCAAGCAAACAAAGATATCTCATAAAAGATAAGTGAATTAGGATAAAGATAGTATCGATTATGCATCCATAGAAAAACGAGTTAGTCCTGTAAAAACAACTATCTTTACCATAATCATCAACATAGCTTAAGATACCGCACGCATTAAAAAGATAAAAACAATCCAAATAGTCCAAACCAGTCCAAGTCACAAGCAAACAAAGATAGGTCCAAAAACCAAAAGTCAAAATCAAAGATAAATCTACACCAACTTCTCCCCTTTTTTGTCAATAGCAAAAAGGTAGAGAATATAAAGAGAATTGGATAAAATTAAGATTGTTTGGGAATGCGAACTAGCTGAAAATCTCCCATAGACTTGACAGTCTCCTTCAGCTTTCTCAGATCCTCCTTCAGTTGCACTAACTCCTCACCCTTTGCAGTTGCTTGAACTTGAAGATTAAGGGCTTGAACTTGGTCGTGCAAAGAAACTAAAGTGGCTTGATGAAAATTCTGCATGGTCTAAAATTCATATCCCAGGGCATAAATCTGACCTTTGATCTTCATAAGAACTTCAAGCAATCTTTTAAGGTTTGCTGAGTTGTCAGTTTGAATGCTTGCTTTAGCATGATCAGTTTGTGGAGTATGGGCAGATGATGGAACTTTAGTACGAACATCGAGACTTGGAGATAAAGCCTCATTACCATCTTTAGGAAAATGAGAGGCATATACATCCTCTGGATCGACAGGAGAACGACTAACATCATTACTTGTAAAAGCAAGTGAAGGAGTACCTCTTTTATCAGCAGCTCCCCTTGTTTCAGTACCTTCAGGTGGAGAGAAGTACTCTTCTTGCTCTGGCTCTTCTTCAATGTCACGATGATGTGGTCCTTCTTCCTTTGCTGGAGAATCACCATGACTTTCTCCTTCTGTTTGTTCTCCTCTTCGCTCTTCTTCTGCTGTTCTTCCTTCTTCTTCTTTTTTCCTCATAATTTCCCTCTCTCCTCTTCTTTGCTTTGTCTCCTCTCTGTCTTGGTTCTCTCGATCCTCTGTCTCAGGAACAAGACGCTGTAAGTTCTTTAAGGCAAGAGCAGAAATAGTGATGTCATCCTCATTTTCTTCATCCTGCAAGATGAGTGCTCTCATTTTCTTAGATGGAGCTGTCATGGGCTCCTTGCCTTTCCGTTTTGCAGCCATAGGGTCTTGACGAGTCTTGACAGGGGTCTTCACCTTAAATCTCTCTAAAGCCTTATTTAGCTCCTTCAAACGCATCTTTGAAACCATCTTTAGTCCCACCACCATCGGATCAATGGTTTGAACACATAGAATGTTGGGAGGCTGAATGTTAAGATGTTTGAATAGCCGAGTAACAAGAGCATAATAAGGGAGCTGTCCCTTGTCCTTTACCACCTATACATGTGAAACATGATGGTGTGAGGAAGAGAGAACTTGTAACCAATGTTGATGGCGTACATCAGCTTTGCTTCAGAATTGGAGACATCAGTCTTTGATGTGGATTTGGATCTGAGACAATTAATCATAATCTTATGGAGCATGATATTAGAGGCATTCTGTGAAAGCTAGTATAAACAACTAGGGGGGGTGAATAGGTATTTAAACTAAACCTTGGCAAATATATGCGGAATAAAATAAACTTCGAACAAAACAAAGGAGTTAAGGAAGAGAATAAGAATACAAGATTTATAGTGGTTCGGCTTAATCCAAGCCTACGTCCACTCTCCCACGCTAACACCTTCTTGGCTGGATTCCACTATGCAATCAACAAGAGATTACAACTTTGAGTGCAAACACTTAGTAGATCACACTATCTCACTAAGTCACTCTTTTGGTATTTCTCTCACTATCACAAATGTTTAAGCTTTCCAAAGACAAGTGTATGATCGAAGGTCGCTCAGACTTTGGAATTATAAATTCTACGCTCTATCTCTTACTTGCTCATCGGTCCTCCATCTCCTTAAATACTCCTCCACTTCCAAACTAGCCGTTGGACAGCATCCCGGAGAATCGTCTTCCAATATACCCATTGGACAGCTTTGTATCTAGAAGATTCGGTAGCCGTTGAGTGACAAAGGTAGAATCCCAAATTGATTCTGATCGCCCATACAAACGGAATCTTGGTTTCCATAAGTAAAGCTTCTTCGTATAGAAAGACCTTGTCTTCAAGATCCAATCGTCAATCAAATAGATTGAATCAATCAAATCAATCTTGATGTGGAATCCAAACCAGATCACTAGCTGTTGTATGATTGGGCTTGTATTACGTTTTGTCGAATTCTGGATGTAAAGTCTGAGAGTCATAGACTTTACAATCTAAGTCTGAGTGCGCTAGACTTTGCAATCTGGGTCTGAACATATCTGCTTCTGAACAAATTTAGCTTTAAGGTCTGTACCCAGTTCAGCTTCAGCATAGAGCCTGTTTTCTAGTTCGTCATTCACGTTCAATCTGGAATTATTCAGAGTGAGCAGACTTCTGATGTAGAACAGACTTTGACACTAAAGTCTGGTAGTCTTCAGACTTTGAGTCTTGAGTCTGGCAATCTTCAGACTTTGAGTCTTGAGTCTGGCAGTTTTCAGACTTTGACACAGAAGTTTGGAAATCTTCAAAATATACTCTGGACATATGTTACGTTCAGTCTTCTGGCCGTCTTCTGACTTTGATAATATCCTCTACATGTTCTATCATCTGCATGGTCTATTACTCAACAATTAAATATGTTAGTAGCCTTTGATTTATTTTGTCATCTTCAAAACATCATAAGGGATTTTCCTAACACATTCATCCTCAAATACGAAATTCGGCCTTCTGCAATTCTATATCGAACAAGCTCCATAGTAGCATGACCAATAGACATACTGATTGATTGGAAAATCCCTCTCTCCACTCCATTCACATCAGCCAGAGTGTCCATGTCAACCACATAATCCTGGTTTCTAACACTAAAGGAAAATCTATTCGCATCTAAAAAGCTTAGATTGGAATAGAAATATGCGGTAAGTTCCGGATGAGCTATAGTTGTCTTAGAGCAGAATCATTCAAGCTGAAGTAAAGTAAATTTCTCCCGTAACTTGACATTCAGCGAATCGAGGAAATCAAAATCCACACTTCTTGGGTTCATCACCCCTCACTTCAGCAACTTAGAATAAACTCGCTTGTGTTCCTCAAAACGAAACAGATCTGTTCTTCTTCCTCGAATGTTTGCAGCAACACCCATTCTAGACTTAAAATGAGTGAACATCTTTTCATTGTCATCTTTTTCCTTAGGTTGATTAACTCCTCCAAAACGTGGATCACTTGGGAAATTTGCAAAAGCCTTTTTTGCCGAACCAACAGGAGCAATTTCCAAACGTTCCATCGTTCTTAAAAAATCGTTTTGATTTCGGTACTCATTTTCTTTCAGAAATTCATCAATAAAGGTCATTACAGAATCACTTTCCTTCAAGGCAGTGTAGAGTTTGAAATTAAATACAGGCTTAAGAGTCCTTACAGGTTCTACATCTTCAATAATTTCTTCCTTTGCTTGTTGTTGCTGAGGCTCCTATGGTCTAGCCTGAGAAGAATGGTGCGGTTGAGAATGTTGTGAACTCTGCTGCTACCTTGGAGAGTCTTCTTCCTCGATCAGATCAAAGTGTGTAGACCCTCACGAATATGCTGTGGTCTCCTACTTGCAATCCTTGAGAACTTTCTTTGGGAAGACATTATCACAGTCTTTGAGAGATTTTTCGAACTCGATTCGCAAGAAATATGAAAACTTTATGGATTAAACTAGAGAGAAAAAGTAAGAAAGTGAAGTTCTGTGCTCTAGGGTTTGTGTGTAAAAATGAAGAAGAAAGACAGTAGATAAAGCAATCGAAACGAGGTATACGGATCGTCATAAAAGGAAAAATAAAAATACCTTTTCAAAAATGAATAATTGCCTTTTTGAAAATGGATAACTCGCTTCAAAAACTTGGAAAGATTGCATCAATCAATTTGCGGTAAATAAGTAATCGTACATTCGAGTTTTTATCCGAAATTTAAATTACTAGAACCGAAATAATTTACAGTCGTAATTCTTAATCTTTTGAGTTTGAACATCTTTATACTTTATCCCTGAGTTTGAGCTTCTTCAGACTTTAAGAGATAAGATGTTAAGATTGGAGCGAATAGACTCAAATAAACTTTTCTCCAGTGGCTTTGTAAATATGTCCGCCAGCTGATTCTTTGAGTCAATGGATTAAATCATTACTTTTCCATTTTGAACATGATCTCTAATAAAGTGGTGTCGAATCTCTATGTGCTTTGCTCTTGAATGAAGAATTGGATTCTTTGTGAGATTAATCGCGCTGGTGTTGTCACATTTGATTTTGGTGCATGAGTCTTCGATTCCAAAGTCTTTTAGTTGTTGCTTTATTCATAAGATTTGAGAACAATAACTTCCAAGAGCCACATACTTTGCTTTTGCTATTGAAATAGCTACAGTACTTCGCTTTCTTGAAAACCAAGATACTGTCTTGTTACCAAGCAATTGACAAGTGCCGGAAGTGCTATTTCTATCAACTCTGCAACCTACTAGATCTGCGTCTGAATATCCAAGGAGAGTAAATTCTCATTCTTTGGGATACCAAAGACCTAACATAGAGGTTGTTGTAACGTATTTGATGATGTGTTTCGCAGCACTTAGATGAAATTCTTTGGGATTTGATTGAAATCTGGCATAAATGCAAACATTAAACAAAATGTTAGGTCTAGAAGCAGTAAGATAAAGAAGTGAACCAATAATACTCCTATAGAGCTTCTGGTCAACTTTCTTCCCTCCTTTATCTTTGTCCAGCTTCGAAGAACTTGACATTGGTATCTTAGTCTTTTTGCAATTCTCTAAATCGAACTTTTTAACAAGTTCTTTCGCATATTTTTCTTGGTGAATGAAAATTCATTCCTTCAATTGTTTCACTTGTAGTTCGAGAAAGAAGGATAGTTCACCCATCATGCTCATCTCGAATTCATCCTGTATAGACTTAGAGAATTTATTGCACAAGCTTTCGTTAGGTGATCCAAATATAATATCATCAACATAAATTTGAATAAGTAAAAAGTTTTTACCTTCTCTTTTAATAAACAAAGTAGTGTCCACTTTATCTTTGATAAAACCATTTTGGATTAAAAACTTACTTAACCTGTCATACCAAGTTCGAGGAGCTTGCTTTAAACCATATAGAGCCTTGTTCAGTCTGAATACAGAGTCTAGTTTCCTTGGGCTTTCAAAACCTGGAGGTTGTTCCACATAGACTTCATCTTGGATAAATCTATTCAGGAATGCACTTTTGACGTCCATTTGGAATAACCTGAAATTCTTATAAC
Organism: Eucalyptus decipiens; assembly: GCA_014182575.1. NCBI lineage: Eukaryota > Viridiplantae > Streptophyta > Magnoliopsida > Myrtales > Myrtaceae > Eucalyptus > Eucalyptus decipiens. Next base: position 3,501,314 of record CM024613.1, on the reverse strand, counting down.
AAGCAAAATCAAGTAATAATCTAATTATTTCTAACCTTACTATTGGTGCGTAAGTCTCATCATAGTCTATCCATTCTTCTTGCATATATCCTTTGGCCATGAGTCTTGCTTTGTTCCTTACCACTTTTCCTTTTTCATCTACCTTGTTCTTGAAAACCCATTTAACTCCAATAATAGATTTACCTTTTGGTTGAGGAGTTAATTCCCAAACATCATTAACATTGAACTGCCTGAGCTCTTCTTGTATAGCTTCAATCCAGCTTTCATTAGTTAAAGCTTCTTCTATGCTTTTGGGTTCTATTTCAGAAATAAGACCCACATCGCTAGACTTTTCATGCCTTTTGGATCTGGTTCGAATCCCTTCATCAATGACACGAATGATGAGTTCTTTAGGATGACTAGACTTGTGCTTCCAGTTGCTAGTTGGTCTGACAGATTGCTAAACTCCTGCTTCAATTGATTCTTCAACATTTGTTCGTTGTTGACCTTCTAAAGTCTGAGTTGCTTTAGGGGAGGCAGACTTTGTAGAGTCTGGAGCAGGTTCAGATTCTTCAGGTTGAGTTTAGATCAATTGATTTTGCAAAGAGTCTTGAAATTTGACATTCATCAACTCTTCCACAGACTGAATCTTCTTGTTGAATACTCTCTGTAAGCTTTGCTGGAGGTTGAATATCCCAGGATTCGTTTGATTTTTCTTCAAACTTACTAATTCGATTATTTACATTTTTCAAGATAAATCATTTGCAACCAAACACATGAAAATAATAAACAATTGGCTTCTTTCCTTTGAATAATTCATAGGAGTTTTCTCTAGAATAGGCCTTAAGAATACTCTGTTAATTATATAACATACTGTAGAAACTGCTTTAGCCCAAAAACGAGAAGAAATACTACTTTCAATTAAGAGAGTTCTAGCCATTTCTTGTAAAGATCTATTCTTCCTTTCAACAACTCTATTCTGTTCAAGAGTGTATGGAGAGGAGAACACATGCTAAAAACTAGATTCATCACAGAATTTAGCAAAGTCTTGATTTTCAAACTCTTCTCCATGGTCTGTCCGTATGCTTGAAATAACATATTATTTTTCATTCTGCACTTTCTTGGCAAAATTTGAAAAATGAGAGAAGGTATCAGACTTATTTGCCAGAAAGTAAACCCAAGTAAATCGTGAATAATCATCCATTATTACTAGGCAATATCTCTTTCCTCCAATGCTTTGAGTTCTAGTTGGTCCAAAGAGATCCATATGTAGGAGCTATAACACATGATTAGTGGAAACTTGATTTATTGGTTTAAAAGAGCTTTTAACCTGTTTTCCCAACACACATGGTGTGCATAAGTCAGATTTTTGGTATTTCAGGTTGGGTAGTCCACGAACAAGCTTCTTGGAAGAAATCTTGACAATTTGCTTCATGTTGATATGGCCAAACTTTTGATGCCAGAGATTTTCTTCATCTTGAATTGATATTAGGCGTTAAGATCTTTCTGGTTTGATATCCAAAAGATAGATTTACTGGTTTCCGAACATATTCCTTCCTGAAAATTGATTTTGAATCCCGTGTCGCATAGTTGGCTTATGCTGAGTAGATTGTAATTTAATCATTCCACCAAGGAGATATTGTTGATCGTGAGGCTTCCAATCTTTACCGTTCCGCATCCGACAATTCTTCCTTTGCTATTTCCACCAAAAGAGACTTTTCTTCCATTTGTTTGGATGAGCTTTATAAAACAACTTGAATCTCCTGTCATATGTCTTGAACATCCACTGTCCAAGTACCATTTGACATTTTTCTTGATAGTGACCTGCAATGAAAAAAGAAACTCAAGTTTTCTTTGGTACCCACACTTTCTTGGGTCCAGTGGAGTTAGTGCAATATACGGTCTTTGCCCAATTCTTCTTAACAGGTCTCCAAACCAAGGGATATTCTTTCCAAAGTGTTCTGAGTTGTTATACTGAGAACATTTAAGAGCACTTTGGCTAACGGGTTTTACAAAGGCTTTTTGAAAATGATTTCTATAAAAGGCTTTTGTAGGTCTTTGTTTGATTCTTTCCTTTACTTTTGGAAAATCAATTAGAGGAATGGTTTCAGAAGTCATTCCTAAGCCTGATTTGTTAAAGTAAGGTATTTGTACTGAAAGAATCTTTTCCAATTTCTTAGATCCTATAGAAAACCTTTTTAAAATATTTGAAATGTCATTTTTTAAACAAGTATTTTCTTTTGAAAGAAAGTCTGCATTTTCTTTTAGAACAACAAAACTTTTGTCTAAATTTTTAACCTTTTCTTTGCAAGAGTTTTCCTATTGCTTCAGTGTAGAATTCTCTCTTTTTAGTTTGGAAATCCTCTTAAGAGAAGTTTTGAGGCTAAGACAAAGTTCATTAATATATTTCAAGACTTTAGTTAGGAATTTTTAAATTACTTACCTTGATTTCACTGTCTGAGTCTAAGTTTGTATCTGTCTCAGAGTCTGAGTCTGATTTTGCCATTAAACAAATATTAGCATGATCATTATCACTCTCTTCTGATCCAGTATCACTCCATGTTTCTGCTTTGAGTGCCTTTATATATTTCTCAGCTTTTGCTTTCTTTTTCTTTAGCAAAGGACAGTTGGGTCTGATGTGTCTTTTTTTCTTGCATTCAAAATAGATTACATCTTTATTGGATTCTTCATCCTCAGCTGATTTGTTTTGGAACTTTTGAGAGCTTTACTTCTTCCAATTGAATCTTCCCTTTTTGTTCAGTTTCTTGAACCTTTTTATCATGAGAGCAAGCTCTTCATCGTCCATATCGTCTTTAGAGTCTGTAACATCAGAGTCATTATTAGATTTTAAGGTAATAGACTTCTTACCTTTAGGATCTTCTTCTTCATTGATTTGCTCCACTTCATAGGACTGAAGTGTGCCAACCAATTCGTCTACGGAGAGTGGTATGATTCTTTGTGTTTTCCTTATTGAAGTCTTTATATGATTCCAATCTTTGGAATGTCCACGCAGCAATTTGTTAACCTTTATGGGTCTTGAGATTGGTTGACCCTAATACTCAAGACCTTTACAATTTCTATCAAACGACTAAACATGTCAGTAATATATTCTCCCGTCTTCATCTTGAAAGCTTCATACTGTCCAAGTAGAATATTGATCCTGATTTTTTTCACTCGATCAGTTCCTTCATAGGTAACATGCAGCCTATCCCAGACTTCTTTAGCTGTTTCACAAGAAGATATTCTGTTATATTCAGTAGGAGATAATGCACAATATAATGAGTAAATTGCTTTTGTATCAAGTGCTTATCTCTTGGCTATCTCTTATTGAGTCATCTCGCTAACCTTTGCAGCTTCTTTTCCCCTTTTTGAGACTGAAGTAGCTTTAGGAATGATTCATTTTTCTACCGCATCCCATTCTAGAGGATCTTTCGATCTGAGGAATGTTTTCATCTTATTTTTCCATATACTGTATTCCTTTCCATCGAAATAAGGTGGTCTGGTGTTGCTTTGGCCTTCAACCAATCCTGGAGCCAACGTACTAGCCATGGATCTTTAACTCAGAAATAAAAAACACTCCAATTGAATGAGTACACAGGCTCTGATACCAATTGAAAGAGTTAGCAAGACCACCTAGAGGGGGGTTAATAGGTGATCAGAGATGTTTACACAAATCTTAACAAATTAAATTGTCTTTTAAGAATGATAGACTAAAAATGTAAAAGACTATAGACAATTATATAGAGCTGCAAATTGAAGTAAAGAGATTAGGGATAGAGAATCAAAACACAAGATTTATAGTGGTTCGGCTTAGACCAAGCCTACGTCCACTCTCCCGCACTGACAACCTACCAGCTGGATTTCACTATGAGCCAAAAGAGATTTTACAGTCTCACGTCCTTGATTCCACAGTGTAGAGACTCTGATACACTTCCTCAAGGTCTCATAAGTATCTAGTCTCTCTTTTGAGTACAAATTTTGAGCTCAACTATTGAAACAGCAAAGAACAAGGAACTTCAGACTTTGGAATTTCTCTATCTCGCACCCACTCGAATAACTAGAGCGTCTTTCTTATATACTCCTCCATGCCTTCATAACCGTTGGCACCTTCCAAAGGAGTTATTCAAATCTACCAGTTGGAAAGAATCAATTAGGGAGATCTCGAGTTATTTAAGGAATGTGATGATAGCTCACCAATCCTGCTCGCCCATACAATCAGGATCTAGGTTTCCATAAGCAGAACCTTCCAAGTATACTTTGCCAATCAACAATTCTAATTTATTCTAATTAATTGCAATACAAATAATAGATCTTGAGTTGCTATCTCCAGCCGTGAGATCTTCTTCAACTGCACGAATCAAATCCTTAAAGATATACTTGCATCTAGATAAGTCTTCTTCAATGAATAATACTTGTCTTCGTCGGTCTGGAAATTGTCAATGAGGGCAGACTTTAAATCTTGAGTTTGGAGGTCTTCAAACTTTGACGGTAGAGTCTGGAAGTCTTCGGACGAGATTGATGGACACGTTTTGTCAGCTTCAAAATAAATAAGGAAGTTTTCTTCAACAATATAGACACAAAAAATGACATGGACGACGAAGAACTTGCTTTTATGATCAAGAAATTCAAAAAGCTGAATAGAAAATGTAGGAAATTCAGTGGAAGACAATACAAGCAAAATGTCCAGAAAAGAACCATGAAAGAAGATGACGAGCAATGAAATATATGCTTGATGGCCCATTTAGACTCAGACTCAAATTCAGAATCAGAATTAGACTCAGAATCAGAGTCTGACTTAGACACAGACTCATAATTCGACAAGGAAATTGATGTAACTCATTCAGAAATTCCTACTAAAGTTCTCAAGTATATAAATGAACTTTGCTCAAACCTCAAATCTTCTCTTAAAAGGATTTCCGAACTAAAAAAAGGAGAATTCATGGCTTAGGTAACATGATCTTTCTCGAAAAGAAAAGTTTAAAATTTTGCAAAAAGATTTTCTACAAACAAAAGAAAGTTGAGATTTGCTTGTCAAAGAAAATGATTCTTTAAAAAATGAATTTTCAAATATTTCGACAAAATTTTTAAATTGTTCAAAAACATTGGAGCATATCCTTTCCATACAAGTACCTTACTATAATAAGTCGGGATTTGGTTTTAATAAGGAAAGTGATTCTCTAATAGATTTTCCTAAAGTTAAGGAGAGACTTAGACAAGACCTCCTAAGCTTGAGTACAAAAAACATTTTCAAAGGATTTTTACAAAACCTGTTGGTCTAAAAGCCCTCAAATGTTCAATTTGTGGAGACTAGGAACACTTTGAGAAGGAATGTTCTAAAATATGGAGACCTGTTAAGAAAGATTGGGTAAAAATAGCATACTCTACTAACTCTCATGGACCCCAGAAAATATGGGTACCAAAGAAAAGGTGAGTTGTTTTTGCAGGAAATAAAGGAAAAGAAGAGAGAGAATTTGGTAAGGAATGTATTTTTTTTTCTCAATTTGATTTGAGTACATCATTCATAATTCTCATTATACTTGATATTTGATAGATCCTCTTTATGCCTCAGTTGATTCGGATTTTATTATAACCGTATTCTATGATTTGTTTTATTGAAGGAAGAATCGCGTGATTTTTTATTTATTTATTCGTGAGTTGTGATTTGATTTGATATTTTGCTTAGAGACAATTAAGTTTATTTGATTTGATTTTATGTTCTAAGATTTTATCATATTTTGCAAAGTGAAAATCTGTTTTACGTGATATTAATTTATTATGCAAGATATTCTTTCTTAGATACTCAAGAATTTTATTCTCTCTAATTTTATCATGCTTTGACCAAGTGAGAATTTCTTTTTCAAGATACTATTGTGCATAATATTCTCCCTTAAATACTTTGTTATGATGAGTTAAGAAATAATATTTGATTATCTATGGAGATTTTATATTTTGCTCTAACGAAATGGAAGGATCCAAATTAAAGGATACAAAAAAGGAAATGAGTTGATTGTAGGAAATTCTTTAAGGCAAGAATGATTGCGAATCTACACAAATCATGGTGCAATCATAAAAGTATCTCATGCGAAGATTGCAAGTTTGATCCGCAAAATCAGAGGAAGGAGGCTAAAAAATTCTCTTCCTTGTGCAAAGTTTTTGTAAATTATTGAGGAAATCCCTTATGTGTCGTACGAAAGGCGGAGAACGTGAATCCAAAAGAAAGGAAAAGAATCACGATCAAACTCAAAAAGGCAACAAATTGAAGGGGAGTATCGATTAATTATGAAAAATCTTTTTGAATTGATAATGATCTTGATTATTATGTGTTGGAGGAAACTCCTTTAATGTTTTAAAGTTGACAAAACTTATCCAAAGTTTAGTATGAAGACTGCCAGACTTTAGGTTCAAAGTCTGCCCACACTGACAAATTCCAGACTGAACGCTACTGAAGAATGAAGACTTTTCCAGATGCAAGATTATCTTTATTTCTTCAAGGATTCTGTTTGTATGACTTAGGAAGGCTTTTTGGTTGGATGTAGCACCTACATAATTGGCTATCTTTAATGGAATCAATTTGATATCCAAATCTTTTGGAAGGCAAGTAAACTTGGAAAGTATCTACTTATGGAAACTAAGATCCTGATTGTATGGGCAAACCGGATTGACGGGTTTTCATCACAAATCTTCAAACGACTCGAGATCTCATTGATTGATTCTGCCCAACAAGTAAATTAGAAGAATTCCTTTGGAAAGTTTTAATGGTCGAGAAGGCATGAAGGAGAATTTAAGGTGGACTCTCTAGTTGTTCAACAGAGCGCGTGAAAGAAAAATTTCAAAATCTAAAACTTCCTAGTTTCTTGCTATTTCATTCACTAAGCTCGAAGTTGTATACAAAAGAGAGAAACTTATAGTGAGACTTTGTGAGAGACCAGTAGAGACTCTTCACTGTGAAGTCGAGATCACCAAGCTGTAAAATCTCTTTTGATTATTAGTGGAATCCAGCCAGTAGGTTGTTAGCGTGGGAGAGTGGACGTAAGCTTGATCTAAGCCGAACCAGTATAAACTTTGTGTTTTTATTCTCTTCCTTGAACTCCTTTATTTTATTCATAATTTTATCTAACTACTAAAGTCTGAACTCGTTCATAAGTCAGTCATTTTTCTAACAGCAAAATACTTCTACTGAACTTTGCAAAATTTTTTCTTAAAACCTATTAACCCTTCTCTAGGTGTTGTTACTAGCCCTTTCAATTGGTATCAGAGTTTGTGTGCTTATTTTATTGAAGTGTTTTTACTTCTAAAGCTAAAGATCTATAGCTAGTATTTTGGCTCCAAGTTTGGTTGAAGGCTAAAGCAACACCAGACCTCCATACTTTGATGGGAAGGAGTATAATGTGTGGAAAAACAAGATGAAGGCATTCTTGAGATCGAAAGATCTCATGGAATGGGATGTGGTAGAAAAAGGATCAATCCCGAAGCAACATCAACCTCAGAAAGAGGAAAAGAAGTTGTAGATGCCGATGAAATGACACAAGCAGAATTAATCAAGAGACAAGCTCTTGATGCTAAAGCTATCTACTCTTTATGTTATGCTTTATCTCCTGCTGAGTATAACCGAATTTGTTATTGTGAAACAGCTAAAGAAGTTTGGGACATGTTACATGTTACCTATGAAGAAACTGATCAAGTAAAGGAAACAAAAATCAATATTCTACTCGGACAGTATGAAGCCTTCAAAATGAAGCCTGGAGAATCCATCACTGATATGTTCAGTCATTTCACTGAAATCATAAATGGATTGGCATATCAAGGACAACCAATCTTAGGACTAATGAAGGTCAATAAACTGCTGCGTGGACTCTCTAAAGACTGGAATCGCGTGAAGACGTCAATTAGAGAAACTCAAAGGATCATGCTTCTTTCAGTAGACGAACTAGTAGGCACACTTCAATCATATGAAGTGGAGCAAATCAATGAGGAAGAAGATCCTAGAGGTAAGAAGTCAATTGCTTTAAAATCTAACAATGATTCTGATGATACTAATTCAAAAGATGACATAGACGATGAGGAGCTAGCGCTTATGATTAAGAAGTTCAAAAGGTTGAATAGGAAGGGAAGAAACTTCAACTGGAAAAAGCAGAGCACGCAAAATCCGTAGAAAAGACCAACGAGTCAAATGAAACTAGTAAGGATGTGATATGCTTCGAGTGCAAGAAAAATGGGCATATCAGACCTAATTGTCCTCTGTTGAAGAAAAAGAAAGGAAGAACTGAGAAATATAAAAAGGCTCTCAAAGCAGAAACTTGGAGCGATACCGAGTGCGAGGAAAGTGATGAAGAATATGCTAACATTATCTGATGGCCAATTCAGAATCAAACTCAAATTTTGAAATAGATTCAGATTCAGACTTAGGCAAGGAAGTTGAGGTTAGCAATCTAAAAATTCCTTTTAAAGTCTTGAAGTATATAGAAGAACTTTGTCTCGGTCTCAAAACATCTTTGAAAATGATTTCCAAACTAAAAATGGAGAATTCTAAATCGAGGCAACATGAAACTTCTTGGAGAGAAAAGTTTGAAAGTCTGGATAAAATTTTTGTTGATTTGAAAGTAAATTCTGATTCTCTTTTGAAGGAAAATGCCTTTTTGAAAGAAGATATTTCAAAAATTACAAAAAGATTTTCAATAGGATTTGAAAAGTTTGAGAAAACTCTTTCAAGATAAAGACCTTATTTTAACAAATCTAGTTTAGGTATGACTTCGAAACTATTCCTTTAATTGATTTTCCCAAAGTTAATGAAAGAATCAAATAAAGACCTACAAAGACATTTTACAAGAATCACTTTCAAAGAATTTTTGTAAAACCTATTGGCCGAAGTGCTCTCAAATGTTCAAAGTGTAACAGCTCAGAACATTTCAAGAAGGAATGTCCCAAGGTTTGGAGACCTGTTAAGAGGGATTGGGCAAAGGCTATATTCAATACTAATGTTCCTGGACCCAAGAAAATATGGGTACCAAAGAAAACTTGAGTTCTTCTTTTGATCATAGGTCACTATCAAGTAAAAGATCAAATGGTATTTAAATAGTGGCTGTTCAAGACACATGACAAGAGATTCAAGTTGCTTTATAAAACTTGTTCAAATGAATGATGGAAAAGTTTCCTTTGGTGGAAACAATAAAGGAATAATTGTTGGATGAGTAACCGTGAAGATTGGAAGCCTAACTATCAATAATGTCTCCTTAGTGGAAGGTCTGAATTACAATCTACTTAGCATAAGTCAACTTTGCGATACTGGATTCAAAATAAATTTTCAAGAAGGTATATGTTCGAGAATGAGTAAAGACTTCTCTCAATCCTTTACTGAACGAAGGCATGAGAATATTTACCTTCTGGATATAATACCAGAAAATTCTCAGTGTCTTATATCTATTCAAGATGAAGCAAATCTTTGGCATTGAAAACTTGGTCATGTTAATATGAAGCAGATTGCCAAGATTCATTCCAAGAAGCTTGTTTGTGGTCTTCCCTACCTAACTTATCAAAAGTCTGAATTATGCACTCCACATGTTTTCGAAAAATCGGTTAGAAGTTCCTTTAAACCTGTAAATCAAGTTTCTACCAATCGAGCTTTGCAACTTCTTCATATGGACCTCTTTGGACCAACTAGAACTCAAAGTATTGGTGGAAAGAAATACTGCCTAGTAATCGTGGATGATTACTCTCACTTTACTTGGGTTTTCTTTCTGGCATATAAGTCTAAAGCCTTCTCTCACTTTTCAAATTTGCCAAGAAGGTTTAGAATGAAAAATGATATGCTATTTCAAGCAGATGAATAAACCATGGAGGTGAGTTTGAAAATCAAGACTTTGCGAAGTTCTATGATGAATCTGATTTCCAGCATGTTTTCTCTTCTCCATACATTCTAGAACAAAATTGGGTCATGGAAAGGAAGAATAAATCCTTACAGGAGATGGCCAGAATCCTCTTAATTGAGAGCAAAATTTCCTCTTGATTTTGGGTTGAAGCAGTTTCTACAGCTTGCTACCTCATCAACAAAGTGTTCTTGAGACCTATTCTAGAAAAAAACTCCTTATGAAGTGTATAAAAGGGAAGAAGCCAAATGTTTTTTACTTCCATGTATTTGGATGTAACTGTTATGTTTTGAAAAATGTAAATGATCGAATTGGGAAGTTTGAAGAAAAATCAAACGAAGGAATTTTCCTTGGCTACTTAACCTCAAGCAAAGCATACAGAGCCTTTAACAAGAAGACTCAATTTGTGAAAGAATCTATGAACGTTAAGTTTCAAGATTCTGTGTAGAATCAGCTAGATTAGACTAAACTTGAAGAATCTAAACTCGTTCCAGACTTTACAAAGTATACTTCCCCCGAAGAGGTTCAGACTTTTGGAAATCAGCAACAAGCAAATCTAGGAGATTCAACCGAAGCAGAGGATCAATAGACTCTCAAACCCACTAGCAACTGGAAGGATAGGTCAAGTCATCCCAAAGAATTCATCATTGGCAACATTGATGAACGAATTCGCACCATATCCAAAAGGCGAGAAGAGTCTAGTGCTCTAGCACTTGTTTATGAGATAGAAACCAAAAGTGTAGAAGAAGCCCTATCTGATGAAAGCTAGATCGAAACTATGTAAGAAGAACTCAGACAGTTCAGCATCAACGATGTTTGGGAGCTAATTCCTAAACCTAAAGATAAGTCTGTTATTGGGACAAAATGAGCTTTTAGGAACAAGGTGGACGAGAAAGGAAAAGTAGTCAGGAACAAAGCAAGACTCGTGGCCAAAGGATATACGCAAGAAGAAGGAATAGACTATGACGAGACATATGTACTAGTAGCGAGGTTAGAAGCAATTAGATTATTTCTTGCTTTTTCTTGCTATAAAAATTTCAGGTTATTCCAGATGGATGTAAAGAGTGCATTCCTTAATGAATTCATCCAAGAAGAAGTCTATGTGGAACAATCACCGGGATTTGAAGATCTAAGAAAGCCAGACTTAGTCTACAAACTGAAAATGGCCTCGTATGGACTGAAGCAAGCACCTCGAGCCTGGTATGAAAGGTTAAGTAAATTCCTAACCCAAAATGGTTTTGTGAGGGAAAGGTAGACACTACATTGTTCATAAAAAGAGAGGGTAAAGACTTTCTGCTATTACAGATTTATATTAATGATATTATTTTTGGATCCCCTAATGAAAATCTATGCAAGAAATTATCTAGATCTATGCAGGAGGAATTCGAGACAAGCATGATGGGTGAGTTAACTTTCTTTTTGGGATTGCAAGTTAGACAATCAAATAAAGATATCTTTATTCACCAAGAGAAGTATGCAAAAGATCTCATCAAGAAATTTGGATTGGAGAATTGCAAGAAGACAGAGACATCAATGTCAAGTTCTTCGAAGCTGGACAAAGATGAAAGAGGAGACCAGAAGCTTTATAGAAGCATTATCAGTTCTTCTTTACCTTACTGCATCTAGACCTAACATTTTGTTTAGTGTTTGCATCTGTGCTAGATTTCAATCAGATCCTAAAGAATCTCATTTAAGTGCTGCAAAACGCATCATCAAATATATTGCGACTACTTCAAAGCTAGGTCTGTGATATCCCAAAGAAAGAGACTTTACTCTTCTTGGATATTCAAACGCAGATTTGGCAGGTTGTAAAGTTGATAGAAAGAGTACTTCTAGTACTTGTCAACTACTGGGTAGCATGTTAGTGTCTTGGTTCTCAAGGAAGTAGAGTACAGTAGCTCTATCAACAGCAGAAGTAGAGTATGTGGCTCTTAGGAGTTGGTGTTCTCAAATTTTGTGGATAAGACAATATCTAATAGACTTTGGAATTGAAGAATCATGCACTGAGATCAGATACGACAACACCAGTGCCATTAATCTCACGAAAAATCCAATCCTTCATTCAATGGCAAAGCATATTGAGATTTGACACAATTTCATAAGAGATCATGTCCAAAATGGGGAGATTATGATTCAATTCATTGACTCGAAGAATCAGTTGACAGACATATTTACAAAGCCTCTGGAGAAAAATCTATTTGAGTTTATTCATACCAGACTGAATATTTTATCTCCTACTGGTTAAAGTCTATAGTTGGTCAGACTCAGAATGTTCATAAATTACTTCTGTAAGTTAATATCTCTTCAATCCAGGTAATTTAATTTTAGTATGAAAATTTCAAACATGTACGTTGATATGTGAATCATTGCTTGGATATTTTATTTTTAGAAATTATCCTTTTTGAATTTTTAAATTTTTGACAGTTTTTATTTTTGAAAAAGGTAGTTTTTTTTTTTCTTATGATGGTTCGTTTAACCCCGTTTTACTTCTTTTATATACCGTCGAGTCTTTTTCTTCATTTACATCTTCTCAAACCTAGAATACAGACTCTCTGCTCTCTCATTTTTACTCTTAATATTGTTTTGCAAGTTTTCACCTTTTTACTTGAACTTGTTCGAGAAATCCTCTAAGACTGTGAAGATGTCTTTCCAAAGAAAGTCGTCATGGATCGCAAGCAGAGGACCACAGAATATGCCTGACGGTCCTACACATTTTGATCCGATCGAGGAAGAAGAATCTCCAAAACACTCTCCACAGCGTGCTACACAGAATCCTTCGCACCAATCAGTGGAAGAGGAAGTTGAGGAAGATGTAGAACCTCTCAAAACCTTGAAACCCTGGGTTCTTTATAAGCTTTACACTCATTTGAAACAGGGTGGTACTGCTATGACTTTATCAATGAATTTTTGAAAGAAAGAGGATATAAGAACGAGACTCTATTCTTGCGAGCGATGGAAAGATTAGGAATAGCGCCTGAAGGAACGACAGATAGAACATTTCACAACTTTCCTGTTGATCCTCGTTTTAGTTCTTTCAATTAGCCAGAGAGCAAGGATGATGATGAGAGAATGTACTCGAATTTTTAGCCGAGGATGGGCATTGTTGCTGAAATGCCTGGTGATAGAACGGAACTTTTTCGTTCAAATGATCAAAAAAGGGTTTACACCCAGTTGTTGAAAAGAGGGGTGATGAACCATTGATTTTAGCGCGTCCTAATTTATTGGGTAGCTTTTAGGAACTTTTAACGCTTTTGACCTATGGTCGATCATTTTCGAGCCACAAAGTGCATGTTTGACTCATTGGCGACTTTTGGTTGTCGTGAGAATCTTGAGGTTTCAAATACGGACACAGGGTACCAAAATGACAGTGAAATCGGTCTAGTGCCGATTGACAAGAATTGTGCAATTAGATGAAATCACCCACACTTAATCACATACCCTTGTCGAGTCAACCTATCTCCAGTCTCTAATTGGTTTGTGCTGTAATGACCCGTGCTGATTAGCATGGTCGAGCAGCCATTTTTTGATCGAATTCTCAAGTCTATTGTGTTTAGATTCTTTAACGGCCTCACCTGGTAGACTAGTTATCATGTGAGTGATCAACTCAGTGAAAAGAATTATATGCGCGTCAATGAAAAGCCCGACTCATTCAATTGAAAACATAATTGGAAAATCAGGATGTCACACCCTGGGAATTGGACTAGGACCAGTAGGGTTGGGCCGGTCCAAGGTCGATCCATGGTTGACCTTGGACTGATGCTCACCCCTACTGCTTACATTCACAAGCCATCGAGGGAACTTTGAATCAAGAATGTTGGAGCTGAGGTCCAGAATAGTGAGTGAAGTAAAGTTCACCAAACCAGGTGATGATATCGAACTGGATAGGCCACAATTAGACAAATGCAACTCAAACAACAATGGAAACTTGTTTAGCACACTAATCCACATGGAACTGGCCATTGAGAGGTGAATTCCATCAAGCGCAAGATATTTCGAAGAACCAAGACCAAAAATCCACCTATGATTATTATTACTTAGGCCATCAAAGCTAAAAGCAAGATCAAGATAACGCAAGTTTGACAAATTTCCTAGATTTGGAGGAATTGCACCACTAAACCCGGCATCTGACAGGTTCGGGTACCGCAGGTTCTCCAAGGAACCAATAAATCCAGGAAGTAGAATGCCATAAAATTTATTTGAACTCAAGTCCAAGAATCTTAGAGACTTGAGTTGTGATAATGAAGGTCTAATTTCTCCACTCAACTAATTACTGTACGTATCAGGGTTGCTGTGAAGATCAATGCTTATTACCCCTCCAGTCCTCTCATCGCAGCCTACTCCTCGCCACTGGCAACAATTGCTTCCTTGCCATGAGGACAGGTGATTATAAGGATCTTGAAGGCCATTTTTAAAGTCAATTAGAGCTTCTCTATCAGACTCTAAGTAATTACCAGCAGGGGTAATTGCAATAACAAGGCCATAGCCATGCTAAAATGGAGATAGAGAGTATAATGCAAAGGGATGAATCTCTTGCCATCTTGATTAGAAGATGTAAAACTAAAGGTAGTAGTACAAGGATTGGCAACCTAGGACTAGTTTGTTTAAAGTATTGCTTGACAAGTCAAGTGGGATCAGCGGGATAATCATGAGATGTCCAAAGAAAGTTAAAGAGACATGGACTAACTGAGTCTTTCCTAGTAAAATATTCAAGTGTGGAGTATAAAAATGTTCAATGAGTTGAAAAAACTAATGGCATCCATTATATTTAATTTATTGTTTGGTTTTGGAGTCAAAGAGACGGCATTCATGGATTCATTCATATCAACTAATCATCCCATCTCATACACTGGTCTCATTTCTTAACAACTGCATCAAGTTAGCTTTTGAAATTGCTCCTTTTTGACCAACATGATAAGCACGCTTCGTGTGAGAAAAAAGTTCATCTTGAACCCAGTTATATTCATTGATGCCAAACATAAGTACAGGATTTGGAGACTTGAATAGAAAAGTGGGGAAATTATATTTATCTATTCGTAAGTTTAAGTCAAGGAAAAGAAAAGAAGGGGATTTAGAGAGTAGTGGTAGTCTAGAACTGATTTGCAATTTTCTTGCCCATGGATCTATAAATTATTGGAACAATTTCTACTTTTGAAATAAATCATATAAACATTGACAATTGAACTCAAATAAGAGTCACTAATTTTGTGTGAGGTTGTAGTAGCTTTTGACCTTTATTAATTGGTAAGTTGCTTAAATAAGCGTAGATAAATTAATGGAACTGTCGGTAGCTGCGTAACAATTGAATAATCATTAGTAATTAGGGGTGTCTGTGATGGCCCAAGCGGCAGTGCACGGGGAGGAGGGATGTCGGTGCATCCATGTCTTGGTCCCCGAACGTGCGAAAGGAGGGGGCGCATCTCCTGTCCCACATCGCTTAGAGGGGAGTCCTGGGCTAGTTTATAAGACTTGGGTTCTCTAACCTGTGTAATGCGTTTTAAAGCCGTGAGAGTTGAAGGCTCAAAGCAGACAATATTACACAGTGGGAGGCCTGGGTCCCTACAAATGGTATCAGAGTTAACTCCTGACCACGTGTAGGGCCACAGCAAGGGTGCTGTGCTCCCAAGGGGGGGGGGGAGAGTGTGACGGCCTAGGTGGCGGTGCGCGTGGAGGAGGGATGGCGGTGCGTCCGCGCCTTGGTCCCAGGATGTGCGCAGGGAAATGGTGCGTCTCCTGTCCCACATCGCTTAGGGGGGAATCCTAGGCTAGTTTATAAGGCTTGGGTTCTCTAACCTATGTAACGCGTTTTAAAGCCATGAAGGCCGAAGGCCCAAAGTGGATAATATTATACAGTGGGAGACCTAGGTCCTTACAGTGTCACAATGGGACGTGGATCAAATTTTGAACTCATATTTTTATCTATATAGGTTGTATATGAGTAAGAGATTTTTAAAGACCCAACCAAAATCGAGTCTAAAAAGTGAGTATGATTTAAATGAGTCAAAAATGAGTCAAGATTTGTAACCCATTTTCGACCAATTTAAAATATTAAGCGGCCCACTTAACGGAAATCATAATTTTTTTTTTATATTTCATTTTTCTTTTGCTTTTTTTTCTTTTTTCTTTCTTCTTCCTCCTTCCCTAGCCGGTGGCCGACACGGCGATGGTCAACTCGAACTCACCGATCTAGCAAGGTGAAGGCCTCGTTGACATCTAGCAAGACTTGAGCTTGCTGATGTTGAGAGCGAGCTCGATCTCGCTGATTTGGCAAGGCCGAGGCCTTGTTGACGACTAGTGACGCTCGAGCCTTACTGGCATCAAGAGTGTGACATCCTGATTTTCGATTTTGTTTCGATTAAATGAAATGGGCTTTTCATCGACGCGCCTATGGTCCTTTTTCTTTGAGCTGATCACTCACGAGATAACTAATCTATCAGATGAAGCTATTAAGGGATACAAACGTGACAGACTTGAGAATTCGATTAGAAATTGACTACTCGACTGTGCTAATCGGCAAGGGTCAATATGGCACCGGTATAATCAATTAGAGATCAGAGATAGGTCGATTTTATAGAAGCATGCAATTAAATTATGGGTGATTCCACCTTATTGGAAAATTTGCGTCGAATGGCATTAAACCGATTTTTCTGTCAATTCTGTACTCGGTGCCCCTAATTGAAACCTTGATATTTTTACGACAATCGAGAGTTGCCGATGAGTCAAAGATACATAAACATAGATCGAGAATTATCAACCACGGGTTAAATGCGATAAAATCCCTAAAAGCTACTCGATAGGTTAGGTTACGCTAAAATCGCGTCCGATCGAAATTAACCACGAAATTGAACTTGGTTTCGGGAATCAAAAGTTCGAGCGTGTCATGATTTATTTTTAGGACATCGTCTCATCCTTTGAAGAATTTTCGGCGAGGCTGGAATTTTGGCGGAAAATCAAAATTGGCCAATTAAATTCAAGGAAATTCGGATGGGCATTTTAATTGGCAATTTTGGCTACCAAAGTGAGTTGGTTTGTGAGGGATTGAAGGGAAATTAGATTAGGCTGCTACCATAGCATGTTGGACCATTAAATTGAAGTTGTTTGGTGTGAAATTGAATGAAGACCAAGGCAAATTCATAGGACTGAAGGGCTGCTGAATTTTGGCTTGCTTAGGAAGTTTGTGAGGGAAAATTGGCTGCTGGATAAGGTTGAAGACTTTGGGGGTAGCACTCAAGTGTGTAGATATTTGTTGTGGCCTCCCATTGGCTTGTTGCAAGACTTTCAAGCCCCTTGGTCCCCTCTTGTCCCCCTTCTCCCTCTAGTGCGCAACCAGCCTCCCCTTTCTCTTGTAGAACACTTCTCCTTCTTCTTCTCCATTATTGTGTTTCAAGCCTCTAGAACCAACTGGCCTTGCTACTGTCTCGCCGCCTCCTCTTTCGTGACCGCGCCAGCTAGACTCGTGAGCCTAGTCCGCTCGCGAACCAGCAGCCAACGACGCCAATGCCTCTTCGCCTCGCGCCGTCCCTGCTCGGCCACTGTCTCGACTAGGCCACCGTTGCCTGTTCCACTCCAACCACTAGCCCGTTGCCGCTTGCCTCCGCCAGCTGTCTCGGCTTACCCGGGTCCAACCTCTAGCAGCCTTTGATCTAGCCCAACTCAGAAGCAAATTTCAGCTTGGGCTGAGGCTTGTGGGGCCTTTTTCAGCTTCGGTTTGGCCCCCTTTGGTGTTGCCGTAGGCTTGAGTTTTAGTCGCCGAAGCGCCGCTGTCGCCGTGAACCGGTTTGCTCGCTAATCTGACGAGTTAACCTTTTAGCTCTAATTATGGGTTAATTGCACTTAAGGGTGGATTAGTGAGGCTAATTAGAGATTAATGGATTAGTTACGCCTAATTAGGATAAAGATTAGTTAGTTAGATCAATTAGGTGGTTAGATTAGTTTAGTAAGGGATTAATTAGATTATGTAGTTAGTTAGTTAAATTAAATGTAGTTAGCCTAGGTGGATTAATTTAATTAGTTCAATTAGGTGGTTAGATTAGCTTATGTAGATTAATTAAGGGCTTAATTTAAATATTTTGTAATTTATTTAATTAATTATTAATTAGCGAAAATTATACCAGGATAGCCGATTGTCAGAATTTTGTGCTAATCGTCATGGTTGTGTTGGTTTGTGTAATTGAGTGCTAATTTGTGCCATTGGATGCTTGATGATGATTTTTGAATTATTATTTCAAAAATATGAAATTTTGGTATTTAATTAGAAAAATACCGGGTGTCGGGTTTTGACACCAAAAATATTTTAAGTACTAAATCAAATCATGGAATTTTTAAAATGGGAAAGTATCACGCTTTATGGATCGATTTGACTGTGTGACCACACACAATTATTTTACCAGGTGTTTTTAATATGAAGAAAATATGCCAAGTACATTTTTTAAAATTGAGGCATTTACGTGCAAAGCATGATATCCTTGGCCCAGATTGGATGTGTGTGTGATTGCTATTGGAATCCTTCACGATGCGTTTACGCCGGACGATGCTCCTTTGGGAATGCCTCATGTCAACGGATGCTGATCGCAGTGGAGGCTGGGCCGATGCTCCTTTGGGAATGCTGTTTAGATGTAGACATTGCTATGCCTGACGAAGCGGGACGACGCCCGGTTATGCCGAATGACCGCCGACTGTTTAGTTAGCCGTGGCCGTTGGGTTGTAATTAATTGGAACGCTTGAATGATTGAGATATCCGTGCCTGATTATGGGGTGAAATTGTGTGGTATGGAATGGGACGTGTCATAACAATTTGACCTTATAATCGAGACCCCCGTAATCGATTGATATGTGTTATGAGGTGTTCCAATTAATGAGTTACGCTTGATGCGTTTATATATGTGATGTACTAACGTGCAGGGAGGTGCTGAGTCGAGGTAAGTCTTATATGGGGATCGTTTAGGCTGCCTCTAGGTGAATTATTGTCCTAATCGGGGTTTAGGTTGTAGACTCGCTGAGACATTGTCTCACCCCGTCGTGGTTTAAAATTTTCAGGTCCTCAAATGGAGGTGTGCCACGTTTGTTTTGGGTGGCTACGAGAGGTGGAGACCCAGCGTACCGTACTCCCCATGCACGGGACCAATTGGACCCGTGAGCTCGTAGTTACCACCATTTGGGTCGATAAGGGCCTACCTTAGTTGGTACCTCATCAATTCAAAGCGTGGTTCCATCACGGGCCTAATGGTGTTTAGGAGGGTCCCTTTGTCATACCCTGATTCTCGAGCGTGTGCCCATCCCTTGGTGGTCGATAAATTCGTGACGTCCGAGGACGCGTCGCCGACCCATTCATTTTAATACGAATGCGGAAACGAATAAATGCCCTTGACAACAAACACTTGGGATAGAAAGCATAAAACAATTCACAACCAAAACAAGCCTTTTATAAACACCCAAGGTTTATACACAACAGTAGTCTACAAAAGACCGACTCAATAAAAAGAGAACTGTCCTATGACTAGCTATTCAGACACGGTTGCCGATCCTTCGGTCTCCACAGGCTCCGGGGGTGTCGGGTCTTCCACTAAGCCATTAGGAGGGTCAGCTGCACTTTCACCAAGAATGACATCGACTACCACAACGGGAACTTCAAAACCTTAGAGGGGACCCACACAAAATTCATTGGGTCCAAAGCAAAACCACACTTTGAATCGATGAGGTACCCACTGAGGTAAACCCTTCTCGACCTAGACGGTGGTTACCACTAGTTTGTAGATCCAGTGACTTCCGGGATCACGGTAGTTAAAAACTCGTTCTGTCACCCACATCGGCTGACCAAAATGCTTAGGAGGAGATGCCATCTATGGACCTGAAAATATTGAGCCCACGACGGGGTGAGACAATGTCTCAGCAAGTTCACCCCCTAAACTCCAACTAGGAAGGAAATACACTCAAGGGTGGCCTAGCCACACAATACAGAGGACTTACCTCACCTCAGTTCCTTCCTGCACGTCAGTACAATTCATAAACTCAACCAATCAAATCAATTCAATTCAAGCCATCGTTCAATCGAATCACTCCATTTGATACATTCAATACCATCTATAAACTCAATCGATTCGAACACTACTCACCTAAGCTGAAATAGATGGTCTAGCTCACCGAAGCTGCTATAGATCTATATTAGTGTTATTGCTCACCGAAGTCGCTATAAATCTATATTGCTCCCCGAAGCTGATCAATGGTACTTAAAAATCACTTTCAGTGTCAACACCCGACACCCGGTATTTTCTGATTAAAATACCAATATTTCACAACCATCATTCAATTTCACAAAACATCATTTAATTACATAAACTAAACACATCACTGCAATCAATACGAAATTCTAACGAGCGGCTCTCCTAGTATAATTTCCGGAAAATATTAATTAATTAATAATTAAATAAATTCCGAAAATTAATTTAATTTAAATATATAAAATAATATAATTAAATAATACTTAATTTAAATAAATAAATAAAAAATTAATTAAAAGTCTAATCATGCTTACACTAATCTAATTGCATTATTAGACTAATTAAACCATCCACTAAACTAATCATGCACATAATCTAATTAACATTTAACTAAGCTAATCTAATCACCTAAACATGTTAGCCTAATCTAAACACCCCATAAGCATAATTAACTCCATAAGTAGAGTTTAGTGAGTAAAATCGCCGGATTAACATTCCGATGAGTCCATGGCGACGGTAACGCCAAGGCGGGCGATAAACCTCCTAGCGGCGACACCAACGAAGATAGGAAAGGGACCTAAAATGGGCCTTGAAGACTAAGAACCCTTGCTGGCTTCGGCTCTTGCTTGTTGGACACTGGAGTTGAATCGAGCGGCTCGGTTGGCTGTAACAGCCAAGGCGGAGCTAGGCGGGTGGAGGACAGCGATGGCAGACCAGGTGGAGGCGACGACTGGCCGGACGGGAGGCTTGGCGAGCTCGGGGACTTGGAGGCGTTACTGGAGGTGCGGAATAGCGGAGTGACGCTTGACGGGAGGGTGACGAGAGCGGGCGCGAGCGACGGCTCCGGCAGGGTGGACAGGCGTGTGAAGGAGGAGGGGGCTGCTCTGCTCGATTTCTTGGTTCTCTTGAGCTCTCCAAGGACCACAAGAATGGAGAAAGGAGGGAGATAGAGGAGGAAGAAGGTTGTTGAAGAGGGGGGGGGGACCCCAAATGGCCTTTTAGGCCTTCAACACTTGGCCAAAACACTCATTTCTTGCCCCCACCATGTTAGCCTTGTCTTTAGCCACTCTCTCTCTCCTAAAGCTTCCTTAAGAAGCCATTCAAGTGTCCCAAATGTTGCACCCCACCATGGCCTACGAATTTGTGATAATTGCTCTTTAAATCCATTCAATTCCACTTCAATTCCCCTCAAATTGGATCCAATTTGATGTCCATAAATCCAATCAAGGTGCCATCATCCTAATCCACCTTTTTCCTCATCAATTAATCCAACTTGAATCCCAAAAGCGCAACCGAATTTGGGCCTATGAATTTCCCAATTCAAAATACCCTTACTTTGGATTTTTCGCCGAAAATCTTGGTTTGCAGAAAAATATTGGGAGAATGAGTCGACACTCCTAAAATGATTTGTGACATGACAGAACTTTCAATTTCTGAAATTGGGTTCAATTTTGCAGTTAATTTCAATCTGGCGCAATTTTAGCCCGTTCTAATCTACCGAGTAGCTTTTAAGAACTTTTAACGCTTTTGACCCGTGGTCAATCATTTTCGAGCCACAAAGTGCATCTTCAACACATTAGCGACTCTCAGTTGTCATGGAAATCTCGAGATTTCAAATACGGACACAGGATACCAAAATGACAAAGAAATCGATCTAGTGCAAATCAACAAGAATTTTACAATTAGATGGAATTACCCACACTTAATCACATACCTTTGTCGAGTCGACCTATCTCTAGTCTCTAATCGGTCTATGCCGTAATAACCCCTACAGATTAGCACGGTCAAGCAGTCAATTCATGGTCAAATTGTCAGGTCTATTGCGTTTAAATTCCTTAACGCCTTCACCTAATAAGCTAGTTATCTCGTGAGTGGCCAACTCAAAGAAAAGAACTATAGGCGCGTCGATGAAAAACCTGACTCATTAAATTGAAAACAGAATTGGAAAATTAGGATGTCACATCCTTGGATGGTTTCGACGGGGCTACTGTCAATGATGAGTATGTGGAGGTACTCGACCCTTTCGTGGACATCGATATTTTGGTTGATATCGAGGCGAACCAGGGCCCCGAGGTTGAAGAGCCGGGAGTAAAGGTAGCTGATCCTTTAGATATCGACATCCCTGACGGTGTCGTAGTAGACCTAGATCCTAAGTAGATAGGGTTCGGGGTAGGTTTGGCTCAGTAGCTTCTTTTTGAGATAGACCTTTTGTATAAAACGTTGTAGGGCCAACCTGGCTTGTTTATAAAGTGTGTTTTGTGCAATTGGGCATCCTGCTTTTCTATCCCATGTTTGTTTGTTGTCTGGAGATTGTTTATTTCGCTTCAGCATGTGCATAAAACGAATGGGTTGGCGATGTGTCCTAAGAACGTTGCAATTCTGTTGACTAGCGAGGGATATGCGCGTGCCCTGGGGTTCATGGCGTGACAAGAAGAGCTCTAGCTCACTGAAAAAGAAGAAAAATAAAAAAAGAAAAAGGAAAAATAACTAAAAATTATAATTTTTAGAAATAAAAATAATTCAAAATTCGATTTTTAAATTATTTTAAAAAATTATAAAAATTGACCATTATATTTGTATTGTTTGAAAGTGTTTTAGCAATACTCTTTTTAAAAAAAAATCATAAGATATAAGTTTTCTTAGGTTTAGTTAAAAGTTTTTCACATTTTTATTTTTATTTTATTTACTAATTTTTTTATTTTTTAATTTATATTTAAAATTTGATGTGAAGGTTTTCAAGTAACACATATATGAAGAATTTAAAGTGAATTAAATCGGTGGGAGTGGATTGACCTAAATTGAGTTAAATGTTAATGTGTTTCACTAATATTGGTCAGGTATGGGTTATCAAATTTTCATTGCATGAAAAATGGATTAAATAAGTCAACACGAGATGGACTATTTTCGTCTTGATCCACACATTTGACAGCTTTATTAGTTACCAACTTAGCTAAAGTTAATGATTTTATAGAAGAATTAGGTGATTTTTTCATAGGAGCCGGTAACTTTAATATGCTAATATCCACAAATGAATGTTGATGAAGTCTTAAGACGGGTGGTGATTTCGAATATCATTAGATAAGCGTTGATGGTTCAATAAAATAAGCGTTAGTCAAGCTAAAAGTAGATGGTAACCTCATCCATGTGTGGTAAATCATTCGCAATAATATGGGTAATTTGCTATATGGGTAATTTGCTATCACGGAGAGTAATCTTAATTCTATGGTAACTCCAATTACTAATAATTGGTAAATTCTTAGAACAATTAAAAAGTTGGTAAATGAAAGTTGCTATTATTTTTATAAAATTAGTAACTCTAATATGTTGGTCAGACATGTAAAAAACATTGGTAATCTACACTAAAACAGTCAAATTACTGAGGGTCCTTTCCCAAAATTGTTACTGACTCACCAAAAGCTAAATTACTATTGTACTCTCATATAACAGTGGATAATTTATTAACATGATACAGGTTAAATAAGATGCCAGTCAAAGTTTAGTTGCTAACAGGTTTGAATTTTAACAAAGCTTAACATCAATTATCGGCACCGCATAATGTCCTGTATATTCATACACGGAACGCTAATGATCTAATTGTTGGGTCTTATTTGTGAAGCCCTTCCGGGGCTTGTGGTTTGAGGGTCTTCACAGAGGAGGGCAGATGTGGAACCGCTTGAAATGTGCATATAGTTCCAACGACTAATGTCCAGAAGCAGACACCATAAAATATCATAGACAGCAAAAGATGCTCCAAATCTGGCCAAGACTAGTCATCTAGAATCGACAGAAGCAATAAGTTAATTAAATTTTGTGGTGCATCTACATAACAATCCAACTACAAAGAGAGTCTACCATTCCGTGAAGCTTCCCCGAGAGGTCAGAGACCAGTGCCATAGCTCAGGGAGGGAGGGAGGGAGGGAGAGAGAGAGAGAGAGAGAGAGAGAGAGAGAGAGAGATGAAGGTGGTGTGCGTGACGGGAGCATCAGGCTATACAGCGTCATGGTTAGCGAAAGTCCTGCTCCAAAGTGGCTACACCGTCAAAGCAACTGTTCGTGACCCTAATCAGTTCAAGACTTTCGATTACATTCATGCATGACATCGTTTATGGCTCTACCATTCCAAATCATTACAAGAACTTGTTCCAATTTACATGTAACAGGTGATACAAAGAAGACTGGGCACGTGCTTGCTCTAGATGGAGCCAAGGAGGGACTTCATCTTTACAAGGCAGACTTACTGGAAGGACCTTTTGAGTCCGTTGTCGATGGATGTGATGTTGTCTTCTACACTGCATCACCTGTGCTTCTCACCCCCAAAAACCCCAAGGTTCTTTTGCTCTCTCAAAGGCTTGTGTCATATCTCTCAAATGTTCTTTTTTCCTTTGTTTCTTTGGAAACACGGAGTAGAAATTTGCGTTTAAAAATTGTGCTGCCAAACCAGTGGTTTTGTAATTTGTATATCGTTTTGGCCATAGTAATGAAATGCAGAAGTTGTAATAGTCTACATATACGGGACAAAGTAGGAGCCAATTTCAAACTATTAGCAAGAATTCAATGGCCAAAAAGAAAATAGAAAGCTTCAACTGAGGGTTTCTGCCAGGGCAACAAATCTAACTCTTCACACAATGCATTTATCCATATTGTGGTTCTCCATCTCTATATATGTGCTCAACTTCAATAAGTTCAGTAGTTCATACTTGTCTTTCCATGTCTCAAATGGAGCTGATAGATCCTGTAGTGAAGGGAACAATTAATGTTCTTTCTTCTTGGGCCAAAGTCCCTACAATCAAAAGAGTGGTGATAACATCTTCTATGGCTTCAGTTGCATCCAATGGAAAGTCTTAAGACTCCTGTGTTGAGAAAACTCCTATTAGATTTTGAAGTTGACAAAATTTTTCTATTTCTATTCTTATTCTCATTCTGAGGAATACTAGACTTTTGTGGAATTCTATCAAAAGTCTATCTTACATCAGAAGTTTGCCCCACTCTAACGAAGACCAGACTGAACTCAAGTGACGTACGAAGAAATATTTAGACTCAGGATTATTGTTCTTTCTTCAAGGATTCAATACGAGGCTTTCTTGTTGGAAATCTCACTTACCTTTTTGGATATTATTGATGAAATCAATCACGGATTGGTAAAATCAATTTGGAAGACAAGTTTATTTAGAAAAAATCTACTTATGGAAACCAAGATTCTGATTGTATGAACGACTAGGATCATCGGACTTTCATCTCAATCTTCAAATGGCTCAAGATCTCTTTGATTGATTTTGTCCAACGGGTTGATAAAAAGAATTCCTCTGAATAGTGCCAACGGTCATAAAGGCATAGAGGAGTATTTAATGAGGTTTCTCAGGTCATTTGAAAGTGTGTGTGAAAGCTAGAATTCCAAAGTCTAAAACTTCTCAAATCACTTGTTCTTCATTGAGAGTGCTCATACGTGTATTCGAAAGAGAGAGAAACATTAAGGAGTGACTTAGTGAGAGAAAAAGAAACTCTTTACTGAGTAGTCAGTGCTATATTGCTGTAATTCTCTTTCGATTCATAGTGAAATTCAATCGGTAGGCTGTCAGTGTGGGAGAGTGGACGTAGGTTTAATCTAAGCCGAACCACTATAAATCTTGTGTTCATTTTTTCTTCCCTAAACTCCTTTAATTTATTTGTTGTGATATTTTTTCTAAGTATCGCTAAATTTTAAAACATCTTATTTGAGTTTGAATATTTATTTGAAGTCTATTCTCTAATAGACTCAGCTTAAAAGAAAAATATTTTTACTACATCTTTAGACAACTCTGTTTTTACACCTATTCATCCCCTTCTAGGTGTTTATACTAGTTCTTTCAATTGGTATAAGAGCTTTGTGTGCTTACTTTATTGAAGTGTTTTCACTTCTAAGCTAAAGATATTCTATGACTAGTATTTTGGCTCCAGGATTGGTTGAAGGACAGAGTAATACCAGACCTCATTATTTCAATGGAAAGGAGTATAATGTGTGGAATAACAAAATGAAAAAAGGAATCAATTCAAAGGCAACATCAGCTTCAAACAAAGGGAGAGAAGTGATAGAAAAAGATGCTGATGAATACATACAAGCTGAAATTACCAAGAAATAGGCTCTTGATGCAAAAGTAATTTATTCCTTATACTGTGCCTTGTCTCCCACTGAATACTATAGAATCTCCTCCTGTGAAACAACAAAAGAAGTTTGGGATAGACTTCATGTCACTTATGAAAGGACTGATTGTGTGAAGGAGACAAAGATAAATATTCTACTTGAATAATATGAGTCTTTTAGAATGAAGCCTAGAGAATTTATTTGTGATATGTTCAGTCGCTTCAGAAATTATGAATGGCCTGGCTTATCAAGGTCAACAAACTACTGTGTGTGTCATGCCCCGATCCTCGAACGCGTGCCCATCCCTCGGTGATCGACAAATATGCGATATCTCAGGATACGTCGCCGACCCATTCATTTTTATATGCATGCGGAAGAGAACAAATACCCTTGACAACAAAAGCTTGGGATAGGAAAGCAGGAAACAATTCACAACCAAAACAAGCCTTTATAAACACATAGGTTTATATACAACACTAGGCTCTCTACAAAAGACCGGCTCAACAAAAAAGGAACTGTCTTATGACCAGCTAGTTAGACACATTCGCCGATCCTTCGATCTCCATAGGCTCTGGGGGCATCAAGTCCTCCATAGCACCATCAGGAGGGTCAGCTGCACTCTCGCCTAGAACGGCATCTACTACCACATTGGGAACTTCAAAACCTCGGAGGGGACCTACATGGAATTCATTAGGTCCAAAGCGAAACCACACTCTGAATTGATGAGGTACCCACTAAGGTAAACCCTCTTCGACCCAGACGGTGGTCACCACAAGTTCGTAGACCCAGTGACTTTCGAGATCGCGATAGTTAAAAACTCACTCGGTAACCCTCATCGGCCAACCAAAATGCTCAGGAGGAGCAGCCATCTATGGACCTGAAAATGTTGAGCCCATGACAGGGTGAGACAATGTCTCAGCAAGTTCACCCCCTAAACTCCGACTAAGAATGAAATACGCCTAGAGGCCTAGTCACACAAATTAAAGGACTTACCTCACCTTAGTTCCTTCCTGTATGTCAGTACAATTCATATTCAATCATTTCTCGCACAAGCATGAACTACTGACACACATCGGTCCTCTGGATTAGCTAGGGATTACTGCTCACACAAGCCGAGATATACTATTGCTCACACAAGCTGACTTCTACCAATGCACACACAAGCTGACATAGATCATTGAGATCATTGCTTACGCAAGCTGACTTTTATCGATGCTCACACAAGCTGACTGATCATTGCTCTCACAAGCTAACTTATACATTTGCTCACACAAGCTAACTTATACATTTGCTCACACAAGCTGACTTTTTATTGGCTCACACGAGCTGTCATACAATAGGGCTCACACAAGTTGCTATGGTACTTAAAAACCACATTCGGTGTTAAAATCCAACACCTGGTATTTTCGAGTTAAATACCAAAACTTCACAAACATCACTCAATTTCACAATTTAACAATCAATTTGAACAAACTAACCCCATTGCTATGATTAGTGCAAAATTCTAACAAGCGACTCTCTCGGTATAATTTTCGGAAAATATTAATTAATTAATTAATTAATTAAATTTCGAAAATTTAATTAAATTACTATAAAATAATTTAATTTTAAATATTTAAATAAATAAATAAAATAATTATTTAAAAGTCTAATCATGCTTACACTAATCTAATCGCATAATTAGACTAATTAAACCATCCACTAAACTAATCATTAATCTAATTTAATTAACATTTAACTAAGCTAATCTAACTACCTAAACATGCTTAGCCTAATCTAAACACCCTTTAAGCATAATTAACTCCATAAGCAAAGTTTAGTGAGTAAACTTATTGGTTTAGTGTTTTGATGAGTGCATGGCGACGGTGACGCGGAGGCGAGCGACAACTAAGCCTGCAGTGACACCAACGGAGGTTCGGAAGGGCTTGAAAACGGGCCATGAAGATTGAAATTCGAGCCCTCTGAGGGATGAATGAATGTGAATTTCGTCAATGTATTGTTGGTTGATCTCACTCGAAATTGATCACTCTTGAGATACTGACCTTGAGGGGAAAGGCTAATGAGGACAGAACTCGTACAACTAAAGAACTTGACTTGGGAAAACGACTTGACTGTGAGACTTGCGTGAGGACGATCCTGTAGATACGTAGGCCGATTTCAAGGACGTCTAGAAGTCAATTCGCGGATAGAACATAATGGAACGACAGGTGATTCCATTTACTAGGGTCCTAATCTGGGCCTGTGATCTTTCGTTCCCCAACCTTATCCCAACACATTGGCGTTTTGCACGCTTTGCCATACAATGCTTCAAAAGGAGCCATTTGAATGCTCTGCTGGTAGCTATTGTTGTAGGCAAACTCAACAATATGAAGATGTT
This sequence comes from Eucalyptus decipiens, assembly GCA_014182575.1. Taxonomy (NCBI): domain Eukaryota; kingdom Viridiplantae; phylum Streptophyta; class Magnoliopsida; order Myrtales; family Myrtaceae; genus Eucalyptus; species Eucalyptus decipiens. The sequence continues at coordinate 3,472,764 of CM024613.1, read as the reverse complement.
CCTCCTAGTTTCCCTTGAAATCCAAAACGCAAACTCGTAACATGTCTTCGAGAGTTTGAATCGTCCTTTCAGACTGGTCATCCGTTTGAGGATGATAGGCCATACTGTACTGCAACTTCATTCTTAAGGCAGCCTGCAAACTCTTCCAAATGGTAGCTGTGAACCTTGGGTCTCGGTTTAATGTAATCGTCACTGGCACTCCATGCAGACGAACAATTTGACGCACGTACAACTCTACGTACCTGTCCAAATCAAGGTCCTTTCGTATTGCAATGAAGTGAACCGACTTCGTTAATTTGTCGACCACTACCCAAATGGAATCATTACCCCTTTGACTCCTTGGTAATCCTGTCACAAAATCCATTGTGATATGTTCCCATTTCCACTATGGAATCTTGAGAGGTTGCAGAAGTCCTCTCGGCTTACAATGCTGTGCCTTCACTTGCTGACACATCAGACACATGGCGATATGCTTGGCGATGTTCGCCTTCATACCGGACCATTAATAGTGTTGACGCATATTCCGATACATCTTCGCACTGTTAGGATGAATGCTGTAACTGCTACGATGAGCTTTTGATAAGATCTCTTCCTTAAGATCTGCATCGTCAGGTACACACAATTGTCCTCGGAACCTTAATGTTCCATCTTCAGAAACCTGAAAGTCAGCATTCTTCTTTTCGGTATTCTCTTGCAGGATCTTCTGAATCTCTGGGTTTGTCCACTGAAGCGTCTTGATTCTGATATGCACTTCTGGCTTAATTTTGAGGGTGGCCATAAGATTCGAAAGGTGGCCTATCTCAAACTTGAAAACCGAATCTCAAGCTTTTTCAAGCAAAGTCCATTCCTTGTGCACCATTTGAGTGACTGAAGACTTCCGACTCCGCACATCTGCTACTTTATTCACCTTTCCAAGGTAATACAAAATATCACAGTCATAATCCTTCAAGAGTTCCATGCAGCGACGCTGTCTCATATTTAACTCCTTCTGAGAGAATAGATACTTGAGACTTTGATGGTCAATGAAGATTTGGAATCTTTCTCCACACAATTAATGTCTCCAAATCTTCAGGGTGAAAATAATTGCAGCTAGTTCTAAGTCGTGCGTCAGGTAATTCAGTTCGTGAGGCCTTAACTGATGAGACGCGTATGCAACAACCCTACCATGTTGCATCAGCACGTAACCCAGTCCTCTAAACGACACATCACTGTAGATCTCGTATACTCCAAAACCAGATGGGATGGTCAGCACAGGTGCGGTAGTTAGCTTCTGCTTAAGCTCTTGGAAATTACGCTTGCATTTGTCTATCCACACAAACTTCTCTTCCTTTTTCAGTAGTCGAGTCAACGTCGATGCTAATGCTGAAAACCCTTGTATGAACCTTTTGTAGTAACTTGCCAAACCCAGGAAACTTTTGATCTCTGTCACTGTCATCGGTCTTGGCAGTTGATCATTGCTTCAATCTTGCTTGGGTCCATGGAGATTCCTTCGCCTAAAATCACGTGACCTAGGAACGCAACACGAGTCAACCAAAACTCGCACTTGCTAAACTTAGCGTACAGTTCATGATTTCGCAGAGTCTAAAGCACTATCCTTATGTGTCTCCTCAGGACTTCTCAAATACACTAGGATATCATTGATGAACACGATCATAAACTGATCCAGGTATTCCTTGAATACACGGTTCATCAGATCCATAAAAGCAGTTGGGGCGTTCGTCAAACCAAACAGCATTACAATGAACTCATAATGGCCTTATTAAGTACGAAATGCTAACTTTGCTATGTCTTTTTTTTTATCCTCAGCTGGTGATATCCCGTCCTCAAGTCGATCTTTGAAATTATCGACGCTTCTTGCAACTGGTCAAACAAGTCCTCGATCCTCGGCAGTGGATACTTGTTCTTGATCGTCACTTGATTGAGTTGATGATAGTCGATGCACAAATACAATAGACCATCTTCATTCTTCACAAACAGAACTGGTGCTCCCCAAGGTGATGCACTGGGAAGTATGAATCCCTTGTCCAACAAATCTTGCATCTGCTTCTTCAGTTTTTTCAACTTAGCTAACGCCATCTGGTAAGGAGTCTTGGAGATTGGCTCTGTCTCGGGTGCTAGCTCAATCACAAACTTGATCTCCCTCTCTGGCGGCAAACCCAACAATTCCTTTGGAAACACATTCGGAAACTCTTGGACTATGACATCCTACAATTCGAGCTTTTTGAGGGATGAATGAATGTGAATTTCATCAATGCATTGTTGGTTGATCTCACTCGGAATTGGTCACTTTTGAGATACTGACCTTGAGGGGAAAGGCTAATGAGGACAAAACTCATACAACTAAAGAACTTGACCTGGGAAAACGACTTGACCGTGAGACCTGCGTGAAGACGATCCTATAGATACGTAGACCGATTTCAAGGACGACTAGAAGTCGATTCGTGGACATAACATAATGAAACGACGGGTGATTCCGTTTACTATTATTGAGCCCGCGAATGACCCTAGGTTGATCCTTAGTAATCGTGTACTTTAAAATAAGAATCTATCCTCTGTAATTTCATGTAGTTAAGGACGTCCATGTGTCGAGATGTCTTGAATGTGGTTTAGCACAAGTCGTTATGCGTGAATCCTCGAAGCCACCTGTTAGTTTGAGTTGTACCTAAAATGGCATTGGGCGAAATTCACGTGGCAAGAGAACTTAAGATTGGACTTCGAATTATTGGGAATGTCCGGGATAGACTTTGGGTGAAGCTACTTCGATGGTCGACAATGTTAGTTAGGCCGGGTACTTGGAAAAGGGGTTTTCGGATTGAGGAAGTAAGCCTATGAGGACGTGAGCCGGGCAAGGCTAGTGTGGGCCTAAGGCAAGCAAGTGAGCCCATTGGGCCCAAATCAACTATTCATCTTCTAAGCTCATGTCTAAGCCTTAAGCTCTTTCAAGCCCAAATCAATTCCCAAGCCCATTCCTATTCATTTCCAAGCCCATTTCTTAGGCCCACCCATCATTTTCAGCCCTAAGGATAGATTGGTAATTTGTGCAAGGCGGAAATAGTGGCACCCGGGATCTCAGATCAAGTCACATGACTTGCTTTATAAATTAGAGGAGATATTAATTTCAGGTCATAAAATACTTTTTATTCTAAGCTGAGTCATAAGAAACTGAATTGCACTCGACTATATTTATTAAAAAATTTGTTTCCATACACATCGGGAGATGAGGCTAAGGAGGGGGATTTCCACAAAAAACACTAGGAGCCACAAACACTAAAAATCCTGTCTCCTGTTGAGTATGTACATAGAACGACAAGAACAAAACTCTCCCACACGTCGAGCGCTCCTCGGTCACCTTCTAATTTGAAGAAAAGACACAACAAACAAGTGCGAGTTTTTGAAATAAAAACTCAGCAAGTGGGCGGTTAGTCCAAACTCGAAGTTGGCCAATACCAAGACAAATAGGTAAACAAACTATCAATTTTCAAAATCTATGGAAGTCTAATCACCTAGGGGAAGATGACACTCCACCTTGTACCCCTCGCACCTAACTTGGTGTCACGAGGTTCACAATCACCCAGGGGAAGACGACACTCCACCCTGTAGCCCTCGCACCCAACTTGGCATCACGAGATTCACAATCACCTAGGGGAAGATGACACTCCACCCTGTACCCCTCGCACCCAACCTGACATCACGAGAACCCCTGAGAAGTTATTCAACCCTTCTCAGTCCCTTGGAGAGAATATCATTACTCCTCGTCACCCCTCTCCAGGCATCTCGACACCCAGGGTCTCTCATTGGCTCCTTAGCCAACTACACACATTCATAATTCCGCCTTGTTGCAGCACCAACAACTCCAGTATGCTAACAATCACACCAGGGTCTAAACATACATTATTAAATACCACAAGGTATATAAGAACCCTCATTAGAGGCAACAAGTAAGAGTCCAACCTTTTCTTGCAGAAAACTCAGAATCTACTAACATGGACAGAACTAAGCGAAAGCGACTAGTCTCGGTGTTTAAAGCCAAAACCATAGTAAAGCATCACAGAAAACTCTCAAATTTTAATATGTGATAGTAAGGCCCTGAATGAACATTTTTCATGAAGGAAACCAAGTTCAATTCCTTCTATAAAGAGAGCAGAAATGTGATCCATGCAGCTCAAAATTCCTTCCACCGAACAGAACTAACAACTGGGAGTTCTAGCCCATTTTGAAGTTAGAAACTCAGTAAAATGCTTTGAAATTTTGATATGTTCTGCACCTACATGTCTCCTACTACTTTCATGAAGGAAGAAAATCCATATTATAACTCAATAATTTTATAGAAATTCAAAAGCACACTGAGGTCGTGATTTCATGGTACTGAACAACTCACTAACAGTATAAAATCAATTCTTCATGTGGATCGGTTTAACTCATAAAAATCTCAATATAATATATGTCGTAGATCAGGATGTGTTGCCCGACTTTCATGAGGAGGTTTGCTTGAAATAGGACCACATCAAACGCTATAAAATTAACAACCAGAGAGGGTTCAGTAAGTCTAGTTCTAGGAATCTATACTGAATTGCAAACTAAATTGCAATACTCCAATCATATGCAAATCTTAACTCAAGAACACATCAAAGCCAAGAATCCCAGACCACATACAAGGCTGATCTTCAATTAAACTTAATGAAACTAAACCAGCCTTCCCCCGAGCCTAAAAGGAAATGAAATAATCTAATACTTGGCAATTTCCCTTATGACATTACTACCCACGGACCTTGTTGGTTTCCGCTTAAGCTTTGCCTACAGAACTCTTCAGGTCGAGCATTCAACTCGGGGAGGTTCGTATGAAGTCTCTATGTCCCCCGAGCCCCTCAATCACCCCCATCCTCAATACGTGACCAGAACTCAGCCCAAGGGAACCACTCACAGTGCTTAGGGTCCGTGGGTTGCCAACCCAATTAAAATCCGATACCCACATCCCACCAGCAATGGCTGCACAAAATCCAAAATCTACTCTAATCAAGAACAACGTTTCGGTCCTTAATTTCAAGTTCAGCTACCCAAAATTCATCAAACGATAACAAGAATAACAGCCCCTAGAAACATCGAAATTCTCTGGATACAGCAACAAGCCGCTCAAGGAAGGTCGATCCCAGAAACGTGTAACAAAAAAAAAGAACAGAGAACGGAAGCATGCATGCACAACTCCCTATGGTTTACCCATATAGATGGGACTCCAGGAGCGACACCCCGTCACAACTGGACAGCAACCAGCTTCACCGACTACTGATCCTAACCATGGACAGAGCTTTACCAGCCGTCCCCTGCACCCCCATCACAGCTACCTAGCCCTAAACCAATATGCAGCACCAGGCGAGCAAATTCATGAACGCGAGACTACAAGGATAGCTCCACTTGCCTGGATCTTTCATTGGTGGAAGAGGGAGGAGATGTCAGGCGAGTTGGGGGCTTTGTGGCCTGCAGCGGTAACCCTGAACGGGACCGGATAGTGGCGATCTCGTTGCTGGACGAAGGAACGAGGTTAAGAAGGACAGAGATCGGGTCAGGTTTTGGCGGAACGAAGCAAGAACAGAGGAGAGAAGAAATGGGTGTCGCAGCTGAGAGAGAGAAAAGAAAACGCAGGTGAGGGAAAAGAAGAATGGGTTCCTTCGACTGAACATTTGCCCCCCAAAGGAGAAAAGAGGAGAGAATAAAATAAAGAAAAAGAATTGTGGTCTGCCTCACCCCCTCCTTTCTTTTATGTTCTACACTTGGCATCTACGTGGGAGAGAAAGACTTCTCCTTGAATTGTCACTCCAAGCATGAGGTGGTCATGGCCAGACTAGCATAACATGAATTTTTTTTTTAACCTAAGAAATGACCTTAGTCTTTAATATGCATAATCTAACTAATGAGAAAAGAGAAGGAGAATTTGGGCGTCACAGAAATGATCATCTTGCCCCCAAAAGTGTGTGGATAAGGGCAAAGGAAGAGAGAGAAGGTGAGGTCATGTGCATGGGGACTTGAAGCAAGCCTTCATTGGCCTTGATGAGCCCTTGACAGCCAGCTCTCCCATCAATCTCTCTCCCTCCTTCAGTTGAAGAATTCGTAGTCCCTCTCTCCCCTTGTTTCTCCTTCCTTCCTGCTTCTGCTCCAGCTGATCTTCATCCATAAATCTGAGTTGATTGTTGGCTTCCTATGCGAATCAACCTTTGTGCCACCCACCACTATGCACAGGACATCCAAACCATGTAGGAAGACCCAGTCGTTTGCCGGTTGAAGCCGCCAACTGACTTGCCGGCTGGCCAGAAGGAACCGGTCGCCAGACCACTTGGAAGCCCACCCACTTGCATTGTTTCGCCTTTGCTACGATTTTTTCTCCCGTTTCGCCTTTGCTTTGGCCAAGCCACCTAACTTTGTTTCTCCTTCGGCAGTCCAGTTTTTAGGAGTTTCAGTGGGAATCCGAGCTATTGTTGCTGTTATGAGCTTGGGACCACCTTGGATAGTTGTGGTTGAGGTTCCTAAGCGTAGCCACCGTCATTGCCGCCACGTTTGTGTCGCTGACCCGCTTAACGGGTGAGTTTAACTCATAATCCATCGATTAGTGCCTAAACTTGCTTATGGTTGATTTAGTTAATGTTAATTCTAGTTTAGGAGATTTAATCAAGTTGTATTAGTCTTAAGATAGGTGGTTAGATGAATGGATTAGATTAGTTTAACTTAATCTTACTTTATTTGCTTAATGTGGCTTATGTGCTTAATTAAGTATGTTTAGCCTTAATTGACTGATTGTTTGCTTTAAGTAATGTTTTGTTTAATTTATGAATTTAATTTATTACTTATTTAATTCTAGAAATTTACTGTTCACGCGACACTATTCACAAAATACTGTTCACGTGTATTGTTCACGCAGTACTGTTCACGCGCACTGTTCACTTGCACTGTTCATCCAGAATGCGAAGTGGTCTAATTTCATGTGTGTTGATTTTATGAAGTGAATGGATGTGTAAATGCATGAGCATCCGCATGAATTGAGTGAAGATTTGTGCAATTGTATGGTGATTCAAAATTTTAGTATTTAATTGGAAAATACCGGGTGTCGGGTTTTGGGATAGTTAGTGGGAAATGCTTTTTCCTTATTCAGACGCCTGTGATTGGCTAGTTGATTGGTAATTTTTTTTTTTGTGAGGGTCACTCTGTTTTCCTAATTCTGTGTGAAATTGGAAAGCAGGTTCTGTAAAGATCTTATAGAATGAGTGTTCCGGATTAGAGTACTCCAAGAAAGAAGTCAGTAGGACCTGTAACTCGAGGTAGTACGCTGACAAGGGTCAGTACCCGAGGGAATCGTGGTAGAGCGCAGGTTGAGGCCAGCGCTAGTAGAGTAGCACCGCCTCTAGTCAATGCTGGGGTAGCAGCCCCTGGTGATCCAAGGATCGACGGGATCATATAGGCGCCAGAGATGCTTGGGAATAGGATAGAGCAGCAGGCTCAGAATCAAGCCGCTGCCGCTACAGTTGTCGTTACTGCTGCCGTTGCCGCCGCTGCTGAGGCCGCAGCTGCGACCGCACCTGTTGATGTTCCACCTAAGAACATGGTCGCTGGGAGGCTGATGCATAAATTAGTCGAGCAGTTCTTGAAGTTGAACCTACCGAGGTTCACCGGTGCAGGAGATCCTGGGGATGCATCGCTTTGGATCCAAGACCTAGAGAAAGCCTTTGCATTGCTAATATGCACTGAAGAGGAGAAGGTTGTTCTTGCAGTCTATCAGTTGTAGGGAAACACAAATTATGACATCCTGAATTTCAGGTTCTATTTTCAATTGAATGAGTTGGGTTTTTCATCGACGCGCCTATAGTTCCTTTCCCTGAGCTGATCACTCATGGGATAACTAGTCTATTAGGTGAAGCCATTAATGAATCTAAATGCAATAGACTTGAGAATTCGACCATAAAACGACTGCTCAACTGTGCTAATCTGCAAGGGCCATTATAGCGCAGACCAATTAGAGACCTGAGATAGGTTGACTTAACAAAGGTATGAGATTAAGTGTGTGTGATTCCATCTAATTGCAAAATTCTTCTCGATCGGCACTAAACCGATTTCTCTGTCGTTTTAGTACCCAGTGTCCATATTTGAAATCTCAAGATTTCCATGACGACCAAGAGTTGCAAATGCATCGAAGATGCACTTTGTGGCTCGAAAATGATCGACCATAGGTCAAAAGCGTTGACAGTTCCTAAAAGCTACATGGTAGATTAGGACGCGCTAAAATCGCACCAAATTGAAATTAACCGAGAAATTGGACCCGATTTCAAAAATTAAAAGTTTTGTCATGTTACAAATCATTTTAGGACCGTTGACTCATCCTCCGAAGATTTTTCTGCAAACCAAGATTTTCAGAGAAAAATCCAAAGGGTATTTTGGATCGGGAAATTTGTAGGCCCATTTTCGGTCGAGTTTTTGAGATTCAAGTTGGACTAATTGGTGAGGAAAAATGTTGATTAGGATGATGGCACCTTGGTTGGATTTATGGACATCAAATTGAGTCCAATTGGATTGTTTGGAAGAGGAATTGAATAGAATTGATGAGCAAATGTCCAAAATTCGTATGCCATGGGGGGAGCAACTTTTGGACCACTTGGGAGGCTTCTTGAGGAAGCTTGGGGAAGAGAAATGATTGAGGTTGATGGATGAGTGGTGGGGGCATGTGTAATGAGTGAAAGGAGATAAGATAGAAGACTTGAAAGCACTTTGGGCCCCCTCTCTTCATTTGCTGTCTCCTTCTCCTTCCTTGGGTTGCCTTTCTTCATGCTTGTTGTTCTTGAGCTCAAGAAAACCAGAGGAAACTAGCCAACTAAGCCTCCAAGCCCATTAAGCAGCCTCGCCTCTTGTCGAGTGCGGTGCACGCCTGCTCGCGCCCGCGGGATGTCGCCGTGTCCCCATCGTGCTCACGTGCCAACTCGCTCACCCACGCGTCCGAGCTACCTCTGTCTGTCCCCGTCAAAGCTCCGCCGGACCCCTTCCGTCTCCGGCCAGCCATCCCCCGACCCCACTTGGTACACCTGGACCGCCCTCACCCCCTAGCCATTCCGCCCTGCTTGTTTCAGCCGAACCGAGTCGTCCTTCGGTCCTTGGAGTAGAAGCCGAACTAGCAAGGGTCTTGAAGCTTCAAGGCCCATTTTAGGTCCCTTCCCGGCCTTTGTTGGTGTCGCCGCTAGGAGGTTTATTGCCTGCCTTGGCGTTGCCGTCGCCATGGACTCATCGAACGTTAATCCGGTGAGTTTACTCACTAAACTCTACTTAGGGACTTAATTATGCTTAGGGGGTGTTTAGATTAGGCCAAGCATGTTTAGGTGGTTAGATTAGCTTAGTTAATTGATAATTAGATTAGATGATTGATTAGTTTAGTGGATGGTTTAATTAGTCTAATTATGTAATTAGATTAGTGTAAGAAGGATTAGACTTTTAATTAATTATTCTATTTATTTAATTATATTATATTATATTTAAATTAAATTAAATTTAAATATTTATTTAATAATTAATTAATTAATATTTTTTGGAAATTATACCAAGAGAGCCACTCGTTGGAATTTCATACAGACCACAGTGGTGTGGTTAGTTTGTAAAATTGTTTGTTAAATTGTGAAATTTAGTGATGTTGGTGAAATTTTGGTATTCAACTCGAAAATACCAGGTGTCGGGTTTTGACACCGAATGTGATTTTTCAAGTACCATAGCAGCTTGTGTGAGTAGTATTGAATGGATAGCTTGTGAGAGCCCAATGAAAAGTCAGCTTGTGACAGCGTTGAGATAAGTCAGCTTGTGTGAGTAAGGCTACGCATGACAACGTTTTTGTTCTGGGGAACAATTTATGAGTAAAAGAACCTGTTTGGTAACTACACAAAATTTTTACTCTTGGAATAGAAAAAGAATAGAAATGCATTTGGTAATGCAATAATTTCTTTTTTGTATTTATTCATTTTTTATTCTTGCTCACGAATTGCCGGCCGTTGGCCGTTGCCACTCGACGTCGCTCGCCACCAGTTGCTGCCCCCCAACTCCGGCGGACGGCCGGCTGTGGGAGGTGGCGCTTGATGAGCTTTGCGGCGGTGGTCGCCGGTGACGGTTGGCGGCGGGCGATGTGCAGCGGTGGCAGCGGGCGGTGGCGGCGAGTGGCGACCGGCGGTGGGTGTCGGCAAGCGGCGGCGGCGGCGAAGGGCGGGCGGCGGCAGCCGGTGGCGACGGTGACAGTGACGATAATGGTCGGAGGCGGCGGTGGCAGTCGATGGCAGCGGTTGGCGGCGGTAGTGGCGGTCGGTGGTGGCTTTGGGTGATTGGAGGTGGCCGTGGCAAGAGAGAGAAACAAAAGAAAAAAAAAAGAAAATTGGCTTATTTCTAGAAATTGTTCCCGGGAACAAGAAGCAACTTTTTTTGTTTCTCAAAACTGTTCCTGGGAACAAAAAATTAGAGTAATTGTTCTCGGGAACAAATGTTTTACCAAACAGGTTTCTGTTCTTTTTTTGTTCCAGGGAACAAAAGAACAGAAATTGAGAGAAACATAAACGTTACCATGCGCTGCCTAAACGTATAAGTTAGCTTGTGAGATCAATAATTAGTTAGCTTGTGAGAGCAATAATCAGTTAGCTTGTGAGAGCATTGGTATAAGTTAGCTTGTGAGAGTAATAATAAGTCAGCTTGTGTGAGCATCGGTAAAAGTTAGCTTGTGTGAGCATTTTTAGAAGTAAGCTTGTGTGAGCAATAGTGTATCTCGGCTTGTGTGAGTAGCAATTTATTGAATTGATAAACCAATGTGTGTCGGTAATTCATGCTTGTGTGACAGTGATTGATTGAATTGATAGACCAATGTGTGTCAGTAGTTCATGCTTGTGTGAGCAATGAATGGATATGAATTGTACTGACGTGCAGGAAGCAACTGAGATAAGGTAAATCTTCTGACTTGTGTGGTTAGGCCTCTAAGCGTATTTCCTTCTTAGTCGAAGTTTAGGTGGTGGACTTGCTGAGACATTGTCTCACTCCATCTGGGCTCAACATTTTCAAGTCCTTAGATGGCGGTCGTGGAGGACCCGAAGCCCCAGAGTCTGGGGAGGTAGTGACCGAAGGGATCGATGAAAGTGTTTGACTAGCCGGTCATAGGACAGTTCCCATTTTGTTGAGTTGGTCTTTTGTAGACAAACCCGTGTTGTATATAAATCTATGTGTTTATAAATGAGTGCTTTGGTCGTGATTTGGTTTCCAGCTTCTTTATATCCCAAGCTTTTGTTGTCAGGGATTTGTTTCGCTTTTTCATGCGTATTGAAATGAATGGTCAGCGACGCGTCTTGGGATGTCGCAAATTTATTGACCACCGAGGGATGGGCACGCGCTCGAGGATCGGGGCGTGACACAAGTACTTGGTGGAGAGCCACCAGAGGCATACTATTCCCTAAAGGCGTAGTTTCGGTGTGGAATGCCTTTCTTAGAGCCTTCAATGGCAAATACTTTTGGGGTAGCGCTTGAGAGCAAAAGATGGAGGAATTCCAGCACCTCCGTTAAAGGATGATGACCGTGGACCAATATAAGGCTAAATTTGCTGAGCTGTCTCAATATGCTCCAAGATTGATAGAAGATCCGGAAGACAAAGCTTGGAGGTTCAGGAACAGCCTTGGACCAGAGTTGAGGAGTCCACTGGTGCCATTCAACCTAAAGGATTACAACAAGGTATATGGTCGGGCCTAGCTGATTGAGAGGAACTTGAGTGAACAGACTGTTGCGTTTGGTTTGAGGTTCAGTTCGAATAGGGATGATTGAAGGAAGGTATTCTATTCCGCCTGATAGGAAGGGTGGGATAGGCAAGTCAGTGCCAAATCAGAATGGAGTATGTCGTTTCTGTGGGAGAGAACATGGATCAGCCTCGTGTTTTCCCAGGACAAGAGTTTACTACGAGTGTCACCAGCACGACCACCTAGTCAAATATTGTCCACACATGCCGATGGGACCACATCAACTACTACCATTGCCATCGATGGAACAGAACAGAGAGAATGCGCCGCAGAATGCACCATGGATAGGATGCCACTAGGATGGCAAAGGGGACAGGACTGAACCGAGCCATGCACTGATTAGGGGAAGAATGTTTTTGTGATAATTTTGTCATAGTGGCACATTGGAATTTTGGTTAAGCTTGTAGAATTTCAGTTTGTTGAAATGAAGTTGTAAAAAGGAGAATCACTGGTTAGAGTGGTACTTGGCTATTTTTGCTTATGTATAACTTCGAGGTTGTAAATGAAAAAGATTGGCTCAAGGAGCATCATGTTGTAATGAATCGTTGTTATGTAGAAATTCAGTTTAATCCATCAGCATGTGGAAGTTTTGAGTTTATTGGAAGTTGAGGGAGATTCTCGATTACTTGAACTTCGTCACTTAAGACAACTCGATTACTAGATGTGGGTTGCCGAGGTTATTTGGCAACTGGAGTGAATACGACAGTTGAGGAGCTGAAAGTGGAGAGCATTGCCGTGGTACGGAAGCTTTCTGATGTGTTTCCTGAGGAATCATTCCGTTTGCCCTAGAAAGGAAGATCGAGTCCATGATAGTGTTTATCGACGACATTCAGGTGTACTCTAGAAGTCTAGAGGAGTATGAAAGACGTTTAAGGACAGTGCTTCAGACATTGCATGAACATGGATGGGATTTTCGTGAACCGGACCAATATTGAAACCGTGATCAATTGGCTAAGATTGACAACGGGATAAGTACACTATTGGTGCCATAAGTTGTGTACGGCGCTCACTTTGGTGCCAAAATTTTCTGTCAGATCACTTAAGTGCCAAAAAGTTTGAAAAACGCTCACTTTGGTGCCAACTCCGATCTGGTTGGTCGGAAATCCGACGTGAAACTTTTTTTATTAAGTTTTTAAGCTGATGTGGCTTGTCGAAGAGTATAGTCAGCATTTAAACAACAAAACGATGCCGTTTTGTGGCTTTCCCCCAATTCAAAACACTAAATCCCCAAATTGAGAGAGAGAAGGCATCATCTTCTTCCCCGAAGAACAGCACCAGCAACACTAGCAGCACACTAGCACACCACCAGTAGTTTTCCAGAAAAGAAACCACGCACTCGCCTCCGCCTTCCCCCAGTAGTTTTTCCCCATTTTCAATCACCTTGTCGACCTTTCAAATCCCTGAATCTCAGCCCCACCACCGCTTTTTCCCAAGGAATATCGTCGGGCGCAGAGGAAGTGCGAGCTTGAAGAATCTCCAGAAGCACGAGCGATCCGACCAATGGTAGCCGCAAGATTTGGAATGCCATGGAGGCCGTCGGCAAAGCTAGCTACGACGACGGCGGCGGCCATGGCCCCGCCATCCCCTTCTCCACCCTCGCTGTCGACACCTCCCTCTCCCTCGGGATTTTCTGTTTGTCTTTTTTTCTTTTGTCTTGCTGTGGCAAGCAACTACGATGGAGGTCAAGGGACAGCGGCTAAGTGATGGTGGCCAAGCAACAGCGGACAAAAAACCCTAATTTCAATCCCAAAATAAAAAAAAATCCCCAAATGAGTTGTGCAGCGTCGTTTTTGTGAGGCCATCTACGTGAACTTCGCCGCTTAAGACAACTCGATTACTGTAGTGGATACGACAGTTGAGGAGCTGAAAGTGGAGAGCATTGCCGTGGTATGGAAGCTTTTTGACGTGTTTCTTAAGGAATCATTCGGTTTGCCCCAGAAAGGAAGATGAGTCCGTGATAGTGTTTATCGACAACATTTGGGTGTACTCTAGAAGTCTAGAGGAGTATGAAAGACGTTTAAGGACAATGCTTCAGACATTGCATGAACATGGATGGGATTTCCGTGAATCGGAAAAATATTGAAACCATGATCAATTGGCTAAGATCGACAACATGATAAGTACACTATCGGTGCCATAAGTTGTATATGGCGCTCACTTTGGTGCCAAAATTTTCTGTCGGATCACTTAAGTGCCAACAAGTTTGAAAAACACTCACTTTGGTGCCAACTCCGATCTGGTTGGTCGGAAATCTGACGTGGCACTTTTTTTTATTAATTTTTTAAGCTGATGTGGCTCGCCGAAGAGTATAGTCAGCATTTAAACAACAAAACGATGCCGTTTTGTGGCTTTCCCCCAAATTCAAAACCCTAAATCCCCAAATTGAGAGAGAGAAGGCGTCGTCTTCTTCCTCGAAGAACAATACCAAAGAACACCAGCGAGATCAAGAACAAGATCGGCAACACCGGTAGCACCGAAGAACAACACTAGCAACACTAGCAGCACACCGGCACAACACCAGTAGTTTTCCAGAAAAGAAACCACGCACTCGCCTCCGCCCTCCCCCAATAGCTTTCCCCCACATTCAATCACCTTGTCAACCTTTCAAATCCCCGAATCTCAGCCCCACCACCGCCTTTTCCCAAGGAATATCGTCGGGTGCAGAGGAAGCGCGGGCTCGAAGAATCTTCAGAAGCACGAGCGATCCAGCCAATGGTAGCTGCGAAGATCTAGAACACCATGGAGGTCGTCGGCGAAGCTAGCTACGATGACAGCGGCGGCCGTGGCCCCGCCATCCTCTCCTTCGCCCTCGGTGTTGACACCTCCCTCTTCCTCGGGATTTTTTGTTCGTTTTTTTTTTCTTTTGTCTTGTTGTGGCAAGCAACTACGATGGAGGTTGAGGGATGGCGGCCAAGCGACAATGGACGAGGGATGTTGGCCGAGTGACAGCGTTCGAGTAACGGTGGACAAAAAAACCCTAATTTCAATCACAAATGAAAAAAATCCCCAAATGAGTTGTGCGGCGTCGTTTTTGTGAAGCCATCCACGTGAACTTCGCTGCTTAAGACAACTCAATTACTAGATGTGGGTTGCCGAGGTTATTTGGCAATTGTAATGGATACAACAATTGAGGAGTTGAAAGTGGAGAGCATTGCCGTGGTACAGAAGCTTTCTAATGTGTTTCCTGAGGAATCATTCGATTTGCCCTAGAAAGGAAAATCGAGTCTGTGATAGTGTTTATCGACAACATTCGGGTGTACTCTAGAAGCCTAGAGGAGTATGAAAGACGTTTAAGGACAGTGCTTAAGACCTTGCAAGAACATGGATGGGATTTCCGTGAACTCGACCAATATTGAAACCGTGATCAATTGGGTAAGATCGACGACAGTAACAGAGATCAGAAGTTTCTTGGGATTGGTAGGTTTTTACAGATAGATTTGTGGGAAGGTTTTCAGCAATAGCTATACCTCTGACTTGATTGTTGAAGAAAGCAAAAAAGTTTTTAGGGATAGATAAGTGCGAAGGTAGTTTTCAAGAGCTTAAGCAGAAGCTGACTACCACATCAGTGCTGACGATTTCATCTGGTTCTGGAAGACTTTTGCAACCTTTGGAGTTTCCCGAGTGGAAGTGGGAACACATCACGATGGGCCTCGTGATGGGGTTATCGAGAAGTCAATTGACGCATGGAATTTTGAAGGAATTGAAGGTGCAGATGCAGGAATTGTTGGATACAGGATTTATACATCCTAGTGCATCACCTTAGGGAGCATCAATTCGGTTTATGAGAAGGAAATATGGGTCACTGTGCCTTTGCATCGACTATCAGCAACTCAACCTGGTGACAATCAAGAACAAGTATCCGTTGCTAGAAATTAATGATTTGTTTGATCGGTTACGGAGAGCTTCGATGTTCTCATAGGTCGACCTGAGTATGGGTCATCATCAGTTGAGATTAAGAAAGAACTGAAGAAGAGACAGTGTTGTCAGGTGGAACTTTTCAAGGACTGTGAGTGCAACCTCCTGTATCACCTTAGAAAAGGTAGTAAAGTTACATATGTGTTGAATTGAAAGTCATCGATCACGCAGATGGTGATTCAAGGGTGGATTTTACTTGAAAGAGCTGGAGATTCGATTTCAAATCTGAGGTAGGCCACCTTTCAAGTCTTATGACCATCCTCAGAATTGAATCGGAAGTACAGCTAAGAATCAAGATGTTGCAGTTGACAGATCCTGAGATCCAAAAGATTATGTAGGAAGATACAGAAAAGAGAAAGGCTGATTTTCAAGCGACTGAGGATGGAACACTAAAATTTTGTGGATGATTGTGTGTACCCAATGATGCGGAGTTTAAGGAAGAGATCTTGCCAGAGGCTCACTGTAGCAGTTATCAGTAGACCGCTCAGATGGCAGTTTGAAGTATGGTATGGTAGAGAGTGTAGAACTCCAGTTTGTTAGGATGAAATCAGAGAGCGAAAAATTACCGGCACATAGTTAGTTCAACAGTTAGTGGATGCTGATACAGTAATATGAGGGAGACTTAAGACTGTTTAGAGTCGCCAAAAAAGTCAGGCAGAGAAGTGGCAAAGACCGATTTAGGTAATAGATCGAAAGGAACAAGTGCTACATACCAAGACGACCTCTTTGGTCAAAGTGGTCTGGCAACGCCATGGGGTAGAAGAAGTTACTTGGGAAAGCGAAGAATTGATGAGACGACAATACCCCCACCATTTTGAAGAAGAATTTTTAATGGTTTAAATTTCGAGGAGGAAATTTTTATAAGAGGGAAAGAGTTGTGACATCCTAAAATTCGGGCCCTTTGAGGGATGAATGAATGTGAATTTTTTCAATGCGTTGTTGATTGATGTCACTTGAAATTGATCATTTCTGAGATACTGACCTTGGGGGGAAATGCTAATGAGGACAGAACTCATATGACTAAAGAACTTGACTTGGAAAAACAACTTGACTGTGAGACCTGCGTGAGGACGATCTTGCAGATAAGCAGGCCGATTTCAAGGATGACTAGAAGTCGACTCACGGACAGAACATAATGGAACGACGTGATTTCGTTTACTATTATTGAGCCCATGAACGACCCTAGGTCAATCCTTAGTAATCATGTACTTTGAAATAAGAATCTATCATCTGCAATTTCATATAATCAATGACGTCCATGTGTCGAGATGTCTTGAACGTGGTTTAGCACAAGTCGGTTACGTGTGAATTCTCGAAGCCACCTGTCAGTCTGAGTTGTACCCAAAATGGCATTGGGCGAAATTCACATGGCAAGAGAACTTAAGATTGGACTTCGAATTATCAAGAATGTCCGAGACGGACTTTGGGTGAAGCTACTTCGACGGTTGACAGTGCCAGTTAGGCCGGGTACTTGGAAAAAGGGGTTTTCGGACTGAGGAGCAAACCTATGAGGATGTTGGGGGAGCAAGACCACTATGGGCCTAAGGTGGGACAACCACAATGGAAGGCCTAAGGCAAGCAAGTGAGTCCATTGGGCCCAAACCAACTATTTATCTTCCAAGCCCATGTTTAAGCCTTAAGCCCTTTCAAGCCCAAATCAATTCCCAAGCCCATCCCTATTCATTTCTAAGCCCATTTCTTAGGCCCATCCATCATTTTTAGCCTAAGGATAGATTGATAATTTGTGCAAGGTGGAAATGACCATTTTGCCCCCAAAAGTGTGTGGATAAGGGCAAAGGAAGAGAGAAAAGGTGAGGTAATGTGCATGGGAACTTGAAGCAAGCCTTCAATGGCCTTGATGAGGCCTTGACAGCCAGCTCTCCCATCAATCTCTCTCCCTCCTTTAGTTGAGGAATTCGTAGCCCCTCTCTCCCCTTATTTCTCCTTCCTTCCTGGTTCTGCTCTAGCTGAGCTTTCTCCATAAATCTGAGTTGATTGTTGGCTTCCTTTGCGAATCAGCCTCCGTGCCACCCACCACTGTGCTCAAGACATCCAAATCATGCAGGAGGACCCAGTCATTCGCCGGTCAAAGCCACCGGCCGACCCGTTAGCCGGCCAGAAGGAACCGATCGTCGAATTGCCTAGAAGCCCACCCGCCTGCATTGTTTCTCCTTTTCTGCGATTTTTCTTCCATTTTGACCAAGCCTCCACTCATCCCAACTACCAGAAGGTCCCTTCAACCCCCAGGTGTCTTTAGTCGTCGACCATCCCCTCGTCGAAGCTCCGGCCAAGCCACCCAACTCCGTTTCTCCTCCAACAGTCCAATTTTTAGGAGTTTCAGTGGGAGTCTGAGCTGTTGTTGCTATTTTGAGCTTGGGACCACCTTGGATCACTGTGGTTGAGGTTCCCGAGCGTAGCCACCGTTGTTGCCACTGCGTTCGTGTCGCCGGCCCACTTAACAGGTGAGTTTAGCTCCTAATCCATTGATTAGTGCCTAAACTTGCTTAGGGTTGGTTTAATTAGTGTTAATTCTAGTTTAGGAGATTTAATTAAGTTGTATTAGTCCTAAGATAGGTGGTTAGATGAATGGATTAGATTAGTTTAGCTTAGCTTAATCTTACTTTATTTGCTTAATGTGGCTTATGTGCTTAATTAAGTATGTTTAGCCTTGATTGATTGATTGTTTGCTTTAAGTAGTGTTTTGTTTATTTTATGAATTTAATTTATTACTTATTTAATTCTTGAAATTTACTATTCACTCGATAATATTCACACATACAGTTCACGTGCACTGTTCACTTGCATTGTTCACTTGCACTGTTCATTCAAAATACAAAAAGTGGTCTAATTTCATGTGTGTTGATTTTATGAAGTGAATGGATGTGTAAATGCATGGGCATCCACATGAATTGAGTGATGATTTGTGCAATTGTGTGGTAATTGGAAATTTTGGTATTTAATTGGAAAATACTGGGTGTCGGATTTTGACACTAAAAATGGTTTTATGTACTATATCAAATAGTAGGACTTCAAAGTGGAAGGATATCACTTTTGAAGGTTTGATCTGACCATGTACCCAAACACGATTATTTTTCCCGGATGTTTTTAATACAAAGAAAACGTGCCAGGATCATTATTTTAATTGAGGCATTTGAGTGCAATGCATAGTAACCTAGGCCGAGATTGAATGGTCGTGTGTTGGTTAAGAGAACCCGTCTCGAGTTGTTGAGCTGGACGTGCCCTTATATGGGATGCCCTACCAATGGATGCCAATCGCAGTAGAGGCTAGACCGATGATCCTTTATGGAATACCATCGACATAGTGATGTTGCCGTGCTCGATGGGGCAAGATGATGCCTGGCTATGCTAGTAGACCGCCGAACTTTGAGTAGGCCATGCCCGTGATTAACAATTGGAACACATGATTGATTGAGATTGTTGCGCCTTATTATGGGGTAAAATTGTGTGGCATGGTATGTGACATGTCATAACGGTTTTACCTTATAATCAAGATGCGTGTGATGGATTGATGCACGATGAGTAGCGCACTAATGTGCAAGAACGTATGAGAATCATAGCATCGTTGGTTCCAGTCATGCATGAATTGAGCACATTGTTTAAGGCACGCACACATGAATTGATAACATGCAAGGTGTGGCAATGGCTGGGTGAGATCATTTGTGACACGACTCGTATGTGTTTGATGAACTGCATCATGTAATGGCCATGTGCTTAGTGTGTATTGTGCTAAGATATAACGTGCAGGGTATGGCATGCCAGGTAATGTTACATGCGAATCGACTATTGATTATTGGTTGTTAGTCGTGGTTTATTTGTGGAGTGGTTCCAAAGAGATATCCGGACTTGAGTTGGTGTCCTAATTAAGGGACTAGCGGGAGGACTCACTGAGATTTTATATCTCACTGGTTATCATATAACCACTTTCAAGTCCTTAGGATGGTGCTTCCGCCAGTGAGGTTCGGGATTCCCAAGGACTAGGATACCGTTGTGACGCACCGCCGTTTTCTAGGTTGAGCTCACCTTTATGAGAAGTATCTATCCACTATCTGGGTGGATGAGGGACCGGGGCAATGGATACCCCATCGGTTCCTGGCGTGGTTCATTAGGGATGGAGATATGCTGATAAGTCCTCTACAAGGTTTTGACGGATTGCCCGATAGGGGCCTCGAGGACGCTAACTGGGATCCTATGGAGCTGGACCCTCCTAATGGTGCTGTGGAGGATGCTGCCCCTGCTCCACTAGTGATCGACCCGTTCGCCTTCGGCTATGACTTGACGGGGTCTAAGTTCGTTGAGTCCGAGTGACTGCAGTGTTGAACCTAAGGGTTTTGCTTGTGTATAGTTGGATTAGCCTAGCCTAGTTTCTTTTTGGTCTGACTTAGAGGATGGATCAGTCCCTCTGTTGGGCTTGTAAATCGGAAACGATCCTCCGTAGGTTAATCCATTATGAAAATATATATGTGAGTAGATGTGGTCATTCTACTATTCATCTTACTATCCCTGTTTGATTGCTTTATTGTATGTTGATGGGGAGATGATACATTTTTCGCTTGCGCATAATGAAAGATTAAAAAGAAAACTAAGGGGTCGGCGGCGAATCTTGGGACGTCGCTTTCTATCGACCAATGAAGGGGTTGTTGCGTGCCCGGGGTTCAGGACGTGACATGGACTACAGCTATGTCCTCGATCTTTAGCTCCTCAATTGTTGTGTCCACGATAGTCGCCAGGTAATCTTGGCAACTTTCATCGAACAAATGGGTTGCCTTAAGAGACAAGATTAAGGTAATCGAGGGTCCTCCTCAACTCCCAATAAACTCGAAACTTTCTCCTGCTAATAGGTTAAATTGAATCGCTTTGCAATAACAGTCCATAGCTCTTTGCTTGGTGAGCCAATCCATGTCAATTATCACATCGAAATCATACATGGCTAGGACTATCAAATCTATCCTCCCCTCTCGCTCACTAACTTGCAACCAGAACAACCTAATGCATATAACACCTTATCCTTTAACGGTGTAGATATTGTAAATGCTAGTATGAGCACCTAGAGGGGGTGAATAGGTGCAAAAACAAACTTTTGCGAAGTATAATGAAAAGCTGTAACTTTTAACCTGAGTTTGTTTAACAGCAAACTTTAAAAGAGAAGCGATTTTAACAATTAAATAAAGTTACGAACTAAGTAAAAGAGTTTAGGGAAGAGAATAAGAACACAAGGTTTATAGTGTTCGGCTTGATCCAAGCCTACGTCCACTCTTCCGCACTGACAGCTCACCGGCTAGATTTCACTATGAATCAAAAGAGTCGTTATAGTATTACATCCTTGATTCCACAGTGTAGAGACTCTGCTACACTTCCTCAAGGTCTCACAGATGTATAAACTCCCTTTTGAGTACAAGTTTACGCTCAACAATTGAATCAGTAAAGAACAAGGAGCTTCAGACTTTGGAATTTTTCTATCGCGCACACACTCGAATGACTAGAACGTCTTCCTTATATACTCTTACATGCCTTCATAACCGTTGGCACTTTCCAAAGGGGCTCTTCCAATCTACCTATTGGACATAATCAATTAGGGAGATTCCGAATTATTTAAGGGATATGATAATAGCCCACCAATCCTGCTCGTCCATACAATTAGGATCTAGGTTTCCATAAGTAAAACCTTCCAAATATGCTTCGCCAATCAATAGATCCAAAATACCTGAATCAATTTCAAGATAAATAATGGATTCTGAGATGCTATATCCAGACGCGAGATCTTCTTTAGACGATCGAATCAAATCCTTAAAGAAATACTTAATTCTGGATAAGTCTTCTTAGACGGTCTAGAAACTTTCAATGAGGATAGACTTTGAATCTTGAGTCTAGTGGTCCGGCGGTCTTCAGACTTTGATGAAAGAGTTTGCAGGTCTTCAGACTAGACTGATGGAAACGTTCTGTCAGCTTCAAAACACGTAAGGAAGTTTTCTTCAATAGATATGCTAACCACTGACTACAACAATTCAGGACTCAATCCTACTAGCTTAACAAATTGCTCAGCTATAAAGGAATGAGTGGTGCTAGGGTCAAATTGTCATGCCTCGAACCTCGAGCGTGTGCACATTCCTCTGTGGTCGATACAAATGTAACGTTCTCAGGACATGTTGCCGACCCAATCATTTTAATACGCATGCAAAAGCGAAACAATAAACCCTGACAACAAACAGCATGGGATAGGAAAACAGGACAATATTTCTCAAAAGTCACATTTTTATAAACAACTGGGTCTAGGTACAAAACAAGTCTAGTCAAAGTCTACAAAAAGGTCGGCTCTAAAAAAGAAGCTGTCCTACGACATGCTAGTTGGACACAAACGCCGATCCTTCAAACTCCACCTCCATAGACTCCTGGGGCTTCGGATCCTCCACAACCACTAGCTAAGGACCTGAAAAGTAAGCCCACAATGGGGTGAGACAATGTCTCGGCAAGTCCACCCCCTAAACCCTTATTAGGAAGAAAATACGCCTCAGGGCGCTCTAGCCACACAGCCACACAATTAGAACAAATGACTTACCTTGCCTCAGTTCCTTTCTACACGTCAGCAGAGTTCATATCACAAATGCATATAATTCATGCACACAACAATTGAAACGCCTCACTCATCTCAGTCAATCACAGGGGTCTCGATTATAACACGTCCCATACCATGCAACACAGTTTTGTCTTATAATCAGGCACATCTAACTCAATCAATCATGCGTTCCGATTGTTAATTTCGCCCCTCAAGGGTACTGCCGACTCCAAATTTTGGCGGTCTACTAGCGTAGCCAGGCATCGTCTCACGCCATTGAGCATGGCGACGTCTCTCAAAGACGGCTTTCCCGAATGAGCGTAGGTCTAGAATCTACTACGACCCGAAACCCAATGAGTGGGTAACCCATGTAGGGTAACGTTCGATGTAAACACTCGAGACGGGTTCTCTTAACCAACACATGACCAATTAATTTTGGTCTAGGACACCGTGCATTGCACTTAAATGCCTCAACTAAAATGGTGATCCTGGCCTGTTTTCTTCGTATTAAAAACATCTCGAAAATAGTCATGTGTGGGTACACGGTCAATTTAAACCTTAAAAGTGATACCTCTCCTTTTCAACCCCACTATTTGATATAGTACTTAAAATCCAATTTCAATGTCAAAACCTGACGCCCGGGAATTTCTGAATAAATATCATATTTTCACAATCATCACTCAGTTTGCACAATCCAACAATCAATTGCATAATCTGAACACACCATTGCAATCAGCACGAAATTTCGGTCATCGATTATCCCAGTCTAATTTCCGAAAAATAATACATAATTAAATATATTCCGAAATTAAATAAAATAATACTATATTATATTATATTAATTTAATAAAATAATATTTATAATTTTGAAATAATTAATTAATTTAAAATAATTAATTAAGGGCCTAATCAAGATTACACTAATCTAATCACCTACTTAGCCTTGATTAATTATCCATTAAACTAATCACATCCCTTAATCTAATTAACAATTAACTAAACTAATCTAACCATATAACCATACTTAGCTTAATCTAAACACCCCTTAAGCATGATTAACCTCTTAAGTAAGCTTTGGCAAGTAAACTCACCGGTTTGGCTTTCCGATGAGTCCACGGTGATAGCAACGCCAAGGCGGGCGACAAACCTCCAAGTGGTGACAGCAGCCAAGGCCGAGAAGGGCTTGAAAACGAGCCTTGAAACTCCAAAGCCCTTGCTAGCTTTCTACTTCTGCTCTTGGCTGAGAAAGGGAGAATCGATGGCTGGCTTAGTGCAAAAATAGCAGGGAAAGGAGGTAGATAGCAGTAATGGCCTAGGCAGAGCTAGACGACGACGTACGGCGGTGGCGGAGGTTTCGACAGTTACCAGGTGGCTCGAGGGAAGAAAGCTGGGCGAGAAATAGGAGGGATGACGGCGCACGGATGCACGACAAGCTGCTGGGTGCGACAACTTGCAAGCGGCGGTCTGATGGGCGTGCGGCACTCGGACGAGCAAGGGGGAAGGGAGCTGTGGTTTCTGCTGGTTCTCTCTGGTTTTTGGAGCTCAAAGACAGCCACAACAATGGAGAAAGGTGGCTGCAAGGAGGAAGAAGGATCTGTTGAAGAAGGGGACCCCAAAGGCTTCTAAACCTTTAACACTTGTCCAACACACACCTCACAAGCCCCCACCAGCCATCAGCCTTCATCCTTAGCCATTCTCTCTCCTCAATCTTCCTTAGGAAGTCTCCCAACATGGCTGAAATGTTGCACCCCTCCAAGTCTACAAATTTTTTGCATTTCCCTCTTCAATTCATTCAATTCTTACTTAAATCAACCCAAATTGAAGCCCATAAATCCAACCAAGATGTCCTCAGTTAAATCCACATTTTTCCTTGTCCAAAGATCCCACTTGATGACCAAAAATATGACCAAAAATGGGCCTACAAATTTTCCGATCCAAAATAATCATATATTGATTTTTCACTGAAAATCTCGGTTTGTAGAAAAATCTTTTGAGGATGAGTCGACGTTCCTAAAATGATTTGTGAAATGACAAAACTTTTCTGAAATTGGGTTTAGATTTACGGTTAATTTCAATCTGGCGTGATTTTAGCGCGTCCTAATCTAGCGAGTAGCTTTCGAGAATTTTTTGTGCATTGGATATGTGGTTGATTATTTTCAAGTCACAGTGTACATGTTCAACTCATTGAGGACTCTCGGTTGTCGTGAAAATTTTGAGGTTTTAAATACGAACATGGGGTACAGAAAAGACAGAAAAATTGGTTTAGTGCCATTTGATGAGAATTTTGCAATTAGGTGGAATCACCCACACTTAATCACATACCTCTGTCAAATCGACCTATCTCCAGTCTCTGATAGATTTTGACAATACCGTAATGACCCTTGCAGATTAGCACGGTCGAGTAGTTGTTTTCTGGTCAAATTCTCAAGTCTACTACACTATAATCCCTTAACGGCTTCATCTGATAGGCTAGTTATCTCGTGAGTGGCCAACTCAGAGAAAAGAATTATATGCGTGTTGATGAAAAGCCCGATTTATTAAATTGAAAATAGAATTGGAAAATCAGGATGTCACAACTCTTTCTCTCTTATAAAAATTTTGACCTTGAAATTTAAACCATTACAATCTTTAAACAAAAAGGTGGAGATATAGACTCTTCACTTTCCCAGGTTGCTCCTTCAATGCTGTGGTGTTGCTAGACCACTTTGACTAACGGGATGGTCTTAGTACGCAGAATCTGTTATTTGCGATCCACAATTTAAACCGGGCTTTCTATGTACGACACTCTGTCATCCACATTTAATTCTTCAAAATTTAACACGTGGATCGAGTCAGGCTCATACTTCCTCAACATCGACACGTGAAGGACGTCATACACTTGCACCAAACTCGACGGCAATGCAAGATGATATGCTAGAATCTCAAAGGGACCTACGTATCTCGGACTCAATTTTCCCTTCTTGCCAAAGTGTGAAGTACCCCTCATTAGTGACACATTCAGAAAGACGTGATCACCAACTGGGAATTCAAATGGTCTCCGACACTAATCTGCGTAGCTTTTCTGGCGGCTTTGAGCGGTCTTTAATTTATCTCTGATAATTGCAAATGTATTCACTGACTACTGGACTAACTTTAAGCCTGTGATCATTCGTTCTCCAACCTCATCCCAACACACTGGCGTTCTACACGCTCTGCCATACAACGCTTCTAAAGGAGCCATCTGAATGCTCTGTTGGTAGCTGTTGTTGTAGGCAAACTCAACAAGATGAAGTTGTTCCTCCTAGCATCCCTTGAAATCCAATATGCACGCTGGCAGCATGTCTTCGAGGGTTTGAATCGTTCTCTCAGATTGGCCATCCGTCTGCGGATGATAAACAGTATTGTACTGCAGCTTTGTTCCTAAAGCAGCCTGCAAACTCTTCCAAAAAGTAGCTGTGAACCTCGGGTCTCTATTTGATGTAATCGTCACCAGCACTCCATGTAGACGAACTATCTTACGCATATACAACTTTGCGTGCCTATCCAAATCAAGATCCTTTTGTACTGCGATGAAGTGAGCCGACTTCGTCAATCTATCGACAACTACCCAAATGGAATTGTTACCCTTCTGACGCCTTAGTAATCCTATCACAAAGTCTATTGTGATATATTCCCATTTTCACTCGGGAATCTCGAGAGTTATGGAAGTCCTCCCGGCTTACAATGCTGTACCTTCACTTGCTGACACGCTAGACACTTGGTGACATGCTTGGCGATATCCGCCTTCATACTGGATCACCAATAGTGTTGACGCAGGTTTTGATACATCTTCATATTGCAAGGATGAATGTTATAACTACTACGATTAGCTTCTAACAAAATCTCTTCCTTAAGCGCTGCATCGTCAGGTACACACAATTGTCCTCGGAACCTCAATGTTTCATCCTCAGAAATCTGGAAATCAGCCTTTCTCTTCTCAGCATCCTCTTGTAGAATCTTTTGAACATCTGAGTCTATCGGCTGAAGCGTGTTGATCTTAATCTGCACTTCCGGTTCAATTCTGAGGGTGGCCATAAAATTTGAAAGGTGACCTACCTCAAATTTGAAGATTGAATCTCTAGCTTTCTCAAGTAAAGTCCATTCCTTGACCATCATATGTGCAATTGAAGATTTCCGACTCAGCGCATCGGCAACCTTGTTCGCCTTTCCAAGGTGATACAAGATATCACAATCATAGTCCTTTAGGAGTTCCATCCAGCGATGCTGTCTCATATTCAACTCCTTTGAGAGAATAGATACTTGAGACTTTGATAGTTTATGAAGATCTAGAATCATTCTCCGCACAACTAATGTCTTCAAATTTTCAGAGCGAAAATAATCGCTACGAGTTCCAAGTCATGCGTCGGGTAATTCAGTTCATGAGGTCTCAATTGCCGGGATGCGTATGCAACCACTCTACCTTGTTGCATCAACACACAACCTAGTCCTTTCAACAACGCATCACTGTAGATCTCGTATTCTCCAGGACCAGATGGAATGGTCAGCACAGGTGTGGTAGTCAGCTTTTGCTTAAGCTCTTGGAAACTACACTCGCACTTATCTGTCCACACAAACTTCTCTTCCTTCTTCAGTAGTCGAGTCAAAGGCGAAGCTAATGCTAAAAATCCCTCCACGAACTTTTTGTAGTACCCTGCTAAACCCAGAAAACTTCTGATTTCTATCACTGTAGTCGGTCTTGGCCAGTTGATAACTGCTTCAATCTTGCTTGGGTCCATGGAGATTCATTCTCCTGAAATCACGTGACCTAGGAAAGTAACACGAGTTAGCCAAAACTCACACTTGTTGAACTTAGCATATAACTCATGATTTTGCAGAGTTTAGAGCACTATCCTTGAGTGCCTTTCGTGATCCTCAGGACTTAGATTACACCAGGCTGTCGTCGATGAAAATAATTACAAACTGATCTAGGTACTCCTTGAACACACGGTTCATCGAATCCCTAAAAGCAGCTGAGGCGTTCGTCAAACCGAACGGCATTATAGTGAACTCATAATGGCCGTATCAAGTACGAAATGCCAACTTCAGTATGTCCTCCTTTCTGATCCTCAGTTGATGATATCCCTCCTCAGGTCAATTTTAGAAAAAATCGACGCTCCTTGCAACTGATCAAACAAGTCATCAATCCTTGACATTGGATACTTGTTCTTGATCGTCACATAATTGAGTTGTCGATAGTCGATGCATAGGCGCAATGAACCATCATTCTTCTTCACGAATAGAACTGATGCTCCCCAAGGTGATGCACTAGGACGTATGAATCCCTTATCTAATAATTCCTGCATCTGCACCTTCAGTTCTTTTAGCTTCGACAAAGCTATCTAGTAATGAGCCTTAGAGATTGGCTCTGTCCCGGGGGCTAACTCAATCACGAACTCAATCTCTCTTTTTGGCGGCAGACTTGGCAATTTTTTTGGAAACACATATGGAAATTCTTAGACCACAACGATGTCCTCGATCTTCAGCTCCTCAATTATCGTATCCACAACAGTCGCCAAGTAACCTTGGCAACCCCCGTCTAATAAACGTGTTGCCTCTAGCGACGAGATTAAAGTAATCGAGAGTCCTCCCCGACTCCCAATAAACTCGAAGCTCTCACCTGCTAACGGGTTAAATTGAATCGCTTTGCGATAACAGTCCAACTTAGCTTGTTGCTTGGTGAGCTAGTCCATGCCAATTATCAAGTCAAAATTATACATGGCTAGGACTATTAAGTCTATCTGCCCCTCTCGCTCACTAATCGCTAACGCGCAACCAGGATAACCCATTGTAACTAACACTTTATCCTTTAACGGTGTAGATATGCTAACCACTAACTCCGATAACTCAGGAATCAATCCTACCAGCTTAACATATTGCTCAGTTATAAATGAATGAGTAGCTCAAGGGTTAAATAAAGCATAAGTAGCGTGGTCATTCAACGAGACTATACCTGTAATCACATCAGGTGCATCCTCAACCTGTGCTCTAGTGATAGCGTATGTCCTTCACTGAGCTGGAGGCCGGTTCAATCCACCCTACGGTGCATTCGGTAGTGCGATTCCTCGGTTCTAACCCATCGGTGATGGCGGCGGCGACAACGGTAACTGCAGTCCCATTTGTCTTCTAGGATAATTTCTGGTCATGTGGCCCTGTTGGCCACACACAAAACAAGCACCCGTCCGAGCAGGACATGGGGCTGATCCATGTTGTCCTTCGTAGGAACGACACACTCTAAACTGGCTCACTAACTTTCCTATCCCACCCTTCCTGTTGGGTGGAATAGGATACCTTCCTTCGATCATTGATCTCTTCCTAAATCGATTCCCATCTCTGTTAGAACTAAACCGAGACCTAGATGTGGCGACTTGTTTGTTCAGATTCTTTTCTATTAGCTGGGCTCGTCCGTATAGCTCATTGTAGTTCTTTAGATCGAACAGTACTAGTGGATTTTTCAGCTCTAGTCGGAGGCCATCCCTAAACTCCCTCGCTTTTTCCTAGGGATCCTCCATCAATCTAGGAGCGTATTGCGATAACTCGGTGAATTTCGGCTCATACTGGGCCAAAGTCATTAGACCTTGATGAAGGCGATAAAATTTCGCTATCTTCTGATCCTTAACACAACTAGAGAAATATTTGCCGTTGAATGCTCTAACGAAGGTGTTCTATACTGGATCCCCACTTTCTAGGAATACCTCCTCTCTAGTGGCCCTCCACCAAGCACTAGCAATCCCCTGCAGTTGATATACTGCAAGGGTCACCTTCTCGTCTTCAGTGCACCTCAGCAGTGCAAATACTTTCTCCAAGTCTTGGATCCAGAGGGTTGCGGCCTTGGGATCTCCTGTTCCTGTGAACCTCGGTGGGTTCAACTTCAGAAACTGCTCAACGAGTTTATGTATTGGTCTCTTAACAACCACGTTCCCTAGTGGAACCTCAACAGGTGCAGTAGCGGCTGCGGTAGTAACAACGGCTTGATTCTGGGCCTGCTACCCCATCAAAACTTCAATCGTCTGAAGCACTTGCATGATCCCTTCGAACCTGAGATCACCAGGGACTGCTACCCCAGCACCAACCAGCGAAACCGACGGTGGTGCTACTCCACTTGCGCTGGCCTTAGCCTGCGCTCTACTCTAGGCACCTCGGGTACCGACTCTTGTCAGTGTCCTATCCTGAGTTGCAAAGGCCACTACCCTTTTCCTAGGAGTCCTTTGCTCATGATTACTCATGCTACAAGCTCTTTATAGACATATGTTTTCCAATTCAAATACCATATTAGAATTTGAGTGACCACACAAACAAGCTATCAATCAGTTGTCGCTCACATGCATTAGCATAACAAAAGCCTTTCCTACTAACTATCCCATGACTCCTCGCACCTTGTCACTCCATACATAGACCTGCTCTGATATCACTTCGATGGCGATGTTATGCCCCGAACCTTGAGCGCGCGCACATCCTTCTGTGGTCAATGCAAATGCGACGTTTCCAAGACGTGTCGCCAACCCAATCATTTTAATACGCATGCGGAAGCGAAACAATTAACCCTTGACAACAAACAACATGGGATAGGAAAGTAGGGCAACATTTCTCAAAAGTCACACTTTTATAAACAACTGGGTTTAGGTACAAAACGAGTCTAGTCAAAGTCCACAAAAAGGTTGGCTCTCAAAAAGAAGCCGTCTTATGACATACAAGTCGGACACAAATGCCGATCCTTCAAACTCCACCTACACAGACTCCAGGGGTTTCGGGTCCTCCACAACCACCAGTTAAGGACTTGAAAAGTAAGCCCATGACGGGGTGAGACATTATCTCAGCAAGTCCACTCCCTAAACCCTTATTAAGAAAAAAATATGCCTCAGGGTGTTCTAGCCACACAGCCACATAATTAGAATAGAGGACTTACCTCGCCTCAGTTCCTTCCTGCACGTCAGCACAGTTCATATTACAAATGCATATAATTCATACACACAACAATTGAAATGCCTCACTCATCTCAGTCAGTCACAAGGGTCTCGATTATAAGGTCAAATTGTTATGACACGTCTCATACCATGCCACACAATTCTGTCTTATAATCAGGCGCATATAACTCAATTAATCATGCGTTCCAATTGTTAATTTCGCCCCTCAAAGGTATGGCTGACTCCAAATTTCGGTAGCCTACTGGCGTAGTTAGGCATCATCTCACCCCATTGAGCATGGCGACGTCTCTCAAAGACGGCTTTCCCAAAAGAGCGTAGGTCCAGAATCTATTGCGACATGAGACCCAATGAGTGGGTAACCCATATAGGGTAACGTTCGATGTAAATGCTCGATACGAGTTCTCTTTAACCAACATACGACCAATCATTCTCAGCCCAAGACACCGTGCATTGCACACAAATGCCTTAATTAAAATAGTGATCTTGGCCGATTTTCTTCGTTTTAAAAACATCTCGGAAAATAGTCGTGTGTGGGTACACGGTCAATTCGGACCAGAAAAATTGATACATTTCCTTTTCAAACCCCAATATTTGGTATAGTACTTAAAACCCTTTTTTCAATGTCAAAACCCGACCCTCAGGATTTTCAGAATAAAAGCCATTTTTTCACAATCACCACTCAATTTCACAATCCAACAATCAATTGCATAATGTGAACATACCACAGCAGTCAGCACAAAATTTCGACTATCGGCTATCTCGGTCTAATTTAAAAAATAATAAATAATTAAATAAATTCCAAAATTAATCAAATAATATAAACTAATTAAATATAATTTAATTTAATATAAATTGATTTAATAAATTCGAAATAATTAAATAATTAAATAATGCAAATAATTAATTAACAGCCTAATTAAGATTACACTAATCTAATGGCTTCATTAGGGTTAATTAATCAACCACTAAACTAATCAAACCTCATAATCTAATTAACTTCTAATTAGACTAATCTAACCACCTAAACATGCTTAGCCTAATTTAAACAACCCTTAAGCATGATTAACCTCCTAAGCAAGGTTTAGTAAGTAAACTCACCGGATTTGCGAGCCAATGAGTCCATGGTGATGGCAACGCTGAGACAGTAAAGGCTCCGATGGTGACTAGGTGGCTCGGGGAACAGCAGCTAGGTGTGAAATGAGCAGTTTGAGCAGATGGCGTGCGCAGAGGGACACGCAACATGAACGGTTAGCGAGATGAGCGAGCGATGGGCATGACGGCTTGGCGGGCGTGCACGGGAGGCTAGGGGCGGTCGACGTGGCCTGGACGACGGCGAACGACGACTTAAAGGCTTTAAAACAGCAGCACGAGCGGACAGGCACACGCGGGCATGACGGCTGGTGTGCGGGAGCTTGAGCAGTGCTTAGCTGCTTGGTTTGCTCTCCGGTGGCTGTCTCAGCTGAAGGGGGAAGTTGCTGGTTGATCTCTGGTTCTCTCAAGCTCTCTCAAGGTCTCTACAATGGGGAAAGCAAGTCTAAGGAGTTAGAAGGAGTGGGCTGCTGAAGAGGGACTGCCACATGCCTTCAAAGTCCACAATCTCATCCTCATTCACTCATCACAAGCCCCCACCATGTCAGCCCTTGTCCTCAGCCACTTCTCTCTCCTCAAGGTTACCCAACAAGCCTTAGATGGCTGTCCAAATGTTGCACCCCCCTTAGCTACGGATTTGGACATTTACTCTTCAAATCCATACAAATCCTCATCAAAACAACCCAATTTGAAGCCCACAAGTTTAGCCAAGGTGTCTACACTTAAATCCACATTTTTTCTTGTCCAAAGATCCCACTTAGATCCCAAAAATGTGACCAAAAAGGTCCCTCGAAGTTTTTGGTCCAAAACAACCTAACTTTGATTTTCGCTGAAAATCTCGGTTTACAGAAAAATCTTTTGAGGATGAGTCGATGTTCCTAAAATGATTTATGACATGACAAAACTTCCAATCTTTGAAATTGAGTTCAATTTCTCAATTAATTTTAATCTGGCACGATTTTAGCGTGTCCTAATCTACCGGGTAATTTTTAGGAACTTTTTGTACAATTGACCTGTGGTTGATTATTTTCAAGCCACAAAGTGCATCTTCAACACATTGGTGACTCTCCGTTGTCATGAAAATCTCGAGGTTTCAAATGTGGACACAGGTTCCAAAACAACAGAAAAATCGATCTAGTACCAATCAACAAGAATTTTGCAATTAGGTGGAATCACCCACACTGAATCACATGACTCAGTTGATTGACCTATCTCTAGTCTCTAATCATTTTTTAACTGTGTCGTAATGACCATTGCAGATTAGAACGGTTAAGCAGTCGATTCTTGGTCAAATTCTCAAGTCTATTGCGTTTAGATTTCTTAACGACTTCACCTGATAGGTTAGTTATGTCGTGAATGGCCAACTCAGAGAAAAAGACTATAGGCGCATCGATGAAAAGCCCGACTTATTCAATTGAAAATAAAATGGAAAATCCAGATGTGACACATACTGCGACAGCTCAACGAACTTCGCTTCATACTAAGCTACAATCATTATACCTTAGCGAAGACGCTAGAATTTTGCCATCTTTAGTTCTTTGGCACTATCAAAAAAGTATTTGCCATTGAAGACTTCGACAAATGCATTCCACTCCAGAGCTACGCCTTTAGGAAATACTATTCCTCTGGTGGTCCTTCACCAGGTGCTTGCAATACCCTACAACTGATATACTGTAAGGATGACCTTCTCATCTTCAGTGCACCTCAACAGTGCAAATGCCTTCTCTAAGTCCTGGACCCAAAGTGCTGCACCTTCGGGATCTCTTGCTCCGGTGAACCTCGACTGGTTCAATTTCATAAACTGTTCCACCAGCTTATGCATCGGTCTCCTAACGACCACGTTCCCTGGTGGAACCTCAACAGGTGCAGCAATAGGTGCAGTAGCAGGTGCGACAGCAGCAACAGCATTCGCAGCGGCATTAGTGGCGGCTGTGGTAGCGGCGGTTGAAGCGATAGTTGAAGCAGCAGCACTGGCAACTTAATTTTGAGCCTGCTGCTCCATCCTATTCCCTAGCATCTCTAGCGCCTGCATGATCCCAGCAAACCTTGGATCATCAGGGGCTACTACCCCAGCACCAATAAGAGGCGATGCTACACCACTAGCGCTGGCCTTAGCCTACACTCTACCACGACCACCTTAGGTACCGACCCTGGTCGGCGTACTACCCCAAGTAACTAGACCCATGGTCCTCTTTTCTAAGAGTCCTCTGCTCTTGATCACTCATCTACAAGATCTTTATAGAAACTTATTTTCCAATTCCAATACCATATTACAATTTGAGTGATCCACACCAAACAATTGACCACATAGCTAACAAACACATGCACTAGCATGAAATATATGTCATTCCTACTTACTATCCCAAGAACCTATCGCACCTTATCACTCCAATTATCAACCAGCTTTGATACCACTTCAAGCGGGGATGTCACGCCCCGATCCTCGAGCACATGTCCATCCCTTGGTGGTCAACAAATATGTGACGTCCCAGGACACATTGCCGACTCATTCATTTTTATATGCATGTGGAAGCGAACAAATACCCCTGACAACAAAAGCTTGGGATAAGAAAGTAGGAAACAATTCACAACCAAAACAAGCATTTATAAACACATAGGTTTATATACAACACTGGGCTATCTACAAAAGACTGGCTCAACAAAAAGGGAATTTTCCTATGACTAGCTAGTCAGACACATCTCGATCCTTCGGTCTCCATAGGCTCCGGGGGCATCGGGTCCCCACAGCACCATCAGGAGGTTTAGCTGCACTCTCGCCTAGAAAGGCATCTGTTACCATAGCATGAACTTCAAAACCTTGGAGGGGACCTACACATAATTCATTGGGTCCAAAGCGAAACCACACTCTAAATTGATGAGGTACCCACTGAGGTAAACCCTCTTCGACCCAAACGGTGGTCACCACAAGTTTGTAGACCTAGTTACTTCTGGGATCACGATAGTTAAAAACCCGCTTGGTAACCCTCATCGGCCGACGAAAATGCTCATGAGGAGCAGCCATCTACGGACCTAAAAATGCTGAGCCCACGACGGGGTGAGACAATGTTTCAGCAAGTTCACCCCCTAAACTATGACTAGGAAGAAAATACGCCTAGAGGCCTAGTCACGCAAATCAGAGGACTTACCTCACCTCAGTTCATTCCTGCACGATAGTACAATTCATATTCAATCATTACTCGCACAAGCATCAACTATCGACACACATCGGTCCTCTGGATTAGCCAGGGATTACTGCTCACACAAGCTAAGATACACTATTGCTCACACAAGCTGACTTCTATCAATGCTCACACAAGCTGACATAGATTATTGAGATCATTGCTCACACAAGCTGACTTTTTATTGGCTCACACAAGCTGTCATACAATAAGGCTCACACAAGTTGTCAATTCAATAATACTCACACAAGCTGCGTTGGTACTTAAAAACCACATTCGGTTTCAAAACCCAACACTCGGTATTTTCGAGTTAAATACCAAAACTTTACCAATATCACTCAATTTCTCAATTTAACAATCAATTTGAACAAACTAACCCCACTGCTACGATCAATGCGAAATTCTAACGAGCGGCTCTCCTGGTATAATTTTTGAAAAATATTAATTAATTAATTAAATTCCGAAAATTAAATTAAATTAATATAAAATAATTTAATTTTATAATTAATTAAAATTCTAATCATGCTTACACTAATCTAATTGCATAACTAGACTAATTAAACCATCCACTAAACTAATCATTCATCTAATCTAATTAACATTTAACTAAGCTAATCTAACCACCTAAACATGTTTAGCCTAATCTAAACACCCTTTAAGCATAATTAACTCACTAAGCAGAGTTTAGTGAGTAAACTCACTGGTTTAGCGTTCCGATGAGTTCACGGCGACAGTGACGCGGAGGCAAGTGACAACCAAGCCTACGGCGACACCAACAAAGGTCCAGATGGGCTTGAAAATGGGCCATGAAGACCAAAAGCCCTTGCTGGCTTCAATTTCTGCTCAAGGTCAAGAAAGGCTAGACTGGCGGCTGGTTGGGGCCAAAACAGCAAGGAATGGGCAGCGGTGGTCCAGGCGGGGCTACGACGGCTTGGGGCCGGCGAACGGCGGCAGTGGTGCAGCTAGACGACCAGGGATGGCAATAGACAGGGGCTCGGGATGCGGCTGGGCTTGCGACTAGAGGATAGATGGGTAGACGGGATCGAGCAGTGACGGGTGAGGCTTGTGGGCAGCACGACAGCTTGGACGAGAGATGGGGCTGCTTGGTGGTGGCTGTTGGCTCTCCTCTGGTTCTCTCAAGCTTTTCTTAAGCCTCAACAATGGAGAAAGTAAGGCTTCAAGGAGGAAGAAGGGTTGTCGAAGAGAGGGGGACCCCAAAGGCTCCTAAGCCTTCAACACTTGTCCAATTCTCCCTTGGCTTGCCCCACCAACCATCAGCCATCCACAGCCCATTTCTCTCTCTCCAATCTTCCTTAGCAAACCAAGATGGCTATCCAAATGTTGCACCCCCCCCCTTGGCTACGAATTTTGTACCATTGCCCATCAAATTCATTCAATTCCCCTTCAATTCTTCTCAAATTGGATCCAATTTGATGTCCATAAATCCAACCAATGTGCCATCATCCCAATCAACATTTTTCCTCATCAATTAGTCCAACTTGAATCTCAAGAACGCGACCAAAAATGGTCCCTCGAAATTTCCGGTCCAAAATAACATTACTTTGAATTTTTCGCCGAAAATCTCGATTTGCAGAAAAATCTTTGAAGGATGAGTCAACGTTCCTAAAATGATTTGTGACATGAAAGAACCTTCAATTTCTGAAACCGGGTTCAATTTCGCAGTTAATTTCAATCTAGCGCGATTTTAGCACGTCATAACCTACCGGGTAGCTTTTAGGAACTTTTAACACTTTTAACTTGTTATCGATTATTTTTGAGCCACAAAGTGCATCTTCGACACATTGGTGACTCTTGGTTGTCATAGAAATCTTGAGATTTCAAATACGGACACAGGATACCAAAACGACAGAGAAATCGGTCTAGTGCCAATCGACAAGAATCGTGCAATTAGGTAGAATCACCCACACTTAATCACATACCTTTGTCAAGTCAACCTATCTCTGGTCTTTAATCAGTCTGTGCTGTAATAATCCTTGTAGATTAGCACGGTCGAGCAGTCAATTCCTGGTTGAATTCTCAAGTCTATTGCGTTTAGATTCCTTAATGGCTTCACCCGATAAGCTAGTTATCTTGTGAGTGGCCAAATCAGAGAAAAGAACTATAGGCGTGTCGATGAAAAGCCCGAATCATTCAATTGAAAACAAAATTAGAAAATCAGGATGTCACAGCGTGGACTTTCAAAGGATTGGAATTGTGTGAAAACTTTAATCAGAGAAACTCAAAGAATCATGTTTCTATCAGTTAATGAACTAATAGGCACGCTTCAATCATACGAAGTGGATCAGATCAATGATGAGGAAGATCCAAAAGGTAAGAAATCAATTACATTAAAGTCTAATGCTGATTCTGATAATACAGATTCAGACGATGATATGGACGATGAGGAGGTGTCCCTTATGATAAAGAAATTTAGAAAACTAAACAGAAAATGAAGAAGGTTGAATTGGAAGAAGCAAAGCATGCAAAATTCCTAGAAGAAACCAACAAAAGACGTTGAAACTAGTAAGAACGTAATATGTTTCGAGTGTAAGAAAAAGTGACACATCAGACCAAACTATCCCTTGTTGAAAAAGAAGAAAGTGAAGTTTGAAAAGTACAAGAAAGCTCTTAAAGCAGAAACCTGATTTGCAAACATATGTCTGATGGCTCACTTAGAGTCAGACTCAGAATCAGAAACAAACATTGATTCAGATTCTGACAAAGAATTTGAGGTCACTATTAAAAGAAAAAGGGATAAGTGTTCCAAAAGTCCTACAATTTGTCATGAAAATGCATTTCAGTCCTAAAACTTGCAAAAAGTGCAAATAAGTCCTAAAACTTGTCAAAATAGTTCAATTGAGTCCTAAAGCTAACACCGCGCATTTTCCGTTAAAAATGTTGACGTGGCATTTTAAATTATTTTTTATTCAATTTTTTTAAAAATATATATTCAAAAACTAAAATTCATTTTTTAAAAACTATTAAAAAAAAGAAAAGGATAGAGGAGGCGGCCATCCATCGCCGGAGGGGCCGGCGACGGTTGCCGCCGCCGCCCAACCGGGGCAAGGCCTCGCCGACCGCCGCCCGACCAAGGCAAGGCCTCGCCAGCCCCAGTGAGGGCTGGCGACCCTCGCTCGGCATGGGTGAGGGCTTGCCGGCCCTAGGCGAGGGCCGGCAACCCTCACCCGACGCGGGCGAGGCTCGCCTAGATCCGGCCGAGCATAGAGACGCGGAAGCCGCTTGGTCACGGGCAAAGGTCGCCGACGAGGGGACTCGAGACAGCGGTGATTGGCGGCCTAGCAACTAGCTCGGGTCCGTTGTCGAGCACGGGGAAGCACAGAGCGGGCCACTCGCGCGGCCCTCATGCTTCGCGGCAACGCCCGGATCCGGGCGAGCCTCGCCGCCCCGGCCGAGGGCCACCGAGGCCTCGCCTGTGGCCGGTGACGGTCGGCGGCCCCCAAGCGAAGGCCGGCGTGCCCAGATCCGGGCGCCCTCGCCGGCGTTAGATGAGGGTCACCGGCCCTCGCCTGGGGCCAACAAGCCCTCGCTCATGCCAGGTGAGGGTCGTTGGCCCTCGCCTGGGGCCGGCGACCGTCGCCGGCCCCTTCGACGATGGGCGGCCACCTCTTCGCTCTTTTCTTCTTCTTTTTTTTCTTTTTTTAACAGTTTTTTAAAATTGAATTTTAGTTTTTAAGTATAATTTTTTTTTAAAATTGAATAAAAAATTATTTTAAAAAACCAGCTGGAAAATAAAAAATTATTTAAAATACTACGTCGCACCACGTCGGCATTTTCCATCAATAAAAACTGACGGAGTCAATTTTAGGACTCAATTGAACTATTTTGACAAGTTTTAGGACTTATTTGCACTTTTTGCAAGTTTTAGGACTGAAATGCATTTTTGTGACAAGTTTTAGGACTTCTGGATTACTTATCCCAAAGAAAAATCAAATGGTATTTGGATAGTGGCTGTTCTAGGCATATAACAGAAGACTCGAGTTTCTTCATAAAGCTTGAAAGACTAAAAGAAGGAAATGTTTCTTTTGGTGGAAACAATAAAGGGAATATTATAGGATATGAAATAGTGAAAATTTGAAGTCTGACTATCAACAATGTTTCCCTGGTAAAAGGTTTAAACTACAATCTTCAAAGTATAAGTCAGCTTTGTGATATAGGTTTCAGAATAAACTTTTAAGAAGGTATTTGTTCTGGAGTAAGTCAAGATTTCTCTTAATCCTTTACTCGGCGAAGGCATGGCAACATATATCTTTTGGACATAAATCTAGAAAATTCTCAGTGCCTTATCTCAATTCAAGATGAAGCAAGTCTCTAGCATCGAAAGTTGGTCAAGTAAATATGAAACAAATTGCCAAAATTTCTTCCAAGAAGCTGGTTCGAGGGCTTCTTAATTTGGCTTATCAAAAGTCTGAATTGTGCACTCCATGTATCTTGGAAAAACAGGTCAGAAGTTCCTTTAAGCTAGTAAATCAGGTTTCTACCAATCATGTTTTGCAACTTCTTCATATGGATATTTTTAGACCAACAAGAACTCAAAGTATTGGTGGAAATAAATATTGTTTAATAATTGTTGATGATTATTCATGTTTCTCTTGGGTATTTTTTTTGGCAAGTAAGTCTGAAACTTTCTCTTATTTTTCAAAGTTTTCCAAGAAAGTTTAGAACGAAAAAAGATATGCTATCTCAAGCATAAGAACAGATCATGGAGGTGAGTTTGAAAATCAAGATTTTGCGAACTTCTATAATGAATTTAATTTTCAACATGTTTTCTCTTCTCCATATACTCCAGAACAAAATAGAGTTGTGGAAAGGAAAAATAAATCTTTACAGAAAATGGCCAAAAACTCTATTGATAGAAAGCAAATATCTTCTTGATTTTAGGCAGAAGCAGTCTCTACTGCCTATTATATAATCAACGGAGTGTTTTTAAGGCCTATTCTAGAGAAGACGCCATATGAAGTATATAAAGGGAAGAAGCCTAACATCTCTTACTTTCATGTTTTTTGCTATAATTGCTTTATCTTGAAGAATGCAAATAATCGATCTGGAAAGTTTGAAAAGAAAAAATTGGATGAAGGAATTTTTCTTGGCTATTCAATGTCAAGTAAAGCTTAAAGGTCTTTAACAAGAAGACTCAATTTGTAAAAGAATCAATGAATGTCAGATTTCAGGAAAGTATGTAGAATCAACCAGATCAGATTCAACTTGAAGAGTCTAAACCAGTTCTAGACTTAACAAAGTCTATTTCTCCCAAAGAACTTCAATCTTCTGGAGTATAGCAATAGGCAAAACTTGAAGAATCAAAGGAAACATATGATCAACAGAATGACAAATCAAATTGTGACATCCTGAATTTCAGGTTCTGGTTTCGATTGAATAAGTTGGGCTTTTCATGACGCGCTTATAGTTCTTTTCTCTGAGTTGGCCACTCATGAGATAACTAGCCTATCAGGTAAAGCCATTAAGGAATCTAAATGCAATTGACTTAAGAATTCAACCAGGAATCGACTGCTCAACCGAGCTAATCTGTAAGGGTCATTATGGCACAGACCGATTAGAGACCGGAGATAGGTTGACTCAACAAAGGTATGTGATTAAGTGTGGGTGATTCCATCTAATTGCACAATTCTTATCGATCAACAATAGACCGATTTCTCTATCGTTTTGGCAACCTGTATCTATATTCGAAACCTTGAGATTTCTACGACAACTGAGAGTCGCCAATGTGTTGAAGATGCACTTTATTGCTCGAAAATGATCGGCCACAGGTCAAAAGCGTTAAAAGTTCCTAAAAGCTACCCGATAAGTTGGAACGCACTAAAATTGTGCTAGATTGAAATTAACTGCAAAATTGAACCAGATTTCAGAAATTAAAAGTTATTTCATGTCATAAATCATTTGAGGAATGTCGATTCATCCTCCGAAGATTTTTCTGCAAACCGAGATTTTCGACGAAAAATTCAAAGTAAGGTTATTTTGGACCGGCAACTTCGAGGAACCATTTTTTATCGCACTTTTAGCCGTCAAGTGGGATTTATGGGCAAGGGAAAATGTGAATTTAAGTGTGAGTACCTTGGCTGAATTTATAGGCTTTGATTTGAGCTCAATTGAGTTAGAATTGAAAGAAATTGATGAGGGAAATGTGCAAATTCGTATGCCATGGGGAACACAACATTTGGACCACTTGGGTGGTGTGTTAAGGAAGCTTTGAGAGAGAGAAATGGTTGAGGATGAAGGGCTAAAGGTGGTGGGGGCTTGTGAGATAGAAATTGGACAAGTGTTGAGCTTGGAAGCCACTTTGGGGACCCCTCTCTTCAGCAGCTTCTTCTTCTTCATTTGGCTTTGCTTTCCTCGTTGTTGAGCCTTTTAGAGAGCTTGAGAAACTAGGGAAATCGACTAGCCAACTCCCCTGCCCATCCAAACGCCCGCCTGCTCGCTGGAGCCCTTCTGCCCGCCACCCGAGCCCACGCATGCTGTCCGCCTCCCTGCTCGCGTCCACGCATTTGTGCGCCCGCCCGTCTCTATCCAGCAGGTCATCCAGCCGATGTACACCACCATCTAGGTTGCTAGAAGCCTCGCTGTCGCCCCTACTCACCCGTCCAGCCACCATCCATCCATTCCCTGCCGTTTCGGCCTCAATCGGCCGCTTGTGTGGCCCCCCGTCCAAGAAGAAGCGTGTTGAAGTTCCAGCAAGGGCTTGGACTTCGAGGGCCGTTTTAGGTCTCTTCTGTTGGAGAAATCTTCTTGAAGTGTTTTGAAGCTGACAAAACGTTTCCTTCAGTTTAGTCTGAAGATCTCCAAACTCTGCTATTTAAAGTCTGAAGACCTCTGGACAGCCAGACTTAAGACTTAAAGTCTATCCTCATTGACAGTCTCTAATCCATTGAAGAAAGACTATCCAGAACTGGATGTTTCATTAAGGATATGACCTTATCGACTGGAGAAGATCTCTTGGCTGGATATGACATAACGGAATCCTTTGATTGATCGAGATTGATTCGAAGATTAAGGATCCAATGATTGGCGAAATATTCGTGGAAGGTTCTACTTATGGAAACCGAGATCCTGATTGTATGGGCGAACAGAATTGATGGGCTATCGACATGTTCCTTTAATAGCTTGAATGATCTTCCTAATTGATTCCGTCCAACGGGTAGATTGGAGGAATTCCTTTGGTAAGTGCCAACGGGTATGGTGGCATAAAGGAGTATATAAGAAAGACGTTCTAAGTTGTTCGAGAGATGCGCGATAGAAGAATTCCAAAGTCTGAAGCTCCTTGTTGTTTAGTCAATTCATTTGAGCAAAATCTTGTACGCAAAAGAGAGTCTATACTTGTGAGAATCCTTGAGGAAGTGTGGTAGAATATCTACACTGTGGAATCAAGGAAAGACTGTACTGTAACATCTTTTTTGTCCATAGTGAAATCCAGCCGGTAGACTATTAGTGTGGAAGAGTGGACGTAGGCTTGGAATAAGCCGAACCACTGTAAACCCTGTGTTCAACTTTCTCTTCCTTACACTCTGTTTTACTTTGATCGTATTTCATTTTGTTAACGAGAAGAGAATTCCCTTTCTATCATTTGCCTAGTATCGCTTCCGTATCTCGAGAAATTGTTTTTACACCTATTCGCCCCCCCTCTAGGTGTTTATACTAGTCATCTCATCTTCTAGGTCTTGTTTGGTGTTGCCGCCAGGAGGTTTATCACCCGCCTTTGCGTTGCCGTCGCTGTGGACTCACCAGAACGCTTAACCGATGAATTTACTCACTAAACTCTACTTAAGGAGTTACTTATACCTAAGGGGTATTCGGATTATGCTAAGTATGTTTAGATGGTATTTTTAATTAATTATTTTATTTATTTGAATTAAATATTATTTAATTAAATTATTTTATATTAATTTAAATAATTTTTTAGAATTTAATTAATTAATTAATTAATATTTTCCGGAAATTATACCAGGAGAGCCGCTTGTTAGAATTTTGCACTGATCACAGCAGTGTGGTTAGTTTGTTCAAATTAATTCTTAAGTTGTCAAATTGAGTGATGTTGGTGAAATTTTGGTGTTTAACTAAAAAATATCAGGTGTCGAGTTTTGACACCAAATGTGGTTTTTAAGTACCATAGCAGTTTGTGTGAGTATTATTGAATTAACAACTTGTGTAAGCCTTATTGTATGACAACTCGTGTGAGCCCAATGAAAAGTCAACTTGTGTGAGCAAACATATAAGTTAGCTTGCGTGAGCAAATGTATAAGTCAGTTTGTGAGAGCAATGATCAGTCAGCTTGTGTGAGCATTGATACAAGTCAACTTGTGTGAGCAATGATCTCAATGATCTATGTCAGCTTGTGTGAGCAATAGTGTATCTCAGCTTGTGTGAGCAGTAATCCTGGCTAATCCAAAGGACTAATGTGTGTCGGTAGTTCATGTTGTGTGAGCAGTGATTGATTGATTGGATTGATTGAATTGATGGACCGATGTGTGTTAGTAGTTCATGCTTGTGCGAGCAATGATTGAATATGAATTGCACTGACGTGCATGAAGGAACTGAGGCGAGGTAAGTCCTCTAATTTGTGTGACTAGGCCTCTAGGCGTATTTCCTTCCTAATCGGAGTTTAGGGGGTGAACTTGCTTAGACATTATCCCACCCCGTCGTGGGCTCAACATTTTCAGATCCATAGATGGCGGTTCCTCCGGAACGTTTTGGGCAGCCCAGGAGAATTTCCGAGCTAGTTACTCATTTTTCTGTTCCTAAGGGCCTCGGGGTCGGGGTCGGGGTCTATGAACTTGTGATGACCACCATCTGGGTTGATGAGGGTTTACCTCAGAGGGTACCCCATCAATTTAGGGCGTGGTATCATTGCGGGCTCAATGGATTCTGAGAGGGTCCCCTATAGGATTTTGATGTCCCAGCTACGGTAGTAGACGCCGCTCATGGTGAGGGTATAGCTAACCCTCCTGGTGGTGCAGTGCTGGACCCAAGTCCCCAAGAGACCTCGGAGATTTCAGTTGGGGATTCGTGTGCCTAAAGGATTGTAGACTTTTGAGCAGACTCTTGACTTTAGACCAGTACTCTATATAAACCTGAATGTTTATAAAGACTTGTTTTGTGTTGTGAATTGTTGCCTGCTTTTCTATCCCAAGCTTTTGTTGTCAGGGGTATTTGTTCGTTTCCGCATGCATATTAAAATGAATGGGTCGGTGACACGTCTTGGGACGTCGCATATTTATCGACC
Source organism: Eucalyptus decipiens (assembly GCA_014182575.1). NCBI lineage: Eukaryota > Viridiplantae > Streptophyta > Magnoliopsida > Myrtales > Myrtaceae > Eucalyptus > Eucalyptus decipiens. Next base: position 3,429,040 of record CM024613.1, on the reverse strand, counting down.
ACCGAGGGATGGGCATGCGCTCAAGGATTGGGGCATGACACAAATAGCAATTTGAAGCAAAAATCAAGTCATCCCAAAGAACTCATCATTGGCAAATTAGATGAAGGAATCCACACCAAATCCAAAGGAAAAGAAGATTCCAGTGCAATAGCACATATTTCAGAAATAGAACCAAAAGGAGTAGAAGAAGCATTGTCTGATGCAAGCTGGATAAAAGCTATGCAGGAAGAACTCAGACAATTCAGCATTAATGATGTGTGGGAGCTAATTCTTAAACCCAAAGACAAATTTATGATTCGAACAAAGTGGGTATTCAGAAACAAGATGGATGAAAAAAATAAAATTATCAGAAAAAAAAAAGCAAAACTTGTGGCAAAAGGGTACACACAGGAAGAAGGGATAGACTACGTTGAGACTTATGTACCAGTAACAAGGTTATAAGCAATTAGATTATTACTTACTTTTGCTTGTTTTCAAAAATTCGAGTTATTTTATATGGACGTCAAAAGTGCTTTCCTTAATGGATTCATACAAGAAGAGTCTATATGGAACGACCACCAAGATTTGAAGATCTAAGAAAACTAGACTATGTCTATAGACTGAAGAATGCTTTGTATGGTCTGAAGCAGGCACCTCGAGCTTGGTATGCAATGTTAAGTAAGTTTTTAACAGATAATGACTTTGAGAAAGGAAAAGTTGACACAACCTTATTTATGGTATTAGAGAAGAAAAAGATTTTCTGCTTGTACAGATTTATGTAGATGATATAATCTTTGGATCTTCTAACGAAAATCTCTGCAAGAAATTTTCAAGGTCTATGTAGGAAGAATTTGAAATGAGCATGATGGGTGAATTGACCTTTTTTCTAGGATTGCAAGTCAGACAGTCAAAGAAAGGAACATTCATTCACCAGGAGAAATATGCCAAAGATATTATCAAGAAGTTTGGAATGGAGAACTACAAGAAAACATAAACTCCCATGTCAAGCTCATCAAAGCTCGACAAAGACGAAGGAGGAAAGACGGTAGATCAAAAGCTATACAAAATCATGATTGGTTCTCTTCTTTATCTCACTGCCTCTAGACCTGACATTCTATTTAGTGTATGTATCAGTGCCAGATTTCAATTTGATCCCAAAGAATCACATCTAAGTGATGTTAAACATATCATCAAATATATTGCGACTTTTCTAAAACTAGGTATGTGGTATCCAAAAGGATGAGACTTTACTTTACTTAGTTATTCTAATACTGATCTAGCCGGTTGTAAAGTCAACAAAAAAAGTACATCCGGTACATGTCAATTGTTGGGACAAATGTTGGTATCATGGTTCTCAAGAAAACAAAGTACTGTGGCATTATCTATAACAGAAGCAAAATATATTGCTCTTGAAAGTTGTTGCTCACAAATTCTGTGGATTAGACAACAACTAAGAGACTTTGGAATAGAAGAATTCTGCATGGAAATTAGATGTGACAACACAAGTGCTATCAACCTTACCGAAATCCAATTCTTCACTCAAGAGCAAAGCACATCGAGATTCGTCATCATTTCATAGGAGATCATGTTCAGAATGGCAAGATTAATGTTCAATTTATTGATTCAAAGAATCAACTGGCAGATATCTTTACAAAACCATTGGAGAAAAGCTTATTTGAATCAATTCATAGCAAGCTGAATATCATCCTTCCTTTCGACTAAAGTCTATGGTTGATCTAACTCAACATCTCAACTTAAGGAAGTTATTTTAGTCTAGAAATCTTTCTAATCCAGGTATTTTATTTTTGGCATGTAAAAACTGAACATGTATAATTATCTATGAATCATCGCTTGCCTTTTTTTATTTTTGGAAATTACAATTTTATTGCTGATTTTTAGGAATATATTTCAAATTTTTGGTAGTTATCCTTTTAAATTGTTTTTTGGAAGGCATTTTTTTCTTTGTGTTGATTCACTTGCCCCATTTCGATTAATTTAAATTCTTCAGATTATTTCTTTATAGCATAGTGTTTTCAAACCCTAATTCTTGAACGCTCGTCTCTCTCTCTTTTTTTTTGCGAAAACACTATACGAATTTCTTTCTCTCTTCCACTCAAGCATGTCGTCAAAGTCCTCCAAATCTGCAACAATGTCATTCCAGAAGAAATCTTCTTGCATCACTAGTCGCGGCCCTCACAATATGCCTGAAGGACCAACTCATTTTGATATGACTGGAGAAGATTCACCCTAGAGTTCTCCTCATTACTTTGCAGATGAGGAAGTTACATAGGAGGCAATGCCCATTTCTATAAAGAGGCCTGAGGTACTTTTCAAACATTATAAGTTTTTGAAACAGGGTGGAAGTCCTATGGACTTTATCACTAACTTTCTGAAAGATAATGGATACGAAAACGAAACTCAGTTTTTTAGAACAATGGAAATGTTAGACTGGCGCCAAAAGGAACAGCAAAGAATGAATTTTTGAACTTTCCTTCTGATCCTCGTTTTGGGTCAAAAAATTAGCCTGAGAATAAAGATGATGATGAGAAAATCTTTATAAATTTCCAACCAAAGATGGGTGTGGTGGTTGAGATTACTGGAGAAAGAACAAAACTTTTTCGTTCAAAAGATTATAAAAAGGTTTATGCTAAGATGTTAAATAGAGGGGTCGTAAACCCGTGAACAGTAGACTTTGACTTTCTAGATTCTATTAAAGTAAACTTGAGGGAGAAGTTAGCCAAACTGCAATTTGAGAAATTTTGTGCAGAGACATCTGAAGCATATCCTGAATTAACGGCATATTTTTACTCGAATCTGTCATTTCTAGATAAAACTCATATTCAATTTACTGTATGTGATAGTGTGTTTGATGTAAATGTGGATCTTCCAGCTGACATTTTGGGTGTAGAACGGAGTGGTTTTCTACCCCTAAATGTATCCATCAATCAAGCTACTAGGCTTCTCGTGAAAAACAAATTTCTGAGTGGGAGTATTACTTACTCTCAAATGCCTGTTTCAAACATTCTACTGCATAAGATAGTGATCAATTGCATCAAACCCAAGGCTCCCTCTAAGACTGATGTTTCAAGGTTTGAGGCAAAGATAATGTGGGCAACATGCAATGGAGTTCCTTTTTCACTCCCCACATATTATCTTTTTGCACATGTACAAAATAGTGATGAAGGAAAAAGGGCAACTGCCCTACTCTGCCTTAATAATGAGATTATTCAAACACTTTCAAATTCAGCTACCTTCTCAACTTCGATCAAGGACTCTTGCTTCTATGGAAATAGGAATGAAAATGATTTCCAAGATAAGGCTAAAAGATTTTTCTAAAGCACTGGATCTTTTGAAGAAGGAATCATCTAGCAAAATCAAAGGAGGATCTGTTGCTGCAAAGAAGCGCAAGGGAAATGATGTTGTCCAGAAGACATCAAAGAAGAAGAAATCTATCCTTCTGCAAGATGAAGAAGAGGAAGATAAAGATTTGACAATCTTTGCCATCGCTTTGCGCAATATTCAAGGTTTTGTCGATTCTAAAGAGCCAGAAGAAGAAGAAGAAGAAGAAGAAGAAGAAGAAGAGAATGATGCTGAAGAATCTGAAGAGAAGGAGAATGAGGATGAAGACTTAGAAAGAGACACTGGTATAATACCAAAATTGGAGGAGACTGAAGAAACCAGGAACATTGTTGCACTTGAAATAGAGGAGACTGAACTAGAGAAGCGATCTCGTGCTGAAAAGGAGAAGGTGCAAGAAGAAAAAGTTTCGTTTCAACCTGAAGGCACCGAAACAGGGGGAGAACATGAGAAAACTCCATTAGTTGCAACTACTGCTAATGATGGTATCAGTAGATCTCCTGCAAATGTTGAAGATGTATTTACATCTCATTTCCCTAAAGTTCAAATTGAAGAGGAAACTCCAAGTCAGGGTAAGCAACAAACTGCACACGTTCAAGTTGACATTCCTTCACTTTTGGATGCTCTACAGATTCATTTTATTGAAGCTAGTGCCCAAACCAAACCTGAAGCAAACTAACAGCAATATGCCCTGGAGTTTGAGATTCATAAGTTACACGCTGCTTTAGGATCTACCTCAGAATTTCTTACAGACAAGGTACAGTCTCTTGACACTCAGGTTCAAACGCTGAATCAACAAGTTTCGTAGACTGTAGCCAAAGTGGAGAATGCATGTCATCAGTGCCTACATAAGCTTGAGGAGATCGTGCAGTCATTGGAGGATTTCCAACTTGTTCGCATTCCAAAATAGCCTTGATCATCTTTTCATTAACTCTTTTTATTCCTGATTGACTTTATCTTTTTACCAATGACAAAAAGGGGGAGAGTGAGAGCAGATTTAAAGTTTTTGTTTTAATTTAAACTTGGTTGTGTGGCTTGAATTTTTTTTTTTAACTTGTGGTTTGAACTTTTGTGGTGCTTGAACTCTAATTGTTTTGCTGTTGCAAAACTGTTAAGACTAATGTGTTTTATAGATGCAAATTGTATGTTATTCAGTTCTATAATGATCTATTTTTATTATAAACTATCATTTACAACTAAAGTATTGTTTTGCAGGATATAATATTTAAATCTGCATGAAAGTTTTGTCACTTTTAAAAATGGGGAGATTGTTGAGGAAACTCCTATTAGATTTTGAAGTTGACAAAATTTTTATATTTCTATTCTTATTCTCATTTTGAGGAATACTAGACTTCTGTGGAAACCAAGTTTATTTGGAAAAAATCTACTTATGGAAACCAAGATTCTAATAGTATGGGCAACCAGGATCATTGGACTTTCTTCTCAATCTTCAAATGGCTCAAGATTTCTTTGATTGATTCTGTCCAACGGGTTGATTGGAAGAATTCCTCTAAATAGTGCCAATAGTCATAAAGGCATAGAAGAGTATTTGAAGAGGTTTCTCGAGTCATTTGAAAGTGTGTGTGAAAGCTAGAACTCCAAAGTTTGAAACTTCTCAAATCACTTGTTCTTTATCGAGAGTGCTCATACATGTATTCGAAAGAGAGAGAAACATTAAGGAGTGACTTAGTGAGAGAAAAGGAAACTCTTTACTGAGTAGTCAGTGCTATATTGCTGTAATTCTCTTTCGATTCATAGTGAAATCCAGCTAGAAGACTGTTAGCTTGGGAGAATGGACGTAGGCTTAATCTAAGCAGAACCACTATAAATCTCGTGTTCATTTTCTCTTCCCGAACTCCTTTAATTTATTTGATGTGATATTTTTTTTTTTAGTTTCGCTATATTTTAAAACATCTTATTTGAGTCTGAATATTTATTCGAAGCCTATTGTCTAACAGACTCAGTTTAAAAGAAAAATATTTTTACCGCATCTTTAGACAACTCTATTTTTACACCTATTCACTCCCTTTTAGTTGTTTATACTAGCTCTTTCATCCTGATGTGATAGTAGATGAGACTTGATTTTCTGATCCAGTATTCCATGAGAAATCAGAGGCAATTATAGATGATATTCTAAATTCAACTTAGTTGTCAGAACATGGTGCTTTTCACTTTTCTTGCATCATCAAGTAAATCTTAGAGAATGTCAGAAATGCAGAACATTTTTCATTTTTGTTTATCCTTGGATGAATTGTATAAAAAAATTCTACTCAGAGATATACCTTGGATCTGTTGCAAGTTCTTCTAGCAACTTTAAACCATCACATAGAAGCTAGCATGCATCAACTACTCAAATTGATTTCATTGTGCACTTCTTGCTTTTCTGTTTCAGCTTTGGTATCCAGTTTCGAAAACCTTAGCCGAAGAGGCAGCATGGAAATTTGCAAGATAGAAGGGGATCGATTCGGTCACGATGCATCCTGGGTTTGTCATTGGTCCCCTAGTACAGTCTTCATTTAATCTCAGCGCAAAAATGTTTCTCAATGTCATAAATGGTAGTCAAGTGAATGATAAATTTATTATATTGTTTATTCTGATGAGACTACGATTTTTATAAGTACTTCCTGTAAATAGTACTTTTTACATGATTTGTCCTCAGTAATTTGTCCACAACTTAACAAGCAAATGTCAAGAGGATATATATGTTGATTCATTTTATAATGGACAAAAGATACGTGTGATGGAACTCATTAAACTGATATAAACGGCGATCCATGTGATGGAACTTGCTTCAATGAAATACGCAAATTTATCGGAACCATCTTTATAACAAGAGGAGAGTTACAAGTGAAGTTGTTCCCATCTGATGCTGAGATATTTGCTGCAGGAACTCACACTTTTATCGACACAAACTATAGATTTGTTGATGTAAGAGACGTTGCACGTGCACACATTGAAGCTTTTGAGTCCCCTTCCACTAAGGGCAGATATTGTCTTGTTCACAAAGTTGTGCATTCTGACGATGCTTTCAAGATTTTGCGAGAGCTCTATCCTGCTCTACACCTTGCTGAGAAGTAAGATTTGCCCATTAAATTTTCAGTTATGACATTCTTTGTCACACCCCAAAACTACAAGGAATGGGGATGACATGGCCAACCTTCCATGAATTATATATATATATATATATATATATATACATATCAAATAACTAACAAGTTTGTTGCAACATTAGAGTTTCTATAATCCACCAAAAAGAAATATACATTTAGAACTCAACCAGTTCAACCACTAGCAAAGATTATATACACAACTTTCTTAAACCATACCCAAAATAGAATTCCCAAAAGTTTTCCAAAAGCGCTCTCGTCTTACTAGTTGCTAACCCTGGGACCTGAAAACATGGAAGATGAATGGAATGAGCAACCATAGCTCAGTGAGTAGTATATATCATAAAAGCATATCAAGCTTCTGCATTACACATTTAAAACTCAAGGCATGACTCATTATTGCCAAACAAAATATGATAACTTGCAAGAACAAAATGTTTTAAATGTTACCTCAACCTAGCTATATCAAATAGCCAAATTTTCCATTCATCCATAATAATAAAACCAGCATGAACTCATCCTATCTCATATCAATGGTTCATTCCACACTCAATATCCAAACTCAAGGCCCTAGAGGTGACTCCCACGAAATTGCGTTATCGTGTAGCACTTAGCCCTTGACCACATATAGCAATAGTACAAGGCCCTAGAGGTGGCTCCCACAAAATTACGTTATCATGTAGCACTTAGTCCTTTACTATTCATGTCAGTAGTACAAGGCCCCATGTGACTCAAGTCGCCATGTAGCACTTAGCCCTTGACTACAAGGCTCAAGAGGTGACTCACACGAAATTTCGTTGTCGTATAGCACTTAGTCCTTTACTACCACACATTTGATTTTCTCAATATAACACATATCATGTTTCAATAGTCATCACATAACCACATAAATCGATTGTACCAAAACAGCATACATAACCCTTCAAGAGAGGTTTGTCGAATCATCTCACAATAACTCAAAATTACCGAGCACTATATCCATCAATATATAACAAATAGGTCCTCATTTCCTCACAAGTATATGTCGGTTAATCTTACCTTAGTACATGAGTTACACAAAACCAAAGATGACATTAGTACTACTCACCTGGGGATGCCCCAAAATCAAATAACGTGTGTGTTATTTGATCCTTCGATCTCGCGATCCAGGTGCTGCGTTATAAAATTGAACCGGCTTGGCGAGGCATCCGTGGAATGCACGTGCCAAAAACCCTTTCTTCTTCTTCTTCTTCTTCTTCTTCTCTCCCTTTTTGGTCGAGGGAGCTCTCTGCTCTCCTTTTTAACCGAGCCCTCCCCTCCCTTCCTTTTTACTTTTTTGACTTTTCAACTTATCTTTCTTTTTCTTCTTTTGGGCCCCACCAGCCAAATATTACATTCTTATAGTGAATTAAACTTGTCTGCTGAAAAATTCCTGGCCATCTTCCTAATCATCGATCATATCCCTCATGATTTGAATGACATCAACAAATCCAATTACAGCACTCTCAAATTTTGGCAACATCAAGTATAAAAGCTTAAGGAGTAATGTCTGGAATTCTTTGAACATAATACCAAGTGATAGTCTCAAGAGCATTTCATGTTTCCTATATTTTGTGCAAAAGACTATAACAAGACGACTCACATTTCGCTTTGCTAAAAGCAGATGTGAAGATGAAAAGCCTTCTGTGCCTACCTATAAAATATCAAATGAGAAAGCCAGAAGTCTGGGCATCAGCTTCACTCCTTTGGAGGTGAGTTTTAAGGACACTGTGGAGAGCTTGAAAGAGAAGGGTTTCTTCAAGGACTGATGCTGCAACAGGCAACTTAAAGAATAAAATCCATGCCAAAGTCAATTAGATGGGCATTTTCTGCTGTAATACACTTATGACAGATTTTTCTTCAGGTGATCCGAAGTTTTCTAATTTCTCACAGAATATTTACGATGCTACCTGAAGCTTACAGATGCATCTATTGTCATTGTCAGACAAATGTTTGGCTGTTTTCTTTATTGAGTAGCTTGAAATCCAGGAGTTTACGTTTGCATGGCAGTGAAACTCCAGTCTCCTGTGCCAAGGCGAAAAAACACAAAATGGCAATAAAGCCATTGAGTTTTTAACAACCAAAATTCTACATGTAGTAAAGGTGCAAGTGATGCAGTCAATTATAGCAAACAGGAAGATGTTCTGGCCTGCTATGCCCTAAGATATTCTGGCCTGCTATCCCAGGGCAAAATGCCAATCCAATTAAGCAACCGGCGCCACAGCATAAAACTTACCCCCTGGTTCAAGAACACAGCGAGCAAGGAGATGTTCTCAAGTCTCTTCATCGGCTCATAGCCTCTCAATAACAATACATTATCACGAGATGACATAAATTGGTCATTTGTCCCATTCAATTTTTTCTAGAAACATATTTTTTTTTAAAAAAAAAGAGTGAACGTTAGTGCCTCACACAAGCCGGTCAAATAAATGATCTTGACAAAGCCGGTCATGAAAGAGAATTCCCACTTATAAATGTATTGCACTCAGTATCCCTCTCATCCCCAGTTCCAAGGAGAAGAGGAGAGCAGAGATGAGTACAGCAGATAAGGTGGTGTGTGTAACTGGAGCGGCTGGTTACATAGCCTCCTGGCTTGTCAAGTTGTTGCTTCAGTGCGGCTACACGGTCAAAGCAACTGTATGCAATCCCAGTAAGTTCGTGACTTCGTTGTTCACAATACTGGATTTCTGAATCTTTCGTTTGTCCAATTTAGTAGTTGAATGTTTTACTTTCTTAGTTGGAAACTTGAAACGTTCTAGATAATACGGAAGTGGAACCAAAATCTGTTACTCAATTATGATGAGAAAACTACTCTCGTGTAATAACTCTTACCTTTGCAATTAACTCATACATGCATGTGTGTACTTGTTTGTAGGGGTTTGTGTGCATGCCTATACATATATGTTATGCTTAGGGTACATATATACAATAGCATCCAGAGTCCACTAGCTGAATATATGAAGCTCTTGTAATATCTGATTCCATTGGCTTAACTATTCAAGGTTGGTTTAACACATAAGCTTACGCTACCTCTATAGTTAGATCCGATGCATAGCGTACATTAGAAATTTATATTTGTGGTCTTCTTATCTGTTGATAACATTTCATGTTATGTGATTGAAAGCTCCCAGAGTTTCATTCTATCAAGGGGTAAGTGCTGTAGAAATCTTAAAACTTGTCACGAAAATGCAATTAAGTCATAAAACTTGCAAAAAGTGCAATCAAGTCCTAAAACTTGTCAAAACGGTTTAATTGAATCCTAAAGTTAACACCGTTAGTCTTATTGTCAGAAAATGTTGACATGGCGCCGACTTAGCATTTTAAATGATTTTTTATTTTCCACATGGCTTTTTAAAATAATTTTTAATTCAATTTTTTTAGAAAATTATATTTAAAAACTAAAATTCATTTTTTAAAAAAATTTAAAAAGAAAAAAACTAAAATTCATTTTTTTAAAAACTGTTAAAAAGAAAAAACTAAAATTCATTTTTTTAAAACTGTTAAAAAAGAAAAAAAACTAAAATTCATTTTTATTTTCCACCGCCGCCGCCCATCGCCGAGGGGCCGGCAACGGCCGCCGCCGCCGCCCGACCAAGGCAAGGCCTCGCCGCCGTGAAGTGCAAGTGAGGGCCGACGACCCTCGCTTGGCACAGGTGAGGGCGCCCAGATTTGGGCACACCAACCCTCACTAGGGGCGGGCAACCGTTGTCCGCCCCCGGGCAAGGCTTCGTTGGCCCTCGCCCGGGGGCCGGCAAATTGTTGCCGGCCTTGGGCGAGGCCTTAGCGGCCCTCGCCGGGGCCGGCGAGGCTTGCCAAGATCCAAGCTACCTAGATCTAGGCGAACCGTGCCGGCCCCGGGCGAGGCCGCAAGGCTCGCCCAAGGTTGGCAACGGTCACCCGGCCCCCATGAGGGGATCTTGGCGCCCGCGCCTGCACCTGGGGCCAGCAAGACCTCACTTGGGGCTGGTGAGACCTCGCCCGGTCGGGTGGCGGCAGTGACCGTCACCCCCCTTCGGCGATGTGCGGCGGCGAAAAATAAAAATGAATTTTAGTTTTTTTCTTTTTTTAACATTTTTTTTTTAAATCAATTTTAGTTTTTTTCTTTTTTTAACATTTTTTTTAAAATGAATTTTAGTTTTTGAATATAATTTTTTTTATATGAATATAAATTTATTTTAAAAAGCCAGATGAAAAATAAAAATCATTTAAAATGCCACGTCAGCATTTTTCGTCAATAAGACTAATGATGTTAACTTTATGACTCAATTGAACGATTTTAAAAAGTTTTAGGACTTGATTGCACTTTTTGCAAGTTTTAGGACTCAATTGCATTTTCATGACAAGTTTTAGGACTTCTACAGCACTTATCCCTTCTATCAAATCAAATTCTCCTTTTTGGAATGCATAAACAGATGATCCAAAGAAGACACAGCACCTTCTGGAACTTGATGGGGCTAAGGAGAGACTACATATCTTCAAAGGAGAATTGGAGGAAGAAGGGTCTTTTGACTCAATAGTTGATGGGTGCGAAGCTGTCTTTCATACAACATCACCGGTTTTTTTCTCAGCTTCCAACCCTGAGGTATCTATATATTGCAGTTTTACATCACGATTTCACGTATTTGTTAAATGTAAAGCGTCGCATTTTTCGAATTCTAGTTCCTTTTCCCTTGTCATCTGGTGCAGTTTATCAGATAGGAAAGCATTAGGCCAAATAAAGAAGTTTATCATGAAGCAAGGCTGTCCAAAACAAGGGAAGATCGTCCACAGCTGCACCACCTGCCACGAGTTGATCAGTTGAAACCTCTTGGACGAACAATTTTTCTCCGTAGTTAATGCTCTCAGCATGAGCATGTAAAGTGCCTTAGTGGCAGCAGGTCATGACTATAACAAAGCATTTTCTCACTGGTGTACGATACAAGCAAAAGCTGATATAGTTGAATGATGTCCCTGCAGTACAGGAGTTTGAAGCTTACCTTTAGAGAAAACATCCCAAACAAAGAAGAGCCCTTGAGAGCACGATCAACAGAAGTTGGTACATCAGGAGATACATTACTGATAAATAATCCATACAAGCCCATACCAAATATCAGCATGACAGTTCCAGCTAGATAAACATCTGTATCAGACATATGTATTATCGGCATCAGCTTGACATGGGAGGAAAAGATATATGGAAGAGACGGGAAGAATAATCAGTTCAAGAAATAGAACGCATGCTTTACAAGGATGACACGAGTAAAATGTCAGTATTTGGAACTTCATTTTTTAAAACATTGCAGCATGATTGTGGGAACCAGTTTTTTTCATACTCTACTTGCTCGATGGAACTCGATGTACAAGGCTGTGATGATTGGAACACATTACCCCAGATAAATTGCTAATATCAAATTTAGTAGCTTTTATTCCTACTGAGGATACATTTATTATGGAGTAAAGAGCAGCTAAACGGAATTAGACATACAAAGAGATGAAACATAGAATTACATAGAACAACTCTTTTCTACTGACAACTACAGCTCTTCAGCTTGATGACCAAACCAGATTACGGAACATATTGAAATGTAGACTCCAAGTATGGACCTAAAGGTTGAGGACCTAAAAAAGTTAGAGAGTTATAAGAGGACTTAGATGAATTATTTCTGCGATGTTAATGGCTAACTCAAAGGAACGATATGGAGTACTTAAAGTATACAAAAGATTTGATGCAAGATTAAGCAAATTGGTCCCGGTCATGACCTTAAACAGACTCACCTGTCGGAGCCAACCCGAAGGCATTAAAACGGGTAATGGCAAACCTCTGGGGGACCCCTAGGGTTTGAACTGCCCATCCCCCGGGCCTAAAAAGGATTTCATACAGCCAAGCCCACCGTGTGGAATAAGGCTTAGTTACAGTACTTGTTGTAATGGCTCACTTAAAGGAAGCTAACCATCGTGCAGCCTCTCCTCTCATAGAGATACAGTGCATGGAAATTAACTACTTAATATCCTCAGAAACTAAGAATATCCTCAGAAACTAAGTTAATCAAGATCAACTACCCTATGTTATACATCGCTTCTGCTGTCGAGATGAACGTGCGGAAAATATCAATGATAGAAATGCTAAAAGTTCAATGAGCTCGCTTGTTCTAAATGATGCTTGTCCAATGCAGGAAATACTCCCAGGGCAAAGTATCTATCAGGCCCTTACCAATGGCTTCAACCTGTCAAAGAACCATCTGTACAGTGTGAATTCCTTTCACGCAGCTTGTCCAGTACACTTTATACGCATCAACAATGTAAACACTACTCTATACAGATCAGAAGCAGTCATATTCTGCACCACATCGAGGAGAACAGTATCTTGGTTTGAAAATAAAAATAAAAATGGGATCTCAGCTAGAAAAGGATCAAAACCTGTCCTCTGGGTTAAGACAGCAAGATTGTGTAGAAAGGGGTTTGAAAAGGCCTCTATTTAATCAGCAAAACACGAGTTAGTAAGTGAATCAAATAAATCTACATCGGACGAGGGTACATAATGGATTTTTTTATTTTGAGACATAGTGCTAACAGTTAAGCACCAAATTAATTTGTTCCAAATCCCCAGAAATAACAATAGAAATTGCGTAGCATTGTTGACACCTAAATTTTTGCCCAAAAATATTTCATGTCAAATTCTTGCATATAGATTATCTAGGTGTTTAGTATAGTTTTTTTTTTATATGGAAGATGTTTTCCTTAAAAAAAAATAATTACAAATTAAAAATATTAAAAATATTGAAAAAAAAAAAAAGAAGAAGAAGAAGAAGAAGAAGAAAGTTGGAGTTGATGATTTGAATGTGACTAGCCAAGCTTAGGAGGTCAGATTGTAATTAAAATGGCAAGTTGGGGCCAAAATGAAATTTCTAAAAGTTGAGAGAACAATTTGCAAATTTTGCAAAATTTTGCCCGAACCCTTAAATCATTATCTTGGCCCCCAATTGAGTTGAAATTGAACTTGGTTCAGGTCTAATTAATCGAATCGGGCAAAAAGGACCTAATTGCATTGAATTTGGCATTTTTGAGTAAGAAAATGGCCAACTTTGAGGGACTTTCTTGCAAAATGGCATGGAGAAAATTGCAAAAAGTGGTCAAGATCTTAAACTACTATACATGAGCTTGTTAATTGATCTAAAACCGCAACCAAATTGATGGATTAAAGCACCCAAACCAACTACCAAAACCTACTCCATGATTTAGCCTCATTTCGGAGCTACTGAGTAAGCTTATTTGAGGCCCCACCATATCCTACTCAGCATCTCAATCAGCTTGGTCTTTGCACGTGATGGAAGAACATATATAGTAGTAAAAGTGCACGAAAATTGGCCAGGGATAAGCTGCTGAAAGCACGGGAAAATGGGATAAGTACACTAATGGTGCCATAAGTTGTGTACGGAGCTCATTTTGGTGCCAAAAGTTTCCGCCGGATCACTTAAGTGCCAAATCGAAGGAAAAACAATCACTTTGGTGCCACCGACGATAGATTCCGGCCAAAATGATTACGTGGCTTTTATATTTAAAAAAAAAACGAGAAGCCTTTAAAACGACGTCATTTTCCGTCTTCATTAAGAAAACGACGTCGTTTTGCTGTCCTACGTGGATAGCCTCACAAAAACGACGCTGTTTTTTTTTTTATAATTTATTTGGAGATTGAAATTAGGGTTTTTTTGTTCGTCATTGCTCATCCACCGTCGCTCAGCCGCCGTCCCTCAGCCACCATCACTTGGCTGCCGTCCCTCGGCCACCATCGCTTAGCCGCCATCCCTTGACCTCCATTATAGTTGTTTGCCACAACAAGACAAGAGAAAAGAAAAAACGAACAGAAAATCTCGAGAGAGAGGGAGGTGTCAATGATGAGGGCGGAGGAGGGGATGGCGGGGCCACGGCCGGCACCTTCGTAACAGCTGGCTTTGCCGACAACCTCCATGGCGTTCCAGATCTTCGCGGCTACCATTGGCCGGATCGCTCATGCTTCTGAAGATTCTTCGAGCTTGCGTTTCCTCTACACCCAACGGTATTTCTTGGAAAAAGGCGGTGGTGAGGCTGAGATTCGGGGATTTGAAAGGTTGATAAGGTGATTGAAAATGGGGAAAACTCGCGGAGGCGAATGCGTGGTTTCTTTTCTGGAAAATTACTGGTGTTGATGGTTCTGCACTGCTGGTGTTGTTGGTTCGGTGCTATTGGTGTGGCTAGATCTGTTCGGGGAAGAAGACGAATTTGCTTGGGGAAGAAGATGACACAAAACGGCGTCGTTTGGGGATTTAGGGTTTTGAATTTGGGGGAAAGACACAAAATGGCGTCGTTTTGGTGTTAGGATGCTAAAACGACATCGTTTGAAGGCCTAAGTGATCCAATGGAAACTCCGGCAAGCCACATCAGCATAAAAAATTAATAAAAAAATGCCACATCAGATTTCCGGCCGATCAGATCAGCGTTGGCACCAAAGTGAGCGTTTTTCAAATTTTTTGGCACTTAAATGATTCGACAGAAACTTATGGCACCATTAGTGTACTTTTGGCATCAAAATGAGTGCCATACACAACTTATGGCACTATTAGTGTACTTATCCCGGAAAATTGCAGCAAAGTCCGGACACTCAACAGCTGCAAAAGTTAAAAAAATTGGCTAAGTCAGAAAGTGGGTGAAGTAGCCCTGTTGACAGGCTTGGTAGGTGGACAAAAGACCGACCAAAAATCCTCTAATTTAGGGGATAAAATCTATGAAGGTTTCTCTTTCAAGGGATGAGAAGGAGGAGATGAGGGAGAGAGGAGAGAGCTCAGAATCGCTCCCCAAAGACACCTTCAGAAGCAACTCCAGAAAGCAAAAAATCCAGAAATTCCAGATCAACCTTTAGGGAGAAAAGTGAAATTTTCACAAACTTGCAGGCAAAATTAGCCAAAACCTTCAACTAGAAAGTGAAACTTCACTCAAAGATCTTTGCAACCATAGGTCGTACGTCTCAAATGGAGATCGGAAAGGCCTCATAAAGCCCCCCAAAACCTGCCCTCCTGGCGGGCCAAAGAAAGTCCGAATTTTTTCCGGGTGTTGAGCTCGGTTGGTCACAAGTGAGAGAAAGCGAGTGTTTTTGAGAAATTTGAGAGACAAATGAGGAAAACCATGACTTCAAAACCAAACTAGAATATATATAGTTTTGTTTGGTGTTTATTTTTCCAACAAAAAAATTCAAGAATTCTAATTTTGGAGGCGAGTTAAAACCTTCGTTGTCAGTTCTTTTTTCTGCAGATCTCATTTCCAATTTGAAGGAGCTAACTTCCACGTGCCCCCCAAGGATAAGTTCTTGGTTTCCTCGGCCAAGAACCACTTGCAAAAGAAACTAGAAAGTAAGGTAAGTATCTTAGATGTATTTTTGTTCGATTTTGAACATGATTTAATAGTGAAAGATCAAGAGGAAAACTAGTCCAAGAAATTGATTTTGAGGTTGGAATTTTTCTAAGTGTTGAAGTCTCTTCAAGAGTTTTGCATGTATGCTTTTGGAGAGGTCATTTTGATGTGTTTAGTTGGTCATTCTCTATGATGTTTATTGCATTTGAAAGCCCATGCTACGTACTTTCATTCGGATCAAGTAATGTGTCCCGTAGATCTTGCATGTGATGAGTGTCGGGGTTTGAATATGGGCATGCAACCTGTTTGCTTGACTTGGGTTCAAACCTAGATTTACAAACTCAGCTCAAACCCGCATATTTGAGACCGATTTCAACTTAGTTCTCTTGTGTTTTAAGCTATGATTTCTATCTACTCTTGCTCTTTGCATGTGGTAGTATAATTTTGATACTTTAGTTCCACATGAGATTGTTTATGGGTTGAGATTGAAGACTGCAAACATGGGCCAAGAAAACTGGTTTGGGGTGATTTGATGCATGCCAAGTGTGCGACGAAATGCACAAACCAAGTTTCGATCTTAAAACGATCGATTTGAGCTTGGTTATTATGATATTCATGTGCTTTGTCATTCAATGTTAGCATATATCGATTTAGGAAATTTTTATTTTTATTTTTATTTAAAAAATAAAGAAATAAAAAAATCCAAAAATTTTCAAAAAAAATATAAAAGTGATAGATGGCATCAAATTAAGGCAAAAATGACATTTATGAAATTTTCCTAATTTTAAAAGGTCATTTTCCTAATTTAATGCTATTTTGGTATTTTAAGATCATTTTTGTAAATAATCTATTTTGCATAGATTAAAATTATCTAGAGTCTTTTACCAATATATATATCTAGAGTAATTTCATGCATATTTAAATTTTCATTTCGCTCACAGGGGTCCTGTCCCGGGGCGTAATAACAAGGCCATGTAATATTATTTGCCCGACTTGTATCAGTCTTTCTTTTCCGCATTACTTTCAAGTTATTTCAATTTCTTGGATATTTACTTGTGCACTGCTTTTCATCAATTTGAGTGTAAATTTCTCTTCTAAATTATGTTAGGATTGGTGTAGACATTAAGGAAAACAAACCTACAAAAAAAAAAAAACATTTGCATAGACGTTTAGCGGTTTTATAAGGATTATAATTAGTAATCAAGATTGTAAGGCCATTTAGATGAACAATCTTTCAAGTTAGTGGTACCGCAAGGACGCTAATAGAAACATTAGCGTAAACAAGTCCTCATTTCTAGAAATCTCTGGTTGCGTAGGAATCGAGACAACACTCCCGTACCTCGATTGGTTTCTAGCCAACCCCAATAGACTAGTGGCGACTCCTAGAAATATTTAGGTTGTTAAGAACTAAAAAACAAAATCCAACATCACGCGAGGTATGAGCTTGGGAGAGTCCGTGCCTAATTTAGGGCCATTGGTCCGCCTCTTCAAACGAAAACCCCTAAACCTTCTTTCTTTTCCTAGGGATGGAAAAAAAGAGGTCGTGACAAGCATATAGCATCTTCAAGTGTTATGTATTACAAGAGGAAGCATGATGAGCTGCTAGTCGCTATATATCTATCAGTCAAGAACTCGGTTAATCCTTGGAATACAGATAACACGAGCAACTCACCAATATCTAGAAATGCATCATAAACCTGTCCTCTGGGTTAAGACGGCCATATGGAGCATCGATCCAGCCTTCATTGTGACCGACATCCGTTAACGTGGAGCATCCGAACTTAATTAGACATCGCCTCCCTGACTCATCGAGTGACGGCTTTCAATAGTGACCACATGCGCACACATACTTTGTCAAGAATACTGTACTTTGCATCAAAATACCTTGTATTTAAATGATGCACTTGGCCATTTTTCTTCATATTAAAAATCATCCCAGTAAAATAATCGTGCGTGGTCACGCATTTAAATCGAACCAATAAGCATGGTACACTCTCATTTCAAAATTCCATGATTTTATATAGTACATAAAAATTTTGGCGTCAAAAACCGACACCCGGTATTTTTCTAATTAAATACCGATAAAATCCAATTTTGTAATGATAATCAGTAATTACCACCAAGTACTCAATTGCACATCATAGCATAAAGAAACCATCAAGTTCACATATAAATTCAAACACAAGAATCAGCATAAAATTTCACTAAACGGCTAGTCAATCACAATTTACACTAATTACAGTTAATTAAATAAATTGTGATTAATTAAAGTAACCTAATTTAATCAACCTAACCATGATTAATTAAACTAACCATGGTTAACTAACTAACTCAAGTTAACTAATCTAACCTAGGGTAGACTAACCTAACTAAACTAACCACCTAACCAAACTAACCTAACTAACTAACCAACCTAACTAGTTAGTCAACCTAACTAAACTAATTAACATTAATCTTAATTAACACTAAACTAACCACTTAAGTGTAATTAACCACCTAATCCGAGATTAGGGAGTTATCCCACCGGATTAGGACAGTGACGGGTTCACGGCTGAGATAGCTAGTATAAGCACCTAGTGGGGGGTGAATAGGTGCACAAATAATTTTTCGAGATACGGAAGCGATTCTAGGCAAACAATAGAAATAGAGTTCTCTTTGATTAACAAAATGAAGTACGATCAAAGTAAAGTAAAAGGTAGGGAAGAAAAAATTGAACACAAGGTTTATAGTGGTTCGGCTTATTCCAAGCCTACGTCCACTCTTCCGCACTGACAGCCCATCGGTTGGATTTCATTATGAACAAAAGAGAAATTACAGCACAGCTTTTCCTTGATTCCACAGTGTAGATGTCCTACCACACTTCCTCAAGGTTTACACAAATATAGATTCTCTTTTGTGTACAAGATTTCGCTCAAATGAATTGGCTAAACAACAAGGAGCTTCAGACTTTGGAATTCTTCTATCGCACACTTCCCGAACAACTTAGAACGTCTTCCTTATATACTCCTTCATTGGCACTTACCAAAGGAATTCCTCCAATCTACCCGTTGGACGGAATCAATTAGGAAGATCATTCGAGCTATTAAAGGACCATGTCGATAGCCTATCAATCCTGTTCACCCATACAATCAGGATCTCGATTTCCATAAGTAGAACCTTCCACGAATATTTCGCCAATCATTGGATCCTTAATCTTCTAATTAATCTCGATCAATTAAAGGATTCCATTATGTCATATCCAGCCATGAGATCTTCTCCAGTCGATAAGGTCATATCCTTAATGAAACATCCAGCTTCGGATAGCCTTTCTTCAACGGATTAGAGACGTCAATGAGGATAGACTTTAAGTCTTGAGTCCGGTTGTCCTGAGGTCTTCAAACTTTAAATAGCGAGTCTGGAGATCTTCGGACTAGATCGATGGAAACGTTTTGTCGCTTCAAAACACTTCAAGAAGATTTCTCCAACAATCTCCCCCTTTTTGATGGTGACAAAACTTTCTTGCAGATTTCAACAACTTTGACCTGCAAAACATTTCTCAAACACATATGCATATCTTATATAGATAAATGGCTAAATGAATAACGCTAGAATCTGCAACCACAGAAAATAGGTTAGTCTTGTATATGATAAAGCCATCCATAAGATATCAATAGTAGTTAATATAAGCAGTCAAGTCCAAATCCAAACTCAGTTCTCATCCGAACACAAAAATAAAGTCAAATTGAGTTAAAACATCAATCCAATCCAAATGATTAAAAGTCAAAGTTTTCAAATTTTGCATATCTCCCCCTTTTTATCAGCATTAAAAAGGTTGAGATAGAATAAAGTCAAGATTGCTTGGGAACGCGAACAAGCTGGAAATCTCCCATAGACTGAACGATGCCTTCTAGCCTTTTCAAGTCTTCCTTCAGTTGTGCAACCTCCTCATCCTTGGCATTGGCCTGAATCTGAACAGAGAGGGCTTAGATCTGATCATTCAATGAACCCGAAGAAGCTTGACCTGCATTCTGCAAGTTTTGAACGTCGCATCCCAGAGCATAAATTTGACTGCGCATCTCCAAGAGAATATCCATAATTCTGCGAAAATTTGCTGCATTATCAGTCTGAGTACTTGCTTCTGCACGATCTGATGGAGTAAATGCAGACGATGGTAGATCAGCATAATCACACAGATTTGGCGATGATACATCATGACCTTCCTCAGGAAATTGAGAGGCATAGATATCCTCTGGATCTGTTGGAGAGCGACTGACTCCCTCACTTGTAGCAGGATATGAGGACTTTCCTCTTTTCTCTTGATCTCCCCTTGTGGTTATGCTTTCAGGTGGAGAATAGTGTCTTTCATGCTCTTCTTCTTCTTGATTGTCTCTCTCTCCTTCTTCGTCTTCAAACCTTTCTTTCTGCTTCTTCTTCTTCAGCTTCTTTCTCCTCTTCTTCTCTGTTCTCTTCTTCTTTTTCCTCTTCTTCTCTCTCTTCTTTTTCTTGACGTTCCATTGATTCTGGAACAGAACGACTGAGCTTCTTCAAAGCAGAAATGGTGAGATCATCCTCATCAGCTTCATCCTCTAAGATGAGAGCTCTTCTCTTTTTGGATGAAGCACCAATGGGCTCTTTCCCTTTTCTTTTCGATACAGAAGAGATTGGATGAGATTTGACTGGAGTTTTCTCTTTAAACTTCTCCAATGCCTTGTCAAGTTCTTTCAGACGCATTTTGGTCACCATTTTCAATCCTACCACCATTTTGTCGCACAGTCGAACACAAAGAATTTGTGGAGCCTGAATATTCAGATGTCTGAATAACTTTGTTACAAGACCTGGATAAGGCAATTGACCCCTGTCTTTCACCATTGCTCTGTACATGTGGAAGAAAATGGTGTGAGGAAGAGAGAAATTTTTCCCTGAATTGATCGCGTACATCAGTTTTGCCTCAGAGTTAGACACATCAGTCTTGGAGGTTGATTTCGTTCTGAGACAGTTGATCACAATTTTGTGAAGCAAGATGTTGTTCGCACACATCCTTGAGTAGGTAACCCTCCCTTCTGTGCTTCTATCTTTAACAAGCTCCAGTGTGGCACGAGCAATTGAAACCTTGATGGGTTGATATCTTCCTCTTTCAACCCTAATCACATTCGCCAGCATATCCACATCAACCACAAAGTCCTGGTCTCGGACACTGAAAGATATTCTATTCGCATCCAAGAAACTAAGATTTGAATAGAAATATGCAGTTAATTGAGCATAGCCTTCTGTGATATCGAAGCAAAATTGCTTAAGTTGAAGCAGACTGAACTTTTCTCTCAAGTTCACATTCACAGCATCCAAGAAGTCGAAATCCACACTCCTAGGGTTTATCACCCCGCGTTTCAATAATTTGGAGTATAGATCCTTTTGTTCCTTTGATCTAAACAACTCCGTTCTTTTTCCTCGAACTTCCGCTGCAACACCCATCCTAGGTTGAAATTCGCTAAACAATTTATCATCATCATTTCCATTTGTCAAATTAAATCCCCCGACACGTGGATCACTAGGAATGTTTGAAAGAGCCTCCTCTGCCTTCCGTTTGGGAGCAATTCCCAAATTCTCCATTTTTCGCAAAAAGGTATACTCATTTCCATATCCCTTGTCTTTAAGAAAATCATCTACGTAGTTCAATGGAGTACCAGTGCTCTTCAAAGCACAATAAAGCTTGTAAATAAAAGAGGGCTTTTGAATTCTTACAAGATCTGCATCCTCAATGATTTCTTCCTCCTGTTGATGATCAACGCCTTGAGGACTAGATGGAGGAGAATGACGTTGCTAAGATTGTGATTTTTTAAGGAAATTGAAGATAAATTAAATCAATTATAAATGAATGATCGTACCTTTTCGAGATTTAGAGAAAATTAACTTACAGTCTATAGCCATGAATTTCTGAGTTTGAGAGTCTCTAGACTTTAACTTCTTCAAACTTCAAAATGTTGAGTCTGGAACGGATGGTTTCAAATTGATTTTTCTCCAAAGGCTTTGTGAATATATCCGCCGGTTGGTTCTTTGAATCAACAAATTGAATTGAAACTTCTCCATTTTGAACATGATCTCTAATGAAGTGATGTCGAATCTCTATATGCTTTGCTCTTAAGTGAAGAATTGGATTTTTGGTAAGATTGATTGCACTGGTGTTGTCGCAATTAATCTTCGTGCATGAATCTTCAATTCCAAAGTCTCTTAGTTGTTGTTTTATCCACAGAATTTGTGAACAACAACTTCCAAGAGCTACATACTCTGCTTTTGTTGTAGAGAGAGCTACTATACTCTGCTTTCTCGAAAACCAAGACATTGTCCTGCCTCCAAGTAGTTGACAGGCACCCGATGTGCTTTTTCTATCGATTCTGCATCCGGCAAGGTCTGCATCTGAGTATCCGAGAAGAGTAAAGTCTCCTCTTTTTGGATACCAGAGACCAAAGCTTGAAGTTGATGAAATATATTTGATAATTCGCTTTGCAGCATTTGATGAGATTCTTTAGGGTCTACTTGAAATCTGGCACAAATGCAAACACTAAACAAAATGTCAGGTCTAGAAGCAATAAGATAAAGAAGTGAACCGATGATACTCCTGTATAGCTTCTGGTCAACTTTCTTTCCTCCTTCATCTTTGTCTATCTTCAAGGAACTTGACATTGGAATGTCAGCCTTTTTGCAATTGTCCAGTCCAAACTTTTTGACTAGATCATTAGCATATTTTTCTTGATGAATAAAAATTTCTTCCTTCAATTGTTTTATTTGAAGACCGAGAAAGAAGGTTAATTCATCCATCATGCTCATTTCAAATTCATCATGCATAGTCTTAGAGAATTTCTTGCACAGACTTTCATTAGAGGATCCGAAGATAATATCATCAACATATATTTGAACAAGCAAAAAACTTTTGCTTTCTCTTTTAATAAAAATAGTAGTGTCTACTTTACCTTTAACAAAACCATTTTGAATTAAAAACTTACTCAGTCTATCGTACCAAGCTCGAGGTGCTTGTTTTAAGCCATATAAGGCCTTTTTGAGTCTGAATACTGAGTCTGATTTCCTTGGGTCTTCAAACCCAGGTGGTTGTTCCATATAGACTTCCTCATGGATGAATCCATTTAGGAAGGCACTTTTGACATCCATTTGGAATAACCTGAAATTCTTATGACAAGCAAATACAAATAATAAACGAATTGCTTCTAACCTTACTACCAGTGCGTAAGTCTTGTCATAGTCAATCCCTTCTTCTTGCGTGTATCCCTTGGCCACGAGTCTTGCCTTGTTTCTTATGACTTTTCCTTTCTCGTCCATCTTGTTCCTGAAAGCCCATTTAGCTCCAATAATAGATTTACCTTTTGGTTTAGGAGTCAACTCCCAGACATCATTAATTTTGAATTGTCTGAGTTCTTATTGCATAGCTTCAATCCAGCTTTCATCGGATAAAGCTTCATCTATGCTTTTGGGTTCTATTTCAGAAATAAGAGCCACAGCACTAGACTCTTCGCGCCTTTTGGATCTTGTGCGAATTCCTTCATTGATGTCACCAATGATAAGATCTTTGGGATGACTGGACTTATGCTTTCAGTTGCTATCTAATTTGTCAGATTGATGGTCACTTCCTTCACTTGAATCTTCAACAGTCACTTGTTGCTGGTCCTTCAAAGTCTGAGCTTCTACTTGGGATTTAGACTTTGTAGAGTCTGGAGCAAGTTCCGTCTCTTCAAGATGAGTCTAAATAGATTCATTTTGTATAGAATCTTGGAATTTGACATTCATTGATTCTTCCACAGTTTGAGTCTTCTTGTTGTAGACTTTGTACGCTTTGCTTGTGGTTGAATATCCAAGGAAGATGCCTTCATCTGAATTTTCTTCAAACTTACCAACTCGATCATTTGCATTTTTCAGTATGAAACATTTGCATCCAAATACATGAAAATATGAAATAATAGGCTTCTTTTCTTTGAATAGTTCATAGGGGGTTTTTTCAAGAATAGGCCTTAGAAAAGCTCTATTGATAATATAACATGATGTTGAAACTGCTTCAGCCCAACATCGTAAAGAGATATTGCTTTCAATTAAAAGAGTTCTAGCCATTTCTTGAAGAGATCTATTCTTCCTTTCCACGACTCCGTTCTGTTCTGGAGTATATGGAGACGAGAACAAATGCTGAAAACCAGATTCATCACAAAATTTTGTAAAATCTTGATTTTCAAATTCACCTCCATGGTCTGTTTTTATACTTGAAATAACATACCCCTTTTCATTTTGAACCTTCTTAGCAAATTTTTCAAAGTAAGAGAAAATTTCAGACTTACTTGCCAAGAAATATACCTAAGTAAATCGTGAGTAGTCATCCACAATTACCAGGCAATATTTCTTACCTCCAATACTCTGTGTTCTTGTTGGTCCAAAGAGATCCATATGCAAGAGCTGTAGTACACGGTTAGTGGAAACTTGATTTATTGGTTTAAAGGAATTTCTTACCTGTTTTCCCAATATGCATGGTGTATATAGATTAGACTTTTGGTATGATAAATTGGGTAGACCACGAACAAGCTTCTTTGCTGAAATTTTGGCTATCTGCTTCATGTTAATATGCCCAAGCTTTTTGTGCCATAAGCTCGCTTCGTCTTGGATTGAGATTAGACATTGTGATTCATTTGGTTTCACGTCGAAGAGGTAGATATTTCCATGTCTTCGACCCATAAATGACTGGGTAAAATCTTTACTGGTTCCTGAACAAATACCCTCTTGAAAATAAATTCTGAAACCGGCATCACATAGGCGATCGACGCTAAAGGTTGTAGTTGAGCCCTTCAACTAAAGAAACATTGCTTATTGTGAGGTTTCCAATCTTTACAATTCCAAATCCCACAATTTTTCCTTTGCTATTTCCTCCAAAAGAGACTTTTCCACCATTCGTTTGTACGAGCTTTATGAAGCAATTTGAATCTCCTGTCATATGTCTTGAGCATTCACTATCCAAATACCATTTTACATTTTTCTTGATAGTGACCTGCATTTAAAAAAAAGTCTCAAGTTTTCTTTGGTACCCATATTTTCTTGGGTCCATTGGTGTTAGTATGATATGCGGTTTTTGCCCAAACTTTATTGACAGGTTTCCAAACCATAGGACAATCTTTTTCAAAATGATCTATTGCACTTTGAACATCTGAGAGCATTTCGACCTAGTGGTTTTACAAAGGTCCTTTTAAAATGATTTTTGTAAGCATCTCTTGTGAGTCTTTGTTTGATTCTTTCTTTCACTTTAGGAAAATCAATTAAAGGAATGGTTTCAGCAGTCATTCCCAAACCAGATTTATTGAAATAAGGTCTTTGAATAGAGAGTATTTTTTTCCAGTTTTTCAGATCCTAAAGAAAATCTTTTGGAAATATTTGAGATATCAGTTTTTAAGAATGCATTTTCTTTTAGAAGATTATCTTCACTTTCTTTAAGAGAAGAAACATTCTTGTCTAAGCTTTTTACTTTTTCTTCCAAAATGTTTTCTCGTTGTTTTAGAGCAGAATTTTCCTTTTTGAGTTCGGAAATTCTTTTAAAAGAAGTCTTAAGACTAAAACACAATTCATCAATGTATTTTGAAACTTTGATAGGGATTTTGAAGTTACTAACCTCAAATTCACTTTCTGAGTCTGATTCAGAGTTTGAGTCTGAGTCTGATTGTGCCATCAAACATAAATTGGCATAATCATCATCACTTTCTTCACACTGTGTATCACTCCAGGTTTCGGCTTTGAGAGCCTTTCGAGACTTTTTCAGCTTTTCCTTTCTTCTTCCTTAAAAGAGGACAGTTGGGTCTGATGTGTCCCTTTTTCTTACATTCAAAGCAAACTACATCTTTGTTTGATTCATCATCATCAACAGACTTGGTATGTTGCCTTTGAAAACTTTGTTTCTTTGAATTGAACATTCTTCCTTTTCTATTCAGCTTTCTGAATCTTCTTATCATGAGAGCAAGCTCCTCATCGTCCATATCGTCTTCAGAATCTGTAACATCAGAGTCATCATTTGATTTTAATGCAATGGATTTCTTACCTTTTGGATCTTCATCTTCATTGATTCGTTCCACTTCATAAGACTGAAGAGTCTCAACCAACTCATCAACAGACAGTGGCATGATTCTTTGGGTC
Organism: Eucalyptus decipiens; assembly: GCA_014182575.1. Taxonomy (NCBI): domain Eukaryota; kingdom Viridiplantae; phylum Streptophyta; class Magnoliopsida; order Myrtales; family Myrtaceae; genus Eucalyptus; species Eucalyptus decipiens. Next base: position 3,403,073 of record CM024613.1, on the reverse strand, counting down.
TCTCTGATTGAAGTCTTTATGTGATTCCAATCCTTAGAGAGTCCACGCAGTAGCTTGTTTACTTTCATGGGATCAGAAATTGGTTGACCTTGATTTTCAAGACCATTCACGATTTCTGTAAAACGACTAAACATATCAGCTATAGATTCTCCCTATTTCATTCTGAAGGCTTCATATTGACCAAGGAGAATGTTGATTCTTGTCTCTTTCACTCGATCGGTTCCTTCATAAGTAATGTGTAATCTATCCCAGACTTCTTTGGCTGTATCACAAGAAAATATTCTGTTATATTCAGTAGGTGATAAAGTACAATATAAAGAATAAATTATTTTTGCATCAAGAGCTTGTCTCTTGATTATCTCTTCCTGAGTCATTTCACTAGACTCGACAGTATCTTTTCCTCTTTCTGAAACAGGTGCAGCTTTAGGAATGATTCATTTTTCTACAACGTCCCATTCTAGAGGATCCTTCGATCTTAGGAACGCCTTCATCTTGTTTTTCCATATGTTGTAGTCATTTCCATCAAAGTAAGGCGGTCTGGTATTGCTTTGCCCTTCTACCAACCCTGGAGCCAACATACTAGCCATGGATCTTTGACTTTGAAGTAAAACACTTCAAACAAAGTGAGTACACGAGCTCTGATTCCAATTGAGATAGCTAGTATAAGCACCTAAAGGGGGGTGAATAGGTGCACAAATAATTTTTCGAGATACGGAAGCGTTTCTAGGCAAACAATAGAAAGGGAGTTCTCTTTGATTAACAAAATGAAGTACGATCAAAGTAAAGTAAAAGGTAGGGAAGAGAAAATTAAACACAAGGTTTATAGTGGTTCGGCTTATTCCAAGCCTAAGCCCACTCTTCCACACTGACAGCCCACCGGCTGGATTTCACTATGAATAAAAGAGAAATTACAGCACAGCTTTTCCTTGATTCCACAGTGTAGATGTCCTACCACACTTCCTCAAGGTTTCACACAAATATAGATTATCTTTTGTGTACAAGATTTCGCTCAAATGAATTGGCTAAACAACAAGGAGCTTCAGACTTTGGAATTTTTCTATCGCACACTTCCCGAACAACTTAGAACGTCTTCCTTATATACTCCTTCATGCCATCATACCCGTTGGCACTTACTAAAGGAATTCCTCCAATCTACCCGTTGGACGGAATCAATTAGGAAGATCATTCGAGCTATTAAAGGAACATGTCGATAGCCCATCAATCATGTTCGCCCATACAATCAGGATCTCGGTTTCCATAAGTAGAACCTTCCACGAATATTTCGCCATTCATTGGATCCTTAATCTTCTAATCAATCTCGATCAATTAAAGGATTCCATTATGTCATATCCAACCATGAGATCTTCTCCAGTCGATAAGGTCATATCCTTAATGAAACATCCAGTTCTGGATAGCCTTTCTTCAACGGATTAGAGACTGTCAATGAGGATAGACTTTAAGTCTTGAGTCTGGTTGTCCGGAGGTCTTCAGACTTTAAATAGCAGAGTCTGGAGATCTTCATACTAGACTGATGGAAATGTTTTGTCAGCTTCAAAACACTTCAAGAAGATTTCTCCAACAACGGCAATAGCAGCGCGATGGCGGTGAGATCCCGAGACTACGGTGCCACTAATAGAGGCCTAAAGGTGGCCGAAACCAGGCCTACCAGCTCACGGCTTGGAGGGAGGTTTTGTTATGGAGTTGCTGGTCTCAACTTGGTGGACTGGTTGCTCGACTGTGCCACATTAGAGCTGGGTAGGGTGGTGGCTGGACGGCACGGCAAGTGGGCTGGTCGGGGGTGTTGGTGGCTGGAACAGGTGGCTATTGGTGTCATGCCCCAATCCTCGAGCGCGTGCCCATCTCTCGGTGGTCGATTAAATTTGCAACATCCCAGGACGCGTCACCGACCCATTCATTTTAATGCACATGCGAAAGCGAACTATTACCCCTAACAACAACCAACACGGGATAGAAAAGCAGGAAACAATTTCACAACTAAAACACTTTTATAAACACCACGATTTATATACAACACTAGTCTATAGACAAGAGTCTACAAAAGACCGGCTCTCAAAACAAAGCTGTCCTATGACCAGCTAGTTGGACACATTCGTCGATCCTTCGGTCTCCACAAGCTTCGCGGGCGTCAGGTCCTCCACAACACCATCAAGAGGGTCAGCTGCACTCTCTTTTAGAGCGACGTCAACTACCACAGTGGGGATCTCAAAACCCTAGAGGGGACCCACACGGTATCCATTGACTCCGCGGCGAAACCACTCTCTAAATCGATGAAATACCCTCTGAGGTAGGCCCTCATCGATCCAAATGGTGGTCACCACGAGTTCATAGACCCAGTGACCCTCGAGGACAAAGTAGTCAAAACTCTGCTCGGTAACTCTCATAGGCCGACCAAAACGTTCTGGAGGAACCGTTATCTAAGGACCTGAAAAGGTTGAGCCCACGATGGGGTGAGATAATGTCTCAATAAATCCACCCCCTAAACTTCGACTATGAAGGATCTACGCCTAAAGGCAGTCTATGCACACATGATAGAGGACTTACCTTGCCTCAGTTCTCTCCTGCACGTCAGTACAATTCATATACCCAAACACTCAATCAATTCAATCGATATAATCAATCCATCTATTTAATACATTCAATCAATCACTTCAATCCATACAATCAATACCATCAATCACACGTTCCAATTCAATTACTGCTCGCACAAGCTGAACTACCGACGCACATCGGTCATCTAGCATAGCCAATGATTATTGCTCACACAAAATGACATGGATTATTGCTCGCATAAGCTGACGTGGATTATTGCTTGCACAAGCTGACATGGTACTTAAAAACTAATTTCGGTATCAAAACCCGACACCTGGTATTTTCTAATTAAAATACCGATTTTGAAGTAATTAACCAAAATCGCAATCGCCACTCAATTTGCACACATTATCACTCGATTGCATAAACTAAGCACACCATTGCAATCGGCACGAAATTCTGGTCACCAGCTATCCTAGTATAATTTTCGGAAAAATAAAAATAATTAAATAAATATAAAAAATAATTAAACAAATACGATTAAATGCAATAAATACCAACTTAGGTTGGAAATGCTAATTAACCGCCCAAATAGGCTGGGAAAAATTTCGAACCTATCTAGATAAATAGCACGATCTATCTAGTCCCTAATTAGTCTATTCTAACCACCTAACATGCATAATTGAATATTTAAATCACTAATCCATGCTAACTAACCACATAAACCATACTTAGCCTAAACTAATCACCCTCTAAGCATCATTAACTTCCTAAGTAGAGTTTAGCAAGTAAACTCACTGATTTTGCGATCTGGTGAGTTCACAGTGACAGCAACACGAAGGCGAGCGACAACCGAGCCTGCGGCGACACCAACAAAGGACCGAACAGGCCTGAAAACGGGCCATAAAGACCAAAAGCCCTTGCTGGCTTCGACTACTACTTGGGCTGGAACGGGCGGCTAGCTGGCTGAAACGGCACGGAACATCAGTGGTGGTTGCAACGGGCGACAGCGGCAACTATGGCTAGCTGGGCGGCGATGAACAGTGGCCAGACAACTCGCTCGACCCGCGAGCAAGAGCGAACGATGGTGCTAGACCGAGGGACGAGCGGGATGGCAAGGACTCGCGTGCAACGTACGAGCTCATGACGGGCGGTCGGGCGGCGAGCAGCAGCTAAGGGCGGTCAACAGATGGCCTGGACGATGGAGGTGGCTCAAAATAGTAGGGGACGCATGGTTGGAGGCGCAAGGATGGCAAGCAAACGCAGTTAGGCACGAAGGCTAGCACGGGGCTTCGACGGCGCTCGACTGCTCAAACAGCCTCAGGCGGGCGGTCAACAGTGAGAGGGGGATGCTTGGCTAGTTTCTCTTGTTTTTTCAAGCTCTCAAATGCCTCAACAATGGAGAAAATGGCTGTTGAAGGAAGAAGAAGGCTCAGTTAAAGGGGGGTCCCCAAATGGCCTCCAAGCCTTCAATACTTAGCCATTTCACTCATTGCTTGCCCCCACCACCCTTGGCTATCATCCTCAACCAATTCTCTCTCTCAAATCTTCCTTAAAGGGGGGGGGGTCCCCAAATGGCCTCCAAGCCTTCAACACTTAGTCATTTCACTCATTGCTTGCCCCCACCACTCTTGGCTATCATCCTCAGCCATTTCTCTCTCTCGAATCTTCCTTAGTAAGCCAAGATGGCTATCCAAATGTTGCACCCCCTTGGCCTACGAATTTTGTAACATTTCCCTTCAAATTCATTCAATTCCACTTCAATTGGACTTCAATTGGTGCCCATAAATTCAGCCAAGGTGTCCACACTTAATCCATGATTTTTCCTCATCAATTGAACCAACTTGACGGCCATGGGTGCGCTAAAAAATGGTCCCTCGAATTTTCCCAATCCAAAATAACCTTACTTTGAAATTTTGCCACAAACTCAGGTTTGCAGAAAAATCTTCGGAGGATGAGTCAAAATTCCTAAAATAAATTTTGACACAACAGAACTTTCAATTTCTAAAACCGGGTTCAATTTTCCCGATTAATTTCAACTAGGTGTGATTTTAACGTGACTTAACCCACTGGATAGCTTTTAGGAAATTTTTAGTGCAATTGACCTATGATCAATTATTTTCAAGCCACATTGTATATCTTCGACATATTGACGACTCTCGGTTGTTGTGAAAATCTCAAGATTCCAAATATGAACACAGGGTACCAAAACGATAGAAAAATCGGTCTAGTGCCAATTGACAAGAATTTTACAATTTGGTGGAATCACCCATACTTAATCACATGGCTCTGTCAAATCGACCTATCTCCAGTCTCTAATCAATTTTTAACTGTGCTGTAACGTCCCTTGCAAATTAGCACGATCAAGCAGTCGATTCCTGGTCGAATTCTTAAGTCTATTGCGTTTATATTCCTTAACAGCTTCACCTGATAAGTTAGTTATCTCGTGAGTGACCAACTCAAAGAAAAGAACTATAGGCACGTCGATGAAAAACTCAACTTATTCAATCAAAAATAGAACTTGAAATTCAAGATGTCATAGCTAGAGTGGTGGCCGCTCAGCTGGACATAGGGATGTACGGTGCTAGCTGTGGCAGCAATGGGTGGAGCTGGGCGGAGGTAGGGCTGTCGAGTTGGACCAGCGAATGGTGATGCGGCTACAGGCGTGAAGTCAGCTGGAGTTGTGTGGTTGACAGCAGGGAAAAATGGAAAGGGAGCAAGGGCGGCAGCAACACGTAGAAGAAATGAAGAAGGAGAAGTGAAGAAGAAGAAGGCGGAGAAGGGGGAGTCGGCCAAGGGGTGCATGCATGGGGGGTGGAGAAGGAAGAGGAACTGAAGTCAAACTTGTGGCCAATTAGAAGCCAAGGGAAATATCAAGCCACTCAAGTGTTTTGCCCCAAAAGTCTTCAGCCAACTTAGTCAAGAGGCCCTCCAATGGCCATTTTCCTTCAAATTCCTCATAAGATAAATCATTTTGGTGGCCAAATAACCAAATAAATCAGCCCATCCGAATTTCCACTTATTTCTGTTGCCGAAAACCGATTTTTCCGCAACGTTCGGACTCGACGAAAATTCTCTGAATGATGAGACGACGTCCTAAAAATGAATCGTGACACGCTTGAACATTCAATTCCCGAAACCAAATTCAATTCCGTGGTTAAAATTGACCGAACGCAATTTTAATATAACCTAACTTATCGGGTAGCTTTTAGGGATTTTAGCACATTTGACCCGTGGTCAATAATTTTCGATCCACGTTTGTGCATCTCCGACTCGTAGGGGACTCTCGGTTGTCGTAAAAATCGCAAGATTTCAATTACGTGTCTCGAGTATAATTTCGATAGAAAATCGGGTTAGTGCCGTTTGACGCGAATTTCACAATCACGCAGAATCACCCGCAATTAAATTACGTTTTTCTGTTGAATCGACTTATATCTTATCACTAATCGATTATAATGATGTCGTATTGACCATTGCCAATTATTATAGTCGAACAGTATCGAATTCTCGAGTCTATCACGTTTATATCCCTTAAAGCCTTCATCTAATAGATTAGTTAACTCGTGAGGGCCAGCTCAGAGTAAAATGACCATAGGCACGTCAACGAAATGCCCATTTCATATTATTGGGACGAGATCGAATTTCAGGATGTCGCACACAAAGACGAAGAGAGATATTTTTAGTTATCGTATCGAGTAACCGTTAATTAATCAATGCTGGAGATCGCATCCGGACGCGCACTGTGCTTTTCACCGGCAAAAGGTACAAGTACAAATGCAGATATTTCTCATCCGATTGTCAATAAATTTACTGCTCCTTGTATGAACTTACATATAAATTGCTTGGAAGTGCAAATAAATGTTTGATACTTCTCTGAACCTATATCAAAAGTTGGTGAGTAACTAAAATCAATCAGTGTCTAATGGGACGAAAGCCAAAAAGTCGATCATATTAAGATTGGTAAATTCTGAACAAAAGTCTCTGACTTTAATATTTTTTTGTTTTTGGTAAAGAAGTCTCGACTTTAAAATTTTGGTAAGTCATAATTGAACAAAAGTCACTAGCATCATTAAAATATTTGATAATCTTAAAAGTATATAAAAAAAAATGCTAGTAAATGATTGGAATTGGAATCTTAATGTCTCGAATGTTGATGCACCAATAAAATCAAATTTAATAATTTATTGTGTAGGTTAGTGAGTCTTGTGACGTTGATAAGCTATGGATATAAATGTTTGTAGATAATTAAAATAAGTGAGAATTTATCTCATATGAATGAATGTCAGACACTTGTCACAAATTGTTATTAAGTTATTAACGCATGACTGAGTAAGTAAATAGACATTTTCTATGGATATTCGACATACACACATTCATTGCTTTAGATGCAATTCCATATACAACTACAGAAAATATAGTAATGCAGCGGGTGATCGAGTTCATTATTTCTTGGCATGACCCTGAAAGTGGATGCTTGACCTGATCAAGGGTTCGTGTTTTCCAACACAAGGATCGAAAGCCATTTACCTCCGCCCTCGTTGCCTATTTCTCCGAAGGTTTGCCCTCTTGTTTCCTATCGGCAACCACTTTCCAACAATTCTATCTATAAAATCAAAGTATGCATCCGCCCAAGAACTTTTGATGTGCAAGACCACGGCTGGAACTAAGATACCGACAGCATATCCAAGGCCGACACTTAAGTAAAACCACTGATAGATGAACTCATCTTCACCATCACCATCGTCGGTTATCCCTGGTTTGTCCAGTTTATCAGCTGGACATGTCACATTAAGGGGAGCACCACAGAGACCCGGGTTTCCATAGTATGAGGAAGGGTCGAATGTCGTCATCTGTTGTGTGTAAGGAATCTTGCCCGAGAAATTATTATCGGATAAGTTTAAATAACTCAAAAACGACAGTGATGACATACTTTGAAGGATTGCACCAGAAAGCTTGTTGCTTGAAAGATCAAGGGATAACAGTTGGCTCATGCCTGAAATGCCTTTAGGAATTTGACCACCAATGTTGTTCCTTGATAAGTTTAGAATGAGCAATCCACCCAGCTTTGTCATTTCTTCTGGAAATTCTCCATCTAAATTATTTCCGGAGATGTCTATGCAAGTGACAAGGGAAAGAGTCTTGGTGTATAATTGGTGCTGGCTTTTCGTGGTCACTAGGAAGTTCTCTTCATAGTAAAGGTCTGCAAACATCCTCCCGTAAATTAGGTACTTGATTCTAGCTTGCCCTCCCACCATTGCTTTAAAATTTCCAAAGCTTGAAGGAATTTTACCTGTCAAATTGTTTTCTGCAAGATCCAGCACTTGCAATGAGCTTAAACTTGAGAGCTCATGAGGAATTTCTCCAGAAAATGCATTGGACCTCAAACTTAAAATTCTTAACTTGATGAAACCCTCTGCCATCCATCCAGGTATGGTGCCATTCAATTGGTTGTTGCCAATATCTAGTGTTTCTAAGCTGGACAGACTCTTGAATGAAGAAGGAAGATCTCCTGAGAGCTTATTGTTACTGAGGTGCAAAGACTGAAGCAGCTGTAATTGGCCCAAAGACGCGGGTATCAACCCAGATAAAGAATTGTTTTGCAAGTCGAGTACCTGTAGGAATCGGCAGTTCCCTATGCTTGGAGGAATGCTTCCACTCAAATTGTTGTTTGCTAAGTCGATGACCTGAGGTTGTAGCATTTTTCCTATAGATTCTGGGAGCCCACCTGTCAATTTGTTGGATGAAAGGGAGAGGAAGGTCAAAAACGGCATGTATTTGCTCAAATTTTGCGGAATGTCACCTGAAAATTGGTTGTTAGAGAGGTCTAACAAATCAATCTCAGAACTGGGAAGAGGGAGCGGTCCCTGAAAAAGGTTAGAGCTGAGATCAATACGTACACAATAAGGTACTGGCAATGGATTAGGTAATTGGCCCTGCAACAGATTTAGAGACATGTTGAGGATAGAGAGATTCGAAGAAATGTCCCAAAACCAGCTTGGCACATGCCCCGAAATGCTGGCATTTGAAAAATCAAGATATTTTATCTCATTTTCATGTCTAAGCCAGGCGGGGAAAGACGGACCGATATGGCACGATCCCATGCCAAGATCAGAGACTTGGAATGGAGGCATCCAGTCGGCACTGACATTTAAAGTGAAAGAGTTGGATGAGAGAGATAAGGTCTTCATTTTGCGTAGATTTGCAAAATGTTCTTCATATAGTGTACCTGACAAATGATTCAAAGACGCATCGAATAAACGCAACTTAGAAAGCTGTCCCAGATCAACGGGAAGAGTCCCATTCAATCGGTTCCCATAAAGGTTCAGAAATGTGACTTTCTTCAGAGTCCCAAGAGAAGGAATTGGCCCTTCAAGAAAATTCTCGGCAAGAGTAAGTTTCTCAAGGTTTTTAAGTTGGCCCACCCAACTTGGCAAATAACCCCTTAGCCGACCGTTGTTCAATCTCAAGTACCTCGAATTAGGCAGAGAACTCAGGGAATCACAAGTTTCGGATCCCCTCTGCAGAATTTCCGGCAAAGTACCTGTCAAGTTATTGTTGGATAGATCAAATTCAACTAAACTGCAAAGTGAACCGATGGAGCTCGGTATTCCTCCCCTGACCAGATTGTTAGAAAGGTCCCAATTACGGAGAGTGGTCATTTTCCCAATGGAAGTGGGAAGTCGCCCGTGTATTTTGTTATAAGCCAAATCCATAACTTCAATCCTTTTCCATGATCCTTGGAACAACTGTGTGCAACTGGCTGAGAGATTATGGTTTTCAGATAAAATTAGGATTTGCAAACGTGGTAGCTCACCTAGATCAAGAGGGATCCTTCCATATAGACCACTGTAACTCAAGTCAATGCTAACAAGGCTACTTACATTTACAAGCCATCGAGGAAACTCTGAATCGAAACTATTGGAGCTGAGGTCCAAAACAGCGAGTGAAGTGAAGTTCACCAAACCAGGTAATGATATTGAACCAGATAGGTCACACCTGGACAGATGCAACTCGGACAACAACGGAAACCCATTTAGCATACTGATCCACATGGAACTGGCCATTGAAAGGTCCACTCCATCAAGCCCAAGATATTTAAGAGAACCAAGACCAGAAATCCACCCAAGATTGTTAGCATTAAAGGTAAAATATCCAGAAGAAAGGTCAAGATACTGCAAGTTTGACAAATTTCCTAGACTTGAAGGAATTGCACCATGAAATCCGGCATTTGACAGGTTCAAATACCGCAGGTTCTCCAAAGAACCAACAAATTCAGGAATTGGTACACTATCAAAGTTATTTGAGCTCAAGTCCAAGAATCTCAAAGACTTTAGTCGCGCTAATGAAGGTCTCAGTTCTCCAATCAACCAATAATTGTACCTACCAGAGTCGCTATGAAGATCAATGCTTGTTAGCCCTCCGATCCTCTCATCGCAGCCTATTCCTTGCCACTGGCAACAATCGTTTCCTTGCCATGAGGACAGGAGATAATGAGGATCTTGAAGGCCACTTTTGAAGTCAATTAGAGCTTCTCTATCAGACTCTGGGCAATTCCCAGCAGGAGTATTGCCATCACAAGCCGATAGCCATGCTAAAATGGAGATAGAGACTAGTATAATGCAAAGGGATGAATCTCTCGCCATCTTGATCAGTAGATGTAAAATTGAAGGTAGCAATGCAAGGACTAGTAACCTAGGACTAGTTTGTTTCAAGTATTGCTTGACAAGTCAAGCGGGATCAACGGGAGAATCATGAGATGTCACAAGAAAGTTAAAGAGATGTGGGCTAACTAAGTCTTTGCGAGTAAAATATTCTGACGTGGAGTGTACAAAAGGTTTAATGACTTGGCATCTGTTGTATTTAATTCATTGTTTGGTTTTGGAGTCAAAGAGACGGCATTCATAGATTCATTCACATCAACCGATCATCCCATTCTCATATCAACATCAGATCTTATTTGGGATATTGTTGTGCCATCTCATACGCTGATCTCGTTTCTCAACTACTGCATCAAGTCAACTTTGGAAAGTGCTCTTCTTTTTGACCAACAACAAAAAGAATTTCTTCCGTAAGAAAAAAGTTCATCTTGAATTCAGTTGCCTTCATTGATGCTGAACATGAGTGTAAGACTTGGAGAATTGAATAGTCGTGGGAAAGAAAAGAAAGGGATTTAGAGAATGGTGGGAGTCTGAAACTAATTTGCAATTTTCTCTCTCATGGATCTATAAATTATTGGAACAATTACTACTTTTGAAATAAATCATATAAACATCGACAATTGAACAATAAAAACTTTTGAAATAAATCATATAAACATTAACAATTGAACTCAAATAAAAGTTAGTAATTTGTGTAAGGTTTTAGTAGCTTTTGACCTTTATTAATTGGTAAGTTGCACAAATAAGCGTTGATAAATCATTGGAATTGTTAGTAGCCGCATAACGATTGAATAATTATAAGTAACCAACTTAGCCAAAAGGTAATGATTCCATAGAAGAATTAGGTGATATTTCATAGGAGCCAGCAACTTTAACATGCTAATATCCACAAATAAATGTCAACGAAGTCTTAAAATAGGTGGTGATTTCCAATATCATTAGATAAACGTCAATAATTCAATTAAGTAAGTATTAGTAAAGTTAAAAGTAGATGGTGATCTCCTCCATGAAAAGGTGGTAAATCATTTGTATTAATATCGGTAATTTGCTATCATGAAGAGTAATTTTAGTTCGATGTTAATTTTAATAAATAATAATTGGTAAGTTCTTATAAAAATTAAAAAATTGTTAAATGAAAGTTGGTAATTTTTTTATAAAAATTAGTAACTTTAATACGTTGGTCAGACACCAACCCCACCGCTGTCTCCGCGAGGGGAAAAGCCGTTGATTGCGTTGTGCCGACAGAAGCCTTTTCAGAGGATCCCGGATGAATGGAGATCTCGTCCGTGAATCCGAGATGTTTTCCGCTGGGTGCGCTGGGAATTGTTTACGACACAACATCTGCTTCGTAGAACGGCGTTTTTTCCTTCTCATTTTCTCGAAATTCGTGCAGACAGCGGGCGCATCGAGAAGATTTTCGTCACCTTTTCAACGCACAGAGAGAGATCTTGAACGCACCAAATCCGGCACGGACCGTGGAATCCGACCCGAAATCTGCAAGAGCCTGGGGCACACGTGTACGGCCAGGTTCCTTCTCGTCAAGAAGGGCGGGGCCCATCTAAGCCCGACGTACCAAGCTGTCCAGAGTCGCGTGGTCAAACTCCGTGGCCTAGCAGAGCAGCGTGACCTGGCTCCTTCTCCACCACGCACGGCGAAATGCGTCGCGCACGGCGTCAGCCCACACGTGTGCCACATTGAACTTCCAATGAAACGAAAAGGTTCAGAAAATTCCACATAATGTCAATTTTTTCTGACGTTTTCATTCTATGTTTTGCATATGTTCTTGTGACGTCTCCTTGGAATTCACTGGTGAGGAAATGATTGATGTCAATGTCATGCTTATGAATTCTCTAAGAACATGACGATTTATTTTTGCATCTTCATCTCAAAATTATGTCGGTACATCATGATTGTAGGTTAATATTCAAAAAATGTAAATGGTTAGAGTTGAAGGTTGATGGCCATGTTCTGATAATTGGCCATGATTGGAGGTTGACGACGGCAGCAAGAAATGACACTTACAAAATTAGTCAATTGATTAGACGGCAATCCTTTATGATAAGTAAATCTGCCGTTTATATGATTGTATGCAAATATTGAGGTTACTCAACATTGACTAGTTTTTTCTCCGTTCAATCCTTGTTATTGGCATTGTATCAGATGAACGAGTGCGGCAGCTTATGCTTTATCTCCTTTATGTGCATCTCTGGTTAGAGTAACAGAGAAGTTGCAAAAATCTATTTCTTCCTATTTCTTTGATCTTGACCTCTTAGAAATGCTTGACAAATATGCGGATCAAATAAAATGCTTACTGGACCAAACACTTTATGAGCAGCCCTGCCCTCAAAGACAACGTGAGGATGCTGAGTGGTTACTACTTGGTAACATCCATTCAACACATCTTGATTCCAATTGTCAATAAAAGATTGCTCAAGCTCATGACAGTATGTTGCCAATGACTACACCATGTGATCTACAGCCTACACCAAACACCAAGTTGATCGGCAGAAGACCTTGTCCATCTTTTTGCTACCATTTAGCCAGGGAGTGATGAAAACTCTTGCTGACTCATCTTTGGGTTATTTGAAGAACAAGACTAATTAAAGCTGACCTTTAACTAAGCAAAAATAGAGGAAGCTATTGCGTGCTTTGATAATTTCATGATGGATATGTACTACCTTTAGGGATGTGGAAAGGCTGTGATTGGTTGTTGTAGGCTGTCTTTCAAGCTTTGTATCTGCAGGAGAAGGATGGATTGTGATAAGTAGATGTTGTCATGGGAGGTTTATTTGTTTTTGTAAATTCACTTGGTGTCTTCTCTTTCTTGTAGTGTTGTGCTGTGTTGATGTATCAAGACTGCATGTGCTGTTTTTCTCTTTTTTGTTTTATTTAATCAGTTTGTTGGTGTCCTGTTTTTAGGAGTTGGTTAGTGAATCTTATCTCCTAGGAGCAGTTAGCTGCACGTATCTTAGATATTCTGATCTATTGCTGATTTTGTTGGATCAAGCAAGCCGTTAGTCGGCGACGTGGGTTTGTGGTTACGTTCTAGTATGTATTTTGAACCCTTTTTTTTCAGTTTTCAGAATACGACGCTCTGCTTCTGCTGTAAACTTGTTCTCTGTTTCTGCTGAAAACTCCTTTTTTCTGTTCTTTTTTTGCTATCTACGTGTTCTCTGTTATTTTATTTTCAAAAAAAAAAAAGAAAACAACACTGGTTTCAGAGCTCTCTTGATCTTAAGGGGCTGTGAGTGACTTGTGAGATTGATTGAGAGGTGTGTCTGCATCCATAGAAGTTAAAAGCAAGATGGAGGCAGGATCAAGTGGTTTTTCAGCAATGGCTCCACCAGCGTTTGATGGAGAAAATTATCAAGCACAGGCGGTGAGAATGCGAGCCTATTTAGAGGGTTGTGATTTTTGGGAAGCTGTGGAACAAGATTATGAAGTTGCTCCCCTTCCCGACAATCCAACCATCAATCAAATCAAGTTTCACAAGGAGAGGACGACAAGGAAAGCAAAGGCAAAGTCTTGTTTATATGCTGCTGTCTCACCTGCCATTTTCAGCAGAATTATGGCTTGTGAATTAGCCAAAGCTATTTGGGACTTCCTCAAAGCTGAGTATCAAGGAGATGAGAGGATCGAAGCATGAAGGGGCTAAATCGATCACGAATTCGAGAGGACTGAGATGAAGGAGTCTCGAGACAATTAAGGAGTATTCTGGTAAGTTGATAAGCATTGCAAATCGGGCAAGAGTTCTAGGCACGGCCTCTCGATAATAGGCTAGTGCAGAAGATTCTTGTCTCCTTGCCCGAAAGGTTTGAGGCAACCATTGCCTCTTTGGAGAATACCAAGGATTTGTCTCAGATCAAGTTGGTAGAATTGCTAAGTGCTTTGCAAGCACAAGAGCAGAGGAGGTTAATGAGGGTGGAAGGAAGTATAGAAGGAGCTTTGCCGGCCAAAGAACAGCAGAATGTAGGAGGAAAAGTTAACAAGTGGAAAGGGAAGAAAGGAAATGGCAGTAGTGGTTCAGAAGCTGCTGCAGGAGAGAATAGTGCGAGCAACTCCAAGAACAATTGGGGAAGATATTCCTCATGTCAGCCTTTGTGGAAAAAGAATCATCCACATTTTAGGTGTTGGAAGAGACCGGATGTAAGGTGCAGAAAGTGTCATAAGCTTGGACACATTGAGAAGTTCTGCAAAGAAAGAGAGATCGCGGGGGTGAGGCACATGCTGCGGTTCGGCAAGAGGTAGATCAAGCTGTTTGTTGCCTCTTGTTTCTCCTCTAGTACTCCATGTGATAGTTGGCTTGTTGATAGTGGTTGCACAAACCATATGACAAGTGATGAAACGCTGTTTATAAACCTTGACAAGTCGTTGAAGTCAAGAGTGAAGATTGGGAATGGGGAGTACTTAGAAGTGAAAGGTAAAGGGACTGTAGCAATGGAGAGTTGTGCTGGAACTAAGCTGATTTCTGATGTGATGTATGTGCCTAAAATTGATCAGAATTTGCTGAGTGTGGGGCAGTTGGTAGAAAAGGGATTTAAGGTGATATTTGAAGAGGAGAAGTGTTTGATCTTTGACTCCAATGGTCGAGTTGTTCAAGATAAAAATGCAACAGAAAAGTTTTCTTTGAATCCTCTTGAGAAGGAGCAGATGGCATTCAAGTGTCGGGCTAATGATTTATAATTATGGCACAAGAGGTTGGGGCACTTTCATCATAAAGGCGTGCTATTCATGCAGAGGAATGAAATGGCAACCGGGTTACCAAACCTGGAGGAGCAGATCACAAGGTGCAAAGCTTGTTTACTAGGCAAGCAGACAAGACTTCCCTTCAAGAAATCCACTTGGAGAGCGATAGAGAAGCTGCAGCTGATTCATACGGATCTATGTGGTCCACAAGTGACTCCTTCACTAAATGGCAGCAGGTATTTCATTATTTTCATTGATGATTATACTAGAATGTGCTGGATTTACTTTATGAAGCGAAGTCGAAAGTTGCTGAGGTATTTCGAAGTTTAAGAAATGGGTTGAGAACCAAAGTGGCTGCAAGATTCGAGGTCATTAGATCGATAATGGAACAGAATACACTTCACGAGATTTAAATCTTTACGTGAATAGGCTGGAATTGAGCATCAGCTTCTTTGCTCCTTACTCTCCACAGCAAAATGGAGTTAGTGAGAGGAAGAATAGAACCATTATGGAGATGACTAGGTGTTTGCTTTATGAGAAGAGTCTACCAAAAGAGTTTTGGGCGAAGCGGCAAGCACGGCGGTTTTCTCTTGAATAGATTACCTACGAGGGTATTGGAGATGAAGACACCCTTTGAAGCCTGGTTTGATGTCAAGCCAATTCTAAGAAATTTGAAGGTGTTTGGCTGTTTGTGTTTTTCTCATATTCCACGGGTCAAGAGAGACAAGTTGGGAGAGAAAGCTGAACCTGGAATCTTTGTTGGCTACAGTTTAGTATCAAAAGCTTACAGGATCTATCAACCTCAGACAGGGAAGGTTATCACTAGTAGGGATGTTCAGTTCCTAGAAGATGAGAAATGGGATTGGACAAATGAGCCACAAGGCAAACACAAAGAGGTCTCATTGGAACTGACGAACTGGTGGATGATGTTCCGGTTAGAGGTACCGAGATCTTTGACGATATATATCAAAGGTGTAGTGTGGCTATTTTGGAACCTGCAGGTTATGAGGAAGCTAAAAGCGATCAGAGATGGATGAATGCAATGAAGGAAGAGTTGGCTATGATAGAAAAGAACCAGACATGGGAGCTAGTGGAGAGGCCTCAAGATAGGAAGGTGATTGGAGTAAAATGGGTTTTCAAGACCAAATTTAATCTGATGGCTCGGTGAAAAAGCATAAGGCCGGAGTTGGTGGTGAAGGGATATGCGCAGATTTGGGAGTTGATTTCTCAGAAACCTTTGCTCCTGTGGCAAGACTTGATACAATTAGAATGATTCTAGCTTTGGCAGCTCAACAAGGATGGAAGGTATATCAGTTAGATGTAAAATCTGCATTTTTGAATGGAGTGTTGCAGGAGGAGATTTATGTTGAGCAGCCGAAGGCTTTGTCACACCCGGGCCGGGAGGAGAAAGTTTATTTGTTGAGAAAGGCTCTTTATGGCTTGAGGCAAGCTCCCAGAGCATGGTACAGTAAGATGGATGGGCATTTGTTGGGTTTGGGTTTCAAGAAAAGTCTCAGTGAATCCACTCTATATGTCAAGAAGTTAGAATCTGACTTAGTGGTGGTGTCTCTTTATGTGGATGATATGCTGGTGACGGGGAGTAATAGTGCTCGGTGCATTTAAGCAAGAGATGATGAAGATGTTCGAAATGACCGATCTTGGTGAGATGTCATATTTTCTAGGAATGGAAGTTAGGCGGACTCGGAATGAAGTTTTTATCTGTCAAAAGAAGTATTTGAAGGAGATCCTAAGGACATTCAACATGGAGGAGTGCAAGAGTGTGAGTACTCCAATGGGTCATAAGGAAAAGCTTCAAAAGGAGGATGGATCGGCACTGCGGATGAAAGAGTTTATAGAAGTTTGATTGGCTGTCTTATGTATCTCACTTTGCAACTAGGCCGGACATCATGTTTCTGTAAGTGTCTTATCTAGATTTCTCAATTGTGCAAGTGAGTTGCATATGGTAGCTGCAAAGAGGGTATTGAGGTACTTGAGAGGTACTCTTTCATATGGGATTAAGTTTTGTAGAGTTCAAGAGTTTAAATTGCAGGGGTATTTTGATAGTGACTGGGCAGGATCAATGGATGATATGAGGAGCACTTCAGGTTATTGCTTTACATTTGGGTCGGCATGTTTTTCTTGGTGTTCAAAGAAGCAGGAAATAGTGGCTCAATCAACTGCTGAAGCCGAGTTCATTGCGGCTCTTTGCAGCCTGTGAATCAAGCATTATGGTTGAAGAAGCTAATGGATGATTTGCATATGCAGCAAGAAGAAGATATAGAAGTGTTTGTGGATAATCAAGCTACTTTGGCCATTTCACGAATCCGGTATTTCATGGAAGAACAAAGCATTTTAAGGTCAAGTTTTACTTCTTGAGAGAAGTGCAAAAGGCTGAAGAGGTGAAACGGTGTACTTGCAATTCAGAAAACCAGATTGCAGATATATTCACGAAGTCATTTCATGTTGGTCGATTTGAACTTCTCGGGGCAAAGCTAGGAGTGTGCGTACTTGATCCGGGAGGAGAGTGTTGATGTATCAAGACTGCATGTGCTGTTTTTCTCTTTTTTGTTTTATTTAATCAGTTTGTTGGTGTCCTGTTTTTTAGGAGTTGGTTAGTGAATCTTATCTCCTAGGAGCAGTTAGCTGCACGTATCTTAGATATTCTGATCTATTGCTGATTTTGTTGGATCAAGCAAGCCGTTAGTCGGCGACGTGGGTTTGTGGTTATGTTCTAGTATGTATTTTGAACCCTTTTTTTTTTTTTTTTTTTTTTCAGAATACGACGCTCCGCCTTCTGCTGTAAACTTGTTCTCTGTTTCTGCTGAAAACTCCTTTTTTTCTGTTCTTTTTTTGCTGTCTACGTGTTCTCTGTTCTTTAAAAAAAAAAAACAACATGCTGTGTGCATATAGCAAAATTGTAAACTCCTCTATTGTCTCTAATTGTAATGCAAATATAGTTCAATGAATTCACGTTACTGTAGGCGCCTTTTGAGTTGATGATGATAATTGATGATGGTTGCAAATATTAAAAGCTTCTTTTAAGGCATTAGATATTAGTAGAAAAACATGTCAAAATAATGCCTCTATGCATCAAAACAACAAGAAACTAATCCACATTGTTTGATAGAAAAGAGAAACATCCCAACACAAGAAATCTTCCTAATAGAGCAAACCTGTACATAGTTTTTCTTTAAGATGCTTGCTAAATAGACCTATGCAAACCCATCCATATCAAGTAACAATAAGAGAGAAATTGTGTTGTCGGTTTTGTTGGTCTTGCATTTCTCCAAAATAAAATTTCTTCGTTTAATCTCAGCGCAGAAATGTTTCTCATCCTCATAAATGCTAGTCACAAGTAACTAATAAATTTATTACATTGTTTGTTCAATGAGATTAGGATTTTTATAAGTAAAGTAGTTCCTGTAAATAGTACTTTTACACGATTTGTCCTCAGTAATTTTTATTTTATTTTATTTTATTTGGTAAAATTGTCCTTAGTAATTTGTCCACAACTTAACAAACAAATGTCGAGAGGATATATATGTCAATTCATATTATAATGGACAAAAGATATGTGTGATGAACTTATTAAACTAATGCTTTGGGTCACCCGCCTTGGCGCTAACGAACCGCCATCCCAGCCACGGTTTTTTCCCTCACAGCTTTAAAACGCGTTACATAGGTTAGAGGGACCCAAGCCTTATAAGCTAACCAAGACCTCCCTCCCTAGGCAATGTGGGACAAGAGAGGAGGCTGTCACACTAACTTGTAACATCCTGGGCCCCACTATGTAATATTGTCCGTTTTGGGTCACCCGTCCTGGCGCGAACGAATCGCCATCCCAGCCATGGTCTTTTCCCTCACGGTTTTAAAACGCGTTATACAGGTTAAAGGAACCAAAGCCATTATAAACTGGCCCAAAACTCTCTCCCTAGGCGATGTGGGACAAGGACCCCTTCCTTGCGCACGTTTGGGGACCGAGGCGTGGACACACCACCATCCCTCCTCCCCACGCACCGCCGCTCGAGCCGTCACACTCTCCCCTCCTTGGGAGCACAACGCCCTCGCTGTGGCCCCACACACGGTCGGGAGTCGGTTCTGATACCATTTGTAAGGACCCGGGCCCCACTGTGTGAGATTGTTCCCTTTGAGTCACCCGCCCTAGCGCAAACGCACTGCCATCCCTCCTCCCTGTGCACCACCGCTCGGGCGGTCACACTCTCCCCTCCTTGGGAGCACAATGCCCTCGATGTGGCCCCACACGCGGTCGAGAGTCGGCTCACTTGTAACATCCCGGACTATGTAATATTGTCCGCTTTGGGTCACCCGCCCTGGCACGGACGAACTGCCATCCCAGCCACGGTCTTTTCCCTCACGGCTTTAAAACGCGTTACACAGGTTAGAGGGACCCAAGCCTTATAAACTAACCAAAACCTCCCTCCCTAGGCGATGTAGGACAAGAGAGGAAGCTGTCACACTCTCCACCTCTTTAACAGAAGAGCGTCCTCGTTGTGGGGGTGGGACAAGAGAGGAGGCTGTCACACTCTCCACCTCTTTAACAAAAGAGCGTCCTCGTTGTGGCCCTACGGGTGTCAGAACGGCATTCAAGCTGTGGTCCCACATGAGGTCGGGAGTCGGCTCTGATACCACTTGTAACATCCCGGGCCCCACTGTGTAATATTGTCCGCTTTGGGTCACTCGCCCGCATCCCAGCCACGGTCTTTTCCCTCACGGCTTTAAAACGAGTTAGACAAATTAGAGGGACCCAAGCCTTATAAGCTTAACCAAGACCTCCCTTCCTAGGCAATGTGGGAAGAGAGAAGAGGCAGTCACACTCTTATAAGCTAACCAAGACTTCCCTTCCAAGAGAAGAGCCTATCACACTCTTCACCTCTTAACAGAAGAGCGTTCCTCTCTGTGGCCCCACGGGCGTCAAAATAGTATTCGAGCTGTGGTCCCACACGCGGTCAGGAGTCGGCTCTGATACCATTCGAGTTGTGGTCCCACACGCGGTCGGGAGTCGGCTCTAATACCATTCGAGCTGTGATCCCACACGCGGTCGGGAGTCGCTATGATAGCACTTGTAACATCCCGGGCCCCATTGTGTATGTGACATCCAGATTTTCAACCCTGTCTTCTATTGAATAAATCGGGCATTTCATTGACGCGTCTATAGGGCTACTCTCAGAATTGATCATTCTTGAGATAACTAGACTATCCTGGAAATTATTAGGAATTTTAAGGCAATTAGACTTGAGAACTCGATCATGAATCGGCTTCTCGACCGTGTCCATCTTTAGAGGCCATTACGGCACAGTTAAAAATCGATTTGAAATCAGAGATAGGTCTGTTCAACTGAGATGTGTGGCCAATCGTGGGTGACTCCACTAAATTGGAAAATTCTCGTCGATGGCTCTAGATTGAATTTCTTATTGTTTTGGTACCCTGTGTCCGTATTTGGATTCTCGAGATTTCACGACAAGCGAGAGTTCCCAATGAGTCAAGTGGGTTCATAGTGGTTCGAGGAAAATCGACCACGAGTCAATTGCCCTGAAAAGTTCTGAAAACTACCCGATAGTCTAGGTTACGCTAAAAATGCGCCGAATGAAAATTAACCGCCAATTCAAGTCCGATTTCAGAAATTGAAGATTCTGTCGTGTCACAATAAATTTTAAGAATGTCGACTCAGTCTCAGAAGATTTTTCTGACAACTGACACTTTTTAGGGAAAAGTCGTCGCCGGGTTGTTTTAGTGCAGAAATTGCCGAAGATGGTTTTTGGTCGCAAAATTGAGATGCAAGATGGGTTATTGGATGAGGAAAAATAGCAATTGAAGCATTGAGACATCGATTGATTTTATGGAGGCTAAGTGAGAGTGAATCAAGAGAGAATGGTTGTGCAATTGAAGTCTTTGCTAAGAAATTCGTAATTCCCCTTAAGCCTAGCAAAATGAACCTATTGAGAATTTGAAAGTGATGTATGTGTGTGTGATATTGAGCCAAGGATAATCTTGGCCAAGAGTCTAAAATGATAGACTTGTGGAAAATATCAAGCCTAAGGGCCCCATCACTCACCTCTCTCTTATCTCCTCTTTCTTGCTGCCGTCGAGGACTTCTCATCTTGCTCCATTTCACACGCCCGCGACTACAGAGAAGCCAGCGGAAGCAGGAAAAACCAGCAACGCCAGGACGCCGCACACCTCCACCGAGTTCCTTCACGTTGCCACCTGCCCGCTCCTCCTTCTGCTTCGGTCAACAAACGAAACCGCCGAAGCCCGAGTCCAACGTCTTCAGCCCGAGCATATCGTGGAGTCCACGAAGACAGCGTCCGCGAGCAGCTCCCATCTTCAGTCTTCCCCTGTGGCGTGCCCTAAGCTCCACGCCAGCACGCCAGTCAACTCCAACGCCCTCGGAAGACCACCGATTCAACCAAGTCTTCGCCCACGCAGATCCAGCAATCGAAGCTGCTCCCCACCTCTGCCATGTTTCGGTCGATTTCATCGGTCAAAGCCCAGTTGAAAACCATTGAAGATTGACCGAGGAAATCCCCCACCGAGCGAAGCCCTGCCACGAAGCAAATCCAATTTCCTCTCCGTCTTCAACGCCCGAAGTTCCTCACGTGGCCAGCTCCACCTTCGTTTATTCACAAATCAGTTCGCCGAGGGCAGCATCGATCGGTCAATTGACCGCATACTCCCACGACCAGCTGCACGCGTGTCCTCAGCCCAAACCGAAGCTTCAGTCCAGTGGCAAGCGAAGCCCATGAAGCAGGTCGTGAAATCCAGCAGTCCTCAGGCCTTGTAAAGCCAGTAATTTCGGCCCATAGTGCAGTCTTCAAGCCCATTCAAAAAATTACACCAACAGCAGCCCCATTGAGCCCAAGTCAGCCCAGCAGCTCATTTGAAGCCACCGAACAGCCCAGCTTCCAGTTTGCATCTTGCTCAGCCCGGTTCAAGTTTTAATTCAGCCCATCTTCAATTGTGGTCCAGCTCAGCTTGCAGAATTCCAGCCCAAGTGAACAACAGTTTGGCTCACGTTTCCAGCCCAAGCAGAATTAAGTCCAGATCAAGTTCAGCCCAAGATTCCAACAGTAAAGCCCAGCCTTGCTGAGATTTGTTGAGCCAAGCTTAAGGCCCGGTTCAAGCCCGCCAGTGATGTCGAAAGCCCGATTTCGGCTGCCGTCGCGTCACCGTTTGCGGTGATTCGGTCCCCGCTTTTAATCAAGTGAGTTTTACTCACTAATGCTTTATTAGTTTGCTAATTATGCTTAGGGTTGGTTAGATTTAATTAAGTGCAATTAGGTGATTATATTAGATTAAAATAATTAAATTAGTAACTTGAGGATGCATGTTAGGTGGTTAGCTATAGCCATTAGGGTGTAGAAATGCTCTATTATTTATTGAATGTATCTCGGGATTTTTCCCGACCCGTTTCGGGCTCCAATCAGGCATTACGGGCCTAAATTGGATTTTTAGTATTTATTTATTTATTTTTGAAATTAATTTAATTATTTATTTATTTTCCGGAAATTCAACCGGGATGGCCAGTGACCGGAATTTCGTGCCAATTATCGTGGTGCAGTCCATTTATTTAATTGAGCTTCAATTTTTATGGAATTGATTTAAATTGTGAAATTTGAGGAATTGTCCTAAATTGTTTGTTATTGAGTATTTGATTGGTAATGGCCGAACATGGGTATATAGCGCCAGTACGTTGATGGGCTATATAGTAGGGAAATGGTGAGAGCTAATTGAGAATATTATTGGCTGAGACCAATCAGGTACGATATTATTGGATATACGTGGTTCGGTGATTGGAAGTATCACTGGCGAAAACGGCGCCTTAAAGAACGCAAGTGAATGACTTATAAACAAACGTGGTTCGGTGATTAAGAAAATATCACTGGTGAAAACGACGCCTTAAAGAACTCACAATGTTGTCTACTGCCGATGTCACCTTGGCGAAAACGGCGCCCTAGAAAGGACACGTGGTTCGGTGATCGAGAATATCACTGGTGAAAACGGCGCCTTAAAGAACGCACGGTGTCGGTGATCGGTATGTCATTGGCGAAAACGACGCCCGAGAAACACATGTGATTTGGTGAATGAGTACACCACTGGGAGATCATGGTATGAGTGGGAATGACCTAGAGAGGGTCTTATTGACATGTAATCGACTTAGTCGATTGACTAATGCTTGATCGGATGTCGTGAATTGTTTGAATATCTGTGTTTAACCTTGAATTGCATGTTGGAATTGAGGCCAAGGTAAGTCCTCTGACTCGTGTTGTGCTTAGGCAACCGTTTGGCGTATTAGTTTACTAATCGGGTCTTAGGGGTAGGACTCGCTGAGACGTGGTCTCATTGGTTATTGAATAACCATTTCGGGACCACGAGGAAAAGTTGAGGAGGAAGAACCTGAAGGGGAGAAAGACTTTTGAAGAAGAAGATGATCCAGAGAGGGATCTTGAGTATAACCCGGATGTGGATTGAGATCCCATCCCTTTTGTGAACCCTGTCTTAGTGTAGATAGGTGTGAGACAAGTATGCTGTGAATAGTATTGTAATTATACCATGAGTTGTGCCTTTTTGTGAACCCTGTCTTGGTATAGATAAGTGTGAGACAAGTATGCTGTGAATAGTATTGTAATTATACCATGAGTTGTGCCTTCAATAATAGTGTGGTTGTGAATTTCAATATGAAAAAATATGGCCTGCTTTTCTATCCCATTGTTTTATTGTCTGGGGATTTAAAACTGCTTCAGCATGCGTAATGAAAAGAAAGGGTCGGCGATACTTAGTCCCGTATTAGTTTACTAATAAGGTCTTAGGGGGTAGGACTCGCTGAGACGTGGTCTCATTGGTTATTGAATAACCATTTCAGGACCCTGAGGAAAAGCTGAGGAGGAAGAACCTGAAGGGGAGAAAGACTTTTGAAGAAGAAGATGATCCAGAGAGGGATCTTGAGTATAATCCGGATGTGGATTGAGATCCCATCCCTTTTGTGAACCCTGTCTTAGTGTAGATAGGTGTGAGACAAGTATGCTGTGAATAGTATTGTAAGTATACCATGAGTTGTGCCTTCAATAAAAGTGTGGTTGTGAATTTCAATATGAAAAAATATAGCCTGCTTTTCTATCCCATTGTTTTATTGTCTGGGGATTTAAAACTGCTTCCGCATGCGTAATGAAAAGAAATGGTCGGCAATACTTAGTCCTGGGATATCGCACTTTAAAATCGACCAAGTAGAAGGATGGGTGCGTCCCCGAGGATCGGGGCGTGACAGTGTAATATTGTCCACTTTGGGTCACCCGCCCTTTGGGTCACCCGCCCTGGTGCGGACGAACTGCTATCCCAACCACGGTCTTTTCCCTCACGGCTTTAAAACACGTTACACAAATTAGAGGAATCCAAGCCTTATAAGCTAATCAAGACCTCCCTCCCTAGGCGATGTGGGACAAGAGAGGAGGCTGTCACAGGAACCATCTTTATAACAAGAGGAGGCTTACAAGTGAAGTTGTTCCCATATGATGCTGAGATATTTGCTGCAGGAACTCACCCTTCTCCACTAACGGCAGATATTTTCTTTTTTCAACAAGTCGTGGAGTCTGACGATGCTTTCAAGATTTCGCGAGAGCTCTGTCCTGCTCTACACCTTGCTGAGAAGTAAGATTTGCTCATTTAATGTCCAGTTATGACATTCTTATAGTGAACTAAACTTGTCTGCTAAAAAATTCCAGGCTATCTTCCTCATCATTGATCCATATCCCTCATGATTTGAACGACGTCAACAAATCCATTTTCAGCACCCTCAAATTTTTGCAACATCAAGTATAAAAGCTTAAGGAGTAATGTCTGGAATTCTTTGAACAGAATACCAAGTGATAGTCTCAAGAGCATTTCATGTTTCCTATATTTTGTGCAAAAGACTATAATAAGACGACTCACATTTGGCTTCGCTAAAAGCAGATGTGAAGATGAAAAGCCTCATGTACTAACCTGTAAAATATCAAATGAGAAAGCCAGAAGTCTGGGCATCAGATTCACTCCTTTGGAGGTGAGTTTTAAGGACACTGGAGAGCTTGAAAGAGAAGGGTTTCTTCAAGGACTGATGCTGCAACAGGCAACTAAAAGAATAAAAACTATGTCAAAATCGATTGGATGGGCATTTCTGCTGCAATACACTTACGACAGTTTTCTTCAGGTGATCCGAAGTTTTCTAATTTCTCATGGAATATTTATGATGCCACCTGAAGCTTACAGACGCATCTATTGTCATTGTCAGACTAAAGTTTGGCTGTTATCTGTATTGAGTAGCTTGAAATCCAGGAGTTCACGTTTGCATGGTAGTGAAACTCCAGCCTCCTGTGTCAAAGGGAAAAAAGACAAAATGGCAATAAAGCCAATGAGTCTAACAACCAAAATTCTACGTGTAGTAAAGGTGCAAGTGACGCAGTTAATTACAGTAAACAGGAAGATGTTCTGGCCTGCTATCCCAGGGCAAAATGCCAATCCAACTAAGCAACCGGGCGCCACAGCATGCACCGTACCCCCTCGTTCAAGAACACAGCGAGCGGGGAGATCTTCTAATGTCTCTTCGTAGGCTCATAGCCTCTCAATGACAACATTACAGAGACGAAATAAAATGGCTACGAGTACGGCGGCTGTAGACAAGGCAAGTTTCCTGTACATATCCGAAAGTCAAAGAAAAACAGAAGCATGTTTCCCTGGATCAAAGGAAGAGATGCTTAACTTCTTAAATTTCCATCATCGCTCTATCATCGATAAAATAATAATTCTACCATCCACAAACCCGTTAAAAGATTATCATTTAACTTACAATTTTAGAAGAGGAACGTAACTAGTTGCAAATTACCAATGGATTAAAATATTACCACCCAAAAGCTCTACTAGATTTACTGCTTGGAAAAAGCAATCTGCCTGGTGCGGTTGGAGTCGCAACAGAAGCAATGTTCTGTTGGAATTTGTGATCCAATTCTCGAAACTTCAAGATAGATTTGAGCTAGAAAATTCAAGAAAAATTCTAGAAGAGTCTACAAGCTACCATCTCTTATGTGTTCTAGAAGACTCCATCTTATATTACTATACAATAATAGTAGCTATTTGTAGAGAAGTCTAGAGACTTCCTCCACCGACTTTAGCAGCTTATATAAAGGAGCAAGTGTTCCATGTTTTGGGTGGAAGCTAACCATAAAAACCGCATCATGTAGCTCTTCACCAACACTTCCTTCAACTATTGTAAAATTATTTTATCCAACTAATGAAACTATTTTCCCCCATATCTCATGTCCTATATTCTTCAATTATCATATCTTATCCCTTGTCCATTCTCAACAAACTATATTATACACTTGCACACGTCACTAACCAAAAACTATCATCAATATCAAAACTATGCTTCCGTGCACATTTAAATTCTAACACTACATGAGACAAATAGGGAAAGAGAAAGAAGAACAGACAGTATAGTACCACGTAGCATATATATATAAAAATATTTTTTTTTTCAAAGCCCAACCATAACCCGACATGCGTTCATGACCTGGACAAATATTAAAAAGGTAAAAACCTGGCTATAATTTTTCAGTCTCTTCTCCCGCCTCCACCATCCACGGCCGCCTCCTCCATCTGCAGTCGCCGGTGGACTCACCGGTGCTGCTTCTCGGCTGACCGCTGCTGTGCATCCGTGGCCGAGCCACCCCTCCTTCATTGGTAGCGGCTCACAATCTTTGCCGTCCATGGCCGAGCCACCCACTTCGTTGCAGCTCGTCCATTCGGTCAACGGTGGATCTGTTAATTTGAAGGCTCACTTCTGTCGATCTAGGGAGTCTCCAGATCTGTTATTTTCGATTCCAGGAGCCCCCATATCTGGAGGTGGACGAAGAAGACGATTATCTTGCCATGGACCATGGCTACTGATCTGGTGACGGACGAGGATGGACGCCAATGATGAAGGGGTGGCTCAGCCATGGACCTCCAGACAAATGAGCCTGACCGCGACAACCATTGACGGAGGAGGAAGAAGAGAGAAAAGTAGAGGCCCACGTCATGCACGTCATGGACATGTGTCGATCTGTGATTGGATTTTTGCACACATGCTTGGCACCACCTCAGCCTATGACGTGGTGTTATGCGAGCATTGAGCTCTTGCTCGAGACTTGCCTTGAGTAATGCATGACAGACGATCTATGTCTAATTAGAAAAATAATCACTCACGGTCAAGAAGAATAAGTGGTCATCTGTCCCATTCAATTTTTTTCTAGGAACATATTTAAAACAAAGAGTGAACGTCAGTGCCTCACACAAGCCGCTCAAATAAATGATCTTGATAAAGTTCCGAGCTTAAATATATCCTGAAAGTCATAAGAGAGAACTCCCACTTATAAATGTATTGCACTCAGTATCCCTCTCATTCCCAGTTCCAAGGAGAAGAGAGGAGCAGAGATGAGTACAGTGGAGAAGGTGGTGTGTGTGACTGGAGCGGCCAGTTACATAGCCTCCTGGCTTGTCAAGTTGTTGCTTCAGCGTGGCTACACGGTCAAAGCAACTGTACGCAATCCCAGTAAGTTTGTGTCTTTGTTCATGCTCCGTTGTTCACAATATTGGATTTCTGAATCTTTGGTTTGTCCAATTTAGTAGTTGAACGGTTTACTCTTTCTTAGTTGGAAACTTGAAACGTTCTAGATAATGCGGAAGTGGTACCAAAATCTGTTACTCAGTTATGATGAGAAAACTATTCTCTTGTAATATCTCTTCCCCTTGCAATTAATTAATTCATACATGAATGTGTGTACTTGTTTGTGAGGCTTTGTGTGCATGCCTATACATATACGTTATGCTCCGGGTACATATGATACAATTAGCATCCACAGTCCACTAGCTGAAGATATGAAACTCTTGTAATATCTGATTCCATTGGCTTAATTATTCAAGTTTGGTTTAACACAATCTTATTCTACCTCTATAGTTAGATCCAATGCATAGTGTACTTTAGAAATTTATATTTGTGGTCTTCCTATCTATTGCTAATATTTCATGTTATGTGACTGAAAGCCCCTGGAGTTTCATTCTATCAAATCAGATTCTCCTTTTTTGAATGCATAAAGAGATGATCCAAAGAACACACAGCACTAACTGCAGGAAGAAGGGTCTTTTGACTCAATAGTCGATGGGTGCGAAGCTGTCTTTCGTACAGCATCACCAGTTTTTTTTTTTTTTCCCTCAGCTTCCAACCCTGAGGTATCTGTATATTGCAGTTGTACATCATGATTTCATGAATTTGTTAAATTAAAGTGTCACATTTTTCAAATTCTAGTTCTTTTCCCTTGTCTTCTGGTGCAGTTAATCAGATGAGAAAGCATTAGGCCAAATTAAGGAGTTTGTCAGTAGGCAAGGCTATCTAAAACAAGGGAAGATTGTCCACAGCTACGCCACCTGCCACGAGTTGATCTGTTGATACCTCTAAGACAGACAATTTTTCTCTGTATTTACTGCTCTTGGCAAGGGCAGGTGAAGTGTCTTAGTGGCAGCAGCTCAAGACTATAACAAAACACTTTCTTAGTGGTGTGCGATACAAGCAACTGCTGATATAGCAGAATGATGTCCCTGCAGTACATGAGTTCGAAGCTTACCTTTAGAGCAAACATCCCAAACAAAGAAGAGCCCTTGAGAGCACGATCAACATAAGGTGGTACATCAGGAGATACATTACTCATAAATAATCCATATAAGCCCATACCGAATATCAGCATGACAGTTCCAGCTAGATAAACATCTGTATCAGACATATGTATTATTGGCATCAGCTTGACATGGGAGGAAAAGATATATGAAAGAGATGGGAAGAATAATCAGTTCAAGAAATAGAATGCATGCTTTACAAGGATGACACAAGTGTACAATGTTGGTATTTGAAACTTCATTTTTTAAAACATTGCAGTATGATTGTGGGATCCAGTTTTGCTCATACTCGCTCGATAGAACTTGATGTACAAGGCCATGATGATTGGAACACAGAACCCAAGATAAATTGCTAATATCAAATTTAGTAGCTTTTATCCCAACTGAGGATATAGTTAATATGCAGCAATTCAGCTAAACAGAATTAGACACACAGAGATGAAACAACTCTTTGGCTACTGAAAAGTATGGCTCTTCAGCTTGATGACCAAACCAGATTATGGAAGATACTGAAATGTAAACTCCAAGAATCGACCTAAAGATTGAGGATCTAAAAAATTTAGGAATTATAAGAGGACTTAGATGAATTATTTCTGCGATGTCAATGGCTCACTCGAAGGGACGATATGGAGCACTTAAAGTGTACGAAAGATTTGATACAAGATTGAGCAAAATGGAGTAAAAGGATTTCATATAGCCAAGCTCACCACGTGGAATAAGGCTTAGTTACAGTACTTGTTGTAATGGCTCACTTAAAGGAAGCTAACCATCATGCAGCCTCTCTAGAGATACAGTGCATGGGAATTAACTACTTAATATCCTCAGAAACTAAGTTAATCAAGATCAACTACCCTATATTATACACCATTCATTGTAGATGATGAATGAGAATTTCTGCTGTCGAGATGAATGTGTGGAAAAAATCAATGATAGGAATGCTAAAAGTTCAATGAGCTCGCTTGTTTTAATGATGCTTGTACAATGCAGGAAATAATCCCAGTGCAAAGTATCTATCAGGCCCTTACCAATGGCATCAACCAGTCGAAGAACCATCTGTCCAGTGTGAATTCTTTTCACGCAGCTTGTCCAGTACACTTTATATGCATCAACAATGTAAACACTACCCTATACAGATCAGAAGCAGTCATATTCTGCATTGCATCGAGGAGAACAGTATCTTGGTTTGAAAAAAAAAAAAAGATCTCTGCTAGAAAAGGATCAAAACCCGTCCTCTGGGTTAAGACCACAAGAGATTGTGTAGAAAGGGGCTCGATAAGGCCCCTTTTGAATCAGCAAAACTCGAGTTAGGAAGTGAATCAAATAAATCTAAGTCGGAAGAGGGTATGAAATGGATTTATTTAGAGAGACAGTGCTAACAGTTAAGCGTTCCAAATCCCCAGAGAAAAAAAAAATAGAAATTTTGTAGAATATAGCATCTTCAAGTGATGAGTGTTACATGAAGAAGCATGAGCTGCAAGTCGTTATATATCTGTCAGTCAAGAACTTTGTTATCCCTTGGAGTACGGATCAGCAAATCAAGAAATGCATGACTCCCTTCACCCTTTTTATTGGGTTGACAGATCAAGTTCCTCTGTTAACTATCTAGCCTGCAGCCTCAGTGATAGTCATTTCCGCATAATATGAAAACTATAGCTGAAAACATGTATTAGGATTGGGTAATTCGTGATTTTAAGGTTCAAAATGTTTAACCAACATGGGCATTAAAAGTATCAGGAGGGCTTACATTTTGGAAGCACAAACCGAACCAGCCAACGAACCTCCAACAGCCAAAAGCGCCAAGAAGCAGAAATCAAAGATCACCTGCTCAGCCGTAGAGGACCACTCTTTGAACAGAGATGCACTAAAAAAGGCAAACAATATGAAAGAATACACTGGTCAAGAAATCAGAGTTAAAAGCCACATCCAGGAAAGAATTACGATCAAGCATAGCTCATTACAAGTCCATTGGCTTTTGCAGTTGAAAATACATCCTTCAATTCATCAAGACCCTCCCGCAATTTGAGTATTCAGTATGTAAAACAGGCTCTCAAACATCCAATACCACCTGTTGATGTATCAAGACTGCACGTGCTGTTTTTCTCTTTTTTGTTTTATTTAATCAGTTTGTTGGTGTCCTGTTTTTTAGGAATTGGTTAGTGAATCTTATCTCCTAGGAGCAGTTAGCTGCACGTATCTTAGATATTCTGATCTATTGCTGATTTTGTGGATCAAGCAAGCCGTTGTCGGCGACGTGGGTTTGTGGTTACGTTCTAGTATGTATTTTGAACCCTTTATTTTTTTTCAGTTTTCAGAGTACGACGCTCTGCTTCTGCTGTAAACTTGTTCTCTGTTTCTGCTGAAAACTCCTTTTTTCTGTTCTCTTTTTGCTGTCTACATTTTCTCTATGTTCTTTTCAAAAAAAGAAAACAACACTGGTATCAGAGCTCTCTTGATCTTAAGGGGCTGTGAGTGACTTGTGAGATTGATTGAGAGGTGTGTCTCGCATCCATAGAAGTTAAAAGCAAGATGGAGGCGGATCAAGTGGTTTTTCAGCAATGGCTCCACCAGCGTTTGATGGAGAAAATTATCAAGCCAGGCAGTGAGAATGCGAGCCTATTTAGAGGGCTGTGATTTTTGGGAAGCTGTGGAACAAGATTATGAAGTTGCTCCCCTTCCCGACAATCCAACCATCAATCAAATCAAGTTTCACAAGGAGAGGACGACAAGGAAAGCAAAGGCAAAGTCTTGTTTATATGCTGCTGTCTCACCTGCCATTTTCAGCAGAATTATGGCTTGTGAATCAGCCAAAGCTATTTGGGACTTCCTCAAAGCTGAGTATCAAGGAGATGAGAGGATCAGAAGCATGAAGGGGCTAAATCTAATCACAGAATTCGAGAGATGAGATGAAGGAGTCTCGAGACAATTAAGGAGTATTCTGTAAGTTGATAAGCATTGCAAATCAGGCAAGAGTTCTAGGCACCGACCTCTCGATAATAGGCTAGTGCGAAGATTCTTGTCTCCTTGCCCGAAAGGTTTGAGGCAACCATTGCCTCTTTGGAGAATACCAAGGATTTGTCTCGAGATCAAGTTGGTAGAATTGCTAAGTGCTTTGCAAGCACAAGAGCAGAGGAGGTTGATGAGGGTGGAAGGAAGTATAGAAGGAGCTTTGCCGGCCAAAGAACAGCAGAATGTAGGAGGAAAAGTTAACAAGTGGAAAGGGAAGAAAGGAAATGGCGGTAGTGGTTCGAAGTTCTGCGGGAGAGAATAGTGCGAGCAACTCCAAGAACAATTGGGGAAGATATTCCTCATGTCAGCACTGTGGAAAAAGAATCATCCACATTTTAGGTGTTGGAAGAGACCCGATGTAAGGTGCAGAAAGTGTCATAAGCTTGGACACATTGAGAAGTTCTGCAAAGAGAAGAGAGATCGCAGCGAGGGTGAGGCACATGCTGCAGGTTCGAAGAGGTAGATCAACTGTTTGTTGCCTCTTGTTTCTCCTCTAATACTCCATGTGATAGTTGGCTTGTTGATAGTGGTTGCACAAACCATATGACAAGTGATGAAACGCTGTTTATAAACCTTGACAAGTCGTTGAAGTCAAGAGTGAGGATTGGGAATGGGGAGTACTTAGAAGTGAAAGGTAAAGGGACTGTAGCAATGGAGAGTTGTGCTGGAACTAAGTTGATTTCTGATGTGATGTATGTGCCTAAAATTGATCAAAATTTGCTGAGTGTGGGGCAGTTGGTAGAAAAGGGATTTAAGGTGATATTTGAAGAGGAGAAATGTTTGATCTTTGACTCCAATGGTCAGGAGTTGTTCAAGATAAAAATGCAACAGAAAAGTTTTTCTTTGAATCCTCTTGAGAAGGAGTAGATGGCATTCAAGTGTCAGGCTAATGATTTAGAATTATGGCACAAGAGGTTGGGGCACTTTCATCATAAAGGCGTGCTGTTCATGCGGAGAATGAAATGGCAACCGGGTTACCAAACCTGGAGGAGCAGATCACAAGGTGCAAAGCTTGTTTACTAGGCAAGCGAGACAAGACTTCCCTTCAAGAAATCCACTTGGAGAGCGACAGAGAAGCTGCACGTGATTCATACGGATCTATGTGGTCCACAAGTGACTCCTTCACTAAATGGCAGCAGGTATTTCATTATTTTCATCGATGATTATACTAGAATGTGCTGGATTTACTTTATGAAGCGAAGTCGAAGTTGCTGAGGTATTTCAGAAGTTTAAGAAATGGGTTGAGAACCAAAGTGGCTGCAAGATTCAGGTCATTAGATCGATAATGGAACAGAATACACTTCACGAGGTTTAAATCTTTCGTGAAGAGGCTGGAATTGAGCATCGGCTTACTGCTCCTTACTCTCCACAAAGAAATGGAGTTAGTGAGAGGAAGAATAGAACCATTATGGAGATGACTAGGTGTTTGCTTTATGAGAAGAGTCTACCAAAAGAGTTTTGGGCGAAGCGGCAAGCACGCAGTTTTTCTCTTTGAATAGATTACCTACAAGGGTATTGGAGATGAAGACACCCTTTGAAGCCTGGTTTGATGTCAAGCCAATTCTAAGAAATTTGAAGGTGTTTGGCTGTTTGTGTTTTTCTCATATTCCACAGTCAAGAGAGACAAGTTGGGAGAGAAAGTCAACCTGGGATCTTTGTTGGCTACGGTTTAATATCAAAAGCTACGGGATCTATCAACCTCGGACGGGGAAGGTTATCACTAGCGGGATGTTCGGTTCTAGAAGATGAGAAATGGGATTGGACAAATGAGCCACAAGGCAAGCACAAAGAGGTCTCATTGGAACACCGACGAACCGGTGGATGATGTTCCAGCTAGAGGTACCCGAGATCTTTGATTTGCTATATATCAAAGGTGTAGTGTGGCTGTTTTGGAACCCGCGGGTTATGAGGAAGCTAAAAGCGATCGAGATGATGGATGAATGCAATGAAGGAAGAGTTGGCTATGATAGAAAAGAACCGGACATGGGAGCTAGTGGAGAGGCCTCAAGATAGGAAGGTGATTGGAGTAAAATGGGTTTTCAAGACCAAATTTGATCCCGATGGCTCAGTGAATAAGCATAAGGCCAGGTTGGTGGTGAAGGGATATGCGCGAGATTTGGGAGTTGATTTCTCGAAACCTTTGCTCTGTGGCAAGACTTGATACAATTAGAATGATTCTAGCTTTGGCAGCTCAACAAGGATGGAAGGTATATCGGTTAGATGTAAAATCTGCATTTTTGAATGGAGTGTTGCGGGAGGAGATTTATGTTGAGCGACCGAAGGCTTTGTCACACCAGGCCAGGAGGAGAAAGTTTATTTGTTGAGAAAGGCTCTTTATGGCTTGAGGCAAGCTCCCAGAGCATGGTACAGTAAGATGCATGGGCACTTGTTGGGTTTGGGTTTCAAGAAAAGTCTCAGTGAATCCACTCTATATGTCAAGAAGTTAGAATCTGACTTAGTGGTGGTGTCTCTTTATGTGGATGATATGCTGGTGACGGGGAGTAATAGTGCTCGAGATTACTGCATTTAAGCAAGAGATGATGAAGATGTTCGAAATGACCGATCTTGGTGAGATGTCATATTTTCTAGGAATGGAAGTTTGGCAGACTCGAATGAAGTTTTTATCTGTCAAAAGAAGTATTTGAAGGAGATCCTAAGGAGATTCAACATGGAGGAGTGCAAGAGTGTGAGTACTCCAATGGGTCATAAGGAAAAGCTTCAAAAGGAGGATGGATCGGCACACAGATGAAAGAGTTTATAGAAGTTTGATTGGCTGTCTTATGTATCTCACTGCAACTAGGCCTGACATCATGTTTCCTGAGTTTAAATTGCAGGGGTATTCTGATAGTGACTGGGCAGGATCAATGGATGATATGAGGAGCACTTCAGGTTATTGCTTTACATTTGGGTCGGCATGTTTTTCTTGGTGTTCAAAGAAGCGAGAAATAGTGGCTCAATCAACTGCGGAAAGCTGAGTTCATTGCAGCTACTGCAGCTGTGAATCAAGCATTATGGTTGAAGAAGCTAATGGATGATCTGCATATGCAGCAAGAAGAAGATATAGAAGTGTTTGTGGATAATCAAGCTACTTTGGCCATTTCACAAAATCCGGTATTTCATGGAAGAACAAAGCATTTTAAGGTCAAGTTTTACTTCTTGAGAGAAGTGCAAAAGGTGAAGAGGTGAAACTGGTGTACTGCAATTCAGAAAACCAGATTGCGATATATTCACGAAGTCATTTCATGTTGGTCGATTTGAACTTCTCGGGGCAAAGCTAGGAGTGTGCGTACTTGATCCAGGAGGAGAGTGTTGATGTATCAAGACTTGCACGTGCTGTTTTTCTCTTTTTTGTTTTATTTAATCAGTTTGTTGGTGTCCTGTTTTTTAGGAGTTGGTTAGTGAATCTTATCTCCTAGGAGCAATTAGCTGCACGTATCTTAGATATTCTGATCTATTGCTGATTTTGTGGATCAAGCAAGCCGTTGTCGGCGACGTGGGTTTGTGGTTACGTTCTAGTATGTATTTTGAACCCTTTATTTTTTTTCAGTTTTCATAATACGACGCTCTGCTTCTGCTGTAAACTTGTTCTCTGTTTCTGCTGAAAACTCCCTTTTTCTTTTCTCTTTTTGCTGTCTACGTTTTCTCTCTGTTCTTTTCAAAAAAAGAAAACAACACCACCAAACCCAAATCGCTGAAGCTCTTTCTAACTCTCTGTAGCTGAGCAATAAACAAACTTCCCACGACTAAGGAGCAACAATTGATCAAAGAAAGTGAACGGACAAGCTAAAGAACCGGGTCGGTTCGGCTCACTTTTTCGATGTTCAATTCGGCGGCCTGAACGAAACGGACGAGAGAACTTTGGACCGCGGGTGCGTACTTGAAGCTCTTGTCCGGCGCTGCGGCGAGAAAACGGGGACGGTCCCAATCGGGTTCATGGCCATTGATGGCGACGAGTCGGGAGACCTCGAGGGCGTGCTAGAGGCGACGGGATGGAGAAGG
Organism: Eucalyptus decipiens; assembly: GCA_014182575.1. NCBI lineage: Eukaryota > Viridiplantae > Streptophyta > Magnoliopsida > Myrtales > Myrtaceae > Eucalyptus > Eucalyptus decipiens. Next base: position 3,367,476 of record CM024613.1, on the reverse strand, counting down.
CCACGTCGTTTCCATGGCGGTTGGGCATGAGTTTGCAGTCGTACGGACAGAGACACGGGCGATGCAGAGACCGAGGAGAAGAGAGCCATCGGACACAGACGCACGATCAGAACAGAGACAGAGAGACGGATAGATATTTTTTAGTTATCGTGGCGGGTAACCGTTAACTAATCAACGCTGGAGAACGCATACGGACGTGCACTGCGCTTTTCACCGGCAAAAGGTACAAGTACAACTGCAGATATTTCTCATCCGGTCGTCAATAAATTTACTGCTCCCTGTATGAACTTACATATAAATTGCTCGGAAGTGTAAAGAAATGTTTGATACTTTTCTGGACCTATATCAAAAGTTGGTGAGTAACTAAAATTAGTCGGTATCTTATGGGACGAACTTGGGCAAGTCGATCTAAATTTTGAACAAAAGTCACTGACTTCAAAGGCTTTAGTGAATCATAACTAAACAAGAGTCACATACATCATTAAACTATTTGGTAATCTTGAAAGTATATAAGAAAGTCAGTAAATGACTCGAATTAATTAGAATCCTAATGTGACGGTGCACCGGTCATTATATTGATTAGTGACTTCTGTGACATTGATAAGCTATAGATATAAATGTTTGTAAATAATTAAAATAAGCGATAATTTATCATGTACAAACAAATCTTGATACTTGTCAAGACTTGTTATTAAGTTACTAACGCATGATGGGTAAGTAAATAGACACTTTTTGTTGATATTTGACATACACAACTTTGTTGTTTCGGATGCAATTCTTTAGACAAATAAAGAAAATATAGTAATACAGCCCATGATCAAGTTCATTATTTCTTGGCATGACCCTGAAAGTGGATGCTTGACCTGATCAAGGGTTCAATTTTTCCAACACAAGGATCGAAAGCCATTTACCTTCGGCCTCATCGCCTATTTCTCCAAAGCTTCGCCCTCTTGTTTCCTATTGGCAACCACCTTCAGACAATTCTATCTATAAAATTAAAGTATGCATCCGCCCAAGAACTTTTGATGTGCAAGACCACAGCTGGAACTAAGATACCGGTAGCATATCCAAGGCCAACACTTAAGTAAAACCACTGATCAATGAACTCATCGTCACCACCACCATCCTCGGTTGTCCCTGGTTTGTCCGGTTCATCAGCTGGACATGTCACATTAAGGGGAGCACCACAGAGACTCGAGTTTTCATAGTATGAGGAAGGATTGAATGTCGTCATCTGTTGTGTGTAAGGAATCTTGCTCGAGAAATTATTATCGGATAAGTTTAAATAACTCAAAAACGACAGCAACAACATACTTTGAGGGATTGCACCAAAAAGCTTGTTGCTTGAAAGATCAAGGGATAACAGTTGGCTCATGCCCGAAATGCCTTTAGGAATCTGACCACCAATGATGTTCCTTTATAAGTTCAGAATGAGCAATCCACCCAGCTTTGTCATTTCTTCTGAAAATTCTCCATCTAAATTATTTTCAGAGATGTTTATGCAATTGACAAGGGAAAGGGTCTTGGTGTACGATTGGCGCTGGCTTTTCGTGGTCACTAGGAAGTTCTCTTCATAGTAATTGTCTACAAACATCCTCCCGTAAAATAGGTACTTGATTCTAGCTTGGCCTTCCACCATTAATTTAAGATCTCCAAAGCTTGGAGGAATTTTACCTATCAAATTGTTTTCTGCAAGACCCGGCACTTGCAATGAGCTTAAACTTGAGAGCTCATGAGGAATTTCTCCAGAAAATGCATTGGACCTCAAACTTAAAATTCTTAACTTGATGAAACCCTCTGCCATCCATCCAGGTATGGTGCCATTCAATTGGTTGTTGCCAATATCTAGTGTTTCTAAGCTCGACGGATTCTTGAATGAAGATGGAAGGTCTCCTGAGAGCTAATTGTTGCTGAGGTGCAGAGACTGAAGCTCTTGTAATTGGCCCAAAGACGCGGGTATCAACACATATAAAGAATTGTTTTGGAGGTCGAGTACCTCTAGGAGTGAGCAATTCCCTATGCTTGGAGGAATGCTTCCACTCAAATTGTTGTTTTCTAAGTCAATGACCTAAAGCCATTGCATTTCTCCTATAGATTCTGGGAGCCCACCTGTTATTTTGTTGGATGAAAGGGAGAGGAAGCTCAAACCCCGCATGTTTTTGCTTAAATTTTGTGGAATGCCACCTGAAAGTTGATTGTTAGAGAGATCTAACAATCCAATCCCAGAAATGGGAAGAGAGAACGGTCCCTAAAAAAGCTTAAAGCTGAGATCAACACATTCAGAATAAGGTACTGGCAATGGATTAGGTTATTGGCCCTGCAACAAATTTAGAGACATGTTGAGGAGAGAGAGATTCAAAGAAATGTCCCAAAACCTGTCACACCCCGATCTTCGGGCGCGTGCCCATCCTTCCAACTTTAGTCGATTTTAAAATGCGATATCCCAGGACTACATATCGCCACCCCTTTTCCTTTTTAATAGCACATGTGGAAGCTTAATAAAAATCCCCGAACAATAAAGCAATGAGATATATAAGTAGGACTAGAAAATTGAACCTGAAAACCAACCCTCTCATGTACATCTATAATAACTCGGTCATACATGTACATATACAAACCATGCTAAAAAGGTTGGTTTCTACTCAATTAGATTCTACAACAACAGTCATTAGGATCCTACTCTAGATCATTCTCGGGGTTCTCCTTCAGATACTCCTCTTCGAGTTCGTTCTCCTCAGGTTCTTCATCAGGGTCCTGAAATGTTTTCCCCAAACCGGGATGAGACTATGTCTCAGCAAATTCTACCCTTTTAAGACCCGATTAGTAAACTAATACACCTTAGGGCTACCTATGCACAACATGAGTCAGAGGACTTACCTTGGCCTCTGATTCCACTTGCATATTAGCACATATCAAATAGGCACCCAAGCAATCACATCACAAATCGAAGCATCGATCAAATCGACCTAGTCGATTACACGCCAACAAGACCACTCACGGTCATTTCCATTCAATCAATCAATTCACAACATCAAATCAAAGCAATAATCAATCGACTTAGTCGATCACATGTCAACATGACCCATGCTTGGTCGGCACATTCAATACTATCTATAAAGTCCTATCAAATCAGGACTACTCACCCAAAGTTGACAAATAGATAGTATAGCTCGCCTAAAGCTGATAATATAGTATACAATGTATATGCTCGCCCAAAGCTGATAGAGTAGGGCCCCCAAGCCAATTTAGTATATTATATATGCTCACCCAAAGCTGATAATAAATTGCTTGCCCAAAGCTGACATATCGTCCATAGGTCGATATAGTATATCGATATACTGTTCACCCAAAGCTGACATATCGCCCGTAGACCGATATAGTATACCATCTCCATCGTCCAATATTCCTATAATTTTTATCATACTCGATAAAAATAACCTTGTGTGGGTACACGATTAGCCTTAGCCAAAATACTAAAATTTTCTTTTCCATAATTCCCACCATTTTCTATAGTCCACAAAACATTTTTGGTGTTGTCAACCGACGCCCGATTATTTTTCCATTAATAACCAAAATCAAATAATTTAGGAATAAATCCTAAATTCACAATTAATTAAATTTAGCACAAATTAACGTTCAAATAAATAAACAGGCTACACCACGGTAATCAGCATAAAATTCTAATCACTGGCCATCCTGGTTGAATTTCTGGAAAATAAATAATTAAATAATTAATTTCAAAAAAAAATTAAATACAATAAATTCAATTTAGCACAATATAAAGCTCAATTAAATAAATGGATTGCACCACGATCATCAACATAAAATCTCGATCGCTGACCACCCCAGTTGAATTTCTGGAAAATAAATAATTAAATAATTAATTTCGAAAATTAATATTTAATTCCTAAAAATTCCATTTAGGCCCGAATTGCCTAATTAACACCCGATAAGGGTTAGGAAAATTCTCAAGTATCTAATAAATACTATAGGCAATTCTCTATCTAAGTACACTAACCAAACAACTAATATGCAATGCAATTAACTAATAATTGCTAATCAATTCTAATCTAACCACCTAATTACACTTAACTAACACTAATCAACCTTTAAGTATAATTAGCAAATTAAGAAGGCATTAGTGAGCAAAAATCACTCAAAACGACGAGATCGACGTGAGGATCGACTTTCCTCAAGGCAGACCAAGCATCCGGGCTCGAGAAGATAGCCAAAACGAACCAAAACCCCACTTTCATACCCATTTTCTGCCTTCTCTGTGCGCTGCTGGTTGAGGCAGTTCCGGCATCGGTTGAGGCAGCCAAGGGCAATGGAGGGCAAGGCGGAGCTCCGGCGAGGTCAACAGTGGTTGGAGGAGGTCAGGCGGCAGCCTGAGGTGGCCGAACAAGACTGAACCGAAGCGGAATAGAGACTAAACAGCAGCTCGATCGGGCAGGGGCAGACGGCGCACGACGGGCAAGCGTGAGGTGAACGACGGCGAGGTGGCGTGCGGCGACAACGGCAACTCTGGCGCGATTGCAGCTCCTTCAAGCGACACCGGTCGCTACTTCTACTCCTGCTAGTCAGTTCTGTTCGAACCAGAGGGAGGAGAGGGGGTGGACGCGCGCGGACGACAACACGGCGGCGAGCTCGGGTGCGCGCAAGCAGCTCCGATGGCTTGCGGGCGTGCAACGACAACGGCGAGAGGCGGCGACGGTAGCTCGGTCTTCGACTTCCATGGCGTCGAGCAGCCAAAGAGGAAGATGGGGGGGGGTTCGGGTCGACGGAGGAGAGAGGGGAGGAAGAAGAAACCAATTTCCCATTTTTCTCTCACACTCTCTCTTAGGTCATCACAACTTGGCCCACCATGACCTCATATGATGTCACCTTCCACTCACCTCTAAGCTTCCAAGACAAGCTTCTAATGGGTCCATTTTGCTTAGTCCACCATGGCATACGAATTTCACTTATTTGTACATCAATTCTTTCAATTTCATTCAATTCTTTTCTAATTGAACCAAATCGAAGTCCATAAATTAATCCAATGTCACCACACTTCAATTCACATATTTACTTGTCCATAGAACCATCTTGAATCCCAAAAGCACAATAAAAACGATCATCTGCAAATTCTGATAAATAAAAAAAAAAAAAACGGCCCTAACTCAACTTTTTCCCAAAAAGTCTCGGTTGTCAGAAAAATCTTCTGAGACTGAGTCGACGTTCCTAAAATTTATTGTGACATGACAGGCTCTAATCGGACTTAGATTGGCAGTTAATTCCACTCAGACGCGTTTTTAGCGTGACCTAGGCTACCGGGTAGTTTTTAAAACTTTTTATGACAAATGACTCGTGGTCGATTTTCTTCGAGCCACGATGAACCCACTTGACACATTGGCAACTCTCGGTTGTCATGAAAATCTCAAGGATTCAAATACGGACACAGGGTATCAAAACGACAATAAAATCAAATTAGTGCCGGTCGACGAGTTTTCCAATTTAGTGAAGTCACCCACAATCAGTCATTCATCTCAGTCGAACCGACCTATCTCTGATTTCAAATCGATTTCATACTGTGCCGTAATGATCTCTAAAAATGAGCATGGTCGAGAAGTTGATTCCTGGTCAAATTCTCAAGTCTATTTGCCTTAAAGTTCTTAATAGCTCACCCAGCTAGTCTAGTTTTCTCGTGAGTGGCCAACTCAGAGAAAAAACACTGTAGTTGTGCCGATGAAATGCCCAATTTATCTAATCGAAATCAGAACCCCAAAATTTGGATGTTACAAAACCAGCTTGGCACAAGCCCCGAAATGCTGGCATTTGAAAATTCAAGATAGTTGATCTCATGCGAAGATCCCAAACTTGGAACGAAGGCCCAGCATCTTCGTTCCTTCGTGCGTCCAACGAAGACCACCGAAACAACTCCACGTTTGACGTCTCCACCAGCTCACGTCTTCAGCGAGTAAACGCTGTTGGAGAAATCCTGCCAGAATATTTTAAAGCTGACAAAACGTTTCTATCAGTCTAGTCTGGATTATTACAGTCTTTCGGTTTAGAGTCTGAAGACAGTCGGACATCAAGACTCAAGACTCAAGACTCAAGACTTAAAGATATTCTCATTGACAGTTTTCTAATCCAGTGTCGAAAGGCTATCCAGAACCTAAGTGTTTGGTTAAGGAGTTAGTCCTATTCTCTGGAGAAGATATCTTGGTTGGGTTAAGCTAACGGATTCTTTTGTTTGAATTCAAGATCCGATGGTTGACGAAGTAATCTTGGAAAGTTCTATTCTTGGAAACCAAGATCCTGATTGTATGGGCGAACGATTGATGGGCTATCGTCAAGTTCCTTTAATAGCTCGAATGATCTCCTTAATTGATTCCGTCCAACGGGTAGATTTGAGGAATTCCTTTGGTAAGTGCCAACGGGTATGATGGCATAAAGGAGTATAAAAGGAAGTCATTCAAGTTATTTTAGTGCATGCTCGATAGACGAATTCCAGTCCTAAGTTCCTTGATATTCGATCGATTCATTCGAGCAAAATTGTATATACAAAAGAGTGTTTATACTTAGTGATATCTTGAGCAAGTGTGGTAGATCATCTACACCACTTGAATCAAGGAAGAACAACGCTGTAACACTTCTTTGTTCATAGTGGAATCTAGCCAATAGGCCGTCGTCGCGAAAGACGGACGTAGGCTTAAACTAAAGCCGAACCACTATAAACATTGTGTTCAATTCTCTTTTCCTTCTCTCGATCTTTCGATTCTTTGTTTATTTCCATCGATTGTCTAGTATTGTGTGATTTAAATGAAAAATCGTTTTATACCTATTCACCCCCCTCTAGGTACTCGTTCTAGTTATATCAATTGGTATCAGAGCCTGTGTACTCACTTTATTTGAAGTGTTTTACTTTAGAGTAAAAAATCCATGGCTAGTATGTTAGCACCAGGGCTGGTGGAAGGGCAAAGCAATACCAGACCACCCTACTTTGATGGAAAGGATTACAACATCTGGAAGAACAAGATGAAAGCTTTTCTACGATCAAAGGATCCTCTGGAATGGGACGTTGTAGAAAAAGGAATCATTCCTAAAGTTGCAGCTGTCTCGAAAGAGGAAAAGAAGTCAAGCTTGGAAGCTAGCGGAATGTCTCGGGAAGAAATAATCAAGAGACAAACTCTTGATGCAAAAGCTATATATTCTTTATATTGTGCTTTGTCACCTACTGAATATAACGAATATCTTCTTGTGATACACAAAAAGAAGTCTGGATAGGTTACGTATCACCTATGAAGGAACGATCGAGTGAAAGAGACCCGAATCAATATTCTTCTCGGTCAATATGAAGCCTTCAAAATGAGATCCGGAGAATCAATAACTAACATGTTCGGTCGTTTACGAAATTGTGAATGGTCTTCAAAATCGGGGTCAACCAATTTCGATCCCATGAAGGTTAACAAGCTTCGTGGACTCTCCAAGGACTTTGGAATCACATAAAGACTTCAATAAGAGAGACACAAAGAATCATGCCACTATCTGTCGATGAGCTGGTTGGAACTCTTGATCTTATGAAGTGGAACGAATAAACGAAGACAAAGATCCAAAAGGTAAGAAATGCATTGCATTAAAATCAAATGATGATTACGATGTTACGATTACAAGACGATATGAACGATGAGGAGCTTGCCCTCATGATAAGAAGATTCAGAAAGTTGAATAGAAAAGGAAGAAGATTCAACTCTAAGAGACAAGGCTTTCAAAAACAACGACAAGACTGTTGATGATGATGAAGCAAACAAAGATGTAGTTTGCTTTGAATGTAAGAAAAAGGGACACATCGAGACCCAACCGTCCTCTTCTAAAGAAGAAGAAAGGAAAGGCTGAAAAGTCTCGAAAGGCTTTCAAAGCTGAAACCCGGAGTAATACAGTGTGAAGAAAGTGATGATGAATATGCCAACTTGTGTCGATGGCGCAATCGGACTCGGACTCAAACTACGAATCGAGACTCGGACAGCGAATTTGAAGTAAGTAATTTCAAAATTTCTGTCAAGGTTTCTAAGTATATTAATGAGTTGTGTTTAAGTCTTAAGACTTCTCTTAAAAGGATTTCTGAATTTAAAAGGGAAAACTCTGTTTTAAAATAGCTGGAAAATATTTTGAAAGAAAAGTTAAATGTTTAGACATGAATGTTTCTACTCTTAAAGAAAATGAAGAAAATCTTTTGAAAGAAAATTCTCGTTTAAAAATTGACTCATCGAATATTTCAAAGAAATTTTCAATAGGGTCTCGAGAAACTTGAAAAATTCTTTCGGTGCAAAGACCTTATTTCAATAAGTCTGGTTTAGGTATGACAGCGAAACTATTCCCTTAATTGATTTTCCTAAAGTAAAAAGAAAGAATTAAGCAAAGACCTTCAAAAGAAGCTTATAAAAATCATTTCAAAAGGTTTTTGTAAAGCTCCGTAGGACGAGATGCTCTCGGTGTTCTAAGTGCAAAAGTCCAGATCATTTTGAAAAAGAATGTCCTATGGTTTGGAAACCTGTTAAGAAAACTTGGGCTAATACTGTTTATCTTACTAACACAAAAGGACCCAAGAAAATGTGGGTACCAAAGAAAGCTTGAAATTCTTCTTTGAATGCAGGTATCTATCAAGAGAAAGGTAAAGTGGTATCTGGACAGTGGATGTTCAAGACATATGACAGGAGACTCAAAATGCTTTATAAAGCTTGTTCAAGTAAATGGTGAAAAAGTCTCATTTGGAGGAAATAGCAAAGGAAGAATTGTGGGTTTTGGAACTGTGAAAATTGGAAATCTCACAATAAGTAATGTTACAATCTTCTCAAAGATCGAGTCAACTATGTGATACTGGTTTTAAGATCTTCTTTCAAGAAGGAATATGTTCCGGAATCGAAAGACTCTACTCGTCTTTCTTGGGTAGAAGGCATGGAAATATCTATCTCTGGATGTGAAACCGGAAGAATCGCAATGCTTGATTTCAATTCAAGATGAAGCAAGTCTGTGGCAGCACGAAAGCTTGGGCATATTAATATGAAGCAATTAGCCAAAATCACATCAAAGCGGCTTGTTCGTGGTCTACCCAAATTGTCTTATCAAAAGACTGATCCGTGTACTCCATGTATTCAGGAAAGCGGTAAGAAATTCATATAAGTCTATAAATCATGTCCCAACTAATAATGTACTGCAGTTACTACATATGGATCTTTTCGGACCAACCAGAACCCAGAGTATTGGAGGTAAGAAATATTGCTTAGTAATTGTGGATGATTACTCTCGCTTTACTTGGGTATTTTTTTCTAGCAAGTAAATCCGAAACCTTTTCGTATTTTGAAAAATTTGCTAAAAAGGTTCAAAATGAAAAGGGATGTATTATTTCAAGCATAAGAACGAGATCATGGTGGTGAATTTGAAAATCAAGATTTCTGACTCAGTGATGAATACGCTTTAAGCATATGTTCTATTCTTCATATACTCCTCAGCAAAATGGAGTTGTGGAAAGGAAGAATAGATCTCTTCAAGAAATGGCAAGAACTCTTTTAATTGAAAGCAAAATTTCTTCTCGATTTTGGGCTGAAGTTTTCAACAGCTTGCTATATCATTAATAGAGTCTTTTTAAGACCTATTCTAAAGAAAACCCCTATGAGTTATTCAAAGGTAAGAAGCCTATTGTTTCATACTTTCATGTGTTCGGTTGCAAATGCTTTATATTGAAAATGCAAAAGATTATGTTGGTAAGTTTGAAGAAAGATCGGATGAAGGCATCTTCCTTGGATATTTTTCATCAAGCAAAGCCTACGAGTCTATAACAAGAAGAGTCAGACTGTGAAGGAGTCAATGAATGTCAAATTTCAAGACTCAGTACAAGATGAATCCAATCAGACTCATCATGAAGAGTCTGATCTTGCTCCAACCTCTCCAAAGTCTTCAACACAAGAGGCGTCACAGATTCAGGAAGACCAGCATCAAGCCATTTGTGAAGATTCAGGCAAAGAAAGGGATCATCGCCGGATAAATCAACCAGAACTGGAAGCATAAGTCCAGTCATCCCAAAGATCTAATTATTAGCGAACTTAATGAAGGAATTCGCACCAGATCCAAAAGGCGTGAAGAGTCTAGTGCCGTAGCTCTCATTTCTGAAAATGAACCAAAAAACGTAGAAGAAGCTTTGTTTGATGAAAGCTGGATTGAAGCTATGCAAGATGAGCTCATACAGTTTAACATTAATGATGTCTGGGAATTGACATCTAAACCAAAAGGTAAAACTGTTATTAGAGCTAAATGGGTGTTCAGAAACAAGATGAATGAGAAAGGAAAAGTCGTATGAAACAAGGCCAGACTCGTAGCCAAAGGATATACACAAGAAGAAGAGATAGACTATGATGAGACTTACGCACCAGTAGCAAGGTTAGAGGCTATTCGATTATTGCTTGCTTTTGCTTGTTATAAAGATTTTAGGTTATTCCAAATGGACGTCAAAAGTGCCTTCTGAATGGATTTATCCATGAGGAAGTCTATGTGGAACAACCACCTGGTTTGAAGACCCAAAAAGCCGACTCGATCTTGGGCGAAAAGGCCTTGTATGGTTTAAAGCAAGCACCTCGGCGTGGTACGACGGACTCAGTAAGTTTTTAATACAGAATGGATTTGTTAAAGGTAAAGTTGATACTACTTTATTTATCAAAAAAGAAAACAAAAAAGCTTTTTACTTGTTCAAATATATGTGGATGATATTATTTTTGGATCATCTAATGAAAGTCGTGCAAAGAATTTTCTAAGTCTATGCGGGATGAGTTTGAAATGAGTATGATGGGAGAGTTAACATTCTTTCTTGGACTTCAAATAAAACAATTGAAGGAAGAAACTTTCATTTATCAAGAAAAATATGCTAATGATCTTGTCAAAAGATTTGGGCTTGAAAAGTGCAAAAAGACCAACATACCAATGTCTTGTTCCTTGAAGATAGACAAAGATGAAGAAGGGAAGAAAGTTGATCAAAAATTATACAGGAGTATCATCGGTTCACTTCTTTATCTTACTGCTTCTAGACCTGACATTTTGTTAAGTGTTTACATATGTGCTAAGTTTCAATCAGACCCTAGAGAATCTCATCTCAGTGCTGCGAAACGTATTATTAAATACGTTGCTTCATCTTCAAGCATTGGTCTCAGTATCCTAAGAAGGAGACTTTAATCTTAAGGATATTCAAACGCGAGATCTAGCGGGTTGCGAGTTGATAGAAAGAGTACTTGGTACGTGCCGGTTGCTTGGAAACAAGACGGTATCTTGGTTTTCAAGGAAGCGAAATCTTGTGGCTCTTTCAACAACGAAGCGAGTACGTAGCTCTTGGCAGCTACGTTCGCAAATTCGTGGATTAAGCAACAGCTACAAGACTTGGAATTGAAGACTCATGCACGAAATCGAGATGCGACAACACCAATGCAATAAATCTCACTAAAAATCCAATTCTTCACTCAAGAGCAAAGCATATAGAGATTCGACATCACTTCATCGAGATCATGTTCAAAATGGAGAAATCTCGATTCAATTTGTTGATTCAAAGAGTCAGGCGGCGGATATATTCACAAAGCCTTCGAAGAAAAATCAATTCGATTTTATCCGCTCCGACTCAACATTTTGAAGCTTGAGGAAGTTAAAGTCTAGAGACTCTCGGACTTTCGGACTCGGACTCGAGACTCATGGCTATAAGCGTAAGTTGTTATTTTATTACGTCTCGAAAAGGTATGATTATTTAACTAATTTATAATTACCGAGAAAAAGGGAATCGTGTCTTTTCAAAAATATAACTTCTATTAAAATTGGCGTTGTTGATTTTAAAAGAATTCGTCGGTTCACTTTCCTTCATACCGATTGGTTTTCCTTTTGAAACGAGTTATATATATACAGTTTTCTTCTCTCTATTTTCTAAACCCTCGAAAAGCATTCTTCTCTCAATCTCGTTTCCATTTTGTGTTCAAACTCGAAAGTTGTCATCTTTTCTTGGGAAAGCGATTAAAGAAGTCTCTCGGTGTCAAAGAAAGATGTCTTCTTCAAGGAAGTCCTCAAGAATCGCAAGCAAGGGACCACAAAGAGCAAGAGAGGGTCCTACCCATGTTGATCTCACCGAAGAAGATGAGTTATCGAGTCAGCAATAGAGCCCGATTCACTCTCCAGCACGTGACTCTTCTCCATCTACCCCACAAAGTGCGGGTCACCATCGAGAGGAAGAGATAATCGAGGATGCAGAGCCTGTAAGAATACAAAAACCCTCTTTTATCTATAAACTCTATCGTGCTTTAAAAAGCATAGGAACTCCGTTGAATCACGTGAATGATTTTCTTAAAAGTAAGAACTATGGGAATGAGTATCTTTTTCTGCGACAAATGGAGGAGTTGGGAATTGCTCCTAGAGGAAGGGCTAAGGAAGCACTTGCAAGTATTCCAAGTGATCCTCGTATGGCTGGACAGAATCCTACTGATGGAAATGACGATGATAAAATGTTCAATGATTTTCAACCGAGGTTGGGTGTTGCTGCAAAGGTGAAAGGGAAGAGGATGGATTTGTTTAAATTCAAAGAACAAGAAAATTTGTTTTTCAGGCTGTTGAAGAGAGGGGTGATAAACCCTAGAAGCGTTGATTTTGATTTTCTGGATGCTATTCATGTGAACTTAAGGGAGAAGTTCGATCTACTGCAACTTGAGCAATTTTGCTCTGACACTACTGAAGGATATGCTCAACTGACTGCATATTTCTATTCGAATCTTAGCTTTTTAGATGCGAATAGAATGTCCTTTAGTGTCCGAGACCAAGATTATACAGTAGATGTGGACATGTTGGCTGATATCATTGGAGTAGAGAGGATCATATCAACCGATTAAAGTTTCCATTGCTTGTCTTATCTTTGGATCTTGTCAAAGGCAACGGTACATAAGGGAAAATTGTCTACATGAGAATGCGTGCCATCAACATTTTGCTGCACAAAATTGTCATCAACTGTCTTAGGCCAAAATCAACATCCAAGACGGATGTGTCAAATTCGGAGGCAAAATTGATGTATGCAATCATCAAAGGGAAAAAATTCTCTCTTCCTCACATCATTCTCTTTCACATGTATAGAGCAATGGTGAAGGACAAGGGACAACTGCCTTATGCAAGTCTTGTGACCAAGATCTTGAGACACTTGAACATTGAGCCCCCACAATCTACGTGTGTTCGACCATGCGATAAAATGGTGGTGGGTGCAAAATGGTGACAAAAATGCGTCGAAAGAGCTTGACAAGGCAATGGAGCAGTTCAAAGTGAAAACTCCAGTACTTTCGGCATCCAAAAGGAAAGGAAAGGAGCAAATCAGTCCACCATCCAAAAAGCAAAAGGAGAGTATCTTGGTGGATGAAGAAGAAGAAGAAGAGGAAGATTGCACTATTTCGCATTGATAAGGAGAAGACGTTACGTATCTGAATCAACGGAACGTCGGGAGAAGGAAAAAGAAGCGAGAGGAAAAACGAGAGAGAAGAAGAGAGACAAGAAAAGGCCGAGAGAAGAAGAGAAAGAAATAGCGAGCAAGAAGAGAAAGAGAGAGAAGAGACGAGAAAAGAAGAAGCGAGAGAAAGAAGGCTGAAGAAGAAGAAGAGGCAGCCAAAGAAAAGTCTGCGAGATGAAGATGAAGATTTTCAAGACGCTGCGAGAGATTGACCCTCATTCTTTCCCATCCGAGGCTTTAGAAATAGGGGAGAAGCATTAGAAACGGGGGAGGAGTTGAGCACGGGAAGACTACATCTATTCCTTGTGAAGATGTGAGTCGCTCTAAAGCAAATCGAGAAGATTTTCAGGCTTCTCAAAAGCACTGAGAAGGACATGATACATCAACATCGAAACTGCGATTACACGGAAGATCCATCGTCTGCGTTTACTCCATCGAGATCGAGCAAATGTCGGTACACGGACGGATAGTTCAGCAGATTTTCGTTGCATACTTGATATCCTTACGGAAATGCGTGGTCAAATCTATGCTTTGGTATGAAATTCAAGTCTGAAGAATCTTTGGGAAAGCATCTTCCGTTTCCTTGCGAGGATCGAGATCAAAGAACTTTCTTTTCAAATTCAAGCCAATGCCAAAGGAGAAGAGGTAGCTGAACTAAGGTAAGACTTGAAGAGGCTGGAAGGAATCGTTTAGTCCATGGGAGATTTCCGGATAGTTCACATTCCCAAGCGGAATTGACTACTTTCTCGCCTTTTTAATGATGACAAAAAGGGGAGAAATTGCCAGCTTTGAACTCGAACTTTGAACCTTTTGAACTTTGAACTTTAAATTCTATTTCTTTTATGTGTTTATATTTTTTGTTTTGATTTGGGTGTGAGCTTGAACTTGACTTGAACTTGGTCTAATTTAAGTGTGGATTTTGATATCTGAATGCTTGCAGTTACATCAAGTATTGTTATATGGTTTTACTTGTGAAGGACTAACCAATTTTTCTGTGGATGCAGAGTCTGGTTGTTTTTTATTAATTTTTATGAGATAGCCATATTACTTGAGTAATATTTTGCGGAGTCAAAGTTGTTCAAATCTACAAGAAAGTTTTGTCACCATCAAAAAGGGGGAGATTGTTGGAGAAATCTGCGAGAATATTTTGAAGCGACAAAACGTTTCTATCGTCTAGTCGGATTATTACGGTCTTTCGGTTTAGAGTCGAAGACAGTCGGACATCAAGACTCAAGACTCAAGAACTCAAGACTTAAAGATATTCTCATTGACTCAAGACTCAAGACTTAAAGATATTCTCATTGACAGTTTTCTAATCCGATTGTCGAAAGGCTATCCGAACCTAAGTGTTTGGTTAAGGAGTTAGTCCTATTCTGGAGAAGATATCTTGGCTGGGTTAAGCTAACGGATTCTTTTATTTGAATTCAAGATCCGATGGTTGACGAAGTAATCTTGGAAAGTTTTATTCTTGAAAACCAAGATCCTGATTGTATGGGCGAACATGATTGATGGGCTATCGTCAAGTTCCTTTAATAGCTCGAATGATCTCCTTAATTGATTCCGTCCAACGGGTAGATTTGAGGAATTCCTTTGGTAAGTGCCAACGGGTATGATGGCATGAAGGAGTATAAAAGGAAGTCGTTCAAGTTATTTTAGTGCATGCTCGATAGGCAATTCCAGTGCGAAGTTCCTTGATATTCATCGATTCATTACGAGCAAAATTGTATATACAAAAGAGTGTTTATACTTAGTGATATCTTGAGCAAGTGTGGTAGATCATCTACACCACTGAATCAAGGAAGAACAACGCTGTAACACTTCTTTGTTCATAGTGGAATCCAGCCAATAGGCTGTCAATGCAGAAGACTCGACGTAGGCTTAAACTAAAGCTGAACCACTATAAACATTGTGTTCAATTCTCTTTTCCCTTCTCTCAGTCTTTCGATTGCTGTTTATTTCCATCGATTGTCTAGTATTGTGTGATTTAAGTGAAAAATCGTTTTATACCTATTCACCCCCCCTCTAGGTACTCGTTCTAGCTATATCAAACGCCAGCAACGTCGTCCACACGCTAGCAGCTGCTTCACTGAAGTTCGAACCGTCCACGTCTCCAGAAAAGCTTGGCCTAGCGAAACGTTTTCTTCAGCCCATTCCCAGTCCATCAACAGCCCATCTTCAGCCTCTCTTGTTCGGCCCAGCTTCTCCAACGCAAGTCCAACAGCCCATGTGAATGTCACCTTCAAGCCCAGCCTTCAGCCCAGCGAAATCTTCAAGCCTAGATCAGCCCATTTGAAGTCCAGCGAAGCCCAACAAAATCAGAAGCCTGCGATTTTGAGGCCCAAGCCCAGTGTCTGTAGCAAGCCCAGTCCAATGTAATAACAAATCTCAGTTTGGGCTGAGATTTGTTAGGTTGAGATTTGTTGGGCCAAGTTTAGGCCCGGTCCAATCCGGACGCAGCCGAAAATTTGGATTTCGGTCACCGTCGCTCCGTTGTCACGATAAATCGATTTCCACAATAAACCGATGAGTTTATACACTAAACTCTTCTTAGTAGGCTAATGACATTTAAGGGGTGTTTAGATTTAATTAATTAGGAATTAGGTGGTTGGTTAGATTAATATAGTAATTTTATTATGCAATTATGCATGTTAGGTGGTTAGATTAGATTAAGTGAGGCCTAGATAAATTGTAATATTTATCTAGAAGGGTTCGGTAATTTTCCGGGTCCGTATTTGTATTTAATTTAATAATTTTGGCCTAGGTTAGTATTTTAGAAATTGAATTGATTTATTTAATTAATTTTCGAAATTAATTAATTAATAATTATTTTTCAGAAATTAGGCCGAGATAGCCGATGACCGAAATTTCGTGCCGATTTCAATGATGTGGTTAATTTTTGCAAATTGAGTGCTGATTGGATTTTTGGTATTTAATTTCAAAATTTGTGAATTCCCAATATTTATTCAGAAAATCCCGGGTGTCGGATTTTGACACCGAAAATAGTTTTAAGTACTATATAAAATAGTGGGATTTTAAAAAGGAAGAATGTCAATTTTTCTGGGTCAAGTTGACCGTATACCCACACATGACTAATTTACAATGTATTTCTAATACGAATAAAAAGGCCAGGGTCACCATTTTAGTTGAAGCATTTGAGTGCAATGCATGGTGCTCTAAGCCATATTTGAGTGATCGTGTGATGGTTAAGGGAAATCGTCCCGGGCTGTTAAGCTAGACGTTATCCCTATATGGGATACCCTTAGATAATGGGAAGCCGATCGCAGTAGATTTTGGACCCTATGCTCCTTCGGGAAAGCAATCTGAAAAAGACATGCCGTGCCCAATGGGGTGAGACAAAGCCTAGCAATGCCAGAAGACTGCCAAATAGAGAGTAGGTCATGTTATATGCCGAGATCAAAACTAGGAACGCATGTTTAACTGAGTTGAATGCGCCGGATTATGGGATAAAATTGTGTGGCACGGTATGGGACGTGTCATAACGATTTGGCCCTATAATCAAGACTCATGTGCTTATTTGAGAATTTCTATATGGCGTTCTAATTAATTGAGCTTAGTTGTTGCTCATGCTTTCATACTGTCTGAGATATAAAATGTACCAACCTACAAGGTGGATCTAAGACGAGGTAAGTCTCCTTGATTGTATGATTGTGTGGTTAGGACGCCTCTGGGCATATTTTCCTCCTAATCGAGGTTTAGAGCATGGACTTGCTGAGACATTGTCTCATTGGTTATTGTATAACCATTTTCAAATCTTTAGAAGGTGGTTGTGGAGGACCAAAGCCCCGGAGTCTGTGGAGGTGGAGTTAGAAGGATTGGCATTTGTGTCCGACTAGTATGTCGTAGGACAATACCTTTGTTTTTTAGAGCTGACCTTCTTGTAGACTTTTGACCATACTCTTTTTGTATCTAAACCCGTTGTTTATAAAAGCATGTTTCATTTTGTGAATATGTTGTCCTGCTTTTCTATCCTGAGATGATTACTATCAGGGGATTTATTTTTGCTTCCGCATGTGCAATAAAAAGAATGGGTCGGTGACTCGTCTTGGGAAGTCACAAAATTTTATCGACCAGAGAGGGATGAGCACGCGCTCGAGAATCGGGGTGCGACAGATAGTGTACCTGACAAAGGATTGAAAGACACGTCGAGAACATCCAACTCAAAAGGCTGTCCCAGATCAACGGGAAGAGTCCCATTCAATTGGTTCCCACCAAGGTCTAGAACGGTGAGGTTCTTCAAAGTCCCAAGAGAAGGAATCGGCCCTTCAAGAAAATTATAGTCAAGGGCAAGTTTCTCAAGGTTTTTAAGTTGGCCCACCCAACTTAGCAAATAACCCTTTAGCCGACTCTTGCTCAAACTCAAGTACCTCAAATTAAACAGAGAACTCTGGGAATCACAAGTTTCAGATCCCCTCTGCAAAATTTCCAACAAACTACCTATCAAGTTATTGTTGGATAAATCAAACTTAACTAAACTGCAAAGGGAACCGATGGAGCTCGGTATTCCTCCCCTTACCAAATTCCAAGAAAGGTCAAAATTACTGAGAGTGGTCATTTTCCCAATGAAAGTGGGAAGTCGTCTATTTATTTTGTTAGAAGCCAAATCCATAACTTCTATCATTTTCCATGATCCTTGGAACAACTAAGTGCAACTGGCTGAAAGATTATGGTTTCCAGATAAAATTAGGATTTGCAAATGTGGTAGCTCACCTAGACCAAGATGGATCCTTCTATATAGACCACTACAACTCATGTCAACGCTAACAAGGCTGCTTACATTCACAAGCCATTGAGGGAACTTTGAATAGAAACTATTGAAGCTGAGGTCCAGAACAGCAAGTGAAGTGAAGTTCACCAAACCACGTAATGATATCGAACCAAATAGGCCACAACCGGACAGATGCAACCTGGACAACGATGAAAACCCATTTAATACGTTGATCCACACGGAACTGACCATTGAGAGGTCCACACTATCAAGCGCAAGATATTTCAAAGAACTAACACCGGAAATCCACCCAAGATTATTAGTACTTAACGAATAACAAGAAGAAAGGTCAAGATACTGCAAGTTTGACAAATTTGCTAGATTTGGAGGAAATGCTTATCACCCCTCCAGTCCTCTCATCGCAGCCTATTCCTTGCCACCAGCAACAATTGCTTCCTTGCCATGAGGACAAGAGATTATAAGGATCTTGAAGGCCATTTTTAGAGTCAATTAGAGCTTCTCTATCAGACTCTGAGCAATTCCCAACAGGGATATTGCCGTCACAAGCCGATAGCCATGCTAAAATGGAGATAAATACTAGTATAATGCAAAGGGATGAATCTCTCGCCATCTTGATCAAAAGATGTAAAACTGAAGGTAGCATTACAAGGACTGGTAACCTAGGACTAGTTTGTTTCAAATATTGCTTGAAAAGTCAAGCGGGACCAGCGTGATAATCTTGAGATGTCTAAAGAAAGTTAAAGAGATGTGGACTGATTGAGTCTTTGTGAGTAAAATATTTAGACGTGGAGTATAAAAGGGTTCGATGACTTGAAAAACTAAGGATTAATTCACTGAAAAACCCAAAACTAATACACTTATGATAAATTTACCTCAAATTAATTTTTTGATCACAAAAAGCCTCAAACTGATACACTTGCGACAAATTTACCTTAAATGACCACAAAAAATCCCAAACTAGTATTTACTCCAAACTAATTTGTTCAACTGTCGAAAATCTCAAACTAATACATTTGCGACAAATATACCTTCCGTTAGTTGAATTAATATTGTAAAAACCACAAAAATAGTACAATTGTAATAAACATAAAATAAATCCCAAATTGGTACACTAGTTAACTGTCACATATCATCTAACTCAGTAATTTAACAATAAAATTTGACGGAAACTGACAGAGAGTAGATTTATCATAAATATATCAATTTGAGGTAAAATTGTCAAAGGTGTACTAATTTAGGAGTTTAGGTGAACTAACTAAGTTTTTGCAAGTAAAATATTTAGGCATGGAGTATAAAAAGGTTCAATGACTTGAAAAATTAATGGCATCTAATGTATTTAATTCATTGTTTTGGAGTCAAAGAGACGGCATTCATGAATTCATTCACATCAACCGGTCATCTCATTTCGTATCAACATCATATCTTATTTATGATATTATGTCATCTCATACGTTGATCTCGTTTCTCAACTACTGCATCAAGTCAACTTTTGGAATTGCCCTTTTTTTTTACAAAAAGCAAAAAGCATTTGTTGATGGGCACACTTCCTGTAAGAAAAAAATTCATCTTGAATCCAGTTATCTTCATTGATGCCAAACATAAGTGCAGGACTTGGAGAACTGAATAGTCGTGGAAAAGAAAAGAAAGGGATTTAGAGAATGGTGAGAGTCTGAAATTGATCTGCAATTTTCTCACCCATGTATCTATAAATTTTTGGAACAATTACTACTTTTGAAATAAATCATATAAACATTGACAATGAAACAATTACAACTTTTGAAATAAACCATATAAACGTTGACAATTGAACTCAAATAAGAGTTAGTAATTTTGTGTAAGGTTTTAGTAGCTTGGGACCTTTATTAATTGGTAAGTTCCACAAATAAGCTTTGATAAATCATTGGAATTGTTGGTAGCTACGTAACAATTAAATAATCATTAGTAACCAAGTCAGCTGAAAGTTAATGATTCCACAGAAGAATTAGGTGTTTTTCATAGGAGTCGGTAACTTGAACATGCTGACATCCACAAATAAATGTTGATGAAGTCTTAAGATAGGTGGTGATTTCGAATATCATTAGATAAGCATCAATAGTTCAATAAAATAAGCATTAGTAAAGCCAAAAGCATATGGTAACCTCATCCACGAAAATGCGTTAAATCATTCGCAATAATATTGGTAATTTGCTATCATGTGATCTTAATTCAATGGTAACTCTAATAATTAATAATTGGTAAATTCTTAGAACAATTAAAAAGTTAATAAATGAGCATTGGAACCACTGGGGCTTCGCCCCAGTGACCACCCTTCCAACTTGGAAGGAGGAGGTGGGGGATTCAAGTCCCCACCTTCTCAGGGGAGATTGGGGTGGGGACAATTTCATTTCAGGAGTGAGTTTCGACTCCCACGCCCTGCAAGAAGGCAGGACAAAAGTCTGAGAGTGAGTGTTAGAGTTGGATTAAAGTAGGACCGACAAAAAAAAAAAAAAACGAGCGTTGGAAATATTTTTTGCAAAATTAGTAACTTTAATACGTTGGTCAGACATGTAAATAACATTGGTAATCTACACAAATAGTTTGTAATTTAAAACAGTCAAATTACTGACGGTCCTTTCCCAAAATTGTTACTAACTTACTAAAAGCCAAATTACTATTATACTTTCATATAACAGTGGGTAATTTATTAACATGACACAGGTTAAATAAGATGCCAGTCAGTTTAGTTGCTAATAGGTTTGACATTTAACAAAACTTAACATGAATTATCGGCACCAAATAATGTCCCGTATATTCATACACGGAGCGCTGGTAATCTGATTGTTGGGTCTTATTTATGTAACCCTTCTTGAGCTCGTGGTTTGAGGGTCTTCACAGATGAGGGCAGACGCGGAACTGCTTGAAAATGCGCATATAGTTCCAACGAATAATGTCCAGAACCAGACTCTACAAAATATCATGGACAGCTTTATTCAGCAAAAGATGCTCCAAGTCTGGCCGAGACCAGTCATCTAGAATCGACAGACGCAATAAGTTAATTAACTTTTGTGGTGCATCTACATAACAATCCAACTACCAAGAAAGTCTACCATTCCGTGAAGCTTCCCATGAGAGGTCGAGAACAAAGTGCCATAGCTCGGGCGGGGGAGAGAGAGAGATGAAGGTGGTGTGTGTGACCAGAGCATGAGGCTATATGGCGTCATAGTTAGTGAAACTCCTGCTCCAAAGTGGCTACACCATCAAAGCAACCGTTCGTGACTCGAGTCAGTTACAAGACCCTTGATTACATTCATGCATGACATCGTTTATGGCTTCACCATTCCATTTCATTACAATAAGGTGTTCTAATTTACATGTAACAGGTGATACAAAGAAGACTTTGCATCTGCTTGCTCTAGATGGAGCCAAGGAGAGACTTCATCTTTGCAAGGCAGACCTACTTGTCACGACCTCTTTTTTTCCGTCCGGAGGAAAAGGAAGAAGGTTTAGGGGTATTTGCCTAAAGAAGCGGACCAATGGCCTTAAATTAGGCGCGGGCTCTCCCAAGCCCATACCTCGCGCGACGTTGGATTTCATATTCCAATTATTAACAACCTAAATATTTCTAGGAGTCGCCACTAGTCTATTGGGGTCGGCTAGAAACCAATCGAGACACGGGAGTGGTGTCTCGATTCCTACGCAACCAGAGATTTCTAGGAACGGGGACTTGTTTACGCCAATGTTTCTATTAGCGCCCTTACAGTATCACTAACTTGGAAAGTTATTTACCTAAATGGCCACACATTCTTGATTACCAATTATAATCTTTATGAAACCACTAAGTGTCCATGCAAATGTTTTTGTAGTTTTTTTTTTTTTAATGTCTAGACTAATCCTAACATAATTTAGAAGAGAAATTTACACTCAAATTAATGAAAAGTGCGCGTAAGTAAACATCCAAGAAATTGAAATGACTTGAAAATAAACGGAAAAGGTAAACCCGATACAAGTCGAGCAAATAATATTACATGGCCTTGTTATCACGCCCGGGACAGGACCCCATGAGCAAAATCAGAATTCAAATATGCATGAAATTACTCTATATGCATGAAATTACTTTAAATAGTTTTAATCTATGCAAAATGGATTATTTACAAAAATGGTTATAAAATACCAAAATAGCATTAAATTAGGAAAATAACCTTTTAAAATTAGGAAAATTTCATATATGTCATTTATATCCTAATTTGATGCTATCTAACATTTTTTGATATTTTTGAAATTTTCATATTTTCTCTTTTTTTAATTATTTTAAAAAATAATAATAATAATAATTCCTTAAACCGATCTATGCTAACATGGAGTAACACAGCACATGAATATCACAATAATCAAGCTCAAATCGACTGTTTCAAGATCGAAGCTTAGTTTGGGCATTTTGTCGAACACTTGGTGTGCATTAAACTAGCCCAAATAGCATCCTCGAGCCAATTTTGCAGCCTTCAATCTCCACTCATAAGCAATCTCATGCGGAACTAAAGTATTAAGATCATACTACCACATGCAAATAACAAGATTAGATAGAAATCATAGCTAAAAACACACTAGAACCAAGCTAAAATCATCCTCAAATACACGGGTTTGAACTGATTTTGCAAATCTGGGTTTGAACCCAAGTCAAACAAACAGGTTACATGCCCATATTCAAGCCCCGACACTCATTGCATATGAGATCTAAAGGAAACATTACTTGATCCGAGTGAAAGTAGGTAACATGAGCTTTCAAATGCAATAAACATCACAGAGAATGACCCACCGAACAACATCAAAACGACCTCTCCAAGAAGCACACATGCAACACTCTTGAAGAGATTTCAAACACTTCTAAGAAAAATAATTTCAACCTCAGAAATCAGTTTTCCGGGCTGGTTTCCCTCTTGATTTTCATGATCAAAACATGCTCAAACTCAAAAATACGTACATCTTGGATGCTTACCTTACTTCCTAGTTTCCTTTTCAAGTGGTTCTTGGCCAAGAAAACCGAGAAATTGTCCTCTGGAAGCACGTGGAAGTTGGCTTCTTCAACTGAAAATAAGATCTGCAGAAAAGAAGAACTGACAACGAAGGTTTTCGTTGACCTCTAAAATTAGATTTCAAGACGTCTTTTGTTGAAAAAATTGACACCAAGCCAAACTATATGTATTCTAGTTTGTGGTAAAATTCAATATTTTCCTCATTTATTTCTCAAATTTCTCCAAAACACTGCCTTTTCATCACTCATGACCAACTGGGCTCAACACTAAGAAAAATTTTCAGTGTTTCCTGGCCCGCCTGGAGGGTGTTTATCGGGGGGCTTTAGGAGGCCTTCCCGATCTCCATTTTGGACGTGCGACCTATGGATAGAAAGATATTTGAGTGAAGTTTCACTCTTTAGTTTAAGGTTTTGGCTAAATTTGGCTGCGAGTTTGCGAAAATTTCCCTTTTCTCTCTGGAGGTTGATCTGGAATTTCTGGGTTTGCTTTTCTCTGGAGTTGCTTCTGAGGGCTTTTTTGGGGATCGATTCCGAGCTCTCTCCTCTCTCTCTCGTCTCCTCCCTCTCCTCCTTGAAAAGAGCTCATTTCGTAGATCTTATCCCCTCAATTCATCAATCTCTTGGTCGGCTTTTTGTCCACCTACCAAGCCTGCCAACTGAGCTATCCACCCACTTTCTGACTTAGCCAGAATTTTCAAATCTTGCAGATGTTGAGTGTGCCGATTTTGCTGCAACTTTCCGAGAAAATATTGGGTGGCTTTAACCCTCCATGTAGGCGTATGGGTGAAACAATCAGCGATCGACACGTGGCGTCACGTAGGCGAGGGCGTCAGGCGTTCAAAATTCGCGCGGGCCGCGTGTGGGGCCCATCACTCTAACGCTCCCTCTGCTCTGCTCTCCTCTACGACGCCTGCGCCCCCTGTCGAATCGTCCTCTCTCTCCTCTCTCTCTCTCTCCCCTTCTCCGTTCCGTTCCGTTGCGGAGGAGAACAAAAGTCGCACGAGCTGCGTCTCTTCCCCCTCCTCTCGCTCTCTCTCTCCATTCTCGCGCACTGTGCTTCTCTTCCCCTCCTCTGCTCTCTCTCTCCATTCTCGCCGACGAGCTCTCTCTCTCCATTCTCGACTCAGACGCCCCTCAAGCCGGTTGGCTCCGTCGCCCCGACTCCGACGCCGACGATGCCGCCTCCGCCTCCGCCTCCGCCTCCGCCCCGACGCCCTCTCGCGACTCCGACGCTCCTCAAGGCGGTTGCCTCCAACGCCTCAGACGCCGCCTCCACCCCCGACACCCTCTCGCGACTCCGACGCCCCCCGACTCCGACGCTCCTCAAGGCGGTTGCCTCCGACGCCGACGACGCCGCCTCCGCCTCTGCAGGTCAAAGTATGGATCTATATGACAAAAGCATTTGAAATATGCTGCTCTGAAAGCCGAAAGCTTAAATTTTCAAACTTTCTAGTCTTTAATAGGGAAGTAGCTGACTTCATTTACTGTTGTTCTATATTTCCCATCAATGCCAAGGAGAAAAAGAAGATGATTTGAGTAGAGTGATCCTTGTCTGCTCAGTTGGGTTTTTTTGGAAGGGAAAACTCTCAAATTGACTGACTCTGCATTTTATTATTATTAGGGCCGTCTTATTAAATATCTTATTGTAATTTTGGGGTCTAGTGGTGTTTGTTGATGTTGTTGGGTTAACACATGTAGATCCAATCAATAAAGGAGATTTGGCACTTAGGAAGGAGATGATTGGTGGAAGAGGAGGCGGAGCCGACGCACATCATCGAGTAAGTATAGGAATGACCATGAACGTGCTAACATTGCAGAGGAATCTCCCACCAACCTAGAGATTGCCTCCTCGCCCTTGGGAGAGGTAAAAATTACTTTGAGCTGCAACTCTACCTGTGGAAGAGCAGACTTTCATATGCCTAGTATAGATGCGGTTCTAAAGTCAATGGATGATAAATATCTCCAATCTCAAAAAATCATTGACCCCAGTTTTTCTGTCTCGAAACTAATGAGAGATATGTGCCAATGCTTTCTGGAGTTAGGAAGCGGCTCTACAGATGCATCAAGAGAACTATCAATCAATATGGACCCTACGGTTGATACCTTACGAGAGATCTTTATGCGGGACACTCTCAATTTTGGAAGCCGTAAAACAAACTCCTTTGTACCCAATAATGCTTCCAATGGATCTCCCGATGTTCAAGGATCAATTGGGGCAAATGCACCACGAATTCCAAGATTTCCGGGGTCTTTAGATGGTAGTAATAATCACTTGAAAATGAACAAAAACAAGACCACAATTGATTGTCTTTGGAAGTCAAAGGAAGCTGTCGGAAGAACATGAAGATGCTGATTCGCGTAGTCTGGTGGTTTTCTCGAAGAGTCAGTCAACTCCTACTGATCTGAGGTCTGTCCATGATGTTAATGACATAGCCAAAGGAGAAGAAAGAGTAAAAATACCATGGGTTAACAAGATTGATGAGCAGTGCCCACCATCCTTTCACTACATACCTCATAGCATCGCTTTCTCTAGTGCTTCTATCAATTTCTCCCTTTCTGAGATCGGAAATGAGAATTGCTGTTCAAATTGTTATGGTGACTGCCGCCTTCTCCAAAGTACCACGTGCTTGTGCATGTGCAAATGGGGGTGAGTTTATATACACTTTGAAAGGTCTTGTAAAGGAAGCTTTTTTGTTGAAGTGTATTTCGTCAATCGCGACCCTAAAAAGAGCCACCACTTGTATTGTCGGGAATGCCCTGGATCTTTTACTAGCCATGGATCTTTTACTCTGAAGTAAAACACTTCAAATAAAGTAAAAACACAAGCTCTGATACCAATTGATATAGCTAGTGCTAGTACCTAGAGGGGGGTGAATAGGTATATAAACGATTTTTCTTGATAGACGTACAATACTTAGACAGGTTAAGAAATTGCAACAAATAACAATCAATCGTAAGACTCAATGAATGAAAGAGAGAATTAAACACGTGGTTTATAGTGGTTCGGCTTGATTCAAGCCTACGTCCACTCTTCGCACCGACGGCCAATCGGCCGGATTCCACTATGAACAAAGAGATGTTACGGCGTTGATCTTCCTTGATTTACGGGTGTAGATGAACTACCACACTCACTCAAGGTATCACCAAGTATAGACACTCTCGTATACAATTTCGCTCGAGGCGTATCGACTAATAATCAAGGTGCTTGATTACGGAATTTCTCTATCGATCACACTACTAAAACAACTAGAACGTCTTCCTTTTATACTCCTTTATGCCATCATACCCGTTGGCACTTACCAAAGGAATTCCTCCAATCTACCCGTTGGACGGAATCAATCAAAAAGATCATTTGAGCTATTAAAGGAATCTGACGATAGCCCATCAATCCTGTTCGCCCATACAATCAGGATCTAGGTTTCCATGAATAGAACCTTCCAAGAATACTTCGTCGATCATCGGATCTTCAATTGATCTAGATACGAATCAAAGAATCCGTTATATTTATCCAGCCAAAAGATCTTCTCCAGAGGATAAGATGAAATCCTTAATCATTCTCTTCGGATTTGGATTTCCTCGACCTTTGGATCGAGATAGACTTGTCAATGAGAATAATTTTGAATCTTAAGTCTTGAGTCTTGATTCTTGAGTCTTGAGTTCGAGTCTTGAGTACCGAGTGCGGGGTGCGAGTGCGGTGATCGGAAAGTCTTCGGACAATCTGCAAATATCCGACTAGACGATAGAAACGTTTTGTCAGCTTCAAAATCTTCTAGAACGATTTCTCCAACATGCCCTCTAGAAAAGTCAAAAGATAACAACATTTTAGAACCGTGTAAGGGCCACCTGAAGAGAAAATTTATCAAAGAGTGCTGGAGAAAGTGTGGTTGTGGTAAACATTGTGGCAATCGAGTGGTGCGGCGGGGCATAAGTTATAATATGCGGGTAAAGAATTGTTTTCGTGTTATTTTAAAGCTTTTGCCCGTTGTAGCTCTCTTGTCATATTTGGACCTTGTGGTGGTTATCATTCTTAAAAGTGTTCCGATTACTCTTTGCGAGTGACTTTGTTTCGGAACCCTTAAGCTTAAGCCCGTACTCTTTTGTGACTGATTTTGTCCTTTAGGTGTTTATGATGCCCGAAGGAAAAGGGTGGGGTCTGCAAGCACTTTGGATGAACTGCCTAAAGGTGCATTTGTATGTGAGTACATAGGTGAAATATTAACCATCAAGGAAATGCATGAGCGAAATTTGAAGAAGGGTGACGCTTGCGAAACGTACTTATCAGTGCTCCTTGATTCGATTGGAGCTCCATGTGTGTGAAGGATGATGAAGCTCTTTGTTTGGATTCAACGACCTTTGGAAACATTGCTAGGTTTATCAACCATAGGTATTTGTTTGTTTTGAGAAGTAGAATTCTTATGTTTATTTGGTTTTTGAGCTCTTAGATTGTTATTGCATCTGCCTTTAAGATGGAAATTCCTCAATATTGGATGGTTTAATTCGTAAACGTAGCTCTGGCGAAAAAGTTCACTTTTTAAGCATAAGTCCTTTGGTATAAAGCTTTGAGAATCCAACTTTCAGCTGCGCATTGCAAGCTTATCTCCTAAAACAGCATAAAAATTCAAGACACTGGAAAGGATTTCCCTTATTCATTCATCGTAGAATTCATGTATTAAACCCGGCGAAACCGAGTTATTTGCTTTGTCATGGTACTGCTATTGTTTCTGAGTGATCGTAGAAAGCGGACCTTGACTCGCTTGGCTTTTTCTGATTTCTCATGTTCTCCCCTTCTTCAAGCTTGCGAGAAAAGGCATCAATGCCTACTTAATGGAAGGCTAATTGAACTGAACGATGTAACATATTTAAAGCACTAAACCAGCTAAATTTTCCTTGCACAAGGAGCATTGAAATCTTTAAATCATGAAAATGTTTCTCAAATCACGGGCATCAAGAGAAATTGATTAGTACTTATATGAATACACCCTAAGTTGAATCAAAGCATAATTTGGTTCCACTTGTTACAGAATTTCAATTGGTTATTGACACCTAGAGATGACAATGACCCAAAAAACACTAAATATCTTCATCCAATGTCCAAGCTCTTCTTGGCCATAGCTTGGAGGAACCGAAATCTCAATGAAGATATGATGGTTTAAAGAGCTTTCTCAAAGTTTATGGCGGTTGGCTGTCAAGCATTGGCTGAAAAGAAAACTATGACGGTTACGGTTGAGACCTCTCTTAGATATCTTCATGTGTGGTAGAAAAGGAAAGCTTTCAAGGTGGGAAGGGAAAAGGAAATTCTGCCTAGGTAATTTTTGGGTATCGAGAGGACTAGACCGAACCTATTCCAATCCTTTAGAGTTGGGCAGCCCATTCCTAAATTCAGCTGAAAGCTGGTCGTGGTCATTCCTCTATTGGTACCATAGGGTTTTGGACTCCTTGATTTAACTTGATTGCAATTAACGTTTTCCATTTATAGATTGCCCTCGTCTTCCTTAACAACTAGTTCACACTTTGGTAAAATCGAAAACTCAGCTTGTTGTGCTTGCTTTGTTGCAATATTACTACGATCCCGTTACTTGAGGATCTCCACTTCCGAGGACCCTTATAAAAAAAAGGCATAGGTGTACTAAATTGGAAAATCAGCATTTCTTCCCGCAACGTTCTCTTGTTAAGTCGATTTCACATTCTTCTCATAGTTGACTACTAATATTGTGATAGTGAGGGAAGAGGTAGGGATTCTTATGCAACAACCGCCTACTTTCTCTGATTTTTAATTTCATATCATAAAATTGAGGTGCTTGGTGGTGTAAACGGGTTACTGCTGATTATAAAGCGCTAGCTTCGATCCGGATATTATGGAGCGCCGAAGGATGCGATCGAGACACTTT
This sequence comes from Eucalyptus decipiens, assembly GCA_014182575.1. NCBI lineage: Eukaryota > Viridiplantae > Streptophyta > Magnoliopsida > Myrtales > Myrtaceae > Eucalyptus > Eucalyptus decipiens. The sequence continues at coordinate 3,338,344 of CM024613.1, read as the reverse complement.
CGCCGTATTTGAGATATATTTTCGTATTCAAGCATACTATGCAGTCAATTGTGCCTGGTGATTTCATGTGTCATTTTGTATGGTTTTGACACTATAGTGAAATATTCGAACATGGTAGGGCATATTGGTCTTGGTGCGTACTCTTTGTGTCAAAGCAAATGTTTTATCGGAACATCGAAACCGGGGTTTCAATATTGGTCGAGTCTTGATTGACATGAAAAAATTCATAGGACCAATTTAAGGTGTGGTTCTTAATTATAAGTGATGCTGTCCATTTGCTGTGTTGATTTAATCTTTCTCTATAATCAACCTAAAATATGTGCATAAAGTTAAGTTAGAAATTGTCTTTGTGAATGGTATCTAACGGGATACGTGATCACTTCATTCTTTCTTTTGTTTTACGTACCTAATGGAGATTCGGTACAACTCATGTGGCCCGAGGCTCACCCACTCCTTGGACCATGTTTGGATGATCTAGGAAAATTTTCTCACCGATTGACTTGGATTATATTGGAGATCTCATGAATTACCTTAAAAAGCTTGCATGTTCTTGTGGAAAATCGGACGATTCGGAAAACGCGTACCGTCTCGGAAAGACTTGCTGTTGCATCATTGCTTTTAAAGTAACGAGGAACAATCTCGATGCTTTGAATGTTGATTTGCAAGATTTTTTTGTTCAGCTATACAACCTCATACTTGAATACAGCACTGGAAGGTTAGCACTTCTATGTTGGGTGCTCGGTACCTTCTTTGTCAAGTTTGTTTTTGAGGTCATGTGCTCATGCACTTTCGGTTACCGATTTTATTATAAACCATAGCTCTAAATGCAGATGACTTTGTTCGGAGATAAAATAGTGATCTATTTCTCATGACCACAACACTTTTAACCGTAATTAATATCTGATGTCCGGCGAGATCATATCCTTTGCTTTGTCAAGCTGGTTTTCTAGACTCATCCGCTCATGCACTTTTGTTCACATGATTTTCTCTATAACTGCAGTCCTAGATGTTTGTCTTTCTCCCTTTGTATGGTTACTCATTGATATCGATGGCTCAAGCGAGAGATCGGGGTGAGGTGCTAGCTGAAGCTCTAAAGATGATGCTGTGCAATGATAGGCACTCACTTGACATGCGAAGGCTGCAGCGTTCATAAAGCGTTTAGCCACATTCTTGTTATGCTTTGAGTCTGCAAAGTCCATGGCTGGTACCCTCTTGGTATCCCATGCCAATTATTTATTTCCTTGATACTAAGATTATCATTCTAATTGGTTACTTGTTTGCCCTTACTCGCAGCCTTGGTCACTTTAAAGCATCTCCTATTAAATGCCGGGTTTTGTTGGAAAATGATCCTGGAGGTGGCTCGGTATCGGGTTACATTTGCGGTAAGCAATTTACTGCTTCCATGCAGAACCCTTAATTGATGCATGATATGTTGGATTTAAAATGGAGATGAAGGAAGTAAGGCTAAAAAAAAAGAAGTGTCTCCTTTCTCCGTGATGCAATTTTGGGTGCATAAGAGAGATGAACGCATGCTGTCAAGGTTCGGAAATCTCGTCTCTTGATGTACTTTTAAAGGATGTCATTCATCCCAAGGATATAAACTCCTTTCTCTTTTGCGGGTCCGAGAAGGTACTAAAATTCCACCAATGGAAAAGTCTCAAAATGCTTTAACTGTTGGTCCATCATTACGACTTCAAGGATTGTTAGTACCGTTCTTCTCTTTCAAACGACCATCCCTTGGTCAAGAGAATCAAGTTACCTCCATACCTTCACCGAGATATCTCACACATTTTATGCTTTTAAATTGCTTATCAAAAAAGAAAACATTCAGATTTTTGGCCACCGTATGTGTTATTTCGAATTGCATGATCTCGTGATTTAATTGTATAAAGTACAATTTGAGATGGAAATTGCTATTAAAAGTTTTGAAATAGATGAGCGTTGACGTTGCGAGAGATGAATTCTAAATGCCCCCAACTGCAATGCATGAGCTTAAAGCTTTGAGTCATAATTATTAAGCATTTTGTTATAGGTCAAAGTTCTCAACAAACTTGCTTCGGCTCGAGCTTCGGGAGCGGTAGCGGCGGCGAGTCTTGACAGATTTGGTAGAGGGTCTAGAAGAAGCAGCCGTTCTTTGTAGAATTGAGGTTGAAGATCAACCGAGTCATCCGGACTTAAAGGGAGGGTACGTGGTTTCTTGGTTTCTAGCAATGTCGTTTTCTTTTTCCTTCTCTAAGATCCCGATAGTGTAGAGGTTACGGATCTTTCGAGACTATGGAGAGGCAGTGTTGAAGCACTTGGAGAACTCTATTGATTTGGACCCAAAGCTTGAAAGCTCCAAGAAATTATGAAGGAGTAAGTTTTGAATCGATGAAGTTATTCTTAATAGATTGGACCTCATCATTTCAGCAGCTATTTATATTGTGTATTATCGTGTTCATATGCTTTGAGGAGACAAGTTAATGCTCTAATTCTCAATTAAAGTACATACGTTCGAATGCTCCGGGGATGGGAGCAAGAAGGAGAGTTAAACGTCACAATGGAGTCCATGTTGGTTCTTGATTTGTATCTACAAGAGGAGTCAAAATTATAGTCCACAATGAGTAGAGCAAAATGTCAGTGTGCTTACCAAAATAATATCTGAACTAGTGACCTCGAGAGGAGTATTTTACTATAAAGTAAATGCAGGTCCATCATGCTATCTAGTTAATTCCTCCCTTCTTTTCTCCCCGAATAGCGCAAGACACTTTGGGTGAGCTTTGCATTTTGCATGTGATGCTGATCTCTAGTCTAATTGCTTTGCTAAACAGTGTCCGGGTATCCGGGTTTGGAGGATGGTTCCTTCGAGGCTCTCGCTTTATGATCCTGTTCTTCCTCTTAACATTGAGGTAGAGGAATCTCTTACACAAGCTACCATAAAAATGATTTTATTGGATTAAGAATTCAAATCAAAATGTACTGTTTGTAGGCACCAACTCACGATGACGCTGTAAAACTTGGACTTGCCGTGGTTGGGGCTATTAAGGAGTTTGCAACTTTGGATACATCCGCTTTAGACAAGTTTGTTCAAGTATCATGAGCCGATGATGCAGAGCGCTTTGGTACAAGTATCTTTCGGCACATTATACTGGCAGTTAAAGTTGGCTTTGGCGTGTACCTCTGTACAGTACGTATAATCAGTGCGTCAATCTCTGATTTTGAGGAGGTTCATTTTCCAGATGGTTTTGGTCACAGGCACTCTAAATCCTACTTGATGGCTATGTTTACTTTAGTTTTTACTTATGTTCCATGTATGCAACAGAGATGTTCGATAAATAAGAAACGTTCTTCGACTACGAAATTTGTCGGAGGGATGTTTGAAGTTGTGATGCAACTAGTTTTTCTCGTTTTTATAATGTTCGATTAATTTTGATTGCGCGTATCTTCGATCATTGTTCTTTACATGGAATGTGCATTTTCTGTGCTTAAATGTTGTGATGTTTCCCAAAGACATCCCACGCGTCTAATGTTTGTAATGATGAAGACTCATATTGGATGTCTTGATGAACTCGACCTAAATCATGCACCGGGCCGAGATTTTCCCGACGGATGTCCAACGATTCGGTGTCATTAGCATGACGAGTGGGTACGAAATGACAAGTCAATCTTTTTAAGCAACCGATTAAGTATTACAATTAAAGAAAGGAATCTGGTCTTTGAATTCAAAGAGTTACAAACTCGATCGGGAAAACATAGTACAACCGCCATGTGAAATACTCTCTAGTTCATCGGACGTCGTGGATCGGCACCAATTTGCATCAAAGTAATTGAAATATGGTTTGACTGATTAAGTGTTCCTCTAAACTTGTGAAATCACAAATTTGACACTATCAAGAACTCCTTATGTATAGCATTCTCTATGCAACCAATCAAAATCACAACAAGGCATGGGGGACGTTCGGCGAGGAATGAAACAAAAGCATGAACCTGAATGACAGAACTCCACCAAAACAATTCATCACAAAATTAAAATGAAAAGCATACACTATCCATTTCAACACATCTGGGGAAGAAGGAGCGCGCTAGGATTCCTCTATAGGTTAAAAGCCAGTCTTCGAGCAAGAGGAGCCTCCTCATCGCATGCTGGGGTCCTAACCTTGGTTGAAGATCCAGTCTCGCCATTTCTTCATCTTTCTCTCCTCTCAGCTTGTAGATGGCTGCATTGTTTCGTCTGCTTAACGGGAAATCAAGTCAGAGGCGAGGTTTCGATCTCTCGTGAGTTGTATGCCAAGCTAATATAAAGCTTTTCGCGCGGTCTAGAAATGAAATGAAAGCATGCACGCATACACATGGAGGCATGTGTCACGGTCCGTGAATCCTCCCGTACTCGTCACACTTGTGAGTGGCGCTTGGGGTTATCTGGTGAAGAGTGTGAGGCAGAAGGGTAGAACACAACTGGTCCGTGGGAGTGGCGTCAGGACGGTTGGTGCTAGGAGTTCTAGGATAGAAGGATTATATCACTTAGGAGCTCAAGACGGGGTAGGCCTCCCGTGCACAAACTAGTCGGGAGCCGATGCCGCTCTCCGACGAGGCCATGGCGAGGCCGAAACCGCTTGTTGTGCCTAAAGAGAACCGCTGCCTTACTCGATGGACTAGACGCCCGAGTGAAGCTGGGCGTGGTAGGATCTCGTACGAAGAATCATTCACTGTATCATTCGTGGAACAGCTAAAGAAAGGGCTGGCCTGGCGAATTCCGCTCGCTAGGCGCCCGCAGGTCGTTTCCGAGGCCAAGGAAACTCTCGGCCCGTGACACATGCGCCTGCTTATGTACATACGCATGTATACTCAATTACCAGAATAGCACCATACAACAAACCAGAAATCTTTTTTTTCCTGTAACTACCGAAACAAGAAACAACAAGAGATACATATTTATGCATCTATTGGCTATAATTTCAAGATGTCAAAATCAGCTCCTTTACTACAAAATGACAGCATGAAGCAAATTCAAGTGCAAGGAAATATAAACCAGATCCTCACTTCTAAACGTTTCGGATTAACAATTGAAGGCAACCCCTTGCTTGCGGTGGCCAATTCCATCGGCTCCAAATGTTCATCCTCCATAAGCTCCCATGGATTCCTTGGCAGTGCTCGCGAGCAAAGGCCTTCTCCACTTTGCAGCTTTTCGTCTCTCTTCTTCTTTTTCTCGACGAAGCTCTTCTTTTTTGTCTCCTTTTCTCCGCCTTCCAAACAAAAAAAAACCAGAGAAGTTGGTAAAGAAAAGAGAAAAGAAGAGATGCTACTTAACCAATCAAATAAAGCAAAAGAAACTAACTAGTGAAAATGCAATATCAAGCTCAAATACTTACCTTAGATTCTTTCTGCAAATACTACTCCTGTCGCTCTGATTCTTGCCTTTGCTCACGTAGCAATCTCTCCTCCTCCTCTCTCTGCTGTTCACGCATCAACCTTTCTTCTTCCTTCCTTCTTTCATGATCAAATCTTTCCATCTCTTTCCTCATTCGTTCCTCAGGCTGCAATAGAAAAATACAGGATATCAGTACATGCCAAAGTTTTCTCCACAAAGTTCACATATCCTTAACACTCAGCACAACTCTTCAAAAAGGAAAAGGAGGAAAAGTGAGGGACAAGGAAAGAAAATCAGTCAATGTCCAAAGTTTTCTCTCGATCTTCTTCGCATTAACAGGTTTCAGTATCCTCTGTTTTCCACACCCACTCTCATTCCATCCACTTTCCTTCATTTCGAAAACAAAGACTAAAGAGAGAATCGAGCCAAAAGAAACTCCTTTTGTCCCTTGTCACACTTTCATTGAGAACTCATGACGATCGGCGACCCAATGTGAAGGAAGATGGAAAGTATGATGACGAAAACAATGCCAAATACCTCCGATAAAACTCCAACATTCATGCAGAGAATATCCGCTTAGGTTTAGTGCGATGGTTAATCTTTCTTTGTTTAATATCAGTTCTAAATGTGACCTTGTAAGCAAAGAAGGTGTTGGAGAAATTGCTCTAGAAGATTTTGAAGCTGACAAAACGTTTCCATCAGTCTAGTCTGGTTATTTGCGTCTGAAGACTTTCTGTCCACCGGACTCATAACTCCGACTCATAACTCAAGACTCAAGATTCAAGACTCAAGACTTAAGACTCAAAATTATTCTCATTGACATCTATCGATCCAGTGTCGAAGGAAATCCAAATCGAGGATTATGATTAAGGATTTCATCTTGATCTCTCGGAGAAGATCTTTTGGCTGGACAAATACAACGGATTCTTTGATTTGTATCTAGATCAATTGAAGATCCGATAATCGACGAAGTATTCTTGGAAGGTTCTATTCATGGAAACCAAGATCTTGATTGTATGGGCGAACAGGATTGATGGGCTATCGTTAGATTCCTTTAATAGCTCGGATGATCTTCTTGATTGATTCCGTCCAACGGGTAGATTGGAGGAATTCCTTTGGTAAGTGCCAACGGTTATGATGGCATAAAGGAGTATAAAAGGAAGACGTTCCGGTTGTTCAATGAGTGTGATCGATAGAGAAATTCCAGTAGTCGAAGCACCTTGATTATTAGTCGATACTGATCGAGCGAAATTTTATACGAGAGTGTCTATACTTGGTGATACCTTGAGTGAGTGTGGTAGTTCATCTACACCCGAAATCAAGGAAGATCAACGCCGTAACATCTCTTTGTTCATAGTGGAATCCAGTAGATTGGTGTCGGTGCGAAAGAGTGGACGTAGGCTTGAATCAAGCCAAACCACTATAAACCGCGTGTTTAATTCTCTCTTTCATTCACCGAGTCTTACGATTGAATGTTATTTGTTGCAATTCCTTAATTGTCTAAGTATTGTGCGAAAAATCGTTTATATACCTATTCACCCCCTCTAGGTACTAGCACTAGCTATATCAATTGGTATCAGAGCTCGTGTTCTTACTTTATTTGAAGTGTTTTACTTCAGAGTAAAAGATCCATAGCTAGTATGCTAGCACCAGGGCTGATGGAAGGGCAAAGCAATACCAGACCTCCCTACTTTGATGGAAATGATTACAACATCTGGAAGAACAAGATGAAAGCCTTTCTGCGATCAAAGGATCCTCTGGAATGGGACGTTGTGGAAAAAGGGATCACTCCTACTCTGCATCGGTTTCGAAAGAGGAAAAGAAACAATTGAGACCGGTGGAATGACTCAGGAAGAAATCAATAAGAGACAAGCACTCGATGCAAAAGCAATTTACTCTTTATATTGTGCTTTGTCACCAACTGAATATAACAGAATATCTTCTTGTGTTACAGCAAAAGAAGTATGGGATAGATTACACATCACCTATGAAGGAACGGATCGAGTGAAGGAGACCCGGAATCAACATTCTCCTTGGTCAATATGAATCCTTCAAAATGAAACCAGGAGAACCTATAACCGACATGTTTAGTCGTTTTACTGAGATATTGTCAATGGTCTTGAGAACCAAGGACAAAAGATCTACGATCCCATGAAAGTGAACAAGCTACCGCTGGACTTTCTAAGGATTGGAATCATATAAAAACTTCAATAAGAGAGACGCAAAGAATTATGCCACTATCTCGTTGATGAGCTGATTGGAACTCTTCGGTCTTATGAAGTGGAACGAATCAATGAAGACGAAGATCCAAGAGGTAAGAAATCTATTGCATTGAAATCAAATGATGATTCGATGATGCAGATTCTGAAGATGATCGGACGATGAGGAGCTTGCTCTTATGATAAGAAGGTTCAGAAAGCTGAATAGAAAAGGAAGAAGGTTCAACTCCAAGAAACAAAATTTTCAAAAACAGCAATCCAAGTCTGTTGATGATGAGGAACCAAACAAGGATGTAGTTTGTTTCGAATGTAAGAAAAAGGGACACATAAGACCTAACCGTCCTCTTACTCAAGAAGAAGAAAGGAAAAGATGAAAAGTTTCGAAAAGCACTCAAAGCCGAAACTTGGAGTGATACGAGTGTGAAGAAAGTGAGGATGAATATGCCAATCTGTGTCGATGGCACAATCGGACTCGGACTCGATTCTAGATCGGACTCGGAAAGTGAATTTGAGGTAAGTAATTTTAAAATTCTGTCAAAGTCTCTAAATATATTGATGAACTGTGTTTTAGTCTTAAGACTTCTCTCAAAAGAGTTTCCGAACTAAAAGGGAAAACTTAGCTTTAAAACAAAAAGAAAACATTTTAGAAGAAAGAATCAAAAGTTTAGATTTGAATGTTTCGACTCTTAAAGAAAAAGAAGATAATCTTTTAAAAGAAAATACTTTTCTAAAAACTGACTTATGTAATATTTCAAGGAAATTTTCTATAGGATCTGAAAAACTTGAAAAGTTCTTTCGGTTCAAAGACCTTACTTCAATAAGTCTGGTCTAGGTATGACAGCAGAAACAATTCCCTTGATTGATTTTCCTAAAGTAAAAGAAAGAATTAAGAAGAGACCATCGAAAGAGGCTTACAAAAATCATTTCAAGAAAGTTTTTGTAAAATCAGTAGGTCGAAATGCTCTAAGATGTTCAAAGTGTAACAGTAAGGATCACTTTGAAAAAGAGTGTCCTATGATTTGGAAGCCTGTTAAGAAAGCATGGCCTTATAATGATTATTCTACTAACACCAAAGGACCCAAGAAAATTTGGGTACCAAAGAAAGTTTGAGACTCTCTTTTGAATGCAGGTCTCCGTCAAGAAAAAGGTAAAATGGTATCTTGACAGGCGGATGTTCAAGACACATGACAGGGAGACTCAAATAGCTTCATAAAGCTTATTCAAGTGAACGGAGGAAAAGTTTCATTTGGAGGAAACAAAGAAAAGGAAATATTGTGGGATTTGGAACTGTCAAAATTGGAAATCTCACAATAAACAATGTTTCTCTAGTAGAAGGACTCAATTACAATCTTCTCAAAGATCGATCCAACTATGTGATACTTGGATTCAAGATTTTCTTCCAAGAAGGAACATGTTCGAATCGGTAAAGACTCTACTCGTCTTTCAAAGGTCGAAGACATGGAAATATCTACCTCCTAGACGTAAAACCAGATGAATCACATTGCTTAATCTCAATTCAAGACAAAGCAAGCTTATGGCATAGAAAGCTCGGCCATGTCAACATGAAGCAATTGGCCAAAATCTCATCAAAACAGCTTGTTCGAGGACTACCAAAATTATCATATCAAAAGACCAATCCATGCACTCCATGGATTCTGGGAAAACATGTAAGAAATTCATTCAAATAAATAAATCATATCTCTACTAATCATGTACCGCAGCTGCTGCATATGGATCTCTTCAGATCAACCAGAACCCAGAGTATTGGAGGTAAAAAATATTGCCTAGTTATTGTAGATGATTACTCCCGTTTTACTTGGGTATATTTTCTTGCAAATAAGTCTGAAACATTCTCGTATTTTGAAAAATTTGCTAAAAAGATTCAAAATGAAATTGGATGTGTTATATCAAGTATAAGAACCGATCATGGAAGTGAATTTGAAAATCAAAATTTTACAAAGTTTTGTGATGACTCGGATTTAAACATGTATTCTCCTCTCCATATACTCCTCGAGCGGAATGGAGTGGTGGAAAGGAAGAATCGATCTCTTCAAGAAATGGCTAGAACTCGTTAATTGAAAGTAAAATTTCTTCACGATTTTGGGCCGAAGTGTTTCAACAAAGATGCTATATAATCAATAGAGTTTTTCTAAGACCTATTCTCGAGAAAACCCCTTATGAATTATTCAAAGGAAAGAAGCCTATTGTTTCATACTTTCATGTATTCGGATGCAAATGTTTTATATTGAAAAATGCAAAAGATCAAGTTGGTAAGTTCGAAGAAAGATCGATGAAGGCATCTTCCTTGGATATTCTACATCAAGCAAAGCCTACGAGTCTATAATAAGAAGAGCCGACCTGTGGAGGAGTCAATGAATGTCAAATTCCAAGACTCTACGCAAAATGAATCCAGTCGACTCGGCATGAAGAGTCCGAACCCGCTCCCGCACCCTCAAAAGATTACAACTCAAGAAGCTTCTCGGACTGGAAGATCGGCATCAAGCTACTCGAGAAGACTCGAGATTAAGAAAGAGATCTTCAACCACAAATCAACCAAGAATCGGAAGCATAAATCCAAATCATCCTAAAGATCTCATTATTGGAGAAATTAATGAAGGAATCCGCACTGATCCAAAAGACGTGAAGAGTCTAGTGCTATAGCTCTTATTTCTGAAATTGAACCAAAAAGCATAGAAGAAGCTCTATCGATGAAAGCTGGATTGAAGCCATGCAAGAAGAGCTCGGGATAGTTCAACATTAATGACGTCTAGGATCTGACATCTAAACCAAAAGGTAAAACTGTTATCGGAACCAAATGGGTGTTCAGAAACAAGATGAATGAAAAAGGAAAAGTCGTACGAAACAAAGCAAGACTCGTGGCAAAAGGATATACGCAAGAAGAAGGAATAGACTATGATGAGACTTACGCTCCCGTGGCAAGGTTAGAAGCTATTCGTCTATTACTTGCGTTTGCTTGCTATAAAAATTTCAGGTTATTCCAAATGGACGTCAAAAGCGCTTTCCTAAATGGATTTATCCATGAGGAAGTTTACGTGGAACAACCTCCAGGGTTTGAAGACCCAAAGAAGCCGACTCGCCTTGGTGAAAAGGCTCTGTATGGTTTAAAGCAGCACCTCGAGCTTGGTACGACAGGACTAAGTAAGTTCTTATTAAAGAATGGTTTTGCCAAAGGTAAAGTTGATACTACTTTATTTATTAAAAAAGAAAACAAAAGTTTTATACTTGTTCAAATATATGTGGATGATATCATATTTGGATCCCCTAATGAAAGTCTCAGGCAAGAAATTTTCAAAGTCTATGCGGGATGAATTTGAAATGAGTATGATGGGAGAATTAACATTCTTTCTTGGTCTTCAAGTAAAGCAATTGAAGGAAGGAACTTTCATTTGTCAAGATAAATATGCTAATGATCTTGTCAAAAGGTTTGGATTGGAAAATTGCAAAAAGACTGATATACCAATGTCAAGTTCGTTGAAAATAGACAAAGATGAAGAAGGGAAGAAAGTTGATCAAAAGCTGTACGGAAGCATCATCGGTTCACTTCTTTATCTTACCGCCTCTAGACGACATTTTGTTGAGTGTTTGCATCTCGTGCTAGGTTTCAATCGATCCTAGAGAATCTCATCTCAAGGCTGCAAAACGTGTTATTAAATACGTTGCCTCGTCTTCAAGCATCGGTCTATGGTATCCTAAGGAGGGAGACTTCAATCTTCCGGGATATTCGAGACGCCGATCCGGCCGGTTGCGAGTCGATAGAAAGAGCACTTCAGAACTGCCGCTTGCTTGGAAGCGGGATGTTGTCTTGGTTTTCAAGGAAACAGAGCACCGTAGCTCTCTCTACAACGAAGCGAGTATGTAGCACTTGGAAGCTGCTGTTCGCAAATTCTATGGATAAAACAACAGCTACAAGACTTTGGGATTGAAGACTCATGCACTCGAGATCATATGTGACAACACCAAATAAGCAATCAATCTCACCAAAAATCCAATTCTTCATTCAAGAGCAAAGCATATAGAGATCCGACATCATTTTATTAGAGATCATATTCAAAATGGAGAAATCTCAATTCAATTTGTTGATTCGAAAAGTCAACTAGCGGATATATTCACAAAGCCATTGGAGAAAAATCAATTCGATTTCATCCGTACCAGACTCAACATTTTGAAGCTTGAAGAAGTTAAAGTCTAATGAATCTCCATCAATCAGACTCTATCCTTCAGACTCTGAATTCTCAAACTCAGACCTTCATTGTATAGACTGTAAGTTATTCTTTTAATCTCGAAAAGGTACGATCTTTCGTTCGCTTATATTTGATTGATATAATCTTTAATTTCCGAAAACATGCCTTTTTCAAAAGGGATAATCTCTTTTAAAATGGCAGTTATTATTTTTTTTAAAGAAAGACGACTGTTCACTTCTCTTCGTAACGATTGCTCTTTCCTTTTCAAAACCGAGTTATATATACACGTTTTCTTTTCTCAAAACCCTAAAAGGCATTCTTCTCTCAACCCTGTTTTCTACTTCGTACTCGAGAAAGTTGTCGTTTTTCCTTGGGAAAGCAAGTGAAGGAATCTTCCATTGACAAGAAAAGATGTCTTCTTCGAGAAAGTCGTCAAGGATCGCAAGCAGGGGTCCACAGAGAATGAAGGAGGGACCGACGCACTTCAATCTCACCGAGGAAGATGATTTGTCGAGACAAAGAACAGAGTCTTGTTCCCTCTCCACCTCATCACTCATCATCTACCCCACAAGGTGCGGGTCATCATCGAGGAAGTCATTCTAGAGGACGTTGAACCCGTGAGAGCACAAAACCCTCATTTATTTACATGCTCTATCGTGCGTTGAAAGTTTCGGTTCTCCTCCGAATTATATAGATGACTTCCTTAAAGATAAGAATTATGGGAATGAGTACAGATTTTTGAAGCGAATGGAGGAATTGGGAATTGCTCCCAAAGGTAAGGCCGAAGAGTCACTTGCGAACATTCCAAGTGACCCTCGTGTTTCGGACCGATTCCTAATGAGGGAACGAAGATGATAAAATGTTTAGTGATTTTCAACCGAGAATGGGCATTGCCGCAAAGGTGAAGGGAAAGAAGATGGAGTTGTTTAGATTGAATGAACAGGAGAAGCTGTTCTTCAGTCTATTGAAACGAGGGGTGATAAACCCCAGGAGTGTTGATTTTGATTTCCTGGATGCAATTAATGTGAACTTAAGGGAAAAGTTCGAACTGCTTCAACTTGAGCAGTTTTGCACCGATACCACTGATGGCTATGCACACTTGATCGCATATTTCTATTCGAATCTAAGTTTTCTTGATGCGAATAGAATATCATTCAAAGTCCGAGATCGGGATTATGTGATAGATGTGGACATGCCGGCGGACATAATTGGTGTTGAACGAGGACGTTATCAACCAATCAAAGTCTCGATTGCTCGTGCTACTCGGATCTTGTCAAAAACAGAGATACAGAGGCGAAGATTACCTACTCGAAGATGAGTGCCATCAATATTGTGCTGCACAAAATTGTGATCAATTGCATCAGCCAAAGTCTACATCAAAGACTCGATGTATCCAATTCGGAAGCCAAATTGATGTATGCAATCAACTCGGGGAAGAAGTTCTCTCCGCCTCATACTATTCTCTTCCATATGTACGAGCAATGTCGAAGAACAAGGGACAATTGCCTTACCCAAATCTTGTGACAAAAATCTTCGACACATGAATATCGAATCGCCACACACTCTCTCGTGTTAGACCGTGCGATAAAATGGTGGTAGGTTTGAATATGTTGACGAAGATGCGTCGAAAGAACTTAGCAAGGAAATGGCAAAGTTCAAGGTGAAAACTCCGCTCTCTTCTCGCATCAAAGAGAAAAGGGAAGGAGCCCATTGGTACTCCATCCAAAAAGAGAAGAACTCTCATCTTGGAGGATGAAGAAGACGATGAAGATCTTTCTATTCCCGCCTTCGGTAAGGACTAGACGTTACGTATCTCGATCACCGAACTTCAATCGTCGAAAGAAAGAGAAGAAGAAGAGCAGAGAGAGAAAGAGATAGAAGCTGAAGAAGAAGAAGAGAAGAGAGAGAAAGAAAAAGAACATGAAGAAGAAGGAGAAGAAGAAAAAGAAAAGTCTGCTGCTGAATCTGGAGAGAAAGAATCTGAAGAGCATGATAATCACTCCACCCATCTTAATGTCTTAGAGACAGGGGAGTTGGCGAGCAAGATTTTGATGTCTTAGAGACAGGGGAGTTGGGGAGCAAGAAAAATCCTCACCTCATGCTTTTGCTCCGGGAAGAGTCTCCATTGCTTGAAGAACATCATGATACATCATCAAATCTGCAAGGTCATACGGAAGCGCCATCGTCCGCATTTACTCCATCCGAGAAAGTAAATGCTAGTATGCGATGACAATTCAGCAGATTTTCATCGTATTCTTGATATTCTTCTCAAAATGCGGGGCCAAATCTATGCTCGACTATGAAATTCAAGCCATCAAGAATGCTGGCCAAGCATCTTCGCTTACCCCGGAAGACGAATAAAAGACCTCGCTCCGCAGATTCAAGCCAATGCCAAAGGAGAAGAGGTAGCAAAATTAAGGGAAGACTTGAAGAGGCTCGAAGGCATAGTACAGTCCATGGGAGAATTCCGGATCGTGCGCATTCCCAAGCGTAGACATGACTCTTTTCTCACCTTTTACCGATGACAAAAAGGGGGAGAAGAAATTTGAACCAACCATCTTTTTCAAACATTGATTTTAAATTTGTTTTTGTGGTTGTGAGTTTTTTAAGTTTTTTGAGTATGACTTGTGTGAACTTGAGTATGGACTGAATTTGGTCTGTGGATTGTGATGCTTGACTGTTGGCATTTATATCGAGTGTTGTTATATGGTATTACTCATGAAAGTCTAACCAATTTTCTGTGGATGCGAGTCTGGTTGTTTTATTAAAACTTTATGAGATAGCCATATTGCTTGAGAAATGTTTTTGCGGTCAAGGTTGTTCAAATCTACGGGAAAGTTTTGTCATCATCAAAAAGGGGGAGATTGTTGGAGAAATCGCTCTAGAAGATTTTGAAGCCGACAAAACGTTTCCATCGGTCTAGTTCTGGTTATTTGCGTCGAAGACTTTCTGTCCACCGACTCATAACTCCGCACTCATAACTCAAGACTCAAGATTCAAGACTCAAGACTTAAGACTCAAAATTATTCTCATTGACAACTATCCGATCCAAAGGTCGAAGGAAATCCAAATCGAGGATTATGATTAAGGATTTCATCTTGATCTCTGGAGAAGATCTTTTGGCTGGACAAATACAACGGATTCTTTGATTTGTATCTAGATCAATTGAAGATCCGATAATCGACGAAGTATTCTTGGAAGGTTCTATTCATGGAAACCAAGATCTTGATTGTATGGGCGAACAGATTGATGGGCTATCGTCGATTCCTTTAATAGCTCGGATGATCTTCTTGATTGATTCCGTCCAACGGGTAGATTGGAGGAATTCCTTTGGTAAGTGCCAACGGTTATGATGGCATAAAGGAGTATAAAAGGAAGACGTTCCGCTTGTTCAATGAGTGTGATCGATAGAGAAATTCCGTAGTCCAAGCACCTTGATTATTAGTCGATACGGTGCCCGAGCGAAATTTTATACGAGAGTGTCTATACTTGGTGATACCTTGAGTGAGTGTGGTAGTTCATCTACACCCAGAAATCAAGGAAGATCAACGCCGTAACATCTCTTTGTTCATAGTGGAATCCAGCCGATTGGCATCGGTGCGAAGAGTGGACGTAGGCTTGAATCAAGCCGAACCACTATAAACCGCGTGTTTAATTCTCTCTTTCATTCACTGAGTCTTACGATTGAATGTTATTTGTTGCAATTCCTTAATTGTCTAAGTATTGTGCGAAAAATCGTTTATATACCTATTCACCCCCCTCTAGGTACTAGCACTAGCTATATCAGAAGGTTGTTATCTTTAAACGAAATCAATGTCATGAATTCCCACCCATTGTAAAACAAGGAAGTAGGTACATCGACCGAGCTCTAGTCAGTATGACAGTTGTCCTCCACGAATCAATCGAACAAGAATGCACACTAAACCACAGCACCAATGAATCGCCAAGTCACACATTTGATAATGCAGGCTACCTTTCCTAATACATAACATGAGGAGGCAATTATATTGTTGATGCAGGGAATGACCTCTTAGTAAGACCAAGAAAAGGCTGCAGCGAATGAACGATAGAAAATGCTGGATCAGCGGAGATTGACTAATCAATGTGTGATATTCACTAATCGACCATATATAATAGAAAACTTCCTGTGGCAAGACTCTTGTCAACATCCACGGCCATGTACCGTTCCAAGTGATTCACAGAACACACACCTCTCTCATTCTTCCTTCTTATAGCCAGCACGGAAGTAGACTCCATGCTATTTATTTGATACATGTACAAGCACGAACATCGGCTAAAAGGTTACCTTTATACCCAAAGAGTGCCATTAACTGAAAAATGAACTCGGGTGACCAGGCCAAGCCGCTCCCTAAGTTTCCATCGGTGAAGCAACGATCGATTGGATCAGGTTCTAACCATGTGGCGCCGGCTAGTACCACATCGAGCTTCACAGCAGGATATGCTGTACATTTCTTCCCCTGCAACAAATCACGATGAATACACTGGTTATACCCCGATGATCTCAAGATACAATAACACGTAATGCCATTCAACTTCAGAAAATTTTCATGTCAAATGCTAAAACTCAACAGGCCTCACATTCCACTCGGCTCTAATTTCATTTCATCACACTTTAATACCACACCAATCTGTTGAAAAGCCTTATACATTTAAACTTGAATAGCAGATAAGGGACATGTGCCTATCTCCGTGACTAGGCCATCATAGTCACTGAATTCGATTTCAGCGAATGTGGCATTTAATGTAAAATTGTGCCCCCGAGACTCGGAATAAGTCTGCACAACGTAGAAGGTAAAGCTCAAAAAGGAGTAATTAACGCCTACAGATTGAGAAAAGACAAACCAATGTCCCAGCTCTTTAAGAGCTCAATGGAGATTAAAGATGATATATGTAAGCAATAAAAGAAATCTATGAGGCTGAAAGTCTGATATGTAAATTATCAAATGTTGTAGTATGGTTTCTTCTATATACACATGAGAAAAGAATTACATGAGTATTTTGCTATTGTTAGTATAGATAGATGTTGAAATTATTAAAAAGTTCTCAGTAAACTGAGAAGATATTTTAAATACATCATTGATTTTTTCTTGTGTGTAAGAAAAATAAAAATGTCCATAATCTCCTTGCAATTCACATTACTTCCAAAACAAGCGCCGCATCTTTTGTAACAATGATATGTCCCCATACTGAATGCGTTTGTGAAAATAGACAATCATACAACATCCCTTTGAATTCCTAGGCTACCACACAGAAATAGATACATTACAGGTTCTCACAGCAATTGGACAGTAGATTATTCCACGGATAACAGAAGTCCAAGGACTTGGATTGCTGAAACTAAAATACAGGTAATGACTTAACAAAATGCTTGAAGCAGAACGGGTATCTAGACGATTTTCCTAGTCAATGAGAGTTAGTTATGGACACCGAGATGTATAAGGCCAATGATAAGAAGACAAGTATGACCGTGAGATGTTGACATATGCTGTAAGGGCAAAGAGTGTTCTCTTTTTTCTTTTTTAACCCAAAAATATGAAGAGGACACTTTTTGAATGCTTTGAATTTCATGTGAGAACATGAAGAGACTTGTTCTAAATCATGCTATTGACAGGACTGTCTTCTAGTTCAGTTAGGTCTTTCTATTTTCTTTTGTACTTCATCTAATTTTAATATTTAATGTGAACTTAATGGGTAGCTTGAAATATTTTTCTATTTATACCAGTGCTTACTTATCACGTACTCTTTTGGGACATTAGTTTAATGACTATGATACAATGACATACATGCTCTTCAAGTAATAGCCTTTTTCAACTTGATGTAGATCATGCTCAGCATTTCTAATTTAATTCGTCCGCCTCTGCAATATTCACATTAATGTAGAACAATCATAAATGCTTTATGAATTTCCTTTCTTTCTCAAGAACTTGAGATGAGATCACACGTAGATGCTCAAACAAAGCAGAATCTCACCGTCACCTAGTGTACCCGGACTCATCTAGCACATTCAATATGATGTAGTTGACAATAACTACCAAGGAGAGAGAAGCGAAGTTTGACAGGGCACATGAATTCAATCAATCATTCAACAATAACAGTCTCATTAAAGTCTGCTAATATCAAGCGGAAAATCAACATAACTAGGAGTAAGGTTTTATTCCCATCGGGGTTGGCAAAATATGTCATGTAACGCAGGCATCGCTAAGAAAGTGAAATTTCAAAACGCCCATTGTACTTTGGACCATTTAGAAAATGATCGAGTATGTATATTTTTTTTCAACTCAATCGAGGCCATGTACTTCTCAAATAGGCGAAATAGCACTTCGCAGGTCTTCGTTACTCTATAGGTGCGTTGCATTCCCCGTAGTATCGACGCTTGTAAGATAATCCTTAGTGCTGTTAAAGGAATCTAAACTTAAATGCCAACCACTTGTGCTCGGATTTATTTGTTTCCATAAGAGGACCCCTTCTCCTATTGTGATGCGACTCGCGCGTTTTAATGAAGCAAACGAAACCTTGATAGATGATTCAAAAGGAGACACCATACATACATGAACGGTATAGATGGATTTACAACCGAAAGACGTTTAGAGTATCAAGTTACCAATGATCCAAAAAGGTGCCACGTTACATTTTATCCTTACTCGAGGCATCCCATCATCGTGGTCAATAACCTATTTCTAATCGAACACACGATGGCCAAATTCAGAACTCTGCTACAAATCTTCAAGTTCAACTAGTTTAAACTTCTCAACTACGGTTCACTTACAAAGGCAACCCGTTCTCGAAAACGGGCGTCCCCAACGAGAATCAAGGAACACTAAAGCAAAGCCGAGAGAAACTAGAATCTCTCCTCCAACGCCATCGGCCGGAGAGAAAGACACGGATAGACACGGACCAAAAAAACGAGAAGAGACGAAAGGAGCTAGATTAGCGGGAAGGGGGGGACGGAGAGAGACCTGGTGACCGCTCATCTGGTGAACGGCGGTGCGGCAGATATCGCCGGCCTTCTTCCCGGGGCAAACGGCATCCACGGACACTCCGTACGCGAGAAGCGCCTGGAACGGGACCATCGCCTGCATCCACAGCCAAAAAGAAAAACACCACCGAGCCCGAGAAGACATCTCAATAGTTCTCTTGATGCATCTGTAGAGCCGCTTCCTAACTCCAGAAAGCATTGGCACATATCTCTCATCAGTTTCGAGACAGAAAAACTGGGGTCAATGATTTTTTGAGATTGGAGATATTTATCATCCATTGACTTTAGAACCGCATCTATACTAGGCATATGAAAGTCTCGCTCTTCCACGTAGAGTTGCAGCTCAAAGTAATTTTTACCTCTCCCAAGGGCGAGGAGGCAATCTCTAGGTTGGTGGGAGATTCCTCTGCAATGTTAGCACGTTCATGGTCATTCCTATACTTACTCGATGATGTGCAGTCAGCTCTGCCTCCTCTTCCACCAATCATCTCCTTCCTAAGTGCCAAATCTCCTTTATTGATTGGATCTACATGTGTTAACCCAACAACATCAACAAACACCACTAGACCCCAAAATTACAATCGAGATATTTAATAAGACGGCCCTAATAATAATAAAATGCGAGTCGAGTCAATTTGAGAGTTTTCCCTTCCAAAAAACCCAACCGAGCGCATAAGGATCACTCTACTCAAATCATCTTCTTTTTCTCCTTGGCATTGATGGGAAATATAGAACAACAAGAAATGAAGTCAGCTACTTCCCTATTAAAGACTAGAAAGTTTGAAAATTTAAGCTTTCGGCTTTCGAGCAGCATATTTCAAATGCTTTTGTCATATAGATCCATACTTTGACCTGCAGAGGCGGAGGCGGCGTCGTCGGCGTCGGAGGCAACCGCCTTGAGGAGCATCGGAGTCGGGGGGCGTCGGAGTCGCGAGAGGGTGTCGGGGGCGGAGGCGGCGTCGGAGGCGTCGGAGGCAACCGCCTTGAGGAGCGTCGGAGTCGCGAGAGGGCGTCGGGGGCGGAGGCGGAGGCGGAGGCGGAGGCGGCGTCGTCGGCGTCGGAGTCGGGGGCGACGGAGGCAACCGGCTTGAGGGGCGTCGGAGTCGAGAATGGAGAGAGAGAGCTCGTCGGTGAGAATGGAGAGAGAGAGCAGAGGAGGGGAAGAGAAGCAGCTGTGCGCGAGAATGGAGAGAGAGAGCAGAGGAGGGGGAAGAGACGCAGCTGTGCGACTTTTGTTCTCCTCCGCAACGGAACGGAACGGAGAAGGGGGAGAGAGAGAGAGAGAGAGGAGAGAGAGGACGATTCGACAGGGGGCGCAGGCGTCGCAGAGGAGAGCAGAGCAGAGGGAGCGTCAGAGTGGTGGGCCCCACACGCGGCCCGCGCGAATTTTGAACGCCTGACGCCCTTGCCTACGTGACGCCACGTGTCGATCGCTGATTGTTTCACCCATATGCCTACGTGGAGGGTTAAACCCACCCAATATTTTCTCCAACTTTCCCGTGCTTGCAGCAGCTTATCCTTGGCAAATTTCCGTCCACTTGCACTACTCATTACGGTCTTCCATCACGTGCAAAGATCAGGCCGGCTAGACAGCTAAGGAGGATATGGTGGGGCCACCAATATACCTACTTAGCAACTCCGAAATCAGACCAACTCGTGGACTAACTTTTGGCCGGTGATTTTAGTGCTTTAATCCATCAATTTTGCTGATTTTTTTGATCAATTAGCAAGTACATGTATAGTAGTTTAAGATCTTGATCAGATTTCGCAATTGTGCCCACCCAATTTTGCAAGAAAGTCCCTCAAAATTGGCCGTTTTCTTATCCGAAAATACCCAATTCAATACAAATTTGGTCCTTTTGGCTCGATTTGACTGATTCGACTTGGCCCAAATTCAATTTCAACTTAATTGGTGACCAAGATGATGATTTACGGGCCCGGGCGCAAATTTTGCAAAATTTGCGAATTGATCCCTCAACTTTTGGAAATTGCATTTTGGCCCCAACTTGCCGTTTTAATTCTAATCTGACCTCTTGGGCTTGGCTAGTCACATTTATATCATTGGCCCCAACTTTTTTTCTTTTTTTTTTAATTTTTAAATTAATTAATTAATTAATTTTTTTTTAAGGAAAAACATCTTCCATTTTAAAAAACTATACTAAACACCTAGATAATCTATTTACAATAATTTGGGCAAAAAATTAGGTTTCAACAACCTACTGGAAGTAGGATCTTTTGAGTCCATTTGTCGATGGATGCGATGGTGTCTTCCACACTGCATCACCTGTGCTTCTCACCCCACAAGACCCCAAGGTTCTTTTGCTCTTTCAAAGGCTTGTGTCATGGTCTCTCAAATGTTCTTTTTTCCCTTGTTTCTTTGGAAACACGAAGTAGGAATTAGCGCTTAAGCATTGTGTTGCCAAACCAGTGGTTTTTTAAATTGTATATCGGTTTGGCCATAGCAATTAAATGCAGAAGTTGTAATAGTCTACATATACGGGACAAAGTAGGAGCCAATTTCAAACTACTAGCAAGAATTCAATGGCAAAATAGAAAGCTTCAACTCAAGGTTTCTGCAAGAGCAACAAATCTAACTCTTTAGCACAGTGCATTTATCGATATTGCGGTTTCTCCATCTCTATATATGTGCTCGACTTCAATAAGTTCAGTAGTTCATACTTGTCTTTCCATGTCTCAGATGGAGCTGATAGATCCTGCAGTGAAGGGAATAATTAATGTTCTTTCTTCTTGTGCCGAAGTCCCTACAATCGAGAGAGTGGTGATAACATCTTCTATGGATTCAGTTGCATTCAATGGAAAGACTTTGACTCCTGATGTGACATTAGATGAGACTTGGTTTGTGATCCAGTATTCTGTCAGATATCAGAGGTAATTATACGTGTTATTCTAAATTCACCTATGTTGTCAGAACATGCCGTTTTTCACCTTTCTTGCATCATCAATTAAATCTTAGAAAATGTCAGAAATGCGGAACGTTTTCCATTTTTGTCTTTCCTTGGATGAACTGCGTAAAAAATTCTTAAATTGATTTCATTGTGCGCAAGCTCTTGGATCTGTCGCAAGTTCAATGACTTGAATCTATCTCTAAGTAAAAAAAATTCTACTCAAGAGATATATCTTGGATCTGTCGCAAGTTCTTCCTAGTGACTTTAAACCATCACAGAGGAGCTAGCATGCATCAACTACTCAAATTGATTTCATTGTGCGCTTCTTGCTTTTCTGTTTCAGATTTGGTACCAAGTTTCGAAAACCTTAGCCGAAGAGGCAGCATGGAGATTTGGAAGAGAGAAGGGGATCAATTTGTTCACGATGCATCCTGAATTTGTCATAGGTCCCCTACTACAATCTTCATTTAATCTCAGCACAGAAATGTTTCTCAACCTCATAAATGGGAGTCACAAGTAACTGATAAATTTATTATATTGTTTATTCTGATGAGATTAGGATTTTTATAAGTAATTCCATAAATAGTACCGTTTACACGATTTGTGCTCAGTAATGTAACATCCCGAGCCCCACTGTGTAATATTGTCCGCTTTGGGTCACCCGCCCTGGCGCGGACGAACCGCCATCCCAGCCACGGTCTTTTCCCTCACGGCTTTAAAACGCGTTATACAGGTTAGAGGGACCGAAGCCTTATAAACTAACCAAGATCTCCCTCCCTAGGCGATATGGGACAAGAGAGGAGGCTATCACACTCTCCACCTCTTAACAGAACAGCGTCCTCGCTATGGCCCCACGGGCATCAGATCCCGGGCCCCACCGTGTAATATTGTCCGCTTTGGGTCACCTGCCCTGGCACAGACGAACCGCCATCCTAGCCACGGTCTTTTCTCTCACGGCTTTAAAACGCGTTACACAGGTTAGTGGGACTCAAGCCTTATAAGCTAACCAAGATCTCCCTCCCTATGCGATGTGGGACAAGAGAGGAAGCTATCACACTCTTCACCTCTTAACAGAACAGCGTCCTCGCTGTGGCCCCACGGGCATCAGAACAGCATTCGAGCTGTGGTCCCACACTGTCACGCCCCGAACCTCGAGCGTGTCAACATCCCACTGCGGTCGATCAAATATGCGACATCCCAGGATACGTCGCCGACCCATTAAATTTCATCACGCATGCGGAAGCGAAACAAATCCCCTGACAACATTTAACTTGGGATAGAAAAGCAGGCAATCAATCACAACACCAAACACTCATTTACAAACACATAGGTTTAAATACAACTCTGAACTGTCTACAAAATAGACCAGCTCGACAAAAAGAGGGACAATCCTAAAACCAACTAGCAGGTCACGTTCACCGTTACTTCAGCCTCCTCCTTTCCAGACTTAGGGCTTCGGGTCCTCCACGACCGCCATCTAGGGACCTGAAATTTTAATCCCCAAACCGGGATGAGACAATGTCTCAGCAAATTCAACCCCCTAAACCCCTATTAGAAAGAAAATACGCCCCGGGTGGCCTAGCCACATCACACAGAGAACATACCTCGGCTCAATTCCTTCATGCAGATTAGCACAATTCAAATCACTCAATCACAGATAGTAATAGGAACTTAAACAATTGGAACGCCATCACTTTCATATAAATCACAATCGCACTTAGCACACATTCCAATTATTATTCACTGCCACACAAGGGCATAGCCTACTCGCAGTTCGGCTATCTACTGGCATATAGCCAAGCATCGCCTCCCCCCATGGAGCGCGGCTTCGTCAGTACGTCGACGGCATTCCCGAAGGAGCATGGGCCTAGAATCTACTGCGACCCGCAACCACCGAGTGGGCATCCCATATAGGGGCAAGTCCGGCTCAACAGCCCAGGACGATTCCTCTTAATTATCACACAGTCAAATCATACTTGGCCCCAGGACACTTTGCATTTCACTCAACGCTCCCACTTAAAATAGTGATCCCGGCCATTTTTCTTCATATAAAAAAATATTCCAGAAATTTCTCACGTGTGTGGGGGCACGCTAATTTCGAACCAGAAAACCACTATCTCACTTTTTCAAACCCCACTATTTAATATAATATTCAAAATCCAATTTTTGCATTAAAACCCGACACTTGGGTTTTTATGATTAAAATCTCTATTTATCAAAATCAACATTCAATTTGCCACATCCATTCATCAAATTCAAATTCTAAACGCACAGCAGCGATCGGCACGAAATTCTAAGAAAATAAGGTCCCAAAATAATTTTCAGAATTTATTAAATAATTAAATTTATTCCGGAAATTAATTAAATAATAATATCCATATTTTTCACAATTTACACTCAATTTATAATATCCAATTGTCAATTCCAAAATCTGACTACACGGTAGCGACCGACACGAAATTCTAATCAACCGGGTCAAAAATAATTTTTCCGTTTTTTTTTCTTTTTAATAATAATATTTTAATAATTTCGGATTATAATATAATATTATAATTTCCAGAATTTCGAGGCAATTAAATAATTCAAAATTTAAAATCCTATTATGTCCCATCAAGGTTTATTATTAAATAAACTCTCTTAACCTTTAATTAAGCATACTTTAAATTAAACAAACATCTTAATCTAATTCACAATTTAATAAATTAAACTAACCACCTAAGCTTAATCAACTTAGGCTAAGCTTAATTAACTTAGGCTAAGCACACCTAAAGCATAATGGGTGTGTTTGGAAAAGTTTTTGGGGAAAGTCTTTAGGAAAATGCAAAGACCTTTGAGCCAATGGTGTTTTCCAAAATGCAAATTGTGTTTGGTAAATTAAAATTTAAAAGCCCTTTGTGAAGTATTTTTGAGCAAAATGGTGTTTGGGAGAATGACATTTACAAAGAACTTTTGTGATAAAAAAATAATAAAAAGAAAAATAAATAAAAAATTGACCGGCAAGGGCAAGCGAACACGGGTGATCGAAATTTGTCGCCGGCAGCCAACATCGGACTCGGGCAGCCCCGAGACGACCGGGAGGGCTACCCGGGGTCGAGCGACCCCGAAGACCACCGGCAAAGGCTGCCCGAGGTCACACGACGCCGCCACGACCTCCGGCCACCCCGGATCTAGGGCGGCGAGGTCGTGCGACGCCGCCTCAACCTCCGGCGACCCCGCCGCGACGTAGATCCAGGGGCATCGGGGTCGGGAGGACCTCGCCGGCGACCGCTCGTGGGCGGTGGTGCCAAGGCGCGGTGGTGTCGGGCTTCGGCGAAGGGGGAAAACCAGCGTCACAACGGGCGCGAGGGTCGGCGACCGAGCGGAGGACGATGGGCATAGGCGCGACGAAGGCGACCTGCCGAGGCGGAGGTCCCGCAAACGACGAGTGGAAGCGTCGGCCGCAGCGGTGGAGTCGGGCGTTGGGTCGTGGGCTGCTAGGCGGCGACGGCATCGGGCAGAGGCGAGCTCAGATCTGGTGTCGAGGTACTCAAGCAGGGAGATCGAGACAGCAGCAGTCGAGCGGTGAGGGCCTCAGGTGCTGGGTCACGAGCTGCTGAGTGATGACAGCGTCGGGCGGAGGTGAGCAGCAGTCAACGATGACGCGGTTGTCGAGTGAGATCGGCACGGCGAGCTTCGCAATCTGGCCGTAGGTGCGGTTCGAAAGGGGCAGCAGTCCGCTCGGAGTTCGGATCCGGTGGAGGCGCAGCCGGCGGTGGAGCGAGAGAGGACTCGCAGTCGCCGGCGCGGTGGTGCTTTGGTGCGGTCGAGGGTTGGCGTCGCGGTGGTCGGCGGCTCGGGTGCCGGTGCGGGTGGTGCTGGCGCGGTCGAGGGCTGCCGGCACAGTGGCCGACGCGAGCAAGGTCTCCGCGAAGAAGATGAACAGTACCCAAGAAGAAGAAGACGATGAGAGGGCAAAATCGGAAAAACGAAGAATCGACAAGGATAATTTAGGAAGAAAAAAAGTTTTAACCCCTCACTCTCGGCATTTTCGGCATGCCGAAAGCCCAAGGCAGCCCCCCCACCGCCTTGGGCTTTCAGCCTTCACAAGGCTAATATTTTGCAAAGGGGCTTTGAAAATTCTTTGCCAAACACCCCATATTTGGCTCAAAGATCCTTGGGGCTTCAAAGTAGCCTTGAGAAGCTACTCCCAAACGCAGCCAATTAACCCTCTAATCGAGGTTTAGTGAGCTAAACTCACCGGATTAACGAACCGAGCGGATCAAAACGACGGGGACGACGCGAGGATCAACTTTCCTCAAGGCGGGCCGAGCATCCGAGCTCGGGAAGGCGGCCAAAACGGGCCAAACGCGGGCTGGAATACCCATTTTTCCAGCTGCTATTCACGACGGAGGAGGGCTGTCCGGCAGCGATTCGGGCGGAGGAACGGCGGAGGAAGGGCGTCGGCAGCTCAAGCGGGCAAGGCGGCAGCTCCGGCGGGGTCTCACAGTGGCCGGAGGTGGCTGATCCGCGGCCTACAGCAGCCCACAGAGGTGAGGAGGAGCTGGATCTCAGCGGACGAGGGCAACAAGCCGGCGAGACCGGCGGAGCGGCGTGCAGACCTCCTCGCACAAACGGGCGACGACCGCGACGGCTCCGGCGAACGGCGACGGCTGCAACGACGAGCGAAAGGGGGCGTCGGGCTGGCTGGCCTGTTGCTGAGTGGCGGATGAGGGGAGAAACGGCGGAGAAGCGAGCGGGCGAAGGAGGCATGCGGGCAAGCGGCGACGGCGGCAGTGAGCGGCTCCGACGACGGGCGTGCAAACGGCCGAGCAGGCGGAGGGGCGGCCGTGCGGCTGGCTGGTTCGGTCGCACGAGCAGCTCCCTTCCTTCCCCCCCCCCCCTCTCTCTCTCTCTCTCTCTCTCTCTCTTCCCAAGGTTGAAGAAGAAGTTAGTTCCATCTCCACCCTCCACTTGTCAAATTATTCTTCAATTTGGCCAACCACCATGACATAGGGTGATGTCATCTTCCACTAAAATTCAAATCCTCCACAACTATCTTCAATAGGTCAAATTTTATTTTCCGCCGGGGCATAAAACTTTGTGCAACAATTTCTTCAATTCCACTTAATTCTCTCATAATTAAATCTTAATCCCACTTGAATTAAATCAAATTGACCCCCATTATTTCATTCAACACCTCATCAATCAAATTGATATTTTTCCTTACCACTATGGCGTACTTGCATCCCAATTTCACAATCTCTGTCTTCAACTGAACAAAAACGGCCTCAACTGAACAAAAACGGCCCTATTTATCCAGTCGAAATTAAAACCCGAAAATCCGGATGTCACACACACGCGGTCGGGAGTCGGCTCTGATACCACTTGTAACATCTCGGGCCCCACTGTGTAATATTGTCCGCTTTGGGTCACTCGCCCTGGCGCGGACGAACCACCATCCCAGCCACGGTCTTTTCCCTCACGGCTTTAAAACGCGTTACACAGGTTAAAGGGACCCAAGCCTTATAAGCTAACCAAGACCTCCCTCCCTAGGCAATGTGGGACAAGAGAGGAGGCTGTCACACTCTTGTAACATCCCGGGCCCCACTGTGTAATATTGTCCGCTTTGGGTCACCCGCTCTAGCGCGGACGAGCCGCCATCCCAGCCACGGTCTTTTCCCTCACGGCTTTAAAACGCATTACACAGGTTAGAGGGACCCAAGCCTTATAAGCTAACCAAGATCTCCCTCCCTAGGCGATGTGGGACAAGAGAGGAGGTTGTTACACTCTCCACCTCTTAACAGAATAGCGTCCTCGCTATGGCCTTACGGGCGTCAGAATAGCATTCGAGCTATGGTCCCACACGTGGTCGGGAGTCGGCTCCGATACCACTTATAACATCCCGGGCCCCACTGTATAATATTGTCCGCTTTTGGTCACCCGCCCTGGCGCAGACGAACCGCCATCCCAGCCACGGTCTTTTCCCTCACGGCTTTAAAACGCATTACACAGATTAGAGGGACCCAAGCCTTATAAGCTAACCAAGATCTCCCTCCCTAGGTGATGTGGGACAAGAGAGGAGGCTATCACAAGTAATTTGTCCACAACTTAACTAGCAAATGTCAAGAGGATATATATGTTGATTCATTTTATAATGGACAAAAGATACGCAGGATGGAACTTATTAAACTGATACGAACGGCGATGCATGTGATGGAACTTGATTCAATGAAATACACAAATTTATTGGAACCATCTTTATAACAAGAGGAGACTTACAAGTGAAGTTGTTCCCATCTGATGCTGAGATATTTGCTGCAGGAACTCACCTTCTTCCTGACGCAAACTATAGATTTGTTGATGTAAGAGACGTTGCACGTGCACACATTCATGCCTTTGAGTCCCCTTCCACTAAAGGCAGGTATTGTCTTGTTCACAAAGTCGTGCATTCTGAGGATGCTTTCAAGATTTTGCGAGAGCTCTATGCTGCTCTACACCTTGCTGAAAAGTAAGATTTGCTCATTAAATGTCCAGTTATGACATTCTTATAGTGAACTAAACTTGTCTGCTAAAAAAATTCCAGGCTATCTGCCTAAACATTGATCCATATCCTCGTGATTTGAATGATGTCAACAAATCCAATTTCAGCACTCCCAAATTTTTGCAACATCAAGTATAAAAGTTCAAGGAGTAATGTCTGGAATTCTTTGAACAGAATACCAAGTGATAGTCTCAAAAGCATTTCATGTCCCCAATATTTTGTGCAAAAGACTATAACAAGACGACTCACATTTGGCTTTGCTAAAAGCAGATGTGAAGATCAAAAGCCTTATGTGCCAACCTATAAAATATCAAATGACAAAGCCAGAAGTCTGGGCATCGGCTTCACTCCTTTGGAGGTGAGTTTTAAGGACACTGTGGAGAGCTTGAAAGAGAAGGGTTTCTTCAAGGACTGATGCTGCAACAGGCAACTAAAAGAATAAAAACCATGCCAAAGTCTATTAGATGGGCATTTTCTGCTGTAATACACTTATGACAGAGTTTTCTTCGGGTGATCCGAAGTTTTCTAATTTCCCACAGAATATTTACAATGCCACCAGAAGCTTACTGACGCAGCCATTTTCATTGTCCATTTTCATTGTCAAACAAATGTTTGGCTGTTATCTGTATTGAGTAACTTGAAATCCAGGAGTTCATGTCACGCCCCGATCCTCGAGCGCACACCCATCCCTCAATGGTCGATACTAAAAATGCAACTTCCCAAGACAAGTCACCGACCCATTCATTTTTAAGCCATGCGGAAGCGAATAAATATCCCCTGACAATAAATAGCTTGAGATAGAAAAGCAGGACAACAAATTCACAAACAAAACATACTTTTATAAAAACACTGAGTTATATACAAAGGTCAGCCACCAAAAGTCTACAAAAGACAGTCCTTCAAAAAGAACCTATCCTAATTGACCTACTTTTCAGGTCACCACAACTCGGCTTCAAGTCCTCCACTGTACGATGCTGAAAATTTAAGCCCACAACGGGGTGAGATATAAAACTCAGCGAGTTTACACTCTAAGCCCCGATTATGAGGGTAATACACCAAAAGGTGTGTGACAGTCTAAATTTTCAGAATTTATTTTCGATTAAATAAATCAGGCCTTTACCACCGCCCGCGGTGGCCGCGATGGTTAAGGCTTGGTACCCCCACTTGCCAAGGGGGGAAGAGTTCGAGACTCCGCGTCCGCGTTGCTTCAATGCAAAACGCGCGATTTACCTGTGGGCCGGGTCAGCGGTGGTGGGCCGGGTCCACCCCAGGGTTTACTCCGCCACGAAGTGGCGAACGGAGGTTCCCTGGGTCACAAAAAAATAAAAAAATAAATCGGGCCTTTCATCAATGCGCCTATAGTGCTATTATCTAAGCTGGTCACTCACAAGATAACTAGACTATCTGAGGAAACCATTTAGGGATTTTGATGCAATAAACTTGAGAATTCGACCATTAACCAACTACTCGACCGTACTACTTTGCAAGGGTCATTACGGCACCGTCAAAAATCGATCAAAGACCGGAGATAGATCGATTCGATAGAGATATGTGATTAGTGCATGGATGATTCCACCTAATTGCAAAATTCTTGTCGAACTACACTAAACCGATTTTTCTATCATTTCTATACCCGATATCCATATTTGAAATCTCGAGATTTTCATGACAACCGAGAGTCGCCAATAAGTTGAAGATGTACACTGTAACTCGAGATAAATCGATCACGGATCAATTGCACTAAAAATTCCTAAAAGCTACCCAGTAGGTTAGGTCCCACTTAAATCGCGTCCGATTAAAATTAACCGCGAAATTGAACCCGATTTCAGAAATTGAAAGTTTTGTCATGTCACGATTCATTTTAGGAACGTCGACTCATCTTCCAAAGAATTTTCAAAGAGTTCGAGATTTTTACAGAAAATCAATTCGGACGATTCGGAAATTACCATTAATTCGAACGGGCCGAATTGAAGGGAGATTTTGGCTTCTATACCGAGCTACTTGGCGAAGGGGACTTGCAGAAATTGTATGAGTTTTTTCCTTGGCAAATTTGGACGTCAATTTGGGGGAAATTGTGAAGAAATTGAGGCCTAAGATTGTGAAATTCAGAACCTAGGATGGGGGTGCAACATTTGCATCAAATTGGAGTAATTTGTGGAATTTATTTGTTGGAAAGTATTAGGAGACAAGATGATTAATGGAGTGGCTAAGGTTTGTGGACTTTTTTCTTTTTCTTCGGCTTCCCCGGCGAGTCTCACCGACTCCATCTCCCCGGCACCTCTCTCATTCTTATCTCTTCTATTTCTACTTTCCTTTATTCTCTTTTTTTTCCTTGGAGCAAAACCGAAGTAGCTTCATCGTCTCTCCTCTCTCTCTCTCTCTCTCTCTGCCACCTTGCTGTTTCACTTTCACGCTCCCAGCTCCACCGAATTCCCCATCATTCTCCTCCGTGCAGCTGCCCGTTCGTCCGTGTCTCTCCCTCTGCCAACCTCCACCATCAATTGTTCCCTTTAGCAGCTCGCCTCTCTCCACCAGCATCTTCGGCCCACTTGCACGTGAGCCCATCTCCGCATCTTCAGCCTCCACCGAAGCAGCTTCTGCTTTCCTGCTGCCAGGCGTCCCCAGCAGAGTCCACTTTCCTTGAGCAAAATTCCAGGTGTTGACTCCGCTGCCTCAAAGCCACTCCACCGGTTCTTTCGTTCGGTCGCTGCTTCTTCGTCCGCTTCTCCAGGCGTTGACGTCAGCCGCTCCATTCAGCCCACGATTCCACCGAATTTCCTGCAGCTGTCTTCACACCCACAAGCCCAGCGAAGCCTGCACATTCGGCCCAAGCCCAGTTCAGTTTTTCAGCAACCCAGCCCACTCGGAGCAAGCTCAGCCCATGAACTTCAGTCCCTCGGGCCCTTGCTGCTTCTCTCGCCAGGCCCATTTCAGCCAAGTTTTAGCCCAACAGCTTCTTCAAAACAGTTCAGCCCATCTTGAAGCCCGTGGAGCAAGCCCATCTCCGTCCAGCCCAAATCAAGCCCAGCACTTGCTGTGGGCTTGCAAGGCTTTTCGGCCCGGCCAAGTGCCCATCGACGCCGCTTTAACAATTTCACATAAAAAGTTTGTGTATCTACTCCTCTAATTTTTTTTTCTTTTACATTTCTTTTTTTCTCACATTAGTCGTGTAGTAAAAGGTCACAAAATTAACAGTGGGTATACAAACATCAAACGAGCATAAAAACGTCCTAAAATCACAATGACAATAACAAAAAAGTACTCTTACACGGATTACAGTCTCTCTTAATCTTAACCAAACGTTCGTAAAAAAAAGACCAAATGACCTTGACTTCTACGATAAGAATACATACATGAATCTTATTTTTCACTACAACATTTGGCATATTTTGTGAATTCTTGGATTCTTGTGCCATGCTCACGAATGACACTTCTACCTGCGACAAGGGAAGGATCAAAAAGGAAAAAGCTGTCGTTACATTAAAAGGGAATTGGATAAGAAATAAAAACTAGAAGAATTAGCAAGAAATCAATAAATACTCAATTAGCCTTCTCATAATTGCGTATTACCAAGATACATGACATCTTTCTCACCATTGCCATGTTGATAGTGACAAAAGGAATGCACTCTAATCAAATAAGAGATTTACCAAAAAATTAGTAAAAGAAAATTTTCGGTAGATCAGTACCCAAACAAAGGTACAATTCTACCCACTCGTGGGCAGCGTAGTTGATTAAGATCTCTCCTCCAATGAAGGAGGTCAAGGGTTCGAAACCCTATGTTGTTAGCGATTAAAGCAGGAGGTCCCGGCGCTGGGTTGCTGGGCCAGTTTCCCCCGAGGTATAGTCGCTATTGGGCCTCCACCGCAAAGGCTCGTGAGATCCCAAATCGGCGTAAACCAACAAGAGCAAGCTCCGGCGGATCCTTGATCACCAAAAAAAAAAAAAAAACAAAACAAAGGTACAATTCTAATCACTCTACTTGAAGGGAGCTCCCTCCCCCATCCTTTTTCTTTTCTTTTCTTTTGTGGATGATTAATTTGATGGGCACTGATCGTATTTATAGCTTGAGAATTAGTGGTAATCGAAATAGTGTCGTTAACCTATGCGCTTACATTTCATCATGTTGGACCGTATGGCAGCCTAGTCATGACCCAAAAAAGTGTCAAATTACTGGCCAATAATGCACTGACAATATTTGGCTGGGTTTTAATTCATGTCAATTCTTCTAAGTAAATGCTTTCTAAGTTAATGAATATATGCCGTATTTATAGCTTGAGAATCACTAGTTATTTGAATTAAAATAGGGTCACTTTCCTATGCGTTCACATTCTATTCGTTGGACCAAAAGCTAGCCTAATTGTGACTCATAAAGGGATAAATTAGTTGCTGGTTATGTAATGTCAATATTTGGTTAGGTTTTAATTCATATCGATCCGTATGCGCAAATTCTTTCTAAGTTAATAAAAATGTGCAAGTGACAATTGATTCCGTTAGATTGTGGGTTTGCATTTTAATAGTCGTGATTGATGCAAGTGCCAAGAAATTCACTCCATTCCAAATTTGACTTATAATAGGCATAAAAAATGCCATGCCTCTCTCCTTGCAAGGCCAAGCCACCAAGGCCATCCTAGATTCGTGGACTCTTACCCTCCCTGTACTAACGCAGCACCCAAATCGATTCTGCTGGCTGGAACACTCCTCAGGATCCATCTTGGTTGCTTCTGCTTGGGAAGCCATTTGTCTAAAGAAATGATCGGTCCCGTGGTCCTCCTTCTTTTGGAACAAAACTATCTCCCCTAGGCATCGGTTCCATCTCTGGCTCATCACCAGAAATCGGTTACCTACTTAGGTTCTCTCACTTTCCTATGGTATGATTGCTGGTGGGCTTGTGCTTTTTGTAACTTAAGGCCAAATTCTATTGATCATCAGTTTTTTGGCTGCCATATTACTGCTGGTCTTGCTATGTTTTGGGCTACAAGATGTAATCTCCCTTAGCAAAATAGGTTGTGGATGGAAAATTTACAATGGGCCATCAAATCTCTCTCCGGCAATGAGTTCATGCATTATATTGCATGGTTTGCCTTTAGGGCCCTTTGTCATGTAATTTGGAAGGTGAGGAACAACATCCTCTTCAGGAGCCAAGCTCTGTTTGTGCTTGCGCTGCAAATGCATCTTGTCAAAGCTATTAAGGACAAGGCTATTACGTTTAGCAATGTGGTAGACACGCCAAGAAATAGGAGGATTCAAAGAAGCTGGGGACTTGATCCCCTTATTTTCTCTTCCGAGGTGTCATATCTTTCTTTGTAGAGTTTGTTTGAGGGTTGCCATAGTTTTGGCTTTCCCGCTTTTATTCTACTCTCGACACCCTTCCACTCCTTATGACTTGTTTGTCACTATGAGTGCAAGTTTTGTTGGTGCCAAGATTTTTTTGTTGTAAAGTTCCTTTGGTTAAAAGTCAATACTATCCTTACCTTACCCACAAAAAAAAGTAAAAAAAAAAAAAAAAATTGCCATGCGTCGATCTATCACCGTCGATTGTTGTTATTCTAAATTACAAAATGCAAGTTAAACTAACAAGAAAGCTTAGCGTCGAATGTCAAAAAATGCAATGTGTGGATGGGGTGAACTGCCTAAACAAGAATTTTTCAACAACAAATAATAGAGGATCAGTGGACTACTGAAATTCCATGCTCAGCCAGTGATCGACAATCATAACCTCCAATTTGATAAATTAGCACAATATAGTGATTTTAACTTTTTTTACTTTAAAGATTTTTCATGTGAATACTTTGTGTATCTACTTCTCTAATTTTTTTTTTCTCTTTTACATTTCTCGTTCATCACACAAGTTTGTTATAAAAAGTCACATAGTTAGCAATGGATATACAAACATCAAACAAGCATAAAAACGTCATGAATTACATAATCACAATGTTGGTAATAAAAAGTTACTCTTCCCCTAATTGCAATCTCTCTTAATCTCAAACAAACATTTGTAAAAGAAGACCAAATGACCTTAACTTTTACAATAAGAATTGGGGATAAGAATGCTTCAAGTGCCAAAAGTTGCCACAAATGGACACTTAAGTGCCAAAAGTTACGAAAGTGACACCTAAGTGCCTCTTTGTAAGAAAAGTGGGACACCTGAGTGCCACCTCCGGCGAAGGCAGCTGGAAATCATACGTGGCAATTAAATATGATTATTTCTCGTCGAGGTGGCTCGCCAGAGAGCTGAGTCAGCTCTAATTCACCCAAAACGACGTCATCTCCTCAGGTTGGCCAAAATAAAGCCCTTAAATCAACCAAAACGACATCGTCTCCCCCATTACCCCAAATCTAAAACCCTAAATCAAGCAAATTGCCATTGAAGCGTTGGAGCCCTAATCCCGAACCCTAACTCGATTTGCCCCAAATTCTACGGTTGGATATTAGGAATGGAGAGCAAGACTTTCAGCAGCGGCTCAAATTTCTCTTGCCGAAGCGAAGGAGAAGGCGAGCGTTTCTGTTTTTGTGGGTTACCAAGTCCAAGAAGAACATCGTGGACTCAAAGGAATCCTGGGAGAAGATTCTATGGATGTGCCCAATACAAAGAAGGGTCGAAGTGCAAATATTTCGAATGGGTTAATGCGAAATTCTCTCACCGAGCCACAGAGGTGATATTGGACCTACTTGATGGATGTCATCAACCTCCATCTACACCTGTGGGCGACTTAGATGAGGTTGATTCAATGCAAACTCAAGCATCTTCTGCTAACCATTTGAAGAATGAAGTTTCAAAGACGAATATTAAACGGAAGTGTTACCGAGCGTTTATTATGTTGTTGTTTTTTTTTGTTTATCCTACTTTATAATGAAATGTAAAGTATTGGAAGATGAAAAGAAGTTTCTCCAAGTTTCTCCGACTGCCATAGTTGTAAATGAGGTCAAGGAAAGGGAATGAATGAATGAGATGTTGTTTGAATGAATGAGATGCTATTTGTACTATATTTTTGCTTATTCTCGAATATAAATCGGTGATGATGGAATATATATTGGGTGGATGTGTTGTGGTGACTTCTTTCCTTCAACTGAATGTAAACCAGTAGCAATGAATCAAATGGAGTTGGCATAAGTTGAACATACGTATATATAAACCGGAGCTTCTACGGTTTCTTTTGCAAATCACCATTTACATAGGACAAACATGAGTGATTACTCGAGTGCTATAAGTTGTATATAGTGATCACTTAAGTGCTAGTCGTGATTAAAAAAAAGTCATTTAAGTGTAAAATTAGTATTAACAGTGATCACTTAAGTGCTATTTGTGATTAAAAGTGAACACTTAAGTGTTGGGTTTTTTAGAATGTGATCAGTTAAGTGTCAATTTTGTTTGTACGTTTCATTTATAAACTGCACCAGCCATCAGCTGTTATCAGCCACCACGACCGCCCACCACTGGCCACCATCGGCCTCCAGCCATCACCACCAGCCACATCAAGCATCCCAAGCATCCACTTGAGCCACCACTATGCTGCTGGTATTCTGCAGTGCAGAAGTTCCTAGTGCCTTACACCAGCTTGCACCAACACTACCTGGTGCAAGATGTGCATATAGCACACTTACATCTTGCACCAAGTGCAGCACAAACCCCCAACCCCCCAACCCCTATAATAGACCCACTAGCCTATCAGTAGGCATCAGCACCAACATCTCAGCTACCACACCAGCACGTAGCCACCACCATAGACCCACCATTAGCAGCCACTGTTGGTGGTGGGTCGTGGATCTATTGCAAAAGGGGTTCATGCAAACTATACTAGCTGCAGCAAAAGGCCCAAACCCAATCCACATAGTGGACCCACCACCATCAGGCTTCACCAACCGCCACCACCAGCCACACAAGCACCCCAGTCACCACCACAAATCCACCACCAAAAGCAAAAAGCAGTAAGTAAAAGTAAAAACAAAATACAAAAAATGAAAAAGGCACCAAAGATGACAAGCAACAAGATCGTTTCATTGATATTGAAATGAAGTCTCACAAAGTCGATGACAAACTATTTAAAAGAAAACATCCACAGTAAAACAATTGACTCCTCAGCCTCACAAACCATATCCCATCCCATTTCATTAATCAATAGGCACAATGCCTCATGTTCGTGCTCCTTTCACTTAATTCATAATCCTTGTGCTTTTTCTAACTGGACGTGAGGTTTCTTCTTCAACTGTCTCGGGATGCATTGATTCTGATGGAGGTGCAATTGTCCTAGACTGAACAGATTGAGAAGAAGCTGGAGCTGCAACTGTCGTAGGCCGAACTAATTCAGATAGACCTGTAACTGGGTTCTTCTTACTCTTCTTTCTTGTTGGCGCAGCCAATGTCTTCTTCTTCTTTGTTGGCGCAACCATTGATTCTTGAGTTGGGCCTTGAGAGATAAGAACCTCTGAACTTCTCCCAGGCTTCAAAAAGAAAACTCAATTATTAACAAAAGTTTGCACCATAAATTAAATTAAATACAGCCTAATAAGCTTATAAAACTTACATTAAGAATAACTGTTCCAGAACGTTCATCTGTATAAAGCTCATAACCATACTGTTTTAGCCTCTTTCCAAGAGCTCCTCTTGTTCGAAGGGGGACGTCAGTTTCAGGTACTTGTGATTGGTCAGCCCTTCTTCTCACATGTGATTTCTTGGGCTCTTGTTGTAGCTGTTCAGCTACAGCAGGGGCTTCTTCTGGGCATTCAAACGCTAGACGTCTTATAGATGGCCTTCTTGTAGGCGACTCATGATTTGGCTTTCTTTTGGTTGTTTTTCTATTTAGCCCTTCAGCTTCAATGACACCTTCTGTTGGCTTTTGTGGTGGCCCTTGTGATGACCCTTCTAGTGGCCTTTGTGATGACCTTGGTGATGGATTTTATGGTGACCCTTCAGTTAGGCCCTCTATTGACAGCTGAGCTCTAGCTTGCCTTCTTCGAACCTGAGAAAAAGGCAAAGGACATGATAAATATAACATCGGGCCATTGTAAAGGAAAACTAAATACAAATTATTTAAGTTACCGGGTATTTTTTTTCTTTGCTTCTGCTGAAGAACGGTCGACTTAACTGGCCCTCTAGTTGCTTCGGCCAATTCTTGAGTTGGCTGTCTACCTGGCCTTGTTTGAACAGACCCTTCAGTTTCAGGTACAGCATGGGCTTCGACCAATTCTTCACGTGTCATTCTCCTGACCTGACAATGACAAAAACATTATGTCAATTAGCTGTACATATCTGTTTATACAAACCATAAAACAACATAAACACAATTGTCATGACTTACTGGGTTTATTGTTGTCGACTGAAGAACAGACGACTCACTTCGCATTTCTGTTTGTCCTTCTCCAATTGTCCCTTCACTAGGCCCTTCGACTGGCCTCAACTGTTCCTGCTGCTTCCTTAATTGACAGCCTTTAGTATTGTGCCCTGCTATGTGGCAAAAAGAGTACTTCATCTTTACACCTATGAAAACAGATATGATTTCTCCACTTAATCAAATCTATTTTTCCTGTGAAAACACATATAGAATTTCATTAAGGCAAGCTTGATGTAAAATTATAGGGTGAAAGTTCTGTTTGTCATCCAGCCAAGAGGAGAAATCATACCCTAATCTATAATGTTTGGCCATTAATATATTGTGTCAAGAGGTCATTACACAATCCAAGCCCTAAATTTATCCATTGCACAGTAGACTAATACTACATGTCAAAAGAGCTAATAGTTTATAAACTTTAAAAGAAGGTACTTACATGTGGTTTCAAATTTGTCCCTTGTAGGTAAATGAACTTATATAATGTATCAAAACAAATTTTGCACTCCTCAATGTTCCCTGTATATATGTCGACTATTTGATTAGAAACAACAATCAGGAAAGAAGACTAAAAGAACGAAAAGATCATAATCAAAGGAACAAAAGCAGATTGATAGCAAAGTTGCGTGCTCTTTGCAGAGCACTTAAGGGCCATTATTCCAGCCACCCGATTCAATAACTTTTCACTCAAACACACTAGTTCCTAGTTCCACATTAGTCAATATTTCGTCTCATTCGAGCCTCGACTGCAGAAATCATCGACCGAGGCGAGCATTTCCACACAAGGGAGTAGCCAAACAAAGCGCGCACATTTCAACAGCATTTCCATCGGAGCCTTAATAAAATAATCGAGCCCTAATAAAATAATCGAGCGAGCCCTAATAAAACAATCGAGCTCTAATTTCATCACAAGGGAGGGGGAGAAGGGGCCCAACCTGGAG
The DNA here is from genome assembly GCA_014182575.1 of Eucalyptus decipiens. NCBI lineage: Eukaryota > Viridiplantae > Streptophyta > Magnoliopsida > Myrtales > Myrtaceae > Eucalyptus > Eucalyptus decipiens. The sequence goes on along the minus strand of CM024613.1, from coordinate 3,299,886 downwards.
GAGCGACGATGATGAGCGGGAATGACGACCAACGATGCTGAGTGGCGATGACAACCAACAACGGCGACCGATCTAATGTGAACGCAGATGGGAAGGAACGGCGACGGCCAGGTGTGCTTAAGCCAAAATGACCTAAACGACGTCGTTTAACACCAACGAAAAACGACGTCGTTTAGGCCAGCTCACTCAGTGTGGATGGATGACATCGTTTTGTTGTCCACGTGGGTTTTTTTACTTTAAACGTTTGCCACCTCGGTAAAGAAGTCGTCAGAAAATGCCACGTATGCAATTTGGCTGGATTTTGGTCGGATTGGCACTCAAGTGATCTATTTTGCTCCGATTTTGGCACTTAAGTGTACCTTTCGTAATTTTTGGCACTTAAGTGTCCCTTTGTGCCAATTTTTGACACTCCAGGGGTCTGCGTTCCATAAGAATTGATACAAGAATCTTATTTATCACAACAACATTTGGCATATCTTGTGAATTCTTCGATCCTGCCACGTACATGAAGGACACTTCTACCTACGACGTGGGAAGGAACAAAAATGAAAAAGCTGTCGTTACAAAGAAAGGGAATTGGATAAGATATAATAACCGGAGGAATTAGCAAGAAAATCAATGGATGCTCAATTAGCCTTCTTAGGATTGCATATTACTGAGATACATCGCATGACATCTTTTCATCATTGCCATGTATATCGACAAAAGGAATGAACTCTCATCGGATTAATGGTTTACCATAAAATTAGCAAAGCAAAATTTGTTGTCAAAGAAATTTTCTAGTTGGTCATTGCCCAAACAAAGGTACATCTCCAATCATTCTACTTGAATGGAGCCCCCTCCTTCTTCTTTTCTTTTTTCTTTTTTGCTTTTGCGAATGATCAATTTGATGAGCATCTATAATATTCGTAACCTATATTTGATTCTAAGCAAGACCTTAAAAGGCTTTGACCACCAGGAAAGTCTGGGTAGAGGCCGGGAACCGGACCTCGAAAAAATATTCCGGCCCCGATGGTCACCCCGTCCAACCCCGAAAGGGGTAAGGGGGCCACCTTGGAGGGCACGATGCTGATCCTGGGTAACCATTCCCAGCAAGGTACACCCAATGAAAAGGCCCGGCTAGGAGACCAACCGGGGTGGATGGACGGAGAATCAATGGTTATCTAAATCGAAATAGTATCACTGATCAATGCGCTTAATTTCATCACACTGGATCATATGGCAACCTAATCATGACTCAAAAAGTGTTGATTTACTTGCCAATCATGCAATTTCAAAATTTGGCCTGGTTTTAATTCATGTTGATCCTTCTAGTAAATACTTTCTAAGTTAGTGAATACGTGCCATATTTATAGCTTAAGAATCACTAGTTACTTAAATCAAAATGGTGTCACTGAGCTATGCACTTACATTTATTACGTTGGTTCAAAGGCTAGCATTAATTGTGAGTTATAAAGGGTTAGATTAGTTGCTAGTTTTGCCATGTCAATATTTGGTTAGGTTTTAATTCATGTGATCCATCTGACTAAATGCTTTCTAAGTTAGTAAATATGTCCAAATAATGATTGATTCCGTTAGATGTTAGAATCGCATTCTAATATTTGTAAATGATGCAAGTGCCAAGAAACTCACTCCATTCCTAATTCTACATATAATAGGCATAATAAATGCTATGCCTTGATCTATCACCATCGATTGTTGTTATTCTAAATTCCAAAATGCAAATTAAACTAACAAGAAAGCTTTGTGTCGAATCTCAAAAAGTGCAATGTATGGATGGGGTGAACTGCCTAAATAAAAAAAAATTTCAATGGCAAATAACCAAAGCTAGAGGATTAATGGACTACTCAAATTCCATGCTCAGCTAGTCATTGACAATCATAACCTCCAATTTGATAAATTAGCACAATTTTTAATGATGATTTACTTATTTCATAAATGAATTCTTTTTACTCCTCTAATATTGTATTGATCTTTATACTCATTCTAAAGAGATTATTATGACTTGAGAAGTTTATCCTACCCAGCAAAATAAGCAAAGAAAGATACTATCATTCTAAAGGGATTACCTAATGCGGCATAGTGATTTTTGCTTTTTTAACTTTAGAGATTTTTCACGTAAATAGTTTGTGCATTTACTTTTAAATTTTTTTCTCTTTTATGTTTCTCATTCATTACACAAGTCTACCGTAAAAAGTCACATAGTTAATAGTGGGTATACAAACATCGCATAAGCGTAAAAACAACCCGGAATGCATCATCACACTATTGGTAACAAAAAGTTACTTTTGCCTGAATTACAATCTCTTAATCTTAATTTAATGTTCTTAAAAGAAGACCAAATGACCTTAACTTCTATGATAAGAATCGATACAAGAGTCTCATTTATCAATATAACATTTGGCATATCTTGTGATTCTTCAATCCTTGTGCCATGTACACGAAAGACACTTTTACCTGTGATGAGGAAGGGAACAAAAGGGCAAAAGCCGTTGTTACAATAAAAAGGAATTGGATAAGAAATAAGAAATTGAGGAATTAGCAAGAAAATCAATAAATACTCAATTAGCCTTCTCAAAATGCATATCAACGAGGTACATCACATGACATCTTTTCACCATTACCATGTTGATATTGACAAAAGGAATGAACTCTGATCGGATCAGTGATTCACCAAAAAATTAGCAAAACAAAATTTGTTGTCAAAGAAATTTTTTGGTAGATCACTGCCCAAACAGAGGTACATCTCTAATCCTTCCGGTTGAATGGAGCCCCCTTCCCCCCTCCCTTTTTTTCCTTTGGCTTTTGTGAATGATCAAATTGATGGGCATCCATCATATTTATAGCCTGAGAATCAGTGGTTACCTAAATTGGAATAGTGTCGCTAACCTAATGCTTTTACATTTTATCACATTGGATCATATGGCAGCCTAATCATGACTAAAAAATGTTGGATTACTTGCCAATCGTAAAATTTCAATATTTAGCTGGGTTTTAATTCATGTCGATCCTTCTGAGTAAATTCTTTCTAAGTTAGTGAATACATACCATATTTATAGATTGGCCTCACTGGTTACCTGAATCAATAGTGTTGCTGACCTATGCGCTTGAATTTTATCACGTTGGACCAAATGCTAGCCTAATCATGACTTATAAAAGTTAGATTAATTGTTAGTCATGCAATGTCAACATTTGGTTAGGTTCTAATTTATGTCGATCCTTTTGAGTAAATGCTTTCTAAGTTACTAAATATGTGCAAGTAATGATTTCTTTAGATGTTAGATTTGCATTTTAATAGTTAAACTAACAAGAAAATTTAGCGTCAAATGTCAAAAAATGCAATGTATGGATAGGGTGAACTACCTAAACAAGAATTTTTCAACGGTGAATAACCAAAGCTAGAGGATCGATGTAACCGCCCGAATTCCTTACTCGGCCGATGATTGACGACCATAACCTCCAATTGGATAAATTAGCATAATTTCTTAAGGATATTTTACATTTTTCATAAATTAGTTCTTTCTACTCTACTAATACCGTACTAATGTTTATACTCATTCTAAAGAGATTATTATGACTTAAGAAGTTTGTCTTTTCCAACAAAATAAGCAAACAAATATACCATAGTTCTAAGGAGATTGCCTAATGCGGCATAGTGATTTTTGCTTTTTTGACTTTAAGAAATTTTCTAATAAAAAGTTTGTGTACCTACTTTTGTAATATCTCTTAATCTTCACCAAACGTTTGTAAAAGAAGACCAAATGACCTTAGCTTCTATAGGCTTACAAAAACTCCTAAAGTTTAAAGAGATCTTCAACAAACCAATTAGCTCTTTGGGAATTGGAATCACAAGAGCATCTCCCTTCTTGTTAGTTGCAAATTGAAAAAAAAAAAAAAAACATAATTAGAAGCGGGCACTAACATGATACAAATATCAACAAATAGAGAAATATCGTAAAATGCAGATTCACAATTATGGTAGTGAAAGACTGCTCTTGCTTAAATTACAATCTCTCTTGATCTTCACCAAATGATTGTAAAAAAGACACAAATGAACTTAACTTCTACTGTAGAATTTAATACAATAATCTCATTTATCCACCGCAAAATCAGCATATCTTGTGGATTTTCCGAGCCTCATGCCACGTACATGTTGGCCACTTGCACCTGCAATAATGGGAGGAACATAAAGGAAAAAATTTGTCACTACCACGAAAGGGATATGGATAAGAAATGGAAGAACTTGAGGAAATAGCAGGAAAATCAATAAATACTTAATTAGCATTATCTCTAATTGCAGATTACTAATGTGGATCGCACAACATCTTTTCACACTTCCATGTCGATACTAACAAAAGGAACGAACTATCATCGAATTACTAATTTACCCAAAGACAAGAAAAGCAAAAAATTGCTGTCAGAATAAATATTCTGGTATACTTGAATGGAGCATTTTCCTTTTGCTATTATAAATGATCAATTTAATGGGTATCGACCATATTCATAACCTGTGAATCACTCAATGACTGAATAAGAGTAGTGTTGTCAAACTGTGTGCTTACATTTTTTCATGTCAAACAATATGTCAGCCTAGTCATGGCTCATAAAGGGTTGGATTAGTTTCCAACCATGCAATATCAATATTTGGTTGGATTTTAATTCATGTCAATCCTCCTAAGTAAATGCTTTCTAATTTAGTAAATATATGCAAGAATTCATCAACTTCTATAGTTAGATTCGCATTTTATTAGTTGTGAGTGATGTAAGTGTGAAGAAACTTGCTACATTCCAAATTTGACATGTAATAGGCATGAAAAAGGGGCATGGTATATCATCCTCGATTTTATTGTTCTCAAATCCAAACTGCAAACAAGACCAATAAGAAAGTTTAGCTCAATCTTGATCAAATGTCAATCGAGGACTATCGGACAACCCATATTCCTTGCTCAGCCAGAGTTTGAGGACCATAACCTTCACTTTGACAAGATCGCACAAGTTTTAATGATAATTTACTGATTTTATAAATTTATTCTTTCTAATTCTACTAATATGTATTTTTCTTTATACTCATCATAAATAGATCATTACAACCTGAGAAGTTTATCATAAATAGCAAAATAAGCACACGGAGATTTTATCATTCTGTAAGAAAATTTCTCGACTATCTAGTTAGCACCAAAACATCCATTCAAAAGTATGGTGTTCAATGAATATGCAAGTAATCATCAATTTAGTTTATGTTACGTCCGCACTTAATAAGTTGCAAGTAAGTACGAAGAAAGTCACTTTCATACTAAGTAAAGCTAGCCTCAACCTCAAGCTCTTACTAAAGTAAGAAACTGAATATCCATTAGTGAAACTATTGACAGAAAATTTCAGAAAAACATCGTCACGTCATGGGGATAATCCATTGAATAATAAATGACAAAGATTTATCTTTGCTAAAAAAGGATAGTGACATAGAGAGTGTCTTTATGGTTGAATATCACGTTCTAAATTTTTTATATTCAATTCTAAACTTTCAATATTTTGCTCGAAGTCCTTTCCCAAAAAAATTATGGGATTAGGTTATGTGGTTGCTACCGCTACTAACTTGCTATCAAATTTACATAATGGCCCGTCCCCATTAGCAATCTCTCTCTTATAAGAGGCACAAGGTCTGAGATCTAAGGCAGTTCTCGACCTTTCGGAGGCCACGATGGCCTTAAGTTTAAGGTGACGGACCTTAGAGAGAGACGAGAACATTGTGATATTGGTAAGAGAAAACTGATGGAATGAGAAGTAATTTGAAGCCCCAAATTCCCGCATCAAGAACAAAAATTGACCCTCGATCAATTGCACTTTACAAACTTCGCCTATAGATAAATTGACGATAAAGGAAGTACTATTGATTGTATGAATTTCAAACTGAGCAAAGTACCAAGAAAGAAGAGCGAAACCAACCAGCTCTTTGAAACATGAACCCAATAGATCGACCAGCTGAAGAAACTTAATTTCTTCTTGGTTTATTACTTGGTTCCGCTTGCCAGCTGCTCAAACAAAGTATTTGAAGACAGAAATAGATCGAACTGATACGGTATCTGTGCTACTTAAATTCCTACTTTCATATGAAAACTGGAAACTCTTCTGCCCCCAAGTCGGGGTGGAATGGAACAGCAGTTTAGCTATCTTATAACTGGGCTGAACATGGAGCCCAAATGGCGATCCAAGCCCTGTGTTTCGGCTTGATTCCCTGCAGAACGAAGGATGTCTCATTGTTACTTGATCATCCTGAAGAAGTTCATGAAGGAAACTGATAAATTGATCAACGAAGTGGCAAAAAGTTTCAAATTTATCATGTATACTCTATTGAAAAAGTCTTGATAATTCAATAACATACTTATCGTTAAGATAATTGAGGCGGTGCTGATATATACGACATGCATACAGCAAGAAGTTCTGTAAATGGACCTAAAACCTAGTAGGAACAAGAAACTCTATTTTCTCTCTTCTTCACAATGTTCACACGTTGATTGTCAAGCTCAAGCCAAATTCTTCACGTACTGGTTAGTGTTATCATGTATTGTTTTTTAGGTATATAAGTGCATGAATACAATCGGCTTTATCTTCTTTTCTATTTCGTAAAACAATGTGACAATCAGTTTCGTTTGACACAAAATAGCTAGACCGACTCAGTCAATCCGCATCTAAGGTCGGAAGAATTCATCAGGAAAAACTTTTCTCCCGCTATAGCCTCCCAAGATTGAACCGGGTAGCTAAAATACCCCATATTTCTAGGAGCAACTTCTCAGCAACGGGTACTTTTTCTTTCATCTCTCTCATAGGCATGATTGAATGTAGGGAGTTCCCATAATTGCAGCACACCCTTTGGTTCCCGGCTTCATGTTAATCCATCATATGTGTTTGGGACATTGTCTGGGACATTGAAAGTACGATTCTGATAGATCTCTGGACCATGTTGTCCCCCCAATCTCTGTACAAACTAAAGATAATACTCCTAGAGGGATGTTGGAATATCATCTTCACTTTCATAATTTCACTAAACAATCTAGACCCACAAAATTGATAGCCATAAAAATAAAATAAAAACCGATAGCATGTTAATGTCATCCTCATCATGCCAAAATAAAAATATATTGTTGTTCTTCTAACTCGACCGTCAACTTCCATTACAATTTAAAATACGATACGATTCAATAGTGAGAAAAGTCTTACAAGTAAATAAGAGAATGACGCTATAGATTACTTTTTTTTTTTTTCTCCCATATGCCTGGACAAATTTCTTAGTCATGTTTTCTTTGTGCAAATGCATGGAAATGTGGTTGATCGCTACCAGAAAACATGAAATCTATTGTCAGCTCCGGCCGGGCTAGCTTATATATATAATATACATATGCGCATGACTTAACTGCTCTTGCTTATGTGTTCCTAAAGCGACAGTCACCAAAATCAAATTTGGTTTGAATTTGGGCACTAGTTTTATATTTGTAGCCCCGCATGCGATCCTGCGTAGTTAGCATCTTAATCCAAGTTTTCTTAAGGGCGATTCCACCTCACACTTGCACTATTATATTTGCACCAGCAAAAGTTAAGACCTTCTCTCTCTGAGACTACAGCTAGATTTCCTTTTCTTAATCAACAGCGATGCCGCAACGAAGGTTTCGTCTCATATTAGGTAAGAATGGAACCTTGAGCTATATACCCACAACCGCATCACGCGATTGTCGTAGCGATCATACTTCGCCGTCCTCTTCCTGGTGTGCAAAGAATATGTTCAAATTTATTCCAGATTCCATGACATGACACGAATAGAAAAATAACTGCAGTAGGGAATTTGGAAAAAAAAGGTGGCAATTTCCGTGATTGTTAACTTCTGTTCCTCTTTATTGTTGAGCAAAAGTTAAACAAACCAAAGGACTGCCCTAGAAGATTTTTACTTCGAGAAAGTAAATCGAAGCATCCACGATACTGTCTGTAAGGAGGGCTGGAATTGGGCTTCCTCATCATACACTCATACATAAACAACGAAGATTAGAGATGCTGGCTTTTTATAAGTTTTATCTGTCAGCAAAATGGTGGTTAAAAAAGCCCAAGGTCGAATAAAACGATGGAAATCAAAGCACCGAACCTGCTTGTATGATCCTATATCGACGTGTGCTGCGGATATCTGACAGCACCATAGATGGCAAAGTACGGAGGGGGACATTTTTCTCGGTTAAATTGATTCAGACCCCCAAAAAGAACTATTAGCTAAGTAATGAGATGGGCACCAAGTGGCCCGGTTATCTTGCATCGGCACGATTAGGTTAATATTGTATTATGTAGGTCAGCTTACAGTATTTTTTTTATTTTTTTTACCAAATCCCATCAACTACTGAGTAATCTAAACTTTAGGAAATGATCGGTGTTAATATGATATCCCTGCATGATAAGTTTTTCATTTGACTTATATATAGGTACTCGAACATTTGGCTCGACTAATCCTTATGAAGGTACGTATACAAACTAAGCTCCAACAACTTGTATGAGATTTGTATATGTACATATTGTTACAAAGTACATTCGAATGGTCGGATCAATAGATTTTCATGAAGCTATTTATGCAAATTTCGTTTCCATCACTTTTATAAAATTATTTACAGTCGAGTGGTGACACTATATATATAAGTAAGAAGTAATAAAAAACCATACCATACTTAGATGCATTCTAAGACATGACCGATTATACAGCAATAAGAAAATCCTTAAATATAACTAAAGAGCTTGTTTCTACTTGAACTGGATCATCCATTCTATTCTTCTATTTTTTTCTTTTTTCTTTTTTGTCAAACATCTCTTCTATTTTCAAACGGAAGAATGTGCATGGAAAAGCTCAATATAGTTTCCATTTATAGCAAAAATAAATATCATAAAAAAAAAAAAATCGAGATATATCTAACAAAGATCTTCTGCACCTATCTCCGCAATGTGTGCTCAAAGTGTCACCATAGAAAATTAGTATGCCTTTAACAGATCTAGACTTAGGTAGTAACTAAATAAACACAACAAGTCTATAAGTTAGCTTAAGTATCTTCAGCGTACATTTAAAGAAAGAACTTGTACTTTCTACAAGGCAACATGCTTCTCGAATATATATATTATATCTGCTTCGTTTTGAACATTTTTCTTTAGGTAATGTTTTGCACATGGCTGGTTATGAAAATCATTTGATCATCTTAGATGGCTCTAATCTTGGGCCAGGGTTCGGATCGAAGAGAAAAAACAACACTAGAAGTGAGGCTAACTACTCTGAGAAAATTAGCTACCTTAAATAGTTGATTACTAATTATGTGTACTGTATACTAAACATATCATTTGTCTAAGAGACGTTGTAGATTATCAATGCACGTAATTTATTTTGATGAAACTAGTTATTATCACGCTTTAATTTAGTGTGCAAAAAAAGAGTTATCATCGTCGTGAATCCCTTTTTTTCTTCGCAGAGATCGCGAAAACAAATAGAACGTCGAAGAACTTCACACTGAAACCTGCGCTGCTAAGGCATCGACACAACGCAAAAGCCCACTTATCAAGAAGAATCTTCAAATGTACTTTGTGTAAAAACAATGCGCAAAAAACAGGTATAACCATGCCGAGAAAATCTTATATTATTTCACCTGCACATTCATAAATGAGAGAACATATACCTATATGTGTTTAGAATTTGTGGACAATCTATACATAAAGGAAAACACCATGAAGAGATCATAAAAAATATGTCAACTTGATGAAGAGATCAGAAGGAAGAACCTAACGGGAATAAGCACTGCCCTTTCTTTTTTACGGGGGCTCATTCACTGCATGATGATAAACTAAATTTGAGGATTCAAGCACAGACGATATACACCATGGAATTAATTGTTCTCTAGAGCTTCAATTTGTTCACATTCAAACCCAGTCAATCATACACAGAGGGAAGTAAAAAGGATGAGTCCCACAATGCTCAAGAAGAGAGACTCGGAAACACTACTTCCAAACCGCAAAAGAGAAGATGAAAACGAAGAACGTACAGAAGAAAATGAAACCCAGGAAAGAAAGAAGGAGAAAGAGCTAAAGAGACATCAACACAGAATTAATAATCCGAGCAAACCACGATCATCATCACCATCGTGAACCTCGCGAAATAGATTTCGGTGAAATTGCTGACCTTTTGAGAGGGGATTAAGCATCGTCATCTTCGTCGTCATCGTCCTCTTTCTTCTTCTTGTCAGCTTCTCAAAATGGAGGACGAGGTGCTGAATTATTTCCTGGCCAATTCTCCACCGGCAACTGAACGGACCCCATGTTGTTGAGCGGCAAATTGAAGAAGGGAAGCCCCGAGGACGGATCCGGGTACGAGTTACCCGCGGCGGCCCCACCCGCCGACGGGGGCTGCGAGGCCGGCGGCTGCATATGCAGCTGCTGATCCTCCTCGTCCAGCGGCAACCTCTCGTAGGCGACATTGGTGAAGGAGGCGGCGATGACGATGACCGGCCCGGCCGCGGTCAGCTCCCCAACCACGCTGCCGCCGACCACCTGCCCTTGCCCGCCCGCCAGGAACACTGTGAGGCTCGTGGCCCCCGGGGGCGCCGGCGGCGGGAGGAAGGAACCCGAGAGGACAGGATCTCGAACCGGCCGTGCAGCGTCACCACGGCCCCGGCCGCGGCCGGCTGCCGGAGGCTGACGTTGGTCACCGTGCCGCTCCCGCTGAGGATGCAGACCCCGCGCTGCCGCCGCCGCGCGTACATGGCCACGCACTCGAAGACGTCGCACCCGCTGCCGACCTCGAGGATGTGCGCCCGGAGCGTGTTGGCGCTCTCCCTGGTGATGATGACCGGCGGCTTCGGCTTGTTCTTGGAGCCCGGGGGCCGGCCCCGGGGCCGGCGGGCGACGAGGTCGCCGGGCCCAGGGTTCCCGGCGGGGCCGAGATCGAGGCCGTGGTGGTGGGATCCGTCATCGTGGGGTTCGCCGGAATATTGGTTGTGATTAGGGTTGCTGGCGTCGTCCCCGGAATCGCCGTGACGTTGGAGCTGGAGGTGGTGAGGGAGGAAGCGAGCAGTGCCTAAATCCAGACCAGCCATCATGAGCACGCATCAAAAAGGGGAAGATGAAACAGAAAACAAGGTGGCCAAAAAATAAAATTATAACTATTATTTAGAATTTCTTTGCTGCTTTTTTAATGCTAAGTGAGTGTGGGAAATTAAAAACTAGCACACAGTGCGTGCTTGTTCTTAAAGAAAGTGGAGGTTTTCGGGGACAGCAGTAATCATAAAGAACCCAAGAGAAGAAAGGGAAAGAGAGAGAGAGAGAGAGAGAGAAGGGCTCGGGAACTTGAAATCTTGATTTGAATACACAGGCACAGAGATTATAGAAAAAAAGCTTTAAAAAGGAAAAGAAAAAGGGAGGAGGAGGAGATGAAGAAGATGATATAAAACAGCTGCAAGAAGAAGACGGGAACCGCAAGGATGGAGTAGAGAGGAAGGCGAATGAAGAAGATGGAGCTAGAGAGAGAGAGAGAGAGAGAGAGAGGGGGGGGGGGGGGAAGGGAATAAACAAAGACTCAAAGGGTGTCATATAGCCCCACACCTACGAATTTTTAATACGTGAAGTATATAAAATTCATGCAGCTTAATTGCGCATATATTTATATATGTGTATGTATTATATATCTAATTCTATACTCGCATTTCAAAGTGAAATGATAGACATGATTTAAAAATATATAGCACAATGTAATGAGCAAAAAAAGGTTTCTAGGTTTATTATTTGAAGCCATAAGCTTCAAATTTTGATTGTTTGGTTGATGTGAACTAATATATATTTACGACTATGAGCTCACATCTCTTTCATTGAAAAAAGGGATCTTAGAGATTGGGTTTTATCCTAGGCATGTAACACAAAGGCATTACTAATTTAATGGACCGAAGCTTATTAAACTTTTCCATATGATATATTGTCCATAAAAGATATGGACATCATAATTAATTAAACTATAAAAAAAAACCCAGATGAATGTGTGGACACGGTACAGATGATTGATGCGTTTTTGGAGTAATTAGACTTTTTCTAAGGTGGGACTTAACCATGGTTTAAGCAAAGTTGACCGATTAGTTGGATTGAGACAGAATCCTAGAAAACAGAATATCAGCGATCGATATGATAAGGCAACAAAGCCAATCAAAATATAAAGAATTTTGCCCCCAATTTCAAATGAATTACGCGAAAATTTCATCGTTTCTAAACTTTTGATTGGCTTGATTTAGTAGAACAAGTCGAAACTATAAGCCTCTCCCGGAGAGGGAGACGTGCTCGGCTTGAAATGATCAAGAAACGAGGGAAGAAATTAGGGCAAGTGGGGAAGGGAGGATGGTGCTGCGGCGCGTGGGGCCTGTCTCTCTTGTCCTCTTCCCCCACCCTGGATGGCCTTCTTCTTTCTCCGTCCACCTTTTCGCCGTCAGTGCCACCACCCACCACCACGACGCTACCACTATCACCACCACCACCACCACGGTTCGAAAGCGAGCTCACTGACCAATTAATCCGCTCTCAAAAAAGTGCAAAAATCAATTGGTCCTTCATCTTCTATAAACTAATCCTTCTTCCCCACCTCTCTCTCTCTCTCTCTCTCTCTCTCTCTCTTCTCTCTCTCCATTAACTCGATGGCCGCTTTTGATTCGTAATCATGCATGTTGCTGTACAAATGTCGTTAGGGTTTAAATCGTAAACTATGCAAGAAAACAAGAACGAGAATCGAAAGGAGAAGATATAAGTGCTCTCCCAAGTGCACGAACTTGTTGAAACAGAGGTGCTGCCTCTTCTTTTTCTTTTTTTAAATGACTCATTAGTTACGTCAATGTAAACTAATCTATTTTAATCTCAGGACTCGCTTGATTTATATTTTATTGCATCGTTCTATTAGTTCGTTGTTCGCAAATATAAAAATGAGTTCAGCCTTTGTTGTTTTGATACCAATCTAGTGTCGGTAATTTTCTTCTCTTTTTCTAAAACCTAGACCTCCGAAGGGAACTAACCACGTGTCCGAAGGGAACCCATAGTACGATATCGGTGTAACTTAATAGAAATAGAATGACTATATGATCCCGACTTTGTGATAAGATAAAGTGGCTACATGATACCCAGAAATAAACAAATGATTCATTAATATAATAATTAGTGGTGAAGTTTTTATGGTGGTCGCGAGAATCTATGACTTACTTCGATGGCCATCCATTCCATTATTTTCGAGCAGTTAGAGATGCGAAATGGGTTCCTAGTTAGGGTGATGCCTTTGGATTTTCTATGTGGAAAGGCAAATGGAGAAGAAAAGGCAATTTTTTAATAATGGGGATGTATAAAAAATTAGAGGAATCTATCGTATCATATGCCAAGATCCCATTCCAATTTCCACTTACTTATGTATGGTATAATTTAGATTAATTATGGTTACCCACTAATCAGGTCAATGTCTTTTAGAAAGGCTGGTTTTTGTTTCCTTTTGACAATACCCTCCAAGAGAGGGGATCAAAATCTCTCTGTTTGCTTTCTTTCCTTTAAAGTACACACGTCTAGCCTCTATTGCCAATATAAGGTTTTTTATTTTTCTTTTTGGGGTCAAGTATTGACGACATAAGTTTAAAGAGCTAGGAGATATATATTAGGTTAGGATACAATTGTGTTGAAAAAAATTGAATGTGTACCCAATTATTCCAAAAGTTTAAATTGGCAGGGCTAGAAGAGCAACATGCATATAAAGTCCATTGACGCAATGGGATACTCTAAACCCTAAGTTTTATGAACAAGCTAGATAGAAGAATAACAATACGGGATTACTTAGGGATGTGCAACAAAATAGCAAGATGGGGAAGTATGATTGAGTTGACGTTCTAAAATCATGTTAAAACGTGTCTATAGGCAAGAAATCTAGCATTAACAATATGGATGAATGTTTTAGTACATATATCACGTCCCAATACCACATGACTCATTGTGCAGACTTCATAATCAATAGCAATGCAAGAATTACAAGAATTGCATTTTTTTTTTTTTTTTTTTTTTTTTTGCATTTGTGATTGGTTTAATCTAAGTGAAATGGCGTAGGCAATAAGGCGCTTTATAGTGTTCAAAGGGTATTGATGATAGTATATGCTAAGAAAGTGGCTTGCTTTTGCCTTAATGTGTGGATTTTGTTACAACTTCTCAACAATAGTTACAGCTTTGCAAGAAACCTTGTAAACATCTTATGTCTACAACCAGCGCAGCTACAACATCTTATACTTGTTTAGGAAGCTGACCGACTGATGCTTCGTGGCGTTTGTAGTAAACGTATATGACGACATGTACAGCTTAGATTGCATAGCTACATGAAAGTCGTACTTGTACAAAATGTACTCATAGTGCTTATCTGCCATTAGGATAAAATGCGCGAAGCCTTGCCTCACCAAGTTGAATATGACAAAGATGTGCATCTTTTTCTTGCTTAGGTGATAAATAGAGTTGACTATGGACCTACCTAATCATCAAAAAACAAAATGATTATACGAGAGAGAGAGATCTGAAGACAATTGAAAACGGCCAATAGGGTGGCGAACCCTGTGGCCGATTTGGAGTCGTTCAACGTTGAATCTACTGTTTCAAAGTCCATTTTTTTTTAACTTTGGCAAAGTACACAGAATAGACAGTGAAAGTTAGGGATGGGAAATTCTTCATGTTCTACTTGTCAAATTCAAAGCCGATGAGCAAGTAACAAGAGGAAAATTTGGGCCATGGAAATCGAGGTCAACCAATGATATTCTAGAGGGTCGAAATTTATTCTGATTCCGTTTATTTTGCAAGAAAATGAGTGATTTGAAAAATGTTTTCCTAAAAATGATTGTTTGTATTAGTTGATGAAAAATGTTTCATTATCAATAATAATTTATGTCTAAATTTTCTCGTGGACAATGATAATATTTTTCGTTGATTTATTTTTGTAAGCAATACAAGTATTCGTTTTTAGGAAAATATGTTTCAAATAATTTTTTTTTGTGAAACAAACATACCCAAATTCTTTTTCCCCTTTTGGCTAGAATAATGTTTGAGGGATAGTTTGGAAATTACAGTGGATTCTTTCAGTGACTTTATACCTTTTTAAGTTATTGTTTTGATTTTAACTCTTCGCGTTTTAATGCTCAAAATTTGTAACTTTAATGTTACCACGCTTGTAACTTTTACACTAAAGAGAAGGGGAAACAAAGAACAAATTTGTAGATCGAAGTAAGGTTCACTATCTTTAATAACTACATGCATGGTATTTTAACATCACACATTACTTAAAAGCCAAAAGCACGAGCCAATACCAATAGCTCAAACTAAACACAAGATGAATCGCCCTCTAAAAATTTAACTTATTGTGAATAATGAATTTTGCATTCACTATTCTAATATACGTGCAATTTTTAGATAATATAGGTCTTCCCACGTGTCTAGTTTTTATATATGCTTCGATTCAACCACCCTTAATTTTGAATAATATGAGATTGTGGAACAATCCACGCACATCCTTTAACATACCAAATTATAACCTTAAGTATTACTTCACGAGGATCTGATTGGAAGATAAGTATGTTTAAATAGAAATGTCTCTTTGAGCCACTTATTTCTATTAGCAATTAATACATAAAACAACCCCCACGTCAAATCGCAATATAAATGAAAAATAACTATGCTTACCTCAAAGCTAAAATTTGATTGATTTGATTAGGAAGTGAATCCTGCATGCACATCTAATCTTCCTTGAGAAGACGTGCGTCGCTCTGATCCAAAGGGTCGGAAGGTGTTTGACTATGTTGCGACTCTCTCTCTCTCTCCTGCCATCAATAAAGACCTGGAGAAGAGCACGAATGGCAAACGTCAAATCAAGCTCTGGATCCACGTAATCCTCGCAAAATATCATCAATGGAAGCCAGATAAATATGCAACATCCAGCATCTGCATGTCGCCTCATTCTTCCTTTTTTTAACCTTCGAATCAATTAATGCACATAAGATATCGAATCGTTTCTTCGACGTGGATTGAATAAGATCTCATCATCAACGTCACGAGTTTAACCACAAGACATTTTCTCCTTACTATTC
Source organism: Eucalyptus decipiens (assembly GCA_014182575.1). NCBI lineage: Eukaryota > Viridiplantae > Streptophyta > Magnoliopsida > Myrtales > Myrtaceae > Eucalyptus > Eucalyptus decipiens. The sequence goes on along the minus strand of CM024613.1, from coordinate 3,283,756 downwards.
CAACCGATAAAAACATGTTGAATTTATTCGCAAGAGATATTTTATTAGCTATATAATACTCGATATCGATAAAGGGCGGCCTGATGGAGATTTATATTTTAATCCTCGTGCTTTGTGTGACCACGAAATGCGCAATCAGATTACTGTTCCCACGTCTAATCACAATTTGGAGAGAGACAACGTTGGTGTTTGTATTATCATGTGTAGGGCCACGTCCTACTGAACTTTACTTTTGTTTCATCTGAGACTTGACTGAGAAAGGATGCACCTAATCCCGCCATGATTGGTCCTTTGTTTCTAACAACATAACTACAACGTCAAGTGCACTAATACGCATATGGAGCGACCCAAATGGATGTCTTGAAGACTTAAAACTCAATTGGCCCTTTTCTTCCTAATTTCAACCATTCTACCCATGAAAAGGACATGAATTTTACTGAACCATATAATGTTTCTGTCAAAATTAGTTAGTATAGTGTGGTGATCACTTCTCAGTTAGTTTATATTTGGTGAACTTTCTCGATTTTCATCGGTCCATAAAACATTTTGAGTAAGAGCTTTTACAATGTCCTCCCTGTATTTTTTTAGCTAGACTGAGTCAAAAGAATAGAAAGTTGCGATTTATGCTATGTTTATAAATCTTCTGTAACTTGGCTGAAATTTAGTCTTATTTCCAATGTGAATTTATTGTATATAACCGACAGAACTTACATTGACACGATTTTAATCGATCCTATCTTGGAGTCGTATAAACCGTATCAAAGGTGCTACGGAAAAACGCTTATGTTTCCGATTGAACTCTCTCAACTCAGCGACATAACTTGAAAACCCATAATTTGAGCTTAGGGAGATAGCTTCCTGGCACACTCGAAAAAGGAGCATTTCCATCTTGGGACAAGAAAAACTTTTATTTATTTTATACGCTAGTATTTGGCACTAATATAAATGAATAAGAAAATATAATGGATGCGCGAGCGTTGTATTGTAATATTCTTGGTGGGGTTAGATAAAGTGCACATCTTTTGTACTTTGGCATAGACTACCTATGCACCGCCTAGCTAAGCACTTTAAGGTGTTTTCTCGAGCTCGTCAAAGGCAAGAAAACCGGATAGCAAATGATATACAGCATGGTCCCAAAGGTTTTTTTTTTTTTTTTTGGTAAAAGCATGGTCCCAAAGGTTAATGTTTGATTGTTACTATAATTATTTCCTTTGGAATTCTCGTTACCTTGTAGACAACAACAAGAACGCATTAATGAAGCGAACCACGCCTCTCTCTCTATTATTGAGAAAATCATATAGCCTAGACAAAATTGGGATGTTGAAGCTTATCCATCTTTTGGAGGGACAGAAAAGTTCAAGAGTTTTGTACTATATATATGTCAACCAATATTGCAAATCGTGCAACATCAATCTAATGTAAAATGGTCTTGTACTTAAATGTTATTGACAAAAAAAATATACTTCGATTTGCAAAAAAGGGAAATGATAATATTTTAGATCACTGAAAAATGATCTTTCATGTGTCGATACTTTGAGAGATTTGAGATGCTCGGTATTAACTAGCGAGCCAATAGTCAATTATGTCGAAACTAAAAAGATGGCAATTCTTCCGTTACAAAAGCATGGTAATAAGTACAAACAGACACGATTATAAACATCGGAGGGAGACGACAAAAGTGGGGGGGCAACAAGAGAGGGGATCACGTGCGGTCTAACAAAGTCAAAACTCAGGGCTTTGAAGAGGCAGGCGTATAGCTGTCGGCCACGAGGCACATTTTCTCTTTGGGAATTGTTCCTCTCTCTCTCTCTCCCCTCCCCTTAAATCCCGGGGGTCTCTCTCTCTCTCTCTCTCTCCAAAATGATATCAGTTAGATGACCAAAAAAATTAAGTTTTTCATCTAAGCTTTCTCGATTGCCTAACATCTATCCTAAGGACGCTCGATAGATTAAGTTGGCTCGTACTTTGGGTAATCAATACTTTAAAAGTTGGAACGGTCGCGTATTGAGCGCACTCATGAGATGTGTAATTAATGAGGATACTTTTTTCTTTTCACTTGTCAAAGATGCTTTTAACAAGAAAGTATGTTGGGCAAATTTGAAAATCGACATGAAAATTATATGTGGCTCTGCTAGAGGCCTATGTTTGCTAGCGAAAGAAGAAGCAAATATTCACTAGTCCGAATTCAAAGTACGACAAAAAGACAAAGAATTTTCGAAAATCGTGGCCGTTCTAAATTCTCCATATATCTCTCAGTTTCTTTGAAATATTACGAAGGGAATATGTCTATGAAAACCCAAGATCTGAACAGCGGGGGGGAAATGCCCTCCGTAGCTCTTGGCAATGCGATATTGGGCTACAGTACCAGGAATTAGCTCGGGCCCTCCGCTACTTCCATCATAGACTTCATTAGTAAAATAATGAAAAACTGATTAGGTTGTCACAAAATTTCCGGGGGGTGGATAACAAATCGAGTTGGCAAATGAAATAATTCAAGCCACAATTTAGAAAGGTAGAAAAATTGAAAACTATTTTTGGTTTTCATTTTCCAAGAGAAGAAAGGTGAAAACACTCTCCGAAATCAAGCGTGCCCACAGTAATTCTCTCTCCAATTGTTTTTATAGCAAAAGGATATTCAGACATGGATATGAATGCTCACTAAAGATACCCTATGTGTATGTATTGCTGCATCAGCTACTGTAACTCTCGCATAGGGTGGAGCCAAAGAAGTACAAAATCTTGTCCTTCCAAAAGTATTCCAAAACCAAAAACAAGTTTCAGACTCTCTCTCTCTCTCTCTCTCTGGTCTTGAGGCAGAGACTGAGAGAGAGAGATCATTACCTGAAGAAAATCCATGGGAGTCATCACCTGCAGGTGCAGGGTCAGAGAGGGTGAAAGTTTACATAAAGGAGAGATGGAGATGTGGGTGTGGCCTTGACTTTGGGGAGGAGGAAGGATGGGGGTGTTGACCAGATCTGTCCTTGGAAAGATCCACCCAATTACTAACCCACAAACAACGTCCCTGTCAATACGTCAAACCAATGCCCCCACAAGTGTAAGAGGAGAGACCTGAAGCGAAGCCAACTTTTTCTGATCGTTGCGTGCGTGCGTGCGCCTCTCTGAAGAACCAGTCAAATTCTCCAATACTTCCACACGGTATATCGAATCACAGGTTAGGATTTCCCAAAAAGCTGACCTCTCTCTCTCTCTCTCACCCTAGAGAGAGAGAATTTATTATGTTCTTGGAGACCCCCCCTTGAGTGATTCTGTCTTGCATGGACCATGTGGAATACATTTGATTGTGCCTTTTCCGTTGATAATTCTTTGGATCCTCATCAGACTAAATAGTTTTCTTTTTCTGTGAAAAATAAGAAAAACCTGTCATTTTAAGACCGATCACAATTGCGCACAAGAAAAATTTACTAGTAACAATCAATATTAATTACAAACAACGACGATAAGAAAATAGTTCATCAAAAATGTTCTTTTGATGCAAGCTGCTAAATTGTTTCGTGTATATTGGGTCTGGACCAGAATTTCAAGCTTCATTTCATGTACGTAAAACTATTTTTGATATCTTGAATTATATGCTGATGGCAAGCTGTAAGAAATGATAAATTTACAAGAAATTTGAAGTCATCTACAATTGCCATGTAGTCTCTTTAAGTAGCTGCGGACTCATGCAAAGGATCATATTGCTGGATACAAAATGAGCTGCTCTTACGTTTAGTTTTTGTCTCCTTTCTCTTGTCTTCCAAGTGCTTAATTTGGATCCGATGTATGACCCTCTTGTTTTGCACCCTTGACGCTTGGTGCGGCTTGCTCGTGAATTTAGATTATTGATTGCTTCCGAGGTAGTCTAATTACATGCCCTTTGTCTGTCTTTTTTTGATGTAACGAAATTGTCCGTGCCCTTTTTCGATGCTCTCGACCATAGGATTCAAAGTCGATGTTATCCCCTGATTGTGACACGTCTTTGGAATGGAGGCTTATAAAGTATTAAAATCCCTTGAATCTACGCGTAAATCCAATCAAATTGATATCAGCGAACTAATCAGAGATTGTCCTTTCTAATCTTTGATTCATAGATCGACATTGTTTCTTCACCTAGTATTCCTCACTAACAACAACGAGAGAGAGTAGTCGTATGCCTCTGCTTCGACACTGTTGTAAGATTTCTAACTTTTATAAAAAAGACGGCTGAGAAATATTTTATCTGTTCTTGAGGAGAATGAAATTAACTTCACTAATTAATTGATTGATTGAACAAAACACTGATTATTTTAACCTACCTTTTTACTTTTAGAGAAGTACGCATGGGGAGTGTCGAGCGTCAAGAAGGCTGTTTAATTTTCTATACTATCTATTACTTTATTTAGAGACATCAATAATATATTCGCTTTGTTTTAAGATAATAACTGTCCTTTATATATCGATTATGCAAAGACTTATTATAGATTTCTTTTTTGACTTATTATAGTTGAATTGCTAAAAAAAATGTTGTTAATCCAAACGTCTAATCATTGGATAATTAGAATTCTGTACATATGACTAATAAAAAACTAGAGACCTACTTGGATCATGCTATATATTCTAAAGTTTAGTTTTCTATTTATACTCCATCTCTTTTTATCCTTAATTAACTCGAGTTTTTGTTTCCTTCTCTTTCTGCTAGTTCTTAATTTATTGTGTACATAAGATATATAATTGACAAGCGTAGCATCCCTTGTAGAAAATGCTTAGAGAATAGTAATAAATGAACGTCTCTTCATGGGTAACATATATTCACATTCAAGAAGCAACGCGGTTCTTTTGTCTATGTTCTTTTTTGCTCATGAACGTGTGGAGAAGACGAGAATGGAAATTGATTTCAACCGGCGTAATTAGGGGACACAATAGGAAACCCTAGAAATGAGAAGGACTAATGGGAATGTGCAGCTGCTGTTGGGGTTCATTAGAATCTCTGAAAGCATGACATGATCTGGATTATCATTTTAACTGGGTGCCAAAGTGATGTTTTCATAGGTTAATTTCAGTGGAGCATCAAAATAAAGTGAATGCAGCTTTTTGGGTCCAAATATAAGCAGCTTTTACAGTCATATGAGGTTTCGACTCAGCTAAAAACGTTCTGCATTTAAGCGGGAGTGGAAATGGATGATCTTTCTCGGGGTTTCAAATCATCCCTTCGGAAATCAATACGCCTCTATTTCAGTGCAAAGAAAGCAGGTTAAATTCACTTCTCTGAAACCGCCACTCCACGAAGACAGAAATCTAGGGGGGAAACAATGCATACATATATGTTCAGGATTGTCAGTTTTTAGTGACACGCTTATAGAGAAGGTGACAACCTTGACCTGCTTTTTGTTCTTTCTTTTTAAGGATAAGAATAGAAAGCATTTCCATATTTTCACTCAGATGTTAATTATTATCCCCACTTTTAAAACCAATAATTTAAATCGTGAGTTTTTTACTTTCATAGTACCTTGCATCCTTCTAACTTCACTTATTTACATGAATTGCCATTTTCCTTTCAGAAATGTCATTTCTCTTAAGGAAACCAACAGACCCTAATATACTTCTCCTCTCCTCCACTATCTCTCTTCTACTTGTAATTGGACTCACGGCTGGTGACGGTCGCCACCTCAAATCTGGTCCAAATCAAGGTTGGGCGAACCGATCTGGACCGGAATGGGGCATCATCTCCCATGGCGACCGTGGCGGCAGCGGCAGCTAGGGGTGAACGGAGACAGATAGAGAGTTCGTTGTGCGTGTGTGTGTGTGTGACTGCGTGAGGAAAGTGGAGGAAGAGAGAGGGAAGGGGAAGAGATAAGTGTAATGTTTGGAAGGTAAATGTATCTTTTTAGTTTGGAAGAGATGCAAAGTCAAAAGGTTTTCAAAAGTAAGGGCGGTTCTTGATAGAATATTGTATACTTCAAAATATTTTTGCAATTATCCTTTTTTGACTCTTGCTTTGACAGTATGAATGAGAGCAAGTGTGGATGGAGGGAAATGAATATCTTGAATTTTGTCTTGTCCAGTAAAAAATAAGCGGAGTTCGATATGCAATCATTCGGTTAAAATATAAACAAATATATATACTCCAATGAAAAAATACATGTAAATTTGTAATTCACGATCAGATATCAACAAAAGAGAGGTCGCGCCTACGCATCAATCTCATCGACAGAACATTGTACAAACGGAAGGCACCCTTGAAGATGGGCATATTATGCGTAGAGCTCAGCCAAAAGAAAGTCGACCACGTGCTGATCACGAGTCCCAATTATCAATGCGTTCGCATGTGCCTAAGCTTTAATTGCTAGGGTTTATTCCCTCCACCTTCCCATGTGCAACATAGCACCCACTTTGTTTTATCATCAAATGGGTCCAAAACCCTAATTAATTATATATGGATCCTTCACATGAGAAGCATCGGACAAAGAGCTCAAAAACATAAAGTAAATAATAATAATTTATATAAGAACGAGAGAGAGAGAGAGAACTAGCTAGCCGCTACTTAATAAGCCTAATCAATCAGAGCGTGGTCTAGGCTTTTGGGTTCAGATGTGATGCCCATGATTAATGGACCTTTAATCTTGGGTTAAACTGCTGGGCCCTTTTCAATCTTTGAAATGGAGGGTCCATTTGTTTCTGATCTCTTTTCTTAGATTTCTATCAGATTCTTGATGATAATCCTTTTTAAGGCACTTTCAATCCCTGCTTTTCAACATGAATCTACTTCAAACGGATCTGGGTTTTGATCTGCTACAGTAAAATCGATCTCCAGAAATTTCTTCAAGGAGCAATCTCGAAAACGTGGTGGCGGAATCCATGCGTCTACGGCCTAGCATGGCTCGAGTGATCAAGTAGAATGACGTATACACAAATGGACTAGAGCTGGAAGCTCAATAAGCCACAGGTGTGACTTTGCTTTAATTACTTGATGCAGTTCTAATCGAAATGGTTCATTTGGTCTACATATCGGAACCAATAATTTCTGAGATTATGCATGAGAGATTCGATTTTGCCATTGGAAATGTATCCTTTTCCATTGTTATGCCATAGTTCCCTCGTGATACAGCTTCTACAACTAGTTCTTCGACCGCTTAAAAGTCAAATAATGGTTCATTTCCATGTCTACTCTAAACTTTTCAGGAAGCTGATATGGAAGTCATGAAACCATCAAGACTACTACAATTCATGCTATCTAATAGGTAGAATTCTATTTTTAAGTACAAAAAAGTACAGTTTTCCTTTTCGTGTCCGTAAATGTCAATAAATATTGATAACGTTAAAAGGGCTCAATGAAAAAAATGATTGCTAACTTTCTTCTCAAGATAAATTGTTGGTCACTTACCAAGATTTTAAAGAAATAATCAACTTTTTTATATTTTACAAGCTAGCAATTTTTGTACTAATTCACCAGCTTTCCGAATTTACTAACTCTTATACGAAGTTACTACATAAACTAGAGTGATTTCACAAATTTTCTCGGATCAAATTACCAATTAGTGTTAGTTTATGGACTCTCATTTCAATTACTTACCAACGTCTAAGTTTTTCCTTAATTTATCAATTTTTTTTTTTTGGAATTAGTAGCCCAAAACTAGTTGGAGTTACCAACTTTCATCGATAGTATTTGGATACTTACTCTTTTTTTAGCTCTTTTAGAATTCTACCGGTATGAAAAAAATATCCATTTTTCTTTACCAAATATATATATATCCGTTTTTGGGAAGGTGATAGGAGAATCGCCTCTATGATAGATCACAAGTAACAAAGACACCATAATTAAAGTTTAAGGCAGGCCTAACTCCTTCTTACCCTTCCTATAAATGAAAATGGGGCCTTAAGGTTCTAAGAATAAAAATTGTCGTCTGTTCTAGAGGGTTGACTTCAAATGACTAAACAACCACAGAAAACAATCGAATCATCAGATTCTTCGTCCGTCAGCATTTCCAACTAGAGATTTTTCTCTTCAGTTCCTTTTAAGAAATTAACTTCGGCCCCACGATAAGCATGGTTAAAGCGGAGGAAACCTCATGAATTATGTCACGAAATCACATCCGTGGCTTCCGTTTACGTCAGCTTTCTTAATCAATGCTTTGCTTGCGGACAGAAGTGGAAAGCCAATTAAATATCGAGAAACAGAATGGACGGTCTTGTAATCATGCGCTCGAAACCTTCTGAACTGGTGAAGAAGACCATGTCACAAGCGAAGGACATTTAGAGTTTTCTATGTAACTGAAACGAACTGGCTGAGTTAAGCTATATGCTTAAGTTGGGTAGCGACAAGCCAAGGAAAATAAATTGCCGGTTTTGATGGTAGCAAGAGATTATTGTTTCAACCGAACAGGGCCGGTCGGGTTAACGAGGGTTGGCATGGGAGCAAGCGCCTGGCGAGAGCTGTTATATATATATATATGGTACATGTTCTTTTTTTTTTTTTTTTTTTTTTGATCCAGGGAACCCCGTCAGCCGTTCGTCGCCTTGCAGCGGTACATAGCCGCCATGGTACATGTTCTTTTTCGAGATTACTAAAAAATGGAAATAATAACCAATTTGATACATCATAAATAAGCAAGCTAAGTACATGAAAATATCATCCTTTGTTCATTCCCAAAACTTAATTATTGCATCTGAATTGACAAGTGCTTCGAGCTACCTCTTCAACACGCAAACTTTCAATTCTGTGATGTGCTATTTTTTCTAAGTTAAGAACTCATCGAGTGAATGATTGGGTTTCTTATCCTTGGCTTCCTTGTGTGATATGTACCACTTGCTTGATGTAGACAAACACAATCCCTAGCTCTTTCTTAGTATTAACATCATGGAGAGTTTCAATAGAGCTTCCTAAATACTATTAAAATGTAAAATCTCCTCATTAATTACCCTTGTTTTAGCACTTTCTTCATGTTCTTTACCTATTTTGTCTTGGCCCAGCATTTTAATCTAATCCCTCGTGAAAGCTGGTCTTTTGACGCCAGCCCATGAATCAAGAATATCCTTCCATTGATAAGATCAATAACTGGCGTTGAATGTGACATTTAAAATATTATCTTAGCTAAACATGTCGTTAGTCACTAAGTAATAAATTGAACATCTTCTGTCTAAATTTGACTCCCATTTGCCAGATTATTCAAGTCAAAGGCCTGAAGGAAATAAAACGCCTGTTGCTTATATCATTCCCTTCGTCTTTTGGTCAGTTTTGACTTGGGATAGGTCATCCGGGATGTCACAAATCCAGGTGGTTGGGGCCCCAGAGACGGGAGACATAGTCAGGAAGTGAAGTTGAGAAGAAGACAAAGAAGTGAAAAAAGAAGACTAGGGTTTTCTCGGTGAATTCGTAGGCGAAAAATGCTATGCCTCCTCAACAGGTTGTTTCTGGAACTTGCTTCTTGATGGAGCTCGTTTTCCGCATGCGTATTAAATTATTAATCCACAGAATCTTGCTTTGAATGAAGCCGTGCTCCTGCCTTTTTACAGCCGGAGAGACTCTCATCCAAGAAAACTGCAGCTGTTGTAGCTTTCCCTAGTTATAAATGTGACAAGAAAAAGAAAGAGCCAAGGGAGGAAGTCTATAATCACGTGAAAAGGATTAACAATTGCACTTGCTAGTAATCATTAAATGTAGGAGATCATATGTTCTCAAGTTTCTAAAAATGACTATGTAAAGCAGAATAATCCGACACACTAATTGTAAATACTGTCGAATTTAGTATATATATATTTTTTTTAGACATTTCTAAGCATAAGTTAACAAGTTTTCTGATTATATATCCCTATTATAACAGAGGAGCAAGAAGACAAATCGTAAGAAGATTACCATCAATCATCTCAATGTTTTTGTCCCTACCAAAGTAAAATAAATGGGATTGAGTTTTGGCTGGCACGACTATTAATAATGTGGGACACGCCAAATGATTGATGTGATATTCTATAGTCAAAATAAATCCCAAGAAATTGCCTTTAGAATGAACGACAACGTAAGAAAGTTGGGGTGGACAGGACAATGATCAAATAATAAAAAAATTTACAGAGGATCCTAGGGAAGCAAAGTTCGATGCACTTGCCAGTGGATGGTGAGTTACAAGAACAATGATAGGCCGATCACTAGAATTAGGATTGACATGCGATTTACAGCACATGTGTGGTGAAAATCATTTCCCTTTTTTAACGAAGGATACAAAGTAATACCTTTCGGATTGGGCAATAACCAAAGTTGGGTTTCTTTGCTAGAAACAAAACCAAAGCCAAAACCTTTGCAATCGAATTTCAAGTAAAACTATGCGCGTGTATGATGTAAACTCGATGAATCGTGAAATTATATGAAAGGAAGTGATGTGATCTTGCACGAGTTGATGAAAAGATTAAGGAAGATCTTGTTCCTGGTTTGTCAAGACTCTACTGTGCATGAGGGAGCTGATCAATAGAGAACAAGTCCGTGAGCCCAATTGACCAGGAATTACTTGAGTCCGCGCTCCAACTCGACGTGGAATCGGATTCTTGCTCGGGTTTGGGTAAATGAACTAGAGACAACGATTGAACCTAACATGCAAAAAGCTGGTTCAGGATATGCCACACGATCTCTTCATCTAAACATAGAAGAAACGAGGCTTAGTTCTTCAACAACAACTTAGCTCTTCCCTATAGAATTAATTACATTAATCGACTACTCGTTAAGTCACTAAAACCCTTTCACATCTAATAATATTCAAATAATTTTTTAATTAGTTATGACGCGAGGCGAGATCAGTGAACAAGTAATTGGAAGGGTATCGTGGCCAAAGTAAGAGACGACTAGTTGAGTTGGACATGTTATTTTAATTGCCAGCCCATGCTAAAAATCAACCGTTTTCCGACAAAATCCTTGTGTACATCAAGAGTTAGGGCTTCACCTTGTCTCCGTTAAATTTCATTCCTTTGTCTATTCACCATTTTAGTATTTAACCCTCTTCTCCTTCGCTCCACTTCCTCATCATTTCAACCTACAACCATGGGAATTGGTCTTGATGACCTTCTCTCCTTGACGTCCCAGGCTCACAAAGTGGCTCAATCTCAAGAGACCCAACACCAAAATCAAGTAACTGACCCTAGCTCGAGCTCGAAGAACCGTTCGTGGATGTGGAACGCTAATCAAACCCAACAAGATGACGACTCGTGGGAGGTTAAAGCTTTCGCGGAGGACACCAGGAACATGATGGGCGCGACTTGGCCGCCGAGGTCTTACACCTGCACCTTCTGCAGGAGAGAGTTCCGTTCCGCGCAGGCGCTCGGAGGACACATGAACGTGCACCGCAGGGACCGGGCAAGGCTCCACCAGTCGCAGTCATGCCCGTCTTCTGCCGCTCCACTGCTCGTGATCCCGGCCAACGAATTCGTCGTCAATGGAGGGCTGTGCTTTCCTTACCCATTACCTGGCCCTAATGGCATCTTCAACACTTCATCGCCACCTTCCACTCTCCTCTCAGTCTCACCTTATCCACCCAACAACACCAATTTCCCATCTCCTTCCCAAAGTTGCACCAGAAAATATGATACTGCCGGTTCTAAGTCACCTAAGGTCGATGACACAAGCAACAACTCCGGCGACTCTGCCGGGGACGGGCTGGATTTGGAGCTTCGACTAGGACATGGACCAGCGGCATCTCCATGATAGTAAGAATCTACGTGGATGGAGTTCGACTTTCCTTATTCACTGCTGCTTGAAGAATATAGGAGAGTGGAGAAGTGTGAGACATAAAAAAATGTCTTTTCTACGAAGATTTATGTGGCAACGTTTGGCTTTGCTCTGTTATGGTTTTACACAATTACGTTTCTCGTATGATGGGTTTGATGATAGTTGGTTATACTAGAGCATGACAAGGCGTGTCATAAAACTACAAGTGTGTTAAAATATTTATGTATTAAACTGCGCCTTCGTCTGAAAGTGCAAGCTTTGAGAACAATTAGCATAGTTTAATATTTAAATATTCTAATAGTGTGTATTAATAATATCAAAGTTTGAATTTGAAATATTGACAAAGTTTGAATGCTATAATGTCTCAAAGTTTGGAGCGCAGTTGTCTTATGCTCTTTGACAGATTCGATCTATCATTTCATTGCATGTAGTGGATATGTCTATGCAGACCGCAAGCAATAAAAGAGAGCAAGTCATTCAACAGAAAGCATCAAGTGCTTATATAAAGAAATAATCAACTTTGGATTTCTGAATCTATAATAAGGCTAAGCTAGACAAATTCGAAACTGTTTTGTTCCTCACGTTCAATAACGTACGCAAATAGAAACATAAGACAATTCAAAAGCCATAGCTAAACTTCTTTATGTTCTGAGAAGATTTCATGTGCATGGCAAACTTAGGGTTTGCTTTCCAACATCCATCCTGTTATCTTTCACATACACAACAGAAGATAGCAATCGTCAGATTATCCACATGCTGTATCTTAAAACGAGGGCGAAAGAGGAAGCGAGTAGCGTCGATGGACGTAGGTTCGTCTACTCACCAGACTTGATCAATGGACAAGTTAAGCCTGACTCACACCAACTTTAGGGCCTAATCAAACTAGGTAAACCTACCAGACCCACGACTAAACTTCAGGGCCAAAAACAATTTTTGGGTACCGGCCCATGAATAGAAATGATTGGTTCCAAAACCGAAATATGGAACTTACTCGTAGATCCCAATTCTAGAACTTGAAATCGAAAACTGAACTGGTTATACTCAAAATTGGTCGGAACCAAACCAGCTGGTTCCCGGTTTATTTTGTAAAGTCACACAAATATATTATATATTATTTTTTTGGCCATTAATAACAAAGTCTAGTTAGATAAGTGATCTTGTGTGTCTACTTCGACCTGGAGGTTGTGGGTTCCATTATTCCTGATTGCATTTCACTATTTTTTTCAAAAAAGTAACGTGCATAAGACGGGTTCAATCTCAGAACCAGTCTGCTCGGTTGGTTTGAAGGCCAGTTTGGCCCGGTTCTCAAGTTGAATTGGTCAGATTTCTCACCCCAACCGGCATGAGCATCGTCGGGCCAGGTCAAACCCCTTAAGAAGATCTAGAATACCAAATACCGTTCAGCTAAGTTTCCTTAAATTCGTAGAAGGCCGATCTAGATGGGAAATAAACTTATCCGCTTTCAAAGAATGCTAAATTCCTGAGACCTGAAACTGGATCTGATGCAGAGGAGCTTTAGTTAAACATTGAATGGAAAATGAAAGCAAGAAAGAGAGGAAGATGACATATACAGATTTCATCTGCAAAATTTGAAGAAGCAACGAGTAGACCTCTATTTATCTACTTCGACCAAGAAAAAAATAAAAGCCTGAACTTATTTACAAAAAGCCATCGAGCTAGGGTCCACATTCTTGCGAGTCAAAAACTCTGGAAGGACTGTACAAATTCACGAATCAAACAAAAGACGGCGTCTTACAGATTTGGAAAATTTAGAGCTCGAGCCTGCACTCTTTTTTTTCGATGAGGCATCCCTAAAACTCTTGGAATCGTTGACTATGTCATCAGCTGGTTTCGCCTGGTACAGTACCTTGGTGGAGCGATAGAACTCCGTAATACTCAGCTGGATGCCTTTTGACTTTGTTAATTCTGATTCTGTCCCTTCAGGTGTCGAGCTTACACTCTTTCCTCTTTTTGATTCTTTTAGCTCCTGCATGGCACATGAAAGAAAAATGAGAAACTCTACCATTCAATGGCCAATCGTCATTGACACATAAAGTAAAAGAGTGTCGATAACCAATTATCAGAAAAACAAACTTTGATGAGGCTCAGACCAAGAAAATAAACAATGCAAGTGCTACTCACAGGGTCACGAGCCACTGACCAATCTAAATGACCTATGCAAGTGGTAGAAATACAACCTTAAATGAGACTACAACGAGTGTATTTGTGTCATAAACCAATAATTGCAATCCTTGGTCTGGTACTGCTTCTGAATTTCAGGGCATCCTGCTAACGCTTCTATTATGAATTGATTGTGTTTTACTCCGCATCGATCAGTTCAGAGAATTAGTGTTCAAAATCTCATTTGTCCTCTAATCCTCAATTCAAAATTGTAGATTGTATGAGCCATTTTTTCAATCCCTCATTGCTCATCCTCAACAGTAAAATTACCATAACACAAAATACCTAATTCTAGCTAAGATGAGGCATAGACAAACTAAACAAATCAATTACTTACCTTTTCATTCAAAAATCTATCAACTTCTTCTGGAAAAGCTGCCGTAACAAGTTCTATGTCCTCGTCAGTCAACAAAAACCAAGTTCCATCAACAGCCTGAATTTGCGGGACCTCAGACTCCTCCAAAATGTCATCCTGATCATCAACATCAATGACCTCATGTTGCTGAGAACCAGCCAGGTCATCAGAGATTTCACACACAGTGCCTCCAGTTGTATGAGCGGCTTTCTTCCACTTGACCACAAAAAGTTGATATCCATATCGCGTCTTCATGCGGTGGACTGAGTCAAACTCATACTGATCGCAAAGCAACTCGTCTGCTGTATTTGTGGCCATGTCTCTTAGATAAATAGTGGACATCATTGGAAGCAATTTCTGGCGTATGAAGGATGGTTCCCAGCGTTGATGGAAAGCTAAGAAATCAACCAGCAAATCAGATCGCGGCCTATCCCACGATATACGTGGTCCACTGCTTCCTGTCGAAAAGCTCAAAGAATTCAAGGGTAGAAGAGAAGTGCATTCCGAATTGTATCTAAAATTAAGTAAACATAAAAGCCATAATGCCATTACCAGGCAAAATCAATATCTGAACACTTCTATCCCACAAAAATTGGCTAACAAAGCTGGTTAGACTTGTCTAAACACAGTTCAGTCCATAATATAAGCTTAATCCAAAACACAGTTAAGTCCTACAGATAAGCACTGGCAAACCTACCATCAAAGTATCCATGATTGTTGGACAAATACATTTTGATTATCTCATTGTTCGGAAAATTTGGCTCCAACGTGATCCTTTCACAAACTTTTATTCGCCAACTTTCATGCTTCTTCTGTTCCTTCCTTTTCCTGTCCTACAAAATGCATTTGCTACATGTCAGAATAGTGGCAAAGCATTCCACGAAGTGCACGATGCTTCATTAAGGACATAACTCAAAACTATTTAACTCGTGGTGGATATAGAAATTGATGTCTATTACCATATTACATGAGGAGCAGTCACATTTAAATTTATAAGGCTTTTTCAGGCAACCTGGACCATCACCAGTGACACAATCAGCACAAGAGACCTTGAAGTGTTCTCTTTTGCTTCCTGGATGCCCACAGAAAGAGCAGTGAGATGGTCTCGGCTTTGGTGAGATGCTATCTGAACCATGTAGTGGATCATCAGCAGACCCAGCATCCCCTTCACATAGCAGCTTTTCACCATTTCCAATTTCCTTTAAACTGCAAGGACGATTGCCTTCAGTCAGTGAATCAATTGATTACTCTACCTACAATATACACACATATTTTTGTCCATGGATGAAGATAGAGTTACAAAAGTTTCCCACACCTTGTGTTTGCCTATGATTGCATTATAAGATCATTTTTAGTCAATCTATGAAGATGCAGTTAATGAAATTTTCCACACCTTAGTATACACCTGTTTTCAACAATTTAGTGGATATATAGCCAAGAAAAGCAATCCATTTCAAATCCCACGCTCCCCCATTTCTCAAATTAGACAGAGACCCACCATCAACCCTAAACAATGCAAATGAGGAAGAAGAAACTCATGCTTGATGCAGGCTACTCTAATTCCAACTATATTATCTATAACTTTTTTCAGATAAGCTTTTCCATCCTTTTCTTATGCGCATATCTCAGTCTTTTTATATTTCTTCCACTCATTCATGATCAGTCAAACAACATTAACTTGGAAATGAAGTCATGCAAAATATACCAGGCACATCAGCCACTTTGACAAATTTGCGTTTCTGTTACAATATGTTTTGTTTGATCATCAATATACATGTGCAAAGGGGCAGGGTCGTCACAATAGTGCTTCATCTTACACACATATTTTTTAATATCATCCAAACAGCATTCAAGAACAATAATACGAAGCATGGACAAGCCTCTAGGATAAACCTGTTTAGTATCTCTTCTTCACTTAAAGTTTTGACAAAGCGAAGAGCTGTATCTACTCCAATTCCCTGTACCCCTCGTAAATCATGATCATTGCCAACAAGTAGAGCGATGGCTATTAAATGATTCCTCCTCAACCCCAGACCATCTTCAATATCTGAGAAATGATAGCATTCAAACGGTTCCTGCATGCAACAAGATATTCATATTTGCTTCAAAACAACTAAGCCAATAATAGCACCTTCAAGATGGCAATGACTGTTTTTTTTTTTTTTTTTGGTAAAAAGATGGCAATGACTGTTACCCAACAGCAATAAGCAAAATCCTTGCACATCAGGCCTTCTCTTTCAGAAATTCTCCCTGTTTGGAGATGTACATGAGCTTTCAAATCTCATTCAAGTTTCCTGACATCACCCTAAGCTTTAACCCATTTCTTTACATTAACCTCCTAGATTCACATATCTAACTTGCACCTCAATGTAAAGCTATCCTTATTGTCCAACAAACATTATGATGTACTCTCCAGGCTTCCACATTAACTCATCAACATGGGAAGCTTATAATATCTGCTGTAGCTATATGCCTCTTCAATCCAATATATCAAAAAACCAGCATAAAGTTAGACTATACAAACGATCTTTCGGAATTTTAATGGATAAGAGAGATCATAAGTACACTATTTAGAAGAATCCGCAACTAGCCAGGTAAATGACATGGCACAAATTTGTCCAGTAAGAACATTGTGTAAAGGGATAATTAAGTTTAATGAAAAGAGAAAACATGCAGCAACGTACTCTGGAATTAGGATGGATGCATTTAATCACACAACTTGCCCCAAATAGAAATGCATCGCTATCAGCCGTAATACAAGCATCTACATGGCCCTCATAGTTTAACTGCGCGCACAGTGCCTCAGCCTCACCTCTTGCTTCTAGCACAGGCATACCAAGCAGTTCCAGAAGTTCCTATAGAAAAAAAAAGAACAAAGACAGATAAACAATCCAGCAGTCATCAAATTAGAACCATTATAATGCGTAAACATCTGTCATCTTAGGCTTCTGGCACACCAAATTTGGCAGGAATGCTGTTTGGCAACAAATTCAGTGAGGTAATAGGTCAAGGACTCAAAACTGAAACTTACCACACACTCTTTTACACATTTCCTAAATGCCCCGTTTCTCTCTACCAAAACACCATCCTCAGGCACTGGCAAACTCGACAAATCAAGCCCAGAAGCTTGGAAGAACCTCCGGATCCTCGCCTGAGATTTTAGCGGAGAAGGAGTGCCATCGACCACAAAGATAGGAAAAGCTCCAAACTACACAAGCCTGAAGCTTGTCAAATTAATGCCAAATTAAAGCTAATGCATACTCAACTATTAGAAAAGCAAAGAACAAAAAACTCAGTCCGAAGCAAATGCACATATCACCAAGTGTGATCAGTGCTTGCAACTATAAAAAGAACCCCTAAATTCCGCAGAAACCACAACTTCGATTCTAAATCCATTTCCTCATCTCACAAGCAACCAAACAGACCCCAGCAAACGAAAAACCGCAGACGAAGCTCGACCCGACAAAATTCATCATTCCAGTCGAACCCATTTCGTACAGAACAATACACAAACCAAAAGGTCTTTTTTTTTCAACAAAAAATTAAACGCAGGCAGACATGCTTTTGCCCTCAAGAACAGAGTTGCCCAAAATGCTGCAACTGCAACGACACCCACCTTGGAAAAGAGATTGACCGTGCGGAAGAAGGTGAGCCTCAGGTGCGGGTTGCGGGCGAAAGACCTCTTCCTGATCGCGGTCTCGTGCTGGACGATCCAGAACGACAGGTCCACCGCGACGCGCTTGTTCCTCAGATAGTCGAAGCCTTCGCGCCGGGCGTGAGGCTTCAGCAGGTCCCAGAAGTGACCCCCGACGCCCATCGCTTCGGGCCGAGCTCAAGTTTCGATTTTGACGAGGTGGTCGGCGGCGGCGGCGAGACGGGAGGCCTCGTGCGGCGAACTCGCATTGCAGGGTTGAGAAGAGAAGCAAAGGAGCGGAGGCGGAGAGGCCGCGCGTGGGTGTGGAGATGGTGACGGAGACGGAGACGGAGACGGCCGGTGGTCGGACGTTTCCGCGCCGTTACTGGCGAGAGAATCGTTGCCAATGGGCCTGGGCCGTTGGGAAGGCCCAACGCTGCTCCGTACTTCCTCGTTTTTTAGGGATATGTGCAACACAAGTCAAAAACTTACAAGGAAAGTGCGATTGAGTGCTTAAAACTTACAAAAAGTGCAATCAGTCACTAAACTCATCAAATGGTTGATTGAGTCCTAAATTTAACACCGTCAGATTTACTAACGGAAAATGCTGACGTGGCGCCGACGTCATATTTTAAATGAATTTATATTTTCCACGCGGCTTTTTTAAATTATTTTTTATTCAAAATTTTAAAAATAGATTTAAAAACTAAAAATGAAAAACTAAATTTATTTAAAAAACAAAACTGTTAAAAAAAAAAGAAAATGGCACCGGCGGCATTTCCACTGCAACCCCCGCCCATCGCCGGAGCGACCGGCGGCCGTCGCCGGCCCCGGCGAGGCCCGACCACCCCCGCCCGGGTCGGGCAAGGACGCCCGGATCTGGGCACGCCGGCCCTCACGGGGGGCCGGCCCTTGCCTGGGGTCGGCAATGCTCGCAGTAAATTTGACGGTGTTAAATTTAGAACTCAATTGAATCAATTTGACAAGTTTTATTACTTGATTGCACTTTTTGTAAATTTTAGGACTCAATTGCACTTTCCTTGTAAGTTTTAGGACTTGTGTTACACATATCCCTTCCCTTTTTCCTTTCTCGGAATATTAGAAAATAATTTAGTAGTATATTAATTTTTCGTGTGATCGATTTAAAGTAGAATTGTGTCAGATTCCTATTCTTTTCGTGATGAAATTTTGGGTCCGTTCGTTTCGCGGAAAATAGGCGAATTTCCTAGGAAAATATTTTAAAGTCATTTTCCAGGAAAATGACAATATTTTCTAGTGTTGGTAAAACCACGAAAATGTTTTGGAAAATATTTTCCGGTGTTCGATAAGGAAAATATTTTCTAAGACTTTACCACTTAGGCATGCATTACTTATCGACTTATAAATTCGTCAAATATGAATTTGCCTTTAAATCCGGGCAAACTTGCTTCATATCTTTGTTCCCTCATTATCGTCAAACACTCATCTACTCTAAAAAATATTCGTATGGATTTAAAAAAAAAAGCAAACGAGAAAATAAGCAAAACATGTACAATCCTAATGAGAATCTTCCAGTTGAGTAGCATGTTCTCCCCCTGCGTCTTTTGTATTCTAATAAACAAAAGAAAAAATAAGCAAAATATGTAGAACCATTTGCTTGAGCAATGTACAACTGTAGGGTAGAGTAAATAAAGAAAAGGATAAGCAAGAGTGCAGAGTGCGAGCTTGAGATCGACAAGCTCGAGGTTCGCCTAGCAACGGTCGACGACTAGCTAAGAAAGAAGAAAATAGGAAACAAAGAAAAGAAAAAGGAAAAGGAAATTGCCGACGTTACTTTTGACGAGCGGTATTGTCAGTTCGCCCACTTGTTCCTCCACATCCATAGTAAATTTCTTTTCCTTGTTATGGATTCGCACCCGTCACCTAATGCGTTGTAGGAAAAAAAAAGAAGAAAAAAGCCACATTGACCACTTTCATCATTGTGATCGCCCGATGTTCAACACCTTTCATTTGTATGATTATAATTCGTAAATGTACTGATTTGAGATATCTTTTTACAGCAAGTCAGCTCAGGATTTCTTCGCGTCGGTACCCCAAAAAATAAAGCGCGAACGAAAGCGGGCGTTGGACTCATGCAGAATCCATGGGCGGAAGGTGGCCGGGGCGGGGGCGTCTGGGAATCGGGGACGGATTCATGCATCTCCCCTCCCCTTTTCTGGCCACGCACGACTCGTCTTGACCCTTTCTGCTTTTGCCCATACCGTTATCAGAAATTTGTCAATTTGGACCACGCGCACAGAAAGCAATCGCTTTCGCGGCCCCGTGCGTTGATATCGGCTTTAGATTCCAATATCTTACTCTCATCCCTTCTCGTTTGGATCTAGTCGCAACTTGCTATTCCTAAAATTTAAATATATTCGCAACTTGCTATTCCTAAAATTCAAATCTATTCGCAACTTGCTATTTCGAAAATTCAAACTGTCAGATGAAGATATAATTTATTATTCGAATGTTTGAACATACGCGTGGGGATTAGTATTCGAATGAAAAACAAGACCTTTCAAGCAAATATGCTATTGGATTATCATGCGGGTTGGTGCATCCATGACGTGGCTTGGTGAAGTCGGTATGAGCCTCGTACCGGCAAAAAATCAATTTGCCCCAACCGACCCAGCGGCCGGCCAATCCTCCGCGGTGGGACTTGGACCGGGACCAGTCAAGGTAAAAAATGGCGGGCACATGGCGCGGGAACAGTGCGGTGGCTTTTTTGGGTTGGGGGAGGGTTTGGTTGTTGGATAGGCATGAACACGGTCTCGCAGCAAAGCCCGGCGGGGGTGACGTCACCGCCGACGTGGCGAAGTTTGCGGATGCCGCTGGAAGGGTATGAATCACGTGCACTTGCCGTCCATCAAGTGGGGAAATTTATATATATTTAATAAATTTTTTTAATAAATTTTATATTAAAATTAGGACCCCATTCCCATGTACGTGCACGTTTGGGTGCGCATGACAAAATTTCTAGAACAGAAATTGATTTTTGGCTAGAAATTGAGAAGTTTAAAATTTTAGGCTTACGATTTTTTTCTTCAAATCATTTACGGAATAAAATACGTTACAGAAATAAAAAAATCAAATTTCGTTCTTAAACGGTTTACGTTCCGTTAACAGAGAAAATAAAGAAATAGAGAAGTAGAAGTTTTATCATGCGCGCCCTTATTTTTCTGTCAATCGTCCCCCCCCCCTTTCGTTCCTATTTTCCTTAATTTCTTTTCTTTTCTTTTCTTTTTTCCCGGGTAAAGTTTAGCCCTATAATACGGACAGACCAGGGGTGGGCCCCGCCGATGTGTGCCCCTGCACTTCCGGTGGGCCCCCCCCGGGTCCCGTCGTCGTATAGAGCCACGCCGCGTCGGCGTCGCCTGATAATACCGTTTGGACCACAGCCGCAAGCGACGGAGGGATGCGCGAGAGGCCGCCAGCAAAGGGCAGTTTTGTAATTTTGCCCCCCCAAATATGAAAGTCCGAACCATTTTGGAGTTGTTACGCAAAGTCCTTGCGCGAGTTATATTGTTTCCCCGACACAATGGTCGATATCTTTTTAAGGTAGTCGACTGAAGGGATTACTTAGGCAATTCAGTTTGCACGGGGTTGAGATTTCGCCCCATTGTTGAAGCCGTGTAAGTTTTACTTTCGCTGCTACGGCTGCTTTCTAATTTGCACGTTAGATTGTGATAGGGACAAAATCCCTGATTTGATTGGTCGCCGCCTCCCTATGAGGGTACGGGTGTCGAGGTGGGGTGTCGACGTGACCGATTGTGTCGCAGCGTCAGGAGAGGCGGATTCCAAATTGCTGCGAAGTTGAAATTGCACCCTGATTTGGTGCTTGGTTTTAGTGTGTGGTGCAATGTATGTAATAAAGTCTGACATGTTTGTTTTCCACACTTTGAAAGCCGAAGGAAGGTAATGATTTGGGTGACGTCAGCTAAAATAGTTAGCACCTGAAGATGCTAATGTGACTTATTGAGAGCATATGCAGTTTCCTTTCACTTTACACTTGGACAAGACCGTACCAGGGGAAATCCAGGGAACCGAGACTATGTTTAGAAAAATTCAACGAAGGATAGAAGAAGCATCCGGCTCCCTTCGTGCATGCTCCACTTGGCTCGAGAGAAAATAACTTGGTTGGTAAAGCTTTGATCCTGCAATTGGGCCATTGCGATTTCGATTTGAATGTCTGATTGTCTAGACAGTAATAATGATATTCCGTGTCTGAACCGCCAGCTCACTTTTTCTAAATAATGGGAAAGAGGACGTAAATTTTTTTATTGAGATGAACATGGGCTGCTAAGGACTTAGAGGAGGTAGATCCAAAAGTTTGAATATAATAACACTTCATTATCATTCGATTCTTGTATTACATAATTGCAAGATGAGCATGACTATTGTCCACATCGCTTATGAGATGTGATAAGAGTATATTTTCAAAGTAGATGACAAATCTCGTTTGTGTCTATCGTCTATTCCATGCAGTCACATGCGAAAGAAGAAGAAAAAATAAGTAATCTATTTGATTATTGAAGTCATTTGATTCCGTGCAGCACCAATCAATGTGTTCTAGTATATTTTCAAAGCTATTTATTTTACATTTATGTAAAAACACCTTTTAAAGTAAAAAAGTAAACTACTTTTTGTATCGGATCACTGTTTCAGCAACCATAGGTAAAATCAGTTATTAAAATATTAAGAAGTTGCATAATTTATTATCTTGAAAGTGGAAATTAGATTTGCAAAAGAACATATGTTTTCCTCTTCTTCTTTGAGATGACACACAAGAAATTGTTGTCTTGAAGTTGTTTTTTTTTCCTTTTTTATAGTTCGTCTTGTGAGTGATAAGATTATGAACCAACAAGGTTGTTGATCAAGTGGTCCAGGATTTGATATGTAAGTTGAAAGTCATAGGTTCGATTCTTTAGGTTATCTCCAGTTTTAGGAAACCTTGGTTAGTTTAATTTGCTAAGGACGAGTCTCGGTTTAGGTGTATCGCCAATGTGGGACTTCTCATCTCATATTCAGTGGACTGCAGTAATTGGCTTGCTCGGTGGGCAATAGGTGCTTCGATAGAGCCTTAAAACGAACATTTCAATAACAATGAGGTTCTCAACCTATTCCAAACTTTTTCTGAACAAAAAAAAAAAAAAAAAAAGAAGAAGAAAAAGTGATAGGTTTATGGATTACCAAAGTGCATTAATTCATCTAGGTTTTAATGTGCGTTGCCCTAGAATTCACGGAATGCTACTAGCTTCTTTGCATGTGTCAAAAATCCTCTACATTAACGGTGGACCTGATAAAAATATTTTGTCTTTTTAAAAGTTTACGTGATGGATAATATATTATATAATTATTGCTCCCTTTGTCTTTAAATATTAATATCGAAACGTGCTTCTCTTGTCTTTTTAAAAGTTCGTCAGTGAAAAGTATCATGAAACAATAAAACAAAAATAAAATAAAATTAGCCGGCGGTTAGACATGACAGATGTGATTTAAAAAGAATGATGTTAATTAAGCATCTATTATCAGATGTGATCAAAAAAATATCTTTGAATCGAGGAATGTTTAGACAAACTAAAAACGAGTCATATGATTTTATTATTTATAAATGAAAATAAATATAATTTTTAAAGTGGTAATCATATGAATTTTGTTGCTAAGCCGCGAAACCCTCTATGATCTTTTGCCGACACCGCCTTTTCGTCCACTTAGCAAAGGAAAAAGCACAATTATCGTGATTAGGTTCCAATAAAGCCCAAGCGACCCGGTCCATTCATTCTGCAATCACCACATTTTTAAAACAAGAGAATCCTTAAATTAAAATTTAATTTAAGATATGATCTCTAAATTCTTAATTTTTTCAATGTGGTCTCTAGACTTTAATTTACCGTACAATGTCATCTTCAAATTTTTGATTTGTTTAATGTGATTCGTAAACTTTTGATACATATTTAATTTAGTCTATGAATTAATATTGAATTTGAATTAATGAAATGACAACATTTAATATTTTCATATAGTTAATGGATTAAATTGAATATATATCAAAAGTTTATGGACTACATTGAATGATTTGAAAATTTATGGATCACATTACATATTAAACTAAAATTCAAGAATTGTATCGAACAAATCAAAAGTTTATGGACCACAATGAACATTTAGCTTGAGCTTAAAAATCACTTGTGTCATTATTCCTTTTAAAAATGTGATAATACTTGGCAAAATAATTCACTAATATTTTGAAACACTAATTAAAACCTATAAAATTTAATTATCGATCATATCGAATTGGATCATGTTGACTATTATTATCATTGTTTTTTCAGTTACGACAACTCTGCGAGATGCTTCCTTTTGAAATTAGCGAACTTGTGGCTAACAATTCCACACGATTTCCTCTATGTGAATTGAGTTCTCTACGAACAGACAAGCTTAGCTTCATCAAGCATTCTTCCTCTGTTGAATTATCCGATTGGGTGCGCCACGAATTACATTAAGCATGTGCAGCAAAAATAAACTTTGTAACAACTATTAATCGGGTCATTTTTTTTTCTAATCGGCAATTTTTTTTTAATCGACGTGTTGTGATTCAATCGGTAATTGCTTAGCTATTTGCATATTTCCGATGCAGTGCATCCAGACTAACCTTAGTTGGTAAAGAATGGAGACCAACATGAAATTCGTCTATTGCATAAGCTTGGTAGTCATGTGGTACTCATTTGTAAGAAAATAATCGAGGGATGCCTGAAATTCAGAAAAGTTCAAGGACATTTTAGCAAACTAAGATTTTGTTGAATGCAGAAAACAAAATGCCTAATTCCCTGAAAAAACCTAAACTTTAAAAAATAATTCGAATTAAAAAAGAAAAAGAAAATTAAAAAATAATTCGAATAAAAAAAGAAAAGAAGAAGAAGAAGAAAGGG
This sequence comes from Eucalyptus decipiens, assembly GCA_014182575.1. Classification (NCBI taxonomy): domain Eukaryota; kingdom Viridiplantae; phylum Streptophyta; class Magnoliopsida; order Myrtales; family Myrtaceae; genus Eucalyptus; species Eucalyptus decipiens. The sequence goes on along the minus strand of CM024613.1, from coordinate 3,258,956 downwards.
GAGGAGGAAGCAAGGATTTGTAGAGGGGTGAGATAAGAGAGATCAAGTAAGGAAAATGTTTTTCACTTTTCAAAAGTGAAAAACATTTTCCCCTAATTTACAAGACTTTTAAGGAATTCATTTTCCGTGAAACGAACGCCGGAAAATCCGGAAAATGTTTTCCCGGAAATTATTTTCCGCGAAACGAACGGAGCCTTCGACTCGATTGATCTTTAGGAATTCATGCAAGTGATGGAGTAGTTTTGATATGCACAACTAATTATGAATGAGTAATATCTAAGGATGAGTAGTTTAACGATCGGTCCAAGTTTCACTTGAAACCTATCTTGTAGAAATTGGTTCATTAGTTTTGAAACTTAAAACCACTCTGCATTCTTGGAACCTAGAATCTACCCTGTAAATAGGGACACGCTACTTTTTGAATAGGGAATCTATTGCATCCAAACCAACGCTTAACCACTCAATCGATCATTTAAGATAATTGCGTTTTTTTTATTTCTACGTATGATTGTTGTTGTACATTGATTGATTTGGTATACATGACTAAATATGAATTAGTAATATCTAAGGGTGAGTAGTTTCATGGTCGGTCCAAATTTCACCTAATACTTACCCTGTTAAAATCAATTCTCCAGTTTTGAAACCTAAAACCTAACCTACATACCTAGAACCTAGAATCAAACTGCACAATACTGATTCCAATTTCTTAAGAACCGATAATCGTGGGAACCTAGAACCGGATTGGTTTCTATTGCCGATTCCTAGTTCTACCTAAACCCATGCCCCCTCTAGTAATATCAACGACACTACACGATCCATCAATCATATGAAAATGCGACAAACTAACGCTTAGGTCATATGCCAAGGACAACATAAGCAAATGCTATGTAAGGCATTTGATGCAGCCGTGGAACGATTGACTAGATACCCTTTTCAAGTTTCGATTAATAAATCCATCTCGTGACAAAACGTTGGCATCCTATGGGGGCAGGTTTATTTTCTCTTTATTGGCGAAGTGGACCTAACAGGAACCGTAGTACGTCCACCGAAAATATGAAAAGTATGGGGGCGTGTCGACCCCCAGCCACGATGCGTTTTGCCAGCATTGCAATGCAATAAACGACAAGAACCATGAAAGAACCCACAGCGTGAGCCAACCGACAATTGTGCAGCACTTTGCGATCCATATGCAGCATCGGATCCTTCGTTTGACTCGGTTGCCGTGCTCACCCCCCTTTGTTAATTGCACGTGTAATTAGCCAATGGCAGGTGGCCACGTGGACGTCCTCAGTGGCTTGTCCGAGGGTGAATTCTTACTTAAGATCAGGTCAATCGTCGAACCACCTGAATCTCAATCGTCGAAGGCGTGGATCTCAGATGATTCGTGACATTGAGATCGTCATGTTCGTGATGTGTGGGTTCCGAAAAAGAGCTTTTCTCCAGCTTGTCCAAAACTTAGGTGAGCTAATTAATCCAAGTGTACTAGTCACTCGGACTGTATCCTATGGACTCGTGTCGATTTTCTTTTATTGCGCGACAACGTATCTTATCGTCGCTGTGTGGGGCCGGTGGCCCTTGTTCGAGGACCATGTTATCACGTGTACCATCCTCAATGACTAGTAGTACATACCGACCGATTCAAGCTTTCAATTGCCAAGGCTACAAAGCCCGTACACAATCACGGCATCGTTTATAAGCCATATGAGAAAGCACGTCAGCCAAAAAAATGTCCTCCGTGATTCTGAAAATCAACTGGATAATAAATGTTTGTTGAAAGTGCTTATCGTGAAGAAAGAGTTTGAATATTCAAACCTTTAAAGAGCTTGACAAGTATCATTAATCCTAACTATATCCACCGCTCATTTGAATTTTGCCCGAAAGCGTCTCCCAAATAAGGAGCAAATACTATAAATGCTTGAAATGACATTATTCAGAAATTAAACAGATATGCAAAATATTGAAAGACGAAAATACTCCTAAGCAAGTGCGCACTTGGCTCAAGCGGCTATGGCCGATGTCAAGGCACTCACAAAGGCTCGTGACGTTGGTTCACTTGCTTGTAGGGCTATTAAACTATTTTCCCAATCAAAGTGCATTAAAAGATAGCGCGAGTCTACTTTCTCAATCGCACCGCATCATAGATTATGGAACTCTGTATAGAATTTCAAGCTCAATATTTTCCTAAACCCAAAGCTACCCAACAAAGATCTCGAGTCACTTGTGTGCATGCATGTCAATCCTCAGCACTTGAATGCATCTCTGCCTCGTCCCAAAATCTTACTGTCAGACTAGGTGCGGTCCATGAAGGCTTGTGATCTATCTTGGCCACCGCGTTATTGGACGTGGGAGGGCTGATGCAAATGAATCTATGAAGATCATGAGATCCTTCCCCTGTTTGGTACGCTCCGAATGGCTCCATGTGGCGACATAACTCGCGAATACAATTATAACGCCCCATGCCATATGCCCCACCTTCATTAGCGCCCCCTCCAGAAAAATCTGATTGATTTTGACACATAAAATATGGTCCGCTGTCTAACCCTTGGACGACATGCTTCCCGAGTCCAAATCCACCGAATCTCATTATGTTATCACGAAAATTTGGAAGCATCCTATAGTTGATTTTTCCTCCTTTTCTGTTTCTGTTTTTGGTGATTTAAGAAGAGATTGGAGAAGCATCCTGGTTTCTACACCGGTTTTGTCCATATCTTGCGTTCTAATCTTTCATTCACTTCACTTGCACTTCGCTTGCTGTACTCATCTAGAGATCTCCACCTGGAAGCATCCTCTCTTCTTCTCCCCCTCCTCTCCTTCAACTCCCTTTATAAATTCTGTAAGCTCTTCTCCTTAACTTCACTCTCTCCCACTCACCCACTCCCCCACCTAAACCAAAACCAGCTCTGTGGAGAAAAGGGATTACTACCCATTTTCTCTGGTAAGGCATTGCTGGGAGCCCTTGTCTTTGTTCTTGTGTCTGCACCGCTCACTTGCGGTGATTTTTGTTCAGTTTCTTGATAATTTTCTTGGCATTGCACGTCCAAACACTAGTTCCTGCCTACTGACAAGAATGCAGAAGCAGAAGATGTTGCTCAAGGACTTCCTTAGAGAAGATCCTTGGCCTCATTCTTCAAATATTGAAGCAGCAACACTTCTCAGAAGCAGATCGAGAAAAATTCCAGCCTTAGAGACCATGATCAATGCATTCAAAAACATCCCTTTCAGTAGTTCGGTGAATAAGCCCTACTCAATGATCTTCCTAAGGAGCCTCTCAAGAAAGCTGTCAGCACAAAGATTGCCCAAGAAAAGCAGAAAAGATGATGGTCATGGAGGTGGCGGTGAGCAGGCCAAAATGACAGTCAAGATCAAGGACATCATACGGTGGACGTCCTTCCGGGACTTGGCCGAAGAGCGATCTTGGCCGTCGGATTTCCGTTCCTTGCCACCACATCAATGCTCTTCTACGGCGACAGTGACGACCACAGGGTCAAGCAGTAGTACTGAGAGCAACGGTAATGGCTCAAGTTGGTGTGAAAGTGATTTCACGCTGGAGTTTTCACCGCCCTGGAATGGTAATTTTCAGGAATACAGTGAACCATGTGTTGGTAAATACACAGTGGAGGCTTTACCAGGACCAAAAACAAGAAGCTTCTGTGATGTTGAACGCAAGGTCAGTTGCTGAATTTAAACACTTATATATTATGTTAGATCTACATATTATAAAGTTTCGATAAGGGGTTGTCTGCTGGTTGTTGTCTGCTGTTCAGCGCTCACTGTTCAGGGTCTATGTTCCCCTTTAAGAAAATACAGATGTGACTTGGCATGTACCGCAATAGTACTTTTTTTTTTTTTTGAGCAAACGCAATAGTACTTGGTTAAATTAATCTAAAACGCGTAGTTTGTTCCATGATAGAGTGGAACTCGTCTCATGTGTAGTATATTTGTATTAACTTTACCACAAAATTCAGATGAGACAAAATAGAGGTCATTCTTGTCCTCTTTACGGCAGTACAACTGGGGGGACAATAAATAGGAGATTTCATTGTTGCCTTAATATAAGCCTTTTACATAGAAGTTACAACATAATAAAAACAATGGCCTTATCATTTATTTTTTTTAGGATTAATTATTGGCCTTGTCTTCGTTCTGACCAGTTATTGTATTTAACTTGGACATTTGCCTGAGTAAACTGGTTTCTCTTATTTACGTATGTGTTTCTTGCATTGACACAGAAAGTCTCATTCTATGAGGAGGAAGAACAACACAGTCCTGTTTCTGTAATTGATGCTGAATTTGGAGAAGATGAAGGCTTTTGCTGGTCTCGAGATCAAAGCCGAGGCAATACTTCAACAGAGGATGCACAATTCCTTCTACAACAACCTTGGCAGTTCGAAAGTGTTGCCTATGTGCAAAGTTCCACGTCTATGGGGGATATTGATGAAAGATCTGATGAAGAAGAGGATGATGAGTTCAGAGAAGAACAGGGAGACTCAAATGAACCTACTGAACAAAAGGCAACAATGCTGCTAAACCAAGTCAAAGCTTCAAGTTCCGGTCTTAGCATGAAGACCAATGTGGATATGCTATTGTTGGACTACTTCATAAATGAACTAGCCACTCCAGGATGCGACACTACAAACGATGACTCTGAGCTTATGATGGTGAGCACCGCAAAATCTTGGATGAATAACGAGCTCAGCGCAAAGTGCGAATGGGGAATCAACAGCAAGAAAGATTCTTATCTGAGAGAAATGGACAGAGGAGAGAAGTGGAGAAAGTTCGAAGAGGAAAAAGAGGAGATAGCTTTGGACGTTGAGGCTAAGATTATGGGTACATTGGTGGATGAGCTTCTATCTGATTTCATATTGAACTGACCAGAGAGAAAAATCTTGTTAGATGAGAGGGAAAGCAATGTAGGGATGTAGCAGAAAGATGTAATGCATAACTCATGCTTAGAAAGTTCTCCCCGCTGTATTGTATGTCTAGAAGAGGAACATAACTTCTGTAGCAATCTAGAGAATTATGTAAAAATAAAACTTTTAGGCATTCTTTTTTCTTGGTGTCAAGATTAGAGAAATGACAATCGTTTTGTCCTTAAAGACAACTAGGAGAATTGAAGCGCTTCATTCAACTTTCGTTTACTAAATCATGATTTGGATGATAAGTTTGTTCAAACATTCCCGTCAATCAGTACTAACAAACAAATTTTAGGGATTACTATCAGTACATCTCCATCATTATTCTCTTCTTTTTATAATGCATGAAAATATTTGAAGATAGCACTTGAGGGCTGTGATTAAGCAAAGATGGGACTTTTAGTCCGTTGGCCCATCAACCTGTTCTAGGGAAAACTTGTCTGGTCCGAGCAGGCTTCGGCTGATCCACCAACATGGCCCAGCAGTCAAGCCCACGCTTGGTCGGCCTATTATATATTGAAGCTTGCATATTCAATGATAATTTTGATCGAATTGGATGAGCCGAGTTCAAGAAAGAAATCGTTTGTTTATGCCTGTCAATATAAAAAGATAATTGTGTTTTGCTTGGCAAGTCTGGAACCATTATCCAAGCCCCTCCCATATCCCATACGACCCAATGGGAAATGTTGGTTGTCGAATGCAAGATTGAGTTTGCTTCAAGTTAATCTCGATAAAAACATGGCCATCCCAGCGATTCAAAATCAAACATTTGTAACGTGTGTGTACGCTACCAACTGCACTTGTGGAGTGCGACGTTTTGCATTTTCTTCCTACCAACGTGGACCAGACAAGGGCATCAATGCTCGCACAGTCATATTCCACTTTTGAGTTTTGAGGACAATCCCTTTACACCAACACACTTCCCAGAAGCACGAAAAGCCGCCGCCTCTTCAACTGAAAAGAGCAAAAGGGTTTCTTCTACCTTGTTTAATCCTCAGGCATTGTAATGAGATCTGAGAGGACAAAGCCAAAAATATCAGGAGATAATACTATATATAATGGTAGCTGACGAGGGTACATGAAAGTTGGAATCTTTGCAATTTCCAAGCACGCGAGGCTCTGTTTTTTTAATATTTCCCCTTATATACAGAGATAAATTTTGTGCAGGATATCAATTTTAACCCTTCGGCTCGGTCAAACGACGAATTACCATAACTAGACGAGTCACCCACGGAATCCCCCGAAAAAAGGCATCTCGACATGATCTTGAAGGATATTAATTATCATGCCACTACAGGAAACCAATGCTGAGAATATTTCCATGAGGAGCACAGGCCCATGAGGCAAAAACTCGTGCCGTAGGATGTCAAACAGCGAGAATCTGTCGATTTCACGGTGATCATCAACTGCCAACTGGTCCTATAAAAATTCGGACTTTTTCTGATTCCTTTGTGGCTGCAACGGAAGGTAGGGAGAGGCGGGGAGAGGGTTGGTGAGTGACGGAGGGGGAGAGATCGGGAACTTGCGATCGGCTTTTCGTCAAACGCCATCCTCACCTGCGTTAGCCTCTCCGGGTCACATCTCAACCATTTGTTACTTTGTGTGAACTCCACTCCCTCCTCCCACCAAATTGGTGAGAACTGTTTTGTCCCCTTCTCTGCTTATCTTGCGTGGCTCTGCCTCTCCCCCAGATTCATTCTGCTGCCTCCAAATTTTATGCATTTCCCATCTTTTTGACGCCTGCCCACTTCACGTTTTGCGTATTGTAATCTTGGGTTCCCCTCAAAACCTAAACTTTCGTCACTGATTGCACGATTTGTTCCGTTCCCAGTTCTTTTTTTACTTTGATTTGTGAGGTTGTTTTATGCAACAATGGTGATATGGTATTGGTCATTGGTAATTGTCTCGTGTTAATATCTTCGTTGCTTTTTCACATCGGCGATCCTTTCTGCTTTGAGGGTAGTGGTTCTCATCAGTAAATGGTTCTTCTGTTTTTGTTTCATCAGATTGGAAAGGCTGATTGGTGATTCGTCAATTTGAGTAGAAGTTCGTTTCGCCTGGATTCAGCTCCACGCTTCTATTGATTGCTTTCTTGCATTTGTCGAAGTTGATTCACAAAGGTAAAATCCTCACCTGTTATTGAATTGATTTCTCTCTTTGCTGTTCTAGCTCTGATTTTTATCCACTGGAGATTCATGGAGGGATTTGTTATGCCAAGCAAAAATATTAAGAGGAACCATTCGTTATGAAGGTTTCATCCATCTGTGAACTTTTTTTTTTTTTTTAAAGTCATCGGCTTGGAATGCGGTATGACAAGACTTCATTAACTTCATGAAATTGCCGATAATCATGTGGATTGCTGGCAGGGCCAAGGGAAACTTTTTTGCGGTTATCCATGATGGCCGATCTGCATTACTTCTGTAGGTGCATTATCTTGTCCAGTATGCGCATAAGAATACCATTAGAAGTATTAACATTCTAGTACGTAGGCAGGCAGACTGAATTTGAACTGTTGTTCGGGTGTATTTTTAAATAGTGGTCAGTGAGCAAGCTTGCTGCACCTAAAGTAATATTGCAGCGAGTTTTATGTTAACAACATCCTTGCATCAAGGGACTGGAACGCTCGAACTTTTTCCATCGTCCTCTGTAATTCGAGGGCTTAAGAATCTGTCCCCAGAGTGGGTGAATCCAGAGTCTGCTTATTTTGCAATTTTTTCGCTTAACTTCTTTGATGACCAAAAAATCTCACCTTTTGGGGAGTTCAGCTGCTCCTGCTAAACTAGTCACGACTATTTCAGCCTGCTTATGAGATAGCAAAATGTTACGTGGTGTTGTCTGCAAAATTCATATTTTACTGCTTTTGCAATGGCCATTCCATAACAATGTTTGTGTATTGGTGATATTCTCTGTGAGCTAGTTAGTAGGATTATCTTTTGTGAGGTCCTAAAGTGCAATCCTCTGTCATCATTCATCATACTCCAAGTGTTTTAATATTGGGTATCTTCTGAAGAATGAGCATGAGCATTGTACTATTTTCTCATGCTTTTTGAAAATTCTTTGATCGGTGTTCCTGGAATTGCATAGTTTTTGATGCATCATATGCTATGAGAACAAGTTTCATAGAGAAACAGAACTGCTGTTAGCAGTTACATCTTTTCAAAATCTTGTGACATTTTTTTCCTGATGAAGGCCCATGCTTGTCTGCATTTGCCAATAACCAGGAGAGAGAGAGAGAGAGAGTCAGTTATTTTATTTTCAAAGATGCACTCTTGTGCCTGTATAATGTCCACAAATATCTTTGTACTCGTGTCACTGTGATGGATGTTCTTATCTCCTCATTCAAGTCTTTTTCATTTAAATACCAATGCCTGGGGCAAAATTTGATGGTGAACTCTTTGATGTGCAGATGGGGGATGTGGCCAAGGATTTGACTGCAGGAACAGTTGGTGGGGCAGCACAATTGATTGTTGGTCACCCCTTTGATACCATCAAGGTCAAGCTCCAAAGTCAGCCAGCTCCAGCCCCCGGCCAACCTCCCAAGTTCTCAGGTGCCATGGATGCAGTCAGACAAACATTGGCTGCCGAAGGCCCAAGGGGTTTGTACAAAGGCATGGGGGCCCCACTTGCCACAGTGGCAGCCTTCAATGCCGTCCTCTTCACTGTAAGGGGGCAAATGGAGGCGCTACTGAGGTCCGAACCTGGTGCCCCTTTAACCATCAACCAGCAGGTTGTTGCTGGGGCTGGGGCTGGAGTTGCTGTTTCCTTCCTTGCTTGCCCTACCGAATTAATCAAGTGCAGGTCAGTGTCTTTGGTGTTTGCATTTTCTCCCTACTTGATTCAGTTTTTTGAATCTTTGAACGCAGCTTCAGTGCTGAACACATTTTCCTAATATATGCTACAATAATAAAAGGAATGCGACAATGAGTTTCGAAGGATGCTTCTTCAATTACAATATATATGCATAGAAAAAGAGGCAGCTTTGTATGTCATCTTATTGAGTGCATGAGAGCACCATGCTTTATGATAAATTCATCATATCTAGCAATGGTTAAGACATGCCTTGAGGCGCCTGTTTAGAAGATATTGAAATGGCTCAATGTTTCTGTCTCTTTCCATTAAAAGAAGGGATGGTAAAAGTTTTATGAACATTGCAAGAGCAGGTTGCAGGCACAAAGCGCTCTGGCAAGTGCTGGCCCCACTGCTACCGTGGCAGTTAAGTATGGAGGGCCAATGGATGTGGCAAGGCATGTTCTGAGATCAGAAGGCGGTACACGAGGTCTGTTCAAGGGCTTGTTTCCCACTCTGGCCCGTGAAGTACCAGGAAATGCTGCAATGTTTGGCGTCTATGAGGGGATCAAGCAGTACCTGGCTGGAGGGGGTGATACTTCTAAATTGGGACGGGGGTCGTTAATCGTGGCTGGAGGCCTGGCAGGAGCATCCTTCTGGGCAATGGTCTACCCAACTGACGTAGTGAAGAGTGTGATTCAGGTAGATGACTACAAAAATCCAAAGTATTCGGGTTCTCTCAATGCTTTTAATAAGATTCTGGCCTCAGAGGGTGTCAAAGGACTGTACAAGGGTTTCGGACCAGCAATGGCCAGAAGTGTTCCTGCAAATGCCGCATGCTTCTTGGCTTATGAAGTGACGAGATCGAGCTTGGGATGAAATGGGCCAAACATATTGTTGCTTCTGTTGGATTTCCTTTTGTATCCATTGACTGGCGCCATTGCATGATGATCTTCCTCAATTTGAGAATCCCGATTCTTCAAAAGTCTTGTAATTGTCACTCAATTGACGTTGACAAAGTAGTGGCATTTTTATGCAGCAATTGCAAGGTCTTCATTTCGTAACTCTAATGCTTTCCAAAATGATTCTTTTTGCATAGCAGCCTGTGTCTTTTGTGCATCTCTGGGGTTGTTTCGACTCAGGTTGGCAATGTGGTGCTCTCTGGTTGCTATACGGTGGCCTTTAACTCTGCTGGCACGTTAACATATATCGCTTCTACTTCCTAATTTTCACATCCTTGAGGTTAAAAATGTTGACCGGACAGAGGTACCCGAACGTCTACCCACCTTCATAGTCAGTAGTACATTTGACCGACAATGTACATGCAAAATACAGAGGCAAGGTTGTGCTTCCAATTATTACGACTGTCTACGTCTGGCTTTCACGAGGTCTTATGTTTTCTGGTTCTTTTCAGTGAAGTCACAAAATAGCTAAAATTGAGAATTGCCTGTACTTACATCACTATGGGCACCTTGATAATGAGCTCCACCTGCTAGCTCATACCCATTTGCTATTGGTATCATTTTGACGGAATTTGAGTGCTGTTTTCTCGTAATCAATACAAGGTGATTCTGTTACAAAGTGAAAGGAAATGGTGACTCTGGAAGCATTCAAAGTCAACTACTACCACCAGCAAATCATTGGTGCTTCATCAGATGCTGTGCCACGCGTAGGAACAAACCACCGATTGAATAGTCAAGATAAACATTACGAACAAACAACCGATTGACTCTCTAACTAATTCAGCTGAAACCCATATAAACAACTCATCCTGACTAGACTCAGGCTCCTCGGTATTCAAAGCAGAAAAACTTTTAATTGGGTTGTTAGGTATGGATTCTGCAAGGCCACCTCACTCTAGCATACCACTTGTTTCAAGGCTGGATCATTTGGATTTTATCGTGAGTTCTGACATCGTTTGCTTTTTCTAACACTGTTTCACTTTCATTCTACCGTCTTTGTTCTTTTGTTTTTTTTTTCTTGTTTACTTTGTTTCTTTGAACTTTGCTTTTTCTAAAGTGAGAGTTTTATCTCATCGATCTCTCTCCTGGGAAATTGGATCGTGTATAGATGAAACGTTTAGAAAGCAAGCAAGATTCGGCGAAACGGGGGAGCAAGAGAAGTACAGTTAGAGGAGAGGCGGGGGAGATTCTGCCATTGGATTTGGCAGTGAGGGAAGGTTACTTCAAAGGGTCTCTGATGGATCGGGTGGCGACCCTCGAACAACGTCTTCTTCAGGTACTGTTTATGCGAGGACTACGATAGCCATGGATACGTAGACAGTGACAAAGTGCATAATACGTCATGTAAATGATTAAAATTATTCATTGAAACTGTGAATGAAATAATCATTTCATTACAAAAGTTCTACTTTAACAATGTCCTCAACATATCCAAGAACCTGACTTGAAAAGCGATGATAGAAGGACTCTTTTTAAATTTTGGACAGACGGTCATGCTATGATCTCAAATGCAGTCTTTGCTTAATGCCTCTAAATATCTGTGCACACAAAAATGCATTTTTCAGCTATGCCTCGAAATGGATTCGAGCAGCAGCTCACACACTTCCGGGGAAAAATCATCAGGCCAAGAATCCAAACGAGTGTCGGGTTCCTCATCCTCCACATTATTCAGCATTTCCAATCGCAAAACTGAAACGAACCTGCCTCAACTTCATCGAAATTTGTCTGAAATCCAGGTAAATATCTCCTTGCACATAAAATCAAAGTGGGATTTTGGGCTGCTAGGTGAATAAATTATTCCCCGTTCATGTGAGTTGTAATTCACATGTGATTGCAGGAAGAGGGGAAATCTGATAACGTTCCACAGCAGCAAAAGATTAAACACTCAGCTCCTGGCAAGCTGAAGCTTGGAAAGAGCAAGATTGCTAGCAATAACAAGAAGAGAACATCCAAGCTTGTCGGAAGAAAGGACAAGCCTCGCAATTGGCCACTACCGAGCTTGTTGGGTTGTTGATGCACCAGTCATGTTTCCTATTCGTGTCGTTCTCTGTTATTTTAGGAAGCTTTTCCTCTAGGAAAATGGAGCCGCAAAATTTCTTTTCAGTTCTTTTTTCTTCCCATGCGTTGGTCAACTAACTTTATGAATCAGAAGCTACCTCGACCTCAAGCCACTTGTGACCTCAGCCCTGCAATTTTAGCCTATGTTGATCGATGAGCTGCCATATTTCAAACATTAAGAAAAAGAAAGGTGATTGATCCCATAATACACTCAACTTCTCTTTTGTTTTCATCTACTTTTCAAATACCCTTCCCTTAAGGAAAGACGCACTCAACCTATGTCATGACAGATCAGTGCCTGTGCTTTCGCTGGTATGTTCTTGCTTGCTACTTTGTCCGTGCCTCAATCAAGAAAAGGGAGTGGCCGAGAATCAAGAACACGACACCCAAAGAGAAGAGGAAGAAGATAATGTTGAAAAAACATAAAATAGGGACAAAAAGTCATGGCTGATGATCAAATGCTTTCGTGATGTTTTCATTAAATTATTTTCATGGGGAAAGAGATAAAAAGGGAGGTTTCGGTCTTGATTGGTTTATTGTGTCTGCGTGATGCCTGTGATGAGGTCGTTCAAGTGGCCAACCAAAGAAAGTGGATAAGAACACATGCTTAGTTTATCCAGATAACATAAATCATGAGGCTTTAGTATGATTTCAGTACACCATAAAAAGCAGCGCAAAAAACAAACGGTTCTCTTACTTTAGCAGCTGTGGATTGACATGGACTCCTCCAATTTTCTTGTTGACAACTCCCTCTCTCTCCCTCTGTCACCGCATGTACACAAGGCGTGTAGAGAAAAGAATGTTAAAAGGCATGTACACGTACTGCAGTTGCTCTTTCTTCCAAGCGACTACTGGTTTTGATTGTGATATCAAGTCATTTCACACACAGTATGTAAGAGAAAATGCTCAGGATTAATTCCATTAAAGATCTTTTAGCGTTTGACAGCCATGGTTTATACATATACAAGTTCGTGTCTTTGAGCACTTCAATCGAAAAAATATTTCAGAAAGTCAACAGTACGAATGGAGAACGTTGAAAACTTGATGGATCCCTAATGTAAGTGTCCACTTGAGGTTGGAAGAAGAATTAATTCCATCTAGTGGCGGATTGTCCTTTTGAGCATTGGTGATTTCGTCCTATTGATTTGCAGTGATTTGATCGCTAATTTTTCTCTAAACATCCATCTTTTTAAATTACCGAATTGACAAATATTCACATCCGTCCCTCACGTAAGTCAACAACATAAATGCAAAAATGCTAAAAACTTGACGGATCCCTAACGTAAGTATCCACTTGAGGTTGGAAGAATTAATTCCATCTAGTGGCAGATTGTCTTTCTGAGTGTCGGTGTTTTCGTCCAATTAATTCGCGGTGATTTGATTGCCAATTTTTCTCTAAGCATCCATTTTTTTATATTACTAAATTGACAAATATTCACATTCGTCCAGTAAAATCAAGAAAATTGTCCATCAAAATTAGGGTTAGGGCTTAGCTTGGGAGCCACAACCCACCATAGATGGGACCTCAATTCCAACTTGGATGCTATCAATAGAGCTTCTTCTTTTTTTATCTTAATTATGTCGGGTATGTAAACTTTTTTTTCACTATTACTAACTTTCGTATGAACCGTCCATTTTGTATACCATCTAATCATATTTCTTTGGAGCTAATATGAAAGCGAATTAGGATTATGAATTCTGGCAATCATGAAACGCCATCGAATATGGCCGAATGTGTGTTTTATACGATGCCAAAATCCCCCCCTTATAAAATAAACTCATTATTAGATGCCCTAAAATTAGAAAATATCCCATACCCCTCTCAATCAAGACAAAAAAAGAAAAAATTAAAATCTAACCCTCCCCCAAAAACATAGGACCCTAAACTTTTAAATAATACTGAAATGGCCCCTATAAATCGGCCGAAATTTCAACTCCTAGTTCCTCACCCCTCCCACCTCTTTCTAAAACAAGTAAATCTCTCCTTCTCTCTCTCTCTCTCTCTCTCTCTCTTTCTCTCTCTGAATCGCCGTCCGTCACTCACTCCGATGGAAAGGAGTCAAAGATCGGAGCCCGCCGGAGAACCCGAAGACCCGTCGCCGCCAGTGACGGCCCACCACCTGACGACGCCGCCGGGGCTGACCCCCGGCGAGTTCGCCGAGCTCGTCCCCTCGGTGGTCGAGCACCACACCTACGAGCTCGGGCCGGGGAAGTGCTCCTCCCTCCTGGCCCAGCGCGTGCGGGCCCCACGCGCCGCCGTCTGGTCCGTCGTGCGCCGCTTCGACAAGCCCCAGGTGTACAAGCACTTCATCAAGAACTGCGCCGTGGGGCCCGGCTTCGAGCTCGCCGCGGGGGCCACGCGCTACGTCGACGTCATCTCCGGCCTCCCGGCGTCCACCAGCGAGGAGCGGCTGGACGTGCTGGACGACGAGCGGTTCGTCACCGGGTTCACCATCATCGGCGGGGAGCACCGGCTGCGGAACTACCGGTCGGCGACGACGGTGCACGAGGTGGCGCGTGAGGAGGGCGGGATCTGGACCGTCGTCCTCGAGTCCTATGTCGTGGACGTGCCGGAGGGGAACACCGAGGAGGACACCCGCCTCTTCGCCGACACCGTGGTGAAGCTGAACCTGCAGAAGCTGGCCTCCGTCGCCGAAGGGCTGGTGGCCCGCGACGGTGAGGGCCAATAGCACCACCTCCCTCCTCCTGCTCCTCTCTTTACTTGAAATTTCCCATTTTGATTTCCTCTTTCTGCGAATCCGAAGGGGTTCTTGATTTGCGAATTATCTGGAGTCAAAACAAAACCAAAAATGGTTCTTTTTTTTGGGGATGGTTTTGGGAAACCGGGGGACTGCTTGGACAAATCAATGGAAAAATGTGGAGGGCATTTCCGGTTGATCTTGCTGCTGATCTTGCTGCAATCGTTGCCCATCATCTCTGCCGTTGTTGTGTTCTGTCCGCTTGAAGATCTCGTTCTCCGTTCTTCTTGCTGCTCTTTTGTCTGTTTTCTTGCTAATAATGGCCGGTGCTGTTCCATGTTTTCCTCCTCTTTTTTGCCACTTGCAATGCCAATTTGGCAAAACGTAAAAAGGAGGAAAAGGAAACGTTATAATTTTTTGCAGGCACTGTCGTCTTGTCCATTAAAATTTGGCCCGGAAAAAGGTAAATTTTTTCGCTTTTCCCGTCTTTGATGAGGCAATGTGATTCTGGGGGGATGTTGCGGTCGTGCTGAGTAGAAAACTAGGATTGCGCATGCAGTTCGTTCTTGGGAGTGAGCTGAAACGAAGGCTGAGAAGCATAGATTCAGCATTAGTTCTTTCCCAACGAGCTGTCCTTTCCATAAACAGCACGGGACTCGAGTTAGATCTTTAAGTCCTTAAAACCCTTTCACCTCGGCTCCATTTCGAGCGTATCTCCGCTAAGTACTTAGCCCGCATCTCTCGTGTGGACGGCATTAGTTAGTCGTTAGTTTTTTTCCCGGCTACTTACCCCCCGCCTACCCGTTCCCACTCCTCGCGCTCCACCTTTCTCTCCTCGGGGGAGAGATCGGTGGACTACCTCATCGTCGCTACCAGATCTGATGAAAGTGTCTGCAGAAAGAAATTTCGATTTCCCAATCTGACAAAAAGACCTCCATGATTACAACCAGCGGAATCGAGCACGGTTGACCTACTTTTCCATGCCATTAAGTAGCGAGGGAGAGGCGAGAGAGAGGCAAAGAGATAATGCCCCTTCAACGTATCTGGAAACATCAGCTAATCAGGGAGAGTAATGAATGGAACACCGCCAGCCGGTCTCAATGATTGATGCTCTACGCTAAGGTTTGGTTCTGTAATAAGGACGGTCAACGCCATGATTTGGAAGTTCCGAGAGGGTATGGATTTTTCCCTCCTTTTTTTGGTAAATTTTTTTTTGGTCGGTCATTCCATTTTCATCACGAAATTCTTTTATGGGCCATTAGGAATCTTGGGTCGTCATAAAAATCTGATCTTTTTTAATGTACAGGGGGGCTGATAATTATCGGCCACTAACCCCGTCGCGTACGGTCAACGTCGCCATGTTAGGTCCGGCGAGTATTTAACGTGCGTATGGGGCTGGAGCTTTGTGTGGTGGAGAGAGGTCGGCGTTTTTGCGTTAGGTGCCACCCGATTCCACAGAATTGACGGGGGATTAGCAGGTGCACACGACCGCCATGTTTCTACGTGGCGTAGCCCGGGCCTTATTGATGCCCGATGAACCCAATGGATAATCCTTTCATCCTAAAAAGCGCATCGGAGTAGTTCACGACACGCGCCATTTTTATCTTTATTTCGAGACTCGAGCTGCCTAAACGCATGGAAGTCAAACAAGGTTTTAGTGGTAGAGCTCTTTTCCCTCTTTAGAGTCGAAGGTATGGAATTTGACGAAACGAGAACGGACGGATGGAAATTAGGGATGCTTTTTGTGGTGATAGGGGAGGGCGATTAGCATCTGCCATCGAATGAGGGCTAGTGAAATCGAATCCATCCTCGGATCGGGTAAGAGCACCCGAATCTCGATGGAAATTAGGGACACTTTTGTGGTGAGAGGAGAGGGCAATTAGTGTCGGCCATCCATCGAATGAGAGCTAGTGAAATCGAATCCTCGTATCGGGGTGGGAGAACCCGAATCCTCAAATCGGATGGAGGGTACTCGAGAGGATCGAGATCCCCTGATCGCATTTTCCTTCTTTTTCTTTTTTCGAATTCCTTAAATTATACTCGAAGGTTCCAGAATTTTTCTTTAAATACTAAATAAGAGCTGCTGCTGTGGGGGTACCATCCAGCATCTTGAGCTCCTCTTCGCTCGCTCTGTGCGGTTACGAGAATATGCACAACTCGGTCCGCGGGGATTGGACGGGGGCGATGGGTGCGTCGACGCATGGTGGCCGTCAAAGTAGAGCCTTTTACTGAGCCCCTGCGAAAGGAAAAGCACCAATCCGTCCTTTCGGCCATTTTCTTTTAGGGCGCAAGTTGCCCACTTGCTCATTCATTAAAGCCGGACAATTCAACACCCCTTAACGAGAAAGAGAGAGAGAGAGAGAAGGAGAGAGAAGCAGAGATTCTTTGCCCCATTCTAACGCGTTGTCCTTCTCTCTTTTTTAGCTTACTTTCATCGATCCCAGCAAATCAATCTAGAGAGAGAGAGAGAGAGAGAGAGGGACAGAAGGAGGGCCCCCCAGCAATCAACGAGAGAAAGAAGAGGGGGGGGTGGCTTTAGGACATGGGACTAAGTTACTTGACTAAAGCCTTATCCGGTCCACGTAAGTGTGATCATTGTTTATGTCCATGCTTTAAAGAAAGAGTGTATTTAGATGCTTTGACCTGGTGAGCCCATATAATTAAGAGATAGTGTTGATCGGAAGAAAAAGAGGAGGGACGCTAGATATAGAAACATTTGATAAAATTCATCCTGCTTGGCATGACAAATCGCGACATCTCAAAATAATTACTTAGAAAGTGCGTTCCGCAACACTTTATCAAGGGGCTTTGAACATAGCAGCATTTTTGGACCAATGAAGCCTAAAGTTAACGAATCTTTTTATACCAATCTTGTCATCACTAATATTTTTGTATTCATCATCTCTCTACAAAGCCAAGGGTCACCAAATCATCACTCAAAACTCACTATGGGTCACCAGTTGTTACATAAGAGTAGACAATGACAAGGTCAAGGCTAGCTTAATTGCGCAATGGGGGTCACACATCGACACTAGCCTAGTGACATAACCTTAGCAATCCACTGCTTGAGCTCACCCCCATTCCAAATTTACCTTGTCATTTCTCAAATGTGGCTTGTCTGTCCAAGCTCACTTGGCTGTGCATGGACACTCACCAAAGTCGATACTTGCTTATTCCAGATCTACCTTACTGCTATTCCCGGATATGGCTCGCCTATCAAGGCTCGCTCGGTTGCATGACGAGGGTCGTGGTCGATGCTTGCTGGTCGCTTGAGCTCGGCAGTCCCATCTCTTGAGCTCACCTCAGTCCTAGGTCTGCCTCGCTACTATTCTCAAATGTGGCTCACCTGTCAAGGCTCGCCTGGTTGCACGTTGAGTGTCACTCTCCAAGGTCGAGGCTCACTTAGTCATGCAAACACAGCAAGCCATCACCAAAGCTCACATCTATTTTAAATCTACCTCATCATTGTTCCCAAATATGGCTTCTCTAAGGTCGCACGACCTCAACATCACCTTGCCTACCTGATTTCGGCGACAAGAAGTCACTTGAGGTGTTGAAGGTTGCTGGAGACTTCTTTTTTAAAGGAAAAAAAAAACGGCAAAAGAACAATCCAAGTGCTATAATTTGGTATAGGAGAATGACACTTAAGTGCCATAACTTTGAAAATGTACATACTTAAGTGCCATTTTCGAAATTAAATAGAACACTTAAGTGCCACTCCGGCAAAAATCCGGCCAAATAGGTGACGTGACAATTTTTTGGCGAGTTTGGTCCAAAAACGGCATCATTTTTGCACAATGACGTGGCGAGAAAATGCAAAAATAACGTTGTTTCATGTATTTGATGTGTAAATAATAATATAAAAATTAATTAAATTAGATTTAAACTTAATTTTATTTAAAATATTCTAAAAAAAAATTAAAAAAAAAAGGGAGGGAAATTTGAAGGGGGCCGGCGAGGGCTCGCCGCGACCTCGGCCCCCCCCCCTTTGGCCTCCCCCTCGGCCGCCCCTTTTTTTTTTTTTTAATTTTTTTAAAATTTTAGAATATTTTAAATAAAATTAAGTTTAAATCTAATTTAATTAATTTTTATATTATTATTTACACATCGACATGAAACAAGTGTCGTTTTTGCATTTTCTCGCCACGTTAGCGTGCAAAAAACGATGCCGTTTTGGACCAAACTCACCGAAAATTGCAACGTCGCCCATTTGGCCGGATTTTCGCCTCGGAGTGGAACCTAAGTGTTCCATTTAACTTCGAAACCTTAAGCACTTAAGTGTCCTCTCGTCCAAGTTATGGCACTCCAGTATCCCGAACTAAAAAAAAAAACTATAGTTTTCTTACATATGTGTAATCTATTTGAAACAGTATTTAAATCAAAATTACTTTTCAATAAACTTTATGATTACGATCTATCAAACACTATTTACATTTCTTGAAAACCCTTTAATCTAAAGTTCTTCACAAATGAAAAAAGTGCATTTGTGCAAATATTTTTTCCATATGCTGTCTCAAATGCACCCTTAAAACGATATAATCGAAACATAAGGGCGGATACTGAATTGCTCAAACACACAAAGGAGAATCTATTGCCCTGATAGAAAACTAATTTCTAGCTGAAACTGAAGATTAGCATCATTTTCCAGATTTGACAAAGATTCCATTGCCATGTTGGTGTTGATGCCATTCATCGAACAATTTGTTTAGCCAAGAAAAGGGCGAGGGACGCTAGACGAATCGAAGATGATTCTATTTCGGGCATCACTGTGAGAGATCCCATCTATGTCTCCACCGACAGTAAGATGGTCCTAGCCCGCTTGGCTCGATGGAGAGAGAGAGAGAGGATGTTGAGAAGATCTTATTGCCAATATCCCATACAATGCAGGGACCTCATTCCCTTTGTTCATGAAGAAAGTCTGTTCCTGTTTTATCTACTCAAGCTTTGCCAAAATCATTTCTTGCCTCTGGTTGACAATTTGAGGCCTGTCCTACAAGCATCCATAGACATATTGATGGTCACCATGCTATGCAGCACCATAGCGGTGCAAAAGCTAAAGCAGGCTCGTGCCTTTGGCTACATTAACCGGTTTCTGGTATTATTAACTTCAACGGCGCTTCTAAGTTCTCACATTTTGTTTCCAGGATCTCATTCATCTATTCAAAGATGTATAAAACTGGAAAGCCGACTCCGATCTGAACCGGAGGCTTTTGCATCCCCTCTTCGCATATCATTAATGTGTAAAAAGTGCGAAGCTAAAAAGAAGTATGATGTAAAGATAGGTGGGATATGAATTGATATATGAAAGATACCAAAAGTATGATGAACAAATAAACAGAAGGTTGGATAATCGGAACCAAATGATAGGGATAAAACAAGTATGGACATTAGGGAAAATCTTGGACATTCATCTCCTGTTCTTGCTCTTCCCATCCCTCATCTTTCTCAGATCCTCAAAGCTCCAATCCCTCCTCATCCCGCTACTCCGCACCAGCCTCGCCTCCCCCGAGCCCGCAATCGGCTTCTCACCTAAGGAAGAGGCCGTAGTGCCCCACGGCCGGCGGTGGCCCTTCTTCGCCTTCTTCTTGCGAAGCCCAAGAGGCCCACTTCTAGATCTGTGCTCATAGTATGGTGTGGTAGGCGCGGTTGGCGTGACCAAGGGGCCTGACCAGTTCCTATCTACCAGGACACAACACAAACTGCGAGGCCCTTCTTCATCAATACAGCCATAGTCTAATTCTGTATCTTCCTTTCTCTGGGCTTGGCATTTAAGGCAATTGAGACTCATGGCTAGTGAATTTCCCCTTCTTCCCTTCCTCAAAATGCTTACATATTGCCCTTCAAGGACTAGTGTGACAGGGAGGCGTGAGAAAGAGGAACGAGGATTGGTAATGCATGGTCAAGTTGAGAGTTTATAATGGGGTTCAGAGAAGAGATGGAAATTCTGCAGATGGTTATAAAGGCGGTGGTGGCGATGGAGATAATTCTGCCGATGGTTAAAAGAAGCAAAAAGCTACCGTGGTTTTGGCTGGAGATAATTCGGCATATTGACCGAGCGATTTTACGTGAATGGGGGAGAGAGGTCAAATGAGGATTTGACAGCTGCAAACAGGTTCTTTTGTCAAAAGTTGCAAGGTCTAATTATGGACCTGAAGTCAAAGTTGCCACTCTGGATTGGAAGGTGACAAATAGCATCCTCTGATTAATGAAGGGTTTTCACCATTCAAAATTCTATTTTCTTTTTGTTGTTTTTGTGAATACCGGTTGTGAAGAAGTTGCTGAATAAAAACCGAATCTTATTTTTGCTTTATGGATGCATTCCTTGAGACAAGGTCAAGAGAGATAAAAAGATCGAGCTTTAAAAGTTGCTGGTCAACAGAGAGACGCGTAATTAGCAAACTGAAATTATCCAAGAGATGATTCAGCATATGGAAATGGTGAGGTAGGCTGAGAATGCATTCTCTATACATGAAGGAATGGTGAGAATAGCAGAATGTAAAAGACATAAGAAAATTTTTAGCAGCAAACATTTGAATACTCCATTTTCCACAAGAATGTTGAGAACTTGATTAGGCTTGATGAGACATCTAAGCGAAAAAGATCAAATCATAGCACATAAAATGCCCACGTGGGCCCACCGCAGCGAAGCTTTCTTAGAGCTTGTGTGAATGCCTACGCATGGCATATATGTTTGGTAGACTGTCTCCCTCTTCTGACCGAAAAAATTACTTTTCTTTTAGCATTACTCGTTTGCCAGAGACGTTATATGCATTACCCGCATGGCAAGAGGGAAGTGGAACGAAACGCGACACGAAAATGATGAATGATCTGTGCAAAGCATGTTTAGTAGTTCTTGGATCGTTTTAGTTCTTTCGAAGATTGTGGTCCTCTTTGATGTATTTGTTGCTGATGTTCTTGCTATGAGGCTTTTCAAATGCTTTCTGATAATCTGCAGGAATCAGTTTCCTATGAGCTAATATAAACACATCCATTTCGCTGGCTGATCCGCCATTAGTGATAACAGTTCCAAAGGCAACAGAAAAAAGAAAAACTTAGAAAGCGATCAGAAAAGCAGTTTCCAAAGTTGCAAGCTTTATTCTCTTGTGATTTGAAATGGACGGACAAAGGCAAAAGAAACAACAGGAACTCGGCCCCGACGAATTGTTTAGTCGCAGAATTACCGCCCAAATGTTCTGCTCAACTTTGTCTAGAAGAATCATGAATTATATGCATGAATCTCTATAACTTTATCAAGAATATATTGTAACCCGATAAAGTTGAGGATCAATCAAATGACAGAATCGTTTACCTTCTTGCAAAAAAGAATCCCGCGAAGCATTGCACCGATCCCTTCCTCTGCTCTCCGCCTCATCCTTTTCTGTCATATCAAATAACCTTTAAAAGTCACTTGATTTTGCAGGAAAGTTTTTGCAGACTATTCACCTCCCGCTCGGTCAACGGATGCTATTTTTCGCTCGATATTCTTCGTAGCTGTCCCAGTTTTTATTTTACGTTTTTATTTTTTTTTTTTTCAGATTTTCTTTGCTTTCCTATGATGTTCTGGGAACCTTACATCTGCCACCCCAAACAATATTCTGACAAAGTTTTATAGGACCAAAGATAGAGACACCTCCCCCAGCTTGGAAAACTGCATGAGAAAGCTAAAGAAATCACGATAATTTCTGAACCACAAGAGAAAAGAAATAAAGAAAGAAAGGCACATATCAGCCAATACCGCTTTTTAAGCAAGTGGAAGGAGTATTTTAGCTCAAACACGGGTCGTGCAGACAGGAAAAACTTAAAAAGAAAGCACTCACCCACCTACTCTTTTCTTTTGGACTTTTCAGCGACGATCTTTTGGTGGGTTTTTTGTCCTTTTCCCTTTCCTCCTCTCGAGCTGAATCGATCGGCTTTCGAGTGGCCCATATCAGTGGCAGGCATTTTTCACGTTTCCAATTCTTTAATTTTTACCATCACGAGCGTGTGCGTGTGCGTGCGCGCGCCACTGCTCGAGCCTGGATGTTTCTGCGCAGGAGAGACATCTCCATCCAAAATTATTAAAAAGATACGTCAAGATCTCATTTTCAAGACATGAATGTTCTGGGTCGTGCCGCCTCTCGCTGTCGAACGATTCATCATGATGCCGAGCGAGTGTCGCGACCGCACATGCTCGAATGATTTTCCCAAACCGATCCACGCATGTCTGGCCTAAACGAAATATGAGGCCGAGGCAAAGCAGAACCGGGGCATTTGCGAAGCAAAGAGCATCCTGCTTCCCTCTGCCATTGCTATAAAAAGCTCGTGCCAGGAATTTCTTCCCTCGTTGTGGCCAAACCAGAGTGATTAAAATCTGATGCAGATGGATGAGACAAGAACAGTATATATTTGCAAACAGAAGAACCCAGGTTTCGTGACAGAACAAGAACCACAGCATACATGCCTGAAGCCTCAATGTCGTTATAAGACCCGAATACCGAACATCTATATACATAGGAAGACAAGGTAGACAATCGACCCGACGACAAAATGCTACTAACTCGATCAGGAGCTGTTTTATCTTCAACAACAATTCCACCTTGTTTCATATCCCTCTCAGTGCTCCACAATCGAAATTACCTAATAAGAAACACTAGCAGGCTACACTAAGAACTACATAAGAGGAACAAACAGCATGTGGCAGCTCTTGCTTCAGAACTTGCTGTGCCGGGAGCCTTAAAATATCCCAGCCCCTGATTATTCGCGTCAGACAATTCAAACATCGGCAAGCTCTTTTATACAGTTTAATTACCATCACTCCCTCTTCTACTTCTGATGGGCTCATCCTATTTTGGACGACAACGCCAGCCTTAGCTGTTCCTGTGTGTAAAAACGACCACTCATCTTCACGGTCGCCTGTTGGATCATCAAGTCATTCACCACGGAGACGCTGGCATGATGCACGTCAAGATCCAACTCCATTAGGGCCTGCATTAGCTTCGCAGCAGGGTGGTTCTTCTTGCTGCTTTGAATCCGTATCATCACATCCCATCCGATTATCTTCACGTCCACGTCCAATTCTATCAACTTGGCACCGTGATTGCTCGAGATACTGAGATCTTTATCGCTCTGGGGCAGAGCAGACCGAGAGTCTTTATTCGTTAATTCCTTCTTCAAGGATTCCAATTGCTTCTGCAGATTCTCCTTGTCGGATTCCGTGGTCTGGAGCTTCGAGTTCAGCTCCTTGATGTACGCTATCGCGTCGCCAAGAAGTGACGCTTTGTCCATCTTGGAAACATTAGGAACCACGGCCCGGAGTGCGTAAAACCGCTGGTTAAGCTTCTCCCTCCTCTGCCTCTCGGCCTCAACGTGATTCAATGGCTCCTCTCGGCCATTGGCAGGTTTCCTACCTCGCTTTCGCGGCCTTTTCTCCGGCTCAACGACTCTGCTACTATCAGCTTCCTTCACAACGGACGCTTCGAGATCTGAATGATCAGAATCCCCCGCGCCTCCACTCGATTTCACCATCCCCGAGGACGGCAAAACCACGCCCGAAGTGAACGAGAGCATCCCTTCTTCATTGCTACCACGCGAAGTAGGCGACCTCCTCTTCTTACTTTCTTCCACTGCCGTGAGCTGCGATTGACCAGAATACAGATTCCCATTTCCGTTGCAAGAAACCCTCTTGCTCTCACCAAAACTCAAGATTTCGCCGGATTCGGGCTTCATGGGATGTGAATTCCCGTTCCTCGCGTTGCTGCCATCGAACCCGAACTCGGAGAAGTTCAACTCGCGGGTGAAGAAGCTCTGGCCCTGCATCTGCTGATTGCTCTGCGGGTAATTGTGGCGAGGATTGTCGCGATGGATCACGCTCGGCTTCTCGCCCATGCTACTCAAAACATGATTATTCTCGAGTTGAATCGATTTAGACCCATGATTGCTACCGTTATAATTCGAAGAACCCGTGACGGCGGCCGCCCCGGCGACGGCGCTGTCCTTGACCTCGACCGTGCCCGCCGGATCATTGAGCCAGAGCGAAGAAGGATCGCTCTCGCCCTGATCGTTACCATTCCCACCAAACCCTAACTCCATCCCACCAGTGAAATTGAACAGATTCCTGACCTTGGTCAGCAGATCTGGGCTCTGGTAGATCGGCTCCGTGGAGCCCAATTCGACGACCCCGCCGATCACGGGGACGCAGACCATGGTGTTGAGCCCGAAAATCCGGCCCTGCTTCGCCCTCTCGCAGCCGCAGTCGGCGAGGCGGTCCCCGCCCGACACCCAAATCGGGGCCGACCCGTACAGGGCCTGCCCGGGCAAGCTGCCGTCGTTGCCGAAGGACTGCGTCATGGAGACGAGGAAGAACCACTCGGTGTCGGTGACCTCCTCGTCGACGGCGTCGTCGGTGGCGGCGGCGGCGGAGGGCCCGGCGATGAGGGAGTTGAGCTCGCGGAGCACGCGCTTCCGGTGCTCCTGCTCGGCTGCGGTGGAGGCGCTGATCTTGGCCTTCCCCTTGGACTTATCCTCCTCGCCCTTGTAGTAGCCGTCGCCCCAGCCGAGGACGGGGACCGGCGGCGACGACGAGGAGGCCGCGGGGGGGGCGGCGGCGGCGGCGGGGTAGCCGTCGAAGGAGGACTGCCAGAAGATGGCGTAGGTCCAGGGGTAGCGGGAGGTGGAGTCGATGAGGGTCTGGAGGCGGTGCTGGAGGCTGTCCTGGTTGAAGGCGGCGGCGGCGGCGGCGGCGGCGGAGGAGGTGGCGGAGGAGGAGGGCGGCGGCGGCGGCTGCTGCTGGGGCTGCTGCGGCTGGGGGAGAGGGAGGGGAGGGGTGGAGATGGGGGAGGAGGGGGCGGCCAGAAGGAGGAGAGGTCGGAGGACATGAAGGCCTCCATCATGGACGCGTTGTCGTCGCTCCACAGGTTCATGCTCGGCGTCAACCTGTAGTCGCTCATTCCATACGACTCTCTTCTTCCCCTCTCCTCTCCGGCGGGAAAGAGCTAAGAGAGAGAAAGTAAAAGGGTTGCAGCAAGCTGGAGTTGCAGATGGAGATGGAGATGGAGAAGATGGAGATGGAGAAGAGAGAGAAAGTTAGAGAGAGAGAGAGTTAGAGAGAGAGTTTTGGAGTGTGAAGGGAGGAGGGGGGGAGGTTAGTTGGGTTCGTAGGATTGGTCGCCGATTAAATCGAAAAGCCGGCGTTGGGTTTGCCCGCGTTCGTTACTTTCCCACTCTTTTTTACTTTTTCACTTTTTTACTGTCTTGCGTTGTTCTGCTACTGCTAGTCTGCTGCTGCATCTTCCCATTTTCTCCTTTTTCTTTCGGAGATCCTTCTTCTTGCTCTCTCGTTTTTGGTAAATATGAATTATCTCTGCAAAGCAAAAATATCTGGTTGGCAAACGTGGCAGCCGTGGAATTTTCATGTGGAAATTTCGCCTTGATTTTCGTTAATTTATCCAAAAAAAGAGGTCCTCATTTTATTTTCGAAACCTCACATTCGAAACCTTTTAATTTAGCCTTTTTCCTAATGTACCTCCGTTTGGAAGCGGTGAGCAAATATGATAAAAGCATAGATGGAAACGGTAATTGAATGCCGAGAATATCTTTTGCTTCTTGAAATCCAGGCAATTTTCGACCCAAAAAAAAAAAAAAAAAAATCCAGGCAATTTAGTTTGGGAATTTTTATTTTCTCTTTTTAAAATCTTTGTAATTAATGAAGAAAATCTCCCCCTCATTCTCCCCACTTCCCCTGTGAGGTGAGTGTTGAGACGGGATATTTCTATAGATGGAACTTTTGCAATTTGTAGCAAGATCATGACCGTTAATTCTTGCATTTTGCATACGAAATATGACAACTTAAGTCCTAAAAGCAGTTTACATAACGAACCACCCGCACCCCCCAAAAAAAAAAAAAAAACTCAATCTCTTTTCGTACTGGCAACAATTGGGTACGAAATCTCATCCATTACGAATTAATTTTTACAGAGCAAAGGGAAAATTAGTGACAAATCCTTACAAAAAAAAAATAGTTTAGAGTGACCTTACTTTTTTGACTTTCTGCTTCTTGTAAATTTCACGGTAAGTACACTTCGACTTCTTTTTTTTATAATTTTCAACATCTGAAACTTTCATAATATATATAAACATTGACCCATTAATTTATTTATACTTTTTGTCATGATTTTTAAAACTTGAACCCTCTTCTTGATTTTGACGAGGAAATAAAAAGGTCAATGAGTCCACGCAAACGACCCCTTTAGCATCATTAATCTTGACGCACATTCGTGTGAAAAAATCTTAATGGAGTCTGTGGGCACTTTCTAATTATCTCTAGTTTGATAATATAATGCCAATCGATTTTAGTTCCCTAGGCTGTTATGTGGAAAAATTGGCAGCATGGTCCAACTAACCACTAGTCACCTTGACTCGAGTTAAACCCTTTCCCCCTAAACTCTAGTTTGATAATTCCTATGGGAGGAAAAAAAAATTTGATTAAGACAATAACAGTTCACGAACATATACCCGAGTTAATTAATTAATCACTATTAATTAAATAAACAATACGTGTGGGGACAATTGCAAAAGGTTAGGGGACGAGTACGCATCAAGAGGGACCATTCGAATCCAGACCCTCGATCGGCTCATCCAACCTCCGTCCAATACTCGCAACGTTTAATTAATAAGTTAATTAATTAGACGCTAAGCAAGTAGTTTCGGGGGATAAATATTTTTTAATTTTTTGGGAAGAAAAAAAATGGGAATTATATTGGAGCACGTTTTGCTTGATGCGCGTGGGGAAATGACGACAACGTCTGTTGTCTTTTTCTTTTTGAACTTACGTTTTTGTGGGGGCACGTGGTTGAAACCGCTTTCCCATGTGATCAAACGCCCCACCACCACCTCATATTTTATAACGATATATCTGCTTTTGTCCTCTTCTGTTCTCAGCCCTATCCCTTCAGACAAAAAAACAACCAATTATAAATTCGGTCCCCATTCTACCTTAAATTTTTTTATTAAAAAAAAATTCTAACTTTAAGTTCAATTGCAAATCTATCTCAAACTTATTTTTATCTTGAAAAACCCACCCCATCCATTCAAAAATCACCATTAGTTGTCCCTAATTTCCTTAATTTGCATCAAAAAATGGTTTCATTTCCACATTACTAATGCGGGAATGCCACGACAAATAACAAATGCTGATTTTTGGACAAAGGATTTTTATTTTTTTGTCAAAGGACGGAGGGTTTAGCGAGTGCAAATTTGAGATTAAATTAAAATTTTATGACTTTATTCTTAACAAAAAAAAAAAAAAAAAGAGCTTTTGGTAGATTTAGGATTAGAGTTAAATTTTGTGATTTTTTAAGACAACAAAAATTTGGGGCATATTATGTACTGGACCTAAAATTTACGGGTTTTATTTAGAGAAAATAAAATTCGCGACAAAATTTTGACTAAACTTAAAGTTTAGGTTTTTTAGGGAATTAGGCATTTTGTTTTATGCATTGGACAAAATCTTAGTTTGCTAAAATGTCCTTGAACTTTTCTGAATTTCAGGCATCCCTCGGTTATTTTCTTACAAATGAGTGCCACATTAGACGAATTTTATGTTGGTCTCCACTCTTTACCAGCTAAGGTTAGTCTGGATGCACTGCATCGTCTGGATGCATTGCATCGGAAATATGCAAATAGCTAGGCAATTACCGATTGAATCACAACACGTCGATTAAAATAATATTTGCCGATTAGAAAAAAATGACCCGATAAATAGTTGTTACAAAGTTTATTTTTGCTGCACATGCTTAATGTAATTCGCGGCGCACCCAATCGGATAATTCAAGAGAGGAAGAATGCTTGATGAAGCTAAGCTTGTCTGTTCGTAGAGAACTCAATTCACATAGAGGAAATCGCGTGGAATTGTTAGCTGCATGTTCTCTAATTTCAAAAGGAAGCATCTCGTAGAGTTGTCGTGACTGAAATAATAATAATAATAATAGTCAACATGATCCAATTCGATATGACCGATAATTATTTTTTATAGGTTTTAATTAGTGTTTCAAAATATCAGTGAATTATTTTGCCAAATATTATCACGTTTTTAAAAGGAATAATGACACAAGTGATTTTTAAGCTCAAGCTAAATGTTCAACGTGGTCCATAAACTTTTAATTTGTTCGATACAATTCCTGAATTTTAGTATAATATGTAATGTGATCCATAAATTTTCAGATCATTCAATGTAGTCCATAAACTTTTGGTATATATTCAATTTAATCCATTAACTATATGAAAAAAATTAAATATTAGCATTTCATTAATTCAAATTCAATATTAATTCATAGACTAAATTAAATATGTACCGAAAGTTTACAAATCACATTAAACAAATCGAAAATTTAAAGATGGCATTGTACGGTAAATTAAAGTCTAGAGACCACGTTGGAAAAATTAAGAATTTAGAGATCATATCTTAAATTAAATTTTAATTTAAGGATTCTCTTGTTTTAAAAATGTGGTGATTGCAGAATGAATGGACCGGGTCGCTCGTGCTTCATTGGAACCTAATCATGATAATTGTGCTTTTTCCTTTGCTAAGTGGACGAAAAGGCAGTGTCGGCAAAAATATCATGGAGGGTTTCGCGGCTTAGCGACAAAATCCATATGATTACCACTTCAAAAATTATATTTGTTTTCATTCATAAATAATCAAATCATATGACTGGTTTTTAGTTTGTCTAAACATTCCTCGGTTCAGAGATTCTTTTGATCACATCTGATAATAGATGCTTATTTAACATCATTCTTTTTTAAATCACATCTGTCATGTCTAAACCGCCGGCTAATTTTATTTTGCTTTTGTTTTATTGCTCCATAATACTTTTCACTGGTGAACTTTTAAAAATACAAGAGAAGCACGTTTCGGTATTAATATTTAAAGACAGGGGAGCAATAATTATGTAATATATTATCCATCAAGTAAACTTTTTTTTTTTTTGGTCAAAAAACTTTTAAAAAGACTATTTTTATCAGGTCCACCGTTAATGTAGAGGATTTTTTATAGTAGCATTCCGTGAATTCTAGGGCAACACACATTAAAAATTTAAAACCTAGATGAATTAATGCACTTTGGTAATCCATAAACCTATCACTTTTTTTTTTTTTTGTTCAAAAAAAAGTTTGAAATAGGTTGAGAATCTCATTGCTATTCAAATGTTCGTTTTAAGGCTCTATCGAAGCACCTATTGTCCACCGAGCAAGCCAATTACTGCAGCCCTACTGAATATAAGATGAGAAGTCCGTATTGGCGATACACCGTTGTCCTTAGCAAATTAAACTAATCAAGGTTTCCTAAAATCGAAGATAACCTAAAGAATCGAACCTATGACTTTCAACTTACAAATCAAATCCTGGACCACTTGATCAACGACCTTGTTGGTTCATAATCTTATCACTCACAAGATGAGCTATAAAAAAAAGGAAAAAAACAACTTCGAGACAACAATATCTTTTGTGTCATCTCGAAGAAGAGGAGGAAAACATATGTTTTTTTGCACTCTAATTTCTACTTTCAAGATAATAAATTATGCTTAATTTTTTAATAACTGATTTTCACCTGATTGCTGAAAAAGTGATCCAATACAAAAAGTAGTTTACTTTTTTTACTTTAAAAAGTGTTTTTACATAAATGTAAATAAATAACTTCGAAAATATGCCGGAACACATTGATTGGTGCCACACGGAATCAAATGACTTCAATAATCAAATAGATTACTTATTTCTTCTTCTTCTTTTGCATGTGACTGCATGGGATAGATGGTAGATTTGTCATCTACTTTGAAAGTATACTCTTATCACATCTCATTAGTGATGTGGACAACACTCATACTTATCTTGCGATTATGTAATATGAGAATCAAATGATAATGAAGCGTTATTATATTCAAACTTTTGAATCTACCTCCTTTAAGTCCTTAGCAGCCCATGTTCATCTCAATAAATTTTTTTAATTGCATGCTTCCGTCATCTTTCCCATTATTTAGTAAAAGTGAGCCAGCGGTTCAGACACGGGATATTATTATTACTGTCTAAACAATCAGACATCCAAATCGAAATCGCAAAGGCCCAATTGCAAGATCAAAGCTTTACCAACCGAGTTATTTCCTCTCGAGCCAAGTGGAGCATGCACGAAGGGAGGCGGATGCTTCTTTTATTCTTCGTTGAATTTTTCTAAACATAGTCTGGGTTCCCTGGATTTCCCCAGGTACGGTCTTGTCCAAGTGTAAAGTCAAAGGAAACTGCATATGCTCTCAATATGTCACATTATAGCATCTTCAGGTGCTTAACTATTTTAATTGACGCGTCACCCAAATCATTCATTACCTTCCTTCGGCTTTCAAAGTGTGGAAAACAAACATGTCACGCTTTATTACATACATTGCACCACACACTAAAACCAAGCACCAAATCAGGGTGCGATTTCAACGCCGCAGCAATTTGGAATCCGCCTCTCTTGATGCTGCGACACAATCAGTCACGTCGACACCACACCTCGACACCCGTACCCTCGTGGGGGGGGCGGCGGTGGCGACCAATCAAACCAGGGATTTTACCTCCGTCAACGTGAAAATTAGAAAGCAGCCGTAATAACGAAAGTAAAACTTACACGGTTTCGACAATGGGGCGAAATCCCGACGCCGTGCAACGAACCCTCTCTCGATTGATTCTTACTAATTGCCTAAGTAATCCTTTCAGTCGACCACCTTAAAAAGATATCGACCACTGTCCGGGGAAATAATACAACTCGAGCAAGGACTTTGCGTAATAACTCCAAAATGGTTGTGACTTTCATATTCAAGGGGGGGCAAAGTTACAAAACTGCCTTTGCTGGCGGCCGCCCTCGCATCCCTCCGTCTCTTGCGGCTGTGGTCCAAACGGTATTATGTGGCGACGCCGACGCGGCGTGGCTGTATACGGCGACGGGCCGGGGGGGGGCCCCACCGGAAGCGCAGGGGCACACGTCGGCGGGGCCCACCCCTGGTCTGTCCGTATTATAGGGCTAGCTCTACCCGGGAAAAAAAGAAGAAGAAGAAAAGAAATTAAGGAAAATAGGAACGAAAAAGGGGGGGACGATTGACAGAAAAATAAACGTGCACGCATGTGGGAGTGGGGTCCCAATTTTAATATATAAAATATGTTTATAAAAATAATTAAATATATATAAATTTCCCCACTTGATGGACGGCAGATGCACGTGATTCATACCCTTCCAGCGGCACGTCGGCGGTGACGTCGCCCCCGCCGGGCTGGCCGCGTTCTTGCCTATCCAACAACCCCCCAACCCAAAAAAAAGCCGCCGCTCTGTTCCCGCCCCCATAAGCCCGCCATTTTTGACCTTGACTGGTCCCGGTCCAAGTCTCGCCCCGGAGGATTGGCCGGCCGGTGGTCGGTCGGGGGAATTGATTTTTCGCCGGTTCGAGGCTGGGGCCGACTTCACCGAGTCATGTCACGAATGCACCAACCCGCATGATGATGATCCAATAGCAGATTTGCCCGGAAGGTCTTGTTTTCCATCGAATACGAATCCTCACGCGTATGTTCAAATATTCGAATAATAAACCATCTCTTCATCTAGTTGCGAATGGATCCAAACGAGGAGGGATGAGACTAGGATATCGGAATCTAAAGCCGAAATGAACGCACGGGGGCCGCGAAAGCAATTGCTTTCTGGTGGGGTGGTTCAAAATTGACAAAATTTCTGATAATGGTAATGGGCAAAAAGCAGAGAGGGTCAAGACGAGTCGTGCGTGGCCAGAAAAGGGGAGGGGGCGACAGGACTCGGGAATCTCACGAAGATGGAAATGCCCCCGCGTCGGCCCACGGACGACCCAAGCACCACGTGATCATCGAGAGCGCGTGGGGGCCGCTCGGGGGCGCGAAGGTACAAAAACGTGGGGAGATGCATGAATCCGTCCCCGATTCCCAGACGCCCGGATCGAAGTGCGGCCCGGGCCACCCTTCCGTCCATGAATTCTGCATCAGTCCAACGCAACGCCCGCTTTCGTCCGCGCTTTATTATTTTTTTTTTTTGGGGGTAACGACGCGGAGAAATCCTGAGCTGATTTACTAGAAAAAGATATCTCAAATTAGTACGTTTACGGATTATAAACATACAAACGAAGGGTGTTGATTTCATAACTTTGCAAAATTGTAAAACATCGGGCGATCTAGAAGGAAAATTTATAATTTCTTTCCTGTGCTTTTTGAGCACGTTGGATTTGTCCTCGACCAATGCCCCGAAGATGGTAGCAGTCATCACAATGATGGGAGTGGTCGACGTGATTTTTTTTTTTTTCCTACAATGTGGTAGATGACGGGTGCGAATCCATAACGAGGAAAAGAAATTTACTGTGGATGTCGAGGAATAAGTGGATGAACTGACAATATCGCTCGTCAAAAGTAGCGTCGCAATATCAATGTGACCTGTTTGCAATTGCCTACCGAACATGATTAAATGTATCGGGATTCAATCTAAAGCGACATCTTTTATTCTCAAAGGTATAATGGACAGTGTCATGAGAGAAAAAGTACATTGGTCGTAATTGATATAGTGTCATGAGAGCGATCGATGTGGCTTTTTTTTTTCTACAATGCAGCAAGTGGCAAGTACGAATCCATAACGAGAAAAAGAAATTTACTATGGATGTGAAGGAATAAGTGGGCGAGTTGATAATATCACTAGTGAAAAGTAGTGCCAGCAATTTCTAATGCAATGCGTTTATACTTGTCACATATGATTCAAATGTATTGAGATTCAATCTAAAGTGATTCTTTTCATTGTCGAAAATATACGAGCCGCAATTGATACATGTTTTCCCTCATGTTATGTATAGTTAATACATTAGGAAATAGTAATTTATTTTTAGTAACCATGATTTCGAGGAGTCTAAACACGCAAAGAGAGTTATGAACGGCCAAATGATGATGGTGGGCAACCTTGACCGTGCATTTCAATTACCAGCACGTGATTCTAATTTCGATCAACCTCCAGGTTGTCCCTTGTCGGAGGCGTCCGACGTGGCACCGACACTTCACTTTCAACAACGTCCTTGCCCTTGTCATCATTCGATTTTTACTTTGAAGTTACAATGCCACATCAAGGTAACAACCCCGGGGTTAAAATGCACGTCAAGGTTAAAATGTCCTGTCATTATTTTAACCTCAAAGTAAAAAAAAAAAAGATACAATGATGAGAAGGCGATAGTAAAGTGCCATGTGATGTATATATTAAAGAAATAAAAAAATACAAAGCTTCACTTCGACATTAATGCAATTCATATGATATTATGTTTTTGGAGGTTTAGCAATTAGAGGGTGTTCGAATCAATTATGCGCCGGATCAAAGAGCACATTCTCGAATTGACCTAACAAGTTAAACTATAAAATCCAGTACAAAACATGAGATCTGTTAATGAATTTCAAGGACAATATCCATTGCAAAATGGGAAAAGTATGGATACTTATAGAGATGCCCGATGGATGGAATCCATCGGGCTTGCAATCGAACTGATTCCATTACCCATGTGGCTCGTTCTTTGGTCGAGATGTCCGTAAGATTTGATGATGGTGGGCAACCTTGACCGTGCATTTCAATTACCAGCACGTGATTCTAATTTCGATCAACCTCCAAGTTGTCCCTTGTCGGAGGCGTCCGACGTGGCACCGACACTTCACTCTCAACAACGTCCTTGCCCTTGTCATCATTCGATTTTTACTTTGAAGTTACAATGCACATCAGGGTAACAACCCTGAGGTTAAAATGCACGTCGAGGTTAAAATGTCATGTCCTTATTTTAACCTCAAAGTAAAAGAAAAAGATACAAATGATGACAAGGCGATAGTAAAGTGCCATGTGATGTATATATAAAAGAAATAAAGAAATACAAAGCTTCACTTCGAGATTAAGGCGAAAATCAGAAGATCAATACAATTCATATGATATTATGTTCTTGGAGGTTTAGCGATTAGAGGGTGTTCGAATCAGTTTTTGTGCTCCTCATCCAATTCATAGAGCACATTTTCGAATTGACCTAACGAGTTAAACTATATAATCCGGTACAAAACATGAGATTTGTTAACGAATTTCAAGGACAATATCCATTGCAAAAAGGCAAAAGTATGGATACTTATAGAGATGCCCGATGGGTGGAAAGAATCCATCGGGCTTGCAATCGAACTGGATTCCATTACCCATGTGGCTCGTTCTTTCTGAATCAAGTATAAATTAGGCCTTGCCTTGAGCGGGAGGATCTTTCCTATACTGACCTCTATCATAAGTTCGACCTAGTTCTTTCTCCTTCTTTTTTTGGGGGTCGAAAAGTTCGACCTAGTTGGCACTAGGACGTAATGCAAATAGTTTTCTCAAAGGAATCTTTGGCAAAACCGCATGATTAGGGTCGGTTAGCCTTATCGTCGTGGATCGTACGTTGTCCTGCTTGATCGAAGCTGCATGACCTGTCACTGTCAGGTCGGGGACTGGTTCGGTTCAGTAGGCTGGGCTGCTCTGCTCTTTTGTTTGGGCCCAAAACTTGACTCTCTGTCTATCTGTCTCTCCGTCTCTCCCTCTCTCTCGTTCACCATATCACTGTTAATGCTGCTATCCCTTGGAAAACTTCGGGAGACCCCTCCATGTCGATGCTGCGCGAGTTCGTCCCTTTGCTCTCTTCCTACTCTCCGCACAGCAACGACAGAACGATCCTTCGGGCGAGCGAGTTTTCGGATTAGGGCTCGAGCCGGTATCGGGATCGACGTACACTTCGGTTGCCGACCCTTTTGCGAGTGCTTGGCTTGAAGTGTAAGACTTAATTTAAGTCGGTCCCCCCAAGGTACATCGGCCCTGATTAAGATTCATACTTAGTTCGACGTGCTTGAATCGGTACTGAGGATTCACTGCTAGTCCCCATGTGGGTTGTACGTGGCATGCGCAGAATGCCGAACGGTTCTCGGCCGTCCGCTCTTGTCCTCTTGACATTGACCCACATTTTCTCTCTTGAGCAATGTCTATTTCACCATACGGTTTTTTTGTGTTCGTTGACAACTGTCCATTGGACATTGCCTCGATAGAAGGCAGTTCATAAAAGACAAACGATCGTTCTTGTAAGAGTGTGACACGGTCTAAACCAAATATTCTCTTCCAGAAATAAATCATTAATACGCGAGGGGATTAGATTAGTAGAGTGCACCCATAATTGCTGTCGAATCTCCATAGACACAAACTAGAATGATGGCTAAAGGTCAGATCTATTTTATATCATGTGACTCTAATTAATGCTTGAATTCTGTTCTTCAATACATGATGAAATTGCTCAATTTGTCTTACATCGGGAAGTCGGCCTCCGGTCTTGGTTGGCCACAGCACTCGGCGTAGGCTCCTCCTAATGGGGCCTTAAGCTTCATGGGATGGTTTCTTGTATCCATTTCCTAATTGCAAATCTTACGGACATCTCGACCAAA
The DNA here is from genome assembly GCA_014182575.1 of Eucalyptus decipiens. Taxonomy (NCBI): domain Eukaryota; kingdom Viridiplantae; phylum Streptophyta; class Magnoliopsida; order Myrtales; family Myrtaceae; genus Eucalyptus; species Eucalyptus decipiens. The sequence goes on along the minus strand of CM024613.1, from coordinate 3,223,061 downwards.
GAAGATGGTCCGAACAAACTGGACAAGCAGACCTGCGCATGCTTAAATTTCTTGCGATTGATGCATCTTTCTAGCGAAAAACAAAATTTAACTACTGGCATTTTTGAAGAGCTAAGGTTGCATCTTTTAGTTTCATCTTGGATTGAGTTGCCTTAATTGGGTCAATATCTTCATTTTTGGGTTGCTTGCAAGGAAAACATCCTTCTGATGTCCACAAACTCCTTGAATTGGTCTTTGAAACATTGACCATTTGGAAATATTCAAAGAGCAGGGAGTTGGTTGAGAATATCCCATCCAATGATGAGATCTCCATTGGGATATGAGGAACCAAGGATTCTAGTGTAATAGAGCATTTAGGGAAAAACTAGATTTTTATGGGCTTGCTCCTTACTTTTGTAGAGAATCCTATTCAGATGCAAGTTGGAAGTATCTGATTTGTGGTTTCCAAATTCATCAGAAAGAATTTTAGGATCAAGGATAGATGCATTGGCTCCAATATCAGCAAGTGCAATAACCTGGATAGGCATATTGTACTTAGTGGGCATGATGTGTATGGGAAGATATGGATCATGAGAGGAGTAATTTTAAACTCTCAAAGTTTTCAAGGGTTTCAAGGTTTGGATTGTTGGAGGTGGTTTCAAGTGGCAGGTCTATGGACTCCGGGGATAATTTGATGTTGAGAAAGCATAGGCCATCAATGTCACTAGATGTTTCACCGTCACTTTCCAAAGTTTCAATAGCGCAGATAGTATTCTTTGAGGGTTCCTCTTCAAGAGAGAAGACGGATTCAAGATCATCGTTAAGAGAAATACCTATTGTTTTCTCGAGATTCTGGATCACCTTGATATGCTTATTCTTCTTAGTTGCCTTGGGACACTTTTTAGCAAAATGTCCCTTTTGTTTGCAAATAAAACATACGTTTCATTTCTCATTTCTTCTAGGAAATTTTGACTTGCGGAGAAACTTATATCTCTTCTTCCTAGAAGATTTAAATGCTTCCGCTTATTTGTAGAGCACTTACAATTAGCATGTCCTTTTAGACACTTGATTTGCAATTTAGGCTTCTAGAAAGCTTTATCGAACCGAGCATGAGCTTTGAGGTAGGGATTTGATGGTCTGTCTTTTATGGCAAAGATCATCAATAGCTAAACGAACTTCTTGCTAGATTTCACTAAGCATAGCATCCAAAATTCTTCTTCTTTTAATTTGAAAATCCTTTTCAACGGCTGTGGAAAGCTCTTTAGAATGGACATTAAGAAGACTGTCTTGAAGCTTGGATCAGCTCCTATATCATAGAAGAACTTAATTATTTCTTTTAAGTGTCGATCTAGATAATTTCTTTTATAGGAACAATGTTTCCTATCAAAGAATTCTCTTCGTTTCAATTCCTTTTGGTCATTGAAATAACCAATAAAGAATTGATGAATCAAACTGATGGCATGGCAGAAACCTTCAATTGCCAGAAAACGATTCTGGTCTGCAGGCGTGAGACAATTCCACCATCCTCTTAGACTTCCAGTAAACTAACTAACAAATTCGGATAGAATATCCCATTTGGATAATTCTGGGTCTAGTGATCTGGTAGTCATCAAAGCATTTAATTCTTGCAACCGATTTTTTCACTTTGAGCATGGAATATCATCCAAAGTAAACCAACCTTTGGGGAGGTTGTGTTTTTAGCTTCTATTGGAAGCACATTGAATGAGCTTGGTTGAAACTATTCTGCAGTTGACTCCATGTGTTCATCTTCATTTGCCATCATCACTTCTATGATGACCCAGACCTCAGGCAATATGAAGAAATGGCAGGGGAGGCTGCACCTCGGCAGTACACAGACAAGGCTAAATGCATATCTTCTGTCCAATATCGCTTAGGGGGAATCCTGGATTGGCTTATAAGATTCTAGGTTCTCTAACTGTGCATACACATTTTCTTAGGGTAGTATGGGCTACTCTGAGAAAAACAAAACCGTAAGAATTTAATGTCTAAAGCGGACAAAATGTATACGGTGGTGGATCCAAGGTGTTACACCTCCACTCTGGACTAGAGTATCTTGTGAAGGTAATGTTATGAATGTTAAAAATAAAGTACTCAAATCATCATCAAAACTTTCTTCAACTTGAGACGACTCGGCTACAATTATTGCGATAGCTGGAAGAGTTTGCTGGTGCCGTTGTCGTAAAAAGGACTTAATAGGATTAGAGATCATAAATGATGAAGGAAGATCTCCATCCTTGGCTTCTGAAACTTTCCTTTTCTTTTTCGAGTCTCCAACGCAATCTCATAGAGTTTTGATACTAGGGCGTCGAGGCGCCAAGTCTTGCCTGGCCGAGATTTCTTCTAAGATATTTCTGCTAGAACTCAAAGGAGAACTACTAAGCTACAGAGTTTGAGGCAGTAATTGAGGCAAAAGGATCAGCTAGTTGCTTCGGATGCTGGGGAAGACCATGATGCTCTTTAAGTTCAGCAAATTGTTGTTTCACCTTCACTATTTTTTCCATCAGGTTTTCCCAATAATGATGTTGGATTCTTCCAACTTCAAGATTAGAGAGCCTTTTTTCAAGGTTTCTAATCATTTCTTCAATATCGATGGAAGCTTCTACACTTGGATCAGTTCTCTGGTGCACACGATCAAGCCGTTCTCACATCGCACCGAAACCTTCATGCATGGTTTCAAGAGTTGTAACAATTTGTTGAAAAGCAATGGTATGAGAAGCAAGCACCTTGTTTTGAAGAAGGGCCTTCTCAGGATGCTAATTTAGGATAGTTTTTCTTGTGGGATTTCCACTAGCATCAACCCTTGAAGGATCTGCTATTTTAGTCACATGCTCTCTCTTGAGCAACGGTTATTCCACCATACAGTATTGGAAATCGCCTTGATGGATGGTAGTTTGTAAAAGACGATTGATCATTTTTGTTAGGGCATGATGAGATCTAAATCAAACCCTCTCTTTTGGAAATACACCATTACTACATAAGGGGATTGCGTTAGTAGAGTGTGCCCATAATTGCTGTTGAATTGCCGTTAGATCTCCGCATCCAAACTAGAACAATGGCTGGAGGTCCAATTTATTTTACATCCTGTTTTCCGCATGCAACTCTGATTGATGCTTGAATTCTGTTATTCAACACATAATTAGAATCGCTCAATTTGTCTTACATCGGGAAGTCAGCCTCGGCCTCGGTCGGCCACAATGCTCGGCACAGGCTCCTCCTAATGGGGCCTTGAGCTTCATGGGATAGTTTCTCGTACGCATTTCCTTATTGCGAATAGCATGGACATCTCGACCAAACAAAATGGTCCGAGCAAACTCGACAAGCAGACCTGCACAGCCTTAAATTTCCTGCGCGCGATGCACCTTTCCAGCAAAAAAACGAAATTTAACCTTTCCAAGATCTAATCGCCTTTGATTCTTCCTTGATCTCACCACGCTGTCCTTGGAGATGCCAAAACTTTGCATTCCTCGCCTCTCCGAGAATATAGAAGCAAGAGGTTCCAGAAAGACAACGACTCAGGACACCTCCGATGGCTTTGTGCGCAACGCGACTTGTCTACAATGATTAGGATACATAGGAAACGCACGGTAGGATATCTAAAAGCATGAACAAGTACTAAAAAAGCCAAAAGAACGGAAACTCGAGGCGTGCCGCTTCCCTCGACAGTTTGTCGTCGGCATCATTGCGTACGAGGAAGCTTCTTGATCTTGTCAAAGCAGGACAAAACCATTTCCTAGCTATCTCAGCCTACATTCATGACAAGAACGTGTTGGTTATATAAATTTGTGTGCAGCCTCCTTTGATCCTTCTCCCACTCAGGACTATCCCTCTACTCAACATTCCTGGGATCGTCTTCTAGTTTCGTGAGATCCAAGTATGGGATTGGTGAGGTTCCAGAAGAAAAGGATTGGCGATGCCCTTCTGCCAAAAGAGTCGCCAGCCTCGGCCAACTGCCCGAGGCATGTGGTCATAGTCATGGACGGCATGAAGAGCTTCACGACAGCTCCGCTGGAGTGGGCGCTTGAGAATCTGATCAGCGCCGGCTGTACTGTCACCCTTATAGGCGTGATGCCATGGTTGAACATTCCTCGTGAGTCCTTAATTTCTCTTCGAATATTGTGTGAGCCCCCTAATTACTCGTCGAGAACCCGACCTACTGGCACGGACCGGACAAGCGGGCACCTATATTATCGCTAGAGAATTGCAGGGAGCTTTATAGGCTGGCCTCAAAGTTGGGCTTGCCTTGCTGTATCGTTTTCTACTGGGTTGAACCCAATGGGCTAATCTAATTACTTAGATTCCACGACGACTTTCACTATTTCTGCTTTCATGATCTCAGATGTTTCTTTGGGTATTGGTGATTGCAGTTTCTGGCAAGATCTGGTCTGATGTTTGGCCGGTGGAATGGGAGGCCTTGGCGAATCTACAAGAGAGGAGTGAGTGGAGAAGTGATGTGAAATATCTAAAGTTGCAGGCAGTGATTGATCTCTGCAAGAAATATGGGGTAAATTAGCTCGAAGATCAACTCTCTCCTGATGGACTTCTTGCCCAGAAAAGGAACTGTCTTTGGTGAACTTTAAATTTAGGGGTTCGAATTAGAGAATTTTACTTATGTATGATGGGTAATTGCAGGTGGTGCCACAGAAGGATTTGGTGATGGGATATCCTCCAAAGCTTCTGGTTGTGGAGAAAATTACAAGCCTCCATGCCACATGGGTTGTCTTTGATAGGTAATACACCATCAGAATTTGTTTTGAAAAGATTTGCTCCCTTCGCCTTTATACGGCGAACTGTTTTTCACATGAGCGCGCACATGTTGCATCACTCTAGATTTAGCCCAAGTAACACTCTCTGACCAAGAGAAAGTGAGGTCCCTAAGCGGACCGCCTGTGTAAGGTGCATCGACTACTCACGAACTGTAAAATGTGTGATTATGACCACCGTCGCATCAACACGGCACAACCCATCAATGTTCATTACAAGACGATCTTTTTTAAGCAGTGGATGCCCATTGAAAGGATACCTTGTCCGAAGACTAGTTAAACTTTGGTCGATGGTGTCGTGGCAGGCATCAGAGAAAGAACAGGGAGTTCTATGCTGAGAGAATCCCGTGCAACATGGTGATGATGAATCAGAACGGAGAGGGAGACATGTTCAGAGGCAGAAGCTGCATGAGCGACTGCGAAGGCAGCACTCCGGGGGAGTCTCCTGCGTCCTTTGTGCCCACTCCGGAGGTTTTGATCTCTGAAGAACTCAGGAAAATCCTCAGGCAGAAACTATGAGCCCGAATCGTATTTCGCGTTCCATGTTGCTAGCTGGTTGGATTTAATCCACAATCACGAAATGAAAAAAGTTTGGGTGGATAGACAGCTTGTAATAGCATCTAATCGACCACGGCCACGCTCTAAAATTGATTGTGCTGTCTGATTCTTTCTTGTAATGCCTCGGTCCTGTTTCTGACCATTTGCGCTTGATGCTTTTTTAAGCAAAGTTGGACCCTTTTCTTTTTATCTTCTTCTGTTGCGGATATATGAATAAGAGAAGTCAAAATTGGATTCTAAGTTTATTCTGGAGTTCTCTCTTTCCGAATCGTTTTAAGTTTGAATGATTTAAGAGAAGAAATCGAATGGAGTTAGGCAAGGAAAGATTCTAAGTGTCGTGGAATTCGGTGATGATGACCACAAATAAGTGGACAGTGAAATAAAGCATTAAGCAAAAGGTTGTAGCTTTAAAGCAGACTGAAGATTCTCACGGTAGTGCCACCAGCAGAAGTAATGATATTCATTGGATCCTCACGAAAACTTGTGGTCGGATTTCAATCATAAGAACAGTCGTCGACGAGGCATATAGATATCCCTGTGCTAAAATCTGTACTTCCTTCCAACTGTAAAAACGAACCCCGAACAAGGTCAGAAAGAAGTAGTTACGAAATCTAACGACGAAGGAGAGAAATTAGACACATAAGACACTCATCTTCTTCCTGCAAATTGAGTAACGGTTCTTGCATTGGACTGCTTCTGGGGTTGAACCGTGGCCAAAGTGGAAAAAAAATGCCGAAACATTCATTTTCAGGCAGATATCGATGCTAGTCACTGCTAACATGTGACTAGATCTCGTGCCGTGTATGATTAATCAATTTTTCTTTTTCCCCTCAAAATTAGGGTTGAAAGGTAGAACTGGTCGTGGGTTCGGCCGACTCATCTCGAGCTAGCAAAGCTCCACACGATATTCACTATGCAGCTCTAGTGATGGGATGCAAGCCGACACAAAAGAAGATGCAATTCTGCATAAGTACAGAGAGAGAGAGAGAGAGAGAGAGAGAGAGAGAGAGAGTGAAAGCATAATTGTCTTATGGTCATCGCATGTAATGATCATTCATGATGGGAATATATCTCTTCCTGTAGGATGCATTAGACTCAGTTCCTCTTTTCCCTAGAAATCCCCATCACATTCCATATATGCTTCATCATTTAGATTCCACACGCCTTTTCTTATTCCATGACAGATGAATTTTTCACCATGTGTGGGAGAGCCCCTTTGGAATCTTGCGCATTGCCATTATCTTGTTTTCCTCGGCATATGTTCCTTTCCCCCTCAACAAATAGTAGCTGCATAAATTAGCATCTATAGAAAAAATCCACCACCACAGGAAGTTTCAAATAGGTAAAATATTCTTCTTCTTTTTTTTCAATATCATGGAGGATCCATGCACTGTCAAACGGCGTTCGCGACCCCCAGATGAACGAACCCGGGATTCCAACCGGGGAGGCACCGAATGCATGAGAATGGGCGGCACTATCGGTCGATACCCGCCGTGCCCATTTGCTACAAATAGATCAAATAAGTTAATTAGAGGTTGCACAAATAAAATTACCTATGAAATTTGGTATGACTTGGATTGGATATTGATATTGTGTCAATCAATCTATAAAGGCAGATACATAGTAATTATTATCACTTATATATTCAAGTGGCATGCTTAAAGAATAGTTAGTCAGGGAGAGAAGCCTAGCTGGAGCATTCATGCCTAGATTTTGGAATGCTGACATAATCATATGATCCTTTAAAGATGGTTTGAAAGAATCCCTAACTTTGATTAAAGTACTCAAGTTTAGTTAATTTAAGGGAATTAGAAAAGCATCAGTGGATAATGACGCTGGTGCTCATCCACAAGAATTTTAGGGACTTCTCGGTCTCCTTTCTCTTTAAGATGATTACCTTGTTAGATCCACATAACCAACTAAAAAAGGGGCTCAAGGGTTATTCTAGAAAATACAAACTAATTTTGTAGAAGTAACCCCCAATAAATAACTAGCTATATAAGCGGTGGCAATTGACAAGTTTAGGGAAAGAGAAACTACAAGTGAGATTTATAGAGGACCGCCTTGGGTGTGTGAACTCCTCTCTTTCTAGTTCTAAAGGTCTAAATAGGCTTAATTCCACTATTTACACCAAGAGTTCAATACCACATTCTTATAAGTGTAGAACTTGCTACCGCGTTGATCCCGACTTCCTTTTAAAAATAGCCCCACTATAGTTTAAGTAACTTATGGACCACCCAATAGATGTTCTCATATCTTGAACACATAGCATAATAGATCCTCTCTCCAAACTAAAATCGCGGGTCTTAAGTGCTTATAAGAGTTCTTCATACCTTTTGTTTCTCACCTAAACTAATGCCTTCATTCTAAGTACAACCACTGCTCTTGTGTGCTTAAAAAATGAATTTGTTGCTCTTACTAGCTCTCAAGAACACCACTTAATTGTGTGTCACAGGCCTTTAAAGAGAAGGACGAAAAAACATCTTAACGATGCTGATTTTCTCTTGTATTTGCCTTTCCGACTATATGACTTTATGGCCTTCCGATGTATAGAGCTCCAAGTTCAAACTTCGCACTTGGATCTTGTCTTATATTAATCTAATTCTCTATCAAATCCCTTGAAAAACAAGCGCAGAACATTCCCTCGATCTGGATTGTCTGTTAGATTTTCTACTGATGACAGATTTTGGTCATGCCATCTCACCAATCTCTTAAGCCAATCAGTTCAAGATTTTTGAAATAGTAATCTTGGAATATCCTATTTTTCCACTATGAGTTAGGTTTTCAATTTATTGACTCTAACAACCGTTGAATTTATTTATCGGAAACACCCGATTATCAGGTCTAACTGTTTTGCAGAACCAAGATTTTAGTTTTACACCATTCTTTTGCAGCTCTCAAACTTAAAGTAAAATTTGGCTCATATACTTGGAGCGACAGATCCTAAGTTGTGCACGGTTGAGATATTTAGTCTCTAGACACATAAATGAAAACATTAAATGCTTGGATATCTATCGCCTAAATCTTCGAGAGATACTTTCCGGGAAACCTTAAATTAACTGTGGAGAAAGGGATATTTTTGGTGGAATGCATAGGGGCTAGCCACTAGAAAAGAAACAAACCAAAAAGAAAAAAGAAAAAAAGAAAAACTAAGTACAATGTCATTAAATGAGGGCGATGCCAAGAGCAACATGCAATTGCGATAACAACATATAATAGTATGATAACATCAAGCGATAGACCATAGAGTCATCTACGGAATGCTTACCTACTCACTTTTACTTGTTCTTGCTCAAATTATAAATTAAAAAAAAAAAAAAAGAAGATAAAATAGATACTTAGATCAGTGGGCTTGATGAATGGAAAGCAATATCTTTCGATCTGTCCCATTATCGATTAAAAGAGTCAAGAAGTCACATTCCCAAAATTTTTAAAAATTATTTTTTGGGCAAAGTATTGTTAATGCTTGCTTTTGAGAAAGAGGGGAGAGAAAGCGACGAAAAAGGCGAAGTACAAGTTGCTGGACCATCGTGAGCGTTCCTAAAGTCTTCGCACTCCCTTGGCAACTTGCTAGTTAAGAAGGAAGAAGATGATGCCCTTTGATTAGGGTTCATTACACATTTCCTTTTGATGCACGGACAAATTATTGGGGGGACAAGTACAAAAAAGTTCTAAATTTATTGAACTTATGCCAATTCAATCCTAAATTTGTTAATTGTATTGATTGAGTCCTAAATTTTATGATAATTTACCAATGTCATCCATCTAGTTAATTTTAACATAGATAAAGATTATCTTACGTGATATGACTGCTGACATGGATTGATTTTAAAATTTCAAAATATTTTTTCTTGTTTTATTTAATTTTCTATGTTCTACAACTTTGAGATAACAACGTTAACTGACTATCGCTAGCCACAAGCGAGGGTGTTGTGGCCCTCGTTGGCCATAGGCAGAGCGTCAACCCCTCGTCTAGATTCAAGCGATGGCCAACATCTTCCCCATGCCTTCGCTAAGATCCAAGCAAGAGATGCAATGCCCTTGCTAGCCACCGGCAAGGAACTTGTGGCATTTGCTAGCCAATAGGTGAGAGTTGTGGCCTCCCCTGGATATGGGCGAGGGCCAATGCCCTCATCGATCCATGGGTGGGAGAAAAAGGGAAAGGAAATAAAAGAAAAAAAGTAATAAAAAATTGTTAATGTCAGTACCAATTATATCAAATAGGATGGACGGCATCCATGTCGATAATTTTTTACTAAAACTAATTGAATGTATTACATTAATAAATTATCAAAAGGTTTAGGACTTGCTTGATATAATTAAAAGGTCAAATGCACTTGACATGATCAAAAGCCATCAATTGCCATGTGTGGAAAAAATTAAGTATACAGTATGTCTTTCTATTAAAGTGGACTTGAGTCCCATCATGTTGTCACTTTTATTTGATCTCATTCACAGTGAAGTGTAATGTGATGTTCAGTAAATAACCGATACTAGTTTATAAAAAAAACAAATAATACAAATTTATTGGTGAAAGCTCTTCCTTTTTCGCTCTTTAAGACACTATTCGATATGAGTTAGCTAAAACGATGTATTTAATTCAACTGAGGATAAATGAAGAATGATTTCAATTTTATACCTAGATAATCGTCAATCCCCCGATTCTGATTTAGATATTTCACTTTGATGAATCAGGGAGCCATGCGCAATCTAGTGCGCAAGGTTTGCATTAGGAATGCCACCTCGCCACCACAATAACCTCCATGACTCAAAAGAAGACTATATATGTGCTCGACCGATACAATGTCAAGGATCTAGGAAAATCGAGGGCGAGCCGTCTTGGACCGCTCTAACTTGACCGGCCGGAGAGCCTGGAGCCCGGCGCCGGTCGTCTGAAAACTAATTCCGGATACCACCTGGCCCTAATGATAAAAAAGAATAAAAATAAAATTAAAACGACGCAATGAGAATAAAAAAAAAATGAGACTGGTGTTGAAAAAGAGGACCAGGTCGGCCGTTCAAGGAAGTTAAGCGTAGCGTTCCGGGGGCCCACAGAGGTGGGGCCCAACGCGGGGGCTTTCAATAATTGAAGCCGGGACCCGAAACGACAGGACGAGGCGGGGTAACAGTCCATAAAACGGCAAGAAAAAAGCAAAGTGCGGAACACGGCGGACGAAGCCTCTTCCTTTTTCGGTTGGTCAAGCGTGGCGTGCCGCGCCACGCGTTTCATAAAATAAAATAAACTAATAAATAAATAAATAATAAATAAATAGCAAGTGGGGTTTGCCAAGGGCTTACTTTGACTCAATGTACCACCACCCCCGCATTCCTCAGTCAAATTCGGACCATCCCCATTACTTTTTAAAAAAATTATTTAAAATTATATTAATTGTATAGTTTTTTCTCACTTTTTTTTTTTTTTTGGGGGGTACTCCTTTGGTATTGTTTTCCAACTGAGAAAAAGGAAAAGATAAACCTTTATTTCGTGTCCAACGGGCCGTCCCCTAAGAACCACATGATTAAGCCCGTACCGCCCGTGTAATTTTTAGCAAAAGGCTATTGAGATTTGATTGATTAGGCACTCATAGCAAGGATGGTTTTCTTCTTCTTCTTTTTTCTTTTTTTTTAGGGGGGGAGTTAAGATTTTATGTGGGTTAAGTATGCATTAGCAAAAGCGACATCGCCGAATCATTTTTCCCAAGAAGCATCCGATCCTCCTGTTTCTCATTTGTTGTCGGCCGTTACAATTTTGTCGACTGTAATTTTCAGAACACCGACGTCGAAGATAAACGGTTGTTCACTAGTAAAAAAGTAAATATCCAATCGACCAGCTGAAAATGACCTTAGCTAGCATCAACACACGAATGATGCTATGCATGCTAATCATGTTGATAAGGAAGTAATATTCACACATGGTTTAGACAATAAGGGGAATCGACCAACACAAAGATGATATTCTCAAGAACAAAGACATGTACAAATGGCTGTCTATTTTTACTTTTCTGTTTATTGCCCTTTTGGCCTGACCATGTTGCTGCCGACTAAGGATGACCAAGTGTCGAAAAATTGTCCATCGAGTCCTAGTGAGATATTATTTAATTTTTTGTTGTTGGGTATTTCCGGATATTTTATTGCAAAAAAAAAAATGAAATGTGGGATTAGGCCTCGTTTGTAATGGCAGCTTTTTGGATGGCTATGGTACGAGTGGGATTGATCTTTGAAGTCTCTCTTGATATTTTTTCTTGGGAGCATTGAAAACCCCAGTTGAATACGTCCATACATTGTCTCTCTCTCTGACTTTTCTCCGGGATGGAATCGTGGTCCAACCCCACTCTAGACTTTAGTGATTAGTGTCTAATAATCTCGATAATATCTCTTTGCATATAAGGCCCTTTTTTAAAATATATATGTACAACACATGCGCGTGCTAATGATAACACTAATGAGAGAAGGAATCGCTGTATCGAGTACAAAGCCATTCACATTGAGATGAGGGATTTCAAGGGTTTACTTCCGTATCGTTATACAGAGATTCGATTGAGTAATAATTAAACTTGCGACCTCACACTTCTCGTGATGAGTTGTCCGAGTTGTTTTCATTGCTCAAGGAACCCCTAGGAGGAGTCCGATTGGTAATTTATGCCAATGCAATGACGAAGACAACATATAACAAATTAGCAAAACTTGGCAATTTATGCCAATGCAATGACAAAGACAACATATAACGAATTAGCAAAACTTGATGATCCACGCCTTTCTATGTTATCATCTGTTGTAGATTTTGTCCATCTTGAGCTTGCATGAGATCGAATTGAATGAACCTTCCTCATTATTTGAAATAATGAAAGTTTAATATCTTGAACGAGATATGGAGAGTGGAATTTCGAATTACTAGCCTATCGACATATCTAAATAAACTTAAGGATTATTACATAAATGATCCTTGAACTTTGATCCAATGGTTAAAACATTTTTTAAACTTTTAATCTCTTCAATGGACTCGTACCTGAACTTTTAACGTGTTCAATGTGATTATTGAATTTTTAGTAAGTATTCAATCTAATCCTTAGTTATATAAAATTATCTAATATTATGCTTTCATTGATTCAAGTTCGGAGATTGAATTGACTGTTTTCATGTAGTTCCGTTTGCTAAAAGTTCAAATATTATATTAAATAAACTAAAAATTTGAGGACAACATTGCACGTTGAGCCAAAATCATGGTCTAATTGTGTCATTTTTTGGTGAACTTACTACCTCTCGAGCTTACTCATACTAATATATTAAATTCATATTTCAACTACTTAATATCAAATTATATTCACTAAAACCTCGCAACCTACATCAACTCCCAACACCTTTGCGAGCAAATCATTTTTTCAAAATCCATTCAAGAAGGCATTCAGAGGAGGAGGGTTCCTTTCTCTTTCCGAATTATTAAAGGGGAAAGCGAATTTCGCTAATCTGGACGATGTTCACCAAAATAGTTTGGAGCACTAGAAAGGATGTTAAGGTCTTCCCGTCAAGTCATAATCAACTTGAAAAAAGAAATCGGTTTTCCGTGCTATTAATAACAATTGTGATCGATGGAGAAGTGCTGTCAAATATGCCTATGAATATCGCAACACTTAATAATGCCCCCACTTAAATGCACCCTGGATTATGAAAACCAAGGGTCGGGTCCCCTATCCGTGCAAAATGCTCGGTTTAGAATCGTCGTTACACTGTATACTTAGATCGGGAAACTCCAAGATCGACGAGCTCGTCACCCATGGCTTTCCAAACGTCTCAAAATGTCGATGTCAAAGATATAAATTGATAAGAGATTCGTTCGAGAATGCTCGAGGTTACGATCGAATGAGAAACAGTGCGCTAATTCTGACCGGTTAGATAAATTCGATTATAATTTGAATCCAGGTAATTTCTTCATTATATAACTCTGGAGAGAAAACCGAACGACACATGCGATGTCATTAAGTCGCTCGCAACTTGTATTAAGGCAAATGCCTATACACCTAATTTTCTATGTACAAGCTACAAGTCTATTGATACCAACAATTACATTAATTGGTTCTTTCATTATCATCATGAAAACTTGGTAATGGCTTTGTCCAAAGGAAACCATTAGGTGACAAGGACTGCCATAAACACAACCATCTCCGGATTCATCGTTTCTTGTCTCTTGTGGATTACACGACTTTTGAAAATCGACACAATCTATAAATACCATGAGAAAATTATCCAATCAATTTTATAATGATTGTGCAAAAGTCAATTCCATTCTTAGCCTTTCAATTTTATCAATTTAGCTTTTTACGTGAAATTCCAATGTAATCCTTCCTAGAGGTGTGCATCGATCTCGATTAATTTCGAAAATCAAACTAGCCAGTTCATGAGGATTCTCGGAGGGATCGGTTTGATTCTTGGTTCCACATAAGGAACTGAACCGACCAAATTGTACCAACAAAATTGACAAACCAATCAATATTTATTATTATTATTCTAAAGCAATCCCGATTAGTAATTTTTTTTTCTTTTAATGTTGGAAGACTCCCACTTGTAGGGATAGAAGAAACCAAATAAGAAATCATCAATCCAATCCGGTTCCAAGATTAGGTGAGTCGATTCACAGTTCCACAAAAGGGGAACTAACCGTACTCGATCTAGTTTCAAGGTGGGAATCGATCTATTCTAAAATTGATCACCCCCAATCTTCTGGTCAATTTTTGCCTGATTTGCGTGACGGTCCAATCATTACTATTTATCCTACGTGGCAGCCAGAAGGACTATTTCCCAATACACACAAGAGAGAAGAAACAATTTTATTTAACTTTTGGCTGAGTCTTGAGAAGTTGCTCAAGAAATTAAATGTCAGATTAGACCTTTGCTTGTTGTACTAGACAATGTGATTTCCACAGGAGGCCGTCGTGTCTGCATAATCACTTGCTTAACCGAGTGAATAACCTTTTGAACTTTCTCGTAAGGTCTTATTATTTTTTTTAAGTGTCCTATGACAAAACCACTAATGACTTTATTACTTTTTTAGTACACATCTTGTTCCCCTTAAATCAAACGATGGATGGCCATGTCAATCTTAGCACTCCAATACTTTAATTCTATTCCTCAGCGGGTTCATAACGCTGAGCAGTTGCAATAGCTAAAAGTTTAGAGAATCTAATTATATAAAGATCTAATTATTTGATTACCCTCGAGAATCTATCCGTACGACCTTAAAGGGATAGCTGCATACTTGATGATGGGGTAATTGTCCAGTCAATTTCAAACTTGTTATACAAATGTTAATTCAATTTGAAACTTTTCAATTTTTATCAATTTAATACCGAACCTTTATGTGAAATTCTAATGTAATATGTCACATAGGAAGAACGATTAGCAATGACTAGATTGCTATATCAATAATTTTTGGCTAAATTAACTAAAATGACCGCATTGAAAATTTGTGCAAGGATTTAGGAATAAATCGACAAAATTGAAAAGTTCATAACTGAATTGATATCCGTATAATAAATTAAGACCGTTCGATTGATTTTCCTTGAATCGTAATAACAAGAATTTGAAGACCAATGTTCCAAAAAGCAATGCACTTTCTCTTTATACCAAATAAATTGCCAAAAGTGGTCATGTTATAGAAGGAGTAAGATTCATCGTTTCGATTTTCCATTGCCACAAGGATCATGCAATTTGCACACATCTCGGACACATTTGATATCTTCGACTATCTTCGTTGACTTGGGCCAAACCGGATCCTCAAACTAACTACTCCACTATCCAAAGTCCAAACCGCCACGGTTATGTTTCGCTGTACATGTCCTTGTCACATCATCAAAATGTATCTTTCCAATACATCGCATTACATCACGGATACGTTCGAGAAAGCAAAGTCCAAAGAAACCCGCAAGTCAATTCTTTCTCACACATACGTACGTGTATCATGCACGTATCTTCTCCCATCTTCCATTGCATCACTCCGCCTTGTTCACCGTATACTTTCGACGATCGATGCCGTCGAAATTTAAAAAAAAAAAAAAAAAATCAACTCGAATTTTGAGTCGGCGGACGTCGACATTGCTCGAGCCATACGTAATTGCGAATAGGACCTTCTATTAGAGCCAAGTGTTGGACCTACGCTAAGCTAAAACCGAGAAAATTCTAAAAATTATAAATAAATAAAAAAAGTTAATACACGACAAGAACCGAAAAGGAAATTTGCCCCCAAGACCCGCCGAATAATCGACAATTTCATTAGTCAACAGAGCCAAACCACAGACAAAACCCTGCAAAAATTCGGCGATAATCGTTAGAAAAAAAAAAAGGGGTATTTTTTAATATATAATTTGCAACATAAACCAGCTCCACATTTAAGTAATTCAAAAAGAGAATAAAAAAAAAAGAAAAGAAAAGCCGAGACACCAAATTCCCGCGATGCTTATCCTGAGCAGTGACGACACGGGACAGGTGTGCCCGGAAATTGGCGATTGCGGAATTAAATATTCCGGTTAGGAAATTTAATTTGATCCCCAATAATGGACGGAGGGCAAAAAGCTGATATTATAATATTGCTGAGAGGGCAAAATTTTTTATTTAAAAAAAGAAAATGCATTAATTCTTTTTTGACAAGACCAAGGCGAGCATGAAAATGAAAGGGCAGAAGGAGGGAATAAAATAATTCATTAAAAAAAATTATGTGGAAAAAGGAAAGGAGGAGGTTGGTTCCTTGCACCCAACGCATTTTTAGCCGACTAAATGCTTCTTTAGTGTAAAGCTTAATTTAGTTTATTCCATTATTAACGCCACGGACCGAGGCCGGGGCCAATCGCGTTTTAGGAATCCCTGTTTTATTTTGTCGCAATTAGTATTGAATATCAAGAAAAAAAAATACGTAGAATCCCCCCGGGATTATTTAAAGATTTTTTTCCCCGTCGAAAGTTTAGTGGTGCGCGCCGTGGCGACATTAATCTAAGATCCGATGATGTTCAATTCGTATAATTTGTACGTGACCTAGGATCGTCGTCCACGAAATATTTTTCTTGCGGGAGGGGGCAGGTTCGGGTTCGGGTTCGGGTTCGGGTTCGGGCTCGGGCGCTGGTTCGGACGACCGGCACGAGCGGATAAGAACGCCCTGTTCTCATTCCCTCTGGCTACGGGAGAAACCCATTTTTCTCTTCTCACACCACCATCTCCTCCCACTTTCCACAGCTCTCTCTCTCTCTCTCTCTCTAGGAAGCTTTGCTGCTCCCACTATTACTCTCTCTCTCTCTCTCTTTCTCCCTCTACCTCCCTCTCTCTCCAGACACTTGGAGTGCTCAATCTTCAAGCTGGCGATCGAAAATCAAGACACCACCGTCCGCGAAATCAAGCCGAAGAACCGCAGGATCATGGTATTGTGGAAAAATCGTTTCTTGCTCTCGTTTTCTTCTTTGTTTTCCGTGCTCTGTTCTTGGGTTTGCTGAAAAAATACTGTTTTTATCGACCGCGACATCAAAATGGGTGTCGAATTCATCGTTTTTCAATCTCCTTTCGGAGGCTGCATTCAGCAGAAAGAAACTGAGCCTTTTCTTGGTATCTCTGATGGGTGTTGTTTATCTCCTCTGTTTTTTCTGAAAGTGAACTCTGTTTTCTCTGGTCCTTGTTAAAAAAGGGATCCAGATTCTTTCTAGGATCGTTGATCGTCCTCCCGCTGTGATTTTTTCCGGTCTTTTTTGGTTTCTTTTCGAGTTTCGATTGATGTTGGGTTCTTTGGTTTGTTGTATTGGATTGAACAAAAACAGGGTGCTGGGGGTCCAGATGATGACGATAACAGGTGGCCGCCATGGCTGAAGCCTCTGCTCAGCGAGAGCTTCTTCGTGCAATGCAAGACGCACGCTGACTCGCACAAGAGCGAGTGCAACATGTACTGCTTGGACTGCATGAACGGAGCTCTCTGCTCTCTCTGCCTCGTGTCTCAACACAAGGATCATCGTGCCATTCAGGTCCCAATCCCACAAATCTCTCTCCGCCATTATTTTGTGAGATTTTCTCGATACGGTTCCCTTTTTAACCATTTTCGTTTGGGTCTTCATTCCGCTCGTCAATGCTCAAGTTTTGTTGCCTGGCTTGGGTCCAGCTTTTTTCTTTCCCACTCTTGAACTCCTTTCCTCCTCTTTTTAACTGATTACCCAAATTCAACATTTTTAGCTGATCCCCTGAATCTTGGTTATCTCAGCATTAAAACCGGTTCATCGCATCTTTCTAATTCACACGCAATATCAAAGTTACCCCTTTTTCCTCTTTCCCCACTCGCCTCAATAAAGTTCTCATTTTTATGGGCATTCACACTCGTTCATATTTGAATAAGCCCCGCAAATCTGCAAATTTCAGCTATACCGTCATCTGATGGCTTTCGCGATTCATTGTGCAGATAAGGAGGTCGTCGTACCACGATGTGATCAGAGTGTCCGAGATACAGAAAGTGCTGGACATAACTGGTGTCCAGACCTACATCATCAACAGTGCCCGGGTCGTGTTCTTGAACGAGCGACCTCAGCCAAGGCCCGGGAAGGGCGTCACCAACACCTGTGAAGTCTGCGAGCGCAGCCTCCTTGATTCCTTCCGTTTCTGCTCGCTCGGTTGCAAGGTAACATTAAAAGCAAATAATTCAAAGCAAAAGAAGAAAGGAAAAAGTTTTGGACTTTTCTTGCATTCGAAACAGTTTTGTTTGGTGTGCCAAACCAAGAAAACGAAGGGCATTTAATGAAGAGGTTTTTTGCCGAAAGCACAACGTTTCAACAGCTGTCCATTGCTTCTTTTGATTGTTGCCAAAATGCACATGTATTTTGGAATATTTCTACGCAAGATTGTTCTTTCAATGTCGGAAATTTCACAAAAAGTACTTGGTTTTATGTCCTGTTGCTTTGCCAATGAAGAGGGAGTTCAAACCTTTTACCCGATCAGTCCGCTTCTCTGAATTCGAGAATTCCATTTTGATCAAAACTTGTGCTAGAAAGAGACTCTTCGATTTGTTCAAAGGGGAGATTTGGGTTTCTGGGTCAATGAACATTTTGTTCAAGAAAAGAACTTTCTCATTCAGCCGGTCAAATTTGTCGAACTTTTTCGTTTTTTTCTCTATGGAACGACGACGGGTAATGCTCAAAGCGATTAATTTTCTCTCTCCTTCCGTTTCAGATTGTGGGGACATCGAAGAACTTCGTGAAGAAGCCGATGAAGCTGAAGAAGCAACCGGCGATGGCCTCCGACGACTCCGAGGAGGACTCATACAGCAGCAACAGCAGCAGCAGCCGCCGCCGCCACAAGAGCCCCTTCCGCGGTGGCCACCACCACCACCACAAGGTCCACAGCTTCTCGCCGTCGACGCCGCCGCCGACGGCCACCAACTACCGGATCGCCAAGCGCCGGAAGGGGATCCCGCACCGGGCCCCGACGGGCGGGTTCATCATCGAGTACTGATCAAAGCCCTCCATCTCACGCGTAATTACGGCCCGCTGCCACGAAGTCAACGCCGAGCAAGTCGAGGTCCTTGCGATTCCGTACCCGTGCTTCTCACCAAAGAGAGAGGCCGGTATGGGGAGTGGGACCCTCTCTCTCTCTCTCTCTCTCTCTCTCTCTCTAGACTTTTCTTCTTTTTCTTCTTTTTTCTTTTGTACATAGAAGCATAGATGGGGGTGAAAGATGCAATAAGCTAAGAAGTCAAGGACCACAAGGCAAAAAGAAGACGAAGTAATAATAGCAATAAACAAGCGTATAGATGAAGTGAGCTTTTAGGTTTTTAGAGTGAGGGCTTTTATACATATAGGTTTTGTAAGGGGGGGGGGGGAAATGTGAATACGGGGTTTTGTTGGGGTTCACTTCAGCTTTTAGTATTTCCAGGGAGAAGCCAAAAAAAAAAAAAAAAAAAAAGAAGATGTTAGTGCATGTAATATATATGTGGATTGGAAGTGAAGTTGAAAAAAAAAAAAAAAGAAAGAAAGAAGGATTTACTAATTTTCGCGTTTTGGGTTTTCCATTTTTAGAAGCTCTCTGTCCTTTTTCGACTCATTTTCATTGCTCTAATGGCGAGACGATACGAAATCGAGGAAAACGTCCGTTTTCTATTAAAGAAAAAGGGGGAAATCGAGGTAAGTCTTCAGCAGAAGATTCGTGAAGTTCGTGACTACTGACTAGATAATGAATGCGTAAATCGTGTCGATATTGTGAGCTAATAGTCCGCGGTGGTGCTGGTGGTGGGGGGGGCCCACGGCGGCCGGCTTGAGGCAACGTATTGCCGGATGCGGTCAAAGCCGGTGGTCGCTGTTGGGGGCGGGGCCGGGGGGGTGACGTGTCGGGAAGCGATTGGCGGGCCGAAATCTAATTTTGTCCGGATTCGGGAGGGAACGCGATGATGAACACCAGCCGCCCCTTGGGGCATCGTCCATGGTGGGGAAGGTGGTGGTGGGGGCCCGCCGGCGGAAGTGAGTGGAGCTGAACTCCGCCGTGGGGTCCGGTCCTGTCGTTCGGACGGGTTAAAGTTCGGGGGAGGAATCCCCTCGTTCCGGGCGCGCGATCCGAGCTCTCTTTTTTGCCCCGATCGTGTTACGATCCCGATGCACGTAGTCGGCCCACCCACCCCCCTTGTCGACGCGATCCTGGTACATGCCATTCGAAAAAAAAGGGGTTGCAAAGCCATCGACATTGGCCCCCACGAGCGGATTAGGACCAAAAAAAGGTGGAAATGCGTGTTTCTCGCTGGTAAATCCAATCGGACCCGGTTCGGTCCTATGGGAGTTCAGTCCACGCAAAGGACAAATTGTTAAAATGCTCGTGTTTGGAGCAAACGGGTCGGGTTCAAGAATTGTCGAGATGGGTGGGGACGGGGGTCTTTCGTTTTCTCCTCCGTCTTCGCTGGGTTAACTGGGTTTTCGGGCGGGGTTTTCGACCGGTTCTCGGCACTTCGGTCCACGCAAAGGACAAATTGTTAAAGTGCTCGTGTTTGGAGCAAACGGGTCGGGTTCAAGAATTGTCGAGATGGGAGGGGACGGGGGGGTCTTTCGTTTTCTCCTCCGTCTTCGATGGGTTAACTGGGTTTTCGGGCAGGGTTTTCGACCGGTTCTCGGCACGGCGGTCCACTGACCGGAGGCCTTGATCGAAGAACGTGAGACGGCACCGTCCGTGCTTTGAGATTGAAGCGAAGAAAGCGGTGAAGGGAAAGCCTTTCCTTACGGGGGCGTCGGACGTTGGGATGATCCCATCGCCGTCCACGTTGCTCGGTCTTTTTCCCACTCTGTTGTCTGTCCACCTTCTTCTTTTTCTCGCCGTCAAAAAGTTTATGGGACAGCGCGATTTCCACCTTTTTGACCGAGCGGCGTTTGTCCCCTCCTGCCCTTTTCTCACTCGACCGTCGCGTAAAATTTTTATTTACGTGGGGAAATCACCATGCAACACGAGATTCGCCATGCCTGGCCCTCTCGTACCACCTAATCCCCTAATTCTTTTTCCGTTGTTTTCACGTGCCAACTTTTGACCATATGAATGAAAGCACCCTCGATAACTTATATTATACGTTGGCCAAAAAAAAAAAAATTTAATTATACAAAAAAATCATGATAATGGGTTTTAGCTTTTCATGTCATGTTAGCACCTTTACTTACGATAGGAGTACATTGGCTAGAGCATAGGTCCGCCCGCAATAATTAAATGCAAAAATAAATTAATGATTGAATCATTCGTCCCGACTTGGCTCCGATCTTAACATGCTTAATCGAGTCTCTTTTCCTCATGCAAAGTTGAATATTGGAAGTCTGTATTTTAAGTTCCACAATTTAACAATGTAAAAAGTCAAAAATGGTAACTTTTCTTCGGGAACGAGCGGGTTAATTCCTCATTATTTTATTTAGAGGGCTAGCTTTAGAAAAAGGTAAAAAGCAAGAAAAGGGTTGCTTTTCGCTTTGACAATGGAGGCATGAAACGAAAGACTATGGAAATTGATGAGAGGAAGTTTTTTCCGTTGAAAAAATAGAGGTACAGTGTGGTCAATTGGAAATCTTAATTAATCAATTACGGCATTCATCTCTGTGGAGGGTCATAGGTCATGTTTCTTGATATGAAACTTGTGGAAATTTTCCCAAATCTGTTTTTTTAGTGTCCTTTTTTTTGTTAGTGCGCTATTTGTCTATGGTTATATATATATTTAATCAAAATTATATGCGGGCGGAGTTGAAAAAGTCAATAATTGAAAGAAATTTCCGTCAATTAAAGACGAAAGAGGGATAGAGCCCTTCCGTCCGTGAGTCCTGGTGACCCCTTCTTCAGGCGAGGTAGCCACGTGCAACCCGGACGGGAAACCGAACGACCGCCCACACGTGTGGAGGGGGGAGCACTGTTTTTACCGGTATTTCCGGTAGAGGGCATCTTGGGGCCGATGTCTGAAGAAAGCGACCGGACGAACACGTAGCACTAGCCTCCCCCTCCTTTGTCCGCATCTACTTCTACCGGGACAGGGGAAAATATTGGAAAAGGGACTGCCACGTGTGGGTGGAGATTCCGGGCATCGTGGGGGGGCCTCGGGAGCCGTACACCGCATCAACCACGTGCCGGTAGGCGGCGAAATCAATGTGCCACGTCGGGGGCGTTCCTTCGAGGGCAAGGAAGAGTCCGCAGCTCCCTTTTGGCGATTGGGGCGTGGGGACCGGTAAAGCCGGTGGCGCTCTCGAGGAAAAACCGTGGGGGCCGCCCGCCTCCATGTGGAGCTCGCTTCATATGAATCGTTAGATGAGATCGGGCTATTAAATCAGTAAGCAGCCGCTCTTTTCTAATTGGTATGCACCTAATTTTATGACGAATACGGGGTGTACCTCATGCTATATCATGTTTCGACACTTTGTCGTGATAACCTAAAGTCGCAATCCCTAACTTTAAGAATTAAACATAATTCATATGATGATCATACAGTTAAAGTGGCGTGATAAATCACTAGACTTTTTGAAAACCATCGTGAGATTCCTCGTTAACCCGTAAATGGGTTCGAATTTCAAGACCTTGCAATTACCTACTAGGATCTCAAATGCTTACGCTTTTGGATCTCGTTGGTAAAAGTACATAAATAGTAAAATGTAGCTTCAAATTTTTTCCACCAAAAATAGAAGTTGAACTTGCCGTGAATGAAGGAGTTGAGCGCCTATCAATCACTTGCTTTTTCAAACCTATACGATTGAAATCAACAATGGCTCTGAAATACTCAATCATCAACAATTTTCAATACTTCAATTGTTCTTGTAATACAGATTTACAATTTTTTTAGAATAATACAATATTTCGAATCGAGTATCCTTGATAACCCTATTTGAGAATTCAAACGATAAGGCACAAGTTGTTTTCGGACCTTGGATGGATCGCCAATTTTTTTTTTTTTTTTGAATATTCAATGGAATAATGAAGATGTTTCTTGCTCTTCATGATGAAGTGGCACGTTCCTCCCCCCTAACTTCCAGGATAAGGTAAGTGAGGAACCATTAAATGAAGACTATAGAGTATAAAGCCAAGATATCCTCGACAGCGGGAGGAAGGAAAATGGACGAGCAGACAAGATGAATTATTTGGATGCGTCACATCGCGATGCCCAAAAACGACGGCGAATTTGCAGGTGGCCGGGCCCCCCCCTGGGCGCGTTAAAAACAACGCGACGAATTTGATGCGCCCCCCGCTTTTGTCCGGAAGCTAGAGAGTTGGCAACGTACGAGTTTTTCTCGCGACGTGTTCTCATCGGTCCGAATTTGGTGCCGTCGCACATCCGACTGAATTGTCTCTTAGCAAAGGGAGAGAGAAAAAAAGTATAGTCTAAAGAAAAAGGTCGATGATAAGGGAAGTAGATAGATTCAAGAGAATCGAATATAGATAAGCCACGAAAATTATGTCGCAAAAAAGATGTTACTGATGTCATACGAAGATCTATTGAATTTCAAAGATGAAAGGAAGCCTGGCGATGATGATTTGAGGCTAATGAAGAGATCATTTTGCATTGAAATGCTTTTCTTATTCTTTGCATCAAACGGCACTCGACAATGTAAATATCTTTTAGGCGTCATTTAATGTGAATTTCGTTCTTTTTTATGTTCATTTATGAGCCGATAAATTGAGCTTAGGTTAAGAGTTGGCTAATCGATGCTCGTGAAGTCGCGTGATAACGCTTTAAATTCTACCTTAGAGTGTATTGACAAGGTTAATGACGACAAGAGATTGGCCACTTGTCAACCGATGCTTCAAAAGTCTCCGTCGATGTAGAAAAAGAATTAGACTAATTGTATGCTGCCATCCCATCATCCTGGCATGTAGCAAACCCATATCAATAATCCCCACAGGGCATCTGGGTTTCGCTAGAAGTAGCAATTTGTCTCGATCGTAATGTACACGAGGGTTTCCAACATGGAATAGATGGCCTGACCACTACATGTATCGTTTACCAAGTCTTTTAGGTTTTTATAATCGAGCAAGAAAATCAGAGTCCATCTGAACACGACGACGACCGCGACTCTCTCTCTCTCTCTCTCACGTATTCATCAGCATCCTCCACGGCTCGAGCTGATTGGCCGATGATGTTGTGTCAGGTCACCAACATTTACCTAATCTTACTATTACAATAATACAGGCGGCCCACACGAAGTGTTCGAGCTTGAGGCTTTGATCGTGGGCATTATAGATCATTCATGTTTTGACAATAATACTCAGTGGAGAATACGTCGCACAATAACTCTCGTGCTGCAAAACTTTGGCAGATTGCAAGCGAACGCCTCTGAATCCTCTTGATCTAATGCGCTGGTTTGTTGCATATTAATCGTACTATGATCGTCGTCGATGCCTACCCATTCGGCGTTCACTCATCAGGATCCGCTGAATTGAAGGAACGGAACTGATCGACATGCGTAACTTCTCTAACGTGTCGATTTCTTGAAAATCCGCGTTTCCTGCTTTTGTTGTACGGATAAATTATGACATTTTGATATGGTCACATTACCTAATTGACTTGCGCATTATTCGATTCACGAGCACCGACTCGAAGTCGGATTTTCTCACAGGAAAAGAAAGAAAGTCCCTGATTATAATGGGAGAAAAATAAGCCAAGCAAACTACTAGTCTACTGCTACCCCACACGACAATTCCACCATCAGCCATCAACATCAACTAAGCATGAGATTAGGAGGCAATGTCCTGAGGGTTAGGTTACCCAACTTGCTAAGTTCGGGATCAACAGCATCTCACGTTTCGGTCGTGCGTTGGGGCCCATGCGGAATCAATCAATCGATCCATCGATCGAATCGATGGATCGATCAAGAAAAAAAGAATTCAATTGAGGAAACTCAGATAAGAGCAAACTGCCCATACCCCTCGAATATGCCGAAACCCTAAAGTGGCTTTTTCCACTGCTCTTTCCCTTTCTTTTGTTTAACATATATAATACCAAAAGGTGATGATGCAAGAACGCTTCCCCACCGATCTCACTGGTCGTCTCGGCGCAATCCGCACCACCTTCCTTTTCCTCCCCCATTATAATAGCTCCAGGCTGATCGGTGAATGATGATGATAACTCTCGAGCGTACAAGTTGGAGGGACCTGTCTATCAGTGTGGACTTGACTCGCCTCATGATGTTCGTGGAAAGCTCCAAATGAGAGGAAAAGGAAAGGCCGAACTTCTGTGTTTGCTGCTTTCGCTACCTAATTCTTCGTGTTTTGTCGCATTGACCCAGGTTCGATTATTGCTGCATAGTCCCATATGTTGTTTCCGTGCGACTGCCCGCCTACTCGAATTGTTCGGCGGACCTAACATATGCGACTAGTCTAGTGTGTCCGAGGTCGGGTTCTGACAGAGGGCCTAACTGTGGGGTGATTTTATTGCTTCGTGTCCCGTGTTCGGGCCATGAGTGAAGCCAACATCTTATGATTTAGCTGAATGGAATATAAGTGATGTTGTATGAGAATTTTACGTAGAATGAGACAAGTTATGACGCTGCTTGTCTTGAAGCTAGCATTTGATATTTGGGACGGAGAAAATGCCATGAAATGACAGGCCATGGAAACTTTAGGGAATCCCAAATTTCATTCGCGATGTTTCTCGTCCGGCCATGCATCCTAGTTTTGAAGGATGTGTAAATTCCGTGGAACGTCGGCATGGCACGTCGCATGATGTAAGCGTTTAACCTAATTGTGAGCATTGGGCTGAACCTTGGGAAAAAAATAGGGTTCTTAAAGTTGCAATGGAGGCCCACGATCATTTGTGGTCGCGATCCCCGAAGGACGACGGACATTATCCCCTTCAATCTGCTGGGCCGGCCTCAAGGCCTTAGAAAGCTACAACTCCATTGAAGACGATTGACCTCCTTGAATAAACTAAACTTGAACATTGATTTTGACTTCGATAAAGCCGAATGCCAAAACCAAACTTACTCCATTGCTCACCGATTTCTTCTGTCCCATCATTTAAAGCAGTACTATCTCGAGGGACGGAATCCAGCCATTGACAAAAGGCGCGAATAATGCCAAAGCCGATCGCGACCATTTAGTTGCAACTCTCGTGCCTTAGTAATGCCTTTCTTAAAACATAAGTATGAAAAAGAGGATTTTGAAGATATAGAACGATGCCGCACCCATCAAACTTTTACTAAGAAATACATGCATATCATTTAGCACATTCGCAATCATCGAAAATGAATTAAAGAGTGAAGAAAGGGAAAAATTAACCTAAACCAAGCAAACCTGACCAAAGGAAGATAATATCCATTTTCACATAATTTCCTCTTCCTCGATTACTCCTCACATAATTGGAACAACAAGGGAAATCGTATAATTCTCCAAGTTCGGTTTACACATGTGTAGTTGTGTTAAATCGATGTTATTTTATAGCACTTAGCTTGAAAAAAAGCAGATTATCATTCCTAGAACAGTCTTCTGAATATACGATGTCGTATTGCGTCCTCGGTGTCATTCGAGTGCAAAAGGTTTTCCCGTCCTTTCGTGTCTTTTCCCCCCAATTATTCAAAGTTTGAATCCATGCATCATTATCGAGGTGGCATTTATGTGGCCGGGTACGATAATAGATGCGCTCGAAATTGTCAAAAAGTGATCAGCTTTCGGTGCGTTCCGCAAATCTCGTGCACCTCCTGACCTTCGCCATTCAAAACTCGAGTTTCGAAGCTTTGGACCCCATCCGCAAATGTGTCCAAGGGTTTTTTGTCAACTAGTCAAGTTTTTTTTTTTTTTTTTTTTTTGAGTCATAACTAGTCAAGTTAACTAAAAGGTAAATTAGACGGTAAATTTTGGTCTAATATGTCCTAAACTTTAAATTTATTCAATTTGATCCACAAATTAAGAGCTTAATGTATAATATTATCTCTAAAATGTGATCCCTAAACTTATGATACATGTTTAATTTAGTCTCTAAATTATATAAAAATATTTAATATTATTTTTTCATAAACAAAATTAAATGTGTATCAAAAGTTGAGTGATCACATTGAAATAATTAAAAATTCAACGACAACATTACATATTGAGTCAAAATTTACAGACCACATTAAACAAATATAATGTTCAATGATCATGTCATTATCCCTTAACTAAATGCAAGACACCTAAAAAATAAAAAAGAATCACACATTTCAATAAAATTACTTACTTCTAAGGACATAATAAATATCCACAGGCCCCATTTGTCCATTTCATGAATGTACAAAATATTTATCCATTGTGAATCGACGAAAAAGTGAGATCTATAAAAGGAATATAATTTTTCCATATCACCTTGAAGATTGTTTGGTTATATCTAACAAAACGAGAAGCATAATGCGATTGCTTACGTGGCATTATATCACTTGAACACGTAGTGTCTCATTGATGTATTATATCAAACACACTTTCTCGAGGCTCGTGTTATTCCTTCTTGAGAAATAACAACTTTTCGCATATTTCATACTCTATGATATAGAATTTTATCTTGGACACTCAAAATTGTACCATGATTTTCCATCCCAAGCCACGATTTTAGAACATATATGAACAAGAAAGTGCGATCCCACGTATTGAAAGCGATGATGAATGAGCAAGAAAAAAAGTCCACAAACTAAGAACCCACCAATTCAATCCAAACCCTAAACCCATTTCCCACTTATCTCCACTCAGAAAACTCCACATCATCACTCTCTCTCTCTCTCTCTTACGTACTAAGTGTAACCTTGCTTGTACCTGCGGAAGAGGTCCTCGGTCTTGGCGTTCCTGAAGGCACAGCACCCGATCAGGTAGACACAGATCAATGCCACGAGCGTTATGAGCAAGACAACGTCGGCCCTCCTCCATTCTTTCTTCAGGTTCGCGAGCAGGCCGGCCTTGCACGAGTTGCAATTGTAGCAGAGCTGGTTCTGGTCGTTGCTCCAGTTCAGGCAGTCCATGTCGGCGGCATTGTTGATCGGGCTGATCCAGTACGTCGGGTTGATGAAGGTGTACCCGCACTCCGTCGGCGGCTTACAACATCCCGACTGTTTAATGAGAAAGAAAAAGGATAAAAGATTTGAAAAGATGAAAGAACCCCCCAAAAAAGAAAAGACATTTGATGGTAAAGTCGAGTCGAGGAATATTTGGGAAAGAAGATGATAGCACATGGCTCGAGAACCTTTAACCCAGTTTCGCTTTACTTTTCTCTCTCGTTTTTTTCTGTTCACCGTTCTTCAAGAAAACACCCCAGCCTAAGATGCTAGTCAAGCTCTAGGAATTTATTAATCAAGAACGACCTGGCCCGTAAAACCCTGGGAAGAAAACCTTAATCGATAACCATCGCGATTCCCCCATCTCAACTCATGTATCAGCATCCAGAAGACCGGGAAAGAGACGGTCTATGCACTATGTACTTTGGAGTGAGAATGCTGAAAAAGAGCTGGTTTGGAAGGTTTATACGCAAGGCGGATTCTTCTTCTTTCGTTAGAAACAAAGTCACGACCATTACGGCATTTTCTCACACGCCAACTCGAGGGGAAACATCAGTTTCGGAAGAACGACGAAGATTTATACATGGCTAAAAAATTACCTGCAACGGACTGATCCTGGCGTCGAAGAAATCCTGAGCCATCCTGTAGCTCTGGTTCAGCTCGGCACACATGCTGGTGGAGCTCAGGCAGCTCCTAATCTTGTCCCACTTGAACGAGCTCTTGACCCGCCTCCTCATCCACCCCGAGTAGTCGTTCAAATCGTACTCCAAGTAGGCCCGGCTCGGCTCCGGGTGGCCGTGGCCTCGCACCGTCACCATGTACACGAACACCACCAGGCAACCGAGCAGCACTATCATGACCAGCATGGCCACGAGGTAGAATATCAGGAGCCACTGGATCCTCCAGATCCCTCCGATGAATCCGGCGAGCGCCACCACCAGGATCAGGACCCCGAGGATGATGACCGGCCATTGCAAGATCTTCACGCACGCGTTGTCGGCCTCCGTGGACAGCCAGATCCCCGCCCCGATGACTGGGATCGACAGGAGGACGGCCACAAAGTTTATGGCCCCGATTACGTTGTTGCTTAGCGCCATAATTATTTCGTTCCGAGGAAACTATGCAAGCCAAGAATGTATCTAGGGGCTCAGGATTTAGGAAGCCAAGGGAGATTTTGTCATGGAGAATGATGAGAGTAAAAGGTATAGTACAGTACAGTGATGGGGAGAGATGTTGAAATGTGGACACGAGATCGAGCTTTTTTGCTGTCCGCCACGCTTGCTCTGTGGGTTTCGGTTCCCCTGCCTTGGATGCAGGACAAAAGCCAAGAAAAGAAAAAACATGATCAAATGATGATGTGGTGTATATACGTGTTTCGTGTTGATTGTCGGGTTGCTTCCATACGTCAAATCACTTTAGGACTGCCTTTTGAAAAAGGAATACCGTGCATAGAGAGACGTGAAAAGATTTGAACCGAAAACTAAAGAGAAATATTAACTATATGAAGAAAGAGAACCTGTGGCTTTATGCTTCAAATCCAGGTTCAGTCCTTAATTGACAAGGAAACGGTATGATGGAGGAACACGGAAACGCGAAATTAACAGTGTAGAATCTGATTCTAATAGTTAGAAAATCTAATCTAAAATTTTTTAATTAACAGATTGGTGGAGACTACATTTACAAAGGTCATATAAATCCCATAATCAAGATTTGTGTGATATTTCTATAAGATAGAGAAGGGAAAAAAACGAAAGGACGAGGAATCGCTCTCCTTGAATCATAATATACCTTATTTTGATGCACATTCTTGCTTGAATTCATTTTCAATAAAAGATACGCATAGTACATGGTGCTAGAGCTAGAACAATTCTAATAAAATATAAGGTCTTAAGGAAAATGCTGATAATTATGGCATATTTGGTAACCGGCCAAACAGTGCCAAATTTCATTCTTTTGCTCTCGAGAGTAATTTTGGAACAGAATCGTATTTGGTAAAATTTTTGTTCGTAAGAATAAATTTTTACTTTTTTGTTCTTAAAAGTAGATTTTGATTTTGAAACGAAATTAAGAATAAAAAAAAAGTTAATTCTTTTTCCTAAAATAATTTTAGAATCAAGCCCATATTTTCTCTTATTTTTCCCTTTTCTTCTTCTTCATCTACTGCCCCTACCGCGGTTGTTGTCCGTCGTTCGCCGCCCATTACCACCCCCTACCGCCAATCGCCGGCAATTGGTCCGGTGAGCTCGCCGGAGGTAAGCCCAACCATCGGTAAGACTCGACCTTGCTAGATCGTGAGGCTCGGCCGACGAGGGCCGGCCTCGCCAAGGGCCAGCGACACTTCGGTGAGGTCATTGGTCATCGTTTAGCTGGTTGTCGGCCTGGCGACCGACCACTTGGAGAAGAAGAATAGGAGAGAGAAAGGAAAAAAAAAAAAGAAACAAAGAAAAAGGAAAAAAAAAATGATTTAGAATAGAAACTTTAAACATGGTACCAAGCGCAATTCCAAAATTAGAAATTTTCGACAATTACCAAACAGTTTAAAATGCTTAAAAATTGTTCTCTGGAATATGATAACAAATAATCATTTATGAATAGAAATTGTTCCCGGGAACAGAATTGTTACCAAACATGCCCTTAGAGCTTGTTTGTTAAAAAGTGTTTCTGTGTCCTTGAACAAAAATTTATTATGTTCTTTTATTCCGAGAAACAAAAAAAGAACATAAATGTGTTTGGTAAAACTTTTGTTCCCGAGAATAGATTTGTAATAGAAATAAAAAGTAGAAAAAAATAGCTTATTGTTCTCGAGAACAATTCCGAGAAACAAATTTTCCCTCTCTTTTCTTTTCTTCTTCTTCCTTTTGGCCGGTTGCCAGCCTCGGCCATCGCCGGTGATCTTGAGCCTCGCCATAGGCCTAGTTGGTCAGCACGAGGCTCGCGAAGCTAGGGTGAGGCCGAAGTCGCGCCGCCTGGGCGAGGTCAAGCCTCGCCGGTGGCCTAGCGAGGCTTGCTTGGCCACCGAGGCCACTAGCGAGGCTTTGGCAAGCTCGCCGGACCTTACCTAGCTGGTCGTTGGTCGCCGCAGTGGCTAGCGATTGGCCATAAAGGAGGAAGAAAGGAAAAAAAGTAAAAAAAGGAAAAATATAATAAAATTATTGAAAAATTAAAAGAAACAACAAAATTATACAAGTTTACTAAACGCATTTCTATTCTTGGAATGTAAATTTTTTGCAATTACCAAGCGCGTTCTTATACTCAGAAATTGTTTCCGATAACAGAAATAGAAAAAACTATTTCTGTTAAAAAATTGTTTCCTAGAATAGAATGATTATCAAATGCGCCCTTCTTATTTTCGGGAACAATTTTGAGAAACAATTTTTTTCTCTCTTCCTTTTTCTTTCCTTCTTCTTCCTTTTGGTTGGTCACCGCGGCCATGGCCGGCGATCAACTGACAGGGCTAGCGACCTCACTGGAGCGTCGTTGGCCTGACAACCCTAAGCCTCACCGTGGCTAGGCGAGGCGAGCTCGAGCTTGCCCAGATCTGGCGAGGCCAACCTCGTGTCGCCTGGGCGAGGTCGAGCCTTGCCAGTGGCCTGGTGAGGCTCTGGCGAGCTCGCCAAACCTCACTCAGCCGGTTGCTAGTTGCTGCTGTGGTCGGCGACTTGCCACAAAGGAGGAAGAAAGAAAAAAAAGAAAAAAGAAATAAGAAAGAAGATAAAGAGGAAAAACATAATAAAAATATTTAAAAATTAAAAGAAATAACAAAATTATACAAGTTTACCAAACGCATTTCTATTCCTGTAATAAATTTTTTTTGCAATTACGAAGTGCGTTTTTATACTCAGAAATTGTTCCTAGGAATATAAATAGAAAAAACTATTTATGTTCAAAAATTGTTTCCCGAAACAAAATGGTTACTAAACACGCCCTTAGCTTCCACTTAGCTGATTTGGTTTCAAGATTGAAATATAAGCTCTTATACTCACTTGCCAGAATAAAAGCATTCTTTAGGAGGGTTGGTTGGGTGCCTCAAACAAATTTATCAGTGGAATAAAGCTATTGCCATGAAGCTAAAATGGATGTAACTCCTGAGAGCTGGCTCTATGTGGCTTGCTTGGATCAAGGGACATTGGTTGAAACGCAGAAGTTTCTGGGCAGATGACTTAGTCTGCTTCTTCCTCTCGTGTTGGGAAGAAATTCTTGATGTTGAGGGCTGACGTGAAGCCCCTGATTCAATGCGTTGCTGGTCATGACAAAGAAACTTTGCCAGGTACAGGTTCTACCCGTGACAATGGATTTTGTAAGAAACACTGCCTCCGCATGTAATTTGGTGAAAAAGTGAATTATACATGTCCTAAGGCAATGGTAGAGCACACTAATACGTAGGTGGGCAAGGCGTGCTTTAATATTTAAATTAAAATTTCTCTTCACGCATAGACTGGACTTTGGTTGAAGCATAGAAATGTATGATTGATAAGACAAATAGGGGTCTAGAAAATTTGAACTCAGGATCTTCTAACTCTCATACATTTGTGATATTACTACTAACTATTCTAAGAACTTAAATTATTAGATGATACTTAAATATTCTGATATTTGAAAAAGAAAAGGGGGTTTCTTACTCATAAAAAAATGGGAGAAAAAGCTAATGGAACTCGATGCTCTTAAAGAAATTTACGAATAAATAAAAAAAGGTTTCAGAGGATTGAATGAAACAAGGTAGTGCTGGAAAAGTACCATCAATATGTCACCAATGAATGTCATCTATGGAGGTTGTGGAATTCATACTTAAAGATAGAAAGACACTAAGATGGGCCGGTGCATTTTAATTGACTTGTTTATCATTGGTTTATCGTTTATAACATCAGTTGATGACATGAGTGACATTGTTGGCGTAGGCACAATGGTCAGATGGCCCTTGTAGCATGTGTAGAAAGATGAACATTGTCTAGATCAAAGAAATTCGAAACGTTGATGGAGAATCTTTGAAATCTTTAACAAAAGTTGCCAACTCTAGAGAGAATCAGATGCTGTGTATGAAGATCTCGAGCGTGATCCTCTGACTTGTGAGTTTTGGCACCATATTTTTTTTGAAAAGTTGGTATTATACTACTTCTCTTGTTCTCTCACAATTTTCAGCTCCTCCTGCTTTTTTTCTTTTGATCTGCAAAGTACTCAAAGCTTATCCAGGGAAAAGAAAAAAGAGGAAAAATATTGCAATGTCTCTTATGGGGTCATGCCATATACTCACACTCAGCTGCAATTACAGCAGGCTTGGACAGCAACAATGAAAGCATTCATTACTTTCAATGAGTTCCCACCTTAGTCAACAAACCAGCTTCCCCTCGGAAAGAAAAAAAGAAGCAATTGAATAGGGCAAAAAAGGAGAGATGGAAACCAAAAGAAAAAGAAGAGAGCACCAAAAGCAAAAGAAATGAGAGGAAGAGAATATTACCCCATCGGCAGCCCCACACCTTCCTCTTTCCTATGCCGTTCCAACTCAGCTGCTGCTTTTCAGCTTTGCTTCAATCCTCAAATCTCTATCTTTGTACCTGAGAAGTTGTCCATGAACTTAAGTTTGACAGTTAGATCACTCCTTGCTCAGACTCAGAGCCAGTGGAATGACCCAGGAGCCACGAGCCACAAGCCTTCCAATCCCCTTGCAATTCCAGGTATTCTTTGCTTCTGTCTGGTTAGTTGGTATAAACATCAAGTGAGAACTGTCTCAATTTAATAGCATCTTCTGAAACATTTCAGAGGTTTTTTCTCTAGCTTGTCCAAAAAGTGGAGGAGAATTTCCTAGAGCCTCCCGGTCACTCTACTTATGATCCAATTATGGAGTCTCCAGGATACCCCAAAACTTGGATTCCATACTTGACCACTAAAGATTGCTCACAAGGTCTCTGCAGCTTTTACTGTACACAGTGGTGCAATTTTGCTTTGCCTCCTCCACCAACTTTTCGATTTCCAGATGATGACAATTCAGGCCCAACTTTTTCCCCACTCGTCATAGCAATCATTGGAATTTTGGCCAGTGCTTTCCTCCTAGTGAGTTACTATACCCTAATCTCCAAGTGCTGGGGCGGCACCAACTCGAGAAGAAGTGAAATCTACGACCTGGATGCGCAACTCGAAGAAAACCGCCCCCCGTCGGTCCAAGAGCCCTGGCAGGTCACGACCGGTGGATTGGATGAGGCCCTGATCAAGTCGATCACGATGTGCAGGTACAAGAAGGACGATGGTGGGCTAATAGAAGGGACCTGCTCGGTGTGCCTCAGCGAGTTCCAGGAGGACGAGAGCATTAGGCTCTTGCCCAAGTGCACTCACGTTTTCCATGTGCCGTGCATCGACACATGGCTGAAGTCCCATTCAAACTGCCCGCTGTGCCGCTCCGACATCATTTCCATTGCTCCTAGCGCTTCGCCAGCTCTGACTCCTGCTCTTGCGACCGATGGGAGCTCGTTAGGAAATGAATCCTCCCCAGAGATCCACCAGGAAGAAAGTGAAGATGATAATTCACCGGCCGCACAAGATCCAGGCTCAGCCCACAAGACAGTGCACATAAGTAACAGTCCTGGAACCCCATCGCAGATTTTTAGCGATTTGGCAAACCCTGAACGCACACATACCGTAATTGAGGTGAGGGAAGGAAGCTCGCAGTCGCAGCATGTCAGGAGATCGTTTTCTATGGATCACTCGTGTCAAACCTGCGATTCAGTCGCCGGCATATCCTTCAGGCGAACGGCCAAGAGCAGCTAGTCATCGGAGTGGACGAGTGCACAGGAAATGCAGAACCAGGACCAGTGAAGCATTCGCTAGGGGAAGTACCAAAGGCAGATAATAAGAGAATGCCTTCGCACTTGGACTGTGCATGTGCAGTGAGTCCGGCGACCCTGAAGAGATCACTATCGAGCGGGAGGATTTCCTTCCTCTCCCGGCACGGAAGGCCGAGGAATGCTACAATTCCTGTCTAAAATAAATGTAAGTGAGGACAAACGGCAGCTGAATTTTGCTCTTTTTTTTTTCTTTTTTTTTTGTGGGGAGAGTGACTGCAGCATCATCAGTTTGGGGCGTAATTCCTTGTCTCCATCAGCGAGATGGTTACATATGCCCACAAAAGTATGAATGCCATGGCTGTCATGGCACTACACTGTCATGAGCATTGAGCTACGGTTGAATATAGTGAAGGAATCTAGCTGCCCATTGTAAGGTAGATCATTGCAAGAAATATGAACTCTTTTAGTAGAAAGGAGCATGCTTTATATGGAGAATTCACCTTCTAGGTACAACATTAGCATCACCACAAAGCATCTTCTGTCGAACGGGCTGAGCTTGAAATTATCCAGGCCCATCCATTGATCAATCGATGAAGAAAGTCCATAGAAAAGAATGAAAAGATGGGGCCAACCCCATACTAATATAAATGGGCTTGCTTGGAGGAGCAAATGGACATGCTTTTCAAGTCTTCCCATTCCAACTTAGATTGAAATACAAAGTATAATCGCCATAAGTTCATATAGGGTTAAAGAAAAGCTAAAGCTTTCAAAAAACAAATGTCGGAAAGACATCCTATTATGGTCGAATCCATGATTGAGAGCACCGAGCTCATTTTACATCAATTACCTTACGTACATCATTTTTTCTTGTTCAGCAGACTTTTCCATAAGTTTCATTTCACTAAATAACACGATTGATATAATCAATCAAAACTTAAGAAATGCGCCATCGTGGGTTTTATCGTTGCTGGAGTTTAGCGTAAGAAATTTCGCTCTTATAATCTTCAAATTCTATTGGTTTACTCTACTAGAATGAATCATAGCCATAATTTCTCTCCTAACACATGCACTCTTAAAGTCAGTGTACAGAGTTCCTTGATTAAACCCTTGTCCAGTAGCTCCAACCCATCAACGACATGCCAATGGTTACAGGAAAAACCATGAATTATGATGGGACATTAAGTAAGAGTGTTGTGCTTTGGGGAATGTATATAGGAGGAATGTACTTGCATTGATTGTCTCGCCTCTCGCAAAAGATCCAACGCCATCTAGCTGTTACGTCCTTCATTAACTCCTCCGTGATTCCATGTTTAGTCACTCGTCAACCCGAATTCTTTTGTCCAATTCAGGCACCATCTCTCTCTCTCTCTCTCTCTCTCTCTCTCTCTCGGATCGTGTGTCCTAGTGGCGCGCAAGAAGACACGAGCCTTAATGTGGGGGGGCATGTGGATTCCCTATCACGCATGGAAACAAATCTGAAGACTGAATATGATTTTCGAAACCCTCTGCATAAGGGAAAAGCATCGATCCCACTAACATTAGAAAACCCCACATCCTTTCCATCGCCCCCGATCCCACAAACCATTATCACTTTCTCCCGTGCAGCATGGACACGCATGTTCTCGCAACGAATCCATGTTTTTCTTGGAGAAAACCTTTGTGAAGATGGCATCTTCTAAGCTCATGCACAGCACGCTACGTTGAACAAAGTACATTCCCTAGAATCGAGCCTGGATCTAGGAAGTGACGCGAAACACTGTAATTCGACGGAGGAAAGAAGGAAGAAAGACTGTAGACGAATAGACATGAGTACTTGTAGCGGGCATCTATACGGGGGATAGATGTCGAGAGACATTTAACCGGGGTGCGAATGGGGGGGCATGTGAATTTCCATTTTGGCTCATCTGGCGACAGGATCTTGTGGGCAAAGTTCAGGGGGCGACCATGTTCACATCTTCGTTATCGCCACTGGCGATGAATCTTATCCTCCGCAGAGGAGCGACCAATTGGAAGGATGCCCTCCCTTTTAAGGTCTAGCACAGGATTGTGTACTTGATAGTGGGAACAAAAGACATGCTTGTTCATCTCTTCGACATTTGCACCTCGCGCCAGCGAAAGAGACAGGGAGGAGACTAAGTTGACGAATATATAAATATATAAATATATAAAATATATATATATATATATATATGTATCTATATATATGTTTGTATGCATGAATGATCGGGGAACAATCATGGAAGTAGCATAACTTCACTAATATATGAAGAGAGTATGTTTCAGTACTACATGAAAAGTTAAATAACTAAACTTGGATATTAATTCAGGTGTACTTGTTCAATATAGGCATTTCTCAAATGTTTATAGGACGTCCGGCATAAGGCCTACATAGGAAAGCATTTTAAGCAAAAGCCAAATTAACATAAGATTGTAGAAATAATGGAAAAGAAAATTATCAATTGTTCAAGCACATTCTACGGACAAACTCACAGACATGATGCGGTCACCTATTTTATGTATCCTTTGTTTTGAGAGAGAATTATCAAAATAGTCTTGAACCTAATGTAATTGTGCTAATTCAATTCTAAACTTTTTTTTTTGGCCGATTCAATCCCAAACCTTTTGCATTTATACCAACTAAGTCTATCTGCCTAATTTTAGTTTGCCGCCGTTGACATGGCACTGCCAGTGCTAATGTGGCAATTTTAAAATAATTTTTATCTTTTTATCTTTTCTTTTCTTTAATTTTTTCCCCTTCCCCTTCCCCTTCGAGCCTTTGGGCCGGTGAGGGTCGCTGCTAGCATCGGGTGATGTGCTATGATGCCCTCGCCAAATCTAGCCAAGTGATGGCGTTGCAGCCCTTGCCCAGTGTTAGTGAGGGTTGGGATGCCTTCGCCCAATGTCAATGAGGGCATCCCAGGCCTCGCCTTTGGCCGATGAGGGTCAATTGGCAACTCTTGCCGAAAAACTGTCGACCCTTCGTCAGCGTAAAGGGGATGGGGAAGGGGAAGAGGGAAGGGGAAAAATCAAAGAAAAAAGAAAAAAAATTATAAACAAATTCAAATATTATTTTAAAATTGTCACGTTAGTACTGGCAATGCCATGTTAATGTCACTCGATAAAATTGATTAGATGGACTCAACTGGCACAAATTCAAAGGGTTTAGGATTGAATTGGTAAAAAAAATTAGGACCGAATTAGCATAATTGCAATAGGTTTAGAATTTTTTTTTTTTTTAATTCTCACTTTTTTTGAATATGTATGATTTATGAAATATGACATAATAGTAAAAAAAAGTAAAATAAACAATGACTAAATTGGAGAAAAAAGAAATAGAAAACTTCATTAAAAACAATTGAACTCGTATAGGTTGACCTTGATCCAAGACTAGAAAACGAACATCTCCATCCAAAATCTCCAATTCGTAATCTGCAAAAACTAGTCAACCAACGTTATAAGCTGTCTAATCAAATTTTAAAATTACTATAAAAAAAATATTAAGTGTAAGTAACTTTCATGAAGTAAAGAACTCCATAAACTCATAAAAGAAATAATGCTAAGTTGACAATAGATTAGCCTCGTTAAAATTGCCTATATTGGCTAGAATTCCTTGAGAAGTTTCCGTTTTCATTTTTTTTTTTTATAGATTACTTAGATCACATAGACTTTTGCTAGCGTTCCTCTTTTGGCACAATAGAGCACATAGCCCACCTAGGAACTAGGAACCATATTGGTCCCCTCTAGAACTAGATTAAATTGGACCACTAGTTCGATCTGATTCCTAGGTGTGCCAATGGAATCGATGGCACGGTCAGTTTTTTATTTTTATTATATTCGTCATTAATTTTCAAGACAAAATTGAAGATGTTTTTAAAAATCAAGGTATTTCTACAATTAGTGAGTTACATGTAACATTGTAGGTTGCACTGAGATTTTTTCAATTCGTGGCAAAATTCGGTTGGAATGAGCAACTACTGTTATGTTTTGATTTGTTCTTGTCATTTTACTCAAGTGCATGAGTGAAATGGGAGTTGTGACTCGTGTGTGTCTGCATGCAAGAGTGAAGTTTGTAAATGGAAAAAATATTAGGTTTTTTTTTAACAGATTTTTAAGAAAAAAAAAAATTGATCTAGTCCGAATGGTCTAGGTGGACAGTTCTACACTTGGAACTAGACAAAAATTCACTGATTTCAATTTTATGAAACCAAAAACCAGACCGGTGTCCGTGGGAACCACTCAGAACTGGCCAATCCCATTAGGGCGGTTCCTTTTGCTCATCCCTAACATCAATTGCCATCACCACATATCATATATTGTACTAATAAGCTTATGAAATATAAAGTGCCATGAACATTATTCGGTCCCATAAGATGTGACATGCTTCTTCCAGTTGATCACTTAATACGTAAAGCCAGCTTGAGTCTAATTTGTCTGAGATATAGGTTGTCAAAAATGGTGGGCGGTCCAGACAGAGGCGATTGAGATAGGCTCGCGGATAATGACGCTTAGTATTTTGTCCGGCGGTGCAAACAACTCATTTTTTTTTTTTTTTGTAGTGAACAAACTGTGACTCCTTATTCATGAGGCATTGGAGGAAAAATTAACTTTCGTACTGTGAAATTTGTCTAATTTTTCTTCATACAATGCGGCTACCACGTCGACTCTGAGTTCAGATTAAAGTTAGGATAAAAGTCATGCTTTAGAAGTGAATCTTGATATCGATGTTGATATAGATCAATTTATAGATATAGATGGGCCTTCGAGAGCGGTTTGAACCAATCCAACGTTCTGAAAGATTCTAGTTCACTCAAATGAATCATTTAGTCTATTGGGATTAGTTTAGGCAATGCTCCCCTTTCATTGCTGTCCATCCAAGAGTTGCTTCTCAAGCAGGAGCAATGCTTAAATGCAGTCAGAAAGAAGAAAAAGTGAAGAGATTATATTTTCAGATGGAATGGTGTGTGATGTCTACTATTGATTTACACCCCCTACCCATTGCCTGGACATGAACATTTGTGGAAACTTAGCAATTCAGTCCAGCCAATGCACAGTACTTTAATCAGGAGCTCTAAGCTCTCTCTCTCTCTCTCTCTCTCTCTCTAGCATTGCTAGAACTGAGGAATTGCAGATCCCACATTGACAGTCCAAGCTCTTTCATAATTTCTGCTTTCTTGTTCTTTCATTTTCTTTTTCTGGTGATTGCCCAAATAAAATGGTGCCCGAGGAAACTAAACAAATAAAAGAACCCATTAACATATTTAGTTACATACAGATAAACAGAGAAATTCTAACTGCGAGAGACAAAAACCCCTTGAGAAGGAGAGAGGAAAAGAGAAGAGGGGTGGGATACTGGTTATTTCAGCTGGATCCAAAGGGCAATCTAGGCAGCCTCATGTAAAAATATCAACAAATTTCACTGCCTTCCTCAATTATTCTGAGCATGTGGTGGACAGCTCTTGCTATGTCATCTACTGAGGTGAGCTGGCACCCTTCTTCAACCTGCGTGTTCAAAGCACCAAAACACCCTCATAAATCCAAGCCCTGTTGTTATAATCCCAAAAAAATCCGGACTTTTTCCCAAAACCATAAGCACAGACATCTGTTTCCAAACATGGAACACAAACCATAGTCATGTAAAGAACCTGCACTTTTCCCTGCTCATTCTCTCTCCTTCTTGTGTCAATTAATACTAGACCACATTTCATAATGTCTGCCACAGCTCCTTGGGCCCCCATATATTAAACAATGTCTGCTACAACATATGATTCTATAGTTCTCATAATGAATGCCATTGAATTCTTGGTGACATGCTTGGGACTCAATCTGTCTAATAATGCAACTCGAATCAAGCATAGAGAAATCATTGACCCAGTTGAGAGCAAAAAAATATCTGTAGGACATAGCAAGGACTGATATAGGACATACAACATACCTTGGCACTGATTGAGTAGAGTACCAGAGGGTCCAATGTGGTCACATTCAGGTGGAGGATGCTGAGGTGGAGGGTGTGAAATCCTGCAATCAACCTTGAGAGCTGTCGAGTGTTCCTCCTCGAGAGGATCCTGAGGCTCGCATGGGTCTCGATGAGGGTGACCTCGATGTCGGCGATGGCCTCTCCGGTGGTAGAAGTGGAGGAGGCTGTGTACTTGCTGGGCGCTTGAGACCATGTGTATTGAGGGTACATGAAGAACTGTGAAAATGGGGGTTGCAGGATTTTAGAAGGATCATCATTGTTGGTGTCGTTGGTTGTGTCCGCTTCTTCACTGGCGATGTCTTCTCCTGCTTTGTACTGTGAATGCTGGAGCTTTTGGGCTTCGAGGGACTGCAGGAGATGCTCTAACTCCTTGACGAACTCGATGGCTCCACCAACTATGGAGGCTTGGTCACCCTTCACACAGGAATTTTGAGCATCCCCATGTTAGATTGGAGACAACGAAAAAAATAGCTGAGTTAGGAGTTAAATTGCAGCTCAAACATCGCCGCTTTAAGGCATGAATGCTTTAAACCGAGTTTCGAAAGATTAGATATGGAATTAACAACGACTTAATTGGAAGAGGAGAAGCATGCATGTTGTCTTTCCCAATATTTTCAGATGAAACCCACATCAACCTGTGGTTTCCCCTTCACATGATAGAAGGAACATTGCAAGAACGGATGATAGAATTTGAGGGTCAACTTGAAGATGAACTGTTTTATCAGAACAATGCAGCATTGAGATACATACTCACCACCCGCTACGAATTTCAAGAACCCCAATTTCTTTGGCGAGAGCTAAGGAAGACACTTTCTTTTTTCCTCTCCATATTATTGGGGGAATGCAGTTTTCAATAAGCAAGAAGGCATGTTAAATGAGTGGCCACCCCCCTCAGAAAATTCTGCATGTAGTCTATTAAATGTGAAAGGCTGCTATATCTCTCCACATATAATGAAAAAGATGAAGAGAGAATGAGAATGAGAATGTCACAAAGCCATGTCAGTTCGGTGCACTTAATGAACTCAACGAATGAGAGAGAGAGAGAGAGAGAGAGAGAGAGAGAGAGAGGGAGAGGGAGAGGGAGAGGGGAAGGAGAACAAACCCTTTGGACATAGGACTCGGGCATCAAGGACCTGAGGACGGCCAGGTGCTCGTTCATCTGCTTCCGGCGATTCCTCTCGACGGCAATGTGGGTCATCCGTTGCGTCTCGGCCTCTTCCTTGTTCTTGCACACCCTCGGCCTCCTCTTCCGCTTCTTCCTCCCCTGCGCCGCCGCCGCCCCCTGGCCGGCCGCCCTCTTCTCGCCGGACCTCGCTCTCCGGCCCTGCGGAGGAGGCGCCGGCGGCGACGGCTGCGGCGGGGGAGAGCCGCTGATGGAGTTGGTCTGCAGGGAGCAAGAACCGGCTGCAGCAGAAGCAGCAGAAGCAGCAGCAGCAGCTTGTTCTTGATGGGGTGGCTGAATGAGGTGGTAGTGGTGGCTGTCGAGGAAGGTGGTGTCGGAGGAGTCGTGGGAGCTGTAGGGGGTGACGGAGATGGTGTCGTAGATGATGAAGTTGAGGAGGTCGCTGGCCGAGAGAGCATCCAGCGCCATCTTTGCCTCTTATTTTTCCCTGTCTGAGCAGTAGCTTCGAGCTTGGAGCCTCGAGTTTTGCGTGTGCTGTTTCTTTTTTTCTCGGGATAAAATGAGGGAAGAGGACTATGGAAGACCACCGCTTTTTAGCTTAGGGCTTAGGGCTATGTTATAGAGCAGACCAGCGCTTTTATACTTAGCCCTAAGGAAAAATGCTATGGACACGTAGTCCTCCGTTTTCCTTTTGAAAGTGGGGGAAAGTTGCCGAAGAAAATATCATAAGAAAGTACATGTCTAGACTCTTATCTTTTCATTGTTATGTCTGAGACCTATGAAAAACCCATCTCAAATTATCATATGGGGTCATCCCGAATTCCGAAATTAATCAAGTGGTAACCATTATGAAGCATACGTAAAGCGAGCGAGATCATGCCCAAGAACCGCGACACGACGTAATGCTACGGCTCATCTTTGTTTTCTTTTCTCTTTGAAAGCTCTCTTTCATTATACAAGTTCGTCCATTGTGGAATAGAAGGGCGTGCGGCCCAAAACTTTTCTTTCACCTTTATGTATAATCGCGCACTTAACTTAGGACAGGACTCCTTTAGAACGAAAGAATCCAGCTTAGGGGAGGACACAAGGAAAAAATGAAGATGGAAATGGTAAAATGAAGAGAACAGAGAAACGGGAAAGGGCGCAC
Organism: Eucalyptus decipiens; assembly: GCA_014182575.1. NCBI lineage: Eukaryota > Viridiplantae > Streptophyta > Magnoliopsida > Myrtales > Myrtaceae > Eucalyptus > Eucalyptus decipiens. The sequence goes on along the minus strand of CM024613.1, from coordinate 3,180,269 downwards.
GTGAGAGGAGCAGTGAAAAGGTTTAGTGCTTTTTTTTTCTGCTTCCAAAAAGGGAAGGAAGAAAAAAGATTTTGAAAAAACAAAAGCAGAGAAAGAGAAAGATCAGAGATAGGGAGAGAGAGAGAGAGGTCCTTGTTTTGGTTCCCTTCCCGATTTCACAGACAAGCTGCCAATTCTGCGACACTTTCTGCAATGTAGAGAGAGAGGGGGGGGGCCCAAATCTATCGATGGACAAGAGCTTTGGATGCAAACAACACGAAGGCCAAGCTATATTTATTTGCGAAAAGCAACTCCCCTCCTTCTCCCAATTCAAAATCCTCCTCCTCTCTTCGGTTGGGTTTTGCCTACGCTTAGGGAAAATAATGATAAAAAGAAACGCGCCCCCCTTCTTAATGCCCTAACGTTCTCTCTCATCCCACGGTGAAAATGCACGCATTGGCATTATGCACGAAACGACCACTGCACGTTCCAGGGTTAAGAAAGTCGTCTGCCGCGTGCGCATATATCATGGGGTTTTTGAATAATTTTTTTTGCTGAGGCTGCTGAGCTGAGCCATGCATGGGTGCATGCATGATGCTTTTGTTTTGGGGAAATGAACGGTGGAGATGCAGGGTACGGCGGGGCAAAAGAACCAGAAAAACGATACGCAAAGTTTTGTCTGGCTACATAGAATCAACAGGTGGGAGCAAATAGTACTAAAGTAAGTACTAAAATAAATTCATTGCCTCTAGCTTTTCCATGATGGACATCATCATCTGAGAACCAAAGCACAGAGAGCGAGAGAGAGAGAGAGAAGGGTCGTGTGTGGCCACTCTGTTTTGGAGTGGAAGGTAAAAAAAGCGCTGAAATTTATAGCCACCGTGGCCTGTGGTGGTTGGATTAGAAATGTTCCTGAAGCCCTAAAATTGGGTACTCTTAGGATCCTTGGAGGTTTCAGGGTTCCTCACCTGGAAGCAAAGCAAGTATCCTATGATACCAACTAACGGCCAGCCCACCTGTCTAGCGGATATATCGTTGGTAGACTAACAGAACTGCGTTGCTTATTTTAATGTGCCTGGTGTCTATACGCCTCAATCCCTTAATTTAGCCTAATATATTTATCAAGCCTATGCCTAGCTCTGCCCTTTAAGTATTTTACATCTAGGAAAGTAAACATTCGCACCAAATCCAGATGAAGCAGTTTAAGGATTTACTTGGTTCCTAGCATGGAAGGTAATATAAGCACTGAAATTTATAGCCACGGTGGCCTCTGGTGGATAGATAAGAGATGTGCCAAAAAAGATCATCTTTCGAAGTTCTTGGGGGACTCTCTCTCTCCGTAGTACCTACTCTAATCATCCCCTTGGGATTTGTCTGATTTTGCTCCCCGCTCTTTGGAATCTCTTGCCACCGAGATTCTTTGCCTCTGTATTATGTTGATAAGCACATTGTGGATCCTGACAATCCAGTTGAATTCAAACCATTTGGATATGCTCTGGTGCGTCTGTTTGATGATGAATTGGCGCGAGTCTCGCTGCACCTTGAAAGCTACGACTGTGGTTTTTCGATATGCTTCGACCCTTTCCAGTGACGTTACTAATGCTTTATTTTACTCTTGGAATGGATATGAATGACTGCTAATTGGAAAGCGACAGCGTAGCCTTTAGTGCCCTCGGTGGAAGGTTGGCCTGTTTCTCCGACCATACCCCCCTCCTCCTTCTCACTATTATAAAATCCAGAGTGCATTCATTTAATCTTCATTTTGTAGCATGATTGCCTTTCATCTATCTATCTCTCGCGAGAAGGACATGCATTTACCTGGAGTACTGCAGTTATTATAATCCAAGCAGAATAATCCGCAGCAAAAGACAGAATATACTAAGAAAAAAACAACCCACGATACAAGAAGGATGAGAATAACATATCGTCTATATTCGAGTATGGCCCATTGACAATGATATTGCAATCGGAAGAAACAGTCATCTAGGTATCCAATGATCTTTCAAATTTCAAGGTACGGGTAGACAATGATCACATAAATAAACATGACAGTATAGGGGATTTGAAAATTCTCAAATAATTAAGAAAGGTACGCACAGATGTGCCAAAACATTTGGGGCATAACTTGTGGCGAAGTATTAGAAAGCGGTCACCCGTATTTTTCATCGACGGTGTGGCTAGAATTCTCTTTTATGACAGATTCACTAGAGATGTAAATGCTCATCTCCCTTCGTGTTCCGTGTTTAGAACTCTAGGACAATTTCTAGGTCGACCCACGTATATTCATGCCCCCAAAAGTAAAGCTGGATACGTAAAGAGGTTTCCTTAAAACTCACATTATCCCGTTATTCCAAACATCCCACTTGTGCCATTCAAAGCATCAATAGCCTCCTCACAGATTCGCGCCCTGGCTTTTCGTGAAGCAACATAGGCCACGAGCATCTTGGTTCCACACAAGTCACAAATCAGGCAGATTCAAAGGTTTGCACCACACCTTTTTCATCCTCATTTATCTATTCGTTTAGGGACGTTATTTTGCTCCTTACTTTCAGCAGATAGATAGATAGGACCGGATAGAGAGAAGATAAGACTCGCAAGGTTCCATGTGCACTAGAGAAAAAGAAATACGGCTTCGTTTGTCTCCGCATCAGAAGATTCAGAACCACATAGGCAGAGTCAACGATGATGTCCGTACGCTCAGAGAGATCGAGAGAGAGAGAGAGAGAGATGCAGGCTACGGAACGTTGGGGACTTGTAGCGCCCTTTTTCCCCTATTTTATTGTTGTTCAATTATTTTATTATTATTATTATTTATTATCATGAGAGGAAGAGACGACTTGATGAAATGTGCGCGCGCGTTTGGCTGGTGGGGGTGGTGGTGGTCGACCTCCGTTTGGGCAATTATGGTCCAACCTTGTCAGAGACTTGCAGGCGAAATCCATGTGGCCACCAAAGCTTCTGACCTTCAGACCGAGCAAAAACTACTTTTTTACCAACAGCAATCATTCACTGCTCCCCCACCCCTACCAGTTTTCAAACCCCCCCCCCCCCCCCCTCTTTTATCTTCCACAGAATCCCCACTACATTATCATACGATAATCCGTAATTTTCATTCCGGTTCGTAGAAAGGAACTGATCGAATTTACCAAAAGAGCCTGCTATCTGGGCAAGGGAAGGTCCCCTTCTTCTCGCCAAAAGCAACAGCACAAGGGGGAGGTGAGAGATGGACGAGAATCTATGCATGCAGACGACAGAAAAACCAACCCAGAGGACATGTCCATGACCTAGATATATGAGTTACTAGTGTTGTCTTTTATATAAGAGACCGAGCAGAGGGACTGGCCATCGGGGCGAGGGCAACTAGCAAGCTCTAGTTTAGCATGCATCTGCATGTGCTCTTACATGTGTGCAGCAGTGATGCGTGTCCGTCACATACTTGCCGTCTGGCCTCGGGACCATGGTGGCCTCAAAAAGGATTGCTCACCTCTGCGATTTGTTTTTTTTTTTGTTTTACCCCCTTCTCATCTCGATCAGTGTGAAGAGAACAATCTATTCTGCAATTCCTTAATTATTCGTCACAAGAATTTGAGTAGTTAAGTTCCTCACACTACACATATTAGATTAATAATTGATATACAAACCAAAGTTACTAGCAGTGGAACTTTCCCAATGCATTGGTGCCAAGTGCACGAAGGTTGAGACTTTAACATAGTATATAGTCACCGCCATAACGTATAAATAGAGAGGATCAAAGTAAAATTCCCTACCAAAACTTTAGCCTAATGCCGTAAAATTCTAGAGTCCCGGTGATCACAGATAACACATAGGCATAAAGCAATAAGATGGCTAGGGATGTGAGTGGTGACGCAAACAAAGTCTCGAAAAACAAGTTAACCACACCCGTTAGCACATTTGCCTGCATATAAGCAGAAATTAACATTAGGTGATATCAAGATTCAGTAAACATAGTTCCGCATAAAGCAAATTGCTGTACCAGGAGGAATGAAACCAGTAAATTCCGGTTGAATGCATCCTCAAGAATTGTACTTTTGCTCCCACCAACATAATCAGATAACATGAGTATGGCTAATACCTATAAAACATGCCACAGTCTCAACCTCAAGAGTCCGCAAAGTACCAGAAGGGGATAGCATTGTGTGTTTGCACAAGATAATTACCCATTGAAAGTAAAAAGAATGTCTAACGATAGCTTCATTATTGTTCTGAGCAATTCCACATGCATCTCTTTCAGAAGTTAACATCAAATAGCACATATTAACCGCTAAGCACTTTGACTGTCGATATCCATCAACCAACAACTTGAGGATTTAAGATCAAGGACTTGTTTGTTTCCACTTAAACATAAGCAAAACCTACTTGTTGCTTTTCCACCAAATTAAAATACCATTCAATTTCAAAAATTATTAAAAGACTGTGAAAAGGTCAAAGTGTGTGCGTAACAAGATTTAAATTAACCCATAAGTGAAAAGGACGCACATGTATTTCCCATGATTGCAGCATGTCACACATTATTCAGCATGAGATGACTCACAGATGAGTGAAATCTAACATACGTAATAATAGCTTATATTGATTAACTATCCCAGAATCTTTATTAAAAAAAGAAAAAAAAAGAAAGCCATGATATTGCTCTACCATGCAGAAAACAATCATGCGGAATGACATTTTCAACATGCTTCTAAACTTTCGGGCTTCACTATAATAGAGGGAAATAGTAGTGACCTGGAAGTTTTGTGCCAACACAAGAGTAACATAAGCCAGGTTGCACTGCAAAAAAGAGATCAATCCTTTCTTAGCTTAGGTAGAGGACTTCCTTGGGTAAAGATTGATGTAAGCAAAGAAATCTCACCATTCTACGTGAAACACGTTCAACATGCCTGTCCAGAATTATTGTCAATAACCTGCCACATGCATTGAGAGAAAAGGGTTAGTCCATATTCGGTCCATTAAACACATTGCAAGTGACAAAAAGGTGAAAGGCTCTAAGAGGACACAGAAGGAAAAAAAGATAACAAGCTCATACCAGAAGAGCAGAGCAATAATCCATACCCTTCTTCTTGCCCATTCTTTGCCTCTCTGTGTAGCAGAGGTCTCACTTCCAAAGAAGAGATAATTGCCTAACTGAATGCCAACAAGGTACATGCCCCAATATCCTGAAATATACCATCAGCTTACTAAACATAAGCCAATTGAGGGTGAAGAATTGTTTATGAAGAAACTAAAACATACACTGCCAAGATATTGAATATTTTTCAAAATTAAATCCACAGCTTAGTGTTGCATATAGAAGAAGTTAAATACAATGCATTCCAAGTAACTATAGCTTCCCCAGAATTTTCATACTGCAAATAAAACTCTGAAATTTATACATGAAGAAAGGAACTACACCATTGGACAGACTACGTAGGTAGACATGCAGTGAAGTCGTACTTTGCAACATTTAAAAAGACTGTACACCCAAAAAATACAAACTGGGCTCATGTATATAACACAAGGACCTCCCCCTGCCCCCTCCTCCTCCTCCTCCCTTCTTCCCCTCCCCCTTGATTTCACAGTTCACCTCCACCTTAAAATGCAATCCACATAATTCTGGTTAATATGCCACTCCAGACCCTAGCCAACCAAAAGTACACTTCATAACAGAAAGAAGCAATTAGCTAATACCAGGAAGTCCTTACCAAAAATGCTGAATATTCCTTCCTTATTCTGACTAATGATGCTGGAACCTCTTTCACTGGAAATTAGGTAAGAGTTTAACCCCTGCATGAGGCAACTTTGATAGCCTGAGGAATTCTAAGAAGTCAATTTACTTGACGATGCTAAGAAAAGTACTGAAGATGCTAGATCATGCAAAAACATTTCATAAGGATTACAAGAGTACCTATCAAAATTGAGAAACCTAGTATCCCACAATTCTTGGGAGAAATGTTTATTAAAGAGGTTAGCAATGAGACGGCAGCGAGGGTGAAGAAAAAATTCCAGTGTACTCCGTACTCCCCAACATGAACCTAGAACATGGAGGGACAAGACTGACAAATGTAAGATAGTAAGAAGCAACCAGAAATGCTTACAAGACACAAAATAAAGGAGATAAGTCTATGTTGGAGATGAGCGGCAGACTGCATGTCACAATATTATTCTCTTTCGACAGATATGAAGCTTAAATCACAGACAAACTGCAGTAATTCATCAGAGATTCTCAAACAGAAATGCAACGGTGTCTAAGAGGAGTAACCCTCCAAAAGTTACCAGGGGAGAATATAATGCTGCATATGGCATACTGACAAGACCATTCTGCTATGACTGTTGTCTAGTTTAAAAAAGCAAACAGAAGCAGAGAAAGTGGGAAAGGATCTTTGAGTTCTGTTTTCTTATAAGCTTATGACGTAATTCTTTGCTAAAAAGGAGACCATCCAAAGCTGATGGTAATAGCCACCTACTCGAGAATCCTGGGGAAAAGAGTTCCTATGTCTTACCCAGATGGAACTGATGTAAATAGTTCTATCCATACCTCTTCAGGTTAATATAGACCTACAGACTTTGAAAAGATACTTACCCATCAAGAATAGTACTACCCTAAGTTCAGTCCCTCTACATTCATGTACAGGTCTACTTATAGAGCACCCTTGAGGATAAAAATTAACTCTATCTCATATGCATTGAAACAACACAAATGCTGTAGCTACAAGCAATCTACGGAAGATATTCCACCTGATAATCTACACCAGCTGTAGAAACAAGCCGTCCAAATCCTAAAGCAATTAGAGGACTGGTATTTCTTAGTGCCGTCATCAGATTCCTGACAAAAATAGAGGAAGAAATGAAAAACTAAAACCATCAAAATGACTTATAATAGTGGATATGTTCATTATTGATAGGATGAATACTTTCAATTATTTCCACCTAATGTCACAATCTTTCAATCTTGTGTATCGAACTAATTTAAAAACGTAGAGACTAATGAATTGGAAAGGGGAAAAACACTCACACAGATGAAATATTCCGAGCTTGTCTTGATACCAAAGCATTTGCCACCACAAATGAGCCAACGCCAAGATCCATCTGGAGAAAATGAAAACAGACAAATATGTCAAATAGGCCAGTTCAAGCTAATTGTCATTGTTACTTTTTTTTTTTTTTTTTAATTATTATTATTATTTTTTAATATTATATATATTGAGCTAGCTCAAGCTACTTTTAAAGATGGTTCCATGCCGGCTTTACGACTTAAGAATAGCTTAATTTTTGAAACAATTGACTTCTACCAACAAAAGTAGCACCACAGCTCTATGATATTAGAGGAGCTCAACCATCTTACCAATCCAGTGCCAAAAGTTTCAGTTTTAGCGTATCTCCTCGGGAATATTCTAAAGTCAACAGCCAAGATGCACAAACAAGTCACAATCATCTGCAGCAATCGACCTCATGGGGAAAAACTATGTCATAAGGAAATGGATAAGCTGCCAAATAAGATGTACTAACATGAAAGAAAAGCATCCAACTTGAATACCATGCAAACCCTGTACAATGAAATATCTGTCCTCAAAGAATCAGGTGCCACTCTTGAAGGAAGAGAAGAATAAAATCTGCATGAAAATATCAATACTTGGGTCAGCAACAAAATGGAAGCCAGCTCTCAAGCCAGCTGTGCAGGAAAGCATCCTGTCCTATACTGTTCAGAAAATTGAAATAAGAACATGCAGTCTTTAGAGTACACACATGCATTTAGGCACATACATGCAGCTTATATATTTTGTACAAAACTCTGAAATTTCGGCACATAACATACTGATCCAAAAGCAGTATTTAAAGAGTGGACCTTTTGATTGCTGCAGATAGAAACAGAGAAAATGTTAACAAAATTGTTGACAAGTACGTCCACTCTGATAGAACCTGAGACATGTAAACTTGTTCATGATTAAGAGCAGACTAGAGTCTGTAAAATAGGTAAAAGAATAGCAGGAAAGATCAAGATTAGCCTATGCAATGGCTAAAGTGTAGCAACCTAATGCAGGAAATATCTCTCTTCATTCAAGCTAAAATGATACACTGGAATTTGCTAAAATTGAAAGCAGTTGTCTCCTAGAACAGATATTGAGCAACCTCACAGTTCCATGGCATGAAATATCAACAGCATTACTCAAATCATGTTCCTTTTTGCTCTTTTTATCAGCATCCATAGAAAATTTTGTTGCATAAACCTCAAATATTGGAGAACAGAAAATATAAAACAACTTAAACAAATAAATACTGCTCTGAAGATATATTATTTTAGGAAAGTCACAAATAAAAGTTCTAGGAATTGTCGATTTCTAAGCTTAAAAGGAAGATGTCAAAACTTGTTGGATAAAAAATATTATGGGGTTACTGAGTTTATGAAAATTATGAACATCAAATCCTGCTCACAATGAAGACCCGATAAATAGTAGAAACCCTCCAGTACACAAGCTGAGTTGCTATTCTAAGAAACTTACAGTGAAAGATAACAGCATGGGGACAATAATACATAGGTAATCCATTGTCAATGTCGCCATGTAAGCCCTCCAGCTCTTAGGAGCAACTAATGAGTCATGGTTGTTCTTTGACGAAGCATCCTTGTGACTGAGATCTGCTGAAATAGATTACTATCAGAATTCCACTCTCAGCTACAGGCATGCTACATGCAAAAAAAAAAAGAGCCCCTTTTGAGAGGCTATTCCATAAAACCTAAGAGATCTTCTCTAGGGCTGCAGGCTCATGGCAAGATCCGAAGGTATACAGCACTTACGTGCTCTTGCAATAAGAGGTTGAATCTCTACCCTTTTGATTTGGCAGCAAGTTTGGTTTATTTTTATACGCACAATATATTTGGAATGAGCACATTAAGCCTCTGTTCTAATACATTGAATTAAGCCTTGGAACTATACACAGGGATCAAATTTAACCTAATCATTTGGTCTGACGTTATACAGGCTGGAGTGTGGAATTCAATTATAGTTACAAACATTTCACAAACTCAGCCACACCAGAATGCAGACTTGAGCTTCCACATTCGCTTTACCACGAAATTAGAACATTAATTATGTAAATGCTACTATTATCACAGATGCAAACGCCACTGCCACGACATCTATCTGCCGCCACCAACACCACCAACGTCAAGCCCAATCCCACCCCGCTACACTCCACCATCGCCACCAAATCACACAAGAGATGCTATTAATGTCGCTTCCTACCATCACCACCATAGCATGACTGCCACCTCCCCCACCACCACATCCAATCATCATCACTAAAACATCCACCATCGCCTTCACCACCACCGCCTCTGCTCCCAGCAGGTCTACCACCAGCACCACCATCAAACATTCCTATTTTCAATCTCAAGCACCCTCGCCTGAGTTTCCAAACTCGCGATTCCAAACCAAAACAAACTCCGGAGCCAAGCCGAACGCTCGATCCTAGTACCATACCACACGACGTCAACTCGCGAATCGAAGAGACAAGTACAATTCCAGACCGCAGCAAAGGCACAGCGTCACAAGCAATCGAAACGTTAAACAGCTCGAAGAGAGCGCAAAAAAAATCAGTACCGGACGGAGAGCGGGAGCCGAGCGAGTGACGCAGGAGCACGATGACCTGCGAAGATCGAAACAGACAGAAGCGAAACGACGACGATGAATCCACCATCCGAAAAGCAGGCACGGGGAGCGGGGCGGAGGCAAACAACGAACTGAGGGAGGGAAGGGGCTTACGGGAACGACGGTGGAGAGGGCGGCGATCTCCAGCATCGACGATCCAGTCAGATTGCTCACGAATCTGGAGGTGAACGCGAAGGATCTCAGAGTGAGCAACGCAGCGAGACACTGAAAATGAGAATGAGAGAGATGGAGAGAGAGGGAGGGAGAGAGAGCGAACTCTTCTTTGAGATGCTTGTGAGGATTGAAGGACCCGGCGCGAGAATCCATTGCTGGCGGAGAAGAAGAGGGAGGAAGGAAGGAAGCTCTCCAGAACCAAGCTCTGATCACTCTCGGCTGGGAAGAAGGAAGCAGCAGCCAGCATTAGCATTCCCTCTTCATCTGCAATTGAATTGGAATCTTACTCATTTCTTATATTTTATATAGTTAACTATTTTCTCCCACTGATAACACTATAGCCTTAAAAATCGCCATGACTCCTTTCCTAATGTGTAATATCTCTTTATTTGAATGGAAAAATCTACCAATAAAAAAAAATGTTAATCAATTAAGTCCTTATATAGTTAACTAATTATAAAATGCTTTTGTCAGAAATTATATCAAAAATGTGTCATCTTTTAATGACAGTTTCGAGTATATTGTATAATGTTGAGTTTGGTATCGTACACCTACTTCTAAAACCGCACATAATATCAAAATGGTTTTGAACATGTTTGTTTCCTTTTCAAAAAGCATTCTTTTGTTTTCCTACATTTTTCTTGTATTCTCTAAATTTAGATTTCAATAAATGATTTGAAAAATATTTCCAAAAGATCATTATTTATATTGCTTAGAATGGAAAATATTTTCTATCACAAACATTTTTAGAGAAATGTGAAGTCAACCCTCAAGTGTAATTACCGCGCGTATCATCCTCGGAGAACAAAGATTCAGTCAAAATCAGGTGAGATCTTAGCTTCTTCATATATGCGAGATTCATGAAAGCTCAAATTGTCATTTGCTTCATCTTGGAAGCCAAAAGCGCAAAGCACTCCGTTGAGCTTCCACTGACGAGAAAAAAAAACACAGACATGAATATACGTAATGCTCGAAATTATTGTCGAAGTTACAGATGTAATAACTCAGTGACAGTTCATAAATCAAGCACTGCGGAGAAAAAAGTAACCGCTTTTAACTAGAGATTATTGAAAACCCCAAAAAGGGTCAGTTTCACAATCTGAAGATTCCGAGTAATTCACCGTCTCTCCCGGATGGAACTTCTCTCAGCGACGGGAGGACATTTGATCTTTGATAGATCTTTCCTTAGAAGACGAGACCAGGAAGGCGATACGAGCATCAAGCTCCTCGACGCGAGTGAAGAAGGACTTCCGAGCTCGTGCGCATCCTTCCCGACTCTTCGTTTTCCTTTCCTTTTCCTCAGAGCGATGTATCTCCTAAGCGGCTGAAACCAGCAAACTAGTTGACACTCAAGACGAAACTCGACGATACTCTCGTGCCTCTGCTGTTTCCTGTTCAAACATCTTGTCAGTAGGGTTGTTATCAGGCAACTTCTGCTTCAGCAGTGAGATTTCCCAATGTCACTCGACGTCGTCGATCCAGTCACCATATATCCTGCTGATCTTGTCTGGACCCTTCCATTTCTGATGAGTTCTTTGTCCTGGCCTCTGTATTATGATTGCTGATCTCTGTGATGGAACTCCGATGTGGTATGCATCCGTATGAGGAACCGAGACCACTGATGCAACTGCAGTGTCAGCAGGAGTTTTTGAAGGAGCTCCTCCCTGTTTTGGATCAGCAGGTGCTGAAGTAGCATCTCTCGCCTCAGACTCCACAAGCCCGCCACCATACCGGTGCAATTCTGCAGATATTCAGATACCATGGTCAAAGATTTTGGCATTATTTGCATCACGAAGCAACTAAAATTATTTGGTAGGATCAATAGGATATGCTTCTGATAATGTGGAAGAATACCCCATGATACCCCATGAATGCAGTTTCAGTCTTGCAGACAAAATTTACCAGTTTAAGCCATCGAACACACATGGAAAGGCAAAAGAGCAATACACGGTGCATCATCATATATGAAGAGGATCACCAGTTCAGCACACATGACCGCCATACTTGTCCTAACACTATTCATTAACTAGATTAGAATTGCCTAATTTAATTACTATGTCTAAAATATTGCTATGTCCTGTCCACACAACTCTAGTGTCATTCAAAATAAAAATCAACCAATAGGAAGAGTCGGCAACTATATGGAGACTATGAGGATCTTTTGCTTATAGCAAGTCTTGAATATCCAAGAAGCAAAATGGAACTGCTGCTTTCTCAGAGTCGATCTTCCTCCACTTTTTTACACAAGCTTCTTCAATCTCCCAAGCAACAATGTCATGACTTTTTCACTTCTACTTCCTATATCCAATGTCTAAGGTCTACGTAGACTATTTGCATTTTCAGCTTTTGAATAAGCTTAAATTCCAGTGGTTTATGCTTGGTTGGTAGGTTGGTTATATGGTAAAGCTTGTAGGTTCTCAACAGTGAAGGTAAGGCTCAGAGAAAAGTTGATGATTCCTTTCCTCTGCAAAGAAATCTGGGAAAGAATGAAGTTAATTTTTAATAAGTAATAACTAAGCAATGTGAAAGAGATTCTATTTCTAAGCTCCCTTCACCATTTAGAAGCCATAAAGAGAGAAGGCTTATCAGAGCATAACACAGCTGAAGACACCTCTCTTCATAAGCTATAGACATCATTAATGTTAACATATCAAAGCGTAAGTGATCAGAGCAATTGAGCACACACGAAGAACATCCACGAGAGCTACAATCATATATAGTTACTATAATACTAAAGTAGTTGTCTCTGTCCGCCTGCTCATGCATCCTTTCTTAAACTCAGAACTCATCCTCTCTCCTAAAATGAATCTCCTCCAGAGAACCACAGTAAAGCACATCCTCGTTGACAGGTCTAGACAGCTGCTAATTTCTCAGAATGCATAAGAGGAAAGTAACAGAATGAAGTGCACATAATCCATGTCTCCGGTTCAATCAATGAAAGGGAAAGGATGGCACCCCTGGTGTAACTAAAATTGTCAAACAAGATTTCCCTTAACTTAGATTATACCTGCAGCTCCATGAGCGAAATGGCACTTGTTTCCAAACGGACAATAACCCGTGAGCTCCCACTTATTACATATTCTCGTCTTCCAATTCGATGGCTTCACATTTGACCCAGCCCCAGCTCCACCTCCTCCTCCGCCTCCTACACCACCTCCACCACCTCCTCCTCCCCCTCCCCCTCCTCCTCCTCCTCCTCCTCCTCCTCCTCCTCCTGCTCCACCGCCGCCGCCGCCCCCGCCACTATAACCACCAGGTCCCAAACTTATGGCCACGCTCTCCCTATTCTTGGACTGCTCATCATGAAGAAAAGTACAACTATCTCCATACGGACAGCCTTCCTCTGTATAAAACTTCTTACAATGCCTCCCCTTATACGACCGCTGCGACTCCCCACTGAATCCTGAAGACCCGAGCGATGGAATCTGGAATTCTTCCCTCGGCTCTGACGCAACCCCCTTCTCCTCCTCATGAGCCGCGACGATCTCCTGCCAATTAGGAGGCGGCCTCCTCAATTCCTCAATGCTATGAGCAAAATTACAGTTCGTGACATAAGGACAAGTCCCCGCGCGGAACTTGCAGCACAGCTTGGTCTTGAAGAACATTTTCCCGATCGCCTTCGACCGGCTGGACACGGCGGAATCCGAACCGTTCCGCGACTTCTTGCTCGGGGGCTCGCTCCCGGACCGCGTCTGGGACTGCCTCCCGCCGTCGTAACTCGAGTTGGAGGAGGGCGCGTCGGAGGAGGGCGTCAACCCGCCGTTCCAGACGCGGTACTCGTCCTCCGAGGCCCACACCCCTTGATCGGCGGCCGGATTCTGCATCCAGCTCTCGTTAGGACCTCCTCCGGTGATCACGTGCACCACATTCCCGCCGCCGAAGCCCGATTCCCTACCGTAATCCATCGCGTCCAAAGAAAGACGAAAGGCAAAAGCAGCAAAACCCACCAAGCCGCAGCGCTCGGACTCTTCAAGGACTCTTCAAACCCTCAGCTTGATGACGACGTTGCCGTCGCAAACGAAGCCGAAGCCAAACAAACCCTAGCTCCGAGGCTCGAATTCCCTCGATCGTGCCGACAAAAAACCGAGGCGAGCGCCTCGAATTTCGGACCCAATCAAGCAGGAGCTCCGTCGGATCAGCAGACGCAGCTCGGAGCTACGAAATTGCTCAGCTGAAACCGGCGGGAACGAGCGAGCATTCGCTCTGCCCTCACGAACGGGAACGAAATGCGGGGCCAGCTCGGGGGGGCAGCAGGACCTGAAGATTGGGACTTTGAGCCGGATTCAGATCTCGAGACCGAACGCATCGAGCGATTACGCAACAATCAGCTGCGAAGAATGAAGAAATCTGCAGATCGAAGAGGCAAGATAGCAGGAGCCGATGGAGATGAGCTCGCGAAGGGAGGAGACGAGAGGAGGAGAATCTGGGAGATGGATTCGATTTTCGTTGGACTGACAGGTTGAAGAGCGATCCCAGAACAGAGGAGAGTGGATTTTCCTCTTCTTCTGCTTTTTTCTTTTTCTATTTTTCTACTTGGTTTTTCTCTTGTCCGGTTATCTTCTTTTCTTTTCTTTTCTTTTCTTTTTTTATTTATCGCGAGGGAGTTGGAAAAAGGCGGCACACGTGGCGGCAGCGGATGGCTCGATCGTGTTCCCGTTGTGGGCCGAGGGCTTAATATCTTCTTCGCGAGCGAGCGGGCTTGGGGAGGATCCTTGGACCGGCCCGCTCGTGCTGCACTTTTGGGCCTGACTGGGACAGGATAACGGGCCACAACCAAACCTGAACAGGCCCGCCAGATAAGGCAGTGCAAATATTTGGGCGGGCGGGCACTCGAGATGACGATCGGGCTATGGTTGGATTGACTAAGGCTGTGCAACAAGACTGGTTCCATCCGGAATCCGGGCCGGACCACTCTAACAATTGGTTCTGAACCGGCCTTTTTCCCGATTCTGAGTGAAACTTGAAACTGGTTTCGTTCTGAAAACCCTTTTTTCGCTGACAATCTCTTTTTCCTCATTCTCTCCAGCGTCACTCGAACACTTGACGACTCTCTCTTTTGCTCACAACTCACCCTCCCCACTCGCTTGAGGCTCACATCACTTGTTCAAGCCTCACAGATCTCACTCATTCTTGACTAGGCCTAGAGCAAACATGGTAGGTTCCGGGTTTGAAAATTTATGAACCAAATCAAATAGAATAGGTTCCAGATTACCCCTTTGATGGGTCTGAAAAAAGAGTATTCCCGTAACATGGATAGGCATCGTACCATTTTTAGTTCAGATGTCAACTTTCGAAATTAGCTTAATTGAAGTCAAGTTTCTCAAGTTCTTTCCTGAACCATCCTCGTCAAAAATCATGTAAGATCTTTTTCACCGGTTCATTAATGATCGAGTACATGATAATCGCGAAACTGACATCGAGAACACACATGTTTGGAGTTTTTACGAATTGCAGACATCGGTGTTCGTCTTTCTCTGCTCTTTCACCTCACCAATTTCCGGTTTTAAACGCAAGAACAAATGAGCCAAGACTTAGACACCAAACCAGGATAGATTTCGGAATCACAAGCAATTTGAAACGCGCCGCTGCGGCTCGATGAAGACTCAAATCCACCAGACAACAGCAGCAGCAGCAGTGGCAGCATAAGAAGAAGAAGAATCCAGCATTTATTTACATGGCCGTCGACTAGGCAATGGGCATGACTAGCAGGAAAACAATTACAACCCGGAAAAAAGTCGACGATCTTCGTCTCCTTCTCGCCGCCTCCACTGTGACATTAAGTGCGCCTTAGTTCCGTCGTTGACTCTCTCCCCTTGAGACAAAGACAGGTCTCATTCCCCGCATGTGAGCAAGTGCGGGCAGCACCAAACTAAGCATTTATAGTTTCTCCCTATTATTCTAGAAACCCCTCCAACTATATAAAAGATTATCCTTAGGCTCCCCCACCGATGCGAACAAAAAAAAGATATAAATTTCTCGTTCATTATCAGATGGTCGAGGAGCGTGGTTGGAGCTGGTGTTATACCCCTATATTCTTCCCGCATGTCCACCGTCCAATGATGAGCGCGAGAGAAATGTTTCTTCCAGGAGCGATGAACCTAATACAAATCTTTATATAAACACGATAATCAAGAATCTGTTCCCCCCCTTTTTTTTTAATCTCTCTTTCCCCAAGCTGCGGCGCTTGAGATTGAGATGATAGACGGATCAGTCCACCTGGACTCCTCTCTCGAAATCCACCATGAGTTTATTGAGCTTCTTGTTGCTGATCCTCTGCTCGATGATCTTCAGCTCCTGATCGTAGCTGCACGCCACTTTGCTAACAAAATCTCAGAACCCAACTCGAATATGTCCCAATCGTCATAAATTTCTCAAATTTTTAGAATCAAAAATTAATTTAGCTTTTTTCATTTTCGATCGCGACGCAGCATGAAGTTTTTCTCACCTTTGAGGCATCGAAGGAGCCGAGGGGGTGAGCATCTGGGCGAGCTTGAGGGCGTCCTCGGGGCGGTTGACGATGTGGTTGAAGCACAGGTAGCGGCCGTAGGAGGAGACGTCCTCGAAGACGCACAAGTGGGCGTCGACCAGGAAGTCGACGTCGACGGTCACGAGCACCCCGTCCTCGTACATCTCGGCCGCTCCCTTCAGGAACGGGTGGGCGATGGACAGGTCCGGCCCCATCAGAAGCCCTCCGTTCACGGACACCATGTTCACGCCTCGGTCCATCGCCAGGGCCCACGCCGCTTTCTCCGCCAGCGTCTTCGACAGCGCGTGCCACAGCTGGGGTTCATCGCATCGGAACAAAACAAAGCCATCTCAATCATGTGCAAGAGGATCCCACTTGGACTTTTAGCCAGCGGAAAGCGTAATCTTTTCCAACAGTAAAAGGGAAAGGATTTTCCTTTCATTTTGAGACGAGAAAGTAAAGAGAAGATGGGAATTTGTTTATGGCCTACCTTGTATTTGCGGCACAGGTTGACGTTGCTCCAATGTCTCTCGTCGAAATCCGATTCCTGCGATTTCCGGTCATCTGTCCAGACCACCGCGGTCACGGAGGAAGTGAAGACCACCTTGTCGATGGTGTCTGTCTGGGCGCACGCCTCCAGCACGTTGTGTGCTGCCCTTACTTCCACTTCGGTCATGTACTCCTGTGACCAAGCACAACGTTAACGTCGCGATTCGAGGCGAAAAATCAGGTGTAATTCGTACTCGGTCCTACATGAAAAGATATCAATGGCTACGGCCCTACTGAGAACACGTCTAACGCAATAACTTCACGGGGTCCTGGTTATTTGACTTTCAGAGCCATTCTGGGGACAGCAAGTTGACCCTTGAGTCCGAGACGATCCTTGAATACACGGTGACAGCTTGTCGAGGGCTTAAGACCGTTGAGTCATCTGGCAACGCTACATCAACTGACTATTGCCATCGTCCTCCCATCCAACGATTCATTAATTTTTCAAGTAGAGTAGGGTATCGATAGAAAGAAACGAGCAAGGCTACAGATCAGTGTGAGATAAGGATCTAGGAAGCCACAAAGTCAATGGCTTGGTACTAGTTAGGATGCACAATAATGGCGGCTGTTAGCAATCTATTTAGCGAGTACCCTACACGCACTTATGCAAAGAAGTAATAATAGTATAGATCATAGCGTTGTGTTTCACCAACTAATGGTACCTCAATTAAAGAAGAAAGGAGGTCTTTCAATTCTCAGGATCTTGACACTACTACATCCTCAATCTTTTTATATGTAAAATGAACTCTGTCAAGCGAAGGAGCTTCCCATTCCCAGACAAAAATCAGTCAAATCTCGATTAAGAGAGCTAAAGGAAACTTGGGACGGTAATTCGTTCGGGCCAATGAATCAAGACAGCCTTTACTCATTTTCTTAAGTTATCTTAAACAAGATCAGACCCAGCACAGGCTAAGCTGTCGCCACAGGCCCCGGACGGTTTCCGTGCACGCATGCATGCATGTGGGCGGGAGACTTGGGGGGGGGGGTGACGGGGGCTCAGGCAGAAACATTCAAGGAAGGCGATGGAATAGATTAATGGGGAAATTAGAGGTGGGAATTGACAGCCGAACCACAAGCAGTGTATCGAAGTGTCGTCGTCCTACGGTTATTAATTGCGCAAGTGTATCGACCACCCTTATATATCTGGTGATGCTTTACGGCCTTCCCGATGCCATTAAAGAATGCATATTATAACTGGGTCCTTATGAAGTGCGCAGAACACTAAAAGCTTCAAGTTCTCAAAGGGGCATCAGTATTGAATTAACAAATTAAAAAGGCAACAAATCAGAGTGATTGAAGTGCAGAATCTTCTATAAATCAGCACCAAAATAACACATCAAGCATAATATTCACGAGTTCATCGTTTAGAAATCTTTTCTGATTTCTCTTTCACTCAATTTCCATGTAGATAAAGTTGTTACATTTTATATTTAACTTCCACCATAATTATAGGTGACGACATCTCTATTTATACTATACAACACATCAAGAAAAACTAGCGCCTCATCGACTCAATTCTCCGTTTTCTTTAATCAATACCTCAAGTTGACCAATTTTTTTATATTCCCCTCACGTATATCATTCAGCAATTTGTAGAATTCCAGTTTTTTTCAAGTCGTGGAGGACACTATATACAAAAGCTCAAGGCTATATTTTAATTTTTATTTGGAGTTCAACTATTCATCGCATAGGGTCAATAATATTAACGTTTCTTCTTCAACTGTTTGCGGCCGGCAAGTGGTCGGCGATGCACTGAAATACATCGGGCCACGCAGTCAACAAATCACGAACTCCTACGTTTCTTTTGTACGTTTTACAATTTCAAGTCTCGAAATTATTATCGTATATATTATAAGTTACGGTTTCTAATTTTATGTTATACGACGACATCTGTGTAATAATGAATGTGGCCGACGGTTGCCCCTTAGGGCGCTTCGCATCCGCAAGGGCTGAAGAAGCAGTAGGACCAAGTTATAAGACACATCAATACATATTGGGATGGTGAAATCACCAGTCTTGTTTAATAAATCATATTACGAAAGGTATTTCATCAATCTAACTCCCTAGTAAAGAAAGTTCAATATTTTCCCACTACATCGAAAAATTAAAGTATTTTCTTATTAAGTACGGTTAATAAGTGCACTACGATCGCTCCCTAATAAGAGCTTTGTATTTCTACAGCCTTCGACTGGTTGTCCAGACCCCCGGAAGCCCAACGGACCATTCTCCGTTTCGATTCTAATTTCTTGTGCTCGCAATTGTTACTCAAGTGATGAGAAGCACACTTTCCCGATCCCCCAAAAAAAAAAAAAAAATCATAAGAGCCTTCACAACAAGGGTTTTGCTAACGAGTATTCACATCCCCAACGAATGGTCTAGTAAGGAAAATTCGCAAAGGCCTAATTTTTCTGTAATTCAATGAATTATCTAATCGCAATCGGTTGGGTTTTTAAAGGGGCATAGATAGCAAATGAACTGAAGAAAGTAGAAATTAGCCAACGACGATTTTCGTGGAAAAATAACATGGTCCTACCGGAAAGGAATTTTGGCGATCGATGACCACTATACTCGCGAGAATGTCCAAATCGACGAGTCGTTTCATCTTTTCCGGTCAAAAGACAGTCTATATTCAGGCAAATTCGTCGCTCTATCGATTCAATTCGAGTTCTACCCCCGCCAGCTAGCTTGCTCCCACGGCTTTAATAAAGAGCTCCTTAAAAGAGGAAGATCACTCTCTCTCTCTCTCTCTCTCTATCTGTGTGGAAAATAGTTGTTGTCATGTAGACACGAGCGTTAATGCGCAGCGGAGACATGACAGATGCGCACCTGCTCATAGTACTCTCGCCACACAAGGTCACTCAAGTCTCTCTCTCTCTCTCTCTCTCTCGTTATCGTGGAATTAGCAAAAAGAAATGAAATCCGCAAAAGTAATTCAAAACTCTAACCGGCGATCGACTGAGAAACCACGGATTAAACGAAGGAATCGCAAGAAAAGGAGAGGATCGATCGGGGAACGTACGTCGTAGCTCGGCTGGTCCTGAGGCGGCTCGAAGGCGTAGAACAGGCCGGAGCACCCCCGCAGCGCGTCGACGATGCTCTGGTAGTCGAACGGATCGGAGCGGAAGATCTTCAGCCTCTCCGCGTCGTCGGGCGACGAGGACGACAGCTCCTTCAGCCGATCGATCTCGCCTGCTCGAACCAAAACCGGCAAACAAAAAAACACACGCATAACGTCAGCGCCGGAGAAGCCTCGGGACGAGGCGGGGAAGTCGGAACGGAGTAAAGACCTTCGCTCTGGACGGCGGCGTGGACGGAGTAGCCGCGGCGGAGGAGGCGGCGGAGGAGGCGGGAGCCGAGGCGGCCGGAGGCGTCCATGACGCAGACGGCGTTCGGGGGCTCGTGGAGAGAAGCGGGCGCCATTCCTAGAGATAGAGAGAGAAAGGATCGATGGATGGATGTCGAAACGACGACGGAGGGAGCTGAGATGGGTGGAGGATGGTTGAGAAAGGAGCGAAGGACAGGTGAGAGGGTATTTAAAGGAAAGACGGGGGAGGGAAGAGTGGGGCTCTTAGCATTCAAAGAGTGTGTGTAGGAGAAGTAGTAGATGGTTGGGAGGTGGTTGTTGGCACAAGCACAAAAAAGTTTTTTATTTTTTTATTTTTAAAATTATTTTATTTTATTTTTATTTTTGTATTTTGTGCGTGTGTGCAAGAGAGATGCAATCTCTCGAACGGAGTAAAATTGACTCGATTCATCCACCGCCATCGCCATCGCAATATGCGAGACATGATGTTCGATTGATTACAAGGAAATGAATCTGGATTTGATAGCATTGGAGCCTAATTCGATGTTCGTTGCGGTACTGTCGAAGGCTGCCCGACCAGAGAGAAAATACTCGTCCGAACGGCTTTTCTATTTTCAAATTTTCATTTTGGTATTTTCGGCCTTTGTTTTGGGAAACAATAAGATGGAAAGGGGTGATCGTTAGTTTTGATGAAAAAGGTTAAGGAAGCAACTCTTTTTCACCTAAACGGAAAAAAGAAAGGATCTCTCGTCTCTTATCAGGTGGTTTTGGTGAACGACGAAGGAAAGCCATCCGTCTGTTTAGGCACACCTTAGTATATTCCTGAACGTTAATTTAGTACGTGATATTTGACAGCATGTAGAGGTCGTTTGACCAAGAGAGGCTACCCTTAGATCCGCTCAGTAAAAGGGGGATCGAGGTGAAAGACGGCCGGATCACCAGACCCTATTACAAAAAAGCCCCTAATCGCATGCATTTGGGACCAAGCATGTCTTTTATTTGTGGAGTGTACTTCTTGAATTTTGATTTTATTCAAATATGATTCATAAACTTTAGCTTAATGTGTTATATGATTATTAAATTTTCAATTAATTTAATATTATTATAATGCACGTGTGAGTTGTATTGGAGAGTAAATATATATTAATTGGTTCATAACTCATTAACTTAATCTTTTGAGTGAAAGTGAATCAAATTGGATATATTGACAAATTCAAACTTGAACTCTCTCTTGGAAATCTCCACATGAAAAAGAAATTGGGTTTTAACCGTGCATTTCTAATAAATATGACTCATGGACTTTTGATATATGTTCAACTTAATATTTGAACCGTATAAAAATATTTAATATTGTCCCTGAACTTGTATCAACGAAAAAGACAAGAGTGAATATTTTTAGATAATTCAAGAATTAAATTGAATATGTATCCAAAATTTAAGAATCACATTGCATGGTAAATTAAAGTCCAATGACCGTATTGGTCATGTTTGTGTCATCATCCCTATTCGTGAACAATGTTTTAGTATATAGCCTATCCCTCGATCCGTCCGATAAAAGTGGGGATCGAGGGGAAGGACCGCCGGATCACCAAACTCCAAATTGCATGCGTTTGGGACCGAGCACTTCTGCACGTGGGCGGAAGCTAGAGAACGCGTGGGAACACCGGGGAGCTCCCCCCATGTTTTGCACATTACTTCGGTATCCTTGCGTCCGTTGCGTCCACGATATATGGAATCGGACCGTTTCGGGGAGCTCCTTCCACGCGGCCGCTGGTTAGGGGAGAGATTTTTGGTTGTGTTCATTACGTTCACAATATAACTAGAACCATTCCGACAAGCTACACCTGACTTGGGGGATAACGTATTTGGACCGTAGGTGCTTGATAAGAGAACAATGCGTGAACAAACAAGTCAATCGGAGGCGAGGGCTTTCGAAATCAGAGGTGGAATTTATCGATGAAGGCTTTGTAAGATTTTCTTCTTCTTTTTTTATATGAGCTAGAGCTACATTAATTGATATTATCATTTATTGTTTTACGAAATTAGTCTAATAAGATGAGATATAAAGATTCTGCATTAATCTAAAATGGGGTTGGCTTATGTGAGCTAAATGAAGATCTTGTAGCATTAATGCACAAATGATCTCACATAAAGAGTGTTTATTGAACATTGAGAGCGAAGGGTAAATGGTAAGTGTCATTGAGCTATTGAATTAGAGAGCAATAAAGGAGAAACACTTAAACTTTAGATCATTATCATCCTGCATCAAGAACGACGAATTCCAAATCAAATGCGGAAATTTCTTTTTCTCCATTAATGTGTTTTAGGTTTTAGTTGTAGAGATCTTGAGGTGCCGTTTTTGTGGCTTTCGGACTTGAGGCGGGTCGGTATGTATCTCATGCTATTAATTTGATTGGTCAATTACACGAGTCTTCTAATTGATGCACAAGAGAGGGAAAGGACGGGACAAAAGTTATAAAATAGGTGAAGTCACCTAGATCCTGTTGACCGCGTAAATCACATCAGTTGATCACCTAAAATTTCACAAGGGTCTCAAAAAAATTCATTGGCTATCGCACTCAAATCAACAAGAAGATTTGATATAAATTCATATCACCAATGATGTGGTTGATAGAGTTCATCGCACAAAATAAATTATATAAAAATTCGTCCTTTTGATTCATTGCATGGTAAGTTGGTATATATGTCACGCTATTAATTTGATTGGTCAATTATGCAAGTCTTCTAATTGATGCACAAGAGAGAGAGAAGACGTGACAAAAGTTATAAAATAGGTGAACTTACTCATATCCTGTTTTTGACTGCGTAAATCACGTCGGTTGATTATCTTAAATTTCACGAGGGTCTCAGAAAAATCGAACGGCCATCGAACTCAGATCAACAAGAAGATTCGGTATAAATCAGATCACGAGCGATGTGGTTGATAGAGTTCACCATACGGCGTGAATTATACGAAAACTTGTCCTTCTAATTCGGCGCACGTCTTGCAGATTCTTGAGATGTTATTGACTTCGTGATGTTAGCATCGACCCGCTAGGCAAAGGGGGGGTTGTGCTATGGTTGGTGGGAACGCGTGCATGGCGTAGGTGGAAACGGGCAACACCACGAGAACCACCACCTACCTGCCTGCCTTTGTGCTTCGAGACCGTGAGGTCCTAGGGCCAGTCCTCAGCAACCTAACCCGTCGCAACTCCATGCAATTGAGGACCCCGCCGTCACTGGCCGCTCGACACGTTTCGCATCGAATACCTTATCCTGCCATGCCTATCTCTCCTATCCTTCAACACAGTTGACATTCAGAAAACCCAAAATTCGATCTGCCCATTTCGCTCTGCGACGAACAGAAAACGCTGGTTACCCCTAATTTTTCCTTTCCGTTTAGAAGGTAATTCGATTAGGGCCGAGGTTCCATTTTGGAGCTACCAGGGGAGGAGGAGAAGCAGCAGCAGCAGCAGCTCCTATCGTCCTAGAAACATTCCAGAAATTCCACCGACTTCCGATGCGGGACAGGAAGAAACGACAAGCGCCGCATTCACTGCGAGAACGACGTGGCCTCTGAGAAGCCAAGCCTGGGTTGCGGACTGTCCGATCTTAAATGACCCTTTTCTTCTCTTCCCTCGAAGAAAATATAAATAAATAATACATAATTGAATGGACGAAATTTAAATTCCGGGAAGAGCAGTTTTCAGTATGGAGCCTCCAGTTGTGATTTGTTAATTCTCGACCGCATTGATTACGCATGTTTACGTGGAGTAACTTATGTGCATTCGATTTTTGTGGATCTAGGAAATGCGATATCGACGGGACTATGGGGACAATGTACCACGTAGCACAGTGGGGTTGGCCTGTCGGATCGAGATCATATCGAGCGCAAATCGATTTCTCGCATCCCTGAAGTTCCGGCCGGCCTCACTGGCCTGCCGCCCACATGTGGCGGCTTGCATCAGAGGGTCCGACCCCAAGGGGGGGACCTAATAAGCCCTTGTGACGCGGACGACCTTAAATGGCCCCGACCCCGAATTGAATTCGAGTGCTCGGGCAGCTCCAGCTTCGCAGGGGACAGCACAGCTGGGTGGCCACAAATGAATAAAGACGAGATCGATCGATTCGCGTCGAGTTGACATAATGGCGAGAGGTGAAACGGCCCTTGAACGACAGCATGTGCTTTTACTGCTGCATTCAATCGGTCTGTTGCTTCAAGCGCACTTTCTTCTTTTGGGTTTGCCAGCTTCGCGAGCGATTAAAGATAGCATTTATAACAAGAGAAACTCGCCAAAAGAGGGTCGACATTACGGGATTTGTGCATCCATTTTCAAAATGTGCTGGTATACTTTTTTCGGTCTTTAACTATTACTCTCGGGACACTTGCTAACGATACCCTTGTGACAAATCCCTCTAGAAACCAACTCACTGCGTCATTTAGGAGACAGTATTGTGGTCGGCGCGATGACAAAAATCGAGCCTACAAATGCTAAACAACATGCAGGGAAAAAGAAAAGAATAGGATAAGCCGGACTTCTACTGAGGTCATCCAACTTCTAACTCACAAGCTCCATCTCATGCTCAGTTTCATCTTCTCCTGCTATCTCTGTAGTCGCCTTCGCTTTCTTTATCCTTTAAGAACCCCAGGAAAGCGAGGAAGCCGAAAAAGCAAACCCACCTGACCAGTTCCCGCCACCGCCCCCCCACCACCCCCGCCATCACCGTCATCACGGGGTGGGAAGCCTGAACCGCCATCGTCGAGCTGCGGTGACTTCTCCTGGACTGCAATTCAAGTTGGAACTCATCAGCATCTTTAGAATCGAGAAGAGATTTTCCATGCACACTTTTCGACATGAATATCAAAAAAGATACCATTTGAAGTTCAATATGAATGATCCCTAATCTACATATGCTAAATTGCTGGTTCATAGAACTATTACCATGAGTAGGTGCTTGGGTAATTGTCGGTGCTTTGTGGGTGATAGTCTGGGTTTGCCCTTCAGCACATCTTGCATTCTGCAAGCAGTTGACAGGTGTCAATCAAGGACTATAAAACTTGCAGTATCAATAGAAAATCGGTTCAAGTGTGCATGAGTGCAAGCGTACGCGTGCTTGGAACATGTGCATGTGCATGGGGGCGAGAGAGAGAGAGAGAGAGAGGCATAGCACAGCTTAGCATAATTTTCAACCAGCAATTTGGTAATATCCATTTACTACTCCAAGCATTTTTAGGTCATTTATATCATGTGGTTATCCAGCTGCATGCAAACAGAGGAGAGTCAAAGCACTTCAAACTAACCAAAGCTGCAAAACAGATGGCTGAAGCGGATCTCCTTCCAACTGAAGCCTTGGCAAATCTCCTATCAATGGGCTCTAGTTGCAATCCCACTCCAGCTGGACTTGAAGCAATGAGCTTTACTTTTCCCCTTTGAGCGTATACATGTTGAGATTGCACACGGAGCTCCGGGGGCAAGTGTTTAGTTTGCTCTCGCAACCAAGCATCTGCTCTAACTGCACACAATGTTGAATTATAATTAAAATCATAACCACACCTATTCTTATTTTCCAAGAACCAAAAAGAACGTGTCGATGGCCCCAACACCTGGACATAAAGGTTCAACAAGCAGAAAGTGCGGAATTTCAGGTGAGTGTAGCAGGGTGAAATATGATGTTGTCTCGATATAAAGAATACGAGGAATACTTTTTACGGTTAGTCAAAATGCAGAAAGATAACCTCAAATAAAATGGGCAAAAATGAAGGTGGTGTGACAAGATCTTGTAAATGCTATTGCAGAACAATCCACCTGAATACATGCTTGAAACAGAAGTATCTAAGGGTCAAGAATCATATATCTATAATTTGCTGCATTCCCTCCATTTCAGAAATAATGGGGGACAACACCACAGCAGAAAAGGGGACGTCTCTATGAATAACCACTTTATTCAGCTAAAAACATGCAATGCAGACCGCAGCAAAACTTTGAGAGAGTCCAAACAAAAGAGAAACCAGCCTCGAAACTTCAATCCAATAAAGCAAGATTAAAACAATTTAGAAATAATGAGAAGTATTGACAGAACATTCACATAAAATGCTTTATTACTCAAATAACAGGTTTTGCACAGCTTTTATTTTTAACCTAGACTTCTGGATATAATAGCATTATAAAAGACAGGATAAAACTAAGAGTCCCACAACTCAGATCATCTTCAAGAAGGTACAAGTTTTAGGTATCAAAGTACAGATGCAAAAAATCTTCAAATTTGGGAGGAAAAAACCGTAAGCAGACCATGGGCAATAGCTCAATCTATAACTGCTATAAGTCATTTGTGAAACACTTTATTTCCAAGTAAGTCACAGACTTCTTCACTTGTGTACCCTTTCCGCATCTAGAAACAAGTGACTAAAAGAGTCATATACTCACCCTTAACACTCGTGCATTAAGATGAGAGCACTTCTCACCCATGTAATATCCACATAAGCAACAATAAATTGCCAAATCAGAACGATCACAAACCATGATTAATGAAGGCAGAATAAAATCTTATTGATCAGCTTATGGGCTACTCTGCAATGGATGTTTATTTACCTATTGGTAGTTGAGGGATGGAGGAGATAGTGCTCGAAAGCAACATTGACATCTTTGTGGGAATTTGATCTATGTAACCTGTAAATATAAGCACTGACCTACATTAGAGCTGAATATAGAACAGTTTCAAACAATCAATAAAGAAATGATTTTCAGCAGTAATAAGTCAAAGAACAGGACCTGGTAGAAAGAAAAGATGGAGCAAATGATTGAAATGAAAATATTATTAATCTCATAGTCATTACTTATACACCACCTGTAGAGTATACATCATGCATCCGAATACCAAGAATTAAACACGAGAAGATCGATATCTCAGGTTGACAAGATAAGGCTTTTTAACAGGAAAGTTATGTGCATCGACAGCTAAGAGGGATGAAAGCATTCTGGTGCAAAAGGTGATTTAAACAGGCATGCTATATCCAGACATCTGACCCAAATCCCAAAACATGCACAATGAGCAAGAAGGATAACAAGGCTAAAAGGTAGTAGCATGCATTGAAAAGGTATCTACAACTTGCATGAGAAGTATATACGATGGTAAATGTTAACAGCACAGTTGTCATCTATGGCGGAATGGCTACATATGCACCAGAAGACCCAGACCCCATTCATGGCATATCCTCTGAACGATATATGTAGCTAAAGGAAATTTCTGGCATTAGGTGGATATAGAGAAATCATGCGACAGTTACGGGAGTACAAATTGGAGAATAATTGAACAATCCATCTTGAGGAAGATTGCATACATAGGCACGATACGTCAATACATTAAAGCAGAGTAACTAATACACAGCCAGGAACCCCAGCTTGATGTAGTATCCAGTCCACGCACAATCACACATCCCATGACAAAAATTACTACATTACAGAGACTTCAATTACATATCTGCGGACTTTTTCTGTGCAATCCGCTATATACCACCAAACAATCGATTCCAGAAACTTCACCATAACAGGAAACGAATTCAAAGTCCCGCTCGGTCGCCACATCATCGCTCAAGCGGGTCGATCGAAAGAAGCACACTTGACAAGAATCAACAGCAAATTACCATCAGACCATCCTCCCATGACAATCCTAAACCTTGGTTTCGCAAGAATTTCCACAGAACTAATCAAACGCCAACCGCCCACAGCAATCGCAACCCAATTCTTGCAGTTCCCATTCAACAAACCCCATATTTCCACGCAATTCATCAGAACCGAACTCAACCATCAAGAAACCATAAACCAAAAAAAAAAAAAAAAAAAAAAATTGGCAGAAATACCTTATTTTGGTTCCAGCCCACTTAAGTCCGCCGATTAACCGGAAGAGGCGAGGCAAGAAAGATGGAAAATGGAACAAGCAAAGGGCGAATTTTGCTCCTCTGGGATGCGAGCGGCGTCGAAACAGAGAGTGCTTGTCCCTTGGAGAAACTACCCTTCAGGAGAGACGATAGCTCTGCATCGCATGACGGTGCAAGATCGAGTCTTTACCTCCTCCGTCGTCGCCGCCGCCTTGAAAAAGAGAACCGAGAAATCCAACAGAAGACGGCAGAGAGAGAGAGGAAGAAAGTCGGTGGCTGTCTTTTGGCTTGGATTATATGGTCGTGGCTTTGTTTCGGATTTTAGAGTAAAGAAAGAAAATGAATTCCTTTTTGGCCAGAGAAGGAAAATTGATATTATTTGAAAATTTAAAAATGAAAATTTCAAAGCAGCTTTGAGTGAAAGATTTTCATTTTTAAATTCTAAGTCATGGCATGTGAAAAGAAACTTTAATTTTTCAAATTTGATTACGTTAATATTGAAAGACTCAAAGAGTTTGCTATGAAATGGTATGAGTGATTTTTTGACAATAAAAAAAAATCACAAGTTGAATGAAATTGAATTGATTTATGAAATGTAATGAATGAAAAATAGTATGAAAGGAGAACATTTAGCTAGAGCAAATTTTTTCCTTTATTTGATTCATTTCAACGATTTGAAAGATCTGAATTTTATCTCCTTGCCAGATAAAATAAAAATAATTGTGAGTATAGATCAAGGGAAGGAGTTGGCTTTCGTTGTCCTAAATTTAGTGCATTTGTCCTCGTGAAGTGTTTGTTCCTACATGAATAGACTCTTAGTCTATTTGCTTAATCAAAAGTTTGCATCGGAGGCAATGACACATTTCTTCAAATTACAGCACCTGAAATTTTCACAATACATAAATATTGAGATGTAAATTTATTGATAAGTTTTTTAATTTTCTCAAATTTGAATAGTATCCAAATTTAATGATGAAAAATAAAATGGTATTTTCTTTTCTTTTTTTGCTTTTGTGTAAATATTTACAAAAGCAAGCAGAATTAAAAAAAAAAAAAACGTTGCTTAAATGGAGGTAAAATAATATGAACCAAAAACGAAGATAGGATGAAAGTGACTGGCGAATGAATATGAACTACAAATTGTCACTATTTAATAATAGGACAAAGACAGAGAAATGAATCTCCACGGCAATAAAAACAACCCTTTTCGGTTGTCCAGAAATTCAAAAGATTGAGCTTTTAAATTCGTTTTCTCACATAAGGAATAGAATTTAATTTAAAGGGAAATCCATTCGACAGACACTACTGCTCGCTGCATTCAAATAGCTTTGAAAACTTTTTTATTTTTCATCCTTTATTTTCACATTTTTATGAAGCATGTCCCTTTGTTTTTTTACTTCTCTAATTAAAACGTTCTACTTATACACATTTTCTGATTGTGATACTAAGGGTGCATTTGATAACCATTCTGTTTTCGGAAATAATTTCTAATTAGAATTGATTTTTTTTTTTTTTGTTTTCGGGAACAATTTCTAAACATTTTAAGGTATTTGATAAAATTTCTACTCCCGATATAAAATAATCCTAATAATTTTCTTTTAATTTTTTTAATGATTTTATATCTTTTTTTTTCTTTTTCTTTCAAGAGCTTTGGCCAGTTGCTAGTCAAGGGGCGGTCGCCCGTCAAGAAATGACCGACGACTTTGCTAGAGCATTGTCGACCCCTGGGGAGATCGCACCTCATTGGCCGAGCCTCACCGGCAGTTGGGCAAGGCTTGACCTCACTCAGCCATGGCTCGACCAAGCCTCTCCCAGCTAGGCGAGGCTCACCAATGGCCAGGGAAGGCCTGCCTCGTCGATGGCTAGGCGAGCCTCCAGCAAGCTTGCCGGATCTTGCCCCACCGGTCACTAACGAGCGATATATGAATGGTCATATTAACTAAATTTTATCCACACCATAAAATTTGATTCTTTATGCTTTTACATCATAGAATCGTCAGGAATTTTCATTGAACTAATCTAATGCCAACTGCCCACAACAATTGCAACTTGCACAAGTCAATTCTATCTCTCAATTGGAACAACTTGTTCCCATTCGAAATGTTCAATAAACCCCACAAATTGGTTGAAAAACGAACATGGAGCGTGACAATAAATAAATGTCTTGAATTCACTTGCAACTGATGATATGCAAACGTGGCTGTTTGGCAGTTCTCTAGGGATCGGTGGATGAATTTTTGTCGCAATCCTCAATCTTGGAATTGCTCCTGTTCTGTTTGTACGTGACGATTGTTTTTGCAGACAATCGAGTCATTCAACACACACAGAAAATTTGACCTCTTCATTCTTTTGGCTTACATCATCAAGTGTGCTTTTTCGTTTTCTTTAACTGGTTTGATGATGTGGTGATGGTTTACTGATTTGGGTATGTAGAAAGAACAAACAGGTTAAATCGGCTAAACATTTGTCGAGTATATTAAAAACCGGCCAAATTATATCCACATCATACTCAGTGTCGTGTATATCAACTAAAATTTTCTACACACATCCATGCGGACATTCATTTATCTTATCTACATCTACATCATACACCGTCATCGTCTGCGTATCATGTCAATTAAATTTGGTTGGATTTGTTATTGCAATTACTTAATTTTTGTGAAAATAAAAGAACCCTGATTAACCAAATTAGAAGAACAAGCACTCGATCAGAAAAAGTATGAAAGCATAGGGATGAAAAGAAAAAGTAAAAATTTTCCCATTCTTTTGGGCAAGTAATATTTTATTGTTCCGAAAAACGGTTATCGCGGTATCTTTTTCCTCCTCTTCGTCCCCTTTTTCCACATAAAAAAAAAAAAAAGGCTTAAATTTTCTTTCCTTTTTTTTTGGGCAAGTAAGAATTGTTAGGCTTAAAACGCTCAAAATGATATCTCTTTCTTCCTCTTCGTCCCCTTTTTCCACATAACTTGCACCATAGAGGCTTACTCCTAATTTCATCTGCTCATAATTCTTCTTTCTTCGCTAGAACGCTCTTCACGATTCGATTTTTCTTAATTTCCTTCCCATAAAGAGATCTAACCATTTCTCTTTACCATTCAAATTCACACTTTGACCCCAATCGCCGCTTGGCACAATCACTTGCTCTTTCAGGCCCAATTGAAGCGAACCTCGAAACTAAAATCCCTCTGAAAACGCAGCGTTGCGGTACACAAGTTTCGCCTCACGATTTCCCAATGGATGCAGGCAAACCAATAGCTTTCTAACAAAAGAAACGAGATGCCGCTGTCGATTGTTCAATTTGCACACTGAGTTTTGTTCGTTTCCCATGATTGAGTGGACCGAAACTTGAGAACAATCGGTCGGGGAAGCTGAATCTGGTCTTGTGGGAAGACCAAAGAAAGAGGGGATGGATTGGAAGGTGAGTCAATTTGCCAAATTGGTAGTATTCCAGTTCCACAAGGGTCTCATTTCGCTTCTAGGCCACAAATGTAGATGGCCCATGTTAGGACCAAGTTGCTCAATACAACCTAGGAACCCAAATGCATCCAGACTCAGTTTGTGTGCGTATATATAAAGGAAAAATACCATAAAAAGAGTATAAATTATGCCCTCTTGGCACTAATATGTTAAACTTTATTTTGCATCGCAAAAACCTCCAAACTTACTTAAGTGTGATAATCATAAAAATATTCCTAATTGCCCACAAGAAATTCCCCAATTCTTTTTTTTTTTTTTTGGGATTTTTTTGTCACGCTGGTATAGATGTCGGGGATTTGGTGACATTAAAAAATTCAATATTGGTTTCGCAGTTGACATAGTTTAAAATTTTTGGTGCTACGACAAAAGAAGAAGAAGATATTTTAGAGATTTTGGCGGTATTAATCCGAAATTATCTGTATTTAGCTGGGCCTTTTGAGATAAATGTCCTTTTCAGACTTTTCTTTTTGGGCCCTCCGAACCTGGTTTTTTAATCCAGCTCTGGTTTCCAAACACGGATTTTTTTATTTGTCATCTTCTTTAGTTATTGGGAGAGGGAGGGTGGTGAAAAGAGCCCCTTGTTAAGGTCCATTGAATTTGACCTTCTTTTGCTGAAACTATTTTGGCAAAGCAAAAAAAAAAAAGAAAAGGCGCGATATAAAATAAAAAAAAATGCAAGAAATTATCGCATGGACTTTAGCACGGCATTTAAAAATAAATTATATATTATTCAAGCCCAAATGAATTTGTATTTGGGGGAAAAAAGGGTGAAAGCGAGCGAATATTAAAAAAGGAAAAAACAATTATCGAAACTGAATATTAAAATTAAAGTACTCCGCCAAGTGTTGACATCTCGTGAACTCTGCAGTCGAACCCGAGCACCTCTATATACTAATGAGAAAATATTGCATTACCTTAACAGTGCCACGTCATCCGTGCTCTGATCCATTCACGTCTCGACACCTGTCATCCGTGCTCTGCTATATATATGGCAGAGTTCAGCACGCACTAGCTCAAGAAGATCAGAGATATAGCCAGACCGCCATGGAAGCTGCTCTATTCCGAGTCAAATCAGTCCCTAACCGTCACTCAGTTCTCTCGGATACCTCCGCGTTCTCCTCCTCCTCCTCCTCTAGGATCGCCGCCGGAATCTCTCTCCGTCGCCGGAGAGGAGGCGGGGAGGCTCGAGCTGGAGAGGACCGGCCGCCCCGCGAGCCCTGTCGCAGGACGGCGCGATCGCGCGGCGGGGCGCTCCGGGCGGCGATCGCGGCGGACGCGCGAGGAGGAGCGAGATCGGCGATCGTTACCGCGAGATGTTGGCGTCGAGCCCCGACTGCTCGCTCTTGCTGAGGAATTACGGCAAGTACTTGCACGAGGTAAATGCAGAGAGAAGAGAACTGCGAGAACGGAACTCGATGTTTGAGGATTGAGCTCGGTGATCTGATCATTTGCGATCGTTGTAGGTGGAGAGAGATGCGGAGAGAGCGGAGGAGTACTACGCGAGAGCGATACTGGCGAGCCCCGGCGACGGCGAGGTTCTGTCGCTGTACGGGAGGTTGATTTGGGAGGCGGAGAGAGACGGAGATAGGGCCGGAATGTACTTCGATCGAGCGGTGAATGCATCTCCCGATGACTGGTGAGTTCCACCCTGTTTGTATGAAATTCTCTGAGCCGATCCGAATGGCGATTGGTATTTGACTGAATGCAGCATGGTGTTGGGATCGTACGCGCGCTTTCTGTGGGAAGCGGGAGAAGAAGATGAAGAAACTGTTTGATTTGCCAAGCTGAAGCCTCGCAGGCCATGGTTCCAATGTCACAACAGAGGTTGGAATTCCATGCTCATTACAGCGATGTCTTGGCGCAACAACTGAAGATCACAGAGCTGCGAAACAGAGAACAGACCACTTTGACGCGGCCGGGGGAAGTGAGCCGACATGCTGATCAAAGAGAAATGAAGGGGAACGGCTATAGAAGATCATCTAGAGATTATTGTGTTGGAGGTTTTCCCTTCTGCGCAGCCAACTTGTATCTGCATACCACAAAGTCATTCGGTTCATTACAATGAAGATGATCTTGTCCAAGTTATGCTCATAGAAACCCATTAAACTTGTGCTTTATCAGGTAAGATGAGATGGATCAGTGGACAAAAGAGAAACTTCTATTTGTCTCAACCGTGAAGCTGAATACAAAGCTTGGGACGAACTCTGGCAACCGGGTTCGACATTGGTTTCAATGACTGACGCGAGACCAAATGACACGGACAAATCCACTTCATGCGCATAATCGATGGAAAACTGAACTCGAGGGACATAAAGCTTAAAGGAGAAAATTGCAGGAATGCGCTCATGCCGTCGCGACGACGGTCTTTGCTGTCTCCTTGGAAGGATTCAGAGCCTTGCGGGTGCTCTTCAGCAGCTTGTTAATGGTCTTCTTCTGGGCATCCGAGGCCGAGTTCGGATGCTTGCTCCTCTGGCCATGCGGAGGAGACCTGGGACTGGGAGACGAAGCCTGGTAAAAGCACAAAATGCAGACTTCAACTCAAATTTAACATAAACATAATCCAAAACAAAATGAACTGTTAACTCCGAGATAGTACCACCGTAGTTGATAAGATTGAAATCCAAATTCAACTCGACTTCTTAATCGAGGAGATTGTTAGATCAATGAAATTGCTTGGAATTCTTTTTTATGAGGTCCAGATCCACGAAACTCCAAATCACGCGAAAGGACTATGGTGCATGTCAGGAGATTTTTACCTTCTTTGTGCTGGGTTTTGCCGCAGGGTCGTTCTTGTGGTAGAAACTGGGTAAGGGCAATGCTTTGAATGTGGAGCTCTTTCCGAGTTTGCGAGTCTCTGCCGTTTCTCCTTTCTGCTCCTGCTGCTGAATTACAAGATTGAGACAGAGTTGATAAGCCGATTTAAATCATATTCAGAAGCTAACCATAGGCACTTGTACCTTCATAGGCACTTGTGAGTTGCTCTTTTCCTCCTTGACAGCCTTCATTTTGCGCTGATTTTTAACTCCAACCTGGCAAACAATATACAAAACCAGCAAGCTTGTGATGCTAAAAATGATCACGGTACAAAGGCCGAATTGAGAAACCTTGAGGACCAAAGCCTTAAAGTTGCAATAGGCATCTGTGTTGACCTCGAAGTTATCACAAGAGATCGGGACAACGATATTATCTCTCAGCAATTCCTCACGCTAAGAACACCATTCATTCTCATGTAAAAGTGTCATGAGCAGAAAGAATGAATAAAGGATGCAGTGACAGATTGCTTATCACGATCACCTATTTTTCTTTCTTCCTATTCTTGTTCTTATACTTTTTCTCCCAACAAGTGCACTGAGATGGGCGTCGCTGTAGTTTCCAGCAAATGCATTTAACTCACCTCTTCTTTGTTATCTTCCTGACGGCCCAAACTTTGGATGTGAGAGTTCTTTTAATGGTGGCAGCAGCAGCTGAGTTTTCAAGACCCGGCTTGTGTGTTTCTCTGGCACCCCCGGAGAAGTGAGGCCTGAAGAATCCAATATCACTCGAAGACCGAGCATGTAAGTACCAAGGTCTGTTACTTTTAGATTGATACCAGTTTGTTTTAACAGAACGTATATACGGTAAAGCTAGAAATCTAATTCTTTGAGGCATCATTTAACTTCAAGAACTTACCAACTTGAATTCCTAGGAGCATTTTATTTTATTTCTCCTTTATCCTATGCTGCAGTAACACATTGTTCACCACACTATATTGAAAATCTTAATCGACTTTGAGATCTTCTTGACAGGCACGAGAATTTAATAGCACATGAAAGCTAGACTTAATAATGATAAAAGGGGACCTTACTTGTTTAGACTTCTTGATTTGGATAGTTTTGGCTGTGTGTTGTTTAAATCGACTAAGCCTCGTCTTTCTTTTGGCATCCTTTTCTCAGGAGGAGATGAAAAATCAGCCGATGCTCGTCTTTCTCGCGACATTCTCCTCTCAGTTGCCAAAGAGAATGGTTGAGGAACAGTGACTTTTGCCTTTTGTTTTGCAGCTTCTTTTGGTTTCTTCACTGGATCTTTTTGGCTTTCTGCAGCATTACGAGCATCCTGTGCCTTGTACTCCTTCTCCATAGTCTCCTTCTCCGTTTCAATTTGAAGACCTTTTTCTTTCAAGTCCTCTGGTGAGTGTTCATCTTCAAAATGAGGAATAATCTTATCCTCAACTGTCCCATCCTTTGTCTCCGCACTGCCTTCTTTGGGCCGATCTTGATGGGGAGCAACTTTTATATCTTCAGCGACCTCCATATCTGACATATAACGATCAAAATGCACTCAGTGCTCAGAACTAGAGCTGGCACTTATCCAGCTCGAGTATTCTTCAGATGTCTAGCTTATAAATCTGCTTGTGCAGCAGATATACATAAGCAACCGTACCACATACCAATTGACAAAGAAAAAGGAAAAAAAAATACCACATACCAGATGTTGATATAGTGATCTCACAACCCACCCAAACTAAGTAAATCAGAAGAGATTTGGCTTTAAAAATGGGCTAGATCTTTACTTATAAACATAGACCGTCACAGCAACAGACGTGATAAGATAGAATTGGAAGAGAGAGATCTACATTGCCAACATGAATGTTAAGCTGTCCTTATGTTGCAGTTGAGAGGGGAAAGCTGTTTAAGTTACTGCAGATATCAGGTTAGTAGCCCCTTTCAACTTGGCAAGATTCAATGTCAAATCTCAGGAAGCAAGAAAGCCCCTTTCATTTGGCCAGCTTAGGTTTGAGGATAGATACCAAGATTTTATCCTTCATATACGTGGTATAGCTGCCACTCTCTCTCTCGAGATAGAGAGATGAGAAGAGAACAGCATTCACGGAAGTAAACTTGTAAAGAAAGTTAAATTCACGTTGGAATGAATGATAAAGGTCTAATTTTTGGCGCATTTTTCTCTCCCAGCAAATGATGGAGCAACTTACCTTGCATATCTTGCACTTCCCCTGTCTTCTCTCCGCTGTTTGTTTGGTATGCTTTGTGTTGCTCTGCCCTGTTGTTGATACTAAATACTAGTTTCGTGGATTACAGTCAACTTGTCGAGATCACTAAGAGTGCCATTAGGTGTGATTAGATACTCATTATTGACCAATCAGAAGATTTGAGGTGCAAGAAGTAGTGCATGTGGCATGAAGGCAAGGAAACTCAGAAGGATTGGCATCAAATCGGTGTCTTGGCTCGAATGTCAGCATCTGGTGCCTCATGGTATATACTAAATCCTCTCAATATGAGGGGCCGGCAAGCACTCATCCATCTAAAATTTGTTCTTTACAATTTTTCCATCCTAAATGGTCATTTTCAGGTGTTTAGATCTGAGGAAAACGCATCTAAGTAAATATTATTCGGACAACCCAATGATGCCTTAGCATTAGAAAATCTGGATAACTTCAGGTTGCTTCCTGGAGAAAAGTTTGCAGAGACGTAAACATGGCATGGCCATGTCAATATCACCGACCAACCCATCACACCATTTCATTATCTCATCTCGAGTCATGAAATGAATCCCTTCCTCAATATAGAAAAGTTAGCTTACATAAACAATGAAATTCTGATGATTGTCAATTTGATATAAAGCTACTGGCCTCTTCAAGTTTACCCTCAAAATTGCACCTCCGAGTGACGATAGGACATCATCGAGGACAAGAGATGGGTTATACTCAACAACGCATAGGTCAAGCCGAATTAAGATGATAATACTTAAATCATATCTGAGTGTAATACAAAGATGCCAATTCCACAGATAAATATTCTACTAAATAGTTCACATTAACAATGATATACAGTGAAATTTATTTTCTTTCCATTTTCCCTTCTTGCTAAGGGGAAAACATAAATCAGGTATACCAGGACACTAAAATAACAACTCCTTCACCTTTATCTAATACTAAGATAACAATTCCTGTTTAATCAGGCCGGGGTTGGGATCAAGGGCTGGTAACTGACGCTTTTTCCAAGTTATCCCATGCAGAATCGATCTCCCAGGTGCTGACGAAATTTACTCAGTATAGAGAGTGCTTCGCATTTGTTTATCCATACAGAGGTCAACATGGAACCGAATGGTGACCCGAGGAAAAGGATTTGCATGCTTGCAAGGTAGGATGAGCGAGTTGATAATCTGGCATTATGAGCCCTTCTTGCCCATAAGTGTCGGAGTAACCGAGACTATCCCAATGAAAAATAGAGTGGCAATGGAATGGAAGTCATAAAGATCTCCAACAGATTGCAACTCTCCCAGAGCTAGTCCAGCCTGCATCAAACAAAATGTCACGTGATCAACAATGAGGCATTTGTGTTCGCATTCACTAATTGACTCAAACAACAATCAATTTTCTCTTGAAGAAAAAAAAAAAAAGGGCTTATCATAGCAACATCAAAGTTGAAGGTTTACCCTGACAGTGACATAAGCTGCGGGGATGAGTCCAATGACAGTAGCAAGGAAGAAGGTGTGATATGGCACATCGACTATTGGGGAAGCGAAGTTAATGAATGTGTTAGGCAAGGTCGGAGTCACCCTAAGGAAGAGCATGTAGTTCAACAGTCGTTCTCTTCTTTTAGCCACCTGAAGATACAAAGAAAGCATGCCCTTTCAATTCATTCATATGTACTGATGCTACTTGGATTTCAAATATGCACCTGAGCTTGGAAGAACTTCAACTTATCAGGCCAAAGAGAGAAGACAATGGGCCGTCCGATCATTTTCGATAGGAAAAAGCACGACGAAGCGCCGGCAGTGGCAGTGAACACAACCAGGGCCATGCCCTTAAGAACTCCAAAAAGCGCTCCTGCGAGCAGCGACATGAACACAGTTCCCGGGATCATGAAAGTCTGCATGAATATGTAGACCATGGAGTAACCAACCAGGACTTGCAGGGTGTAGTCGCTTGTGTAGCCCTCGAGATGGTCTCTGCATATAATCAAACATCCAAAAAATTAATGAAGAAAAAAAAACAATTCCCCAGATTGGAGCATTCAAAATAAAAACTTGCAGCCTCCTCTTTATTTGGTCATTCAAAGAGATCATCAGCATCAAATATTCAATATAAAGTATGCAATGAACAACGACCGACAGAAAAGGAAGCGATATTACAGTCATCAAAGTGTGAACTTGGAGCTTCATTGTAAGTATCACACAGCAAGGTCACGAGGATACAGACCCCCTTGGGGGGTTGGAGAAGAAGTAAGATTCTTCAGGTATGGCATTGACTTGTTTAGCATTTTAGAATGCCCAAATATAAGTAGGCTCATCAAGGCAAGATCCCAGTCACCAATCTCTCCAATCTCGGTGGAACCAAATGAAATGACAGCCATTTCGAAGGCACACCACACGACACTCCACAAATTCCAGCAAACACATCTCACGATGATGGGAACTTCTTTTGAAACCATATGGATAAAAGAAGACAGCGGAGAGTCATCTTCATCATTTCACAATCTTTCAACAACTAGTGACCTGACCAGGTCAAGAGTAAAAATCTTCACCGGTCAAACTTCTGAAAAGAATGAACACTCAAATTGAAAACCGTCCAGCAAAGCGGGTAAGGGCAAGCAAAAGATCCCAAGAAAATTGGAGGCATCGCGTCAATGACTGTCCATCATTGCACACGAACCTCTCAAGCAACACAAATCATCAAATTCAAAACTTCCACAACAAACCCACTTCGACCCGGATCGACCGAATCGGATTTACCCACATTCACAAGTTCGACTCCTCCATACAAAACCCGCTAAGCAAGCGACGACAGAAAGCAGAATCAGAAAGAGAATTTACCGAAGGATCTGAAGATCTTGGAGGGTGCGAGGGAGCTTGAGGAAGCTGTAGTCGGATGCGGGCATGGTCAGGTAAACGCCCAGAAGGCCGAGACCGAAGCCAACCACCACCGTCGACGCCGCCGCCACCTCCCAGAAGCTCAGCGGGAAGCTCGACCGCGCTCCGCCGTTCCTGGCCATTTCTCTCTCTCTCTCTCTCTCTCTCTCCCACCCTCTCTTCCCCTGTCTCAAATTCTCCCACTTTCTCTCTCTTCAGATCGTCCGTAATTCTCCGAGAGAGAGAGAGAGAGAGAGCGCTCCCCTGTTGCTTTATGGGACACTTCCTCCGCAGACAGACAGACCCAAAAGACCGAAACACAGAGAGAGAGAGAGAGAGAACATGGGAATTTAAGGAAAGGAATGTCCTTTTTGGTGGGAGTATAGATGGACGTATATACGGTGTAGAAATACTGTAGCTTTTGGGAACTCTTTTCTTTTCCTTTTTTGGGTGTTCAACCTTCCTTAACTCCCGTCCGTCCTTCATGTGTTTTGCGTGAAAATACATTGAACGCAATGCTTTCAAAACACCTGTCAAATCAATAATAATAATAATTAATTATCTAGCAAGGTGAAATGTACATGCTTAAACAGGATACGCAGAATCCATCATGAGCACATGGTAACGTTCAACGTACGAATCCTTATAAATATTCTTTTTTCTCGAAATTTTCGAAAGACTACTTATTAAGCTAATAAGGATGGAAGCATACAGGTCTTATTAACCCAAGTTATCAATCCCGTTAGCTTCAACATATGGCGATCGATCGAATTAGAAAAAGTCTCAAACTTTATGAACGTGAATTTTGAAGTGAGATAAGTAAAATCGGGTAATTTGGTTAGTACATGGTCCTTTCATTGGAGCTCATGACGTGCAAATTATTTGCCCGGACTCCATCATTAAGGTGCAGAAGCGAGCAGCCGTCACGTGGTATTGGGCCACGCGGGCCGTGAGCAGCACGTGATGGGGGGGTCAAAGGGGACAGCTGTCCGCGTTTCCCACGTTTTGTGTCCGCTCACTCGACCAATCCGATGCGTTCGTCGGACTTCCAATAATGTCTAATCATTTGCACCCGCTTCTTTTGTCCCTATTCTTGGAAAATTGTTAGTTTGATTCCGGTGCACGTGAGCCGAGCTGCTCCGTTGGATGGGCTCCATGTGAATCTCACACCATCCAACGGTCGGAATCAATTAAGCTCATGTATGCGAGATCATACGGGTACCGAAGCCTCTTTGGTCCGGTTTTGGAGGAAAGCCTTTCGGGCAAATGTAAAAGATTTCGGGCCGAAGGGTTTTTTTCGAACTGTAAATAGTATTTGATAAAATGTAATTTAAAAATACATTAAAAAGTAATTTTAGTATAAACATTATTCTGAAAAAAATCACATTCTCAAGTGACTTTTGCCTTTTTTTTTTAAAAAGAAAAGAAAGAAAACCGAACTCAAATCCCTTGCCAAACATTAGCTAAGAGCTCAAATGATCCCAAGGGAAGGTAGCGTGGCCACTACAAACCCTTATCGAGGTCATGTGACCTCAGGCTACCCTCGCCAATAGTCAAACTTCGCTCATTAGACATAGCAGGGTCACAAAGGCGAGGTGGAAGAGAGAGAGAGAGAGAGATAGGTGTGAGTGAGGGAACGGTAGAGCTTGAATTTAGTTAATTTAATGAAATCAAAACAAGAAGGAAAAAATCAATTGGCTTTTTGAGAATGCTAAAAGCCCAAGGTAAGGACCTTGAATAAAATACTTTAGAGGGTTTTAAAAATCCAATTGCATCTTCTTACGCTCCGTTCGTTTCACGGAAAATATCATGTTTCTGGAAAACATTTTTCTGAAAGTCATTTTCCAGGAAAATGATTATATTTTCCGGTGTTCGGCCAACATCTAAAATTTGAATGGAAAATATTTTCCACTGTTCGTTAGCTCAAACATTTTCCTGGAAAAAATTATCAAAAATTGAATTTTAATATTTTTAATTGACCCAAAAATTTATTTTATTTATTTATATTTTTAAATGATTTTTTTAATTATTTATATTTTTTTAAATAGAATTTTTTTTTTTTCCTTCCTCCTTCCGTATCCTTCTTCCTCCCGATTCCTCCTTCTTCCTCCCGATTCCTCCCGAGCGGCATCGTCCGCCGTGGCCTCCTTCCTCCTCCTTCCTCCTCCTTCCGCCGCCACCTCCTTCCTCCCGAGCGGCTTCCACCGCCGCCACCTCCTTCC
Source organism: Eucalyptus decipiens (assembly GCA_014182575.1). NCBI lineage: Eukaryota > Viridiplantae > Streptophyta > Magnoliopsida > Myrtales > Myrtaceae > Eucalyptus > Eucalyptus decipiens. The sequence continues at coordinate 3,138,733 of CM024613.1, read as the reverse complement.
TCCCGGCCGACCAAGACCGGTGGCCGGATCCGGCGAGCTCGGGTGAGATCGAGCTCACCGATCTCACCCGAGCTCGCCCGATCTCGGGCGACGAGCTCGAGCTCGCTGGATCGGGAGCCCGAGCTCTGCCGCTAGATCCGTGAGCCGTGAGCCGCACCGCCCATCCGGAGCTCGAGGCTCGGCCGATCTCACCCGAGCGCGCCGGATCGGGCGACAGCTCGAGCTCGCCCGAATCGGGAGCGCGAGATCCGGCGAGCCGCGAGCTCCGCCGCTGGATCCGACGAGCTCACGGCTCGCGGCCGCACGACGAGCAGCTGGACGGCGGGCTCCGCGAGCCTCCCGGCGCCTCCGCGGTGCTCCCTCTTGAGCCGGATCCTCTCGGCGGCTTCGAGCCGCGGGAAGCGGAGCGCGGTGGCGGCGGTGGCTTCCGACTGAGCAGCGGCGGGCGGAGCGGCGAGGAGGGCGGAGGCCGATCTCGGGGAAGGACGTCGTCGAAGCCTCCTCTGCGGGAGAGCAAGAAAGAGAGAGAGAGAGAACGAGAACATGAAGGGAGGAAAGAGCAGCGGGAGCACCAGAGCTCGTGTGAGAGATGCGGAAAATGTTTTCCTCTTTTCAAAGAGAAAACATTTTCCGCATTCAAGACGGATTTTCCGTTGACCGGAAAATATTTTCCATTGACCGTGTGTTTTCCGCCATCCGAACACCGAAAATTTTGGAAAATATTTTCCCGGAAGTTATTTTCCGCGAAACGAACGGAGCGTTAATATTCTTTGAAAAAAAATTGTCAAACACTACTTCCATTTGCCCAAAGCCTTTAAAGCCCCAAAAGCCCATTTCGCAAAGTAGCCAAAGGCCCAATTGAACCTTATCTGTGCGTCAGGAAAATGACAAATTGTCCCTATGGCGCAACCTGCAATGGGTCCTTGAACTTTTAACATATTTTAATGTAGGCCTCGTACTACTTTTAGTTCACGTTGAATTAATTGAAGAACAATACACAGTCGAGGGATTAAGTTGCAAAAATACCAAAATCCATTTATCACATCGAATAAAGTAAAAGTTTAGGGACTACATTGCACGTTAAGCTAAAATTCATGGACCATTTTTTTTCATTATTCTTTACTATCAAATAAAAAAGAAGGAAAGAACATTTTGTATCACGGAAACAATTGCATTGGTGATCATTGAACTAGATGAAAGCTAAAGAAAATGGCATCGAATCTTCATTGTTTGAAGAAAGAAGGTAAATGCATGTCACGAACTGAAAGCGCTTCTATATATGGACTTTTCTTTTCAATGAAAATCTATGTATTGATATTGATTGGTTTATGGCATCATCTATCAATGACATGTAGATGCAACATCTGTATGAAAATGAAATTCATTTTCAAAGTAGCACCATTACCTTGGTGACACTGCTCATGCCACGGTGTTATCCCCGCCAAAGCAAATGGGCCGCATTGATATTTTGTAAATAATATTGCCGAATGCTGGCCCAAATAGATTCAATGATCCGGGAGAGGCCATTGGGCCTGAGTCGGGCCCAACGTTGAATTTGAGGTCGAATATCATGAACTTTAGCCATCAAGCGATTTGATATTGTCTGTGCTGACATGTCAACTATTTTCGGAGAAAATTGGTCAAATTGACTGGATGGAAATTTCCCACAAACCGTTTAGGATTAAAAATCTAGAGTGAAATTGATATTTATGTGATAGATTTATAACCGATTGAATAATTTCTCCGATTTGACTATCATATAAAAGCATAAATAGGTGCAATTTGTCTCTTGTATAATAATCTTCTCGCGATTATATTGTAGTTATGATAGATATGGATCTTCTTGGAATACTTCTATACGATCCGGGATTGAAAACCACTTCATGTACATTATTCCTATAGAAAAGGTTACTTAGATTGCGATGCGTTACCCACCGACAAGCGTTCCCAGCAGCTTTTCAAGTGCAAAACAGCGCCGTGCCATGCATCCGGTAAATGCAAAACTTTCCTTTACGCAAACCGTGTCCGACCAAACAAGGGAATCCAAATTGGCACATGATACTTTTCTCATCGAACATTAGCCGTATTTTAAAAAAAGAAAAACACGGGAAACCAAGTGGAACGATCATCTCTATCTCCTTATTCGTTCTCATCCATCTAAGAGTCATGGAGACCCCGCCAATCCACTTTAATAAGAAGCTTATGCTGTGATAACTTCTAACTCATTTTATTATTGTTTCTTGGGATAAGTGTTCATTTTATTATTGTGTCTCGGAATAAATGTATCGAAAGTCTTCGAACTTGTCACGAAATTATAATTAAGTATTGAAACTTTTGAAAAGTACAATGAAGTTCTAAAACTTATCACAAAAGTATAATCCAGCCCTATGATTTCCAAAAAGTACAACCAAGTTATAAAACTTGTCAAGTTTATGCAACCAAATCCTTTAATCAATTTCTTTTAACTTGACAATCAGAAAATGCCAATAAGTTTCAAGACTCATTTGTGTTTTTATGATAAGTTTTATAACTTAATCTCACTTTCTAAAAATCTTAGAGAGAGCATAAGCATCAGCATCATCATCATCCGTATCTCAAGAATTTTTTTTAATGACATATTTTAAGGCTTCTAATATACATATTATAGCTTATTTCTTAAAAGATCATCCACCGTCTCGCTCACGATTACGGGGAACTAAGCAAAGTTATTCTCTCGAAAAGAGGAAAAGGGACGGTGGGGTATTAAACTTCACATGAGATGGAAAGAGCATCGGCATCGGCATCGGCATCGGCATCGGCATCCCCAAGAGTCCTTTTTTTGGGGAGGGCGGCAAAGGCACATGGTGCCAAGTGAAGCGCCCACCGGCGCGTGCCCTCCGTCGACTCTACTACTTTTCAACACGAAGAATGTCAAAAGACCAACGAAGGAAAGAGACCTCGCGTTTATATTAGGCGTTACAGGTTTGATTGCTAAGTTTTGATGGCTTTTAGTCTTATGATACAATTGGTCGACAAGTCAAATGATTTTAGTCGGCAGGAGATACAAATGGGAAATAACCCAAGTCCCAAAACATGGGCATTGGTTAGTGAGATTCCACCTATTGACAAAGGGTCACGACTAACACGATCTCATCAGCTAAATACAAAGTAATTATCTAAGTAATGGAGCCCTATTTTAGATGGAATATTAATTATTAATAATAATAAATTTCGTGATTATTTCCATTATTTTATTAAAAACAAATTAAGAAAATCAATCTATTTAGTAATGTCAAATAATTTTTCTATTTCCGAGAATAAATTTATTCTTGAGAACAATTAAAGTATCAAGCAATTTCATTTTTTCTTTTTTTTCTTCTTTTATTTTTCTCCTTCTTGCTCCTCTAGCTAGTGACCTTGCCTTGGCTGGGCGAGGCACCTAGCCACCACAGGAGGCTACCCCAGCCTAGAGCCAATGAGGTTGCCAGATAGAGGAGGAAGAAGAAGAAGAGAAGAAAAGAAAAAGAAAAGAAAAATCTCATAAAATTATTTTAAAAATTTAAAATTGTAAGTAATAAAAAAAATATTAGAGTCATACCAAATGTATTTTAATTTCGAAAAATAGAATTGTATAGTTATCAAATGTTTTCGAATACTCAAAAACTTGTTTAGGGAATATAATTAAAAAGAAACTATTTCTAAGCAAAAATTATTTTTAGGAACATAATAATTACCAAACAGGCTTTAAAACTCATAAAGTTGAAGATCAACACAATCGTGAAAAAAAATAAAATCTTCATGACCATTGTTAACTATCACCGACAATGAGTATAAGTATTCAAATCGTAATTTGTGCAAACAACAGCTAATCGATTAACAAACATCAACTGTTTAATTATGCTTCCAATTTATTTTGACATTTTAGTACATCTTACACGTTGCACCCAATTTTCTCTGACATCGGTATATTTAGTTTTCTCTCGATTTACTTTTCATGTCCAAGAATAAGCAAAGACCCATCCATATTTCGAGATGTGTTTCTTGGACATTGTCGCGACCAATTTTTCGGGTTTTGGACCACCTAGGGTTTGGCTAATGGATTGTTAAGCCTAGATTTAACTCGGGCTCTCCCAAGCCCATACCAATTCGCGACTTAGGTTTGAATTGTTAACATGCAATTAAATTTTAACTAGGAGTCACCACTAATCTATTTTTTTGTGGGTCGATTAGAAACCCTAGTAAAGTAACGGGAGATTTACTTTACTCCTACGAACTGCAGACCCAGGGTGACGACTTGGTTACGTTAGATTTCTCTAACGCCCTTTCGGTACCTTTCTTTTTATTTTTGAAAAATGCTTGGCAGTTGAATTGATTTTAATTTAATTTGCTAACATGTGAGGTGATCATACATGTGCGCATACCATCAATTTAACACTCAAGAAAACAATTAAATATTGTAAAAACATACATAGGAGCAACGAAAGCATATGCATTGTTAAATCAGAATTCACATTAGCAGCCCTAGATATGATTTCTAATTAACACGCAATTTCAATTTTTATTTTCACTTTATTTAATGAAAATCATGACTTATGCAATGTATGTAATCTAATATGACATGACAGCATGACCTAAACTATATGACATGAAGAAATGAAATAATTAAATGCAATCTAAATTAATCAAATGATGACAGGTAATGCGATGCAATGACATACTAAAATGACATGCAACATACAATTTAGTATGCGAGTCATATGTCATGCGACATTTATTAAATGACATAATCTCATGACGAGCAATTTCATTAGAAATAAATCTAACAAAAATAAATGACGTGCATTCCATGAACTTAATTCTATATGACATGCAAATGACATTTTTTATTTTAAAAATGCAATCTATCCTAGAAATTGCAACTAATTTATCCTAAGACAAATTTTATGAAATTTGAAATGATCTAGCCAGATTAAGATTCTATCTAATTTAAATTAGGGATTAAGTCATAGTAAATCCTAATTTAAACTAAGATATTATCTACCATGCAATTTATCTAATATGCGATGACATGCAAAGAACGCCTTAATTCAACATAATATATGCATGGTTATTTTTTGTGTTTTTTATTAATTTCGAAATTAAAATTTTCACACGATAAAACATGCAATTCAAATTTAAAACTAACATCCTATGAATGTGCTCTTTCTTTTGATTTTTTTTTTTTTTTATTTAAAAATTCATAATAAGATTGCAATCCTAACATGCAAGATAACAAAAACAAACCTAATCCTTATTTGGATTTTTTTGATTTTTCTTTTATGAAAATAATATTGATTCAACAAACGGCAAATCAAAGATTGATATCTAAAAATTGACGAACCATATCTCGCGTGAGATCGGGTTGGCCAATTTTAAATTAAATCGCGAATCAAATCTCGGGCCAGATTGGATTGTCGATTTTTATAAGGAAGTGCGAGTCGGATTTCGGGCGCGAAAATCGGACTGTCAATCCTTGCTGAGGGACACTTTTATATTGGGATATCAACAATACATTAAGGAACAATTCACTAAACAAAACCAGGAAAAAAAAAAAACTATAGCTAGATAAGCAATAATGATAATAAAAATCTACCTATATCCCTTTTCCTTTTTTTCTGTTTTTTCTACTTTCCTTTCCCACGTGGAACCGTGGGTCTCCAAGGGAATTGTCGTCGGTCCGGCAGGGGAACTCCGGCGGAGGTGAATTCCGGCGGCAGCAGACAGCAGAGCACGGGAAGAGAACTTGGAGCAAGGCTGGCAATCGGGTCGGCAACGGCAGCGGCTTCAAAGGCGAAGCAGAGGTGATGCAGGTCCGCCTGGCTTCAATATGGGTCACTGATCGGAGGCGGAGCAGCTGCTGGGCAATCACGGGCGAGTGGCAGAGCAGGGCAGGAGCGGCGTCGGCGAGGCGTCGCGGGTTGCTCGCGAAGGAGGCGCGGCGAGGCTCGGCGTCGTGGTGGCGCGGATCGTCGGGGCTCGTGGACGAAGACCGGCAGCTACGTCGGCGCGGGGAAGGCGCGGCGAGGCTCGGCTGTAGCACGGCTCGGGCCTGCTCGCGGAGGGTGGAGCGTCGCAGGTCGTCGGGTTAAGCGACGAGGCGTCCGATTCCGATCCAGTCGTCTGCACCTCTGCGTGCTCTGGGGCAGCGTTGGATGAATCAGCGTCGCGGGTCCTCCTGGCTTGCGGTCCAGGTCACTTGATCGGAGGCGGGGAGGAATAGACACAGACCGGTGCTCGGCGGGAGGCAAACGCGGGGTCGTCGGCAGCAAAACATGAGGCGGAATCGGGTCTGGGAGATGGAGGGCAAAGCAGAGCGGCCAGTGTGAGGGAGACGATGAACAGTACACGTCCCCTCAACTCTGCTTTTACTTTTACCTTTTCTCTCTCTCTCTCTCTCTCTCTCTCTCACGTTCTGACTTTTCCTTTTTTCTGCAGTCTTTTCCTTTTTCTGCTCTTCTTTTTCGCAGAAGCAAAACCTCTCTTCACCTTTTTTCTGAATTTTTTTCAAAAGAAGCTTCCTCACGATTGATCCGTACGTATTCTTTTATAGGCGACGCAAAACAGGATTTTTTTTGTTAATATTTTCATCTCCCGAATATTGCTTATAACCTCTTGATCGCAAAAATCTTTATCTCAAAAATATTATCCCCCGATTTCATCACCTATTGATAAAAATAAGATTACAATGCGATTTTTTTTAATTTTTCAAAAATCATAATATCGCATCAAATCTTAATTTTTCGCAAGATAATCAATTAAAAATAACGACGGGCTTGGGTTAATTTTATCCTTTCATGGGCCTAGCCCGGCCTACCGAACTAAAGCTTAAAAACAAATTTGAGCTCATCCACCACCGGTCATAAAAATAAAAATGCAAAACATGTAAATTAAAAATAAATGCACCTAAAAAATTATATGCTATGCGATTGAATTATAATATTCTTTAGGGGTTAAAAATTTAATCCCCAATTTTATGCAATAAATGACTAAATGGGTTGTCCAAAATTTAGGTGTCAACAGACATTTTCCGGCAAAACAAGACACGACCTTAGATTGACATGATTCAAGGATTATTATGCATTGGAGTCACCTTAATCTTGCATTGAACCATTTTTCTCACTCAATGACTCACTGTCCACCCAATGTACTAAAACGAGGTAAAAACAACGCAAGCGTCATAATTTTTGTATAGAACTCATTAAGTACATAACTTTTTTGTTTTTTTTTTCACTTAAAAGCCATAAATTTGAAAATTTGATCATTTGAATACCATCGGCGATTTACTTTGTTAGAAAATCAAACATGGATGTCATTTGTTCAATATGATTTCGTTGATGTAGAGATAGACAATTTTTCAATAATTATTTTTTTTGAATTTATGAATTTTTTTTTTTCTTTTCATTTCTAGTCCCTTTTCTTTTTAAGGGTTGATGAGGGTTACCAACGACCCTTATCCTTGACCGTGAAGGCCTTGGGCAAGGCCATTGCAACCTCACCAAATCTAGGTGGCTGTGGCCAAGGCTGCCTTGCCCATATTTGGCGAGGGCCTTTGTGGCCTTGCTCATTGCCAATGAGGCCATAATGGCCTTGCCCAGGGCCTTCACGGCCGCACTGAGTGAGGTTGCAAGACTCGCGATGGCCCTACCCTTGGCCAATGATCCATGTCGGCATTAACAAGAAAAAAAAAGGGAATAAAAGTAATAACAAAAATCCAAACAAATTCAAAAAGAAAAATTAAAATTTTAAAGAAAAAAGAAATATTAGAGAAATCCAAGCAAGATGGGTAGGAAGATTCGCAGGAAATAATCGATTTTCGTCGGATGTGAGCACCGCGTCGACACTTGCAAGAGTTAATCTTCCCCCAAAAACTACATAAAGACGACACACCGCTTCCTTCCTTCCATTCATTCATCACTCTCCCTCTTCCCTCTTCCCTCTCCGCCGATCCCGACCGTCCGTTCCGGATGGCCGACCAACCGCGACGATTCACCGTCGGCTACGCGCTCCTCGACAAGAAGCGGAGCAGCTTCATCCAGCGCTCGCTCCTCGACGCCGCCGCCTCCCGCGGCATCGACCTCGTCGCCGTCGACCGCCGCCGCCCGCTCGCCGAGCAGGGCCCCTTCGACTGCGTCCTCCACAAGATCCACGACGAGGACTGGACCCGCCAGCTGCGCGAGTTCGCCTCCCGGCACCCCGGCGCGGCGGTCATCGACCCGCCGGACGCGATCGAGCGGCTCCACGGCCGGGTCGCGATGCTCCAGGGGGTGTCGGAGCTCGAGATCGAGTGTCCCGAGGGGGCGTCGTTCGGGGTCCCCGTTCAGGTGGTGGTCAACGATCAGGAGATGCTGCTGGATGCGCGATCCTGCGAGGGCTTGGTGTTCCCGGTGATCGCGAAGCCGTTTGTCGCCAACGGGAGCGATAAGTCGCACGAGATGTCCCTGGTGTTCAACCGCGGCGGCTTGAGCAAGCTGCAGCCCCCGATCGTGCTGCAGGAGTTCGCGAACCACGGCGGGGTCGTGTTCAAGGTGTACGTGGTCGGGGGGTACGTGCAGTGCGTGAAGCGCACGTCGTTGCCCGACGTTTCGGAGGAGCAGCTGGGGTGTCCGGAAGGGTTGATGCCGTTCTCGCAGGTGTCGAATTCGGCGATCCGCGAGAAGGACGGGGACGAGCCTCGCGGGGAGGCGACGGGATTGGAGTTGGCGGAGATGCCTCCCCGGAGTTTGATCGCGGAGCTCGCCAGGGGTTTGAGGAGGGCTATGAAGTTGAATTTGTTCAACTTCGATGTGATAAGGGATGCTAAAAATAGGGACAGGTACTTGGTGATTGATATCAACTATTTTCCTGGATTTTCCAAGATGCCGGGCTATGAGACTGTTTTCGCTGATTTCTTGTGGGATGTGGTTCACAAGAATGAGAAGGATGAGGTGAAGTATCTGGAGAATGAAAATTGCCCTTCGAAGGGTTGATTCGATGTGCAACCTGCCCGTGCTTGCAATAAGGAAATAATAAAAGCATGCGCAAACTGCAATTGTCTGCGGTTGAAGATGGGGATGAAGGGAAATCTTCCAGTTCGATTGAACTCAAGCCTGGCGGAGTGGATTGAAAAACCACTGTGCCAGGCTCTTTCCGCCGCTGCCAGTGGAGGTTAGTCGAAGATTCCTCGGCTGGAAATTGGTAAAGTCTTGAGGCTCTATTTGCTGTTGATGAATTGAAGTTAGTTGCCACTTTTGTTTCATGGTATGGGGGCATACTAAGAATGTCTAATTGTATCTTTTCGTTTCTTGTGCCTGACGAGATTGCATGGCTTTGATCTGTGACAATGTAAACTCTCTCAACCGTTGCTCTGGATTCTTAGACAGCCTGAATTCTATTTGGGCAAAGTTTTCTCATTGTACTAGTTTTGCAGCTCTGGCACCTTAAGAGAATTAAATTTTACAGTTCGGCCCATAGTCTTAATAATGCAGACTCCTTCTAAAATAGGTTTGCTTCTTATGAGGTGTTCTCTGCATGAAATGCGCAACTAATGTACGAGTACTGAAATGTCTCATACAGATGCTTTGGACTTGTGCTACCTATCAATTTCATTCTCAGTTCTGTCCAACTTAGCTCTTCCTCTTTAAATCCACGCTCTGTCAGAGGACTGACTCCTCATTCAACTACTGGGCTGTGGCTGCACTTGACAATGTAGTGTGCATACGAGTTAATTAATAATGCATACTGGTTTCTCTCTTTGGATAAAAGAAAAATGTCAAGTTGCTGTGTAGCACTTAGCAAAACTCGATCAGGCAAGCTACAGCGTGAGCAACATGCGCCCTTGCCATATCAGCAGTGCAAAACACGTGCTGTACCATTGTTTTGGTTTCTGTGCCTCCCATATGGTTATAAAATGTTTGCTGTTTGTAATTATTCATAATATGAGCATTTGGGTTTCAATGTGAGGAATTTGTTCATTGTGCATTGTTCCTTGGATTCATGGACTCATGGTCCATCCAAAAGAAAGCTTTGTATTTATTTTGCAGAAGCTTTTGCAAATACCTCAGCATGTGCAGATTCTATCGAACTCTTTCAACCATGATTATGCTTTTCTGCATTACATTTTTCCATCACACTCTCATGACTCTATTCCACACCTCCCTGTATGTGTTGAACAATTGCAGAGCAGCTCTGTTCTTTTTTTCAGCTGTTGTAGAGTCTAAAACAGAATGACTGGAAGATGTGTTATCGGGATCTCTTGGGGCTCAGGGAAGGTGGGAGCTCAAATGGGTCAAATGGGTCTGGGAATTGAAAATCCTCGCATGGACCCCAAGTCATATATGGACTGAATCTGTCACTAACTGCTGATGATCCTGTAGGTCCTGTGGAAATCCCACCTGTGTTCCACAGGATTCCAACAGTAGGCAAATATTTCCCAAGCTTTTGGTGAGGCAGCTCATGGTGGGTCGAGACAAAGGCAGATATGCCCATTGGTTTGATATGCTCTTAGCTGTTTTTAGCTAAACAGTTGCTTCCCACGAGATCAGTCTTGGTTCTGCCACGTGTCCTATGCTTGCGGGATATGACCTGGGCATGCTTGTGATGAGTAAGGAATAAAAGCATGCGCAAACTGCCATTGTCTGTGGTTGAAGATGGCGATGAAGGTAAGCTTCTGGTTTGATTGAACTCAAGCCTGGCAGAGTGGATTGAAAAACCATTGTGCTGGGCTCTTTTCGCCGCTGCCAATGGAGGTCAGTTGAAGATTTCCTCTACTGGATATTGGTAAGGTCTTGAGGCTCCATTTGCTGTCGACGAATTGAAGTTAGTTGCGACATTTGTTTCGTGGTATAGTGGCATACTAGGAATGTCTGATTTTGGCTTTACGTTTCTTGTGCCTGACAAGATTCCATGCTTTTGATCTGTGATGATGTAAACTCTCTCGACCGTTGCTCTGGATTTCAGACAACCTGAATTCTAGCTGGGGCAAAGTTATCTTATGCGCTAGTTTTGCAGCTCTGACACCTTAAGAGAATTAAATTTTACGGTTCAATCCATAGTCTTCACTCGGCAGACTCCCTTGAAAACAGGTTTGCTTCTTATGAGGAGTTCTCTGCATGCGGTGGCAAACTAATGTACGAGTACTAAATGACGAATACAGATGCTTTGGACCTGTGCGACATATCAAATCTCGTCCTCATTTTCTGTCCAATTTAGCCCTTCCTCTTTGAACCCACGCTCTGTTGGAGGAGTCTGGTGCGTTTGGGAGAAGGTTTCGAAGGGGCTTTGAGCATCAAAAGCCCCTTGGGCCAAAATAAGAGTGTTTGGGAAAAACTTTGGAAGTCCCTTAATGGCAAAGCTGGCATTTGTAAGGCTGAAAGCCCAAGGCAGGTGCTTTCTCGGCACGCCCATGCGATATTGTTCATTTTATTTTTTTCCGAAATTGTACTCACAAATTTTTTGTTTTTCCATTTTTTGCCATTGTATGAGACATTGTTCATCTTCTTTGGGCCGGTTTGGTTTTACCTGACTGCGAGGGGCCGACGACTACTAGAGGGACGCCGGCGTGGTCGCGACAACCTAGGCGATCGTTGTTGGAGAGTCGGGCGACCTCCGCGAGTTGTGGCGTTGCATGACCCTTCGTGAGTCGTGGCGACTCAACGACCGTGGCGAGGGGCTGCCCCAGCGAGTCACGGCAGCCCAAATCTGGGTTGACGCGGCTCGGATCCGGGTCGCCCGACCCCCGGCGAGCCGTGGCAGCTTAGATCTAGGTTGCAGCGGCTCAGATTTGAGTTGTCACGACCTAGATCCTCACCGATGTGGGTCGTGCGACCCTCAATGAGCCATTTGGTCGCAAATTTGGTTGCTTGCGGCACTGCGACCTTCGCACGGAGGTCGTCGGGGCCACTTGACCCATTTGGTCGCAGGTCTGGTTGCGACTAGCTTTGGTGCCGGAGGCTCAAGCGGCGATCGGATCTACAACTAGATGGGTCGCGACCTTAGATCTAGTCGCCTACAACCCTCCAACGAGCATCGCGCAACCCTCGCCAAACTGCCTCTACTTTGTCGGACGGCCTGCATCGGATTGCTTGCCCTTTGCCGGACCGCTTGCTCCTCGCCAGCAACTGCTTGTTCTTGGCCGGCCAACTCTCATTTTTTTTTTTTGGAATAACAAAAGCTTTTTGCAAACATAATGTTTCCAAACATCATTTTACTCAAAGGTACTTCAAAATGGAGTTTCAAAGTATAATATACTAAACACAGTTTACATTTTAAAAAACTCCTTTAACTGAAAGTTCTTTGTATTTTTCCAAAGGTTTTCCCCAAAAGCCTTCCCAAACGCACCCTAACTCCACAATCATATTCAACCAAATGAGCTGTGTGTTAACTTGACAACACAACGTGCATACAAGTTGATGAATGATGCATCTAACTTTCCCTCTTTGGAGAAAGAAAATCTGATTTGTTGTGTTGCCCTCAGCAAAACTCGGCCGGACAAGCTACTCTGCGAACTGCGTACGCGCTGGCCATATCAGCTGGGATCAACATGTGCCCTATACTGATTTTGGTTTATCTGTAATCGTTAAGACCCAAATCCAGTTTGGTCTCCGACATGATCATAAAATCATCGATAACCACTGTTCTTAATTATTCACTGTAGAAGCATTCGGTTTTGATGGGAGAAATTTGTTCCATTTCGTTCAAAGAGAGTTTTTTACTTCTTTTGCAGAAACTTCTGATTTATGGAGATTACATCGAAGTCATTCAACGAGTTTTAAGCTATCCTTGGTTATGTTGCTGCAATTACATTCTCATGATCCTCTTCCACGTCTCCCTGCATGTGTTAAACAATTGCAGAGCAGCTCTGTTCTTTGCTTCAGCCAGCTGTTCAGTCTAAAACCAGAAGATGTGTTATCGGCGTCTCTTGGGGGCTCGGGGAAGGTGGGAGCTCAAATGGGTCAGGGAATTGAAAATTCTCGCATGGACCCGGAGTCAAATATGGACCGAATCGGTGGCCAAACCGCTGATGATCCTGTAGGTCCCGTGGGAATCCCACCTGGGTTTCCGCAAGATTCAAAGAGTAGGTAAGAATTTCCCTAATCTTTTGGCGAGGCAACTCGTGGTGGGTCGAGACAAGGGCGGATATGCCCATTGTTTTTATATGCTGTTAGCCGTTTTATAGCTAAACGGTTGCCTCCCACGAGATCAGTTCTGGTTCCGCTACGCGTCCTATGCTTGCGGGATAAGGAAGACGGCGCTTTCGGTGGTCAAAATTGCTTGCTGTTGGTTTTGTGATCCCCGGCCGACCAATACAAAGAAGAAGTCGTCCCCCTCTGTTTAGCCGAAAACCTCTGGCTTCGAGCGGTTTCGCCGCAGGATCGATAGGCTAAACCGGCCGTGGATCCCGAAGACACCTCACCTAAGATTTTCTCCCTTTGGGGTCCCACGTAAATTCACAATCGAAGAAAAGTGCTGTGGCATCATCAAATCGATCAAGTGTTCTGACATTATGGGATTTTACACTTATGGCCCTTCTGGGGGTCCGGCGAGCAATTACTACAACTGCTTTCGGTCACTGATTGTATGTCGACAGCTCAAAGTGAGCCTGCACTTTCCCATGTGGCCACTGGCAAAGTGGCGGTGCAGATTTCTCGAGGCCTTTGACCTCGAGTAGATGTATCATCAATGAAGCTGAGCTGCACCTAATGGCCACCCGTGGCCATTAAAACCTGGCAAAAGGAAGGAAAAGAAAAGTCACGAAATTTTCGATTGCTTGGTTGGTATATAGCTGTGAGTCGACTGCCTGGTGTTCTAAAGCGTTAAACTTTAATATAAAGACCCCACTCACCGCATTTGTAGATTGAGATTTTGGCCCGAGAAAGAAGAGTCAACATCGGTAAAATGATGATAAACGCGCAATCTGCTAGGGAAGGATGCTGTTTAATATTGGTAAAATGATAATAAACGCTCAAGCGCTCGCGATATAGCGTTTTTAGCCTGTGTCAACTTCAAAGCATCATGGGTTTTGCTTAAATAGGTTAAGCGGATTGACCCGTGTTCGTATCCAGGACAGCAATGCCCTGCGCAAACAGAGAAATGGAATTTTCCGGCCATGCTTTCTCAGCTCCAGTCTGAAAGTCCATTTTTTTTATTTTCACATGGATGGTCTACTAGAAATTGTGAAATTGCACAGCGCTACGGATTCGATGTTCGTATAGTATTCGAAATCAGATCCGTACGGATTGCATTCACTAATGAGCTTGCTGGTGGATGTAAAAATAAGAATGGAAATGTACAAAATGGAGAGAAGAGACAACATTTCTCTTTGGGATTTCAGACTCTCAAAACTAAGATCCACACAGTTTGCATCGACAATCTACGGCCAAACAAGGTCGACGCAGACTCTCGGTTCCTGGAGATCCTCGCCGCTGGAGTCGTAGCTCTCGTGACTGGCCACCGGCCTCTGTTTTGCGCCGATCGAACGGCTAGAAGCTGCCGCTGCCGCTGCGCCGCCACTGCACAAGACGACGCCGTCGCGGAAGCATTCGAAGAATAGAGCTGCGAAGTCGGGAGAGAAGCCGGGTCGGTGCCCTGGACGCGGACCAGCTCGGACAAGAGGAGGATGAGGGAAGCCATGAGAAAAGATGATACCAGGCCGAAGGGTTCAGGAAAGTCTTTGTCAATGGAAATGCTCTCTGCCTGTTTCAGGGGGGCCTATTTATACAGGCCACCTTAGTTCTTCCCGAATTTAATTCAACAGGAGATAGAGGGAGGGTGTAAAGTTCGCCCACCGATTTTGCTGGTGCAACCAGTTCACCACGCGTCGGATTTCCCATTGATTTTTTTTTTTTTTTTGGTTGCGGCAGCTGAAAGGAGACAAAACCGCAGCATTCCATGTTTACCGTCCATCGTTGCCTCCTAAATCCTGACCTTCCTCTTGGACTTTTCAACGCCACAACGACATTAATAAATGTCAAGCTTCGGAGGCCGATAATTTTTATTAAATGTAACGACATTAGGCGCCGGTTTATTAAGAGGGCAGTGGTTTACCGAATATTAACAAAGCTTAAGACTAATGTCAAGTTTGTTTCTTGAAAAAAAGAATGGTTTGGAAAATATTTTCATCGTTCACGAAAATATTTAGACACAAATTATTGTTGAAAGTGAAAATATTATTTATTAACTAATTATTTTAAATGATATGAGAGATAATTTTTAATTTAAAATTATTGATTTTTTGCTTGAGCCGTGTAAAATTCAGTTTATGTGTGTCGTGATTAACGTAAGAGATGTCGTGAATTTGGAGGGTAACGGCGATGTTCCACCCATAGATTAGTATGTACAAAGCGTCCGTCGGTTTGCTGGCTGGAAAGGGGGCTTTTCGTGCTTGAAAAATGAGAAAGAATGCTTATCTATTATGGGCAGATCAGGCCTGTTTACCTGCGAATTACGACGTGGGTTTTGGTTGAAAAAGTAAGCCGCGTGATTATCGTCCGTTCGTTTTTAAATAGAGAAAATCCCCGATGGAACACCTCGCATTAATGCATCCTGAGGAATTTTCATTTAATTTTTTTTTTGAAAGTGGACAAAATGAGAGCTCAAAAGACTTCGCGACAGTGGGCTCTTCCTTACCCATTTGTCTTCATGGGCTTGTACATTTGTAACTAGCATTTTGTCTTTTGGGCTCGAACCCATGATCCTAAATGCTTTAGGAATCGATGAGAATTGAATGGCGAGACCTTCCCGGAAAACGGAAAAAACTGGCATTCTGATTTCGGAACTTCCGACCATGCGTTTCATTCTGCTGTTCTAGCAGGAACAAGGCGGTAATTCTCGAGGGAACAACGGGAGTCACCATCGATCAGAAGCGTTGCCACTGATCGTTGCAACGTATTCAATTTCCTCAACCTCCAAACATCCCCATCACTCCCATTACAGAATCAAAAATGGCGTAGGAACTATCCGAGTAAACTCTTGGACCTCTCTCAACCTGATGTTGAGTCACAAGACCTCTCTAATCCGATCTGTTAAGTGTTGAAAGGATATCATGTTACAAAATACTGTTTCCATCAAGAGTAGAATTACAAAATCTGGTATACGTTTTGTCGGCAAGCTATTACGCTTTCTCATATAATTCATAGGTAAGTCCCCGCCAATGTTGAATCTTTCATCAAGTGTTTTACAAGAAGATTTCAATTCTAATATCAGCCATATGAAATGTATTCTATATCACACATGTGGTTGCGAGGGACTTTTTTGATAAAATTACGAAAAAAAGTCTTTAAATTATTATACGGATGTCAATTCGATTATAAATATTTCAAATTAACTGATTTAATCTTAAACTTTTTGACGATTTGTCAATATAATCTTCACAACCAATTTTGTTCGAAAATAGCTAACATGGACATTGGATGTCCTACATGGCACGATTGATATTGACACAAGTAATGTTTAAATTTTTTAAATAATTTTTTTGAAGTATTTTCCTTTTTCTTTCTTTCATCCCTTTTTAACTAAAAGTATATGACCCTTGCTGTTAGTAGGCGAGGGAATTGCGGCCCTTGTTGGCCCTAAACGAGGGATTGCAGGCCCTCCCCAATCCTAGGCGAGGGCATCTTGGCCCTCACTTGTGGCCATGGCTGAGGTTGTGGACTAGTGGAAGGAAATTAAAAATAGAAAAAAATCAAAAAAAATGTAAAAAATTACAAAAGAGATTTACATTAATGTTAGTCATGCCACATGAACATTCGGTGTCCATGACAACACTTTCAGGCCAAAAATATCAAAAGAACTATATTGGCAAGATGTTAAAAGGTTAACGACTAAAATAACTAAATTGAAAGGTTTATAACCGAGTTAGGATTCGTACAATAATTGTAAAGTTTCTTGGATAATTTTGTCTGACTTTTTTTACTTGCGAAAGAAGATCAAGGTAACTTATTCCTAAGCTGGGGTCCCTTCATAGACGACTTTATCCGAAGTTTAGGGTTTAGTTTCTCCGCTTGGGTGGGTGAGAAAAACAACTGGCGGGGTTCTCTTCCCTTCCCTTCTATTCTTCCTCGGACAGGGATGTAACGCCTAGCTGGAGATACTTTCGACACACGGTACTTTCGACACACGGTTAATACAATCGTCATCCAAAGACAGGGACTTTCGATGAGATGATTAAGTCCTGCTTCACGCTCGGCCACCCGCATCGGGAACGCAAACGGGATGAAAGAAAGAACGGGGGCCAAAATAAATATTCATCCCTCCTATATCCGTTTAATAATTTTGATGTCGGTCCAACTTTATGCGGCACAACATGTGCCATAAGTACATTTCCGGAACATCATACGTCTATTTTCATTCCTCTTTTGTTTTTCCTTTCATGCTTTCCCGGTGTGCATTTTGCAATTGTGCTTTTCAACGGTGAGTTAAAGTCAATATACATGATTTGCACAAGTCAGATCTAGACCCACAATCATGCATCATTATTCATAAGGACTCAACTAATTTGCTAGGAATCCAGCTTAGGAGCATGAAATAGATGGAAGTATCAAGAAGATCTCTCTCTCTCTCTCTCTCTCTCTCTGTGCTTCTTTCCCTCCTAAAAATAGGTCCTCGTTCTAAGTAGAGCCGTCCTAGGAAACCCTTAATTACGTGTGTTAATATCAGATGAGGACAAGCACATGAGGACAAGCTCCTAAATTCCTAAATCCACCTAATTATGTAGTTTCCCGACAGAGACATCGGGCCAGTGAAACGGATCAC
This sequence comes from Eucalyptus decipiens, assembly GCA_014182575.1. Taxonomy (NCBI): domain Eukaryota; kingdom Viridiplantae; phylum Streptophyta; class Magnoliopsida; order Myrtales; family Myrtaceae; genus Eucalyptus; species Eucalyptus decipiens. The sequence continues at coordinate 3,120,988 of CM024613.1, read as the reverse complement.
TGGAAATTAGGTTGTCTGGTTAGTTAAGGATTTTTGCAAACAGTAGTCAATCGGCTTATGCTCGTTGCGTGCGATGTTGGACCTAATGTGATCTGTCTTGCAGAGACTTTTGAGCAGATGCGACCACTTATGCTATAACATATCATTAACTCTACAGAAAAACACCTAAACCCTTTGTTTTTGTTAATATAAATGATTAGATGTTACGTATGAGAGATAGAGAGAGAGAAAGAAGGATTTCAAGAAATTCAACGTGTCGGTAACAGCGTGATGACCATGGCTGGGACATTAGTCAAATGAAAAAGTGTCACCCATCAATATTACTTCTCCAAAGAAGGAAACATTATTCGTTCACATTTTATACTTACAGAAATGATCTTACAGGGAAAAGAACAAAAGCTGCAGGTGTGTATGTGTGTGTCTATATTTGATACAACAGCATATGAACAGAAAGTTTACATGGTTCCACGCATGGCTTCTTCCTTCTTTTCACTTTCCACATCATTCAAAACATCACCACAATATAAGTTTCGCTAGCTATTAAGAATTATCAACACGTGAATAGTGAACAGGAATAGACCACAGAGCAAACCCAGAAAAGATGATGAATTTTGCTTTGCCAGTTCTCCATGCGATGCTCGTAAATCCGTATGGAGATGGGCTCGACTTTGATTTTGCACAGTTCCAGTGAGGGACGAACATGATCTTCGGCTGTACAAACGAGAAAAATACATCCTATTTAAATATTGAGAAAAAACTGACCAAAAGAGAGCTAAGTAAAAAAAAAAATGAGGAAATATACATAATGTCAACAGGTCACATATCTTGGAAGAATAGATATTTTCTAGAACTTGCTCTTTCTAGTTCTCAATGATTAATTGTCCACTATGGGGTTTGATGGAGTCGCGCATAAGTTAGATAAGAAGATGATGTAATTCCTCTTTTTTTTAGTCGTGATGTAGCTAATTCGATGTTGAAATGAGGAGTTGAAAAATCAAACGAAAGCGTACCTATTGCAGGATCTCTCTCAAGAACGAGGCGCTTGTGTCTTCTTCAAGCAACTTCTCCCAGTCCTCGACAAATGTGAGGGCTTGAGATTGTGTAGGCCAATTGCTACAAATTGGAAGGCTCTCGCTTTCAAATTGTTTCTTTACTGTAGAACCCTCAGGAGAGGCTGAGACCAATTGAGGAAGTGGATTTTCTGGTTGAATCATGCATGCATCGCCGCACAACCCACCATTATCATCTCCCCTAATAACTCCAAACCCACCTCCATAACTTGGCCATGGTGATGAATGGTTCACTGCTTGGTGCTGCATGGGTGGAGCAAACCCTAGAACACCCAGATGGTGATTATCGTAATTTGGAATTCCCAGCAGACTATTATTGGTGCTGCCATGGTCCATGATTGGAGGTGGGTTGCTTGTGCCTATGATTTGCACTAGCAAGCTCTGAAGTTGTAGCTTGGCTAGCTCAGCGGCATTTGCGATGGCGTTCTCCAGAGAGCTCAGCGGTGGGCTGCCCAAGTGCGGTCCCCCACCAGTGCCTAGCAACTGCGAAAGGTTCATGGCTTGGTTGAGATGATCAGTTCTTGGCTTGTGGGTGTTCGGGTCGATGCCCATCCGGAGTAGCTTCTTCTTCATCCGGGTGTTCCAATGGTTCTTGATTTCGTTGTCTGTCCTCCCCTGGAGATGGGTCGCAATCTTCGACCACCTGTGATGCAAAAAAAGTGAAGAAAAGAAAGAAGGCAAATGATTAATGGTTTGATCCTTTAGCAAGCTCAAGCAATTATGGTCCTTAGGAATTTCACAAGATGCACTCAAGATGCGATGTGTATGTATGCCCACCCTATTAATTTCACTTTTGCCAATCCTAGAGTGTAAATACGTACTATCGATATTCAAACATATATTGACTCAATTAATTTTAACGATAACACTAGTAGATTGACAATTCATCCTTTGTTTTTTCTCGTGCCAAGGTTTAATCTTTACTCTGGTCATCATCAATGGGCAAAAATCCATGTTAATGTGGTAACGACTGATTGAGTTAACAAGAGTATCTAAAATGAATGAATTATCCATGGATCTATTCTTGCCGTTTCGAAACTCCACAGTGACAGAATGCAAGCGTCCAAAAAGCTACAGTATCTGAATTCTGGCATGACATGCTTTTGCTCGAGCCCGTAAAATTCAAAAAAGTTGCTAGGATTGTTAGTTGTTTGATCAACCAAAGCAGACAAGAAATTGGGTCAAAGAAAGGAAAGAGCTAGGCTACTCACTTGTTCCCGTAAAGAGAGTGGAAGTTGATGATCATGGCCTCTTCTTCATCAGAGAAGTTGCCTCTCTTGATGTCCGGCCTCAGGTAATTGATCCACCTCAACCTGCAACTCTTGCCGCACCTGTTGAGGCCTGCTTTCTTGGGGAGGTCACTCCATCTCCCGTGCCCTTCCTTCTCTATGTACTCGCTCAGCTTTGCGTCTTCCTCGGCGCTCCACGGCCCTTTCTTCAACCCCTCCGCCTCGTGGTCACCGGAGCAACATGGAGATCGAACCATTTTTGCGCTTGGAGGGGGGCTCAATGAAGGGAAGCGAACCAAAGACGAGAGCACCACTGCGAGGGATTTTTTTTTTTTTTTATGGATAGAGAGTATATATGATTTGGAAACTTCTGAGGTACGGCCATCGGCTTTTATAATTGCATGGCCGACGTTAGTGGAGACAGCTCGAGGTCGTCATGATATAAGTCATGTGGATTTTTATATAGTTTTCACTTACCGTAAAAGAATTTCAGTTTGAACTCTCCCGAAGAAGGGAGGCATCGAGTGAGGAGAAATGAATGATAGGTTCTGTGTGAATTTTAGGGTGTCCTTGCCAAGAAACATCGCAATCTCATCGTGAAGCATTGTAACCCTCAAGCACTTTCTTTTATTAAAATTTTTCAAATTACAAATCAAGGTCTATCTCCGATCACATAGTGATGAGAGACCACTCATGATAATCGGCAAGATACATAAATTTCATTATTCTCATTAACTTCTTTTGATCTTAACTCAGTGTTTACATATAAGATGGTTGACTTATCCTTACAATATAGTATTTGCCTCATTTTTGCGTGCATTTGTATTGCGGATTAAAGTAAATGTCAATATAATGCTGCTTTTCATTAAACAAAAAAGCCCTAATAGAATAATGATGTTGAGTGAACAGATTGTCGTGCCAAAGGGGGTTTATGATGTCATTTGGCTTTTAGGTCCAACAACTGTGGATGACACATAAACTTCAAGGATTAGTTAGAAAATGCTGCTCATATACGGAATCTCAATCTTGAAATAACGAGGTGATATTTCTAGATTGTCTCTTCTAAGATTTCGAGGTCGAAGTATCGCTGTTCTCTCGATGAGTGGACTTCATATTTTTTCCATTTCAAGTAGAGTCAAATGGTACAAGAGATGAAGAGTTCAAGTAGTTTGTGTACAAGCACAAAGATAGATCATTTTGTATTGTCTTCAACGTTTCGCATTAGTTGTTATAACTCCTCAGGCTCGAACTTATGGAAAGGTTTCAGAGTAATTTCCCATGATCGGATCATAAGAGAAGTAGTTTCTCGCAAATTCTTCAATCACCATCTAAATGGTCTTCTTCCGATAGAATGGAGAATGCAAACTTACCATTGCAAACTTAGCTTATAATATGCATATGCACACGAGAACAACACGAAAATTGAAATATGAAACCTCAGAAATTTCTTTATCAAAATGTACAAAGCAATCCTTTCTCACTAAAATCTCCATAATTTAATTATTTTTTGTAGGGTAGGTCTCCACACTCTTTCCAAAGTCGACCTATTCAATTCCAATTCCAAAAATCGAGAATGGACCCCAATAGAGTAGATTTGGGGTTCTTGGTTCGAAATCTACTAATCTTGAAACTAATCACCCTTACCTTTTGATACATCATTTTAGATCCATCCTTACATTCTTGGGCAGCTTAAGTGTTTTCCTATGAAGATTAATTTCTCAATATCAACCAATATGAACCCATCACATATAATTAGACTTGGAAATTATGCTGATAATCCATTTCCCAACTCCAATAATTGTTCGATCATTTCAACATTGTTCAAGTCATCACAATATAATTAGACTTGGAAATTATGCTGATAATCCATTTCCCAACTCCAATAATTGTTCGATCATTTCAACATTGCTCAAGTCATCCTTTCACATGTAATGAAGAAGTAGCGAGGTCCATACGCTACAAGGTACAATCAAGCTCCTATCACAGCCAATTTTCCCACATGTGAAAATGAGAGAATTAGGACTTCATTTTATTTTTTTCCTACTTTAAAGACGAAAGCAGAAGCCAATTTTTATTCTCACAAGATTATAAATGTAGATGCTCCGACATCATCGTCGAGGAGAGATCAGCCGCCAAGACTGGATCTCAAGCTTGGAATTCCACACCAGAGGTTTCAACTGCTCTTTTTGAAGGGACGAGTCGATTGAACCCTATTATGTCTGAGGCTGGCGCTTCGGATTCGTACACCGCAGACGCAACAAAACACGATCTATCATGGCCGACTGACCTTGCGTAAAGCAAAGCAGTACTGCTTTCCTTAAAAGAAAATGGAACACCCCCTTTGTCTGTCCTTGTTATCGTTAACCTAATCGCATCGTTTCCTGAATTCGGGATCTGCACGAGGTTGACTGCGATCTCCACATGTATCTCTCAGCCACCACCAACTGATCTTGATTTTCTTCCTTCTTCTTTTTTTAGGAAAAAAACTAATTCACATGAGTCAGCTTGTCCTTTTGGTTTGCTAGAAAATTGCGAATAAGGAAACCCAAGAACTCGAAGCCCTGATTAAAACACGACGATACGAGTCAACTTGAATCATGATGGATCCGTTTGAAAGTAATACTGGGCAAAGAAGGGGGCTGGAGGTAGATTTAGCCTTGATTATCGAAGTCCTCGAAATGACCTCAGCTGCCGTTACCAATCTAGCTGGTCAATTCACGCTATCGTGTAGTTTTTCCAAACCTGTTTTACCAAACCCTAGCTAAACCCCTGTAAATATGCAAAGCAGGCTCGATTTATCAGGACAGAAAGCTTAGGTTATTCCAGGGGTTCCACGTGGTTATTACTTGAGCTACCTTCGAATTATCACGAAGGTCAAACAAAATTACCATCTGGCGATGCTCGGCACAAGATTGGAGACGGACCCTAAACCTAAACCAGGCCAACTTAGTCAAACAGCCTCGAGATGCAGTGTATAATGCCTACACAAGTTCCCCCCACGGAAAAAAAGTCTTCGAAACTAGCACCCTAAAGATAGGACTGACCTTGATAACTCAATGCTCAAGCGTCACGTAGATGAAGTTGATAAAATCTTTGTGACTCATTCATCTATTATGATTATCGTTATTATGCTATTATTTTTATATAATCTAGGCTAATGACGCCCATTGATCGGAAAAGTCTCAAAAGCTATGTGTACATTGACTTGTATAAACTTCAATGATAGTTAGTACTCTAAACCTCGATTAGTTATACAGCCAATCCTTATTATGTTGACCCAAATGAACCATGTAGTCTTTAGGTGGATACTTTCCGCGATTTACCGAACCTCACCAATATTTAAAACACGTGTATATCTTGTATATGTCTTTTCATGTCAATTTGGGACTATATTAAGGACCGTCATTGCTTGTATTTGTTCGTTCTAGGGAATTATAGAAATCATTCGGGATTTTTTGCGCTCACTTTCGTGACCTTGTATCAATTTGGGGTAAGATGTTGATTTGTCCCGTTGGCTAGCAAGTTATTTAACATTTATTACAGTTACTTGTTTCGATATACCCTCTATGGTCATGTTGTTAGTCAGTTCGTGTCGGCTCCACGCATTGCTCACTGTGCTGTAGTTTCGTGTATTCTTCACTACATTTTTGGACAGGAAAATTGTCCAAAAAGTCATAAACCTATTGCACTTTTGCCAATTTAGTCCTAAACCTTTTATAATTGCGCCAATTCAGTCCATTTGGCCGGCCGGAGCGCGTGGACGCCGGCCGGAGACAGATTGGCCGGCGAACAATTTTTTAATATTTTTTTCGAATTTTTTTAATTTTTTTCGAATTTTTTTTCTTTTTTTTTTCTACTTTCTTCTTCCTCTCGGCGGCGCGCCGCGCCGGCCGGCCAAAGGCGAGGGCCGGTGAGGCTGACCTCACCGGCCACTGGCGAGGCTCGCCCGCCATTGGCGGAGGCGAGGCTTGGCCGGGCAACGACGGCCTCGCCTCGGTGGGCGACGGCGAGGCCGCCGTCGCCGCATCCGGCGAGGCTCGACCTCGCCTCGCCTCGGCTACGCGATGGTGGCCTTGCCTCGCCTCGGCTAGGCGATGGCGGCCTCGCCGTCGCCGGGCGAGGCCGCCGTCGCCCGATCCGGCGAGGCTCGACCTCGCCACGGGCCGGGCGAGGCCGAGCCTCGCCTCGACTAGGCGACGGCGGCCTCGCCCAGCGACGGCGAGGCTCGCCTTCGCCAGTGGTCGGCAGGGGAGAGCCTCGCCGGTGGCCGGTGAGGCTGACCTCGCCGGCCCTCGCCTCTGGCCGGCCAGAGGAAGAAGAAAGTGGGAAAAAAAGAAAAAAATATTTAAAAAATATTAAAAAATTGTTCGCCGGCCAGCTGTCTCCGGCCGGCGTCCACGTCAGCTCCGGCCGGCCAAATGGACTGAATTGGCACAATTGTAAAAGATTTATGACTCAATTGACAAGAAAAAAAAGGTTTAGGACTGAATTGGCAAAAGTGCAATAGGTTTAGGACTTTTTGGACAATTCTCCCTTTTGACCAACTCCTCTCTCATGTTGACTTAACTTCTTGGATGCTGATTACGCTGGAGATTCTGTAATCGTCTCTCAAGCAAATTTTAACCGGGGATGCACATGTTTGTGCATAACTTAATGATTCTTTGCACGAAGGAGACACATGTATTCGCCATCCAATCTTCACCTGCTCGCATCGGGGAGCACGTAGGTGCTGACCCGGAAACAGCTCGGGGTTGACAATTTGAAAGCGCACGGACTCTAAAACCCTTCTTTGACTTGCTCTCTCAGGACTCAACCTTAATTAACGTTTCTTGTCCGGCGTTTCTTGTCCGCACAAGGTTATGACGTTGAGGAAGGTTTAAATAGTGATCAGTGAAGATTTTGCGAAAATCTTAGGACGGCAAGATTTTCTGGGAGGGGGAGGGGGCTGTTTTTTCAAACCCTCTTACCTCATTGTCTTAATCGACAAGCTTATAAATAAAGCGATGACTGTTGAGTAAACAAAACGATTAAAATCTGATTAGCCACCTGCGAGGAGTTTACTTATCCAACTTGGTTTCTTTAATTCATTGACTTTGGACTGCTCCGTTTGACAAATGGAAATATGAGTCGCTCGATTTTTTGTTTTTTTTTTCCTTGCTTAGAACTAATTTTGTCTCTTTGCATCTTCAGCCACAGACGGGGAAATACGATAATAAGCCAAGGTTTATGTTCGCGTTAACCTTCCAAGAAGCTTCCTATGACTTTACAAGATTTCGCGGTAGCGTGGTTGGTGTAACAAATCGCAAAAGTCACAGCGATTCTTATCGTTATTAACGGTACGAGTCCTAGTTTGGAGTCATGTCAGAAACTCTTCCTAACTGGATCATCCGTGATGAAACATCTTGCCGTTAACCTTAGACAGTACTTTCCATGCTCATTTTCGCTTCAGGGTTTCAACGTTTTGCTTCAGGTACCCTCGAATTTTTTAAAGAAAGACTATCTCATGATCGTCATGGAAACGCATAAACCATAATTGGAAGATTTTAAGGTGTTTAGCTAGTTTGTTCTAATAGATCTAGCTTTTTGTTCAACATGGAAGTATCATGTATAATTCATATCAATGGTTTCGTCAAGCTTCAGCAGCAAAAAACAGGGTGAGCAAAACCTGCTAAATGCTCAACAAACAGCAGCTAATGTTTGTCCAATCTAGAAGTCCCCAATTACAGCATAAACAGCTTATGTTTGTCCAAAGACACTTTTCACCTCAGGTCAAACAACTGGAAAGTCTTTCCTAGATCAACTTCTTGATCTGTGAAAGGATTGAATCAAAATTTACCCAGCGTAGACAACAAAGCACTCCATATACAATAGATGAATGCATTCTGCGCAAGCTTATACAGCAAGAGAGGAAAAGCATAGCCCTTAAAGGATAGACAAGCCCATGCTACCTCTGTTAGCAACCATGCCGGAAACAAAGAGAGAGAGAAGCCATGTAACCTTGTCTTTCTTCTCCTTTGCCTCACTAAACATCAACTGAGGTTACGGCGATTAAACATAAGCCGAACCAAAGTAAGAAGTTCCCTTTTCTATACATAGACCGACGCCTCGGCATTCTGATTATTATCATCACTCAGAAATAATCGATCCAAACTTCGCATAAACACATAATTGGTAAGACAAGAATCGACAAAATTAAGGACATATAAGTACAGGATCAAAAAGTCCCCTTCACAAATCATGCTGTCAATACGTTTGTGTCTGTCGATAATCATTGATAACGCTGTTTTCATTGTTGCTGTTGCTGGAGGTTAATCAACTTGTAGTACGGTCCGTCCCTGTTCTCTATGAGGGCAGAATGAGTCCCTTGCTCTATGATCTTCCCGTTTTGTATGACAGAGATCTGGTCGGCATTCTTGATGGTTGATAGCCTATGCGCGACCATGATCGTTGTCCGGTTCCTCATCAGCCTATCTAGAGCCTGCTGCACGATACGCTCGGACTCCACGTCCAGAGCGCTAGTTGCTTCATCCAGAAGCAAGATCTCCGGGTTCTTCAGGATGGCCCGAGCGATGGCCACTCTTTGCTTCTGTCCACCCGAGAGTTGCACTCCACGGTCGCCAACTTTGGTCGAATAGCCCTCAGGAAGGGAACTGATGAAGCTGTGAGCATTAGCAAGCTTAGCTGCTTCGAAGACTTCTCCCTCAGATGCTCCTTCTTTGCCATAGATGATGTTGTCGTAGATAGATGTGGCAAAGAGAGCTGGCTCTTGTTGGACAAGGCCAATGTGTTTCCGGAGGGATTTAAGTTTGAGTTTCTTGATGTCCTTGCCTGCGAAACATTGATTTTTGGACCTAATTAAGACAGTGCGCAATGCAGTTTCCTTTTCTCATTCAAGTTGAGAAAAGAAAAAGGGCTTCGAAGTAATCAGGAAATTTCCTTTATAGCAGATAATGCAACAATGTGATGCTTTTGTAGATAGTAAGCGAATCAAAGTGGTCGATTTTGCTATCAGACTTACCATCAATCATCACCTCCCCAGCCATTGGATCATAAAACCGGAGTATAAGAGCGAGCACGGAGCTTTTACCAGACCCACTTTGCCCCACTAAAGCCATGTTCTTGCCCGATCGCACTTTCAGATCAAAATTCCTGAAAATGATCACGTCGGGCCTCGAGGGATAGCTAAAATGGACTCCCCTGAGCTCAACCATGCCCTCTACCGTGGTTAGCTCTTCCCCAACATCCCCCATCACCTCGGTCTTGCGGTCAAGGACTTCAAATACTGAGGCAACCATTTGATTCCCCTTGAGCAGGTCTGGGGCCATAGCTAAGGTCTCTCCCATAGCTAGAGCGGTTACGATCAACACCATGAATGATTTCATGACCGATTTGAAGCTGGCGAGTCCCTGCCCCATCAAAACAGAGCCATACCTGCATTTCAAAAAATGATTCAGTACCAATGTTTGCCTGGAATTTCGTCACAAAATGCATCAAGTACCAATTCATCGATTTGAAGTTCTTGAAGCATGCAAATATGCATATTGTTACGTTTTTTCATGACCCCTTTTACAAGTTCCGGCAAAATCGAGAATGTGAAGCTAAGTTGCGTACCACAAGGCAAGACCGTATGATGAGAAAATGAAGAACTGGGAAATGCCGTAGAAGATGCCTGCAATCTGACCACGAGAGAATGAACGCTTGGAAGGCTCAACAAGCTCGCTTGCATAGAGATCGATCACCTTCTCTTCTGAGCAAAACGCAGCTATCGTGCGGATGTTACTCACGGCCTCACCAGCCAACATGTTGGCTCGTAGATATGCTTTGCTCAAGTTTCCACCGTAGCCTCGCATGAACATTTTCTGAAGGCGGATTAATCAAAACATTAGCAAGATTGTTTACCCTATGTTAAACTACTCATTACAGAAGGGAAAAGTTACCTCGCTGATGTGCCCGCTTATGATTAACGGATAGGTGGCTATGACAATGAGCGTTATCCTCCAGTTTAGGATGAAAGCAATGACGAAAGAACCAAGGACCAAGCCCAGATTTTGCAAGAGGATCGTTGCACGATCTACAACCACGGTCCGCAACAAAGTTGCATCTGTCTCTAGCCGTGATGAAAGCATAGCACTTGTATTGTTCACATCATCGAACCAACCGATCTCATTCTTCAAAATGGCTGCAACAAAACTTTGCCAGAAACTTTAGCCTAAAATTTGCTACAGATAGGAAAGTAACCAGCACTCTGTTTATAGCGTTTCATTCAACCGCAAAACGAGTGTTAGCATTTCATTTCATTTATGTAGACGACAGATCTTTTAACATCGCAAGCAATCAAATTATTGAAATTCTCAATAACACGACTGATTATCCTCCATTACCAGAAGATCAGTTGTGTAGACATGGGTAAAATAGGCATTAAGAATAGTTTTGGTAGAATTACCTGCAAACATCCTTTCCCTGACTCGAAGAGTGAGCCGCTCTCCCATAATGCCAAAGGAACAATGCTCGATCGCATGAACAATGACGGTCACTACTGCGGCTCCACAAAACAGCAGAGAAATCTTCTTAACCTCGTGCTTCGTCGTCTCCCAACCCATGTAATAGGACACAAGAGCTTGGGAGACCCCGAGAGCGAAAAGAGGCATCTGGGCTCCAGCGATAAGAGCACAAATGGTGCCGAACATCCCGTAAATCCAATCGGGACCGATCATGGAGTACAATCTTCTGATGGAAACATGCGTCGGCTTTAGACCGTCGTCTGTATCATCACCAGCGTGACCAAGAGACTCTTTGTCTGAGTGAAAACTTGTGCCAAAGCTGGCCGTTGTCCGGGATAGTTCTCTTGAAAACTTGATGCTGAAATAAAGATTAATCAACTGACGAGTCTGACTTCATAACAAGAACTCTTCTGATAATATTTGTATACTGCTAGAAATGAATCATCACTTGAAAATGCGGATCGGTCAAAATAGTACCTGAGTGGTCGTCCCATTGTAGGACCTTGTGAAGGGTGCCGCTGCAAGTGAGCGGTCTCCTGGAGTTGAACCAGTGACGCATATGCGCTGTTTGGGTTTGAGATTAGTTCATCATGGTTCCCTGTTTCCACTATCTTTCCGTCCTGGACAACCGAGATCACATCTGCATTTCTTATGGTAGAAAGCCGATGCGCGATCACAACTGTGGTCCTCCCCACCATCGCACGATTGAGCGCCTCCTGCACGCTCTTCTCGGATTCGGCATCGAGCGCACTCGTGGCTTCATCCAGCAGAAGAATGGACGGATTCTTAACTATTGCCCGTGCAATAGCTATCCTCTGCTTCTGGCCGCCCGATAGTTGTATTCCTCTCTCGCCGACCTGTGATGTCAGACCCTACTCAGTCCAATTTTATCCAAAGCAAGCGTTAAACTTGGAAATAACTTGTGTGAATTGCAAACTTTTCAATTCTCAGCGAATAACTCAACATAAAACATTCATTTTATATTAGAAGACCATCACATTATCTACGGACTGTGCTTGCCTCAGCTTCTCTATATATACTAGAAATACCTGAGTTTCGAATCTCTCAGGCAGGTTGTTAATAAAAGAGAGAGCCTCTGACATTTTTGCGGCACGAGTGATCTCATCGAGGGTGGCCTTGTCCTTGCCGTAGAGTATGTTCTCTCTAATGCTTGTGGCAAACAAGGCAGGCTCCTGATTGACCAGCCCAATTTGCTGCCTCAGCCACTTGAGGTCGATGTCTTTGATGTTGTATCCATCCAACAGGATCTCCCCGGCGAGTGGCTCATAGAAGCGCTCGATCAAAGAGATGACTGTGCTTTTCCCCGATCCACTTCCACCCACGATAGCCATAATCTTACCTGGAGCAAAATTGAGGCAGAGCTTATTGAAGATGACCACGTCGGGACGAGACGGGTAGCTAAACATCACGTCCTTGAATTGTATGTGTCCTTCCACATTGCTTAGTTTTTGGCCAGTTTTTGAGCTGGTTTTCATTGTGCTCCTCTCAATCATCTCAAAAATGGGATACGCAGCTGCTTTTGCACGGACAAATGCAGAAATATCTGGTGCCGCCTGGCCTAGTGACCTGGCAAGACACAGCATAAATGTAGGTTGCTTTTCGTCAATTTTGCAATGCCAGGATAAAGACCAACATTTGCTGATTAATCCCAGGCATCAGAACTTCGGAAGAAGACTTACAGTCCGGCTATGACGACATTGAGCATGGTTGTGAAGGAATCCCCACCATTGGCGATACCCTTATGAACGACAATGCTTGTAAACCAAACGAGAAGTGCCCACGAAAGGAAAAGCACGCAATGCATCGAGCCTAGTCCCAAGCCCTTCGCTAATCCTGCCTTCCTCCCGTACTTGTAAGTATTGATAAGAGCACTCCTGTATGATCTCACTGCCCTCTCTTCTCCGGCAAATGCATGGACTGTTCTGGCATTCCCAATAACCTGTTAATTTAAGCTGCTCCTGAGTTTCAAATGACTACAGCACAGTTGTAAAAGAAGTACATGACCCTTCATAAAAAAAAAAAATAAAAATGTCAATTTTAGGTGGATCACACTGACCTCCTCTGCTATTTCTCCAGCTTTTACATAGGATTTCCGTGCTCGGGCAATAAGACCCGTGGCAACATATGCATACAAGCCGCCTGCAATGGCAATCAGGGGTACGATAGACAGCGTCACAAGAGTGATTTGCCATACCCTGACGAACCCAATAATGAAGCCTCCCAGAAACCGGCTTATGTAGTGTATGAAGTTCCCCACCTGCATCCTCCACAAGGCACAATGAATAACACAAACACATCGTACCCATTGCAACAGTAATCAATATTTACTCTGGAAATTCCTGAGGAATTAATTGCTGTATGCCAAGATAAGAACTCATCCTGATTACTGAGACTTTGACAAGTGCAATAGATCAGCTTGCTTGTGACCTAAAACCCATTACTGGAAAAGTAATTCCTCCTAAGACTTCAACTATCCGCAAGCAGCAGAGTTCTGGCAAATCTTGTTAGTGTTCAAAATATGCAACTAAATCCCATTTTCATGGACATGAATTTTTAACACCTCTATCTCACAAGAAAGCGGCATATCGTCAAGTACATGGTTGGGTCCGTGATGGACCTCTAGTTTCTCTATATCCAAATTCTTGTGTCTCGTACCTTATCGTTTTCATTTCTTTCATGTTAACAGCAGAAAACACGAGTTGGGCATTCAATATTGTACTGTTTCCAGCTGGCAAAGGTGCAAGTTAAAACCCTAGAAGCTAGAAGACGCAATTTCTCACCCAACCCCAACCGAAACATAAATGCTCCCAGGCAACGCATTTATACCACCCGGTAAAGAACCCGTAAAGGAAGCAGACGCAGGAAACAAAAGTGTCAGACCAGCTCTTCCTGAATTATTTATTCCAACAGTAATTACAGTGGTTAACCGGTGTTGGCGTCCCTGCATGCACATCCGCGCGGTGTATTTAGTATTTACTGCCCCTCTTGACCCACAAAGTTTGCAGTTTTAGGGTATACGCTTTGCCAAATAATTCTGATTTTACCAAATCTAAGTAACCATCAAAACATTCAGATCTCTGTCGCTAATGCAACTTCTGTGGGAAAATGTTCGAGAATGCCCCCAAGTCAACTTGTATTCTTTAGGAATGCGAACGTTTCTATTCAAAGTTTTTTTTCTTTCTTGGTAAACAAGACCAAATCATATGTGACAAAAGATGTTTCGTTCACTAAATATCGGTCGGTGTGGACAGGTTAACTCGACACGTTTTGAATGTTTGGTCTCTTACTTGGTCCGGAAAAGATGGTGATGGTGCTTGATGTTTTTGATTTGGGGTGAGTATGGAGTTGGACTCATCGAATTCAGAATTTTACTGGATTATGCCTGAGAAATGGACCCTTTGGGGAAAAAATATTTAAGATGGTTGAAGTACCTTCTCAGAGAGAGCATCTTGAACAAGAATAATGTCGCTCGTGATTGCAGAAATGACCTCCCCAGTTGAAGCTTCCATGTCGAAAATACTAATGTCTTGACTCAGCATCGACCTCAGATACGCCATTCTCATCTTCGCCGCTTGCCGCTCTCCAGTATGCATCCAGCATGCAACCTCTGCATAAATCACATCAAATTAACACACATAATATGTACGCATAACCCTATGTTTCTTCTTTTTTTCATGAAGTATATGTAGTAAGCCATTGAAGAGATATTGAATCACTTGGCCAATACCTATCCATGATGAAAATAGGATAGCCACACTGAGATATACAAAATCCAACGAGTACTGCGAAAAAACAGAAAGGAGATTCATAGAATAAAGTAATTGGTCAGTGAAGGATGTGAGCAAAAGCTTCTATACAATATATGCAGACTATAAAGAGAAGTAAAGACCAACCCTTTTCTTGATAAAGATTGAGAATTGCACCTCTTCCTAAATTATAGCATTGAAAATCTAAAAATTTCCACTTAAGCACTTGTTAAAAAAAAGGATCTTTGCCTTGCTATGAAAAGACTTGCGGAGAAGCTGTCACTTCAGTGCGAGAAAGCTCCCCACAATTGGTCAATTCATGATCTCAAACTGAACATTCGTGGGTCATGCATACAGACTCTGGTAGTGGTTTTCATACCTTGGCAACTTTATGGGAAGCCTCTTTAGGGAAGAGATAGGCCATCCCGATGACGTTTATCAGCTTGCCGAAGAAGATGAAGAACACGGGGACGGAGACGCCATGGATGCACGCGCCGACCGACCCGACCGCCATGAGGACGCAGTCGTAGAAGTCGGCGAACGAGAAGAGCTTCAGCAGGGACACTCCCTGCGGCTTCTTGCGCTCGGCCTTGTCGTCGCCCGTCCTCTTCTTCTTCTTCACGTCGTCATCGTCGGGGACCTCGCCGCGGCCCGAAGCCGAGCCGTTCTGCCTCATCTCTTAGGCCACTCAAGTGGGCCAAACGAATGAAGAAGAAGAAGAAGAAGAAGAAGAAGAAGGTGGTGGAGAAGAGAGGAGTGAAGTTAGAAGGAAGGAGAAGCGGAGGAGGGAGAATTATAAGAAGAGCGAGATGGTTAGGGAAAGGAGAGTTAGATGAGATCATTTAATGCAAGCTTTAAGTAAAAGCTTTGAGCGGTGCTTGGTTTGAACGCCCTATCTATTTTCCACATCACATGCACGAAGCGATAAGGCACGTATAGTTCGATGTTTGTCCTCGTCAAATATGCATAATAAGTGAAGTGAACCATCGGCGGGTCTGGCCGGTTTACAAGACGCTGGAGCCCTTCTGCCACTCCGGACCGGTCGGGGGTCGTTGGCAAGGAGGGTTTCATACCCCCGACATCGCGGTCCGTAGCCATGTGCTCTAACCCTATGAGCCAAAAAAACTTGTTTACAAAGAGTTTAATGTTTGATTTTGAATTCCTGATTCTATGTGTGTATATTAAGTTAAGAAAAATTGGATTATTTGTATCTTGTGATTATGCATGACAGCTGGAAATGGTCATTGATTGAGTAGGAGCTGCGTCTCTCATGCGAATCGTTGCATATGACGGAAGTTTTGACACGGTTGAAACCGGCTTTTACTGCGGGGTGGTACCACTTTTGCCACTTTCATGCCTCTGCCATTTGCAACCACATTCCTACCCTCCCATCATCATTTTTTCATTTTTCTTATTGTTCTTGTTTTATCTTTTGTCAACTTTCTATAAAAAAAAAAGAAAGGAAAGAAAACAAAATAAATTTTTGTTACTAGCGAATCACTGTTCAATTCACGTTGAAGTCGAATCTAACGTCGGAGCTAAAATTGTACTAAACCCGAAATTAAGATCCATTAATTTCACTCGATTGTACTGTTATGGGTCTTTGAAAAGGAAGGAAAGGAAGACCCTAATTTATTTGGGCTATAAATGCGATGCGGTTGGATAGATTTTGAGAGTTGGCCTCTCAAAAGTCAAGATGTGGGCAGCTATCCATCCACAACTTTTGTCATCTCAACCTCCATAAGAATTTCGATTCACTTGAATACTATGGTGCTATTATAATCATTTAGTTGTCATCGTATGAAATAGGTTGATTCTACTTATAGAAGTATTCCCTCGACCAAAATATTCGGAATAAAGCTATCGGAACACGTCTCCTGATTAAAGAACTTTGAGAGGGGTTGGAAAATATAATTACTTGGGAATAGTCATCCCAAAAACTCTAAATCTATTATATAACATGCAATTCGATCTTAGACCTTTTAATTATGCCAATTTAATTATAAACCTTTTAACGATTTACTAGTCTAGTCTTAAACTTATAATTTGGCCAGAAGGACTACATTGGCAAGTTGTTTAAAGGTTTAATACTAAATCGACAGGATTGAAAATGTCAAAACTAAATTGACAAATTGTCTAAATATTTAGCACTAAATTGGCATTATGATGAATGGCTTATGCGGTTGAAACTGGCTTTTATTGCAATGCCAATGCGGTACGACTTTTGCCACTTTCATGCCTTTGCCATTCATTTGTAACTGCATCCCTGCCCCCCCATTATTATTTTTTCATTTTTCTTATTGTTCTTTTTTTATTTGTCAACTTTTTTTTATGGAAAAAGAAAAAAGAAAAGAAAAGAAAAGAATTTTTGTTATTAGTGAATAATCACCATTCGATTCACATTGAAGTCGAATCTAGTGTCTGAGCTTCGAAGACTAAAATTGTACTTACACTGAAACTAAAATCCACTAAGTTCACTCGTTCGTACTGTTGTCCGTCATAACAAAAAAAAAAAAAAAAAAAAAAGAAGGGAAAAAAAATCCTAATCTATTTGTGCTATAAATGCGATGCGATTTCGGATTAGATTGTGAGAGTTGGCCCCTCAAAAGTCAAGATGTGGGCTGCTTTCCATCCACAACTTTTGTCATCTCAACCTCCAGAAGAATTTCGATTCACTTGAATATTATGGTGCTATTAAAATCATTTAGTCATAGTCTGAAATAGATTGATTATACTTATAGAAGCATTCCCTCGATCGAAATAGTTGGCATAAAGCTATCAGAACACGTCTCCTAATGAAAGTTCTTTGAGAGGGGCAAGAAAATATAATTAATTAGGGATAATTGTCAAAAAAGTCTTAAACTTATTGTATAGCAATCAATCTGATCATAAATTTTTCAATTGTGTCAATTTAGTTCTAAACCTTTCAATTTGTCAATTTAGTCATATACTTTTTAAAGATTTGGTAATTTAGTCATAAATCTATTATTTGGTAATTTGACCGGAATGACTACATTAATAAAATATTTTTGAAAATTTAAAATTGAATTGACACAATTGAAAAGTTTGAGACTAAATTGACAAATCGTTGAAAGGTGTAGGATTAAGTTGACATAACCCAAAGGTTTATAACTAAATTAGAGTATATATAATAAGTTTAGAACCTTTTTAGACAAGTTTCCTTAATTAATTACCTTCCTTACAAGTTTGTTGTATTGAAATGACAACACATGTAACCCGTTCCGAGTTTAATGCAGTAAAATGTGGGTTGAAGGAAAAGGACAAGCATCAACTCGTTTGGTGACATTTCATACGGTGCAAAACCTCACGCCTTCTCTTCTAAAGGAGCAACTGAATGTCTCTCACCATGCATGAGTTTCAAGCTTTTTCAGGACACTGAAATTAAAGGGACCTCTCTCTTTCTTTTCAATGGTTGACTTGCCGTGCTTTCTTTCCAATCCATTGGATTGGGGAAGTCTCTTGCTATTGTCGCTCTTTTGTTTGTATTCGGAAGACAGGACTCGCAAAAGAATTAGGATGTTGCAAGAAGATGCTGCTTACGACAGCGTAAGAAAAAATTCCTCAAAATGTCTCGTCTAGCAATGTGCTTAGCACATCTAATCAGATCGATTACACAGGGCGAAGCTTATATTTCTGTCAAGCAACGTCCTTAGCACATCTAATCAAATCGATTACACAAGGCTAAGCTTATGTTTCTCTCGACATCACTGATGAATTCAACCACAATGATTCCGCACATAAGAATGTATGAAATGCATAGTAAAGATGTATGTGATTTTATATGTTTCCCAAGCACTGTAAATGAAAACCACCATGTATAACTACAATGGGTTTTTGTTAACGATAGCGTAAGGACACCTGTCAAACACCCATTCAAGAAAGATTGTAATTTGTGACATGGTTATGTGAAATTATTAAACACACTTAACAAGACCATAATATACAAAGAGGGGTCATTAATAAAACCTTTTTAGGGGGGAAAAAAAGAGAAACTTGAAGGGAGGCTAATGTTGCAAGGAAGGATTTAATGAGGGCAGTTGAGAGGGGATGGAGTGTGAATGAGGTCATTGAGTTTGTTGGGTGATTTTAAAGCCTTTGAAAGGGACTCAAGAGGGAGTTTTGTGGTGGGTTTTTTTTTTTTTTGGGGGGGGGGGGGGTGATGATTTGATTTAATGCTTGGGTGGGCTAGGCTAAGTCCACCAATGTGAATTTCCCCACCATTGCCCTCCTTTTGCACTTAACAAAGATAAGGCCCGCCCAAAACAGATGATAGTGAAACACATTGTTCTTTAAGTCAAAGTACAAATTCTTGGTCAATCATGCAGAGAATGTCGCCTTCAAATATAGAAAATTGGGTGATAAAGATAAATAGATACTATGAATCAGTACAAATGCCGTTGATTTAGGGAGTTTCACGGCCTTTAAAACGCCGACTTTTCTGTACCATGTGTAATAAGTTGATTTAGGAAGTTTTATGGCTATTAAAACGCCGACTTTTCTGTATCATGTGTAATCACTACTTTGAAGAATCAACGGTGGAAAAGGCAAAAGGAAAAAAGGGAGAAAGTTTGTGAAAAAAAAAAATTAGGAGAAAAATTAGACATTGAAGGATCATGTGAATCCTTGGTTATGCATCATATAGATATGGGACTGAACTCAACTGTATCGTCGCAGCTGGTGCATGAGTGTCTCCCATTCAATCCTCTCCAACCTCAGGAAAAACGAAAAAAGATCAAAAAAGGAAAAAAAAAAAAAAAAAACCATGAAAGGATTTATGTTTTGCATGCACATATGTGATGTCTCCATAATCGTTCACTGAAGACTCCTCTTGACTCTGTTTCCCCGATTCAACTGCCATTGCTAGCAAATTTAATGCGTTTTCAGTTTTCAACCACTCTTCCTGTTGAAAGATTTGGACAGACCAATTTGAGAGAACTTTTGATATTGCTCCTGGTTGGTATTGGTGTTATTTCCTTGAACTCAAATGTCCAGAACTCAATCCCACTTCCAATACTCAAATCTTCAATCATCATCTCTACAACCTAGGAACTACCACAATCTTTTGAGATACAACACCACATCATTATGGTACAACAGCCAGAAAATACCATGCAATAGGGCGCCGAAAAAATAGACTGCAAAAGACTCCGCGAAGGAAGGGGGTAGAGCTCCCTCCCCGTCCCAAATTGAAAATTACAAGAGTGAATACACGATGCCCTCCGACCGATACACATGGGTTCTTGCATATCACATCGATTTTGGATTTTGAAAGGAGGGTTATTTACTCTTTAGTCGCTGAAGCGTTGGCCAAGGAGGTTGGCAAAGAATTTCGGGCGGCTTGCTCGGAGGCGTTGGCCAGCCCTTGAAGCATCCTCAAGATCTCGTTTGTGTCTTCTAGGTAGTACTTGGCCTTGCTTGGTTTCTGGCCCACGGTGCATGGGAACACTTCCGCAACCGGAGAAAGCGCTGGACCATCTCTCGCGCTCATTATTACCCCAAACATGTCTTCGTCGGAGCGGTCATCTCCAATGCAGAGAACAAAGTCTGGAAGCATTCCCCTTTGCCGCATTGTCTCCAATAGACGTTCAGCCACAAGACCCTTGTTGACACCCTGCAAAAGAGTTGACACATAAGTTGATTTTGAAGTGGATTGGAATTTTTTCCCAATTACTATGGAGCGTGTTGATTTGACGGACATGGCCAGAAAATAACATAACTTTGTTGCTTTGGATAAGGTGGAAAATGTTCAGCAATGTAAGAAAAGGCTTTAGTCATATCCTAGAGGTTGCAAACTTCAGCTAAGATCAAAAGCAAATCAACACAGGAACCTCCAAATTTACTGACAGATGAACTATAAACCTGAATATCTTTGAGCAAAGTGAGGATGTTTACTAATGACTAATTCAATCGGGAAATCAAATTTCTGACCCAAAAAAGAGACCTCAAACCAAAATGTGCTAATAAATGTGTCCAACAATATGCCAGTTCATGTGATCCAATCAATCAATCTGACCTACATCTGAAAAGATAGACCATAATTTAATAAAATTTCCACAGGTTCCATGACCTTTCTATACAAATGTTACTGAAAGCTATAAACTTGGCATGATTCAAGCATGAAGATAGTATGGACTACATGCTCAGCACAATGTTTATGATGATCGACTGATCTTGTTCTTTTCATTTCCTTGTGAGAAGAAACTCTCTCAATATGCAAGCACATTTCCATTGACTAAGTGCAACACAAGTTTCAATAGTTTCTGACTGCACAATAGAGACTCGAATTACTTGATTGTGGGGACTGGACCAACTAGGGACATTAAAAATTAAAGTCAACAAAAATAGCTCCAGTGATATTTCAGTAGCTTTTATAGAACTTCATGATTCTGAAAGACAATGCTGCTTGTGAAAAAGGAAAAAACAGGGAAAAACCTGAGGTTTAACTTCCACAATGTGTTGGCCACTCTTGACAGAAACAGGTTCATTTGCAAGAACACTTTCCAGGTGATCTAAAAGTTCCTTTGCCTGGCAAAAACCAAAATCTGGATCTGCGCACTGGTAATTCCACACAATTGAACTCTCTTTGATTTCTATGGTAGAGCCATCAGTTGTTTCCATGTATAATCTCATAACCGGTTCAGCTGTCTGTTTCCAGTCAAAATCTGTCACTGAAACACAATTTCCCAATCTCCTTCTTGGTTTGGCCTGAAAGAGGATAATGATCAGTTTGGCTAGACAAAAATTTTGGCCAAGGTTTTGCTATGACAGATTAAGGCCTAAAAATTTAGCTCTCAGAATTCAAAATCAGGGCGCACATGAAGTCAAACAACAAGAATAGTGGGAAGGAACAAAATGATAGCTGTGAGTATGCTTGAAATGATAAAAAAAAAAAAGACTTGATTAAGCAATGCAGGTTGGGCCAAGGAAATGAGGACCATCTCTCCCAACAAAGAGAAAACATTAAGGATTCAAATAAACACCTTTCACTGGCTCAAATTACATTAATCAATGTCTATTGATTTAAGATTTAAAAAACCAGAAAAAGCTTTCTGTGATGTAGTTAAGTGTGGTGGTGGCCATTTAGTGCACCATTCATTGGATAACCGAATAAGCTAATGTTATTGTCAATGAATTAGCTAAACTCTTCTTCTTCCACCTAACAGTTCGAGATTAATTAATGAAAGAGCCAATAGCACCACCTTTGCTATGCCTTAAACCATAGGAAGACTGAATTTGGACTGGACATTGAGTTGGTGATAGATCATATGACATCCTAAAGTACATCAATATGGCATAAACCCAGCATCTGTTTACCTCTACAATGGTTGTTCAGTGTTTTCAGTGATACGAATCTGAACTCATCCTACATTATGTTAAATTTTCTAATTGCAAAGAATGAAACGGACTCTTGGTTAAAGGAGAAGGCAACTCGCCTAAGAAAATAGCCATGCTCTGCTGCTAACCCAAGTCTATCACATGATGAGAACCATTTACTTAGGATAACTCGCTCCTTTCCACTGACAAGGAAGACAACATTCTTGGGATCTCGGCACAAACTGTTAATGAGTCCAACTGTCTCAGCAGTAGGTATCACACTGATGGAATTGGATCCTGTTGACCCCATAGCTCCATCATAATCCAAAAGAATCGCTCGGCTTTTGGTTCTCTTATAAGCCGAAACAATATGGTCAACTGATAGCTTCTTAAAACTGGGATCCAGAGCAATCACGCGGAACCCTAAGCCGAAACCAATTCCCCAGCATCTCCTCCTTACATGATCCCTACAAGCTCTTTCAAGGTCCTGATAGAAGCTGCGAGCCCAATACGCAACATCATGGGTACTAACATATTTATAGTGTTTCTCATGCCTCAACTGTTTTTCAGCTTCCGAAACCATAAGAGCATAATCCATCGCTTCTGCCACAGCATCAATGTTCCATGGGTTAACTCTGATTGCACCGCTTAAGGACGGGGAGCACCCAATGAACTCAGAGAGTACCAGCATGCTCTTCCTAGGTCCTGATTGGTCTAGACCTAATGTCTCATTCAGTTTTTCATTTCCTTGTCTGCATATGATATATTCATAGGGAATAAGGTTCATCCCATCCCTCACTGCCGTGACTAGACAACACTCTGCAATTACATAGAAAGCAATCCGCTCATAAAACTGCAGCGGACTGTCTATGAGAATTATAGGTTTGTATCCTTGCCTTCCAAATGATTCGTTAATTCTCTTCACTGCAGCGAAAGTTTCAGACCGAACCTCCTGCACATCCTTCCCTCGTCCTCTTGCTGGGTTTGCAATTTGGACCAAGACAACTTTGCCCCTCATTTCGGGATGCTGCAAAAGCAATTGCTCCATAGCCAGGAGTTTCAAGCTGATCCCTTTAAATATGTCCATATCATCTACCCCAAGCATCACTGTCTGACCCCTAAACTGATCTCGTAACTCTGCAACCCTTGATGCAGTCTCAGGAGATCTAACACAGATTGAAGCTGACCTATGTGAATTCCCACAGGAAGGATCTTAATACTCACTGTCCGACCATAATACTCTAAACCTATGTAACCTCGTTTCGATTGATAAGAAAGGCCAAGCATTCTGCTGCAACAAGATAGGAAGTGCCTGGCATAATCAAAAGTATGGAAACCGATAAGATCGGAATTTAAAAGCGCTCTCAGTAGGTCATCCCTCACAGGAAGAGTTCGATATATCTCTGATGATGGAAATGGGCTGTGAAGGAAAAACCCAAGCTTCACACTATTGAATCGTTTCCTCAAGAATGTTGGCAAAACCATCAAATGATAGTCATGAACCCACACAAAATCATCGTCAGGGCTAATCACTTCCATGACTTTATCTGCAAAAATCTTGTTTACAGAGAGATACGCCTGCCAAAGAGACCGATCAAACCGACCACCAAGTTCTGGTGACAATGGAAGCATGTAATGAAACAGAGGCCAGAGTTGCTGTTTACAAAACCCATGATAGAATTTACTGAACAGGTCAGGAGGAATGAAAGCTGGAACACATTTGAAAGTGTCGAGCAAGGTTTGGGCTATATCATCTTGCTCACTCATGTCTATTTCTTCCTTCAGACTACCAACATAGATCACTTCAACGTCTTGCGCAATGCCATCTTTAAGTTGATAAAGAAGTGAGTCCTCGTCCCAGGAAAAATACCATTCTCCATTGTCTCTTTTATGGGATCGTATTGGGAGCTGGTTTCCAACAATAATCATCCGTTCCTGAGACAAAGACGAGGGAGCATCTGAGCCAACACTGTTGCTGTTATCATCATCGAGCTCAGACAGTGGTCCACTGACAGTGGCCACGCGTGAGAACCTCCTCCTCTCACGACCAAAACCCAGGGCCTCGCCCGAAGTAAGGTCTAAGAGGTTAGAATAAGACCTTGAGACCATGGCGTGGAAGTGAGAAATGATTCTCGCTCGATAAGAAGATTGGCAACAGCACCTCCTCTCTTATTTCACCGACAATTTGCATAAAACACTAGAGACACCCTGTCGCCATAGAAATGTACAAAATTTCAGCACATGACATATTCCCATGGAAAGGCAGCCATAGTTCCTTCAATAAAGCATACAGCCATCCACCAGAAAAATTAAACACGAGAAAAAGGGACAGAAAAAACTAGCAAACAAGAGTCTAAGCTTCTGCATTAGCTCAAAGGACAAGCAAAGCACCGAAACTGAACTGAAAACAGGGAAGAAGGAAGATCGCCAGCATGGCATTCAAAAGCAAGAAAAAGACCAAAGCTGAACATGTACACAGACACAAGCGGTAATTTCGTTAATTGGAGGTCGAATCACATGACATGAGCATAGAAATATATCCGGAGGCCACACACAACCCAACAGAGAAGCCCAACAACCCACGACCACTAAACAACCGTACTGCAACAGGGAGCCCTCAGCATCAATACAGATCAGATTTCTTTTAGAATTCAGCACACGGACAACTCATCCGTCCAGCGAGCAACTGGAAGCAACAAACATACTCAAAGGGAAAGAAAGAAAAACAAGAAACAGGGCACACGTGCTAAAGCAGCATGCAACACGAGAGAGGAGAAACATCAAAGCACATAGAAAGGAAAAGAAGAGAAGAAGAAAGGCGAGCTTTTGAAATGGGGAGGAGGGGTGAAAAGAGAAAGACAAGCTTACCGACCTTCCACAAGGTAGAGAGAGAGAGAGAGGGGGAAGTGGGCTGAGGTCTGAAACAAACCCAAAAGATTCTTCCTCCCCTTTTCTTCTCACGATCACCCCCCCTCACCCCCTCACCGAATTCAGCTCAAAGATGCGGTCTTTAGACTAATGGCAGAGGGAGAGACAGACAGACACACAGACAGGGAGAGATTCAACTTGTCCGAAAAATTTATTTTCACGGTGATGGTCTCTCCATCTTTTTTACATCCGACAACAATCGGGATGTCTCTGTGCAAAGCATTCGATTCCCTCTCTCTCTCTCTCTCTCTCTCTGAATGAGTGATAGCGAGTGGGGAGTGATGACACGAAGAGCACGGAACAGGTTCACCCCCCAGCATCTAAACCATGGTCAGTTAGTGCTTAACATGCGATTAGCCTCTGAAACTCCTCTCTGCAATTCGCTCCTCATCGGTTTGCTCAGCTGACGCTCCCGTGTGGCGCGTGGGAGATCTGCCCCGAGCACCGTCGTCTTGGACGAAAAGGAGAGAATTTCTTGGTACTTGCTACCCGTTAGTCAATTTGGACAAGGGGAGATGCATGTTTTGCAAATCAACAGCCGTAGGCATCTATCGTGGAGTAGGTGCTTGAGCATCGTGAAAGAATGAATCGGGACAGGTCAAGACAATTGGAAAATCATATGACAGAATATATGAGATTTCATCTTTAATTTCTAAATGATATTGTGCTTGGAGTTTTGTGGTCTTGGTGAATAAGTGAATGATGTTTTGAAATTTCCTAATTTTCTATTGACGTGACATAAAGATAATTTAGAAGTCCTGAACTATTACATTACTCTCAAGGATTATTGCACTGGTATGTATATCCAACACCACACTAGCCTCAGTACAGTACACTAAGAAATGAAAAGTACCAAATCGTTTTCAACACGGGAGAAGTGAAGATCGATTAACCAATATGAATTAGTCTCTGCCTACTTTAAGACTTACGGATCCAGATAAGCCTCATTGTTAAGAGGAAAGTAACACGAAAAATCCACTCATAAACGGGGCAAGCACTTATTTAGCTTTGATTTAAATAGAGATCCACAAAATTGCTATATTTATACATTTAAAAAAGCACATAAATTATATAAAGGGTTATCATTCGTCATCGCCTTTTTTCACCATTTATAAGGAGAAGCGCTACCGTCGTAAATAAAATTAACTTGGATACGTGATAACAACCCTGCTAAAAAAAAATTGATTTGTCTCTAATTTTCAGGCTCAGATTCATCTTCCTTGAAAGATGATGTGGAATTTGCACCTAAAATCTATTTAAAAAATAGAGTAGAGTGGAGGAGAGCTCCCGGTTTTAGCAGCAACCAGGGAAATTTCTTCTCCCCAATACTCACTTTTTGCTTAACTGCTAAGGAATTTTCAAAGGCCCCTGTCTTTGGAAAATTAAACAACTTTCTAAAAACCCTCCGGAAAAGCTGAGAAAAAGTGCACCCCAGAAAATAGAAGAAGAAAGAAAAGTCCTCTCAGCGGGGAGTAGCTCGCACGCGCTGTCCGGGCGGGTGAGGTGAGACAAACGTAATTAGCATCGAAAACCATAGTTTAAGATATTTAATTACGATAAAAAAAATTAAAAAAAAAAAACATGAATGTCGACATGTCCGCTAGTTTAAACCTACGACAGAGAGAGAAACGGCCGGCACGCTCTGCCCGCTGTGGAATCGTCCTTCGCGTGTCCTTCACATGGGCGGACACCGTACGCCATTGCCTCGTAATTTTTCAATTTTTTAAATTTTTTTATGTGACTATTTAACAGGATTTCCCCTAATTTAATCCACTGTTTACATGGATAATGCCAATGGGCGTCCTGAAAAATTTTGTCTCGTGTCTAGTGATTATTGCTTGATCTGCGTTTTATTGAGAAATTATTTAAATTTCGAAACACATGCATCACGCACAAAGAGAAAAGAAAAGAATTAAGAATTTTTGCTTTTGAGTGTTTGTTTCTTATTCGATTGATCCCATTTGGAGCCACTTTTGTGTGCCGGCCGCTGTCGAGACTGTAACATCATTGTTGTATTCGGAAGTGATGTGATAATTAGCGTAATCATAGGTATTGAGCTAAATGAGTAATCGCATGAAAAGTCACCTACTTGTCATTTTCGCAAATCCTATTATCTGAAGGATTGAACTCGTGTCAAGATGTGATTATAGAGTCCTTATTTTCGGCATATGTATATTAATATAGCTTCTTTATCTTATGCTTTACTCGACTTGGATCCCTTTTTGTATTTTATTAGATCCTTATATGATATGGGTTTTTCATGAACCTCCTAGCTTTAACAACGAGTGGCTTGCTTTTTTCCAATTCGAAATGCATGCTTAATTTATTATACTGTGAAGTAATTCAAGATTAATATATCACATTATTACAATACCAAATATAAACATGTCTCTATTCACTCGGTTTGGGTTAAATTCATAAATAAATTTATAAATGGGGATAATTGTCTAAAAAGTCCTGAAATTTATCATGAAAATGTAATTAAATCTTAAAATTTTCAAAAAAGTACAATCACGTTCTTAGATCTATCAAATTAGCCTAATCAAGTCATTTCATTAACTCCATTCAATTTTTTTTTTTAATTATTTTCTTACTTATGTCCCCATCCGCAACTAACCCACCACAAAAAGGAGGAGCCAAGTTGTTAGTTTTCACCTAATTTTCTGTCTTTTTCAGTTAACTAGGATTAAAAACTTGAGAAAAGATAGTTTGTTAAATGGCCGTATCTTTGGCCTTCTTTAGACATATTTGATTGCCCTAATTACTGTTTCGACACATGGTATGTCGGTTGACTCCCTCTCGTGACATCTCACTTTTGACAAACTTCACGTGTGTTCATGTTTTGACAAAACTTATCTAGTACCTCATTATTGTCGAAACAATTAACATAAGGACCGGTAGATTCAAAATAAGTTTGGCCTGATACTAGAGATGTGACAACATTAAATTAACTTATTGAGATATTGTCCATTTTGATCAACGTATCGAATCTCATTGCTTTGTGACCTTTTGATAGTATTCTTAATGTGTATTTATGAGTTAATTCTAATTACTTCGTAATTGCTCTCCTCCTATAATGTACATAGTTCGACTCATTCACTATTCTAAAAATCCATCTCAGAGTTGATTCTTGTCCATGCCTTTTGTCCTTCGATGATCACTTTTCGCCCCTCATCAGACTGCATTGTTTCACAAGATTCTTTAGATTGTCGAGTACGGTAGTTTTCATCTCTAATGTGCATATTGATGACATTCTTGATCATCTTGCTGTTGAGTTTGCGACGGACACGGCACTTGAGCTGCTGATTTGATGCTGGATGGCTCAATTAGAAAGCAAACAAGAGGACCCAAAATGTCCAAACTGAACAGGACAAATGCATTGCTCGCGTGTCATTTCATCTTTTTCTTAAAGATAAAGGACACCCCTTCATATGATTAGACGCGGCGCTTGTCATTCGATTTTCACCTTGTGAAGTTTTCTCCCATAAAAATTAGATTGATTTTTTTTTTCCTTTTTTTGGCCATTAATCATAGAGATAGGCTAGGTAAAATGGAGCAATTGACAGGGAGAGGGAGAGAGAGAGAGAGAGAGAGAGAGAGTTGACTGTGAGATGATGACTCGACCTTTCAGCCGTTCTGGGACCAGACACTGTGACATTTTTCCTGTCGAATGATCAATAAACAACTTTTTAGGGGCGGTCAGTCTGTAATAAGGACAAAGAAGCTTCCGCTATAATTGCTTCCTTCAATATCCATCCCCACGTCATTTACTCAGGACTTTTTGTGCATCTTTGGTCGCTATTGATGGTTCTTGTTTCTGCTGCGATGTGAGGTTTTATCCTACCCACCAAGAAGATGAAGCTGTATGCTATTTGGTTATGTGCCTAATTGTTCTTTTTGGAACTTTTCTCCTATTTCAAAACGATGCCAAAATACATCGCAAATTCAATTTTGGACCATACGATGAAGAAACTCACGTTAAAAAAAAAAAAAGAGAAAATCTACGAAAATGGATGCACCATTTTGTTTACTAAAAGTACGCCAATTGCTTTTTTGTGAAAAGTTCAAACGAATGTTCGAAGTGGGTGAGTTGCCTTTGCAATGGTCCATGTATCACGTGATGGTACTTCATATGTTTTTACGATTTGGAGATAATGCTATGGGATAAAAAAGTTGGCTAGCGAATCTAAGGAATGGGTATGCGCCGATTTGAAGAGTTGGATGTTGATTGATTCTGATCCACTCAGGTTCTGCTCAGTCCTAAGCTCCCCCAAGTTTCGGGATCTTCATCATGGCCAGAGCATCCTCACAACAAAGCGCAAATGGAAAAACGAAAATGGCAACAAGACTCTTCAACTTTAGTTTCGTTTCCGGAGTGCTAATGATGGTACCACTTCCAATGATGGGAAAATGGTGGGTCACCCCTTGTTAACATCCCCATTCATTGCCTACCGGTCATTCAATCTGCTGCGGTCGCGTACGCAATGATTGTCGAGTGCAATGATGCCGGTTGTCTTCGATTCAATGTCACTGTTACACATGATATGGTGCAATGATGGCCCATCGCGTTTCCACACTCAGATATGAAGCAGTGAATCGAAGGAGATCATCATCTGGAACTATCTCCCTCATGGTTTGTCGCATATAGAACTCCATGTGCTCAACGCTGGCCGAGAACAGGACGGGCGGGGAGAATTATTTGCCAAGGAGGAGGGGGAAAATCAAAACGAGAGAAAAAGCGTGATTATGGAGTATAATTAGGCGTGACGCAGTCTACTTGAGGGAGCCACTAAGGGGCCATTTTCAAGAGGGTTTTCCACGCGGTTGATTGCTACCCGCGCTGTGCATGGGACGATGAAATCTTTCGGGGGCTGCTCGCGAGAGGAATTCGTGAATTCTACAGTACAATAATGCGACGGGATGGTTCGTGTGACAGAAAGAGAGATGGGGAGAGAGACCTCCATGAAATGACACGAAGAAGGGTCGCTGTTTGTAGGTTTGGGAAAGGATGTGGTTTTGGAATTATTGGTTGCGTTGGCGAGACGGAGAGCGACACGATGCGGGGAACGGATGGCTTCGATTTGTGTATGGATTTTGAGCGTGAAATTTGGATCCGATAGAAGAGAAATAGAATATGCTCTTCTTGGGTTCGTGGAGCCTGCCTTCAACCGTAAGGCTGTGCTCGTAAACGTGCATGATAATCTTCGACAGAGAAGGAGCCACTCGAGAAAACATTGGTCCCATGAGCCACTGCCGATGTTGTGGCCATGGTGTTCCTATTCAACCCTTTAATCAAATCGAGAAATGACTGCTGCCTCCGTGTGCATACGCGTGTCGCGATAGCGCGGATGGTGTTACGTGTCTCGTTTTTTGATGCTTTGACATTGAACTGGGTCGAGCTTTTCCCCCCACTATCAATCACAGGCGGCTGAAAAACACTAGCAAAAGCTGAATCACATGGAATTTGGGAGCAATCCTGCATTCTATTCTTGCAATGAACACATGCAACGAAGTCGAGAGTTTACTTTCTGGTCTCGAGTCGAGTTGTGTTTTGACTTGGTGACAGACTCTTCAATGATGTATTGGTATGAATCTTCTCTTTCGTACCTCAAAAAAGCAGTGCGAGGTGTCAATTCTACTTGGCTCCATTCCTTCGCTGGCGCAACTCCTTCCAGTACTGCTAGTAGAGCCAGTGGCATGGCCAGATCCCGATACATCGTACGTCATTATTCATGTGCCATCCCTCAATTGGAGCATGAGCATATCCATCATTGATTCAGCTCAAATTGTCACATTTCCGACAGCTGCCTTATTCTTCTTTAACGAGTAGGTACCGGATAAATGCGATTAATGGATTGTTCACGACTCCAAAGGGCATTCAGTTCATTAGACAGAATCATATAAGCAAGCGATGATGATGATTCAGTCACCCATCTCGCGTACTCTGAATTGATGAGCCTATTTTTCTTTGGTTCTCATGCGTGTCATCAAAGATGGACAAGTTTTGGTGGCAAAGTTTTAAAGCGCTTGACAGAATACTAAATTGCATCACAAAGAGCAGTGCAAGATACTAAATTGCATCACAAAGAGCAGTGCAACAACTGACTTGAAGCGGTTGATAAACAGAAAAAAGCCTCGAGTGAGATCAAATCTCCAAAATGAACATATCATCGAAAATCGTTATTTCTGTGTTCCAATCAGCAACCCCATTGACTCTGTCGCTCAAAAAAAATGCAACTACTCACTCCACAGTGGAGAATAACGCTGGAAGCAACCTTTATACTTTGCTCCTTATAATAATTCTTTATGATTTTGATTCTGTTCAAGAATCAAAAGCAAGAACTCGCTGCCCAGGAAAAATCTGCCAGAGATGAGATCGTCTAACTTCAAGCACCACAATTTGCATTATCCCAAGGATTCACTTAAAAGACTGCACAAGATCAGATCAACCGATCTCATCGATCCAAACCAAGGAATGCAGTTCAATGAACAATCATTCCGTACATGCAGCATTTTCATCCTTGAAGATACCCCTATCCGTAGGGTCCATGTATGTACCTATCCTGCAGTATGCTGCTTGCATCCTTTGGGCCCGTAGTGCTCAGAAGCACGCCTCACAATCTTCTTACATAGGTAACAGTAGTGTGTCTGACATGCCCAGCAGAACATGTGGTTGTTGTTGCCAATCTGTGAGCAAGGAAAATGGTAATAAGAATAATGGGTCTCTTGGAATAATTGAGAAATGAGTGGAGAGAAGTGACTCCTTTTGAGTCCCCTCCTATTATCCTACATTCATGCATTCTGCTGTAAATCTTCCAAAAGTCTGACAATGACTATTACTATATTTTTTGCATGGTAAACTATTACTATTTTGTGTAAGCACAACCTAATTGACTAATTTTAGTTGATTATCACTTCAGAATAACTGCAGAGACAGACATGGGCTAATAAATTAAAATCATATCACACTCTCCAAAGTGGAAATCCTAAAAAGGGGCAACAAGCAATATTTTTAATTAAAACACCAGGTTCTCATTTTCATATCCTCCAATATAACACGAACTAAAACGCATTCATGTTCTCAACCTTTTCTTTTGCTGCCGATCCTGAGAAAAAAGCATATTATGAAGAATACTTTAAAATTACTGGAGATGAACAGCACATTTGTTCGTTTTTCTATATCAATCTTCCTCTTTAGCTAGAAATGACCAAAACAGAGAGAAACCATCCTTCTTGACTTTAGGAATTTGATAATCAACGATAGGAAGGGGTGCAAGTAGATGTCTGGTATCAGCACACATAATTAGTCCAAAATTCAGATTCCAGAGACTGCCGACTATATTACTGTGCCCGAAGAAATTGTTCGATTGACATATTGCTGCTCTAAGCAATGCCAAGTTGCAGGGTTCAAGTAAACAAATCTGCAGTTGGATGTTGATTGCCAACCTTCGCATTAAACTGACGACAATTGGGGCATGTTTGGCCATGATTAGGAAAAAGTTCAGCCTGAACCTGACCCACCAACTGGCGAGCATTCATTTGCTCTTCCCATTGCTGAATCTCTTGTGCTGGAAAAAGTTCACATGTTCCATCCCTTCAAATAGTGCAAGCTAATTAGTCCATCAAAGTAAGAACTGAACCACCGCTTTATCATAATGAGAAGGGTGTAAAAAACTCATCAGATGTCGTTGCTGACCTGAAATGCTCATATCCATCAATTGCCTTATTGCAGGAATAACAAAAGTACTGGCCACAATTTTCGCATACCATCTTGTTACAACCTTCAGTTCGAGAGATTGCCATTTTACAAGAGGGGCATTGTTTGGCTATCTTATTGATTTCCTTCACACTTAAAAGTTCATTGATTAATTCACGCTCCCTTAGTTTTTGTTCATCCTTAAGTTGGGATGAATTTTGGCGCTCCTGGATGCAAAGGACATAGACATGTTATATTCAGAAAAATCATAAACCAGGGAGCAGTCCCTGATTCTTGGCAATAAGCAAGTGAAACAACGAAGGGGTGAGTTAGATGCAGCAAGCATTAAGTACAAAATATAAGTCGGGCAACCAAAGTAACAATGTTTTTTAGCCGCCAATTCCATCGTAAAACCATAGATCTAAACAACCAAAAATTATGATTGGCGAACAAGTCAGGAAATTGGTTCTTCCATGTGCTAGGGTTCTCATCCCAAAAAAGGCCACCTTATATATGTTAGTAGATAAACATACTCAAAAAAGGCTACCCTATATATGTTAGTAGATAAACATACTGACAGAACACTAAAATTAGCACCCTAAATGAGCCTTAAGGGAACAATTCAGCCGCTTAGAAAAATTATTTACACCAATGGAACTTCAGTTTATGTGTCACCCTATGCCAAAATTCTATGTAGAGTTAAAATGCATGAAATTAATCTTCTCATATTTGATGGAACGCATGACAACAATCAATAGCTAGAGCAGAACTGCTGCCTCTATAAGACTAATACATAGAACTTCTACAACCTGTCATTCAAATGGATAAGGATGTGTAGGTCTCACATAGGCAATGACAAAGTGCATTCAAAACCTCACCTGCATGGATATGTTGTTGGGGAGGGGGGTGGTGGGTGGGGAGGTCACAATTGATCTTAAAGATCAAGTCATCAAAACCACAGAGCTTGCAACCAAAAGCAAAACTATCGCATATAGGACTTTAGGAAACCATAACTGGCACAAACTGAAGTCATCACGAAATTACTCCAGAATCGAGGCTTGTGCCACATTAATTTCCTTCTGATATAATATACATACCGTTAGGTTTCCACAAGAGGGCACCGCATGAACAAGAAAGGCAAAAAGAAGCAAGTTCGATTAATCTAACAATGGAACGTTGAGATAGATCTTCTCAGAAGAATATAATAATTTCACATATAAGCAAAGCTATCAATATTTCACATCTAAGCAAAGCTTAGTCAGCCCTTTTTCCCCACTTCCTTGTACTAATCTCTTCCTTTCCGGCATTACACAAACCCAAAACAGTTGTCAGGAAGAACTATGTAGTATGGTAACTTGTGGCCGTCATGCAACTATTACCTGCAAGATGCGCAGTTTCATTTCTGGTGTCATACATTCAACGCCTACATGTCGCTTCTCCCTGCAAAGAGTACAAAAGCTAAAGAAGCATTTTGAGCATTGGGCATGTTGATCTTCATCCTCTATACATGGTGTTTCACATCTGGGGCAGTATGCTACATCAGACATTGACTCAAGGGATTTTTGCAACATTAGAGCCTCCCAACGCTCATACTCTTCATCACCAAGTAGCCGTTTCAACAAACTGGGTGGGACCACACCCCCACATTTTGAAGCAAGACACTGAAGCTTGTATAGTGTTCCTTCCTTGACATGCAAATCAGAACAAGTCTTCATGCATTTCGAGCAGAAGAAATGCTGACATGGCAATTTGATGAACTCCATCCCTAGGAAGGTAAGGAGAAATCAATCAAACAAGAGGATTCAATAGTTTCATGAGAAATGACAAGTGTGCTAAGCCACTGCATAAGAAGAACATTGATATTCACCACTCCAAGTGAAAAACGCAAGTAGACTTTTGAAAAAACCATAGTGCATCAATGAAGACCACTTGCGGAATTTGGACAACCCTGAAGTCTTTGTAAATGTCAATAATGACCATTCTTATAAAGAATCTTTAAATAACTAGCATAAAGCTCCAACAGAAATAACTTTAGATCATTAACATTTTATCGGTGCTTGTTTTGCCTGCTTAGCTCAGGCCAGTATAACATCTATGAGGTTATCATAACAGATAAAGAAATGACAAACACAAGAATCCACACATTACTTTACATTGAAAAAGGACATGAGCTTTAACTCGAGAAGTTTCTCCAGGGATGATACAGCATAGACACATTACTTTACAGCGAAAAAGGATACAAGATTTAACTAGAGAAGTTTCACCAGGGATGATAGAGCATAGTGTCAAGACAAGGCTTTGTAATTACCTGCATACTCACTGAAACATATGCAGCATTCATGCAAGTTCTTCAAGAAGTTCTCGTGGCACTTGTCATCATTATAACTCCTAATTACGGGAATATCGACATCGGGAGAGACAATTCCTGAAATTGCACGCTTATCTCCGTTTCCTCTTACTCCATAAGGACCAAGCTCTATTTTTTCACCAAATCCGAGATACGAAAGCGAGGAGCTCTGCAGCCATTCCACCCAATGATATAAAACTTCCTGCCCTGGTTGTTCTTGCCATATAGAGTCAAGCATGGAGCATAAACTAGAGATTTTAATGGAAGCCAACCACTGGACAGAGATGGTAAAGCAAGGAGGAACATGACTGGGGTACGACTTAGGTAATAGACATGTCAGCACAATTGGAGGAAGGTGCTGGACTTTGAAAGAGTAAGAAAAGCCATCTGAATTGCCACTTGTGATATTGAGATCATTGGATGGATTCAGCCTAGCAATCACTGTAATTTCACTAGCAGCCTTGACGTCAATATAAATCTGCAAAAATGTCACACAAGAGTCAATTTTTATTTTTTTATTTTTGAGTGCAAAATTTCATGATTCAGTGCTTTCAGCTTCTTGACGAACCTTGAAAAACCGAGAACCCCACCTTCTGTCAAGGATAAAGACATTATCTCCATATATTGACTCCATCACAAGCAACTGCAGTAAAGTTGAGGATAAGAAAGAAGACATGCAAAAGCTACATTATTCTGTAATGGTCAACGAGCTTAAGTAAAGCTGTCAGAGCCCTTCCACCCTTTTCTACCCATTAGGTAATTTCAGAATGAGAAAGTACCCTATGGTCTAAAAATCTACCTCAAATCGCTGCTACAATGAGACATGTGAAATAATGCCGTAACATACATAATGATGACTAGAAATGCACATACATCATGTGGAATATACAAAAGTCTCCAAAAATTCAACTTGTACTTTGGGCAAGTAACTAAACTTTTATTGGTCCACCAAAAAGAAACATGGGTGGACGACTCCATCACAAGCCACCAACAGAAAAACACAAGCCTAAAAAACCAGGCCTTCCAAAGTTCTCAACTTGCTATTGCAACTTAGCTCCCTCATAAATAACTTTTTAGTTAGCTCTGCTATTCTTGGCCAAACGGCTCATAGCTCTCTACCAATTAGAATAACTGGATAACATTAACAACAATGAAACTATAA
This sequence comes from Eucalyptus decipiens, assembly GCA_014182575.1. Classification (NCBI taxonomy): domain Eukaryota; kingdom Viridiplantae; phylum Streptophyta; class Magnoliopsida; order Myrtales; family Myrtaceae; genus Eucalyptus; species Eucalyptus decipiens. The sequence continues at coordinate 3,084,953 of CM024613.1, read as the reverse complement.
TAGCACCGCAAGTCACCAATTCTGGCACCCCTTGCTGGATTTTGGCTATCTAACCACATATGCATTACGTCACTCAATGAGGGTTGATTTCACAAAATCTAAGCAAAAGGAGCATATTCAAAATGCATGATTGTGTAGGCTCCTCATTTACTGGACAAGTTGAGGTATCACAAGCAACTCAGATTGGAGACACCCAAAAGAACCTTATGATATTGCAAACCTGCTCACTTTAGACACCTACACCTTTGTAACTTAATTCAAGGCTCAAAGAAAACTCTTTGGCCACACCATCATCCAATGCTTGTTCATTCTCAATATCCACGTTACGGCCATTAACGAATAACGACGTTTTTCTGCACCAACAAATTCCTATGATCTTTCTTTACACGTTCATTATCAACTCCTCTTCAGCAGAAAATTGAAGGACAGCAAGAAAACAGCAATCCTCCATCGAAGTCACATACCTCGTCCTCCTGCAATTGATCGTTGCAATTCAGCTGCTCTTCCTCCAACTCCGGCTCCTGCATCCCCAGCCTCAACTCCTCCAGCTCCGCCACAACACCGTCCACGTCTCCACTCGCCTCCCTCGCTTCCCTCCCATTCGGCGCCACGTCTCCGCCCACTTTCTCACCAGAGCTCGGCCTAACCGCGTCGTCGCCGCTCGCCTTCCTCTCCTCGCGGTCCGTCGAGCTCGGAAGCTCCGGTTCCGCCCGGTCCACGTCGGAGCTCCCGGCGGACCGAGCTCCCGACCGATCGCGCGGCGCCCACCGGCGGCTCCGCGGATTCCCGGACCCTCGGAGCCTCGGGCGAGGCTCTCGCAGAGAAGTGGAGGGGAGAGACTGGTGATCGATCTCCGGTTCGGGAGACTCCAACTGCGATCGACCGTCGTGGTCATCGCCGCCGCCGCCGCCGCCGCCAAGAGGCTTGGTTCTCCAATTTCCGTCCGGGCGGGAGCTCCGGTGCCGCCGAGAACCGCGTCCAGGTCGTCTGGCGGTGGAGCTGTGCATCGTCGTCGTTGAAGGAGTGGCGGAGAGGCTGGAGGAGAAGACGCGGAGGACGCCGGTGCAAAAATGCTGGTCCTGCCATTGCCGCCTCAGAAGAAAACTACGGATCCGGGCCGGTTCGGGTTTCGATTTTTTTTTTTTTTTTTTTTCTCCACACACAATTTCTTGATCCTAATTTCACGAAAATATATTTTAAAAAAAGTAGCGTTGAAACGAAGGAAGGAAAAAAATAATGATGTTTTGATTTTTATAAAAAATAAACAAGAGAGTTTAGAGTATTTGTTGGAGTCAACCCCTAATATAAAAACAAGAAGCCGCAAGCACGAAGAAAGCAAAGAAAGAATTCTCCATTGCACACGTGAGAATTAGCATAAGTGCACTACAAGTTATAAAATTTGTCACGAAAGTATAATTGAATTAAAATTTTTAAAAAGTATAATTAAGTCTTAAAACTTGTTATAAAAGTGCAATTGAGTCATTATATTTTATTATAAAAATGTAATGAAGTTCTAAAATTTTCGAAAATTGTTATCAATAGAAGGACGCAATTTAGTTAATTTGACAAGTCTCAAGTCTTGATTGTACTTTTTAAAAGTTTTAGAATTTCATCGTGCTTTTATAGTAAGTTTTGGAACTTAATTATATTTTTTGAAAATTATATTATTAAATTGTACTTTTTTAAAAAAATTTAGGATTTCATTACACTTTTATAATAAGTTCAAGTGCAAGTATTTTGTTTGTTGAGATAGAAGTATATTATAGTTGTGTGAAAGTGATTATTTTGAGTGTTATATTACTAGTGTGTTTTTAGTTGTCTATTATAATTCTCTCGTGTTATCGTAACAACGATTCTGCATATCCTATAATTGATGTTGGAGCAAAGGGGTGCATACACTATAGTATTGTTGATTGAGAAATATTTAATTTTGTATTAGAATATCTCTTGTCTCTCTGTATAACAAAGCAAATACAATTTAAAAAAAAAAAAAATTGAACCTCAAACTTTTCCCCAAAAATTTCATGAAAAAGCTCATAACGAATGATAATGGTGTAATATCGAACTAGAGGCTAAAAAATGTAGTTCAAAAGTAAATTGAATCTTTTAAATTTCTAAATTATGATGCCTTAAATATTTAGCACTTTCCAAAGTTCAATGGAAAATTATGTCGCATCTTATTTTTACCAAAACCTTTTTTTTTTTTTCAACTTAGATCTCCATCATTTCACAACAACTTATATTTATCTCGCAAGCTAAGTCAAATATTTAGAATGCCATCTTTCTTAATATAAAAGTAAATTCAATAATCATTTCAACGTTAAATTTTCACTTTGACATATGGGTGGCGCCCATGTTCTTTTAGGACGCATGTCTCACTAAAAATTTCATGAAAAAAGAAATTATTTTTTATAAAAATTATTTTCAATAGAAAAGGTTAGTTTTTATTATTCGAGGGTTTAAGGAAACCGATAAATCACAAAGAAAAAAGCACCAGTGCAGAAGTAACTTGCCCAAAAAAAAAAAACCATACTTTTTATTTAAAAACTCCGGCCCTCCTAAATGCTTTGACTTGGACAATGGCAATTGGCAACCCCATCAGCCGCCTCCTCGTATTTTTAGAATAATACCGTCCAACTCACAAAGAGAACATTCCACGATCTTGTTGGTTCGTCTGAGTCGATCGAATTTGACCAGAAGACTTGAGCAGCACGTTGCCGTCCAATTCAACACCCCCAAAAAAACAAACAGAAAATTCGCAGAAGGTAAAGAAACAGAGAAATAGAATAGAGAACAAGATTTCAAAGGAAGAGAACTCAAGAGAGACGGCGTCAATCCAGTCCGCTGCTTCAATCTCGTCACATCAATTTCAACTAAAAACCGGTTGAAAAGAATAGAATCAAACAATATCAACGGACTCTCGTCCGTCCAATCGAATTCGAATTCCATCTCCAACACATCAGAGCACTTCATTGAGAAGACCAGATTAAGCAGACTAGTCAGAACATTCAAGCTGCTCTTTTGTTTTTTTTTTTTTCCATGTTTTGGGGATCCAACTCCTTGTCAAACCACTTAACGTTCCTAATACCTCGGAAATTCAATGCCCTCATCGATCAACCTTCTCCTTCGAAAAAAAAAATCGCATTGAAGCTAAGATGCGCACGACAGCGGCACATACCGTCGATGCGTGGATGCATACGAATGAGAAAAGTCGGACAATCAAATGCGAAAGGACAATCAAACTTTTTCTTGAAAATTTCAAGAAAAAGCTCATGATGAACGATATTCAACATCGAACTAGAGGCTAAAAAATGTAATTCGAAAGTAAATTGAATCTTTAAAATTTCTAAATTACGATGCCTTAGATATTTAGCACTTTCCAAAGTTCAATTGAAAATTTTCTCAACATCTTTTCTATTTTTTAAACCAAAAACCTTCCTTATTTTTGGTCACTTAGGTCTTCGTCATTCCACGACAACTAATATTCATCTCGCAAACTAAACCAAATATTCAGTAAGCTGTTTTTCTTAATATTAAGAACAAATTCAGTAGCCATTTCAACCTTAAATTTTCACTTTGACATATTGTGTGTGCCCGTGTTGTTTAAGGGTGTGCGTGTGTTTCACTAAAAATTTCATAAAAAAAGAAATTATTTTCTATGAAAATCATATTCAACAAACACTAGAAAAGTAGGGAAATAAATTATTGGAAATAAAATCTTTTCCAAAAAGTTATTTTCCAAAAAAGTAACAATATTTTTCGATATTTAGCTAAAACCTAAAAATGAACCAAAACATATTTCTTCTTGTTTGGTTAGGAAGATCAAATTATCCTTACACGGGTGCTGATGACTTACCTATGGATAACCGGTAAATCAAGTATGGATACCAAGGCCCTGGGTTTGGCCTCAATGAACCACAACCTAAGCATGGGCACCTAAGTCCTGGGAACAAGCATAGGCATTGATCCTAGGTCCAGTCTCAATAGAACCGGGTGTTGCAGATCGGTTTATGGCTTTAAGGTCCCAACCTAACCTTAATGGACCCAAGTAGGAGTCTAGAGGACTTGAGCATGAGCATCGGGGTTCCATGCCTAACCTTGATGGACTCAAGCCAAGCCTTGATGGATAAGGGCATAAGTGCTAGGGTTTCAAGCTTGGCCTCAATGGACCTAGGTGAGTGTGCCGGCTCGAACCCCACCTTGATGGACATGGGCCGGACCTCGATGGAACCGAGCACGAGCACTGGCACTAGAGTCCTAGGCTTAGCCTCGATGCACTTTATCCCGAGCATAGGGACACAGGCATGAGTGATAGGGTTTCAGGGCCGATATTGATGTACTTGGGCCTGGTCACCAAGGACCCAAGGACCCAAGCACTGGCACCGAGGTCATGAGTCAGGACTTGATGGATCCAATCCCAAGCATAGGGTCTCGAGCATGAATGCTATGAACTTGAGCTCTACCTTAATGGACTCATGCCTAGGTGCTGAAGACGCGGGCATGAGCAATGGGATCTTTAGCTCGTCCTTTGTAGACCCAAGCTAGGGTGTTGAGGTTCCCAGCCTGACCTCTTTAGACTCGAGCTTGGCCTTGATAGGACTCAATGAACTCAGCCTCAGCCGCTAAATCCAGGCTCATTACCATGGGCCCAAGAATAAAAATATGGATTCTTGTGCCCAAACGCAGAGCATCCAATCCAAGCCTTGCTATTTAATCATATTTTAGAAAACAATTTTCAATTTTTTAAAAAGGAAATCATTTTCCCGAATTCAAGTACAAATTTTTCATTAAATCATTTTCCTAAGCAATTCAAATAATGAAAAATGAGGAAAATATTTTTCCAAAAAAAGTTTTCCATAAAATAAACAGACTATTAATAAGATAAAGTCATCATTAAAAGGGCAACCTCATAATTGAAATGTGCAATTTTATTGTTTACAAATCAGACAGTCCTTCCCGCCGGTAGAGGAACAATTGTGAGTCCCTGCGGGTTGTGCATGTCGGCCGGCTGCCGCCTTCATGCTCTCAGGCAATGTATATGCATCAGTCATTTCTGAGAACGACCAAACCAGAATTGAAGCACATCTAGAAATGCAAATTCGACATCACAATACAGATATTCCTGTCCGATGGTTTATCCAACAAGACTTGGATGCTAAACCTCGCAAAGCTACGGCACTTCCCAATCGATTCTCAAAACCAGTCCGCCCTGACTTCCCACCTTCTTCAACATTTCCATATCAGAGAACCGAATGCCCCAACTCTAGGATATGAATTGAGACCGCCACGGGCGACATGGCAGCTTTGGAAGGGCAGAACTTGGGATCCCTTGCTGAAGAGATACCATTGATAAACCGAGGGCCATCTTTGAAGACCCTATTGAGGTCTATTATGGCAAACCGGATAACAGAAATGGAATGCCCCAAATCAATGCACTGAATCTCTACCTCCGGAACCCAGATTTTTTGCCCACAAACCTTTCAATTATTCCAGAAGTCCTAAATGTTTCAATTGGTCTCATTGTCCACTCAAAGGTCCAGATCTCTGGTTTCATTACCCCCGAGAAATAAAGCGATGAAACCACAATACTTGAAACGGTACCAAAAATTTAGACCAGTACAAATAACAGGGAGTCAAAACTATTGACAAAATTTTTCTACTTCAAAAAATGCATTCCTTCATAAGTGCAATACAATCAAATGAAAAGCAATAAGCATCAACATCGTTAAATGAGCACATTCTTGCGTTGTAAATGACTAATGAACTGTACTATTCACCATCATCACCCTCTAGAGGGGGAAAAAAAACATAACCCAGTCTTCTCTAAAACTCTGTTCTTCACAGTGAAAATTCAAAAAAAGAGAAAGGAAAAATAGATGTTACAGGCACAACAAATGCAAGGGAGGACATAACAATTAAGCTTCTCATAGGGTACGGTTACCACAAGATACTAGCCAGAGACCAGCTTGATGATTATACAAATGCTGTTTAAGATAATAAGGGGAACCCTTAGGTACTGCGTCGCGTAAATGAGACCTATAACCTGTCCTTTTAATGATTTCGCCTTCCCGCCTGGAAATTCTTGGAAGCCCCAGCCCCTGGGAGCTAGGAAACGGTCCTCGTTCAATATTGCAAGAGCATTGGCAAGAAGCAAAAGGCCTTCAAGTAATGTCCACAAACCCATTCCCTGGAAGAAGCAGTTTCAACAGTCATTCATGAGCTCTAACAGGTGACCCTTCACTTCCTCTTATGGGCATCAATAAGAGCATGAACATATTAGACTGTTAACACTTCTTTGGCGGCCTAGGAACCAGATGGCTTGGGTTGCCTTTGAAGATGATGTGTGAAAGAAATGGCCAAAAGTACCAAACATACTAAGCAATCCACGCTCGAAAAATGTGGTGGTGAAAGCAGAAGACGGTCCAGAAGCAAGGATTGCCCGTAAGGAAATAATTCTGAAAGGCCCCTCATGGGCATGATGACAAGCAAGCTCTAGGAGTTCAGGTAAATAGAAGGGCATGATGACAAGCAAGCTCTAGGAGTTCAGTTAGAAAGAAAGTTCCCGAATGGCACTGATGTACAGTCACCACAAAAAGTGGCGGTGGCTACACGATCATGAGTAATTAGTGATTGCTAACAGAAATAGGCAGTCAAGGCTTTGTACACTCATCAAAGAAAACAATTAGAAGGAAAATACAAGTGTTGCTTCATTCTATTAGTTTCTATCCGCTAGTTTCAGCAAATCAGCTTAATCCACATTTCATCTCTCACAGCTCATTTGCAAGAATACACTACTCTGTAAAGGGATCATAACATATGAGCACGCTGGTTATTCCACCTTTCATCTAAATAGTTAGCTTGAACCATCACTGACAACGAAACCCTTCTGAACATATAGTATGACATGGTTCATGAGATGTAAAGATTCGGAAATGCGGAAACATGCTTGCACACAAATCCACAATTGACATCCAACAGCTTCTTTGTTCTAAGTCTGACAACTAGCACTTGACATTCCTCTTTTTCACAGAAAGAAAGAAAAATCGGCTGACAAGGTGATCTTCAACCTTGTAACTCTAGCCACGAGGACGGAGAAAACTTAATCAATGGTCACCAGCTCCTCGCCTCAAGGACTGAACATTCTACCCATCCAGTCTAGTTGAATAAGGCAGGTAACATTTGAATCCCATCCCAAATAATTTCAGTGAAAAACCCATCCTTACCCAAGATCATCCATCATCAAAAACCAAGTCTTTTTCGACCACACTTCGCGTACAACGACAATTAAAAAAGCCCGTCAACAAGAAACTCAAAAGCCCCATAAAGATTCGAAACAAGCAGATACGAAATCAACCAGTAGCCACATTCACACAGATCACACGAATGACCATACCTTACCCAGCTTCGAATCAAGCTCGCAACCAATTGAACTAAACTCCGATTAATAGAATACCGATTTCTAGAACATCAATCAAATAGCGATAACAAGCGCAAATAACACGAAAAATAGCTTAATAATTTCAAGCCCAAAAGTCTGTGAAACAGAGACTTGCCGGGACTGCTTTTTCTCTCGCTGTGACTGGCCTTAACGCCCACCCTTTTACCGGAAGAGGACGACCGTCGAACCACCGCCCGACGCCGTCAATCACCCACCGGAGAACCGCCGGCCGCCGCCGCTCTACCAAATCTCGGCCACCGCGAGGGAAGAGATTTTTCGCTGTTCCGCCTTTCGGTTCCTTAAGGCTTCGGGCGATGAAAGTGCTGCGGCCAGATCTCACCAGGCATCAGCGAGAAGATTTTCAAAATTTCAATGAGGGGCCTGAATGAAAACTTATCTTAATTGAGCCCCACATTATTGATTTTTCTCCAAAGGCGCCCCTCGAACTATTTATTTTCTCGATAAACGCCTTATAAAGAGAGAAATAATCAATATCTCGTGATTGAATTGTTAGAAATCCAATTTCGATTGACAATTTTATGAGCTTGACCATTTTCGATCGAGATTCGACCGTCGTTAAATGGAGTCTAATTGCTAAAAGGAGCCGAGGTCGAGTTGATAGGACACAAGTCTTCGTGGAAAGAGAGTAAGACCTGAAATCTATCATATTAGAATTAGTTCTCAATTTTTAGAATCGAAAATCTAACCCATAACCTTGTAATTAGCCTACTTTTTTTCTGTTTAATATTTTTCATCGTCCCCCAAAACTTTTGTTTCAAACTATACAATTTTTTACATTTCAAATATTATTGGTTGCAACCCGAAACCTATCATATTAAAATCAATTCCTAATTTTTAGAACCAAAAATCAAACTCCTAATTTTTTTCCATTTAATATTTTTATTTTAGTTACTCTATCATCTAAATTAGTTTTGTAAAAGTTATCAATTAGAATCCCATATGTCTACTTATATTGGAATGCTTAACCCTCATTAGTTTTTTCCAAAAGTTAACGATTGAGACTTGTACGGTTTGGTTTTGAATTGATTCATTAGAGAATCATGAATCAATTCGATCAAGATTAGTTCCTTAAAATTTTTATCTAAAAACCAAACTGGTCCTTGTACAAATTGGCTATTGGGTAAAGCCGGTTCGATTCGATTCCCGAATTGTATTGGCCCGTTTGCTTACCCCAACCAAATGTATCGAAGAGGCTAAGGCCCTGTTTGGTTCAGCTTTGGAGATGAGCATTTGGACTCTAAAGTCCCTTGGCCAAATGCAAACATGTTTGGTTCGGTTTTTGGGCGACTTTGGCGAGATGCAATTACATCTCCAAGTGGCTTTAAGGGCCTTTAGCTAAATAGAGATCCGGAGGTACTTTGGGAAGTTGTATTTTGAAAATTCAAGTTTGGGTATTGTTCATCTTCGAGGGTACTGTTCATCAGGCGAGGAAAACCACCGCACGGAGGCCGACGACCGCCGCCGAGGGGTCTCGTGCGCCGGCGACCGCCGCCTGAGGGTCGCCCGACCCTGGCGAACGTCGCATGGGTCGCGTGACCCCAGGTGACCGTCGCCAAGGTCGCACGACCTAGGCGAACATTCCCGGGGTTGCGCTCGGCCATCCGGGCGCCATATCCGACGATCCGGCCACCCGACTTCAAAAAAAAAAAAATTTTTTTTGTTTTTTTTAATTTAATAAAAGTCATTTACAAATGTAAATTTTACCAAACGGTATTTTGGCCAAAGTTGTATCTCAATGCAAATTTTACCAAATAATATTTGCATTTCGGAAAACCCCATTCACTCAAAGGTATTTACATTTTAACAAATGCATTCCCCAAAAGCCGAACCAAACGGGCCTTTAAATGCTATTAAGGTTTCTTATTTTTGCATCCTAAACAAAGGAAGTGTAATTTCATAAATACAATTAAATTGGAATGGAAAATGCTTTATATTTATTCTTGCGATGTCCAAATGTTTAGAATTGAACCATGAGGTTTGTCCAGTGGCTAATAATGAGGAGGTCATTTCACGTTCTTAAATAATTAAGGTGGAGATAATTTAGTTTCATATACGAATTTCGACTTATATATTATATAAGAGGTAGGGTAAAAGTCTGGTAGGATAAAAATTTCAGAGTAAGAGTTATACTTATAGTAGAGTAGGACCAGCCAAAACAAATGGTGTTCGGAAATGATTAAAATGATAAAAAAAATAAAGACAAAAACACTACCAAGCAATCCGGGCAAAAAGGAACCAGGGAAGTTCATGTCGCAAACAGCAGCCGCTGCGCGAAGTCTCCCCCTTCAGCACCGAAAACCTTTCGGTGCACCTCTCTCTCCCTCTCCCTCTCCTGCGCGCGCGCGCGCGCAGATACTCGGAGTGGACTACTGGGCACTTCTCAGTTCACAACTTCAATCGTGGCATGTCCCGTTTCGTTCTCCAGCTCGACGTTCTCTTTCCGAACCCATGAGGCATGATTCATCGGTGGGAAAGCTCCGTCTTTGCCGAAGAGTTCGGAAGAAAGCAGCTTCCTTTTGATCGTCGCCCGGCGACTTCTAGCTATTCATGGGTGTATGTCTCCGTCGGAATGCACGCTTAACCGTTTTCCATTTGCTTCGCCATTCCGCGGTCCTGCGAAAGCAACCGCCTTTCCGGTTGCATTGCGCGGTCTCCTCGGCCGCGCTGGTTGAGGACCACGTGTTCGATGAAATTCCAGAGTTCGAGACTTGGAGACCTGCCCTGACGTATAGGCACGAAGGGAGGAGCCGTGCGTTTGCGGGAATTCCGGAGGTCGAGGCTTGGAAACCTGCTGTGACGCGTGGGCGCGAAGATGGACGCCACGTGTTTGATGAAAATCCAGAGGTTGAGAATTGGAAACGCGAAGAGAGGAGTAAGTACAGGTTGTTCTCTTTAGTCGGTAGAGTGCTGAAGTCTTTGAATTGGGAGGTCGCCTGGAGAATTAGATTCCAGAGAGTTGTGAATGAACACGGGTTCGAAGATTCCGTTGTGGCCCTTAGGATGATTGTTCATGTTTTTGCAGTCGCGGGCATGCGGCTTGAAGTTTATGCCTTGCTGAGAGATGTGGTTTGCTATTTCAAGGAGTTGGATGCGGACATGTTGGAAGAATTGACCGACTTTCTGCTTGATAGGCTGGCCGATGTGGTCGGATTGGCTGTTATTTATAATGTACTGATAAAGGTCTTTGCAGCCAATTCAATGCTTAAGAATGCCAAAGATCTGTTTTCTGGGGGTACAAAAATTGGGCTCAAGCCTGATGTCTACTCGAGCAACTTCTTGCTCAAATGCTTTGTTGAAGCAGATAGAGAGGACGTTGCTAAAGAGTTATTTTACATAATGAAAAATCGTGGGCCAGCACCTAATGTGAGGACCTATACAATTATGCTGAACTCTCTTTCTAAACTAAATCTTAGTGCAGATGAATTTCTCAGTCGTGCTTCAGCAATCCTGGAAGATATGGAGAATGGTGGGATAAGCTGCAACGTTGTAACATGCGGTACATTCATACATGGACTTTGTAAAGTTGGTGCCATTGAGGTTGCTTTGGATTTGATACGGACAATTCAGAAGGAGGGCCTGCTTTTAAATGATTATTGTTATAATGCCGTTATTTATGGTTTTTGCCAGAAAGGCCAGTTGTCAGAGGCACTGGAAGTACTGGAGGAGATGCGGAACTGCAGTGTAGTTCCAGATGTCTATAGCTATAGCATTTTGATTGATGGGTTCTGCAAGAAGGGGGATGTTGAGAAAAGTCTAAGTCTGTTTCATGAGATGGAAGTTTCCAACATTAAACCTACAATAGTTAGCTATAGCTCACTTTGTTATGGTCTATGCAAGGCAGGTTTGATGGAATTGTCACATGGTTTTTTCCGAGATATTGGGTATCGTGGCTATGAGTATGACGAAATTGCTTATAACATCTTAATCGATGGTTTCATAAATCAAGGTCATGTTGGTTCTGCCAGCAGACTTTTCCAAGAGATGATCAATCATGATGTTCATCCCTGTGCTTCCAGCTTTAGAAATATTATTCGCGGATTTTGCCAATATTGCAGAGAAGGAAATTCTCAGGAAGCTTTGAAACTAGACCAGGACATATTTTGCACCTCTTATATGTATACTGCAGTTATAAACAGACTCTGCAAGGAGGGAAAACCAGAGAAAGCATGGGAGCTCCTCGCTCCAATGCTTAAGAAAAATATTTTCCCAGATGTTGTCATGTGTAGTATTCTTATGGACGGTTTTGCAAAAAACTCAAAGTTGAAAGAAGCTCGAAAGTTGTATGGGAAAATGCTAAAAGCTGGTATGATGCCTGACGTGGTCACGAATACTATTCTTATAAACATTTTCTGTTATGAGGGACATATGTACAAAGCTTATACTTTGTTCATGGAGATGATTGAAGAGGGTTTGCCTCTTGACGATATATGCTACACATCTATCATAGCTGGCTTTTGTAGACTTGGAGAAATTAGGAAGGCTTGGGCGTTATTCAATCAAATGTCAAGGAAAAGAGTTCTTCCTAGCGTTTTTACTTTTACCTGTCTGATTGATGGATTCTCCAAGCAAGGACGCATGGACATGGCTGAGTTGTTGTTTCATGAGATGAAAAGACAAGGAGTTGCTCCTGACGTGGCAACATACAACGTCCTTGCAGCTGCCTATAACAGAACTGGCAATATGAAGAAAAAGGAAGAGATGCTTCTTGAAATGCAGAAGAATGGGTTAGAAACCATGGAGTGGATGAGAGATTGATTTGATAAGCACCAGAAGGTGAGTCATTCATACTAATATTCACTTATGATTTTTCTAGCATCTTCAATTTCTGTATAATTCGTGACTTTTTGAAAGTAGTGAACCTGGAAGGGGTGTCTTGACAAGAATCAATCAACTTGGCATTGGATGTATTTGGGATATGCATCGAAAGCCTTTGTCTCTATGCTCTTAAATCTTTGTTAATTTCATGCTGTAAATGTTAACATCATAAGACGGCCAATTTGCTGTTATTGAATTCTCGTTAGTTTATTGAGGCTGCTTCAAGACATTTGCAAGTACATGTTTGTGTACGGATGTTGTGGAGGGGCCATCAAGTTCACTTATATGGGGTTCTACAAGAGTGCGCATGCGTGTATGCAAGGGCTGTATGGGGTCCACTGAGATGCACTATTTGCATGTAAGTGCATGTTTACGCGTACACATCCTTAAGTGTGCTTGCTGGTGTGGAGTGGATCAGCTCGCTTTTCTTTACACGACATTATTGTGCAACATCTGCATATAAATGCTTGTTCCATGTTTGCTGCTGACATGGTCATGCTGCATTTGTTTGTAAGCTCTAGTTTAGTATGCTGTGATCAGTAATGATGTAAGCAAACACTAGTTGCTTGTTTGACTGGGGCAGGGGAATTTAGATGGAGAGTTTGGTAGTATGATGGAAGGAGGACAGTTAATTGCTCTTATAATAGAAAAATTTTCATAATACTTTTAGAGTACTGATTTACATAATCTGATATGTTAGGAGAGAAATTCAACTCGAGATAACGAATCTGCACAAGTATTCTATACTGTTTACATATCTGGCAAAGCAAGGTGAGACTGCTGTGCAATGTACATGTCAAACACATATTAGCCAGCTACTGAAAATGTCCATGTTTGCCAGTTATCGGGGGATTGAAAGAATCAGAATAGTCTGCTGACCAGAAACCTAGCAGGCGAGGCTCCGAGCTGGTGGTTCTTTTTAATCTCCAGTTTTAACATGGTGAGTGTTATTTTTCCATATGTACAGGAATACTCTTTCCTGCAATAGGCTATTTTTGCAAAGTGTTATGCTGTTTGGAAGGAAACAAATTATCTCAGTTGATTGTTTGTACGTTTTCTCATTTCTCTCCCTCTCTATTGTTTGCACCCCAATACACACACATACCCACACACGCACACACAGGAAGGAAAAAAAGAATCAGAAAGTTCTGTCTACCATAGTAATGCATTGATACATGCATTTCTGCTGTCAATTGAATCTGTGACATAATGGACTGGATTTCTTTGGTTAAATAGTACTTCGCTTTTGGTTCTTTTTCTCGTTGGGCAGGCCACTACATTGAAACACCTGAACATGTCCAGCTGTTCTAATCGTTCCTTGGGTTACCCTGGGCTTCCTCATTCTTTTTGACATTTTTTGGCATCTAATCTTGTTCTCTTAGGCCAGCGCTAATGCCGATTATTTGCTTTTTGAATGCATGCAGACCTTATTTTTCATGGAGACAGCTGTCATTGCCAAAAAGAATTGATCCATCGGACAGCTTGGTTTAGAAGTTCATTGTGTTCAATGCTGATACCTCTGATACTGCAGGTATAGCTGAGGAAGAGGAACTATCTAGCATCCTTTTAGAGGTATAAATATCTCTTCTTCTAAAGAGGCCTTGAATTTGTTCCTTTAAGAGATTGTGAAAAGGTTCTCTCATATTTTAAAGTTTCAAAGTATAAATGTGTGGAATTTCCTAGAAGGAAAGCAACAGATTTCTTCCGAATATTCTATTTTCCAAATTTCTGAAAACTTGCTTGTCACTGGAATTGTCTTATTCAATTTAGCTACTTTGCAGTTTTACTGAGGCAGAGCAGCACAAGTGACAACTTTAGTCACAGGATAGGGTTGAAAGTCAAAAACATAGAAGTGTTTGATTAATTATTCAATATTTTTAACTTGCCAAACAATTGTTGCCATGATGACTACATTTCCTTGCAAACCATGATAGGCATACATCATTCAGAATTTGGATGCCCCTATGACTGGATCACTGATTTGGTGATCCAAGTGACTCCTTCTCATCCTTAAATTAGAGTATGCCAATTTAATATCATGGTCGCAATTTGTTTGAGAGCATGACATTGTTCCTTCTTTGACCTAATTTAGACTTTTGGATGCATTGAAAGAAAGACTAGTAGTTTACCTTAATTAATTAGGGTTTTTTTAACAAGTGCTCTCAGGGAACTTGTTATTCATACTTAATATGGAAAGGTTTGCATTTCCAATGCACTGACTACACATTACACGAGAAATAAGATGCATTGAAAATGATAACCTTTCTTTATTGATAGTATCAAGTGTCTTGGGCTTTTGTTGACAAAATCTAATTATTTACGTTTAGCATTGCACCTCACGAGTAATTGCAAGCAAATATAACTACAGCAAATGAGCAATTTGCTATGATACGCATAATATGCTCCCATGAGTTCTTCAAAACATACTGGCTAACCTAACTTGTTACATATTGTTTTCATGACAAGTGACAAACCCTGTCCATGTTGAATCCTGTATTATGTCCCATTCGGTACCACAATCTCTGTGTCATTGTACTAGACATACCTCTTTTCTAAAATGGTTGGGGAGTTTATGTTCTTTCAATTACTTAAAAAGGCAAGAAAGAACTTTGAAACATTTTCTGATGGAATTCAAAATGGTCACTGAGGTGGGATGATGTCTGCATAATTTTGTTTGGTGAGTTATGGTTTACTGTGCTGTGCTAGTTAAATTGCAAGGTGATAGTGGCTCCGTTGATAAAATTTATTTTGTCTAGTTTGAGAAAAAGACAAATAATATATGCAGATGTAGTATTGTCATCTTCATCATGTTATCTGCTTTCTCTTCCTCTCACTCAAGACCATGTTCATGTATGCATGCTCAAGGGTGCATAATCATGACGTTTTTGGTCTAAATGTAAGAAATTTTGTCATTTTCTCTATGTTCTGACTCCCATGTCCAATTGCCATTTGACACCTTAACTAAACTGCTTTTGGACATCATACCAGTTCTACTAGACATTCCTGGATGTTTAGGAAGATCTGTTTTACTATTTGACAGTGTTCTCATTCGAGGTATCCGTGTCTCTTTTGGAGCTGTTGGTTGTCAGTGATACATTAGGAAGCAGGATCCTGATATGCATGCGCTCTGCTGAGTTCAAAATTGGCCTTTTGTTTTTTGTTGGTCTGCCTACCCCAGCTATGCCTAAAGACATGCCATGCTTGAAGTGGAATACATTTTTACTATATAAGAAAATGAGTCATGTACGATGTGTGAAGATCTTGGATAGCTGAGTTTTTGTCATGTGTTTTTTCCACCTTTTGTTATAGTTAAATGGGCGGAAAGGCTCATGATAAGCCAGCGGTTTGTTAGTTCTCCTTGTCGGTTTGTTAATTTGCTTTCCAATTTCTTGCAGCTGCTTGATGTAGCGGGAGATGCCGATACCATAAGGAAGGATCATGATAGACATTGGGAGCTCTTCTTTAAACAGTAGGATTGCTTCACAGTTCAAAAAAGCGTGACGTGGCGGTGTTCTTTTCTGGTTTTCAGACAGTCTAAGATAATCACAATCGGATGCTTCTGCTCCTTCACTGGTCCAGTCGTCATGCATATCCAGTGTTACTGTACCTGCTGCGGACGGCTGGCTATGGTTTTTCCACCACAAGACCCAAGCACCAGTGCTGCAAGGGAATGCTGGCTACACCCTCCGGACGGTAATTGTTTGTACACAGATACATGAACAGAGTGAACCCCTTGTAGGTTGGCGCATTCTTCAGGCATATGGTCTTTCATTAGGACCTCACCGTTATTAGTTCCTTAGCGGCTCCTCAAGAGTCACGGACCTGCCCGACCTTGTAATTATTGATGTGGTTGGGAGAGGGGGACTGCAATGCCCGATAGGCATTAGTCGGTTGCCAACTGCCGACCCAACAATAGTATGCGATATACCCTTTGTCAAGATGCATAGACGACATTCAAGATGAATGTATGTACATCTGCAGACACACGTGATGTGCAAGTATCAATTCACGTGAAAGAGTTGCGGCCGCCTATTTGTGTTTTAGTGTGATTGTATTGGTATTTCGTGTGAACAGGTATGCCCTTCGGTATTTGTTAATTTATTTGGAGTCTCTCCCCCTTTAATTCAGTAGCAAACATTCTTGACAGATTTAGGAGAGTGAGTGACTGTTGGTTGTGTTCATGGGGCCATTCAAGCACATCGACAAAGTTTTTATTGACGAGGTTGCAGACAACCTAAAGCCACGAAAAACCGACAGTCTCATTGAAATCCGTTTTGGCACGGGCGTGGAGAGATTTACAGCGTCGAGAGGACAGAACGAGAACAAGGGCAAGCGCCACTTCCTAGATAGGATGTGCCTTCGTGACAGTGTACTCTCGTCGGCTTTTTCTAGCTTCCCGACACTAATTCCGGCGTAGGCCGTAAGGTCGGTTGTCCTTCTGAGTAGCGATGGGAGACGCTGGGAGGAGTTCCTAGTTCCATGAAAGGCAGAAAAGCAATCGCGGTTTATCAACAAAATTTGCCGTGCAGCAGCAGCAGTCCATTTGGAAGGTAAAATAGCATTCCTCTCTCAAACGGGACCGTGCATTGGTTTTGGGCTTGGGCTTGCTGACGCAGCTCGATCGATGGCCGGACAATCCTTAAAGCCCGGCCCGTATCGGCCCATTAAAGCCCGTTGAAAATAACGAAAAAAAAAAAAAATAAAAGGACGAATTCCTAAAATGGGAAAAAAGGAGGAAAAAAAAAATCTATTTCCTTCCCCCTTCTGTTTTGGTGCGTGAAGAAAATGCAGAAAACCTTGTGAAGCCAATAAAATAAATAAATAAATAAATATATAACAGTCGACCAAAAATAAAAAAATTTAAAAATTGACCAAAGTAAAAAAGAAGAAAAAAAAAAATATATATATATATATATATATTAAAAAAGAAAAAGAAAAAGAAGGAAACGATTGTCAACGCATATTCTTTGTGATAAAAGTCGCAACCGGGTCGTGCCTGCTGGCTCTGTTCTTCCGCCCACTCTCTTCCACCGTTAGCGAAATTACTCTTCTCTCCCTCTAACCCTCTCTCTTCCTCGGCTTCACGTCCATGGCGTGCCTCCCGATTCCCGCAGAACCCTAGAAAATCCGCCCTCCTCCCCTCCCAATCCCCCCTCCGAACCTCATCGCCTCAGCTCCCCATGGACGGTGCCGGCGGCGACGGCGCAGGCGGCGCCGCCAAGCAGAGCAACGCCCCGGCGGCGGCGGCGGCGGCGGCGGCCCCGGCTCCCGCGCCCGCGCCCGCGCCGATGTCGAGTGCGAACGCGCCGCCGCCGTTCCTGAGCAAGACGTACGACATGGTGGACGACCCCGCGACGGACTCGATCGTGTCGTGGAGCGCCACGAACAACAGCTTCGTGGTGTGGAAGCCAGCGGAGTTCGCTAGGGATTTGTTGCCCAAGTATTTCAAGCACAACAACTTCTCCAGCTTCGTTCGCCAGCTCAACACTTACGTACGCGGCTTCCATCTCTTGTCCCTTTTTTTTTTTGTTTTCCTCTCTTCTTTCTTTCCCGCCTTTCGTTTACCCATGTTGATTGGAGTTTTGGCTTTGGTGTTTTCGTCTGCGTTGACCTGAGAGTCTTGAGGCTGGCTTGTGGTGGATGATCTATACTGGTCTAGTTTCAACGACTAGTTTTGGAGCAGGATTAGCGCGAAGATAGGTAATTGTAAAGGGATTGGGGATTGTATTAGGGTATGAGATTTGTTTTTAGATTGAACGGTCCTTGGTCTTTGTGGTGGCAAGTCACCGTTGTGCATCTCCTCGTAATCTATCCGGCTCTTTGGTTGAGAGGGGCATTTAAGCCCAGAAACTAGTGATTACAAAATCTGGGCAAAGATAGGCCTACTTTTGGTTTGGCTTGAAGAATTGAATATCTATACTTGTGTAAGTTCTCGCTGAGCGACAATGAATCGTAGGAAATTAAACTGGGTCTATCACATTTGTCCATTTTATGGGTCTCATATGGATGACCGGGATAGACTTGATTTGCTGAACCCGGAGCCATTTCACCACTTAGCATCACACAATCAGTGCTATCGAGGACAGCATTAGCAACATCAGTGGCTTCAGCTTTCATCAGCCGGGTGAATCCGTCTGGGTGAGTTAATTCTGCCAAGTGCCACTGGGTAAATCACATCCAGTAAAAGACTTGAAGAACGGAAGGGTAGGCTTGTGGCCCTAGAAACAGTGGCGCATAAGTGAATGACGGGGGATGGGCATCGCGTAAGGTGTAGGCACTTGTTTTTGGACATAAGGCTTTGTGTATGTATGTTGGGAAGAAGAGGGTTGTGGTGCTGAAAAATTGTCGTGGGATGCTAATTCTCCCATGCGTAACCGAACCATGGGACCTAAGATCTATAGTTTTCATAGATCAATAATGGGGATGACATTGCAATATCGAGTAGAATTCTGGGGCCTGAAGTTTCACATTGTTATCTTTTCCCTTTACCAGAATTATCAAAAGTTGGCGTAGCATATTTGAAGACATTATTAAGGCATTTGATTACTATTGATTAAAAATGGACATCTCAACTATCCTTTCTCATCTTGGGCATGACTGGATAATTGGAAGGAACCCGCAAAAAAAGAAAGTCAATCAATAAACTCATGGTAAAATCCCTCTATGAGATGATGCATTTTTATTACAATTTCATTTTGAGTGTTATGCAATAGATTGAGGAAGCAGTTTGGTGAATGACCTGCTATGTGTGGTGGAGGTGGGTCAACTGATGGCTAATTGCTTCATGCATCTAAGGCTTGGTTTGCAATATACAGTTGTTCAGTGAAGTCTCTTTTATTCCTAGTATGTTTCATAAGGAAAATCGAGGTTTGTTGTGAATAAGTTTGCTAGTGGAATCCTTGCTGCATAACCTACTTTAATGAGGATTGCGATGAGCTTTCTGGTTTCTTCATGTGGAAATTTTTTGGATTATTAGCCTCCTGGACTTCCAGACTACCAATTTGTTTATGGTGCCAACTTATTTTCCTTTTTCATGAAGTTGGCCAAGCCCAGGGGCTGTGTGAAACCTGTGTACTGTCTCCTATGAATGGAGCTGTGACTCTAGACAAGTCATTTTCCAATAAGATTGTTTTTGTTCTTTGTATGATTTGTTGCCCTTGCACTTTTATGTGAAACAATACCTTTTTCTTTTTAATAGATTTTGATGGTGATTTGTTTTGCAAGCCAATTTCCAGCATTTTGGCAGATGGTCATGCACTTATTCTGTGGTGGATTTTTTAAACTTGCTGCTGGTTATTCTTTGTATTTGATCTTGTAACACAAAGGGAGAAGAAAATAAGAAGGATCATAAACCTAGCATCTGGGCAAGAACTTTTGCATTGGCAGTTATGTGACTAAGAGCATGTTTTGCGGGTAAAACTTTTAAGAAAATGAGGATCATTCTTGAATTCAGTTTTACTAGGATCAGCTTTTGTTGAAATTTAGATTTGTGCGGGTTATCTTCTGTCCGCTACTGTTCTTTCTATATTAAAATCGCAGAGCACTGTCAGCATGAGCAAAATTTGACCATCCTTTCAATATGTGTGATGTTGAGCATTTTAATCATATGCTGTTGGCCCTACAGGGTTTCCGGAAAGTTGATCCAGATCGCTGGGAATTTGCAAATGAGGGTTTCCTGAGGGGTCAGAAACACCTTCTAAAAAGTATAAGTAGACGAAAACCCGCCCATGGACAGGGCAGTCAACAGCCGCAGCAACCGCCTGGACAGAGTTCTTCAGTTGGGGCATGTGTAGAGGTTGGCAAATTTGGGCTTGAGGAAGAAGTTGAGAGGCTCAAAAGGGACAAAAATGTGCTCATGACAGAGCTTGTGAGGTTGAGGCAGCAGCAGCAGGCCACTGATGGCCAACTGCAAACGATGGTCCAACGGCTCCATGGGATGGAACAACGACAGCAGCAGATGATGTCATTCCTAGCAAAAGCTGTGCAGAGCCCGGGTTTCTTTGCTCAGTTTGTACAGCAACAAAATGAGAGCAACAGGCGCATCACTGAAGCGAATAAGAAACGCAGACTAAGGCGAGATGGCTTATCTGAGAGTGAGCATACTGCTGCTTCTGATGGACAGATTGTTAAGTACCAGCCTCCAATAAATGAGACTGCCAAAGCATTGTTCAGGCAGATGATGAAAGTAGAAGCTCCTCAGCAGGAGTCTTTTGACGATAGTCCAGAGAGTTTTCTTCTCGGTGATGGTTCATCTCTGTCCAGTGGCATGGACAGTAAGACTTCGAGTCGCATCTCTGGGGTGACTCTTCAGGAGGTCCCGCCAACTTCTAGCCTGGTTCCTGAGATTCCACCAGCTTTGGGGGCCTCAGCAAATGATCCCTCATCTGCCGTATCTGAACTAAAGGCTCCATCACAGGGTACTGCTAAGGTCACTACTAACCAGTTTCCAGATATGGGTATGCTCGCAGGAGCACAGGAGTCTGAAGCAGTCTCTGTTAATCAGGCAGATACCGTTATGACTGGGATCTCTCAAACACAAGACATGGTGCTGGAGGATATTGCTAATATATCCAGAGATGACTACATGGGAGCAGATCTGCATAATGGTGATTACATGGATCCTGCATCATTTATTAACGGGTCGATGCCTATAGAGATCGATAGCATTTCCCCTGACCCCGACATTGATGCTTTGTTAGAGAGTTCCTCCTTCTGGGATGATCTTCTTATGCAGAGCCCTTTACCTGAGGAGGGTGAATCAACTTCAGCAGAAGCTCAATTTGGGGCTAACAATGCGCAGCCGATGGAGAATGGATGGGACAAAGCCGAGCACATGGATCAGCTTACTGAACAGATGGGCCTCCTCGCATCTGAAAACAAGGGGATTTGACCTTATACAAATAATCAGTCTGTTCCCACCATAGCTCAGGTTGAAAGATTGACCGTTGGTGAGAGGGGCTCATTTTGGCCTTCCCCAGGAGCATATCGGGCATCCGAGTATTCATACATATACAAGCCTTTTCTGAATGTCACGGCCCCCAAACTCTGCACATCATTTTGATACTTGAGCTCTGGTGGAAGAAGGGGCCATAAGTCGGATAGCTTAGTTAAGGGGTACTACAGCTTCAGTTTAGTCGGCTCTTAGATGGAAAGTATATAAAGGATGGACGTTTGCCGAGCTAAATCGTTGCTGAAGAAGTATTGTATAATTTGTTAATTTGTTAAGCTGATGAAAACCCCTTCTCTAATTGTATGTCTCATTTGAGATTTATGCCCATGGGTTTTTCACCTTTTTAGTGCAGCTGGTGGGAATTTTCACACTAACCGCCTTGAGGAATTTTGAGATTTCTTTGCCGTCCCTCATCAACCTTGCCCATGAGTCATATGCTGGACTGGCGTTCTTCCTTTAACAGGGGGTTTCAATTTGAATGATTAATGGCCACGATTAGTCACTTTTCAGCTTGATTATGCATTAGACATTAGGTTAAGAAACACATATGTCGATGTTGATTATGCAAATTAGGAGTGAGCCATTCGCTTAAGCTCTTCCTCACGATGAAACAAGATAGAAGCGCTTGTGCATTATAATCGTCCACGTTTCACCCACAGGGGAAAAATTAAAAAGGGAGTGAAGGAGAGTAGATGCACATGTTTAACGACATCCATAAAAATTGGCAACTTTGTTATCAGGAAACAAGCTACGAATCCAAGCAGCCAGACTCCACGTTGCGCTCCATGAACGCTCCCCAAAACTAATTGCACTCATAGCCAGACGAAAATGCACTGACATCACCACAAAAAGCTCACCTGCCCTTGAATTCAGGGATAGTCACAGCCACTTGTCAGGTCTTCGTTGTTGGAAAACAACCACGTACATGTCTCAACCTATGTTTATAAACCCGTGAACTTCATTCTTCACGTAATAGACAGAAAAAAACACTAGTCTTCCTGGAGTGTAAATGACATTGGTAAGAGAAAGAAGGCGCCAACAAGCATTGAAGCTCTCCCTGCCTCCACAAATACCCGCAGCTGATCTTTGGCAACCTGCCAAGTTACCAGCATTGTCCTTCGCCATCCAGCCAGAGTCCCCTGATGTTGAAAGCTTCTCTAAGTTAGAGAAACTGGCTGTTCTAGGCCACGGTAATGGAGCTACTATCTATAAAGTCCGGCATTGTCAAACAGCTTCAATTTATGCTCTGAAGGTCCTCCGTGTTGATCAGCACACAACACATGTATGGCAACAGGCAGGACAAGAAGCAGAAATTCTTAAACGGGTAGACTCGCCACTGATCGTTAAATGTCATGCAGTTCTGAACAGCGGGTGCATCGACTCAGATAATGCAGGGGAACTATACTTCCTAATGGAGTACATGGAAGGAGGGTCTCTGCAAGATATATTATGTATCCATAGAAAATTGCCGGAAGGCGCGATTTCTAGAGTGGCGAGACGAGTTTTGGAGGGGCTATGCTATTTGCACAGTCTGAAAATAGTGCATAGGGATATTAAGCCATCAAACTTGCTTATAAACAGTAAAGGCGAGTTGAAGATTGCAGATTTCGGTGTGAGTCAGGTTGTAGCTAGTACTTGTGACCCTCATGTTTCCTATTTAGGGACAAGTGCTTATATGAGTCCTGAGAGGTTTGATCCAGAAAGGTGGGACGGTGATAAAGAAGGAGGGTTTGCAGGGGATGTTTGGTCTCTAGGAATTGTCTTACTAGAATGCCACGTGGGTCATTTTCCCTTGATAAGTCCAGGAGAGACACCAGATTGGGCAACTCTAATGTGTGCTATTTGCTTTTCAGATAGGTTGGAGATTCCTGAAACGGCATCACCAGAGTTCAAGAGTTTCGTTAGTAGGTGTCTGGAGAAGGATTGGAGGGCTAGAGGGACAGTCGACGAGCTCCTCCGTCACCCTTTTGTGAACAAAAGCAGTGGTACAAAAGGGTGGTTTGGTTAGCTCAGCACGGCGTGTTTACACCTGCTCTCGCCTTCTTCCTCGGAAATTTATTCATTTGATATGTATGATCTTATTAAGCAACAGATGTTTCTTCAATTTCTTCAGGTTAGGTTTGGACTGGCATATTAAAATCCTTCTAAGATATGAAGACTCCTCAAGATTAATTGGAAGTTCTTTTTGATGAAGGTTTTAAATCATTTCATAGGGTGGTTATCTGCACCTTGAGATTTCAGAGGAACTAGTTGAAAATCGTGTCTTGCACATGAATGTGGATATCTTCTCAATCAATCAAAATGAAAAAAGAGACTCACACTTAACAAAGCTGTACACCTCGTGCAGATTCCAGTTCTGACGCTAAAGGAAAGAGGATAAATTGGTAGGTGATGGGAGAAAAAGGGAGAGGCCTCTGAATCGGCAAGACAATAGCATTTGTACTTCGATGAAATGCAAATAACATGTGATTGATCCAGCAAAATCATCAAAAGTTTCTGGACAGTTGTAACAGAACAAATAAGAAGGAACAACAAAACTTGCTAAAAGTATGTTTATGCAGTCTAGACATGATAAAGGATACGATACTACCACAAAAATAATAACTTCTTCCTCTAATATTTTTACAACTTGACACATAAAATGCTTTTGTAAAATCTGTGGAAGAATGTACTATTGTTGTGGGAATATCATTAGCCTGTATTAATTACAAAGGGTTGGAATACATCGGCAATCATCACATCCATCAGGAGTTTAAGACCACAATATGCGATAACTTACTAAGTACTTAATATCTATGGTCTATGACTCGGAGAAAAGAGGCTTAACTTTCAAGAACGCAAAGGCCAGAAGCAGGAAGTTTGGCTTGTGTAAGATCTCTTCAACAAGGCAGTCTCCAATACAAAAGTTTCCCTTATTTGGCAATAATCTTAAGGAAAAGGAGACTTGACTTGTGGCACTATCATAAAGTATTCGTGACTAATTACTCTTTCTTAAAATGTTGAGCACCGATATCAAGTTCTTCACCAGACATGTAAGCACTTGAATTTTAATGCCGCAATCCAAATCTACGAGCAGAAAACGACTCGCAGAATCTGGGCAGAACTCTTTCAAAATTTAAATGATGCTCCAAAGTCCAAGATTTTACTAGAGATTAACGACATAGTGAAAGATAAAATGTCAATACTTCATTGCTTGCGACTTCAATGTTTGAATTACCAAAAGCATTGAGTTCACAAGGTGGCGTAAGTTGAAGTAACACCAATAAGTCCAAGAGGGCTTTGTGGAATCAAGTTTTGACATCTACAACCAATAAACCAACTGCATGAGCAGAAACTGACGAACTGAAAATTCTAAAGAAACAGGAAGAGCGAATGTCCTTGTGAAGTACATCTCTTCTGACCTTCTCATCTTCATAGTCTCTCTATGGCTCTAGGAGCATGATTCCAAGAATACTGTAAGATACACTGGCAGATCACTCTTGACTTCTTAATTGCCAATTCAAGCTTGTGCAAAATTATTGCATCTCAGGACAAACCGATACACAGCTAAATTGTAAATGGGACTCAAAGTATCAAAACCATATACTTACTTACCAGTGAAACTGCCTAGAATGAAGTTCGCCCATCGAAGTGCTTGAGCTACTTCCAGTGGTAATCCAAGAAACTACTCTCTGATTGATCACAGACACTATGCATCACCGGCCAAAAAGATGTCTCGATTACTTTGCAGAAGTGGAGTCCTTATGCCTAGTTATTGCCATTTGTCTGGGAAGAAATCCACCTGCGTTTAAATTTATGTGGAGATTATGGCAAACACGTCTCAATGCTCAAAATTCAAAACTTTATGACTGCAATTATGCGAGGAATGAAGAATATAAATGCTGCAAAAAGTAAAGGAGATGTTCACTCGGACAATTGACATATGCATGCATTCTGAACTCAGCAAATGGGATTACACCAACCCTCCTAATTAGACCAACCGAGTTATATGTTATCGAAGACTTGCGCCCCCAAGATGATAATGAAGCATGTCGAATTCGAATTCGCGCTAGCAGAAGTAAGACAAGGAATCCAACATGAGAAGACTGGCGCCGGAGCCTGGTTCGAAAGGGAACAAACCTGGTTTAGACAAGAGATTGATCCGAGACCGAGGGCCTTCGAACTTCCAGTTCTCCTCATCCATGGATTTGACCTCCTTGTCCAGCGCAGCCTTCAGATCAGCTTTCAGAACTGCAACCCAAATTCAAGCAACGACATTACGCACGCCGAATTCATCGCTGAAGGAACAGAAAGCGAAACGACAAGCGGCGGCGGGAGATTTGATTTGATTTGATCACTCGCTGACCTTGCATCGCCTCGGCCTTGCGGTCGTGGAGGCACATGTGGTCGGGCGGGAAGGCGAACTCCTCCACGGACAGAGCGGCGTTGCCGGCGCTCCCCCCGAAGACCGCCGCCGCCGCCGCCGTCGACATCGACGAGCGCGACGGCGACGACAAGCTACTGTTCATCGCCGCCGCTTCCCCTCTCTCTCTCTCTCTCTCTCTTTATATCGCCGGTTCGGACGCTCGTCCTGCTTCGGCTCAGTTCACCGGAGCCAGCAACGATTCCGAGGCGGATTCCGCTGGATCGAGAGCAGGAGACGAAGGCGAAACTCAGAACGAAAGCGACGAAGAGAGAGAGAGAGAGAGAGAGAGAGAGCTGGGCTTCCTTTTCAATGGCAAAGCCCTTTGGGCCTGAGCTTAAAAATCGCGCCTTTTGCTCCTGCAGAGTGACCTGAGCTGCGACGCATCGCCGTTCCAGGACGGAACTACTCCGATTGAAGAGTCGCCGGAGACGGGTAGCTGCCGCCGGATCAGCCTCGGTCAGTCCGTACTCGCCGATCGTCTCTCAGTTCGTCTTCGCTCTCGCTCGTCGGCGCAAGCGACCCGACGGTTTCGCCGCTCTCGGCATCGAAATTCGCTCTTCTTACGTCCCGTCTCGGCTCGCCGGGATTCGCGAGACCGGGGAGGAACCGCAAGCTGGAGCGAAAGGGGCTTCTCCTCCGCCGCGGCGGCTCCATGGAAGATCGCCGGCGAGGACGCCCCGGGATTTCTCTGGCACTGGGAATCCTGATGATCGCGTTTGCATCGTCGGCGACGAGCGAGGTCAGTCTGATTGTCTGAATTCGTTCTCCTTCTTCATCATCGACTTGTTGCATCGTTGTCCCATCCGATGGCTTTCAATTAGCATTGCCACGACACTTTCACGAGCTCAATTCATCCTGTAAAAGAAGTTACTTGACAGTAAGATCGAATAGCCATCACGGGGCAATCATCTCCTGGATCATGCTTGTTGAGTCAGTCTCTTTGGTCTGCAGGAGGAAACGCCTAGCTTAGACGGCTATTCCAGGGCTTCTGATGCATGTGCCGTCCCTTGCCGCGAGAAATGGGTTGCGAAAGCTTACTTTGACAAGTATGGAAGTTTAGAAGATGCCGCTTTCGAACATTATAGGGATGCCGAGCTTACTCGTTGCTCCTGCGAAATGCAGCCTTGTGATCTACGTGACGTGTTCAAACTGTCTGATTTGGATCGCCGTCTGACTGGCGATGGCTCTCATCGGAGTCTCTTTACGTCTATTAGGATTAGTGTCGATGAAGAGCTTGCAGCCAAGTCGCCTTTCCGCTTCTGTGAGGTTGTACTCGTCGAAAGACTGCCCTCCGGAGTGTTTGCTGATCCGTTTGAGCTGCAACATATTCGGGACCGTGGAGGTAAGTTCCTGGTGTATCCTTCTAATTGGCTGTAACGGATGCTGAAAATTTGATGCCTGGACGCTCTAGCATTTCTACTGTTTCCATTTTTATTTTGCTATGCTAAGTTTAATCTGCTGTTGTAGTATATGGTGAAGTTGCTGTCTTCGGAGATGCGAATTTGGAGTTGCCGTCATTTCTTTCAAATCGTACGCTTGTTGAGGTTCACATGTCTTTTAGCCCCAACAACCTGTTGGAACAGATGAATGGACTCGAAATCAAAGTAGAAGTTCCAGTACATGCGCGCTATCAGGTCAGTTTGAAGGAATTGCCCTTTTCTCCTTTCACAAGTAGAAATTATGATAAGATTGGATTTTTTTTTGGGAAGAACAGATCAGGTGCTATTATAAACTGTTGCCCCCATGTACTTGCTTTCTTTTTGTTCTTAAACGATAGAAGGACTGCTCGGGTTATGCATGTAATCAGCTTGTCTTTCCGATTACCTGAGATATCAAAAAGCGAATAAACTAAAATTCGACGTCATTGGTTCCATTTCACCTGCTCATGAATATGTTTTCTGTACCATCTTGTTCAAAGCTTTTAGCAAGCGGCAGGTGTATCCACCTAGTTTCCTTAGTAGATACTTTATTTCACTACAGGCAATCCATCGTAATCTTATGTTACCTATAAGTAGTTGAATGGGAATGGTAATTTGCATTTTCTTCCCCCACTTTTAGATGTGGTCATCAAAGTTCCATTTAGTTTAGAACAATTTGTTCATATACTGAGTAATTGTAATTAAGTCACCAAGGAAAAATATGGTTTGTGTAGATTGAGTGAGGTCATGACAATAATGGCTTCTTAATTTACTGTATCAAACTTCCACGGATATTCAAATTTCACTTATGATACCCCTACTAGTTTCCTAATCACATACTAAAGAAAGGGAAGAAAATCGAGAAATTATCCTTGATCATAGATGCAAATTGGCATTGGCTATATCTTGATCAAAATATCTGAATCTTTCTGTCCAACATGCTTTGAAGCTTAGAATTTGGTACTTAGGATAAATTTTGTATTGTTTTTTGGATTTCAAATTTGTTGGTACTGGTCCACTAGTAAAAGGCAAATGAATGGACACCTAGCATCTGAAAATTGGAAAACTTTGCAGGCCCTAGATGGAAGCGGCTATTCAGCAGTTCAATTTGGAGAACCAGATGTTTTTGCACGTTGCAGCATGGAGCAAAGGTCAAGCAATCAATCCCATTTCTTTGTTTTGACCAGTAACGGTGCTGGTATATCTTATAAGAATCCTATAGTTTGGAAAATACCCTCAGGCATAGAAACACATGCTGGATTTGTATCTGTTGTAACCTTTCTTTCAGCCTCATTATCTGCCCTTGTGATAATTGTGGCATCTGTCTTTCATTCCGGCATCAAACTGCACAAAAATGTGAAAACATCGTAGTTTGTCGGGAGCAACTTACTGTACGAGCATTTATAGAGAGGCTATTAGTCTCTGAGGATGTGAGTTTAGAGTAAATCCTCGCATTTCGCAATTTTTCTGCAGTTGTATGTTTTCAGGTTTGGTAGTTGAGAATTAAATGCTCATATGTTGGGCACGAGATGAAATGAAAATTGTGCTCCCACTAATTGGTGCAACAATCCAATGGCCCTTTTGATGCTTAGTAAGATTACAGAACATTTCTGCTTGCCAAACTGTAAGGTTATGGAAGAATGAAAGTGCAAATTGCTCTCTTCTTGGATAATAAGGTACATGATTTTGCATGTCTATTTGCTTTGCAGTATTCAATTGAACTTAATTTCTGGCTACAGATTCTAGCTGCCTTTTTTGCCCCAATCTGAAGTAAATACACATCTTTGAAGATTAGCCTTCATTAAATTTCATTTCACCCGGAAAGAAGAAATCTTCAAGGTTCATCTCCACTCCAGTAGCTCTTCACCTTTGGCCCAGTAGGCCCTTCCTCACCCAGGATCTCTCCAGGGAGACCTCTCACAAATTTTTCAAAAGCCGATTTAAGCTTTCCGGGCAAAAGCTTCTCCACTTTCTTGATCTCTCTTTCGAGATTATAACTAATTCTTGGACCCCACTTTCTGCAATAGTTTAGCCACGGCGGTTCAGTCACCGGAGCATTTGGATAGTCCATTGCAACTACTGAGTAGTTGACTCCGGTGTCCATGAAATTCTTACTCTTCTTCGTGTCATTCCTTATTCCAATACCTCCATTGCCCTGCAATACTGATCCTGGTTTTGAGTATGTAGCGTGGCCGTGCTGCGATGAATAGACCACGATCTTATTCCCACTATGAAACTCTAGTTCTGAAGCATTCACCCAGACACCCTTACTGTGCTGCGAGAAATACACCCTCCATAGCTCTCCGGTGAAGTTGCTTACTCTTAAGGTCACATGCTCCCAGTCACCGACATGCTGGCCGATTTTTCCCAACGAGACATCGAAGAACTCAACTTTAGCCCTAGCAGGGCCATTGAAAGGGTAGAAGAGCCATATGGCTATGTCACTGAAGGTAGCACCATTCATGGGTTTGACATGCAAATATGCCTGGCAGCTCTGCAAGTCTCCTCTTTTTACTGTGTCCTTTTCTCTTCCGTCCCCGGGAAGATCCAACCAGTACTCGCCGTCATTGGAACTGCCTTGGGGAAGGTTCGAGCCAGTAGGCTCAATTTTAGTGGGGTTCGACTCTTCGCCTTTGTGATATAGCAGCGCCCCATTGCTGAAAAACCACTCCACCGACGATGGGAAATAGGATTCTTCCGGATGAAAATATATGACTGGCGCATAAGCTTGAAATAATGCCTCAATTTGGCTCAGGTTGGGCAAAAAGTGTGCGTAATCCGGGTTGTTATTCTTCAAGCACGTGAGAGAATGAGGAGAATCTTTACCGCCATTTTTGGCTACGAATGTTCCGAGACATGCGCCTCTGGCTTGTGTTCCTCTGCTCTTGGGTCTTGTGGTGAACATGTTGATCCCATTCGGGCCAATCGCCTTGCCAGGGCCCCAAATCCACATGTCGCTCTCACATTGGTCGGTGAAGTCCGACCGAACACATCGGATTTTGTCAGTGGACGGCTTCTCCGGCGAGGTGGTCACGACATGTCCGACGGCAGCATAGCCTTCAGGGGGAATTGGGCACCAAATATAACCATTGCCATCTTTCTTAATTTGCGAGGACTCACTGTTCCATATCGGAGTATAGTCGATTGGCTCCTTGAGAGCTCCATTTGAGGGGTCATCCGTCTCGTCCTTCCCAACAAGAACCCACCCATGAAGAGCCTGGTTATTGGGTTGGCAATAGAATCCCAAAACGGAGAATCCTTCTGGTACTTGTGAAGGTTCAAAGAACGTTGCTCCAAGATTGTTTGGTCCACCCTCATGAGTAGCCCAAATCTTGTTGAAAGAAGAAACTTGACACACTTGTAGCCCTCCAAAGTCGATAGTGCCGGTCGCAAAACCCGAACCTGTATAGTACGATGAACAACGGCTCCTTAAAAACTTCATCATGTAATTTGCGACGAGAACGACTCGAGAAAACCAGACTTTGCACAAGAGAGGGTTACCTGATGGCCAAGCCGGCAATGGGGATGGAAGCTTGAAGGTGGTTTCGATGGGGTAGGCGATATTCTCATCGGCACAAGTATGTGCGAGGCGATTCCCCATGTTGATGAGCTTCTTCTAATGAGAAAATGTGGGAATGAAACGTCTTATACACATGCTATGCTTTGAGGAGAGTAAAGCTACATGACAAGCAAAGGCATATTCCGTTCGCTTTGGACGCTAGAATATATGTTAAACGTTGAGCTTAACAAAACCCGCCCGAAGACTTTGTCGTGCAAGGGAAATGTTTTGGTTTGAGCCAGTCTTGCAAGCATTGTATTTCTGTTTGGCGGATCTGCCACTATCGTTCCAAGAAGTTACCAGACAATTCGAGTTTCTAAATGAATCTAATGGATAGAGTGGATCGCGTTGCATATCTGTAAATAATAAGAATGTCGGATAGAATGGAGTTTTATGGTTGAGTTACGTCATTGTAAATGTCATACCTCAAAACCATCACAAATGGGAGATGACACGACGGTCCTTCCATCCGAAGAACGCAGTCTCAAAGCTCCCAAAAGTCCCCTCGTTACTTTACTCATCGCTACCTAAAAAACCTGAAAAGATTGGGGAAAATAGGAGGGTGAGCAATTACAGTTTAGTGAGTGAGTAGTGTATCTCTTCTAAACAGATTGAGCACCCGTTATGTATATTTACAAATTAAACCACAACTCCTTTAACCAAAATCAAGAATAGAATAAACATATAATAAGAGAATCAGTTACATATGTTTCAACATGGTTATATTTATGGAAAAAAAATTCATTTCACAATAATATCAAAACAAACATTAATAGTCCAATCCATTGATCAATCTTATTAATTCGTACACCAATGATCCATTCCATTTGTTAATCTTATGTCACGCATCAATAGTCTATTTTATTGATCTATCTCATATAAAACTACACATCGATGATCCATTCTAATGATTAATCTCAAATCACACGTCTCCATCGACTAAACTTAAATGACATGTCAGTGTTCCACTCTATCGATCAAACTCATATCATATGTCAGTAGTCCATTCCATTTATCAATTTCATAGTCACGATATAATGCTTGGTAAGAAGGCGATTCCTCCCTTGCAAGGTCTCCACATATTATTAGCCAATGGCTTGGACTAGTATGCGCATATCCACAAGCCCTTCACTAATATCGCAATGTTATTGAACATCAACACCAATCCACAACAACCTCCACAATTCACAAATCCAAACCGAAATATGGGTTTTACAAACCAAAACATATAATCTTTCTATAACCGAACTCATTCACCAAAGATACTTTTCATAAAGCAATCTTCAAATCATTTCATAACTCATTGCATAAACTAGAATAAGTTTCACATATCTTTTCACAACACATTTCATAAACCAAGTTCAAATTAGCATATATATATATATATATACATACATACATATAACCTTTTGCAATAACTTTCCAAAAACATTTGGCAAACCATTCATAAATATCAAAACGTGATAAATGCTTGATCCAAATTTTATGTAACAAAAGGTGCTTATTTATATCTCATAACATATTAAATCTTTTATCATTTTGAAGACATGAGTTTACAAATTCTTAGAAAAGATAGCACCACTTACCTCAAAATGCCTACGTTCAAATGATAAAGATTTCTCCAACCGTTGAATTTGCAATCCTATCAAATAAGTGGGAAACAATGATAAAATCGAGTAACACACTACCTCAATTATGGAACAGCTGTACTACACCTAAATGCTAACAAATCATATGCCCAAAGTGATTTTATAAGCTGTTTGCAACATGGAGCTTGAGCGCGGAATTTAGTTATACTATAACTCTCTCAATCGAACCTTGTTTCAAACATACATACAATCTATAAAAAGCTCTTTCAACGTACTACAAAAATCTAACTTAACATTCCAAAAATAAAATCTATTGGACCCCATATCCTAATAGGAACAATTATGACATGACTATCCTTCCATCTGAAGAATGCAACCTCAAACTATACCTAAAAATCCATGCCCAAAAGGCCCCATCGTTAGCACTCTCGCACTATCATCATTAACCGAAGAATTCAAAAATATTAGGAAAAAAAATAGTGAGTAACCACAGCTCAGTGAGTACTATAAATCTTCTAAGCATATTTACCTCTACCTTACACATTAAAAACTCGAAGGCATGACTCTTTTATACTATACCAAAATATAATAACTCACAAGAATAAATGAGTCATATATTTTTTTCAACCTTGCTACATCAATAGTAGAATTTCTTGTTCATTCGTAACATCAAAACAAGTATTGCTAGTTCAATTTAATAATCAAACTCATCATATTTCATGTCAGTATCTCATTCCATTTTCCAAACACGTACCACATCACCTCAAGGCTCTAGAGGTTGCACTCACGGGATCGTATCATCGTGTAACACATAGCCCTTAACCCATATATATAAATAATACAAGACTCTAGAGATGGTCCTCATGAAATTACATTATCGTATAGCATTTAATCCTCGACCACAAGACTCTAGAGGTGATTCCCACGAAATTACATTATCTTGTAGCATTTAGCCCTGAATTGACACATATCAATAGTATAAGACTCTAGATGTGGCTCTCGTGAAATTATGTTATCGTGTAGTACTTAGTTTTTGACCAACGTATATCAATAGTATAAGACTTTAGAAGTGGCTCCCACGTGATTTAAGTCACCGTGTAGTACTTACCCCTTGACTACAAGGCTTCATGTAACACTTAATCCTACTAATTCATCTGATGATCGGTTTCACAAATCAAAACATAACTTTTCACAAATCAATTCTCTCCCCAAAACCAATTCAGAATTCATATCATAAATCAATAATATTTCGAAATGTCTTTCTTATTAAACATTTCTCAAATCATCAAGGAACCCATTTCATATCTTAAATGTATAAAATAGTATGCATAATCCTTCAAGAAAGGTTTGTCAAACCATCCTACAATAATTCAAAAGTACAAAAATATTCCATCTAGCTTTATACAACAATTGCATTCTCACTTCCACACACACACACATATATGTCGAGTTATTCTTACATCCATGTAATCTTAAGATATTAGTACCACTCACCTAAGGATGCCCCAAAACCAAATAACAAACGTTATTCGAACCATTTCTCTCATGATTCTATCAAATAAGCGAGAAATAATGTTAAAATTGAGTAACATGTTACCTCAACTATGAAATGGTTATGCTATGCCTACGTTAGCAAAATGACTCTTATGCGCTAATAAATTGCATACTCTTCGCAACACAGAGCTTGAGCACAAAACTTTATCACGCCATAACTTTCGCCACCGAACCCCGTTCCAAACTTATTTATAATCAATAGATTGCCCTTCAAACATACTACAAGAATTTCAACTTGACCATCTCGAAATCAAGCCGAAAATAGACAAAATACAGGCCTGCATATGCTGGATATTAACTGTTCATTGTGCGTGGGACACTTTGAAATTTTGTTTCGGGCAAACCATAAGCTCATATCAAAATTCGTAAAATTTTGCGGTTCCATAATATCCTAAATTATCATTTCTATAAAAAAACATTGCTCAACGACTCAAAAATTGGACTTCGCCATCCGATTTTCCCAAAATTTTGTATTTGAGCTCTAAACCCAAAAAATACTTCGATTGATCAAATGAGGGGCTTGAGCATTTATTGGACATTGCGTTACGGAGTGGAGTCGCCTTCACGAGGCATCCATGGCGTGTACGCGTCAAACCCCTTTACTCTTCTTCCTCTCTCTCTCTCTCTCTCTCTCGGTCAAGGGAGCTCTTGGATACTTCAAAATTTTATTTCGGATAAATCTAAGCTCAAATCGAGATTCGTAAAATTCTACATTTTCATAACCCTAAA
Source organism: Eucalyptus decipiens (assembly GCA_014182575.1). Taxonomy (NCBI): domain Eukaryota; kingdom Viridiplantae; phylum Streptophyta; class Magnoliopsida; order Myrtales; family Myrtaceae; genus Eucalyptus; species Eucalyptus decipiens. The sequence continues at coordinate 3,050,475 of CM024613.1, read as the reverse complement.
CTATTATTTCTATGTAAATACGCAACCGAACGACTCAAAATTTGGATTTTTCCGCACAAATCTTATATAATTCCAAATTTCGAGTCCTATATCAGAAGCTACTCCGATTGAATGAACAAGAGTTGAGAGTGCTTACCAAGTGTTTCGAATCTGCTTGGCGAGGCTCCCAGGGTGAGAACGCGTGTAGCCCTCTTTCTTCTTTTCTTTCTTCTTCATATTTCTCCTTCTCCTTTCTCCCCCTTCCCCCTTTCTTCCTTCTTTTCTTTCCCTTGCACGTGCTCACGAGTCCTGCCTCTCTCTCCTTCTTTCCCTTTTCTCTCCTCCTCCTTCTTTTCCTTTCTTTCGTTTCTTTCCTTCTCTCTCTCGGTCTGTCGTCCCCCTCCTTTTTTCTCTTCTTTTGACTGTTCAACCTTTCTCTTTCTTCTTTTTCTTCCTCTCTCGGTCTGTCCTCCTCCTCCTTTCTCTTCTTTTGACCGTTCAACTTTTTTTTTTCCTTTGACTCGGTAAGAACCCGTATTTTAAGTAAAATTTCATAAGCTCCCACTTCCCTTCAAATGACTTGAAAACCACTGCTTTTACATTAGCCAGAGTGCTGTTTTCTCTCTTTCGGAAAGGAAGTTTTTTTATGCTTCTAGTTTTTTTAATGTTCAATTTATTCTAGATTGGGTTAGTGTTCGATCAGTGCCGTCTTTTCTAGCTGAATTTATGAAGGCCCCGCATAAGAAGAATTTCGCAAGGCTTGTAGGTATTAAAAAAGATATTTGGTTGAGAATTCCATTGTTGGTAGGTAGATAAAGGCCTAAACCTATCTGCACAGGAGACCCTCTTCTTTAATAGCGATATCACTGCCAAAGACAACAATCCCCATCCGTAGTTTGCGATGCTGGAATCGAATGGGAGATTGATTGAAAGGCGATCGAAACAATTTTCGGTTCTACAAACCCAGAAAATATGTCTGTAAAGCAAATTTAATGCACATGAAGCATTTAATCAATTTAATCACGCAAGATATTTTAATGGTATGGGTTAGTTCTCATTGCCATTTACGAAATAGAAACCAAAGTCTATATGATGGCGTTATGTTTGCATTATTCATCTTCGTTCATTATAGATGTATTTGGTAATGTTTCTATTTTGAGGAATAATTTATATATATTTTGTTTCTGAGTATTTGAGCGCGTTTTGTAACTATACAAAATTTCTATTCCCGAGAAAAATGCATTTGGTACAACCCAATATATTTTTATGACTTAGAATTTCTTTTAATTTATTAATAATTTTCTTATTATTTTTTTCTTTTCTTTCTCCTTCCTCTAATCGGTTGCTAGTCGGTGACTAGCCAGACAAAGGGCTTGCAAGGTTAGCCTCGGAGGAGGCTCACCAGCCATCGGTGAGGTCACCCTGAGCCTCGCCGTGACTAGGCGAGGCGACCTCGCTTGGCCACAGGTGAGACCTCGGCCTTGCGATGGTCGGGCGAGGCTTGTGGGAGCCTCCCCAGCCACGACGAGGCTCAAGGGGGCCTCGCCGGTAGTAGGTGAGGTCGTCGAGCCTAGTCTGGCTGATCGTTGGCCGATCTTTGAGTCCGACGATTGGCAAGGGGAAAAAGGGAGGAAGGGAAAGAAAAAAATTAGAAAAGGAAGAAAAGAAAAAAAAAAAAAAAAGCTTGATTCTTGATTCTTATTTCTTGAATTGTTTAACAAGAAGCAACTTTTTCTTATTTCTTGTTTTTGTTTCAAATATGTTCTCGAGAACAAAAAACTTACCAAACGCGTTTCTGTTATATTTCTACTCTCGATAATAAAAAAATAAAAACACCTATTCCCGAGAGCGTTACCAAATGTAGCCCATATAATCAAGGTTGCCAACTTATGACTAAGCATCGACACTTTACATTATATAGAAGGAATCGCACAAGTAGAGCCTTCAAGTAATTTTACAGCATTGATTGGATTTGCATTTTAACTAGATAAAATAGCTTGATTACTGTATAGTTATTGCTTCTACTTCCGTGTTGCTCACAAAGTTTCGAACTAGGACCCTATATACATAGGAAAAGCGAAAGGCATAAATTCAATCTGCGGCTCCACCTTATCATTGCGAATTACTTCGAAGAGAAGCATGCTTTAAACATTTTACAAAAGCAATCCTCAATGAGAAGGACTCGAAATTAGTCGATGCAGTGACATCTTGGTGACATGATAACCTAAGATCGGTGAAGCTACACAATCATAAACGGGATCGATGCTGTGGATGCACTTTTCGACTGTTGACCCGAAATTAGTTGACACTCAAGACTAGGAATTGTAAGTGGTAAACCATGTCGGCAAAGTAAGAAACTATGCCCGTACGGGTTGCATCATAGGTTGCGAATTAGTCAGACATGCGATAGTAAACATCATGTTTCCGACTACTAATAGGGTCTAAATCCATGCCTTAAAATAATAGGGTCTCCTAGTCTTTGAGGGCTGTTTTGAATAGAAATCTGTATATTCAGATAATTTGGCCGAGTAACTTTTGACATTGAGTTCCATCATATCTGCAGAAAAAAACCAATTGGGCTCAAAGGGCAAGATATTGTTTAAGTAGCTCATGTAGAAACTAACATGATTAAGCTTCAGTTCAGAGGCCCAAAAAAATAAAAACTGAAGGTGAAGGACGCATGGCGCGCTCATTTTAGACTTCTTGAATGATGTAACAAAATTCTCTATCAGTAATTTGATGCGATCGATTTACTTCTGAATTTTCTGCTGCTCCTCTGCATTATTTCTAGCTTCTTTGGGGATATTCTCCAGCTCCAAGAGCAATAATTCCATTCTGCAGCTCAAAAGGTCATTAGCTTATTTTCACATTGGTTTTCTTGTACACAGTTCCTCTATTTATATATGCCAAAGGAGTCGCTCCCGATCGATTATGATGGACTCATAGAAGCGTGTATTTGGGTGGGTTTTTTATATTAGAGTGCATATTTTGTGCACGGTCAAACCTTTTCAGTTGCACGAGAAGAGGAGTTGCTTCCAGATCCAGATTGAAACTTGTCTCTAGCTCGGCAACCTTTGAATTATCATTAATACATTAAGAAAGAAAGCGCGTTCGAGTGAGCATACTGTTACTGGAGAAAATAAGCCCTTGAATCGAGCGATTATGCTTACTACCTGAATTGAGTATCTTGTTGGTGAAGAAAAGAAGAACATGCTGCTCCTTGCTTTGATTCATGTCGCTGAGCCTCTGGAAACTCCTTCTCAACAGCTTGAAATTCTTTTACGAGATCTTCTCTCATCATCTTCCTCTTGGACTGCACTTGAGTTGTGAAGATTCATCTATCAAGGAAATAAAAGTAACCAAGCATTGGAAATTTAGTTGAGAATTTGTCTCATGTGCAGCATATAAGTATAACACGGTTGAGAGAAACATCCTTGGAAAAATAAAAGAGAGATGCAACTCAGAGAAAAATTAACTTTGTTAATTTAGAAAAGCCGATTAGTTTCTTTCATTTTCCAAGGGTGAGATGAATCTTCAATCATATTGAACTTATGCACGGTGCACAACATTGAGTGTTCGATGTTGATCACCAAGAAATTTTATTTTGGTTTCTGTCACATGCTTCTCTTACTCTGATAGATAAACTGACGGATCAATTACTTGATGCATTCATCAAATCAAAACTTTTAGCTTCTGTACATGTACACAAAAGTGACCAACTACACTGGCAACTTAGATGAGTAAGGGTTGATGTGCAGCTTACACATGCTCAAGTCAAAGATTATTCGACGGTTATGGAGGGTGATAGAAATCTGATGTTCAATCTGTGACCAGTAGATGGATTTTACTGCACATCTTTTTCTGACAAAATAACAATGAAGCCACTGGTTCCATCCAAACTTAGGCCTCTAGTATTGCCTTTCAATCCCAAACAGATCCAAAAGGTGCATTCAAACAGTTTAATAGATCAAGTCGTGGAATTAAAAATCTCCCAATCATACTATAAACCCACGGATGGTCTCCACACAGGATTTGCAGCAATTCAAAGCCTCTTAAGGCATTTGCAAGTTGATTTTTGTCTAATACAAGTAGCTGCCTCATGTAATTCAACATCAAGAGGTTACTCCATTATGATAGACCAGATCCAGTTCGCTTATTTTATAAATCCTTTTACATGTTAAATATTATTAGGAAGGTGAAACAGGTGAAACTTCAGCAGAGGCCAAGGATTTACAAATGGAGAGTAAGTTGAAAACATGGCTTTAACTGAAATCCTTGTATGGAAGAATTAATAGGTGCTGTGCATGGGAAAGTGTAATGCTCTCACACTTCTTCAACAGTCGTAAATTGAAATCTCACAGACCTGATTCTGACCCTCAAATCATCCGTGATGAGGTTAAACTGACTAAGGGAAACGTTTAACTCTTCAAGGTCCATTGTTGTTTTTGACTTAGAGTCCCACTACACAGCATTCAAATGCTCAAGATTTGAAGTTGCAATTGACAACTCACTATTTGGATCGTGTCATGCAATTACGAGCTAATTACTTTCACATAAGAATGTCCAGATTCCTTGCTCATTCATGGTTGAGATTAAGAGATAGTACCAGGTTTTTCTCTTTAATAATTCAGGGACATGATATTTTTCCCAATTTTCACTGACTTGAGTTAATAAACTGACAACTAATAGTAGCAAAGAAGAAACAGTCAGAATGCTCACAGGACGCTCCAGGGAATAACAGAAATGAACAAAATATTTCACTGATTTATTTTTACATGTCCGTACATAAACACAACAAATAATCAAGCCATGATGTCAAATGCATAATAAGATTTCATTGGCATTGTAACTGGTTTATTCCCACTGCAAATGGAGAGAAAAAATGAGAGGACTATGGTTCCAACAAGAAGCATGGGCCGAAGATTTGATGGAAGCAATCCTGAAAGAAGAACACGGGAACAGAATTTCATTAACTCACTGCACTTCTGTACTTTCCTTCAAATGCTATTAAGGAAAACAACAAGACCCTATGGACATTACTATAAACGGAAGCTTCAAGTACAAGAAAAAAATGATGATATTTGATTACCAGAAATAATAAGTTGGATCTTAGAACTATAGTGTTCTCGCGCTTCATTGTTTGATGAACGTTTGAAACCTGCTGGGAACTCTCAATGTCGTCAGTACCATGGGCTTGCTCCTTTGTAAGTGATTCATAGTCATTGATGAAAGCCTTTAGTGAGTTAATTTCTCCTTGGATTTGATGAACTTCATCCTCGTCTTCCTCTCTGTCTCTGAGTATCTCTTTGAGGGAGTTCTCACTTTCCAAGAGCAAAGCCTTCATTCTGCATCTCAATTGAGAGCAGTCAAAACATCATGAGCTGAATTTCGTGGATCAGATGTGCAATGCATTGACAGGATCACAGGAAAAGACTAGGCAGGAAATTGTGATACCGCTATATTAAATGGGCAAAATCTGTTCAGACCCTTCTTTATTGTCCTAATCATGAACTTTTTTTTTCGATTGCCTTAATGCAATCTGATGCGTCATCTTTTAGCATGAAGAACAAATGTTATCCAAATTTGGGAGCACAGGCTGCATGTAACTAGTCTTACAATGTTTGGGAGCTTACCCTTTTAATTTCTCCACAAGATCGTGCAGATCGGAGTTCTGGTCTGCATTTATGCCTGCTTCATCGGTCTTTGATCTGCAAATTAGACTTGTCATACAAGAAAATTTCCAACGCCAATATAAGAAAAAATATGGAGATGACTATGATTGTGCCAAGGGCTACGTAATCACCTTGATGTAAAAAGACTTGCTTGTTGAAGAACAACAGGAACATAAAATGCTTCCTGTTTTGCTTCAAGCCTCTTGGCATCTTGAAATTTCCTAAAAATTGCAGCCAATTCTTTGGCAAGCTTGGCATATTCGGCAGCCTTTTCGGCCTGGCATGGCAACGAAAAATGAAAAGAAATCGAAAGTTCACATAAAAGATACTGGAAACAAAATAAAAAACTCAAGGAAGAAAACAACAGAGCATAAAAGAATGTAGACTTGTGACTTTTTAAAAATAAACGTTCAAAATTGGATAAATCTCAACTCTAGTTGAAAGACAGAAAAGGCAGGGTAGGGGCAGGAAATAATAAGGCAGTCCAGATTAATGCATACTAAGATAACCCCGATTTCTTCCGTCTTGTTCAAGCTGAGCCGATAGCGCGTGTAGCATGTTCCCTATAAGCTGCCTTTCCTGGTGCCTGGTCATCGCAATTCCCCATACGAAAATTACATGGGAAAAATGCAAACATGAAGCAGACAGTCCAGTATCGTCTGCATGATTCATCTTACTTTTTATTTCGCACAAAACACACGGCAGAGACACGGTTGGTTTTTGTGCCATCAGACCTCCATGACTTTCTAAAGCCGGTGATTGGTTATGTGATCTTATATGTGTGAAAGCTAGTATGAACACCTAGAGGGGGGTGAATAGGTGTTTAAAATAAATCTTGGCAAATATATGTGGAATAAAATAAACTTCAAATAAAACAAAGGAGTTAGGGAAGATAATAAGAATATAAGGTTTATAGTGGTTCGGCTTAATCCAAGCCTACGTCCACTCTCCCACGCTAACAGCCTTCTTGGCTGGATTCCACTATGCAATCAACAAGAGATTACAACTTTGAGTACAAACACTTAGTAGTAGATCAAGTTAGGGAAATCTCTTATGATGTTTTGAAGATGACAAAATAAATCAAAGGTTACTAACATGTTTGATAGTTGAGTAATAGACTATGCAGATGTTAGAACATGTAAAGGATATTGTCAAAGTCTATACTTGGAAGAACCAGAAGATAGACTCTATGCTGAAGCTGAACTGGGTACAAACCTTAAAGCTAAATCTGTTCAAAAGTAGAATATGTTCAGACTCAGATTGTAAAGTCTATCGCACTCAGACTCAGATTGTAAAGTCTATTGTTTTCAGACTTTATATCCAGAAAGAGATAGATCGTAACTCAAGCCCCGAAGATATAACGGCTAGTGATCTGGTTTGGATTCCACATCAAGATTGATTTGATTGACTCAATCTAATTGATTGACGATTGGATCTTGAAGACAAGAACTTTCTATACGAAGAAGCTTTACTTATGGAAACCAAGATTCCGTTTGTATGGGCGATCGGAATCAATTTGGGATTTTACCTTTGTCACTCAACGGCTACCAAATCTTCTAGATACAAAGCTGTCCAATGGGTATATTGGAAGACAATCCTCAAGATACTGTCCAACGGGTAGTTTGGAAGTGGAGGAGTATTTAAGGAGATGAAGGACCGATGAGCAAGTAAGAGATAGAGCGTAGAATTTATAATTCCAAAGTCTGAGTAACCTTTGATCATACACTTGTCTTTGGAGAGCTTAAACGTTTGTGATCGTGAGAGAAATACCAAAAGAGTGACTTAGTGAGATAGTGTGATCTATTAAGTGTTTGCACTCGAAGTTGTAATCTCTTGTTGATTGCATAGTGGAATCCAGCCAAGAATGCTGTTAGCATGTGAGAGTGGACGTAGGCTTGGATTAAGCCGAACCATTATAAATCTTGTGTTCTTATTCTCTTCCTTAACTCCTTTGTTTGAAGTTTATTTTATTCCGCATATATTTGCCAAGATTTATTTTAAACACCTATTCACCCCCTCTAAGTGTTCTTACTAGCACTCACAATTGGTATCAGAGCCAAGTGCTAAGTTTATAAAACTGTTTTTACTTTTGAGCTAAAGATCTTTTATGGCTAGTATCTTGGCACCATGACTTATGGAGGGACAAAACAACATAAGGCCACCATATTTTGATGGAAAGAAATACGACGTGTGGAAGAACAAAATGAAAGCATTCCTAAGATCCAGAGATCTCTTGCAATGGGATGTTGTGGAAAGAGGAATCAACCCCATTGCTGCGTCTACATCAAATAAGAATGGCAAAGACAAAGAAACCAAACCCCCCGCTCCTATGTCTCGGACGGAGATGTCCAAAAAAGAAGCGCTTGATGCAAAAGCTATTTATTCTTTATATTGCGCTTTGTCTCCTATTGAATATAACAAACTCTCTTCATGTGAAATAGCAAAAGAAGTTTGGGATAAACTTCATGTTACATATGAAGGGACTGATCGTATAAAAGAGACAAAATTAAACTTCCTGCTCGGCAAATATGAATCATTCAAGATGAAGTAAGAAGAGTTGATTGGAGATATGTTAAGCCGTTTTACAGAAATTGTAAATGGTTTAGCATATCAAGGTCAGGAAATTTCTACCCCGATGAAGGTCAACAAACTCTTACGAGGTCTCTCAAAAGATTGGAACCATGTCAAGATCTCAATCCAAGAGACTCAGAGGATTATGCCACTCTCCGTTGATGAATTGATCGGCACTCTTCAATCCTATGAAGTGGAACAACTCAATGATGAAGATCCCGAAGGTAAGAAGTCCATCGCTTTTATCTAATGCTGTTTTTGATGAAACAGATTCAGAAAATGACATGGACGTCGAAGAACTTGCTTTTATGATTGAGAAATTCAAAAAACTGAGTAGAAAATGAAGGAAGTTTAGTGAAAGAAGACAATATAAGCAGAATGGCCAGAAAAGAATAATGAAAGAAGATGATGAGCAAGGAAATATATACTTGACGGCATATTCAGAATCTGAGGCTGACTTAGATACAGACTCAGAATCAGAGTCTGACTCACACACAGACTCAGAATCCGATGAGGAAATCGAGGTAAGTCATTCAAAAATTCCTATTAAAGTTTTAAAGTATATAAATGAGCTTTGTTCAAATCTTCTCTTAAAAGGATCTCCGAACTTAAAAAGAAGAATTCTCGGCTTAGGCAACAAGATATTTCTTAAAAGAAAATTTTGAAATTTTGCAAAAAGATTTTCTACAAACAAAAGAAAGTCGAGATTTATTTGTCAAAGAAAATGATTCTTTGAAGAAAGAATTTTCAAATATTTCGACAAGATTTTCAAATGGATCAAAAACATTAGAGCATATCATTTCTATACAAGTTCTTTACTATAATACGTCGGGACTTGGTTTCAATAAGGAAAATAATTCTCTAATTGATTTTCCTAAAGTCAATGAGAGACTTAAACAAAGACCTCCAAAGACATTTTACAAAAATCATTTTAAAAAAGTGTTTGTAAAACCTATTGGTCGAAATGCCCTCAAGTGTTCAAATTGTGAAGATTTAGAACACTTTGATAAAGAATGTCTTAAAGTCTGGAGACATATTAAGAAAGATTGGGTAAAAGCAGCATACTCTACTAACTCTCATGGACCCAAGAAAAAATGTATACTAAAGAAAAGATGAATTATTTTTGCAGGAAATAAAGGAAGAGAAGAATGAGAGTTTGGTAAGGAATGTACAATTTTTTTATTCTCAATTTGGTTCGAGTACACAATTTAAAATTTCTCATTATGCTTGATATTCAATATATCCTTGGTTGATTGAGATTTTATAATGATCATATTTTGTTTTATTGAAGAAAGAATCGTATGATTTGTTTTTGTGATTCATAAGTTGAGATTTGATTTAATACGTGTGATCATTTTGTTAAGAGACAAATGAATTTATTTGATTTGATTTTATACTCTCAGATTTAATCATATTTTGCAAAGTGAAAATCTATTTTACGTGATGATGCAAGATATTCTTAGATATTCAAAGATTTTATTCTCTCTGTTTTTATCGTACTATGACTAAGTGGGAATTTATTTTTCAAAATATCATCGTGCATAATATTCTTTCTTTGAATACTTTGTTATGATGAATTAAGAAAGAATATTTGTTTATGGAGATTTTATATTTTGCTCTAACGTCATGGAAGGATCCAAATTGATGGATACCAAAAAGGAAATGAGTTGATTGCAAGAAATTCAATAAGGCAAGAATGATTACAAATCTACGCAGATTTTGGTGCTCGTACTAGCTCTCTCAATGAAATGCATCTCATGCGAAAATTGGTAATGATTTTATTTTATGGTATATTTGAAATATATACCATGGGTAAGAAAATATTTTTTATCATCCCACCTTACAAATCTGTACGTACATTTATCATGATTTTAGATGATTGTTTATTGCGAATATCTTTTGTTATAATTATAAGGTATTGCAATTTTGACACGTGACAGAAATATCTATTTTTCTTTTGCAAAATGCATATCTGAAATTTATACTCAAGGAAATCTCTTTGATCTCGAAAGATATTACTGTATATTCATGGATATTCTTGCTATATTTTTAGAAGATATATTATATCTAGCAAGTTTCTTCCGCAAATCAAATGATGATATTACGTGACATTTTTGCAAAGATTATTATTTGTTATATAAGAATTTGCAGGTCACAAAAGAATTTTTCATATGGATTTTGGAAAACTCAATCAGAAAATCATGGAGATTTTATTCTATCTTTTGGAAGTTCAAAATTCTATTCCTTGTGCAAAATTTTTGCTTATTGAGGAAATCCCTTATGCATCGAACAAAAGGTTGAGTAGTTCTGAGTTTTAATAATTGATAATTTCATATATGCTATTCAATTATTTATTTGAAGAAATGGCATTATATATTATGTGGATATTATTACAGCTTATTTGTGCAAAAAGTTTGTTAAGTTGATGCAGGTTGAATTCGAGACAAGCTTGACTGAAAAAAAATGAATTTTGCCTCGAATTTCAAAATGCAAGTGATCGTTACAAATGTTGTTGCTACAAAGGAAATATTGAAAAATATTATGTTCAACATGCACAAGCAACAATTATTTCTATTCGCAAATATTGTCATGATGACAGAATGAGAAAATAAATCCAAGAAAAAGAAAGAATCGTGATCATCTCAAAAATGGCAACAAATTGAGGGGAGCTTTGATAAATTATAGAACTCTTTTTGGATTGATCGTGATCTTATTATGAATGGAAGGAAAGGTAAATGTGTTAGAATTTGTTTTAAAAAATCCGGTTAGTGCATTTTTTATTATCTTTTGTCATTAACAAATCTCTTATTAATATTATCATTTTATTATGACAAAAAAGGTACGTGAATTTTATGATGCATCCGTGATTTTTATTGGATATTTGCTAATATATATGATCGAAGTGAGCTATATTGCATATATTTAATATTCGATTTACTTTATAAAAGCTGATTTTTGGAAATTGTGATTCATGCAAGATATTTGTTATCATTCTCCACGTGATACTTTTTTCATTATTATCGCTTTTTGATTATGAAAAAAATGGGGAGAAGATATGAATATGCATATGTTGATTGGTTGATATTATCTATGGCATAATATTGAGCTGCGATTATTTTTTATATATTGTTATGCTCAATTTATTTGCTATCTTATGATATCCCTTGATTTAAATTAATATTTTTAAAAGCATGTTTACAAATCTGCATATTTAGAGATTGTTTTGTCATCATCAAAAGGGGAGATTGTTAGGGAAATCCATTATGATGTTTTGAAGATGACAAAATAAATCAAATGCTACTAACATGTTTGATGGTTGAGTAATAGACTATGCAGATGTTAGAACATGTAAATGATATTGTCAAAGTCTATACTTGGAAGAACCAGAAGATAGACTCTATGCTGAAGCTGAACTGGGTACAAACCTTAAAGCTAAATCTGTTTAGAAACAGAATATGTTCAGACTCAGATTGCAAAGTCTATCGCACTCAGACTCAGATTGTAAAGTCTATTGCTCTTAGACTTTACATCTAGAACGAGACAGATCGTAACTCAAGCCCCGAAGATATAACGGCTAGTGATCTGGTTTGGATTCCACATCAAGATTGATTTGATTGACTCAATCTAATTGATTGACGATTGGATCTTGAAGACAAGAACTTTCTATACGAAAAAGCTTTACTTATGGAAACCAAGATTCCGTTTGTATGGGCGATCGGAATCAATTTGGGATTTTACCTTTGTCACTCAACGGCTACCAAATCTTCTAGATACAGAGTTGTCCAATGGGTATATTGGAAGACGATCTTCAAGTTACTGTCCAATGGGTAGTTTGGAAGTGGATGGGTATTTAAGGAGATGAAGGACCGATGAGCAAGTAAGAGATAGAGCGTATAATTTATAATTCCAAAGTCTGAGCGACCTTTGATCATACACTTGTCTTTGGAGAGTTTAAACGTTTGTGATCGTGAGAGAAATACCAAAAGAGTGACTTAGTGAGATAGTGTGATCTACTAAGTGTTTGCACTCGAAGTTGTAATCTCTTGTTGATTGCATAGTGGAATCCAGCCAAGAAGGCTGTTAGCGTGGGAGAGTGGACGTAGGCTTGGATTAAGCCGAACCACTATAAATCTTGTGTTCTTATTCTCTTTCCTAACTCCTTTATTTGAAGTTTATTTTATTCCGCATATATTTGCCAAGATTTATTTTAAACACATATTCACCCCCCTCTAGGTGTTCTTACTAGTACTCACAGATCACACTATTTCACTAAGTTACTCTTTTGGTATTTCTCTCACGATTACAAATGTTTAAGCTCACAAGAGACAAGTGTATGATCGAATGTTGCTCAGTCTTTGGAATTATAAATTCTACGCTTCGTCTCTTGCTTGCTCATTGGTCCTTCATTTCCTTAAATACTCCCCTACTTCCAAACTAGCCGTTGGACAGTATCTTGAGGATCGTCTTCCAATCTACCCATTGGACAACTCTGTATCTAGAAGATTTAATAGCCATTGAGTGACAAAGATAGAATCCCAAATTGATTCCGATCGCCCATACAAACATAATCTTGGTTTCCATAAGTAAAGCTCATTCGTATAGAAAGTTCTTGTTTTCAAGATCCAATCGTCAATCAATTAGATTGAGTCAATCAAATCAATCTTGATGTGGAATCCAAACCAAATCACTAGCCATTATATGATTGGGCTTGAGTTACGTTATATCGAATCTGGATGTAAAGTCTGAGAGTCATAGACTTTACAATCTGAGTCTGAGTGTAATAGACTTTACAATATGAGTCTGAACATATTCTGCTTCAGCATAGAGTCTATCTTCTGGTTCTTCCAAGAATATACTTTGATAATATCTTTTACACGTTCTATCATCTGCATAGTTTATTACTCAACCATCAAACATGTTAGTAGCCTTTGATTTATTTTGTCATATTCAAAACATCATAAGGGATTTCCCTAACAATCTCCCCATTTTTGATGATGACAAAACAATCTCTGAATATGCAGATGTGTAATCACACTTTCTAAAATAATGATAAATCAATCATCTTAGATTTCCAAATAATGTGATTTGAATCAAATGACAGCAAATAGATTGAGCATAACAATATATAGAAAAAATAATCGCAGCTCAATAATATTAACACATATGCATATTTATATTCTCTCCCCCTTTTTGTCATAATCAAAAAGCGATAAAAAGAGTCACGTAGAGAATATAAAATGATAAATATATGTCTTGCATGAAACACAATTTCCAAAAATCAGCTTTTATAAAGCAAGTCGAATATTAAAGATATGCAATATAGCTCACTTCGATCATATATATCAGCAAACATTCAATAAAAATCACGGATGCATCATAAAAATTCATTTATCATTTTTGTTATAATAAAATGATAATATCAATAAGAGATTTGTTAATGACAAAATGTAATAAAAGATGCACTAACCGGATTTTGTAGAACTTAAATTCTGACACATTTACCTTCACCTTCCTTCCATAATAAGATCACGATCATGATTGATTCAAAAATATTTTTCTATAATTGATCAAAGCTCCCCCTCAATTTGTTACCTTTTTAAAATGATCATGATTCTTTCCTTTCTCTTGGATTCGCTTTCTCCCCCTGTCATCATGACAGTATTTGCAAATAGAAATAATTGTTACTTGTGCACGTTGAACAGAATATTTTTCCAGTATTTCCTTTGTAGCAACAAAATCTGCAACGATCACTTGCATTTTGAAATTCGAGGCAAAAATTTATTTTCTTCAATCAAGCTCTTCTCGAATTCAACCTGCATCAACTTAACAAACTTTTTCCACAAATAATATCCACGTAATATATAATGCCCTTTCTTCAAATAAATTGAATAGCATATATAAAATTATCAATTGTTAAAATTCAGAACTACTCAACCTTCCATACGACACATAAGGGATTTCCTCAATAAAATTTTGTACAAAGAAGGAAATTTTTAAACCTTCAAAAGATAGTATAGAATCTTCATAATTTTCAGATCGAGCTTTCCAAAATTCATATGGAAGATTCTATTGTCACCTCCAAAATCTTGTATAATAGATAATCATCTTTGCAAAAATGTCACGTAATATCTTCCTTTGATTTGCGGATCAACTTTGCTAGATATAATATATCTTCTAAGAATATAGCAAGAATATCCATGAATATGCAGTAATATCTTTCGAGATCAAAGAGATTTCCTTGAGCAGAAATTTCAGATATGCATTTTGCAAAAGGAAAATAGATATTTCTGTTACGTGCCAAAATTGCAATACCTTATATTTGTAACAAAGGATATTTGCAATATAATCATCATGATAAATGCATGTAGAAATTTGCAAGGCGGGATGAAAGAAAAAAAATTTCTCTTACCCAAGTATATGTTTCAAATATACCATTGATTAAAAAAAATAATTACCAATCTTCGCCTGAGATTCTTTTATTGCATCAAAATCTGCGTAGATTTGTAATCATTCTTGCCTTATTGAATTTTCTGCAATCAACTCATTTCCTTTTTGGTATCCATCAATTTGGATCATTCCATGACGTTAGAGCAAAATATAAAATCTCCATAAATAAATATTATTTCTTAATTCATCATAACAAAGTATTCAAAGAAAGAATATTATGCACAATGATATTTTGAAAAATAAATTCTCACTTAGTCATAGTACAATAAAAACAAAGAAAATAAAATCTTTGAATATCTAAGAATATCTTGCATCATCACATAAAACAGATTTTCACTTTGCAAAATATGACTAAATCTGAGAGTATAAAATTAGACAAAATAATTTGAATTATCTTAAATAATCACACGTATTAAATCAAATCTCAATTCACGAATAATAAATCACACGATTCTTTCTTCAACAAAATATGATCATTATAAAATATGAATCAATCAAGGATATATCAAATATCAAGTATAATGAGAAATTTTAAATTGAGTACTCAAACCAAATTAAGAATAAAAATATATACATTTCTTACCAAATTCTCTTTCTTCTTTCTTCTTTAAATCCTGCAAAAACAACTCACATTTTCTTTGGTATCCTTTTTTTCTTGGGTCCATGAGAGTTAGTAGAATATGCTGCTTTTATCCAATCTTTCTTAATAGGTCTCCAGACTTTAGGACAATCTTTCTCAAAGTGTTCCAAATCTCCACAATTTGAACACTTGAGGGCATTTCAACCAACAAGTTTTACAAACACTTTTTGAAAATGATTTTTGTAAAATGCCTTTGAAGGTCTTTGTTTAAGTCTCTCATTGACTTTAGGAAAATCAATTAGAGAATCATTTTCCTTATTGAAACCAAGTCCCGACTTATTATAGTAAGGAATTTGTATAGAAATGATATGCTCTAATATTTTTGATCCATTTGAAAATCTTGTTGAAATATTTGAAAATTCTTTCTTCAAAGAATCATTTTCTTTGACAAGTAAATCTTGACTTTCTTTTGTTTGTAGAAAATCTTTTTGCAAAATTTCAAAATTTTCTTTTGAGAAAGATCATGTTGCCTAAGCCGAAAATTCTCATTTTTAAGTTCGGAGATCATTTTAAGAGAAGATTTGAGATTTGAGCAAAGCTCATTTATATACTTTAAAACTTTGAGAGGAATTTTTGAATGATTTACCTCGATTTCCTCATCGAATTCTGAGTCTGTGTCTGAGTTAGACTCTGATTTGAGCAAAGCTCTGATACCAACTGTGAAAGCTAGTACGAACACCTAGAGGGGGGTGAATAGGTATTTAAAATAAATCTTGACAAATATATGCAGAATAAAATAAACTTCAAATAAAACAAAGGAGTTAGGGAAGAGAATAAGAACACAAGGTTTATAGTGGTTCGGCTTAATCCAAGCCTACGTCCACTTTTCCACACTAACAGTCTTCTTGGCTGGATTTTACTATGCAATCAATAAGAGATTACAACTTTGAGTGCAAACACTTAGTAGTAGATCACACTATTTCACTAAGTCACTCTTTTGGTATTTCTCTCACGATCACAAACGTTTAAGCTCACAAGAGACAAGTGTATGATCGAAGGTCGCTCAGTCTTTGGAATTATAAATTCTACGTTCCGTCTCTTGCTTGCTCATCGGTCCTTCATCTCCTTAAATACTCCTCCACTTCCAAACTAGCCGTTGGACAATATCTTGAGGATCATCTTCCAATCTACCCATTGGACAGCTCTGTATCTAGAAGATTTGGTAGCTGTTGAGTGACAAAGATAGAATCCCAAATTAATTCCGATCACCCATACAAACAGAATCTTGGTTTCCATAAGTAAAGCTCCTTCGTATAGAAAGTTCTTGTCTTCAAGATCCAATCGTCAATCAATTAGATCGAGTCAATCAAATCAATCTTGATGTGAAATCCAAACTAGATTACTAGCCGTTATATGATTGGGCTTGAGTTACGTTCTGTCGAATCTAAATGTAAAGTCTGAGAGCCATAGACTTTACAATCTGAGTCTGAGTGCAATAGACTTTACAATCTAAGTCTGAGTGCAATAGACTTTACAATCTGAATCTGAACATATTCTGTTTCAGCATAGAGTTTGTCTTCTAGTTCAGCTTCAGCATAGAGTCTATCTTCTGGTTCTTCCAAGAATAGACTTTGATAATATCTTTTACACGTTCTATCATCCGCATAGTCTATTACTCAACCATCAAACATGTTAGTAGCCTTTGATTTATTTTGTTATCTTCAAAACATCATAAGAGATTTCCCTAACAATATGCAGCACATGTAAAAGTCAGAAACAAGGAGAAACTCTTAGAAAGACTCAGTTTTTTGCAGAACACAGAAGTGTCTATGGAGGTCCCGATGAAATCAACGAAACCATGATGACTAACTATCATGGTGTTGGCTGTGTCTGATAAATTGTGGTCTGTAAGCGTAACAATTTACTAGTGCTCGTAAATTTTTTCACACAAACCAAATGCCTTGGACACAGTGTGTTGTCGTAGCAATTAGTGGATTTCCGTAACTTTGTAACCATGATCGCCTATATGATTAAACTTGAATAAGTAGAGAAAAGTGACTAGGCACACTCACAGTTTTTCACGGAACATGGGGGTGTCCTCCGAGGTTCCTATGTAATGTACATAGTGTTGATACTTAGAAACGACATCAGCGGACTGATGTACGACCGTCTGCAAAGATCCTTGAGTGGTCACATGATCGGCCATTCTTCCTGGTGGATTCAACCTTCACAAAGTGCCGATCGTCTAGAGTTCTAAGCTAGCGTTACCCTCTTTTTCTATGTCAAAACTGAAATGCTTCTTTCCCTGAACTAGGAGGTGGGAAGCTTCTCTATGTTGAAGCTATATCATCTTCACCAATGCTATATATACAAGTATACGCGGAAGTAACATAATTATGTGCCTACAGAAAAGGTCAACGAATGATCTGGTACTAATAATTGAATCAGGACGAGGGATTAGTATAGAACATTCGTTGTGCTTTTGCTCCAACTACTGCTTTTGAGTTTTAATTATTAAAGAAGGGAGATGATCGCTCGTTGAGAACATGCTAATTTTCCGTTATTTAATGCGAATTACCAGTGCTTTGTTTTTCTTAGTATGTTAATACTTTCTCAGTGTGAACATGCTGAGTTTCCTTTATTCTAACGTGAATTGTGAACTGCCGGTGCCTTGTTTTTCATGGGCCGTTGTTGAAATGCTGTTCAAGATGTGCCGTGACTGCAAACTTGGAATTTTTCTGATGCTACAACTGGAGGAGCATCTTGGTCAACCCCATCTGTGATTTTATACGTATTCGTTGGATGTCTTGTCCTTCAGACCGGTGAACTATGACATAAGTAGTTTAAGGAGCAGTTCAGTTTCCGATTTCAGCTTCAAATTACCCATCTTCTTCTTAAAGCATTCTCCTTTAGTTTATGAACCTCAGTAGATCAGTTTCATTGTCATAAACATGTTTGGTGAAGTGACTTTTGTTGAGAAAACATTCTCTAAGTGGTTTCGATAATTGACAAAACTTAGAGACTTTGTTTCTGACAAAATTTTTCATGTGGAAAGTCTGATGGGATAAGATCAGATGATTTCAATCAAAGTCAGAGTTGTAGTTTATCCTTCCTTACTTCCTTATACATTCTGTTAAATGGCTAGGAAGGAGACAAACATCCTCATGCATAGCGATTGGTTGGATTTCCTACCATGCTTATAAAAAGTTTCAAAAGGAAAGTCTGCTAATATATTTTGGAGATTCAACTTTCTTGGAATTTCTTTCTAGAGATGAAACATTCTTTCTATTCATAAGCACTCGACTTTTTGGAAACTACTTTATGGGCAATAGAAATTATGGGAAGCATTAACCTCGGTGATCCTAAAGCCATTAGATCTTCTCAACTAGATCCAGGCCAACTGGTAGATTGGGTAGATAAATTCTCTTGGAAATATGTCCAACGGTCGGCTTGTACTAGGAGGAGCATAAGAGAAGGTTTCGCATTCACGAGATTTGAAGCTTTTAATTTCGAGAGTCCGAAGAATGTTTTTGTGATCTCATATATTCGTCTTTGTTGACTGATGTTGTGTAACACTTTAGAGGTTGAGAGCTTGAGGAGTTGTTCACACAAACTTGAGTACTTATAGCTTAGGACTTGTAACTTATGATCGGTTCTTACTAGTGAATTCCAGCTAATAGGTTGTAACACGAGAGAATTGATGTAGACTTGCAAAAGTCGAATCACTATAATCTTGAGTATGCAATTCTCTATCCCTTGCTCTATTTACTTATTGGAGTAGGACTGTACATCGGTAAGATCTGACTACTTCGTCAGAAGTTGTCTTGTTACAATATTTGTTTAAATTCTTTCATTTCCACTCAATCACCTATTTACCCCTCTAGGTGATAGTTATAGCCATAACAACTGTCTCCCAAAAAGGTATTCTTAACTGGAGACCGAGCAACAACTCAAAAGAAGCCTAAACAAAAAGGCCTTTCTTTTGCAAGCCAAGCAATCTGCCTTCCTTCAACCTGCAGATGAAAGTCCCGAACGTCTACCTGTTTATAGATTTTTTACTTCGCTCGTCTTGTGACCTTTCATTACAGGATAATCTCATCCGTAATCTTTGTACTTTCATATGAAATTCAATAATGTTCCTGTACCTTCTTTTTTCGGTTTAAAAGCATATTTATGCTTTATAAGATTGTTCTCGTTAGTCATTCGGTTAATTTTTCATCCTTTGCCGGTCAATTACATGGATCATCGAATTGTTGACATGGACGTCGGAGTATGTGTGCGATGTTATGATTCTCTCGAGCCCAAGCCCATTTTATTTCCCTTCTTCTTCATCAGATAATGCACATTGAACCAGCGGAAAAGCAAGGAAACAATTTTGTGCGTAGTGGAACTGGACACCTTGACAAGCCGAATCAACTCCAAATTGCAATGACAAGTAAGTATTCAAGTCAACTATTCATCTAATCGGAGTAATTTTGGAAGTTACCCCACAAATTTGGAGTTACGTAGATTTGAAACTGTAAAGTTTGATTGAGGAGTTAGCGAGCTGTTGATATACATATAAACAATAGCTTTTGGCATTGTACGACTATGGAGATTGATGAGAATTGATTTCAAAGTATGGTTTGTTTGGAACAAAATTCGAAAGTTTCGTGTGCGAGTTACACATAACGGATAATATGCATAAGGAAAAAGAAGAACGTTTGCTTTAAACAAGTTTCTTCTTTAGTAGGTAAAAATCGTTTTATCGACGATTAACGGTAGTTAGTCAATTTGCTTGTTTGAATAGTGTTTACTCGGATTTTGATATTGTTTTTCTATTAATTATTAGGAATACAAGTACGCTAGCTCAAGTAACCACCACGGGTTAGTTTTCAACTTTTCTAGGCGAGTAGTGGTATCTCTTCTATAAATTTGTAAACTCAAGTCTTGAAAGTAATAACGGTGTGATGTATTATGAGTTATGAATAAACATATTTGTTGCATAAAATCTGGATTGGGCGTTTATTGCAATTTGATATTTGTGAATGGTTTGGCAATTGTTTTAGGAAATGCGTTGCGAGAGGTGATATACTAATTTGTGAACTTGGTTATGAAATATATTCTGAAATGGTGTGAGAAATGTCTTGTGAAACATATTGTGGTTAAAAATGTTGTTAAAAAAAATCATGCATATTGTTTTGTGAAATCAATTGGTGATATTGATTTTGAATTTGATTTCTAGAATAAGAGGATGTGAGTTTGGTACTTAATATCACTATAAACTCAACTGAGGGTTTGTGGGTATGCACACACTAGTTTAGGATATCCCTCTGGGCCTAGCTATCGACAACATAGTTGGAGACCTAGCCAAGAGGAAAACCTTGGTCGCCTTGTCATAGTCATTATGCATAATTATGGTTAATTATTTGAGCACGAATTTAGTCAATGGAATAGGTCATTAACATGTGATTTGAGATTAACCTATGAAATGGACTATCGATATGTGGTTTAATGATATTAATTAATGGAATAGATCATTACTATGTGAGTTGTTAAAATTGATCAATGGATTGGACCATTGATGTTTTGTTATTATATTATTGATTTAATGTATGCTTTCCAATATGTACATGATTATGGTAAAGTGATATAACTCATTCTTATCTTATACATGTATTATATACTAGATCTGTGACAAGTGAGGTTTTAATATTATTTTATAAAGGTGCATAGTAAATGTTCGATCCGCTTTGTGGTTTCTCACCCCATTAATTTCAATCTTTTTCAAGTTCTTCATCTAACGATAGGTACTACGAAAGAGATATCGACGAGGAACTTTTGGTAGTTGAATTATGAGTATGAATACAGATTATTGGATGTCCGAATTGCTATATGTTGAGGTTTAGCTTCTTCATTTGGAGATATATTTATAACTCTGTTGTTTTGTTTTGACTTTGAGGTTGCGTCTTTCAAGTAAAGTATGATGGCCGTGTCAATACTTTATTCCTGCAAGATTCGGCTGTAACATTTCTTGGTATTAGAGCAAATGATTGTGAAAAATGCTTAGCTGACGTTTGACCGTCCTATGGTTTTCTACATCGAAAATGCATTTTTATGTAAGACGATCACGTTGTCCTTCACAGTAAGCACGTCATTGCTGTTCAAACCAACCCATGACGTAAAATCTGCAACTTGGATTTCTTTGCTTGATGTCATTCTTTATAATGGAATCAAGAAACCTGCCTTTTAAGTATCGAGCTACGGATAAGCTACTTCAGATTTCATTTCTCCTTCGCAATATCACTTTGTTTCCATCAATTGCTGCATCATTCACCTTCTGTAATTCTTTTTATGTTCTTTCTTTGGTTGTGTACTCGCTGCTTTCGAGTCTCCCTGTCGTAGGAAATCATGGCACCATGTAGATTACTTCCGAATGCCAAATTTCTAGGTGTTCGGGAATGAAAAGGCCGCCAAACATGTTCTCACTGGTATCACGGTAACGTGGACGAAGAAAGTAAATAAGCACGGTTTCGCTTATTTTTCAGTACATGAACAAAACAAGAGGCAAGCAAGGAGGTATAGAAACGAAAGTAAGGTATAGAAACTTTGACTGATCTTGCACTATAAACAGCAATCCAAGGAAAAAAAGAAAAACGGAGTAAGATACAGAAACTATCATTCCTATAGAAAGCACGATCCAAAGATTTGAAGAAAGCAATCCTGAAAGGAAAAACACAGGAGCGAAGTTCCATCAGTCCCTGATACCCCAGCACTTTCCTTCAAATAATAAGAGAAAAAACAAGGAATGTTCAGACAACCACGGAAGCTTCAAAGCCTATGATTGTCAGTTAGAACTTACCAGAAATGTTGAGTTTGATTTTTTGTCGCAAGCTCTCTGAATGTTGGTGGCATCGGCTTGTTTTTCTTTGAGTAATTTAAGATCATTGATCAAAGCTTTTAATGAATCAATTTCTCCTTGGACTCGACGGACTTCCTCCTCATCTTCTTCTCCATCTCTGAGGATCTCTTTGAGGGCATTCTCGTTTTCCAGGAGCAACGCCTCCATCCTGCATCTCAAGAGAGACGAGTGATAACTTCACGAGGCGACCAATTGCTATAGAAAATCTTTAAAACCATCAAGGGTAAACGTTGAAATATTTTGTAGGGAAAGAAATAAAAGTGGGGTTGCCGAATCTAGCATGCAACAACATCGAATTAGCCTTAGAATGTTTAAGAAGTTGACCTTTTCAGTTTGTCGAGAGGTTCACACAAATCGGCGTCCTGGTCTGCACGTCTGCCTGCCTCATCGTTCTGATCTCTGTCAAACCAACTCACAGCACAAGATCACCAAGTTGAAAAACTAGAACAATAATGCACTAATCTTTGGAAACGTATAGCTTCATTTTTTTCATTCGAGTTGCATGCAACGAGAGAGAGATGTTAGTGAAGGGAAATGATAAACAGAGGACAAGACGGGCAAATTTCTGCCAAGAGCTACATGGTCACCTTGAAGTCGAAAGATTTGCTTGTTGGGGAGCAACAGGAACATGCGATGCATCCTCTTCAGCTTCAAGCTTTTCAGTCTCTTGATATTCCCTTACAACTGCACCAAACTCTTCGACGATTTTGGCATCTACAACATTATTCTTAGCCTGACTGGAATCAAGGTATAAAAATAAGATAGCGTAAGGGCATCTCACTGAACAAGAAACTTATGTTCCATATGAGAGGAAAATGCAGTCTCTGATTGATAGGAAGAGAGAAAAGGAGGAGGAGAGCAAGGAAAACATTAAACTGATGCAGATTAAGTCATACTAACTTTGATATGATCGTGGATTTCATGTTCTATTATAGCTGATATATCTTTCAGCAGATCCCAGACATGTTGCCTAGCCTCGTGCCTGACAATCAAATAAAGTATACTCAGGAGAGAGAGATCATGAATTTCGCGAGAGAGTAACAGGGTCAGCTCCTTTATCTAATAAAGCTTTTTTTTTTTGCCTCTGAATGTACTGAAGAACTGCACATTGTACATCCAATCTGCCTTTTTTCACACAAATGAATGCCTCGGAACGGTGTATTCTCATTGCTTTTAGTGGATTTCCATGATTTTTCAAGACATTATTGACTGTATGATGAAACTCAAATATATCAAAGAAAAGTGATTAGGCAGACTCACAGTTTTTCCCGGAACATAGGCATGTCCTCTGAGGTTCCGACATAATGCACATAATGCTGATAATTAGAAACAATGTTGGCTGACAGATGTATGGCCATCTGCAAAGATCCATGCATAGTCACGTGATCTGCCATTCGTCCTGGTGAATTCGACCTTGACAAAGTGCAGATCGTCTATAGTTATAAGCTAGCGTTGCCCCCTTTTTCTTTGTCAAAATCTGAAACGCTTCTTTCCCTGAGCTCGGAGGTGGAAAGCTTCTCTATGTGTTGGTAGCTAAATCATCTCCACCTTATCGCTATATATCAAAATATCTGCAGAAGTAACATAAGTATGTGCCTACAGAAAAGGTCAACAAATAATCTGATACTAACAATTTAATTAGGATAAGGGATTAGTTTAGAATATGCATTGTATTTTTGCTCTAACTACCACCTATGGATTTTAAATATTAAAGAAGGGAGACGATTGCTCATTGAGAACATGTTCCATTATTAAATGCGAACTGCCGGTGCTTTGTTTTTCTTTGCGTGTTATTAGTTTCTCAGTGAGAACGTGCTGAGTTCCCTTTATCCTAACGCGAATTGTGAACTGCCAGCCTTGTTTTTTATAGGTTGTTTGTTGAACTGATGTTCAAGACATGACGTAACTGCAACTTTGGAATTTTATTTAGTATCTGGACTTTGACTCAGTCAAAAGGTGTGGGCCAAAAAATAGGAACCAAAGTCTATTCAATGGCATTTTGCGGTAGTCATGGATCCAAGAAATGAAATATTTTTGTTATTCATCTTCGTTTACTATATAATCGAGGTTGCCAACTTATGACTAAGCATCGACACTTCACATTATAAAGAAGGAATCACATGATTAAAGCCTTCAAGTAATTTCACAGCATCATTGGATATGCATTCCAACACAGATTACACATGCTCAAGTCGAAGGTTACTCCACGGTTGTGGCAGGTAATAGAAATCCGATGTTCAATCTGTGACCAGTAGATGGATTTTATTGCGCATCTTTCCTTAACAAAATAACAATAAAACCACTGGTTCCATCCATACTAAGGCCTCTTTTATTGCTTTTCAATCCCGAACAGAACCAAAAGGTGCATTCAAACAGTTAACAAATCAAGTTGTGGAATTAAAAATCAGCCAATCACAATTTAAACCCACAGATGGTCTCCAGTGAACCCACAGAATTTGCAAGAATTCAAAGCCTCTTAAGGCATGCGCAAGTTAGTTTTTGCTTAAGACAGGTAGCTGCCTCATGTAATTCAACACCAATGAGGCAACTATATTATGATAGACCAGATCCAGCTTGCTTATTTAAAAAATCCTTTTACATGTAAAATATTATTAGGAAGGTAACACAGGTGAAACTTCAGCAGAGGCTAAGCACTTACAAATGGGGTGTAAATTGAAAACAATGACCTTAACTGCAATCCTTGTATGGAAGAATTAATAGGTGCTGTGCATTGGAAAGTGTAACTGCTCTTACACTTCTTCGACAGTTGTTTGTTGAAATCTCACAGACCTGATTCTGACCATCACATTGTCTGTGATGTGGTTAAACTGACTAAGGGAACCGTTCGACCTCTTCAAGATACATTACAGCATTCAAGTACTCAAGTTTTGAACTCACAAACGACAATTCGCAATTTGGATTACATCATGCATTTGTAGACTAGATGCTTTCACATAATAATATCCAAATTCATTGCCTTCTCACGGTTGAGATTATAATACACCTTCAGATTCTTCTCTTCTTTTATATGTCAGAGGCGTGATTTCTTTCCCCCCAATTTTCCCTGACTTCCATTAAAGGACTGACATATAATAGTAGGAAAGAGAAAACAGTCAGTGCTCATGACATTCCAGGGAATAACAGAAACGAGATAAAAATTTCACTTATTTGATTTTTTATGCGTTCGTACATAAACATAACGACAAGCCATGATGCTTGTCTTTCAAGCCACATAATAAGATTTCATTGGCATTGTAACTAGTCCATTCCCACTACAAATTAGATTAAAAAGAATGAGAGGACTATGATTCCAACAAGAAGCATGGGCTGCAGATTTGACGGAAGCAATCCTGAAAGAAGAACATGGGAACAGATTTTATTTACTCACTGAACTTCTATACTTTCCTTCAAATGCTATAAGGAAAACAAGAAGACCTTTTGGATATTACTATAAGTGGAAGCTTCATGTACAAGAAAATACTGTTGATATTTGATTACTGGAAATGGTATGTTGGATCTTCGAACTGTAGCTTTCTTGCAGTCCTATGTTCCATGAATGGCAGAAAACTGCAGGGCACTCTCAATGTTGTCTGCACCACAAAGTTGTTCTTTTATAAGTAGTTTATGACATCGATAAAAGCCCTGTGTGAGTTAATTTCTTCTTGGACTCGACGAACTTCCTCCTCATTTTCCTCTCCGTCTCTAAGTATCTCTCTGAGGGAGTTCTTGCTTTCCAAGGGCAAAGCCTCCATTCTGCACCTCAATCGATAGCAGTCAAAAGATGGGCAAAAACGTTTTAACTTCATTGTTCTAATGGTATACTTCTTCTTTGATTGCCTTCATGCAATATGATGCATCATCTTTTATAAGTACGGAGAATAATGTTCTCTGAATTCTGGCACACACTGCAACACTGAACTAGTCTTAAAATGTTCAAGGAGCTTACCCTTTTAATTTCTGAATAAGATGTGTGGATTGGAGTTCTGGTCTGCATTTATGCCTACTTCAATGGTCTTTGATCTACCAAATAGACTTGTCATACAAGAAGATTTCCGATACCAATATAAGGAAAATATGAAGATGACTGATTGTGCTGAGGGCTACATAATCACCTTGAAGTTAAAAGACTTGCTTGTTTGGGAGCAACAGGAACATAAAATGCTTCCTGTTCACCTTTAAGCCTCTTAGCATCTTGAAATTCCCTCAAAATTGCAGCCAAATCTTTGGCAAGTTTGGCATACTCGACAGTCTTCCCAGCCTGGCAAGGCAATGAGGGAAAAAAAAAAAATAAATCAGAAGTTCCCAACAAAGATTATGGAAACAAAATAAAGAATTCAAGGTAGAAAGCAACACAGCATAAAAGAATGTAGACTGGTGATTTTTTCTTTCCAAACAAGAAAATGAACGTTCAAATTTGGAGAAATCTTAGCTCTAGTTGAAAGAGATAAAAGGCGAGGTAGAAGAAGGAAAAAATAAGGCAGTCCACATTAAATGCCTACTAACATCATCACGATCTCTGCCGTCTTGTTCAAGCAGAGCTGATAGCCCTTGTAGTATATTCCTTATACGTTGCCCTGCCATGTCCCTGGTCGTCGCATGGTTGTCACAATTCCCCATAGATAAATTACACAGTAAAAATGCAAGCATGAAGCAACAGTCAAGTATCGTTGACATAATTCGCTTTGCTTTTACTTTGCATGAAACACATGCCGGAGATATGGTTCATTTTTGTGCCATTGGACCTCCATGACTTTCTAAAGCTGGTGATTGGCTATATGATCTCACATGCAGCACACGTAATAGTCAGAAACTAGGAAAACCTCTATTAGACAAACCCACAGAATTTCGCAGAGCAAAGGGTTGTCCTTGGAGGTCCTGATGAGATCAACAAAACCTCGATAAGTGGTCATAATGTTGGCTGTCTGAGATATTGCAGTCCGCCAGCACAACAATATACTAGTGCTCGTGTCATCTGCCCTTCATCCAGGTTGAGTACATGTCACGGTCTTTGCGACTTCTTCACGGGGCAGACCTTAACAATAAGGGGTCTTCCATGGACTGGTGAAAAGCTTGTCTAGATATATTGAATGGGGTGGAAATGCAACGCATTGGCACATCAGGTTCATCTTAATACTGTTGATAAATATTCTGCAGAAGTTCATTATATCAGCTGACTATAGCTAAAGGTCAAGAAGTATATAGATTACCAGAACTCGCACTGCGTTTTTCGACCCAACTGCTACTTCTTAATTTTGTTATTCTCAAGGAAAACGGTCTCTCGTTGAAAACACGCTCAGTTTCCTTCACTATTAATGTGAACTGTCCTTATTTTCTCCTTCGAAATAAATGATGAACTTAACACCAATGAATGTACATACTACCACAGGAGAACTTGTTGTGAGATTGATGCGGAAACCGAGAGGATCTTACAATTAAATCACATGCTTAACACCAATGAATTTATGGGTTTCCTACATCTAAATTACACCCAAGCTCAGAGTATTCACAAATAAACAATTTGATTACTTTTTGGACATGGACAAAACAAGAAGCAAGCAAGAAGGCTTGCCATTCAACCACACACATAAGCTTTGACTGATCTTGCACTATTAACAGCAATCCAGGAAAAAAAAACACAGAAGTAAGATACATAGAAACCATCATTTCCACAGAAAGCACAATCCGAAAGGTTGAAGAAAGCAATCCTGAAAAGAAAAGCACAGGAGTGAAGTTCCATTAGTGCCTGACACCCCAACACTTCCCTTCAAATAATAAGAGAGAGAGAGAGAAAAAAAAAGGAATGTTCGGACAACCACGGAAGCTTCAAAGCCTATAGTTGTCAGTTAGAAATTACCAGAAATGTCAACTTTGATTTTATGTCATAAGCTTCAGGTTGAGTGGTCGGCATCTGTGGGGCTCTCGGATTGTTGGCAGCATTGACTCGTTCTTCTTCGAGTGATTTAAGGTCGTTGATTAGAGCTTTCACAAAATTGATTTCTTCTTGGACTTGACGGACTTCCTCCTCACTTTCCTCTCCATCTCTGAGGATCTCTTTGAGGGCATTCTCATTTCCCAGGAGCAACGCCTCCATGCTGCATCTCAAGAGAGACAAGTGATAACTTCAGGAGGTGATCCATTGCAATGGAAAATATTGAAAAACCATGAAGGGTAAATGCTGAAACATAGGAAAGAAGTAAAGTAGGGGTTGCCAAATTTCGCAGCTTACAACGACATCAAATTCATCTTAGAATGTTCGGGAAGCTAACCTTTTCAGTTCATCAAGAGATTTACACAAATCAGCGTCCTGGTCTGCTTTTCTGCCCGCCTCATCGTCCTTATCTCTGTCAAACCAACTCCAAACACAAGATCACCAATTTGAGAAATTAGTGCAAAAATGCACTAATCTTCAGAAATGTATAAATGTTATGGCATGATCAGGTTATATGAATCGCGGTGCTTTGGCTTTCGGAGACTTTCTAGGAAGTAAAAAACTATAGCTTTACCCTGTTCGTTCAAGTTGCATGAAAAGAGATAGATGTTAGTGAAGGGAAACGAGAAACAGAGGACAAGACAAGGGCAAATATCTGCCAAGAGCTATATGCACCTTGAAGTCAGAAGATTTGCTTGCTGGGGAGCAACAGGAACATGCGATGCTTCCGCTTCAGCTTCAAGCCTTTCAGTCTCCTGATATTCCTTCACAACTGCACCAGACTCTTCGATGACATTGGCAT
The DNA here is from genome assembly GCA_014182575.1 of Eucalyptus decipiens. Lineage (NCBI taxonomy): Eukaryota > Viridiplantae > Streptophyta > Magnoliopsida > Myrtales > Myrtaceae > Eucalyptus > Eucalyptus decipiens. The sequence continues at coordinate 3,021,594 of CM024613.1, read as the reverse complement.
CTACAACATTACTCTTAGCCTGGCAGGATGACGGTGGAAAGGTTGAGCTAATATAAAGGAGACGAATCAAGGTAGGAAAATAAGATGGCATAAGGGCATCTCACTGAATGAGAAACTCATGTTCGATATGAGAGGAAAATGCGAATCCTAATTGAAAGGAAGAGAGAAAAGGAGGAGAGTAAGGACAACATTAAAGTGATGCGGATTAAGCCATACTAACTTTGATATGATCGTGGATTTCATGTTTTATTTCAGCTGATATATCTTTAAGCAGATCCCCGAAATGTTGCTTTGCCTTGTGCCTGACAAATCAAATGAAATATACTCAGGAGAGAGTGATCAAGAAGTTCACGAAAGAGTAACAGAGTCAGCTCCTTCAGCAAATAAAGCTTCTTTTCCCTTCTGAATGTACTGAAGAACTAAAAATTGCACCAAATGCCTCGGACATGGTATGTTGTTGAAGCTATCAGTGGATTTCCGTGATTTCCTAGCCATGATTGGCTATATGATTAAACTCGAATATGTCGAAGAAAAGTGACTAGGCAGACTCACAGTTTTTCACGGAACTTGGGGGCTATGTGATGCACGTAGTGTTGATACTTGGAAACGAAATCGGCTGAATGATGTACAGCCGTGTGCAAAGATCCATGAGTTGTCACGTGATCAGCCATTCGTCCTGGGGGATTCAACCTCGACAAACTGCAGATCGGCTAGAGTTCTAAGCTTGCGTCGCCCCCTTTTTCTTTGTCAAATCTGAAATGCTTCTTCCCCTGAACGAGGACGTGGGAAGCTTCTCTGTGTTGATAGCTTCTCTATTTGTTCATGCTATTTATAAAATATCTGCAGAAGTAACATAAGTATGTACCTACAGAAAAGGTCAAAAAATAATCTGGTACTAATAATTGAATTGGGAAGAGGAATTTGTTAGAACATGTGTTTGTGCTTTCGCTCCAACTACCACCTTTGAATTTGATCATTGCAGAAGGGAGATAATTGCTCGTTGAGAACATGCTAATTTCCATTACTTAATGCGAACTGCCGGCGTTTGTTTCCTAGTTTGTGATTATTTTCTCAGTCGACAAGAACATGTTGAGTTTCCTTTATTTGAACGAGAAATCAGGAACGGCCTGCGCCTTGTTTTTTCATAGATCGTTGTTGAGCTGCTGTTCAAAACACGCCGTGACTGCAATTTTGGAATTTCATCTTATGAGGTTGTCTTTCAAACATTACATGAATCCTTCAAGGAGTAATTTAGTTACCCTTTTCATTTTGGATATATGTGTTAAAAGTTCTAAAACTTATCATGAAACTATAATTAAGTCCTAAAAATTTCAAAATTTTCAAAAAGTGTAATTAAGTTTTAAAATTTTCAAAAAGTACAACAAACCCTAAAAATTATCAAATTGATCTAATCAAGTCTTTTCATTGATTACAATTTTTGAAAATTTTAGGAATCGATTACACTTTTATAATAAGTTTTAGGATTTGATTGTATTTTTTTAAAAATTTAGAATCTAATTGTACTTTCTTGATAAGTTTTAAAATTTGATTACATTTCTTAAAAATTTAGGACTCAATTACACTTTCATAATCATTTCAACTTCAAGTAATCCAAATTTTATTTTTATTTTCATATTTAGCGGTCTATGTCTGCATGCTCTTTTTGTTGATGAAAAAAATCAGTAATTCAATTCATTCTAATGAACTTTTGATGGAGTAACTTTTATTTTTTATATTGTGACCTTGAAAAAAAAATAGGAAAGCCCATCACTGAACCGACAGAGAGACCGCCGGTGACGTTTTTTGAAAAGTAAAGGGATGCTTTCGAACCTTTAAAAAAAATAATAATAAAAAGAGAAAACATTTTGAAATTTGAACAAAAATAGAGTAACCGGTGGTGACGTTATTCCTTTATTAAACACTCTCCATTGGTGTTTGCTTAACCTTCAAGGGGGTGTTTAGCCATTTAACAACTGAGCTGCATATATGGTAACATATTAAACAATTTCTATGAGCAAAAAAACATATTTGCTAATTGCATAAAATTTATATTCATATAATAGAAACGTATTTGGTAGCAAAGGCCCTGCATGGAAACGTTCCAAAAAAATGTTTCTAGAACACTTTTGTACTTTTTTTGTTCCTGGAAACAAAAAAGAACAGAAACGCGTTTGGTTGCGTTTCTGTTTTTTTTTTTTTTTTTTTTTTTTTTTTGTTCCCTAACAAAATTGGAGCAAAAAAAACACAAAAAAGTTGATTCCTGTTCCAGAAACAATTTTGAAGAAATGCTTCTCTCTCTTCTCTTTTCTTCTTCTTTTCTTCTTTTTTTCTTGGCCGGTCGCCGGCCTCGGCCATGGCCGGCGACGCCATCGAGGGTCGGCGACCTCGCCGAGCGTCGTCGGCCCCCGGCGAGGCTGCCGGCCCCGTCGGCCAATCGCCGCGGAGGCCGGTGACCGGCCGAAAAAAAAAGAAAAAATAAAAAATAAAGGAAAAAATGAAAAATAAAATAAAAATGTTTAAAAAATTAAAAGAAACAAAAAAAAGAATAAAATTTAAACGTGTTTATTCATTTTTTATTCCTAAACAAACGTTATCAAACGCGTTCTTTTGTTCAAAAATTGTTCCCCTGCACGAAACACTTTTTTTTTTATTTCATTCGCTTGGAACAAAAAAAACGAAAGAAATGTTACCATTCGCACCCAAAGTCTCATAGTTCGGAGCCCAACTCCAACTACTTCTTCATAAGTGAGGGGAGGTTCTTCTTTTGATTTGAATAGGAAGTAGCCCTTTTTTTGGTTGAATAAGCCATGACTTTGGTCGTAGTCAATTCAAACAAGCTCTGTTTGTGTGTATTTCTTTTTCTTTTCATGAACAGATTTTTTGTTTTTTTTTTTTTTTGTTTCCGGAAAAAAAAAAAAGAAAAACGTGTTTATTTGCGTTTTTGTTTCAAATCTTTCTTTTTGTTCCCGAGAACAAATTTGGAATAGAAATAAGAAAAAAAAAAAAAAAAACTTGTTTCTTTTTTTTTTTGAACAATTTGGAAAAACAAATTTTCTCTCTTCCTTATTTTCTTCTTATTTTCTTTTTTTTTTCTTTGGCCGGTCGCCGACCTTGGCCATGACCGGCGACCGGTCGTCGAGGGCCGGCGACCTCGTCGGAGCGTCGCCAATCCCCGACGAGGCCAAGCGTCGCCAACCCCTAGTGAGGCTCGGGCTTGCTCAAATCCAGCGAGGCCGAGCTGGCCCAACCATCGGCGAGGCTCGGCGAGCTCGAGCTCGCCCAGATCCGACGAGGCTGAGCCTCGTCGTTGGTTGGGCCAGCTCGGCCTCGTCGGATCTAGGCGAGCTCGAACTCACCTAGCCAAGGCGAGCCCGAGCCTCACCCAACCACAACGAGGCCACCAGACCCTTCGTCGGCCGGTCGTTGGCCATGGTCGAGGCCGACAACCGCCAAAAGAAAAAAAAAGAAAAAAAGAAAAAAGAAAATAAAAATATTAAAATTTTAAAAGAAACAAAAAAGAACACAAAGGGCCTGCATGTTTTCGTTCTTTTTTTTTTTTTTTATGAACAGAAAATGTGTTTTTTTTCCTGAGAAAAAAAGAAGAAAAACGCGTTTGTTTGCGTTTTTGTTCAAAATCAAATTTTTTGTTCCCGAAACAAAAAGAACAGAATTGAGAAACAAAAAAAAAAATTGTTTCGCTCCAAAACACTTTTGAATAAACAAAAAAAACATTTATGTTCTTTTCTTCTTCTTTTTCTTTGGCCGGTCGCCGCTCCTCGGCCATGGCCGATGACCGCCGTCGAGGCCGGCAACGTCGTTGAGGGTCGGCGACGCTCGGTCTCGCCGGGGACCAGCGAGCCTCGCCGTGTTTGGGTGAGGCTGTTGGCCCCCGTCGGCGACCGGCCAAAAGAAGAAAAAAAAAAAGAAAAAATAAATGAAAAAAAAAATGAAAAAAAAAAATGAAAAATTAAAAAAATTAAAAGAAACAAAAAAGAATATAAAATCTACCCAACGTGTTTCTATTTATTTTTATTCCCGGAACAAGTTTACCAAACGCGTGTTTCTAGTCAAAAATTGTTAGGAGCAATAAACACTTTTTTTTTTTTACATTCCCCGAAATAATTTTGAACAAAACGTTACCAAACGCGCCCAAATTTACCAAATGTGTTTCCATTCTTTTTATTTATTCCAGGAACAAGTTTACCAAATGCGTTTTTCTGGTAAAAAATTGTTCTCCGGAATATAAATAGTTTTTTCTATTTCTGTTCTCTGGAACAATTTTTGAGCAGAAACACAAACAAACACACCCACACAAACCCAGTCCTCTTGCAGCCATGTTGATCAAAATGACTAAGTTTCATGACTTGACGAGTCACTCAACTTCGTATTAAAATATCATCTCATCCTGTGGTCGACATTCCATTCTCCTTGGTTGGAGATTATTGTTCTATTTGTATTTGAATGGGCCATGTCTCTCGAACAAACATAGTACAACTGCTCATCTAATGTCAAATCAATCCATAGATCTCACTAGGGGTGTCAACGGTTGTGTTCGGTTTGATTTTTCAAAAAAACCGAACCGAACCGAACCGTTAAAAATAACTTATGAACCGAACCGAATATGAACCGAGCTGAAATTTCGGTTCGGTTTTTTGATTTTTGGTTTTTAGCTTTTGGTTTTTTGGTTACTCTGTCCATCGACGAATCACACGACGACCTTCTTGGCGATGCCCATAAGCTAAACAGGTAAGCTCGCCCCTGCTCTTGCCCTGTTTTGGGCGCATCGGGCCGAAGCTCCCAGCCCTCCGGTTCCCGCGAGCTCCAGCCGACGTCACCTCGCGTTTTGTTTCCGATGTCTTCCTCGTCGCGTGTCAAGAGTCCCAGTGTGGGTCAAGCTTCGGTTGACCCAAAAATCCCTCGTTATAGTAGTGCGCCCCAATTGTTTGATATAATGCCCGAACTGGATCTGAAAATTTGTGTGGGGAATATTCGTTCTCGTTGTGTTGTTTCGCCTGTGGTTGTCGTTGCCCCTTTCTTTGATCGAGCAAACGGAGGCAAGCGTCACTGAGGCGTGGTTTTCAGATGGTAGGGGTGTGTCGAAACCTTAGATTGGGTCTCCATTTGGGTGTTCTGCGCAAAGTTTGGCTTCCACCATGAGGAGGCCGGCGAGGGCAAGGGGTTTCCGGCGACGGCTGAGGTTGTCGATCGTGACTAGCTCGAGCACCAGGTGTGGTCGGACGTGGAGGTCAGGGCGTTGGTAATGCTTCTTGGCTGGTCTAGGCGGTGGGTCTAGGCGATGGGGCTTGGTGGAGGCTTGGGCGTGGAAGAGAAGCTGCTGTTTGAGAGATGAGTCCATCGTGGACTCAAGGCCAATGAGGGGCTCGTCGTAGCGGTGGCGATGGTTCGGGCAGGAGGGCTGCAGGCGAGTGTTTGGTGAAGAGAGAGAGGGGAGTCGTCGAGGAAGAAGTAACCGAACCAAAATAAGGTTTTAGGATTTTATCAGTTTATTGGTTCGGTTCGGTTAACCGATAAAAAAATTTCGATTTTTAATGAGAACCGAAAACCAAATCGAACCGAACTGAAAAAACTGAATTTTTCGGTTAAGTTTGGTTCGATTTTCGGGACAGTTTTTGACACCCCTAGATCTCACCTTCAAATATTTCTATGACTTTGAATTTCTTTTAATTTTTTAATAATTTCACTACATTCTCTTTTTTTTTTTCTTTTATTCTTCTTCCTCTAACCAGCCAACAACAGACCAGATGAGAGCCAGGAACTGGTTAGGGGAAGATCAGGAAGAGAAGAAGAAAGAAAAGAAATAGATCAAAAGAAAAGAGAAAAATTAGGTTTGATTCATGAATTGTTCCCGAGAACAAAAGAGTAATTTTTTTTTTTTTAATTTCTGTTTCAAATCTTTTCTAAGGAACAGAATCTTCACAAACATATTTATGTATTATTTCTATTCCGGGAAAAAAAGAGAGAGAGAAACGGGAATATTATCAAACGCAACCTGAAATACCTTCTAGTAGCTTTTCAGCCAACAATTCAAGGTGTCGCCAAATGCATCTTGGAATCATGACAAAACGCAAGGGATATAACAACGTCGATATAGCAATATTATGCAAGATCAACCGCGATTCCAGACTCGTTCTTTGGCAAGACAATTCAAAGAATTGCAGAGGCTATTATTGATAACAATGAGAGCACCTTTACAGGACAGCAGTGACACAAACCTTGATAGGCCAAATCATAATCCCAGATGGTATGCATACAGGAACTTCACCAGCCAACGCAGCAAGCAACCCTCCCACCTCCTCTCTCTTCTTTCCTCCCCACTGTTTTTCTTCCTTAGTAGAGAAAAAATTATAAATTGTTTACTCCCAGTTTTACATATAGCACACTCCTGTCGACCATGTTTTATAGTGAAAGAACAAAGAAGGGTGGTTAATCAGGATAACCCCATTGTATCATTCACTCCGATGAGCAGTCTCCACTAATGCTTGCTTATTCTTCTGCTTAAGCTGCAACTACTATGACCACAATAAGAAGGGCTACCCCAAGCATCACCATAAGCAAACAACTCTGCAGAAAACAAGAAAAATGATCTCAATATTAATGCACATAGCATTGTAATGCCGCTGAACCTGTGTTGGTGTCATTTTTTCTGTTTTTTCTTTTACTTCAAGTCCAATGCAAACATGGGATGCACTAAATAACCAGCCGAAAAAGGAGAACAGAGAGGTATAACTGCATTGATTCCTCATCAAGAGTAATGGTAGCCTTTGCCATGATACTTAAGAACAAGCCCAGCCATGGAAGCAAGTGAAAAACAAGGCTACAACATTCATACTACTATGCTGTACATGAAAGTTCAAAAAAATTGCACAAACAAAACTGGCGTTGCTTATGGCACAAGAGATATGCGATTTTCTGAACAGGAAATAGTTGCAAATAACTTGTGAAGAAGTATTTTTTCCAGAATATACCATAGATGAATTTGATCTTTGAGTCTTTGCAGCTTTCACCAAATGGGACTTTCCTTGAGCAGTGGATGCATGTGCACTTTCAATATGAGAACCAATATCATCTGCACAGCACATTAGTGTAAATTACAGAACAAGCCTCAAAAACTAGTCAAACGAAACTGACTAGATCTGGATACAATAACTTACCAATCATTGTCCCTTGATCATGAACAAGCACTGCAAGATCTTTGAACATTTCATTCACCTCACCAATTTGCTGCTGGATTTCCTGGATTCCTTGCTCCCTTTCCTCAATGATAGCTTCATTGAAGGCAATCTCATTTTCAGCCAGCAATACTTGTTCTCTGCAATAAAATTTGGCTTAACATTGAGGATATTGAAGTTACACAACCAGCTGACCCATGAATGATGTGCATATCTAAGACCGTATAGGGATGTTCCAGAATAATAGATAAACACATGTCATTTTGGATGTTGAATTGAATTTTGCCAGATATTTCCAAGTGGTCTTTACCCACCTTGAACAACCCTCATCAACAGCCATTTCACAATACCAGCAACTTAAATATTTGAAGCATAGTGTAAACTATGGAAGCAACACAAACTTGGCTACCCCACAGGAGAAGTATAGCTTGTTGGAAAACTGAATACTTATTATATGTGCATAGTGATGTTAAGAAAACTCATTTTAGGTATGAAGTTTTCTGGACAATGGCATACTGTGAATTAGATAGAAAATTGTATATCATGACATGATCCAAGGACTTCCAGAAGTTCTCCTATGAACCTTTTCTGTCTGGGAAAAATGATACTCGGAAGAGGTTTTAAATTCTCAGCTAAAACATCTAGAGAAGATTTTGCATACTAGGAAAGGCCATAGTTGCGGGAAAACACAGATTTGTTGAAGAGAACAAATACTAATGAAAAAGTGATGCTTCCCTTACCTCCTTGATTCAACAAGGAGAGCACGCTGTTGTGAACTCTTATCAGCATTTATGTCTTGGTCACTGGCAGAATAGCTGGTTAAGAATGAACAAGCATATAACACAGATCAATGTAAAATCAACATCATAAAATTAGCTTCGCATTCTATAACCATTACCTAGAAGAAAGAACAGACTGGGGTACAGATGGAGCGTATGCAGTTTCCTTCTCAGCTGCAAGCCGTTGGGCCTTCTGAAACTCTTTCAGAACAGCCTGAAAATCTTTTGCAAGTTTTGCATCTGCAATCTTCTTGGCAGGCTGTAAACATTATTTTAAAAAGAAAAATTAAGACTCAAGAAATTAGCATGAGAGAAAACTGGAAAATCTGAAGGAAATATACATGGAACAGAATCAGGAAATTTCAACCATCTAAAAGTAAAGAAGCCAAAGGGTAGAAAGGAGGACATAGATTGTTCCCCATCAGGCTTAAGCCACCCTTTAGATTGGGATAGGCACTTTAAAGTACTCTACAAAATGGTATACAGATACATGAGTTGGTTTCTCCAACAAATGTATAGCTTGTGGTTCAAAAAAAAAAAAGATTTCCATTATCAAATCGAATTCAAAATGCAATATGGTCCTGATGATAAGTTACCAGGATAATTAGTAATGTTAAAAAATGAACCATCATCAGAAGCTATTTTGCTATTCATTCTGATACACCAATGCCATCCACCTACTTGATATATTAAGATGAAGATTCATTGATAAAACCCTTAATGAGTTAAAAAAATTTCAAAGAAAAAAAGGTAGCTCTTACCATGACACAAGTATGCATCCTCATTTTGCCATTACAGTACAAGACAGACTCTATCACAGTGCATTGTAAAGTTTTTAGTACATAATTCTATACCTCTTTATTGTCACATTGACTACATCAAAGGGAAAGAGACAATCACCCATCCTTAGACATGTTAACCGATTTATCAATCCAAAATGATAAAAAATTTCTCCATATAGGCAGTAGGGTGTTTATTAAGAGAGTTAACTTACGCTAACACCAGCTTGATGATCTGTCTCACTGGCTTGTTTAAGTCTTTCTGAAGTATCCTTCACCAGGTTCCCAATATATAGCCTTGTCTTGTGCCTGTAACAAACAAGGGGTCATGGAGACAGGCAGTATTAAAGTATATTCAAGTAAAAGTCTAGACTCTTGAGGATGATTGGGACATTGCTGCTGATTTATCAGAGTGACCGGATTAGCATGATCTAAATAGTATTTTTGAGATAACAAAGACCTCAACAGAAAGATGGACCCGTTTCTTTTATTTGATGATATATCTGACATCAAACGCATGCACATTCATAAGTACAAGGTTTTGAAAAGGTACAGTGTACGAGCCATAACGAGTGTGAGAGATGAGAACCATTTCGCGACAGCCACTAGACATACCATGACACCTTTGTCAGCCATCAATTTGTCCAAAAGCCTAGTTAGTAATTTGAAGGATGCTAATTCGAGTTAAGAAGGCAATTCTTTGTAGACCATACACTGTTAAGTGCACAAAATGAGCATACTCTCAACGAATTAACTCTTCTGGAGCTCACAGTAAGACAAGGTCACGTAAAGTCAAAAGGCAAACTCCACTAGAAGTCCATCAACAACCAATTTCCCGATACATAACTCCGGATTACTAGAAAGCAATCAAACCCCACCAAAGCAAGCTACGATTCCACAGATTTCCAATTCCGATCCTAATTAAACGAGTCAAACCGAACCACAAGTCCCCGAGAGCGTCAACCCGTAATCACGCATCCGAACAATCGTACACACGAGAAATTCGGCCGCCGTGCAGCTCGAAACCACGAATTGAATCGAACCCCTACGAGGACGAATCAAAGCACTCACAGCTTCTCCCGAAGCTCGGGCGTGTCCTTGGAAGTCCCGAGCGCATTGACCTGCCGCCGGAAGGCGTTGACGCGGTGTTGATCTGGAACACGCCGGACGCGACGGCCTGCGTGGGGTCCTGCTTGCCGCTGATGAGATCGCGCCGGCCGGCTTCCAAATCCTGAAAGCTCATCCCCCGCCGATTGACCTAGCTCTCCGAGAGAAGAGACGACGACCGCGGCGGCGAGGACGCGGCGGCGGACGGGGGCGATTCCTGCGGAATCGGGCGGCGATTACGGCGCGAATCGGGCGGGACTTGGGGCGGAATCGATTGGGAGGAATCGAAGGACGGAAAGAGAGAGAGAGAGAGAGAGAAATTGGAGATGGGGTCTGGAATTTTCGGGGAGGAGAGAGAGAAGATGGGAATGATTTTGTTTTGACCGGCGTCTGGGCGGTGGCTTTCCGATTGGTTGCCGCGTCGGTTGTGAATGGTTTATCTGCCTTTACCGGCACGTCAACGGTGCGTTTTACAGGCGTGGTCCCAGCTGGCGGTCTTGTCTTTTGATTTGGACTCTTCCCTCCACCGGACAAATCGGTTAGAGAACTGCAAATCAAATTTCTCCTTTGCAATAAAATAATTTTTCATTTTATCTTCGAATTTAACCGCGGTTTTTGACTTTTTTTTTTTTTTTTTTATTTTATTTCCCGCTGTGAAAACTTCATTTCTTATCTACCAAAAGGTGATGGTATGGCTGACCCTCTTCTTCCTCTTAATACATAGCAAGTTTGAAGCTGGTTGATGACTTAAATGTCAAAGACCAATTCCATATAAATAACGTTACTTCCCAAACGAGCTAGTAACTTACCCCATGAATACATCTATTAATCAATCAAACTAGCCACTGTTGAGGCCAGTGCAACTGAGGCCAATTCATATGGATCAAGACAAAAAGAAGAAGAAGAAGAAGAAAGCAATAGGTAAGTTGTGTTAGAACCACATAATGTCAATTTTATATTTCAAGGTTCAAATTTGATGATGGTAATAGCGCACTAAAATCCGATGACTAGGCCAATGCTTTTATAGAGGCTAGTGCAACTATTGGAGGATTTATTAGTGGGCAGACCATTGCTTTTGCTCAAGTTAGTGCACATATAAGATGATTTAATGACTGGACCAAAGTTTCTACTCAAGCCACAATTGATGAAGGAAGCTCTTATGATTGAGCCAATGCAACTGCCCATGAGAGACTATAAAAAATCCTAGTGAGTAATACCCCAATCCCCATGCATTTGGGTGTTGTCATTTGATTCCCATGTCCAATGTTCTTTTGCTATAAGAGAGCTGCACAATCACGGCCAAGGAAGAACAAAATAGCAGCGAAGGATATTTACACAAACCTTAAGACAAAATTTCAAACTCTTAAAGTCAGTAATTTTAACATTTCATAAATGCACCATCCTATCAAATTAAGCTAAAAACGAAATCATTGTCTCATAGCTTGGAACAGCTGATGCAAGACTATTGAGAGTGCCAAAAAAAAAAAAAAGTTGTTTCCAAAGCTCCAAAGGCAAATGCATCATCACAACAACGACCACCATCAAATCCAAACTCTGAGGCGAGTGCACAACCTTAGTCGTCTAATGCTAAAACTTCCTCTCTAAAGAATGGTTCTGCTGCTAGTGAATAACAGTCGCGGGAAAGGGACTAGCTACAAGGAAAAGAATGAGATTTATGAATCAAGTGAAGGCCAGACTTATAGGACCACCGGATATCGTGACTAAAAGACTTGGATTGATGTATATTCTGCACTCTTCATGTTGGATTAGATGGTTTTCAGTGTTATATATATTAATTAATTAATTAATGCTAATGATGGGTGTGAGGCGGGCTGGGTTGGATGGTTCTGGGGGTTTTGCTTTGACTTGGAGAAGGTGGATGGGTGACGTTTGGCTTTGTCCGTTCATTTTGTTAAGGTGTTCCAATTTTTTATGAGTGTTTTTTTTGGCTGTACAAGGAGCAACTTAATCTATGCAATGACTCTATTTTATATTAATGGATGAGGTGTTTTTTGTGCAAATTGGGGCACTCTTGGTCATTATCTATTGATGCAGCATCATTGTTGATAGGTTGATTGATGCTCCTTCAAGTTTGCTGCATATTCAACGCATTGATATTGAAATTAAAAACTGCATCACATCAAAAAAATCGACATTACATGTTCAAAATGAAAACTCATATGGTTCATTGGTCTAATTGCAAACATGAGTGCTTGTACTTAGGAGCGAGCATCAGTTGAGGCCCAAACCGACTAGTCCTGAGACCACTGGAATATTAAGGTTGGTCTAACCCAGACTAACCTTATAGGTATCTTTTTCTTTTTTTTCCCCTTCAAAATCCTAGGTATGTAATTGTACTAATAGGCCCATCCCAGCTATACCTCTTAAAGCCCAGGCCCTCATCCCACCTTCATTTTTATTCACATATTATACAAGTGGCGTTGAGGCCAACGGAGTAAACAAGAAAAGAAGAAAACGTTCGTTCGTAAAGGAGGAAAGAAAGAGGAAAAGGGAAAATGAGAAAATTTTCGCTCTTAGCCGATCCGAACGTTCCGACAAGCCAATTCAACTCCAGATTGCAACACCCAATAAGTATTTTAACCCATTATTTATCTAATTAGAGTAATTTTTAAAGTTAGGTCATAAATCTCAAAATTATGTCTATTTTGAACTGGGATTTTCTTCATTAGCTTGTAGGAGTGTTTTATCTTTCTCAATTCCTTGGTGGGTTTTCAACTTTTCTAGGTGAGTGACATTATCTTTTTTATGAATTTACAAACTCACATGTTGAAAGTTGTAGAGATTTAATATAGTATAACTTATGCAATGACTTTTTCTTGCACAAATTCGATCAATCTTTTACTTTATTTTTAGTAGGTTGACAAGGCATTGGAATGCATTATTTGAAATAGTTTGAAATGATCATTTGCGAACGTCTTAATTAGATGCTTTGTGAAATATATTGCCAAAAGCTATACGTATTCATCTATCAAATATTTTATGAAATGCATTCTATTTAATAAATGGAATTGATAAAGATTATATAATTCGGTTTGTAAAATCAATTTGTGAGATGGTTTCTAGTTTTTGTTAAGTTATTAGAGATTGAGTTGATGGATTATGTTCGTGTCACTATGATTATAACCATTGAGGGGATAAATATGTATACTATATCATAACGTCCTTTTGGCCAAATCATCGGCTAATATAAGGAGGGCCTAGTCAAGGGGTTAAATTTGGTTGCCTTTATCACGGGCATTAAGCATGGCCATTGTTAAATATTGAACATTAGATTAGTCAATAAAATTGACCATTGATATTTGATTTGAGAGAGATCTATCAATGGAATGGCTATTGATGATTGAACCTTCATATTATATTTTTCCTTTCTTTGCCGTGAGAATTGGTAATCGAAGACCATAATAACAAGTTAGGTCCAAGTCAACCTTATTAGGAGTTACGCCATTTGATCCAAACATTTGCATCCTCATACTACCAGTTTACCAATTGTCATTCTTCGATTTGGGATTAAGGTTCCTCATGCCAAATTAGAGATTGCAATTTAGTTTGAGGCTCTCTATGATAGAGCTTTATATTGTTAAAGGGGGAAGCAACGACATCGTTTTAAATCCCATGGACCAATCAGTTAAGGAATTACTACATAGAAGAGAGAAATTCATGAATAAAGTACCATGTCATAATTTGTCATCCATCAATTTAAATGAAGCTAACAAAAAAATTCAATTGTACTAATATTACAAGTTTTAGAATTTGATTCCTATTTATGCCATTTGCAATAAATTTTGGCTTATTTCTTATAAGTTTTGGCTTGTTTGGCTTTCTTTTTCTTTTATTTGATTTTCTTTTATGTGATGTCATGTCAATGTCACATATGCTAAAAAATATCAAAAGAGGCTACGTTGGATTCTAGCAAACCATATTAGCAAAATTGGCTGAGTAATCATAGAAAGGATTTGTCTACACCGGATCTAAAATGTGCATGACTTAATTATATTTCTTCAAACGATTAGATTTGATTGCTTAATAGGCGCAATTTCCCCATAATCCAATAACCTTTTTTTCCCATTAATCAATCCAATAACTTTAAAAAGAAGAAATTCAAGATTTCAAGGCATTGACCGGACGACGAGAGCGCGTTAAGGAATTGGGGTCCGCCCAAGGGGAGTGGGACCCAATCCCATGTCCGAGTGAAAAGTCCCCTAATCAAGCAAAGGGCCCCACCACTCCGTAGCCACTCACCGTCGGATCCTCGCACGCGCGATTGCTGGTGGCCGTCCAGATCCGTCCTCCCACGCGCGATCTTCAAACTCAGCCTGCCGGGGGGTCCCATTTTTCTCCCGTGTACACTGCATAAATCTCCTTCTCTCATGCTCAGCTCTCATTTACCGACCCATAAAAGAAGCTCAGCTCTCATTTCGAAGGAGAAGAAGAAGACGAACGGCGGCAACGACGGCGGCGACGACGGCCTGAGGAAAGGATCGCATTGCCATGTCGGTGAGTCCTCGATCTCCGGCTCCGACCTTCCTTGTACTTCGCTGTAGTAGGATCGCGGAACTAGCGTGTGCGCGTTTTTTTTTTTTTTCCTCCCCGGTTCGAGCGAAGCTCGTTTTTTCAAAGCGGTCGCGCGTAGATCTGCTTCGGTTTCCATGGGGATTTCAGATTTTATGCGGTGAGAGTGCGATGAATTAGCTCCCTCGGTGGAACGGGATTGGTGTTTTTTCGAGCTGACGAGGTTTGCCTTTTGCCTGATTGGACGATGCTTGCTGCTGCTTTTTGAATTCGAACGCTGTCGTTTTGGTATGGCCTCGTGGACTCTTCCTGAATGTGCGTTCGAGGGGGAGTTTTGCTGTGACAATGAGGCTCGTTTGTTCCTGTTAATGCGCGATCTCCATGGAAGTTTCCATGCCCAGGAACTCTTGAAGGCTGCTTGATGGAGATTCACTGGCGAGCCTTGGTTAGCTTAAAGTGACTGTCAATCTATGTATGCAGTTCACAGTTTGATGTTCGATCCCAGCGACCGGTTATTTGAAAATTTCATTAACTGGGCCTAAACTTGGATTTAGACATGTCCTATCCCTCTCCCAGATGCTGGGGAGCATTCATGTAGTGCTGATGTCTTTCTTTGGGAAGCCCATTGAATTAGTTCTCCAATAGTGACAGATTAGCCCAATAGCCCTTTGCTTTGATTTGAGAAGATCTTGGATCAGTTTGGTCAATGCGAATGTGGGAGTGGGAAAGATTGGAAGTATCTGAATGCCTGCATTTAGCATAGTTTGTTTGCTTTCTTGTTTAAAATCTCGCATAATTGCCTTCAAAATGTTCCACGAAAAAGAACATATCGTTCGGCAAGTTATTGGACAAAAAAGAGGAGCAAGTCTTGCTAAGGAGATCCCTTCGGCTCAGCCATTCATGGTGTAGCCTCTTGGAATGGCTTAAAACCCTATTTCAAGGCTGTTATCATTAGCTCACTTTCTGCCATTAGCTTTCTTTGTTGCAATATTTTATTCACATCAAATTGTGACTGATCTATGGGTATAATTCTAACCATCATATAAATGTCATTGCAGCTGACAACTGTTAAGGTTAGCAATGTCTCCCTAGGAGCAACAGAGAGGGACCTCAAGGAGTTCTTCTCATTTTCCGGTGATATTGCATATGTTGAGATGCACAGGTTGAGTCTACTCCTTTGCTCGCTCAATCATTTGGTTTCACAGTGACATTTCTTATGTTTTTCTTCTTCTAATTGCACAGTGACACTGAGCGGTCTCAAGTTGCATATGTCACGTTCAAGGATGCTCAAGGAGCAGAGACTGCCATTATGCTTTCGGTAGTACAGTTCATCATACTTGCGTCGTTTCATTTTGTCCTTCCAATATCCCAGACTTTCTACAGTGGCTAGCTATTAATTAAGTCTTTTTTACATGCGCAAAGTCACTACTTTGGGAGAAGGAAAATCTGTATACTATGGAAAGTATTCAATTAGCCTAATTATCATTAAGAATTTATGTCTAGGATTCTTGCAGCAACGAAGTGATGCTCTGAGGCTTTCCTGAGCTATTGTTTTGTTTCTTTTTGTTTGGTTTTGCTTGTCCTTGTAATGGTGCTTGTGATTGATCAGCTGATGCATTTGAGACAGGAATCACCTATAGACCTTGTAGTATAATCTAGCTTGCATGATGAACTAAGATCCTTGTGAGCTAAAAGAAGGGTGAGGATAATCTTTTGAATGGATTCATCACACTAGGGGCTTCCATTTTACTTTGGCGGAGCATATATGTTGGTAATGTGGTTAGTTCTTGTCCTATAATGTCCTTCATCAATAGCTCCTGGTAACCATTTTTTTTTTAACATGGCATATTTATGAATGTGCACGAAGGGAAATCTCCCTCTATATATGGTCTTTCTTATATGTAACTTTTGGATTCTTTTGCCTAGTAGTCATATTTCACTAGATAACAAGATAGATATGATAGTTGGAAATTAAATCATCTACTAGTTATTTATGCATTGCAACAGCAAGGTTTACTTTGAACTCCTTTGAATGTCAGGGTGCAACTATCGTTGATATGTCTGTCAGCATTGCTCACGCTCCAGATTACAAGCTTCCTCCTGATGCTATAGCACCACCAGTAAAAGTCCTGAGTCTCCTGACTCCTGTCGCATAATATTTTCTACTAAGCTACAAATTTAGGACCATAATGAACCTGATTATTGCTCTTCTTGCAGGTAACCGAAAACAAAAGTCCAGCTGGTGGTGACTCTGCTTTGCGAAAAGCAGAGGATGTAGTTACCAGCATGCTGGCTAAGGGCTTCATATTGGGCAAAGATGCAGTGAACAAAGCCAAGTCCGTTGATGAGAAGCATCAGTTGACATCGACCGCCTCATCAAAAGTCGCTTCCTTTGATAAGAAGATTGGGCTGACTGAGAAAATCAGTGTGGGTACCGCAGTTGTGGGCGGCAAGGTCAGGGAAGTGGATCAAAAATTTCAAGTTTCGGAGAAAACCAAGTCAGCATTTGTGGCAGCCGAGCAAAAAGTTAGCAGTGCTGGATCAGCCATTATGAAGAACCGTTATGTGTTCACGGGGGCGTCGTGGGTAACAGGCGCTTTTAACAAAGTAGCAAAGGCAGCTGGGGATGTTGGCCAGAAGACGAAGGAGAAAGTGGGAATGGCCGAAGAGGAACAGAAGAGAAAAGTAGTGGATGACTTCGCTCAGATTCATTTATCCGAGTCTCCAAAGGCTACTGCTTCTGCTGAGCCGAAGCCATCGAAGCGCGAGCCTGTTCAAGGTCTGATTCTGTGATCTGGTTCTGTATTGAACATTGTGCATCATTTCAGATACTCTCAGTTACTTGTCTGCTGTCGACCACCAGAACAGTGGTGCTTCATTATAGTCAAGTTGTCATATATCGTTGCTTACAGACACTTATCTTCCTTTAACCCTCCCACCTCAAAAGGATTTTTGCTATATATGCAAAATCTTTCTGCTGGAAACCTTCCTGATCCTTGATTTAAAATGGCCTCAATTGTGGTCGGACCTCCATTCCAAGAAACTCAGAACGACTTGGTGAAAGGAATGTTCATCGCTTCACGATTAAGCGTAGGGTGAGTTCTGCCTGAGCTTCTATTTTGAGAATCAGATTCTTAATTCTGGCAATCTTTTTTAAAAAGGTTTTGGAGAAGTCAATGAGTTCCGGTTGCTTGCTCTGTTCCCATGTGATTCCTTGTACAAAGCTGTACGCCCCTTTCAGGGGAACACGTTTCATTAATCCGCACGACGTGCGGGCTTCATGTTAATGTAACTTGACTACAAGCTCTGTCGTCTTTTCCAAGTACCTTGACATGGCTGAATACTCCATATCCTAGAATTCACGAGTCCAATTAATTTTAAAACATATACGCAGACGTGAGGCACATGTATGAAGCATCATACTCTTAGTTTATTTCTTGAGTCGTGTGTTGCACGTCACTAAAGTACCAATTCATCGAAATCAGGAGATGCCTGAAGGGCCAAACAAGCAAAGGTGGGACTTTCTTTTCTTTGATAAATCTTAAGTGGAGTACCAATTCATCAAATTTGTAACCAGCTGCTTTCATTTCCAAGATACTAGATTGGCAGTCGTTGAGAGGCCAGCGTAGCAGAGCCAGGATCAGGCCGGGAGGTTATTTCTAAATTTGGTTACAAATTCCCCCACGGTTAACCCTTCCGTTTTATTTACGTGGAACGGGGGCTCCGATAACCACGGCCTTTGTTTAAGGTCCTTAGGCGGGACAACATCAAATCGAGATTGAGCAATGTAATTTTCCTACATACTGCGGTACTTATAGCCTTATTGAGTGAAAAAAAAAAGGGTAGCCACTGAAATGTAAGCCCCGTTCTGTTTGCCCGTGCGATGATGCATGGGCCTAGTGAATGACTCTGACGGTCGGCCAATGCAACTTCGGGCCAGAGTCCACGGAGGCTCCGCACGCGTCTCGGCCTGGAACTCCGGCTCTCAAACGTCGCTTCTCGTCTCCGAGACTGCATCTCTGCAGAACACGGCCCGGGGACTTTCCTGAGCCCAAATCCCAGCGTAAAGCTAGGCCATGGCCCATTCACTACATTTAGTGGGCGTGCCCTGTAGTCTCCTTGGAGTACAATACTTACGGAGAATATTTGGTTCCTTCCGTGCCGATGTGGGACAAGAATTCAAAAACCCAAAATACCCAATCGGAGGCTGAATAGGATACGAAACTTGAGTACGGGGAATCATCTTTGATATAAAGAAAGGGAAAGAAGATAATAGCGTTCGTTGGGGCGAATGATGACAAGAACGAGAGCCCATGATGGAAATGGTAAAGACGGTATCAAATCTTCGGTGGTCATTAGAAGAAGAGAAAAAAATCAAGCTTTGATATCACCGTGCGTCTTCACACCATTAAATCAAAAAAGGAATCAATGCTCCTAAAAAGAGGAAATTGCGTACCCTCTTTACATGTAGGTTGCGTGACTGTGGGGATAAAATTTATTCTATCGGCATTTGCTTTGTTTGGTGCTTACTCATGACAAGATAAAGTCAAATATGAAGGGGATATAGATCATATAAAATTATCTCGAAGGAGGTAAGATAAAGGTAGATTAAATTTCTAACATCCATAATAGGAAAGTTATTTTTCTTGTATGACAATCTTCTCAAATTAATAAAATTAAAATTATATTTTCATATAAATAATAGTTGAATTCTAATATAAGAAATTCAAAATAACAAAAAATGACAATTTAGTTATTTTAATTTAATCTTATTTTTATTTATATATTCAAATTTAACTCTATTTCATCATATAAATTCAATATATAAATATAAATATATATTTATATTTATTACATATATTAGGTATCTTCGTATTTTAGGTATCTTAGTATAGAATACTATTTAATAAAATTTTATTAGAGAATGATAGAAGGGGAAGAAAGAAATAAAAAAGAAATTAATTTTAAAAAGAGGAAAACAAAATAAAAAGGCAAATAAAAATAAAGTAGGTAAGCATGTTACGAAAGATTTTTATAATATCCATTTATAAAATTTTTGGTTCATTTATATTAATATGCATGATATGACGTGAATATATTCGGCTTTATTACTATAATCATTAAACAGTAGATAGAATATAGCAAAATCCTTGAATTTCATATTTTATCTTATTCAGTCATATCCTGGTCAGAAATCTGAATGACCAAACATAGCTATAAATCATTTAAGCGTTTAAGCATATATATATATCAAAAGTTCAAAGTCAAAGGAAGACTTGCGAGGTATGATGTAGATCATGCTTGTAAAAAGACAAGAATGGGGCCTTTAACTTGTCTAGCTCTTGATCCAATTGAGAATGTTGGTGGAGAATGTACTAATGTTGCTCTTTCTAGTTCAGAAATTTGGTGATTGAAGGCATAGGTTATGAAATTGGAGGTGGAGGAAAGTTGTTTTGAATCAATATCCACTATCTGAGATTAAAAGAAATGAACAAATCGAAAACCCAAGCTAGGCAACACGGTTTGGGTTCAATGTAAGTGATTCTTGAGTTTGGGTCACATTTTAGCATATTATTATTCTTAACTCGGAGAATTCTCTAATCAGCCATGTCGCTGGTCCCAAGCCTTCTTTCGAGACAAAGGTCTCAATTGCTTGGTCGAAGCTTTGTGAAGGGGTGTGCTTCCACACTCGCGGGACCCCATCTCCTACAACATCAACTGTTCAACAATCCGATCATGGAAATCACGAACCACCTCTCAATTCCAATGATGGCTGGAACTCGCATTGGGCATACTCATGAGGCAGACGCATTAGGATGGTCGATTACCCCTCCATCAATGAGAGCGACCTTGCCAACGAGGAGCTAAACAACCATGCGTTCAAAATTCCTAGTGTTTGCTATTGCCATAACTTCTATGTTGTAATTAGGATTTAAGAGGAGAAGTCAAGGTCCGTAATACTACTAAGGCCATGAAAAATATGAGGTCAGTGTTGCATGATGCTAGTATTAAGATTTTTTGAAATCGGTACCGGTTATTCTAAAAGAAAGAATAAAAAAGGTACAATATACATTATGTCCGTTGAGTTTAAGAATTTGGGTGATTTGAATTTTTTATGTTTATTTTAAACAATGGAGTCCTTTAGTTTTCTGAATAAGTTTTGTCGTATGCAATTAAATCCTCTAATTTTCCTATTTATTTAATCAAGTGTTGATATACCCATTGTAATTAATGCTTTTTGTTTTTTTGTTTTTTTTTGCATATTAATTAATTGACAATTCGGTTAGTAAATGATTTGATTGTACGAATCAAGAAAGTTAGACGAATTATTTGTTAGACGACTTAAGATTGGAGAAAATAAAGAATTTGACAATCAAACCGCATAAATTAGGGTCTTCACGATAACGTTTCAATTTGTATTTTCATGTAAAAGAGTTTCCTTTTTTTGCTTCGGAAGATAACCTACAACAAAGAGGCAAAGTATTGGTTAATTGGTCTTTCATCTGCCAATAAGGATGCAGAGACCATTCAGCATCTCCTCCTTCGTTGTTCTTGGATGAGACGGGTTTCGACAGCTTCCTCTGCTTGCATCGGGTTATCTTGGGTTATTGGAGGTTCTACTGAGCAAAAAATTTGGGCTTAGCAGGGCATTCACTTACAGCACAATAAGAAAAGACAGATTACCTCAACTCCTCTTTCCACTTTTTGGTTGATTGGGGAGGAGCGGAACAAGAGAGCTTTCGATGGAAAGGAATCTCCCGTCTCTGTTTTTATTTTTTGAAAATTGACTTAACATTTCACACTTTTGGCATAGTGGAAACTTGCTTAGGATATAAATGTCTTGGTCAATATAGTTGATGATTCGTCTTGTTATGGAACTCTTGTTCAGTTTCATCAGAGGATGGATCTATAAGAATTCACCTATCCCAATAACTAAAAAACCTGAGTTAAATTGGAGAACTGCTTTTATATATGTCTTTAGTGAAATGAACTCTTGTCTATACGAGTTGCATCCAGTTATTACCCTATAGTCTATCCTTTTACCTATTGAAAGGAAAAATGAAAAAGTGTGAGGTCTTGGTTTCTTTCGTACAAGCATGTACACAATAATATTAGAAGATGCTTAAAAACTGAGGATTGTATTCCCAAAATCAAGTCCTTATGATCAAAAGCTTGAAAATCCCTGATTCCTTTTATATGCGTGATTTTTTTTTCTTATGTCCAAATTAAAGGGAGAGTAGGGCGCCCCATGTTTTGTTAGATTCTCATGGAAACTCTTCTTTATTTTGTTCAGAACTAAATTTTTATCAGATCAAATATTTTATTTTACTCGAACTTATGATGTCCTCATGTCAATGCATAATGTATTAAGGTCTCTGCTGGAAGGAAATTTGATGAAGGAAAGCAAAATGCTGCAAAGGAAGAACAATCTGGAAAGATCTCAAAAAAAAAAAAAAAAGGCAGAAGACGCCATCAATATTGAGATCTGTTAGGTCAGTGCTCAGACATATTTCTTCAAATTTTCTTTTTTTTCAATTTCAAAGTGAATGATCCTCATATTATAGGTAATATGCATATGTAATGACCTGTATGCTCCTGCCTTGAGACAATTACGTCAGATTGCAAAGTAAGTCTTTTCTGCTTTTTATTAAATTGTTATCCACTTATCTTGAGGACATTGTAATGATTTGCATCATCTAGGAACCATATTAGTTGAGTGCGTTTACTTATAAAAGAACAGAAAATAAATCATCATTAGTTTCCATTTCTCAAAGTTTGAGTTGTCTAGCTTGTATTAGTAGCCTAAAATATCAACAACACTCTTGTTATCTGGAGCCAAATATTCCTTTGAGCATCAATGACCATGTGGATGTAATGCAAGTTCAATGATATAGTATGCTATATACTTGATAAGGAACTTTTTTCATGATGTCAACCTATTTTATCTCACATTTTGTGATGCTAAAATTTGTGAAGAAGGAAATTCTCATCGACATTCTTTTTGTGAATAGGTTTGAATAAGCTTCCACCTAGGTATCCTTAAAGTGGTTGACCGTGTGTTTATGTCCACCTTATAGATCAAGACATTTAGCTTCTTAACATTCTGTTAAATTGAGCATATGGAGCCTTATTGCTGACCAATACAACATACTGAACTTGGAGACACTTTTTCCATTGCATCCATCACACTTCTATGTCAATTGTAACATCTCGATCAATACATTATCATTTGCCAAAATGAAGCGAAGGTATCTAATTTGCTTGTTACTGCTGTTTCTTGATGCTCAGTTTGTGCTAAAGCTTTGTTGCTACCCTTTTCCTCTCAGATATACAGTCCAGTTTCTTCTTCATGCTACATAGATGAAATTTTCATCTTTTAGTATATCCCATACTTTGAGCTTTGAAGTTACTCCCTCAATTTTATCAAAGCCATGTCATTTGCAGAAAACATAAACTTAGGGACATTAGTTCAACAGTGCTGACTTAGCTCATTTGTTTTTCTTATTGCAATTTTTGGTTTCTGCTTTTGTTATATTTTCCTTTAAAAGCATGCCTCGGTTCTATAGGTGGACTGTCCGCCACTTGAAATTGAAGACAAAAGGCGCTCATTTTGCACCATCCCCTAGACTTGACTAAGTTCAACAAAGACAGTAATACTTCAAATTGCTTTCAAAGCGACCTAGCTGCAGTTCACTTGACAACTTACGATGGTATGTCAGGCAAACTCCTACAAGATGCCATGAACTGTTGAGGATTATTATGTCTGTGGTGTTAATGACTACAGAGGCATATCTTGTAGATAATCACATAATGTATATTATTAACAAAGATGGGGTGCTCTGAGACATCCCTAACCGTTGAGTCTCATTTTTTTCTCCTGTGTTATGTTTCACACAGACAAATTGTTCTTCCTGTCCATCTTGTATTTGGCTACCAATCTAGCTTTGTTGACACCTAAATTTTGGCGACCCATTTAGACATTTAAAAAATTAGGGGTTAATTTTATCCCTGAAAAAATAAAATCACATGGCATATAGTTTAGGAACATGTTTGTTTATTTTATTTTATTTTTTACTGGACCGTCGGCGAACACAAGATTTTTCACATATTCTACTGAGATTTTTCACATATTTAGGTAATATACGCTGAATGATGTATTTTCGAGCAAAAAGGAAAATTTTGAATAGAATATGTGAAAAATATAAAAGAGAATATCACGTGTGGTGCAATGATATATTCGGAGAATTATGCACGAGTGAAATTGGAAATAAAATATGCTTCGAAGATCTAAATTTTTCCTCTATAAAAGGCTTTGTGCACGTACGGACGGAAAAAGGCCACACTATTGATACATACGGCCATACAAAGGACAATTGAGGACGAAAAGTTGAGAATCGAGAGAGAGGGACGGATCGTGAGGGAGAATCGTTGGCGAACGTGTGCTGCCCTTTGATTTTCGGTGATCAATTGACATCAGTGATCCCCACGCGTGCCTGCAGCTCCTTCTCGGTGCCTTTTACCTTCGGAAGTTCAAAGGAGGCTCCATCGACATCGGTGATCTCCACGTGTGCCTGTAGCTCCTTCTCGGTGCCGGTGTTTTGTCTGTGAAGGGCGCCCAACGTCAACTAATTTGTTGTTCCCATTGTTCTGCCACGTTAGTCCAAAGGCGCGTCAAGGAGGGCTGAGCATCACAGCAAATTCCTCAACTTCTCCAGCAAATATTTGGATCTTCAAACGTTGACTGTTTGCTGTCCCAATTGCTGCCCACGTCCAGGTGTCGAGGTGTGCTTCAGAGTGGATTGAGCAGTATCGGTGTAGGCGTGTCCGTGAGTTCCTCGAGGCTTGAATCGTGTCCATCACGACCCAACCCAATATCGGTGAAGCTTGCTGATTTTGCTGCGTCAACGTTGCTGTTCCATGTTTAACTCGACGCCACATTGATGTCCCGAACATTAGCCCATCGAAATCGTCACAAATTGTGCCAAGCCAAGCCGAGATATTGCCACAACCGTTGCCCTAAAGCTGAGCCGTGCCGTGCCGTGCCCATCGTTGGTCCGTTCTACCGATTGGTTTTTGGAAAAATTCAAATTTAGGTATAGATCTATTTTACTTTATTTGATAGGTTTATCTTTTAGGTAAATTTAACTTATTAGGTAGATTTGTTTATCTTGTTTGAGGTTTTGATATTTTATCTCTTTGTTTGATTTTTTTCCAATACATGATTGAAATTCCCTAATGTAGCATCCAATTCGCAACCGCACAAATTTTTATTCTATCTATAAGGCTTTAGATGGAATAATTATTCACGCGGGAGTAAAACTGATATCTTGATCTTTAAGGCTTAAGATCAATTTATCGATTTTATTAGCGAGATAATCAAATTTGAATTTCAAATTGAGTGATGGATAATATTCTTGACGATCATGGTTGGTTTGATGTTTATCTCATAGTTGTTCTATTTATCCCGAAAATACAAAAAAATTGCATTCCCATCCCATGTAGATTAGGATTGATTGCATGATAGGCTAATTAGTTTTTTTTAATGCATGTTTAGATGATATCTAGGTTAGATGATATCTTTGAATTAGATTGCATTCATCTAGGATGATAGTTTTAAATTTGAATTGCATGTTTAATTATTTGGCCATTTTAATTTTGAATTTCATAAAAGAAAAAGAAAAATTAGAATTAGGACATTCTTTGTACGTCATTGCATATTATAGGTTTAGATAATTTCTCCTAAATAGATTGCATGCTTATTAGGAAAATAAAAATCATGTGCACGTCATACATACAATGCACGTCATTTAGTGATTTTTGTTAGATGCATTTAATTAGAAATTGCTCATCATTAGAATTAGGTCATTAGATTAATTTAGATTGCATATTTAAGTGTTGCATTTCATTAATTTCGAATCTCATGGAAAATACAAAAAATTATTTTTTAGAATAAATCCATCTCATGCTTCAGGATAGACTACATGCTTATTTATGTCATATCGCTTAGGTCATATAGCCAAGTCACGTCGCCATGTCATATCATTTCATGCTAGATTAGTAGCACGCATTGCATAAAGCATGATTCCCATTAAATAAAGTGAAAACAAAAAAAGAAATTGTGTGGTAATTAGAAATCATATCTTAGGATTGATGATGTGAATTCTAATCTAACAACGCGAGATGCTTTCGTTGCTTTGAGGTAAATTCCTGCAATTTATTTATTGCTTTTCTTGGGTGTTAAATTGGTGGTTTGTGTACCCGCATGATCACCTTACATGTTAGGAAAATAGACTTAAAATCAATCCAAACTGCCTGCAAAAACATTTTTTTAAAATAAAAGAATGGTACCGAAAGGGCATTAGAGAAATCTAGTGTAACCAAGTCCCCGTACCCATAATCTCTGGTTCGTAGGAGTAAAATAATTCTCCCGTTATTTTACTTGGGTTTCTAATCGACCCACCAAAAATAGATTAGTGGCGACTCCCAATTAAAAAATTTGCATGTTAAGAACTTGAACCGAAAGTCGCGAATTGGTATGGGCTTGGGAGAGCCCGAGTTAAGTCAAGGCTTAACAATCCATTAGCCAAACCCTAGGTGGTTCACCCCCCCGAAAAATTGGTCGCGACAGCTTGGCGACTCCGCTGGGGACTTGAGTTAAAACTCTTAGTGGACTTAGGCCAATTTTCTTTCTTTTGAAAAATGTTTTTGTTTGGCAGCGAGGATCCCAGGTATGTCCCTAACATTTAGGTGTTAAATGTTTTTGCAGATTGGGAGGTATAAGGGGAGTAGTGATTGTTAACATTTGTCTTGCAGATTGGAGTTGTGGATGAATGTTTTAAATTCAAGTTATTGAAGTGTTGGTTGATCTAAATTGTTGTGCATGTCTTGCATTCAACACTACATTATTGCACACACAACCTGCCGCCGGACCTGGGCTGCACTAGGACATTTAGGATGGTATTGAGTTGGATACGACTTCGACCGCGAGGCCGCGTAGTAGAGGTTGCCCAACTCAATCCCGAAAGTTTTTCTTGGTGTCAAGAATGTTTACCTCTGCCCGCGAGGCTGCGTCGCATTGGGGTATCATTCTCGACTGAGCCGGAGTTAGGAGGACTTGACTTAGTATGCGAGGCTGCAACTAAGTCATCCCACCCTTTTAACTCCACGTTGCTAAGCCCTTCGAGAGTAGAAATCGAGCCTCACATCTCATGTGCATGTCTATGTGATTGCTGTCGATTTTTCTTGGTGAAGTAAGTTTTCTATCCTTATACCATGCAATTTATTTTGTCGTGCTTTTAGTCTGTCCATGACAATTTAGGTCAAGCATTGATTTAACTCCTTTGTCAATTAGAGATGAAGTAAGGAAATTGTCATACAATGAATCATTTTGAAAAAAAACTTTGGATAATTTGTTTTCAGTTCATGTCTAGGGAATTTAATCTTGCTAGGGAATGATGCATTTGAAAAAAAACTTTGGAGAATTTGTCTTGGACATTTGATCTCACCAAGGTGTCTATTTTTCCAACTCTCTTTAGGAAATGCGCTTCTTGTACGAACTTTTCATGAATAAATGAAAAAAAATAATAAAAAATAGAAAAATCGATTAGATCATTGTCATGGATTGACTCTCCATTTACACCTCATGCTTACATGTTCCCATTTATTTCCTTTAGGTGATTATGGAGCGATCTCGCTCACCTATCCGTACACGGTCGAAAGCTAAAATGGCGGATCGAAACGATGTGCTAGACCGTATCATTGACAATATGAACAAACGAATTGCACAACACCAAAGTCAAGTCGATGAATTGTCTACTACTGTGGCTTTTCTCATCAAACAAAAAGAGCTGCGATGACATAGGTACTCTATCTTCAATGAGAAACTGCGACTCGAAGAAGAGAGCCAAAAGAACTTTCGAATCGTCTCCTTTTCCGAGGTAGTTGAATTTGATGCCACCATGAAGAGACTAGTGACGTATCTAGAAGGGAGAATCTCTGACCTGAAGGGTTCGCATGACACGATCAAGGAGGGTGAAGAACTCAAGTATACATGATTCATGGTCCTAAGTAGTTCACTTTCCTTGTTTAATTAGGGGCATGCTCGGTTGCACCTTCCCCTGCGTGGGAATTTTTATTGCTTTTTAGGAATCGTTCTCGTTTTCTAGGAATCATTTTTGATGTTTTCTCTTTTTAGGGTTAGGAATCACAATTTCCATTCCAATAATGTAATTCATTTGATTCTATTAAATGAAATTACAATTTTATTTTGAGGACATGATGGGGTACACCAAACTAGCCCGGTGACGATATCCAACAATGAAAAGAAAATATCATCCATGGAGAAATTCGAGGACTGGGCTTCTTCATGCTTCCTCGTCCAAAATATTCCTCAAGAAGAAAAAAAATCATTTTTAAAGCCATTTCTAAAAGCATGCATTAGGTTACCTTTGTTTGTTTTTCTAACTCCTTTACTTCATGTCTTAGAGCATAACAGAGAGGCGTTTGAAAATAACGCGTCAATTTCCAGTGATAGCAAGCCCATTGATTTGGGAACATACATCCGAAGGAAAAAGGCGTGGGGCAAGGGATCATTTCCTAGCTGATCTTGATGACATCTCCCAAGAATAAAGAAGACATTTCCTCTTACTTGTCCTGAGCGATTTCCTTGCACATCAATAAGAAACCGATGGCAAGTCAAAGGGAGATCATCTAGATTCCACAGTGTGATGTGTGACACATCTCATTACAATTTGTGTGAGATGTCATTCTCGAAGGCCAAATGAAGTTTCTCATTTCCATGAGAAAATAATGGAACAAATCAAAAGAGGATAATCTGTCTTGGATGAAATGGATACATTGTGTTCATGAATATAATTAATTCTGGAATTGACACTCTATTCTTTTCCTTGCAGATGATAAATTGGGGGCATGACAAATTTCGGGGCAAAAGCAAGATTTCATCAAATCAAAGATTGGATTTTCATCCTCGATTGATCAATTTGTGTGTTTGTTCCCTTTTAATAGGGGCAATCCAAGGACACCCATTGCTGAGACAGTCCCTTCATGGGACATTTTATTGAATGAATGCTTGCAATCATGTTTTCATACTTATAAGAGAATTTTTGAGTATGATAAATTGTTTGTTTTGAAGTCACAAACACTTTTTATGCTTAAAGTTGCTGGACTCTTTTGAAAAGAAAATTTTCATATTGATTTAGCTCACCAATTTCATGTGGAGATTTGTCAAGATAGACAATTTAATGGAGTGACATCAATGCTTAAGAATGCTGAATGAGACGTGTTAGTATGATGAAAGGCAAGCCCTATCCTACACACAGTCCCATACTTATACACTTGATACACTTGTGAGATGAGTGTAGGAAGTTCCATGTCCGCAAGGTAATGAGTTCTCTCGCAAAAGGTACGATAACCGAAATGATGAGGGGCAATTCATTTCTCTATCCTAAACACAACAGGTGATCCATTGCTTAACCACTTTGGGCCTTATACACTCGTGAAGATTTTTTTAAAGTTATCCCTGTCAAGAACCACCCCACATTGGGGCAAATTGGAGGGTAAAGACAGCACCATAAGGTGAATAAAATGGATTGAAATTTTCTTGCTCTCACTTGCATCAATCTTCAAGTCATGCTATTACATTGAATTCATGTGGTAATTTAAGTGCCTTAGGATGACGAAGAACATTTCTTTCTCTATCCTATATACTTATACCCTTTGCATAGCCCACTTGAACCTGCAATGTCATTTCTTTAAACCCGGTTGGTGATCATCCCCACACTTTGGGGCAAGGCAAAAGACAGATGAAGACCCTTGAAAGTTTGAGTGTCATTGTTTGACACATGCATAGAAATCAAAATAGAACTAAGGGGCATGAAAAAGCAGTGTGCCTGGTAAAAGCAAGGCCAATGCCCATAAAAAAATAAGTAAAAAAAAATGAATAAGAACTTGGGGCATGAAAAAACAGTGTGCCTAGTAAAAGTAAGGCCAATGCCCATAGATGAAAAAGAGAGTCAATATAGGTGACTGTCAATTGCAAGAATTGAATCCTGATGGAGCAATACTCAAAGAACTCAAAAGTTGAGTTTTTACAATCAATGGGGCATTTTATGAAGACAATCCTCGATGGTGAAAAAGAAAACTGGTGGCAATGCCAAGATGATCACCAACTCTCACCATTCACACACATTTTGAGCCTAATGATCATTTCACAACCCATGAACCTAGCCTATGTTACGTCCTTTACAAAGTCTCTTCAGATTAGAGCACTTGAATTAACGTATTGATTCACATGTCATAAGCATTGCTTGAAGAAGTGCGAGCAAGATTATATCTTTCTCATTTTGCAGGGTTCTTGACTTGTAAACCCGAAGATGATTACAAAATTGTTCTTTCAATAGCCTTGACTCAAAGAGTCCCTTTGTTAAGCCGTTGACCGAGCCCACATTACGGTCCCTATTAAAGACCTCTCGGATTGGTAAGGTCGTACCACTTGCGAGAAAACTCGGACCCTTGTTAATATGATGATTGTGAGATGGAGTGATTCTCATAAAATAGCCTCTAAATGAGAGTGGGTGAAAGTCCTTTCTAACTGAAGGTCTCTCATTTGGTATTCTTAGGAAATCCATGTCATGAGTGAAGATTGTCTTGAATGATAATTCTCTCCAGTGGAAATTTGGGTGATGCAAATGTCATTATGCATGAACCCCAATTGAGTTGATGAAAACATCACTAAATTTTGAAATGTGCATTCTAGAGTAGCTCAGTTTGTCTATCTCTTTGATGAATGAATATCATGTTTTGCTCTAAATCATGTCGACGATGGTAATTCAAGTTCCTTTCGAATGTTTCATGATATTAGGAGATGAGAAACCTCCACCATGAAGTGAAAGACTTCCACATGATATCTAATTTTCAAATGACATATCCAGAGATATTACCAGGTAAGTATATCTCTATCATACTCTAAAATACTTGTCATTGTGCGGTATTCTCTCCCAAGTGCATCAACACTTGACTCAGTCAAGCTGTCCTTTATATTGACCTGGCGTGCTTTCGTAGCCCAGGGCCCATCTTCATCGACTCGGTGTGCTTTTGTAGCCCGATGCCCTTATAATTGACCTGGCGCGCTTTCGTAGCTCAGAGTCCCTTTATATTGAATCGGTGTGCTTCTGTAGCCCGATGTCCCTTTTAATAGACTCGGCGTGCTTTTGTAGCCCGGTGTCCTTTATATCGACCTGGCATGCTTTCGTAGCCCAGAGTCCCCTTCATTGACCCGGCGTGCTTTCGTAGCCTGGAATTCTTGACCTGGCGTGCTTTCGTAGCCCATAGTCCATTTTATCGAACCGGCGTGCTTCCGTAGCCCGGATTTCTCTTATTGACCTGGCGTGCTTTCGTAGCCCAGAGTCCATTTTATCGACACAGCGTGCTTTCGTAGCCCGAGTCCTTTACACCGACACTCAATGGAGTTGTCCCCTAAAGATTTTCCTCCGCATTCAATCGATTAAGGCGACCGAAGAATGGTTCGGGTCCCTGGTCGGATGATTTACGCGCAAGGTTGGGCGACCGAAGAATGGTTCGGGTCCTAGCCAAGCAAAACCTCTGTCTAGGCGACCGTAGAATGGTACGGGTCCTTGACAACACCTATTCCTTATTCAGGCGACCGTAGAATGGTACGGATCCTAGAAAAGCAATTTCCTCACTCAGGCGACTATAGAATGGTACGGATCCTGGAAAAATAATTTTCTTCGTCGAGGCGACCGTAGAATGGTACGGGTCCTTGACAACACTTATTCCTTATTCAGGCGACCGTAAAATGGTACGAGTCCTGGAAAATGAATCCCCGTTTAGGCGACCGTAGAATGATACGGGTCCTAGACAAAACTTTTCTGCTGTATTGGGCGACCGTAGAATGGTACGGGTCCTGAGAAAGCAGTTCCTTACAAAACCTTTCTGCCGTATTGGGCGACCGTAGAATGGTACGGGTCCTGAGAAAGCAGCTCCTTTCTGCCATACTGGGTGACCGTAGAATGGTACGAGTCCTGGGAAAGCAGCATCTTCACAAAGTCATGTTACTATTCTAGGCGGCCGTAGAATGGTACGGGTCTGGGGAGGTAACACCCACTACCTCGAATTACTCTATCCTCCTCGAAGGTAAGTTATTTCGGTAGGTTCATCTATCATTTGCATTAGTATTTTCATGCATCATATAACTTGCATTAAAAAACGGAATTCATTTTCCAACAAAAAATCATTTATTGCATGTGCATGACCAAAATTTTGGTTTCAATTTGTCTTTGAAGGCAACCTCTTCGAGCTCACTTTCAAAGAGGGCAGTGACACCTAAATTTTGGCGACCCATTTAGACATTTAAAAAATTAGGGGTTAATTTTATCCCTGAAAAATAAAATCACATGGCATATAGTTTAGGAACATGTTTGTTTATTTTATTTTATTTTTTACTGGACCGTCGGCGAACACAAGATTTTTCACATATTCTACTGAGATTTTTCACATATTTAGGTAATATACGCCGAATGATGTATTTTCGAGCAAAAAGGAAAATTTTGAATAGAATATGTGAAAAATATAAAAGAGAATATCACGTGTGGTGCAATGATATATTCGGAGAATTATGCACGAGTGAAATTGGAAATAAAATATGCTTCAAGATCTAAATTTTTCCTCTATAAAAGGCTTTGTGCACGTACGGACGGAAAAAGGCCACACTATTGATACATACGGCCATACAAAGGACAATTGAGGACGAAAAGTTGAGAATCGAGAGAGAGGGACGGATCGTGAGGGAGAATCGTTGGCGAACGTGTGCTGCCCTTTTAGATTTTCGGTGATCAATTGACATCGATCAATTTATCGATTTTATTATTAGATAATCAAATTTAATTTCAAATTGAGTGATGGATAATATTCTTGATCCCCCCGACGCGTGCCTAATTAGCAGCTCCTTCTTCGGTGCCTTTTACCTTCGGAAGTTCAAAGGAGGCTCCATCGACATCGGTGATCTTCATTAGATTAATTTAGATTGCATATTTAAGTGTTGCATTTCATTAATTTCGAATCTCATGGAAAATACAAAAAATTATTTTTTTAGAATAAATCCATCTCATGCTTCAGATAGACTACATGCTTATTTATGTCATATCGCTTAGGTCATATAGCCAAGTCACGTCGCCATGTCATATCATTTCATGCTAGATTAGTAGCACGCATTGCATAAAGCATGATTCCCATTAAATAAAGTGAAAACAAAAAAGAAATTGTGTAATTAAATCATATCTTAGGATTGATGATCAATAAGATTCCACAGTGTGATGTGTGACACATCTCATTACAATTTGTGTGAGATGTCATTCTCGAAGGCCAAATGAAGTTTCTCATTTCCATGAGAAAATAATGGAACAAATCAAAAGAGGATAATCTGTCTTGGATGAAATGGATACATTGTGTTCATGAATATAATTAATTCTGGAATTGACACTCTATTCTTTTCCTTGCAGATGATAAATTGGGGGCATGACAAATTTCGGGGCAAAAGCAAGATTTCATCAAATCAAAGATTGGAATTTCATCCTCGATTGATCAATTTGTGTGTTTGTTCCCTTTTAATAGGGCAATCCAAGGACACCCATTGCTTTGAGACAGTCCCTTCATGGGACATTTTATTGAATGAATGCTTGCAATCATGTTTTCATACTTATAAGAGAATTTTTGAGTATGATAAATTGTTTGTTTTGAAGTCACAAACACTTTTTATGCTTAAAGTTGCTGGACTCTTTTGAAAAGAAAATTTTCATATTGATTTAGCTCACCAATTTCATGTGGAGATTTGTCAAGATAGACAATTTAATGGAGTGACATCAATGCTTAAGAATGCTGAATGAGACGTGTTAGTATGATGAAAGGCAAGCCCTATCCTACACACAGTCCCATACTTATACACTTGATACACTTGTGAGATGAGTGTAGGAAGTTCCATGTCCGCAAGGTAATGAGTTCTCTCGCAAAGGTACGATAACCGAAATGATGAGGGGCAATTCATTTCTCTATCCTAAACACAACAGGTGATCCATTGCTTAACCACTTTGGGCCTTATACACTCGTGAAGATTTTTTTAAAGTTATCCCTGTCAAGAACCACCCCACATTGGGGCAAATTGGAGGGTAAAGACAGCACCATAAGGTGAATAAAATGGATTGAAATTTTCTTGCTCTCACTTGCATCAATCTTCAAGTCATGCTATTACATTGAATTCATGTGGTAATTTAAGTGCCTTAGGATGACGAAGAACATTTCTTTCTCTATCCTATATACTTATACCCTTTGCATAGCCCACTTGAACCTGCAATGTCATTTCTTTAAACCCAGTTGGTGATCATCCCCCACACCGGGCAAGGCAAAAGAGATGAAGACCCTTGAAAGTTTGAGTGTCATTGTTTGACACATGCATAGAAATCAAAATAGAACTAAGGGGCATGAAAAAGTAGTGTGCCTGGTAAAAGCAAGGCCAATGCCCATAAAAAAAAAAAAAAAAAAAAAAAAATGAATAAGAACTTGGGGCATGAAAAAGCAAGTGTGCCTAGTAAAAGCAAGGCCAATGCCCATAGATGAAAAAAAGAGAGTCAAGATAAGGTGATCACAATTGCAAGAATTGAATCCCGATGGAGTAATACTCAAAGAACTCAAATGTTGAGTTTTTATAATCAATGGGGCACTTCATGAAGACAATCCCTGATGGTGAAAAAGAAAACTGGTGGCAATGCCAAGATGATCACCAACTCTCACCATTCACACACATTTTGAGCCTAATGATCATTTCACAACCCATGAACCTAGCCTATGTTACGTCCTTTACAAAGTCTCTTCAGATTAGAGCACTTGAATTAACGTATTGATTCACATGTCATAAGCATTGCTTGAAGAAGTGCGAGCAAGATTATATCTTTCTCATTTTGCGGGGTTCTTGACTTGTAAACCCGAAGATGATTACAAAATTGTTCTTTCAATAGCCTTGACTCAAAGAGTCCCTTTGTTAAGCCGTTGACCGAGCCCACATTACGGTCCCTATTAAAGACCTCTCGGATTGGTAAGGTCGTACCACTTGAGAAAACTCGGACCCTTGTTAATATGATGATTGTGAGATGGAGTGATTCTCATAAAATAGCCTCTAAATGAGAGTGGGTGAAAGTCCTTTCTAACTGAAGGTCTCTCATTTGGTATTCTTAGGAAATCCATGTCATGAGTGAAGATTGTCTTGAATGATAATTCTCTCCAGTGGAAATTTGGGTGATGCAAATGTCATTATGCATGAACCCCAATTGAGTTGATGAAAACATCACTAAATTTTGAAATGTGCATTCTAGAGTAGCTCAGTTTGTCTATCTCTTTGATGAATGAATATCATGTTTTGCTCTAAATCATGTCGACGATGTAATTCAAGTTCCTTTCAGAATGTTTCATGATATTAGGAGATGAGAAACCTCCACCATGAAGTGAAAGACTTCCACATGATATCTAATTTTCAAATGACATATCCAGAGATATTACCGAGGTAAGTATATCTCTATCATACTCTAAAATACTTGTCATTGTGCGGTATTCTCTCCCAAGTGCATCAACACTTGACTCGTCAAGCTGTCCTTTATATTGACTGGGCGTGCTTTCGTAGCCCGGGCCCATCTTCATCGACTCGGTGTGCTTTTGTAGCCCGATGCCCTTATAATTGACCTGGCGCGCTTTCGTAGCTCAGAGTCCCTTTATATTGAATCGGTGTGCTTCTGTAGCCCGATGTCCCTTTTAATAGACTCGGCGTGCTTTTGTAGCCCGGTGTCCTTTATATCGACCTGGCATGCTTTCGTAGCCCCCGAGTCCCCTTCATTGACCCGGCGTGCTTTTTCGTAGCCTGGAATTCTTGACTGCGTGCTTTCGTAGCCCATAGTCCATTTTATCGAACCGGCGTGCTTCCGTAGCCCGGATTTCTCTTATTGACCTCAGGCGTGCTTTCGTAGCCCGAGTCCATTTTATCGACACAGCGTGCTTTCGTAGCCTGAGTCCTTTACACCGACACTCAATGGAGTTGTCCCCAAAGATTTTTCCTCCGTTCAATCTGATTAAGGCGACCGAAGAATGGTTCGGGTCCTGGTCGGATGATTTACCGCAAGGTTGGGCGACCGAAGAATGGTTCGGGTCCTAGCCAAGCAAAACCTCTGTCTAGGCGACCGTAGAATGGTACGGGTCCTAGACAATATTTATTGCTCTAACAGGCGACCGTAGAATGGTACGGGTCCTGGAAAAGCAATTTCCTCATTCAGGCGACCGTAGAATGGTACGGGTCCTGGAAAAATAATTTTCTTCGTCGAGGCGACCGTAGAATGGTACGGGTCCTTGACAACACTTATTCCTTATTCAGGCGACCGTAGAATGGTACGGGTCCTGGAAAATGAATCCCCGTTTAGGCGACCGTAGAATGATACGGGTCCTAGACAAAACTTTTCTCTTTGTATTGGGCGACCGTAGAATGGTACGGGTCCTGAGAAAGCAGTTCCTTACAAAACCTTTCTGCCGTATTGGGCGACCGTAGAATGGTACGGGTCTCGAGAAAGCAGCTCCTTTCTGCCATACTTGGGTGACCGTAGAATGGTACGAGTCCTGGAAAGCAGCATCTTCACAAAGTCATGTTACTATTCTAGGCGACCGTAGAATGGTACGGGTCCTGGACAGGTAACACCCACTACCTCGAATTACTCTATCCTCCTCGAAGGTAAGTTATTTCAGGTAGGTTCATCTATCATTTGCATTAGTATTTTCATGCATCATATAACTTGCATTAAAAAACGGAATTCATTTTCCAACAAAAAATCATTTATTGCATGTGCATGACCAAAATTTTGGTTTCAATTTGTCTTTGAAGGCAACCTCTTCGAGCTCACTTTCAAAGAGGGGCAGCTGTTGACACCTAAATTTTGGCGACCCATTTAGACATTTAAAAAATTAGGGGTTAATTTTATCCCTGAAAAAATAAAATCACATGGCATATAGTTTAGGAACATGTTTGTTTATTTTATTTTATTTTTTACTGGACCGTCGGCGAACACAAGATTTTTCACATATTCTACTGAGATTTTTCACATATTTAGGTAATATACGCTGAATGATGTATTTTCGAGCAAAAAGGAAAATTTTGAATAGAATATGTGAAAAATATAAAAGAGAATATCACGTGTGGTGCAATGATATATTCGGAGAATTATGCACGAGTGAAATTGGAAATAAAATATGCTTCGAAGATCTAAATTTTTCCTCTATAAAAGGCTTTGTGGACGTACGGACGGAAAAAGGCCACACTATTGATACATACGGCCATACAAAGGACAATTGAGGACGAAAGTTGAGAATCGAGAGAGAGGGACGGATCGTGAGGGAGAATCGTTGGCGAACGTGTGCTGCCCTTTGATTTTCGGTGATCAATTGACATCAGTGATCCCCACGCGTGCCTGCAGCTCCTTCTCGGTGCCTTTTACCTTCGGAAGTTCAAAGGAGGCTCCATCGACATCGGTGATCTCCACGTGTGCCTGTAGCTCCTTCTCGGTGCCGGTGTTTTGTCTGTGAAGGGCGCCCAACGTCAACTAA
This sequence comes from Eucalyptus decipiens, assembly GCA_014182575.1. Classification (NCBI taxonomy): domain Eukaryota; kingdom Viridiplantae; phylum Streptophyta; class Magnoliopsida; order Myrtales; family Myrtaceae; genus Eucalyptus; species Eucalyptus decipiens. The sequence continues at coordinate 2,984,544 of CM024613.1, read as the reverse complement.
TTTGTTGTTCCCATTGTTCTGCCACGTTAGTCCAAAGGCGCGTCAAGGAGGGCTGAGCATCACAGCAAATTCCTCAACTTCTCCAGCAAATATTTGGATCTTCAAACGTTGACTGTTTGCTGTCCCAATTGCTGCCCACGTCCAGTGTCGAGGTGTGCTTGAGTGGATTGAGCAGTATCGGTGTAGGCGTGTCCGTGAGTTCCTCGGGCTTGAATCGTGTCCATCACGACCCAACCCAATATCGGTGAAGCTTGCTGATTTTGCTGCGTCAACGTTGCTGTTCCATGTTTAACTCGACGCCACATTGATGTCCCGAACATTAGCCCATCGAAATCGTCACAAATTGTGCCAAGCCAAGCCGAGATATTGCCACAACCGTTGCCCTAAAGCTGAGCCGTGCCGTGCCGTGCCCATCGTTGGTCCGTTCTACCGATTGGTTTTTTGGAAAAATTCAAATTTAGGTATAGATCTATTTTACTTTATTTGATAGGTTTATCTTTTAGGTAAATTTAACTTATTAGGTAGATTTGTTTATCTTGTTTGAGGTTTTGATATTTTATCTCTTTGTTTGATTTTTTTCCAATACATGATTGAAATTCCCTAATGTAGCATCCAATTCGCAACCGCACAAATTTTTATTCTATCTATAAGGCTTTAGATGGAATAATTATTCACGCGGGAGTAAAACTGATATCTTGATCTTTAAGGCTTAAGATCAATTTATCGATTTTATTAGCGAGATAATCAAATTTGAATTTCAAATTGAGTGATGGATAATATTCTTGACGATCATGGTTGGTTTGATGTTTATCTCATAGTTGTTCTATTTATCCCGAAAATACAAAAAAAATTGCATTCCCATCCCATGTAGATTAGGATTGATTGCATGATAGGCTAATTAGTTTTTTTTAATGCATGTTTAGATGATATCTAGGTTAGATGATATCTTTGAATTAGATTGCATTCATCTAGGATGATAGTTTTAAATTTGAATTGCATGTTTAATTATTTGGCCATTTTAATTTTGAATTTCATAAAAGAAAAAGAAAAATTAGAATTAGGACATTCTTTGTACGTCATTGCATATTATAGGTTTAGATAATTTCTCCTAAATAGATTGCATGCTTATTAGGAAAATAAAAATCATGTGCACGTCATACATACAATGCACGTCATTTAGTGATTTTTGTTAGATGCATTTAATTAGAAATTGCTCATCATTAGAATTAGGTCATTAGATTAATTTAGATTGCATATTTAAGTGTTGCATTTCATTAATTTCGAATCTCATGGAAAATACAAAAAATTATTTTTTAGAATAAATCCATCTCATGCTTCAGGATAGACTACATGCTTATTTATGTCATATCGCTTAGGTCATATAGCCAAGTCACGTCGCCATGTCATATCATTTCATGCTAGATTAGTAGCACGCATTGCATAAAGCATGATTCCCATTAAATAAAGTGAAAACAAAAAAAAGAAATTGTGTGGTAATTAGAAATCATATCTTAGGATTGATGATGTGAATTCTAATCTAACAACGCAGATGCTTTCGTTGCTTTGAGGTAAATTCCTGCAATTTATTTATTGCTTTTCTTGGGTGTTAAATTGGTGGTTTGTGTACCCGCATGATCACCTTACATGTTAGGAAAATAGACTTAAAATCAATCCAAACTGCCTGCAAAAACATTTTTTTAAAATAAAAGAATGGTACCGAAAGGGCATTAGAGAAATCTAGTGTAACCAAGTCCCCGTACCCATAATCTCTGGTTCGTAGGAGTAAAATAATTCTCCCGTTATTTTACTTGGGTTTCTAATCGACCCACCAAAATAGATTAGTGGCGACTCCCAATTAAAAAATTTGCATGTTAAGAACTTGAACCGAAAGTCGCGAATTGGTATGGGCTTGGGAGAGCCCGAGTTAAGTCAAGGCTTAACAATCCATTAGCCAAACCCTAGGTGGTTCACCCCCTCGAAAAATTGGTCGCGACAAGCTTCAATCTAGCTCTAAATGTATGTTCTCCATGTACTAAAGGCCTTTATAGCTTATGTGATATGGTCAAATCACGTCTTTTCATATCAAAGCTAAGCTTAAACCAGCTTATAAGAGGAATTCTTTTTCCCTTGTCTTATTAGAATGTAATTACATCAATAGAAAAACGAAGCTATGATAATGAAAATTATGATCTAAAAGATGGGTGAGTTCTTCTTTGGGGTAATGTCGATTGACTAAGTAAGTGAGTTACTGGCTGGTAGGCAACGGGGCATTCTACTTTAGCATACAATAAATAGTTTGCTAAGCACAGAATCAACAGCCAGTAGATTGATCTTTCTTTTAAGCAAGATCGTTGTGATAAGTCAATCCCTTCCATCAATAAGATTCACATCAAGCCGACAAAATTAGTTTGAAGATCCGCGAAACTAGTAGAATGCCATTTCTATACCCTAATATGAGTAGAAGCGCGAGTAGATAAGTGGACCAATTAAAATGAAGCTGAGGTACTTCATGCTTCTGTTTTACCTTTCACCATTATTGTTCCCCTTCGTTTTGGAACTAAAATGAGAAGAAGCTCCATTAATATTACTCCATCAAATTTAACCTCCATGACCTATTTTATTTAGTCAAGAATTAAGAAGTCTCATCAAAATAATTAATAGTGGAAAACCATTTAATCGTATCAAAATTATTTTTCAGTTATTTTCGGTTTCATCTCCTAAACGTGATTTATGCTTCTAAACAAATTACAGTCAATTACTCTTTTGAAATTGGTGAGTGAGAGCCAGTCTTTTTGACCACTTTTCATCATCTATATTTAAAAAATATTACTTTGCTAGTCATGACAAAATCCCACATCCCTTCTAGAAAACACCAACACATAAATGTAGTAGCCCCCAATGAGCCCCCAACCCACAAAGTTTTAGTCCTCTCCACCAATCACCACCCGCCACCATCGGATGCCACCGCCGCAACCGGCCAATGCCAATGGTTATCGAGCTCTGTCATCACTCTCACTGCTGCCCTTGACCACGCCTCCCACTCCAATTTCTAATTTTTCGTTTTACGTGCTCTTTCTTTTTCTCCAATTCTCTCCCTTTCTTGCAGCCCAACGCGGACGTTGAGCTTGTTAACTACTCTGACATGCCAATTGGCATCCCTAGTGAAAAACTAGGAGGCAAGGTGGTAATTTAGGAAAAAGGGTGTTTATCAGTAATAGCGGCAAAACAAATGGTGATTTTTGATAATTTCCAATGGCAATGTGTAGTACCAGTCACTAATTTGATGCAAAACAACAATTAATTAAATCAAGTTTACACTTTTCTATCAAAAATTATTGATAGATTCTACATCACATATGGGAGGAACAAAAAGCACAACGAAATGAAGTGGAATAAAAGAAGGAATGAAATAAAATAGGCACTACAATTTGTCTATTTGTTTGTTGTGAAGGAACAAAGAGGGGAGACTTTGATGATATCTTGTCCAGCGTTTAGAAAATTCCCAATCAATTCCTTCTTGCTATGCATGATCTAAGTCTTTTTCTCCATCCCAATGTAGAAAACATAAATGGACAGATTGGAAAGATTGCGTTTGTGGTCTTTGAAGGTACCTTTTGAGACGGAACTTTTCACTTTTGAAGTCCATGTTCTCACTTAAAGACTATCTTGCAAATCTCAACAGAAATTGCTTGACTAATGCTTCTTCTTCTTCTTTTTTTTTTTCAAATGAAATTGAAAAATAGAAAACATAATAGTCACCTGTAGCCCTGGTGTGCCCATCCCCTTCTGAGTGGATGAGAAAGAAAGGTTCTATCAAGGGCTGTGATTGAGCTGATTCATCGCGAACTAGATTGATAAAAAGTATTTGTTAAAAAAGTGGCCGTGAGTTCCCCATGCGGAGTCGAGGTCGGTTGACTTGACAGTCCATGAGTTTTTCCTTTTCGTTGAAAACAACTGCTTGTTGGGTCCAGAAAATTGAGTCACTTTATAAACGGGGAAAGCAAAAGGGTCAAATTCTTGGCGTGTACGTGGGTGGAAATGAGAGTTGATTTCTTATCAAATATTTGAACTTTTAAATTATCTAATCAAGTTATTGAATTTGCGTGATTAGTTGGAGTTGACGTATTCATTAGAATGGTAGAATTTTTGACGTGCAATGTGGAATCCTCTTGATTTTCAAGGTATTTTAATTTTTATCATGATATTCTATGTACATATAGTGCATTTCCAGAGTGATGACTATTTAATTCTGTTTTCGTGGATAGTAGAATACGAGTTGATTTTAGTGGATGACTTCATAATTTATCGATGGCTTTACTCATGTGCTTATTTTTCTTTATGTTTTGTTTACATTTATCAAATCCCTATAGAGGTCGCTCAAGCATTTTTGGTACTTAACTAAAATTTCTGTGATTTTTTCAGTTTTGTTATTACATAACCTACAAATCGGCAATGGGGTCAAAACACCCAAAACGGGCGTTGACTAATCTTCCGATTGTTTTGTGTTATAAACTACACTAAGGAGAAGAAAAGCCTTGATTTATGACAAGAATCCCACCTTCGGAGAATAGGCAATGTCTATATGTTTTGTGTGGAGAAATATGCACACTTTGGATATTTTTGTATGGCCCTTTTCTTGATTTCTTCAAGACATAAATGTCAGTTAAAGATTAGTGGATCATCTTCTTCGTAAATTATTGCCCAAATTGGTCTATGAAGATCATTTTTGTCCACAAACATACTGGGATTATTAGGACCCACATATTGCCCCATTTGCAAATTGTTATTCTACCTTGAAATACTAACATATTTGTGTCTATAAATTCCTATGTATTAATCAATTGATTGCACTAAAACTTTATCCAAACTAAGCCATTGTCAAAATGAAACAGATTAAGTGAGATCATTACATAAAAGGGTATAATGAGATTTTTTAAAGTTAAAAAGAAACCTTTTTCAAAAGAGGGTTTCTTTTTTAAAAGTTAAAAGAGGGTTCTTTTTCTTGACTTTTCACCTTATACCACAACTTTGCCGTGACATATGGAGCGGGATGGCTCATGAACTTGGCGTGTACGGCTGAGATTTGACTTACAAAGGCCTCTTTAACAAATATATTCTCCATTGGAGCATGTACGTTCAAATTACAACAAAACCTGCTTATGCTTCCAAAAATTCCTTCTCTTCAATTTTCTTACATTCTTCAAGTATCAATTAAGATTTCACCTCTAGTACTATGAAGCCTCCCAACTTGTCTTTTCTTGAGTTCTCATCATCATGTCATCTATTTTTCACTTGCGTAGTGCTTTTGCCATGCATTAGCCAAGTCCTTTCAGCTAACAATATGACGGATAAGCTTGCGTTGCTTGCGTTCAAGGCCGCAATAACTATGGACCCTTTTGGGGCACTGAATTCATGGAACCATACAACTGACCACTATCAATGGCACGGTGTCATGTGCGATCGCCTACACCGCAGAGTCACAGGACTAGACCTACAAACCTTGAAGCTTTCGGGATCCATCTCCCCTCATATTGGAAATTTGAGTTTCTTGAGAGTCCTGATGCTCTTCAACAATAGTTTTCATCATGAAATCCCACAACAAGTCAGCCATTTGCACAGTCTATGTGTCTTGCGATTATCCCGTAACACATTGGAAGGCGAAATCCCGAGAAACTTGTCGAGTTGCGCTCACCTTACATGGCTCGTCCTTTCTTATAACCAGCTGGTTGGAGAAATTCCCATCGAGTTCGGTTCTTTAGTGAAGCTTCAGCTTCTTGCCTTAGGTGTGAACCATCTAACGGGAACTATTCCTTTATCCATCGGAAACATGTCATTGTTAGAGGGTCTTGGTCTCTCTTGGAATGAGTTGGGTGGGAAGATACCTCAAGCTCTAGGAAAATTAACCAAACTCAAAGTGCTTCAATTAGAAGGAAATAGGTTGTCAGGCACAATTCCTCCATCTATCTTCAATCTTTCTTCCATAAAGGTGTTCGAAATCGGTATTAATGAAATAGGAGGGAATCTTCCTGCCAATATAGGCTTTGCTCTTCCAAACATCGAGATTTTCACCATTGGGAATAACCGATATACTGGATTGATTCCTCGGTCAATGTCTAATGCAACCACTTTAAGGTGGCTACAAGTCAATGGGAACAAACTCTCGGGGAAAATGCCTCCTTTGGACCGCTTAAACATGCTTGAGATATTGATAGTCACTAATAATTATCTTGGAAGCGGAGGATACAGTGATTCAAGCTTCTTTTGCTCATTGACTAACGCCACCTCTCTAGTGGTGTTGTCTATGCAAAACAACAGCTTTGGCGGGACGTTGCCCGAGTGTATTGGTAATTTCTCTAATACTCTCTTAGAATTGTGGCTGGGCAAGAATCTACTGTTTGGCACGATTCCCAAAATAGTCGGAAATCTCATCAACTTGCAAAGGCTTTTTTTGGACCACAACAGGTTTTCAGGTACGCTCCCCTCCGTTTTGGGAAATCTTCATAACTTAGTGGAAATGAAACTATCGTATAACAAGTTTTCCGGAGCAATTCCTTCTTCATTAGGAAACCTAGTAAACCTAGCACGACTCTATCTCGATCACAATAACTTTCATGGCCACATTCCTTCACGTCTATCGGAGTGCCGAAGTTTGGTGGAACTTGATCTATCTAGTAACAACTTAAATGGAACTATACCACCAGAGTCCATAGGCCTCTCATCACTATCTATACTTCTAAACTTGTCTCAAAACCATCTCACCGGTGGCCTACCTGAGGAAGTTAGGAAATTAAATCTTTTGGCTCGACTGGATGTCTCTAGAAACATGTTGGATGGTGACATTCCAGCTAGTCTTGGCAGTTGTGTTGGATTGGAGGTGCTCAAAATGCAGGAGAATTCTTTCCGAGGCACCATTCCTTCATCTATGAGTATGTTGAGGAATCTCAAGGAGATAGATCTTTCACACAACAATTTATCTGGTCAAATTCCAGAGTTTTTCGAGGCATTTCACTTCTTGGAGAACTTAAATTTGTCATACAATAATTTTGAAGGCACATTACCGACTAAAGGAATCTTTAATAATGTCAGCGCTACTTTTGTCTCCGGAAATGACAAGCTTTGTGCAAGATTGCCTGAATTTCGTCTCCCGAAATGCAGCTCTAGAAACTCAGGCCGAAAACTATTCCTTAAGTGGAAGCTCACCATCTTGATTTTCTTTGGCATTCTTGGAATAGCTCTTGTTCTTGCTCTTATGTACTTTGGTTGGTTGAAGAAGAAGAAAAGAACAGAGCCAGCTTCAAATTCCAAAGATGATTCATCATTGAGTCTATCTTATGGAACTCTCATTAAAGCAACCAACGGGTTTTCTTCAAGTAACTTGATCGGGGTGGGCGGTTTTGGATCTGTTTACAAGGGAGTCCTTGATGAGAATGGAACTATCATTGCTGTGAAGGTACTTAATTTGATGCTTCATGGTGCTGTGAAGAGCTTCATAACCGAGTGCGAGGCTTTAAGGAACATCCGACACCGTAATCTTTTGAAAGTCCTAACAGTATGCTCGGGCACTGATTATAGTGGCAATGAGTTTAAGGCCTTGGTTTATGAGTTCATGGTCAATGGCAGCCTAGAAGATTGGCTGCATCCAAGCCCATCACCAGCTAATGTAGATGGGAATGTGCAAAAATTGAGTCTCATCCGAAGGATAAATATTTCCATCGATGTTGCTTCAGCATTAGATTATCTCCATAACAACCTACAAAGCCCTGTTATCCATTGTGATTTGAAGCCAAGCAACATCCTATTAGATGCTGAAATGGTTGGACATGTTGGAGACTTTGGTTTGGCGAAGATCATGATTGAATCCCCCAATGACACTAAAGCGAGTATGAGCTCTGCCGGTGTAAGAGGAACTGTCGGATATGCTGCTCCAGGTAAGTCTCCTCTTCTTTATCCCCTAAAGGCAAATGGACAATCACATTCAATAAAAAAGTGGCAAGCATTTGCTATTTCCATCTGCCTCAACTGGTTCTGCTGCTATTATTTATCTTTTATTTGCAATTTGAATGAAGTGCAGAATATGGAATGGAAAGCGTGGCTTCAAGAGAAGGCGATATTTATAGTTATGGCATTCTCTTGCTTGAGATGTTCACGGGCGTGAGTCCAACGAATGAAATGTTCAAAGAAAATTTTAACCTTCATAAGTTCGTCAAGGAAGCCTTGCCCAAACAACTCCTAGAGATTACCGATCCTCTTCTACTTCAAGAAATGGAGAGCCACATGGGCATCAGCAGAGGTGATGCAGCTTGCGATTGTCTAGAGATGGTTTATAGAATTGGAGTCGCCTGCTCGGTCCAAGCTCGCAGAGAGCGGATGAACATCACAAAAGTTGAAGCTCAGCTGCATTTTATCAGGGACAAACTTCATGCAGCTGGTTTCCAAGGATAGGTAATATATAAGATCAATGGCTTTTCTGCATTTTATTTTCCCTTCGACGACCAGATCATTGCCATATATGCAACGATAAGCATGCATTCATGTGCCTGCTTGTGTGAATAAACTCAAAAATGCACCCACAATTCCTCAATTTTCCGGTTTTGTGTGAATCAAAAAAGAAGACTGCCAACTGAATTACATGCATCCCATTACAGAAATAGAGAATTCATCCTGTAGAATCATTGTTAGAACTCTAAGGGCAGCATGAGGAAATTTTCATGATCAAAGCGGATGAGAGGCTAATCATAGCCCCATCCCTTAAATATATTCGGCATATGCATTTGCAATTTCACCAAATTGCAATGGCTTTAGGACATTTATGCAGCTTTATCAGGAGTATGCTTTTAATAGACAATATATCAACTTTGCTGAATGAATGAATGAATCTACAAATCTCTTCCAGGTTATATGAACTCAGGAGTGCTTGGCGTCGGTTTCTGCAATTTCAGTAGTTTTTTTTTTTCCCTTCTTCCATGCTTAGTCCTAGAAAAGGGGTGCATGCTATGTTATTATAGTAGATCCAGGGAACGGCAACGGTTCTCGGATCCCGGCCACGGCTCGAAATGAGGACTCAATCTTGTCTGTTATTCAATAAAACTCGAGTTTCAGCCCAATCGCTGCAAGAACTACAAGTAGCTTTTTAAATTTGACGACGGTTCGATGCATTCCTTCTTCCGTGAACCTTTTCATGTACAATGCATCCAGGGGCAGAGCAGGAATTTGAGAAGCAAATCACATAATCCTATCCGACTCCCGAAATTGTATTTGTAACTGCGATCACTGTGAACAATTTATCCATGCAAACCAACTACTTTGTTACATGTAATATAAGTTCCAATTATTCTTGTGAACACGAAATCAGCTCTTACGTGAGCTGTGAAGTGCCTCAATTGAGAGTGTTACAACTCTCTAGGCCGATGTTGTGGCAATAATTTGGAGCAATTTAGTTGGCCCACTCACCAACTGAAAATTGTTGACATATGTTTTCAATCACATATGTATTCACAGCATTTGGAGGATACAATTGGTGATTTGCCTATACAAGGAGGGATAGGAAGGAGCTATCTCCTGGCTACCCGGCGCTCATTACAATTTTTGGTAATTATTATGTTATATTATGAAATATCTAGTTGAATTTCCAGCTCATCCAATTCGATTGCGTATCTTTTAATCATGAACATGCATAAAAATATGAGTATTTCACTAAAAACGGTTCGTAAAGAATTTTCATGGTGCTTGGTATTGTCTTTTCATTAGAAATTTTCCAAAAAAGAATTCCTTTTTGCCGTCTATAAGCAATTTTTTGGATGCAAAAGATAAAAATCTAAGAAAATTCAGTGGGTTGTGTATTGTGTTCCATTTTGTACAAACTCAAATTAATTATCGTTGAGCCTATTATGATCTATTAATCATACAATTTGCACAAAATACGTCCAAACATGTTTAGCCTCATCTACACACCTTGTGAAACTCAAATATTATAACCATACCTGGTCATCCTCTGCAATCTCAATTTGATTTACACTGATCAATAAGTTCTCCTCTATATATAGAAAATTATGAGTACCATTAGCCCTTTTTGGAAAATTTTGATAAGCATCCATTAATTTGAAATGCAAGTGTGAAGTTTATTCAATTAGATGTTGTCAGAGCAAAAATATTAGAAGTTGATAATTCAAACAATGCAGTAAATTGTCGTTTCAGATAATTGGACATGAAAAATATCGACTGAATTACCGGCCTTAAGGTGAAAAAATATGAACTCATTTCAGATTATTGGTCCATTACAAGAGCCCACCAAAACCTTGAATACATTGAAGTTCCAACTTCCAATCTAATAAAGACATACATGAAGATTGAACAGCAAAGGTGGCCTGGGACTTTTTATGATGCAGGAGCAGCTTTCTGTTTCTTTGGCATGCTATAGCCACCGACAATACAAGCATGGTCTCGCTCAAAGGGCTCGAGAGTAACTTGCTCAAAAGGCTTGAACTGCTCTGCCTGCAGCTTCTTCACTTCCTGGGAAAATACTATCTCAGCTGGAACAGTAGAATCGATACGGTTTGCCTGCAAAAAAAAGCACAACCAGAAGGTATTGATCTCCCGTCTCTTCTCATTGAAGTAACATTTCCAGTGTTTCCTTTTTCCCAAGTGGATTGGTCTTTACCCTCCCTCAAATATGATGAGATCATTTCTGATGTCACAGCATATCTCCTACGCTTGTAAAAACTTGCGCCAGCTGCTTGTCTTAATTTATGAGGACTTATAAAGTGGAAAAGAAAAATAAGTGTGACCAGCAGTCCTCTAATGCAACAAGCAACATCTCAAAAAAAGGAATAAAGAAAAACCAAGTGTGCATCTGTCCACACAGAGAAAAGTTTGCGTGAAAAGATTTAGGATTAAACGGGTCAAATTGAAAATTTTGGAATGGAATTAGTATCCGAATTAATTAAATAATTTCCCTCTTCTTTATCCACTTCACAAAATAAAATGGGCAGAGAGGTCCGGGGCCGAACGAGGAGAATCGCAATTAGAACATCGATGAACAACAGATTAATATTCAATTAAAATAGCAGAAAAGACAGAAGAATTTAATGGATATTGGGCAAGCATGGAATCAAGTCGGGTGGTGGTGGCGGTGGTGGTCCTAAGAAAGACGGAAAGAAATCGAAACCCGACACCATCCTGCGTCTCTACGCCAGCTCTCCCCCACGTTACCCGAGCCTAGCACCATGTCCGATGATCAGAAATCACCTATTTTTGTGATTCCTCCTTCTCTAAGGTCCATTCTGACAATTTCACAGTTCAGATTATATTTTTATAAGTGATTCAATGCCCGTCGGCCTTTCGAGGTACGCGCACCGTCGGGGCGCAATGGAACTCCGGCTCTCAAAGTCTTTCGTCGTCTTCGAGGCTGCATCTCTGCAGATCACGGCCCGGGGACTTTCCTGAGCCCCGATCCCAGCGCAAAGCTGGGCTATGACCATACTGCTAATCTGAAATGTTGGTCTCCAAAGGGGTGAGTACAACCATTCAACAGGTAAATGAATCAAATAACAACTCAATGCATCATGCATATCAGACATGCATTGCAAGCGTTACTTACCTTGAAGCCATGCGCATACTATCATGCATCATTATCATAATCATGTACATGTCATCATCATCATGACATCATCACATATCATCATGCATATCATCATGCCATATCAAGTATCATCATCATCATTATCAAGCATATCATCATGCCATGGGTGAATCATCATCATTTCACATCACATATTATCATCGTCATGGGTGATCATCATCATGCATATCATCATGCCTTATCATATATCATCATCATTCATTTCTCAAATCATCAATTCTATCATCCTCTCGGGCAAAGACCTCCGAGGCTTCCGGCATTTAGCCATCCCAGGCCACTGGACATCCAGCCCCCCCACATTCCGGGCATCTCGCATCTCAACTAGCATCACGAGGCATTCCCTTCGGGCAGAAACCTCCGACAGGGCTTTCGGCATTTACACTCCCTGGTCGGGCATCCCGCACCCCAAATCCTGGCATCGCGAGGTATTCCCTTCGGGCAGAAACCTCCAACAGGGCTTCCGGCACCCCCACGTTCCGGGCATCCTGAATCTCCTAGGGCCATCCGGCAATGCATCTCTATACATTCCGAGCATTATCCTCCACCACAACCACCTCCTCACTTAACATTATCCACATTTACCATTATTTTGATCTCAATTTAACATGGCATATGGCGTGACATCAAACAAGTCATACTTGGCATAGGATTCACACATGCATCTCAATTCAATGTCATATATATACCAAGACTTTATCACACATGCCACATAAATAAATTAAATGGAATCTATGGCCAATAAAATAATCTATTTTATTTTACTTTATTTATTTATTTATTTATTTTATTATATATATTTTTTATATTTAATATCTATAAATTCCCAAAATTATAAAAATTCAAGCAATACATTCACTACGTCCAGTGGGTGTGTTGACAACGTGAACTAGAGTACTTGTAGAGTATTTGGCGTCTTCTTTGCTGGGACGAGAATTCAAAAACCCATACTAACCAATCGGAGGCTGAATAGGGATACAGAACTTGAGTACAGGGAATCATCGTTGATATGAAGAAAGGGAAAGAAGATGTTAGTGTTGGTTGGGGCTGATGATGACAAGAACAATAGCCGATGATGGTCATGGAGGCGGCATTCAATCATTAAGAGCTTTAAATTGAATAATGAAAATTCTGAATTCTTACGAGTAAAGTATTATGATAAGATTCCATAGCAAAAAAGGCTACTCTTCTGGCTATATTGATATTACATGTATGTATGTAACTACCTCTCTTGCATATCATCATCATCATCATCATCATCATCATAATGAACAGATTGATATTGAATAAATATTAAAAAAGACCAAAAGAAAGTAATGGAAAGGGTAAAGATGGTATCAAATCTTCCTGCATGCAGTGGTCATCAGAAGAAGAGAAAAAATCAAACTTTTATATCACCACGTGTCTTTACACCGTTACCCCATGTTACCTGAGCTACACCGTTAATAAAAAAAGAATCAAAGCTCCTCAAAAGAGGAAATAGTGCATAAATAGGGGTACCCTATTCACATTTAAATCATTCAAGCATTTAAGCAATATAAATTTTTTTAGAGCTTCTCACTTTCTTGAATTGAAAAGTTCGTTAATTGAGCCTCGAATTGGATTTAGACATGTCCCATCGAGGTTTCTTTTTCCCCCGTTTTTTCAACATATTGATGAAAGCCTCTACCAGATGCGGTGAGCATTTATGTGGTGCTGATGTCTTTCATTGGGAGTCCAAGTGAATTAGTTCTTCAATAGTGACAGATTAGCCCAAGAGCCCTTTGCTTTGATTTGAGAAGATCTCGGATCAGTTTGGTCAATGCGAATGTGGGAGTGTGAAAGATTGGAAGTATCTGAATGCCTGCATTTAGCATAGTTTGTTTGCTTTCTTGTTTAAAATCTCGCATAATTGCCTTCAAAACGTTCCACGAAAAAGAACATATCATTCAGCAAGTTATTGGACAAAAAAGAGGAGCAAGTCTTGCTAAGGAAATCCCTTCGGCTCAGCCATTCATGGTGTAGCCTCTTGGAATGGCTTAAAACCCTATTTCAAGGCTGTTATCATTAGCTCACTTTCTGCCATCAGATTTCTTTGTCATAATATTTTATTCACATCAAATTGTGACTGGTCTATGGGTATAATTCTAACTAACATATAAATGTCATTGCAGCTGACAACTGCTAAGGTTAGCAATGTCTCCCTAGGAGCAACAGAGAGGGACCTCAAGGACTTCTTCTCATTTTCCGGTGATATTGCATATGTTGAGATGCACAGGTTGAGTCTACTCCTTTGCTCGCTCAATCATTTGGTTTCACAGCGCCATTTCTTATGTTTTTCTTCTTCTAATTACACAGTGACACTGAGCGGTCTCAAGTTGCATATGTCGGGTTCAAGGATGCTCAAGGAGCAGAGACTGCCATTATGCTTTCGGTAGTACAGTTCATCATACTCGCGTCATTTCATTTTGGCCTTCCAATATCCTATACTTTCTACAGTGGCTAGCTATTCATTAAGTCTTTTTTACACGCGCAAAGTCACTACTTTGGGAGAAGGAAGATCTGTATACTATGGAAATTATTCAATTGGCCTAATTATCATTAAGAATTTATGTCCAGGATTGTTGCAGCAACGAAGTGATGCTCTGAGGCTTTCCTGAGCTATTGTTTTGTTTCTTTTTGTTTGGTTTTGCTTGTCCTTGTAATAGTGCTTGTGATTGATCAGCTGATGCATTTGAGACGAGAATCGCCTGTAGACCTTGTAGTATAATCTGGCTTGCATGATGAACTAAAATCCTTGTGAGCTAACAGAAGGCGGAGGATAATATTTAGAATGGATTCATCACACTAGGGGCTTCCATTTTACTCTGGCCGAACATATATGTTGGTAATGATGTTAGTTCTTGTCCTATAATGTCCTTCATCATTAGCCCCTTGTCACCATTTTTTTTTTCCGCATGGCATATTTATGAATTTGCATGAAGAGAAATCTCCATCTCTGTGGTCTTTCTTATATGTAACATTAGATAACAAGACAGATATGACAGTTGGAAATTAAATTATCTACTTGTTATTTATGCATCGTGACAGCAAGGTTCACTTTGAACTCCTTTGAATGTCAGGGTGCAACTATCGTTGATATGTCTGTCAGCATTGCTCTCGCTCCAGATTACAAGCTGCCTCCTGATGCTATAGCACCACCAGTAAAAGTCCCGAGTCTCCTGACTCCTGTCGCATAATATTTTCTACTAAGCTAAAAATTTAGGACCATAATGATTATTGCTCTTCTTGCAGGTAACTGAAAACGAAAGTCCAGCTGGTGGTGACTCTGCTTTGCGAAAAGCAGAGGATGTAGTTACCAGCATGCTGGCTAAGGGCTTCATATTGGGCAAAGATGCAGTGAACAAAGCCAAGTCCCTTGATGAGAAGCATCAGTTGACATCGACCGCCTCATCAAAAGTCGCTTCCTTCGATAAGAAGATTGGGCTGACCGAGAAAATCAGTGTGGGTACCGCAGTTGTGGGCGGCAAGGTCAGGGAAGTGGATAAAAAATTTCAAGTTTCGGAGAAAACCAAGTCAGCATTTGTGGCAGCCGAGCAAAAAGTTAGCAGTGCTGGATCAGCCATTATGAAGAACCGTTATGTGTTCACGGGGGCGTCGTGGGTAACAGGCGCTTTTAACAAAGTTGCAAAGGCAGCTGGGGAAGTCGGCCAGAAGACAAAGGAGAAAGTGGAAATGGCCGAAGAGGAACAGAAGAGAAAAGTAGTGGATGACTTTGTTCAAGGTCTGATTCTGTGATCTGGTTCTGTATTGAACATTGTGTATCATTTCAGATACTCTCAGTTACTTGTCTGCTGTTGACCACCAGAACAGTGGTGCTTCATTATAGTCAAGTTGTCATATATCGTTGCATACAGACACTTATCTTCCTTTACCCCTCCCACCTCAAAAGGATTTTTCCTATGTATGCAAAATCTTTCTGCTGGAAACCTTCCTGATCCTTGATTTAAAATGGCCTCAATTGTGGTCGGACCTCCATTCCGAGAAACTCAGAACGACTTGGTGAAAGGAATGTTCATCACTTCACAATGAAGCGTAGGGTGAGTTCTGCCTGAGCTTCTATTCTGAGAATCAGATTCTTAATTCTGCCAATCTTTTTAAAAAGGTTTTGAAGAAGTCAATGAGTTCCGGTTGCTTGCTCTTGTTCCCATGTGATTCCTTGTACAAAGCTGTACAAGTTCTTTCAGGGGAACACGTTTCATTAATCCGCACGACGTGCGGGCTTCATGTTTAATGTGACTTGACTACAAGCTCTGTCGTCTTTTCCAAGTTCCTTGACATGGCTGAATACACCATATCCTAGAATTCACGAGTCCAATTAATTTTAAAACACCGACTAAGTAAAATACAAAGACGTGAGGCACATGTATGAAGCATCATACTCTTAATTTATTTCTCGAGTCGTGTGTTGCACGTCACTAAAGTACCAATTCATCGAAATCAGGAGATGCCTGAAGGGCCAAACAAGCAAAGGTGGGATTTTCTTTTCTTTGATAAATCGTAAGTGGAGTACCAATTCATCAAATCGAGATTGGGCAATGTAATTTTCCTTACTCTTATAGTCTCCGAGACTGCATATCTGCAGACGACGGCCCGGGGATTTTCATCAGCCCAAATCCCAGCGCAAAGCTAGGCCATGGCCCATTCACTACGTTCAGTGGGCGTGCCCCCTAGCCTCCTTGGACTACAATACTTAGAGAGAATATTTAGTTCCTTTGGTGCCGATGTGGGACAAGAAATCGAAAACCCAAAATACACAATCGGAGGCTGAACAGGATAGAAAACTTGAGTACGGGGAATCATCTTTGATATAAAGAAAGGGAAAGAAGATAATAGTGTTGGTTGGGGCTAATGATGACAAGAACGATAGCCGATGATGGAAATGGTAAAGACGGTATCAAATCTTCCTGCACGCAGTGATCATTAGAAGAAGAGAAAAAATCAAGCTTTGATATCACCATGTGTTTTCACACCGTTAAATCAAAAAAGGAATCAATGCTCCTAAAAAAGGGAAATCATGTACCCTCTTCACATGTAGGTTGCTTTTGACAGTGAGGATAAAATATATGATAAGATAAAATTTATCCTATTTGCATTTGTCGTTTGGAGTTTACTCAAGACAAGATAAAGTCAAACATGAATGAGATATAGATCAGATAAAATTATTCGATGGAGAGATGAGATAAAGATATATAAATTTCTAACATTCATAATATGTAAGTTATCTTTCTCAAATGACAATCTTCTTAAATTAACAAAATTAAAATTATATTTGCATATAAATAATAGTTGAATTCTAATATAAGAAATTCAAAATAACAAAAAATGACAATTTAGTTATTTTAATTTAATATTATTTTTATATTAATATATTGAATTTAATTCTATTTCATAATATAAATTCAAAAATAAAAATAAAATATTTATTTATATTTATTACATATTTTAGGTATCTTAGTATGGAATACTATTTAATAAAATTTTATTAGAGAATGATAGAAGGGGAAGAAAGAAATAAAAAAACAAATTAATTTTAAAAAAGAGGAAAATAAAATAAAAAAGCAAATAAAAATAAAGTAGGTAGGCATGTTACGAAATTTTTTACAATATCCATTTATAAAATTTTTGGTTCATTTATATTAATATGCATTTTATATTAAATAATATGAATGATATGATGTGAATATATCCGACTTTATTATTATAATCACCAAACAGTAGATAGGATATAGCAAAATCATTTAATTCCATATTTTATTTTATTCAGTCTTATCTTGATCAGAAATCCGGATGACCAAACACAACCGTAGATCATTCAAGCGTTTAAGCATATATATATATGAAAAGTTCAAAGTTAAAGGGAGACTTGCGAGGTATGATGTAGATCATGCTTGTAATAAGACAAGAATGGGGCCTTTAACTTGTCTAGCTCTTGATCCAGTTGAGAATTTTGGTGGAGAATGTACGAATGTTGCTCTTTCTAGTTCATAAATTTGGTGATTGAAGGCGTAGGTTATCAAATTGGAGATGGAGGAAAGTTGTTTTGAATCAATATCCACTATATGAGATTAAAAGAAATGAACAAATCGAAAACCCAAGCTAGGCAACACGATTTGGGTTTAATGTAAGTGATTCTTGAGTTGGGTCACATTTTAGTGTATTATTATTCTTAACTCGAAAAATGCTCTAATCGGCCATCGCTGGTCCCAAGCCTTCTTTCGAGACAAAGGTCTCAATTGCTTGGTCGAAGCTTTGTGAAGGGGTGTGCTTCGTGCTCCACACTCGGGGATCCCATCTCCTACAACATCAATTGTTCAACAACCTGATCATGGAAATCACGAACCACCTCTCAATTCCAATGATGGCTAGGACTCGCATTGGGCATAGTCATGAGGCAGACGCGTTAGGATGGTCGATTACCCCTCCATCAATGAAAGCGACCTTGCCAACGGGGAGTTAAACAACCATGCGTTCAAAATTCCTTGTGTTTGCTATTGCCATAACCTCTATGTTGTAATTAGGATTTAAGGGGAGAAGTCAAGGTCCATGATACTACTAAGGCCAAGAAATATGTGAGGTCAGTGTTGCATGGTGCTAGTATTATGATATCTATAAGATTTTGTGAAATCGGTATCAATTATTCTAAAAGAAAGAAAAAAAAGGGTACAATATAGATTATGTCCGTTGAGTTTAAGAATTTGGGTGATTTGAATTTTTTATGTTTATTTTAAACAATGGAGTCCTTTAGTTTTCTGAATAAGTTTTGTTGTATGCAATTAAATCCTCTAATTTTCCTATTTATTCAATCAAGTGTTGATATACCCATTGTAATTAATGCTTTTTGTTTTTGTTTTTCTTTTTGCATATTAATTAATCGACAATTTATTCAGTAAATGATTTGATTTTACGAATCAAGAAAGTTAGAGGAATTTTTGTTAGACAACTTAAGATTGGACAAAATAAAGAATTTGATAATCAAACTGCATAAATTAGGGTTTGCACAGTAATGTTTCAATTTTTACGTTCTTTTTGTTTTTTAGTTCATTGGAATAAAAAAGGCATAAAATCCGTTTGATAACGTCAATTAATTTTTCATTCCACGGAATAGAAATGTGGCTAAGGAATAGATTTGGAACAAAATAATAATTTAAATTTTTTTTTTTTGGAAAAAATTTCTAGAAATAAGTCATTTTTTTTTCTTTTCTTCTTATTCTTCCCCTTCTAATTGGTCTGTGGAGACTTGCTGCTTGTCACCGTCGGTCACCACTGCCGCCTCCAGCTAGAAGAGGAGAAAGGAGAGAAAAAAATGAAGAAAAGAAAAAAAAGAAAAATCTAAACAAATTATTAAAAAATTAAAAAAAATATTATTACATAAAAAAAAATTTTTTGCGTCGTGCCAAATGCAATTTTATTCTTTTTCTATTTTGAGAATAAAAATTTTATATAGTTACTAAACAAATCATTAAATGCTAAAAACTTGAAAAGGATCAAGAAGTCTACACAATCCAAGGAAGAAATAAAAAGAAAGAAACCCAATCCGAACCTGAATACGATGATAAGAACAAAAAATCCACTGAAAGAAATTAAAAGAAAGAGAACTTGAGTGTGTGGAATTCATGGTGAAAAAGAAAGGGAAAGAAGACAGCGTGTCGGTAACAATAATCGACGACGACGACGGTGGACTTCAGTCATTAGAGCTTTAAATTAAATAATGAAAATTCTGAGTACTTACGAGCAAAGTATTCTACGGTAAGCAAAAATGCTGCTCTTCTGGTGTTTATATATATACACATATAAAGGAAGTCCAAATAGTTTTATGTTTATTATACAGATATCGATTTAGTCCTACATTTTTTTTTTTAATTTCACCAATTTAATTATAAATATTTGTGCAAAGTTCTTACGTAGTCTTTTTTATTAATATTACCACATTCGATAAATGATTTTGATTGGACCCTCACGTTGGTTTCCTGCAAAATATAAGGCTATGCTTTTTTCCTAACCTGCACTTGTCATTTTACTTTAAGAATTCTACTATTTCCCTTTAATTTAACTTGTGTTCTGAGTAGAAAAGAAATTCAATTCAAATGCTGTCAATTATGAAATTCTTTTCATCTCTCATTTTCTCTTATAGGTAAAAAGGTTTAAGATGACAACCAAAGAAGGCAAGGAAGAATTACAATAATACAGAATTTAAACTAACCGACTTGACCTAATCAACGTTCCAATCAAGCCTTGAATTCCAGTGGATGGAATGACTATTTGTCTTAGAAAGTGCAGCACTTTTTATGTAATGCTATGGCCCAGAAGTGCGGCTAATTGTCATGCAAATGTTTATCACAAGTTAACCACAACACAAAACAATCCAAGATCGTGTCTTACATCCACGGGCGACATTGAAGTGGATAAACTCGAGAAGTTATTCAATTTCTCCTAACAGATTTCCATAATTAGGTGCCCTACACCTTTAAATCCCTTGGTATGCCGACCTTGTTCCCTTTAGCTCTATCTTATAAAAAAATTTCTTTCCCACGAGCTGTGTGCAAATCTCCATTGCCATTTCCCCAAAAGGACATTGATTAAACGATGCAAACTTTATGAGTCTCCGTAATCCAATCCCTCCCCAATAAGAACTGATTTTGGAGTTTTCCATTAGAGAGAAATGACATGATTTTATGAAAGGGTTCTGGAATTTTGCTAATCCGTAATGGATAGGTTTTGGGTCTCCCTTTTTGGTTCTTGTTCCAGAACAAGCATACCTAGGAGCCTGTTTTTGATAAGTGATTATCTGGTTGGAAAAGTTCTTCCCTCTCCAAAGCAGGGAGAGGTCTTTCTGAAAGCACTATTCCCAATCTTCCTATTTATTTAATTTCTTCTTTTCTAATCCCTTCCTCGGTGGCTAAAAGGTTGGATGCCATTCAGAATGAATTTTCATGGGATGATATTGAGGAGGCACACAAGTTCAACTTAGTGGATCGGAAAGCAATCAGATGACCTTTTTGAAATGGCAGTTTAGTCATCAAGTACTTGTTAATCAACATGGCTCTTCTCGGCAAATTGCATTGGCGGTTCAGTGTTGCAAATGAACATCTTCGAAGAAAAGTAGTAGTTGCAAACTTTGGCCTTGAAAAGTCAGGTTAAATCACTGAGGATAGGGGAGCTTTACACAGACTTATATACGAAGGAAGATTAGAGAATGTTGAAGCAAGTTTTTTCTTATGGAAATAGGACACAGGACGTTTGGCGTGGGGACACAACTTTGGAAGATCAATTCCTAGATGTCTTCGACATCACCAGAAGATGGAGGCTTTGGTACCGGATTGTTATTGTTTAAACGATGATATGGTCAGTATTGATTTTTTGAGGCAAGCCCAAGTTTGGGTGTTTGAAATGGGGCCTTTTTTTTTTTTTAATAAATGTTTCGTGCAATTCGAAGATTTCTACTGCTTCCGGGGATACTTTGGTGGAGAACGGTGGAAGAGGCAGAAACTTTTCTACAAAATTTTACTACAAGCTGCTAGATAGGGAGGGTTTTCGTGGTAAATTGGATTTTCTTTGAAAAGCGATTTGGAAAGTGAAAATTCCAAAAAGAGTTTCCTTTTTTGCTTTAAAAGATAACCTGCAACGAAGTGGCAAAGTATTGGTTAATAATTGTTTCATCTGCAAAAAGGAGGTAGAGACCATTCGGCATCTCCTCCTTCATTGTTCTTGGATGAGACGGGTTTCGACAGCTTCCTCTGCTTCCGTCGGGTTATCTTGGGTTATTGGAAGTTCTATTGAGCAAAACATTTGGGCTTGGCAGGGCATTCACTTGCAGCACAATAAGAAAAGACAGATTACCTCAACTCCTCTTTCCACTTTTTGGTTGATTGGGGAGGAGCGGAACAAGAGAGCTTTTGATGGAAAGGAATCTCCCATCTCTGTATTATTTTTGAAATTGGCTTAACATTTCACACTTTTAGCATAGTGGAAACTTGCTTAGGATGTAAATGTCTTGGTCAATATAATTGATGATTCGTCTTGTTATGGAGCTCCTGTCCAGTTCCTTTGGAGGATAGATCTATAAGAATTCACCTATCTCAATAACCAAAAACTTGGCTCAAATTTGAGAACTGCTTTATATATGTCATTAGTGATTTGAACTCTTCTCTATACGGGTTGCACCCAGTTGTTACGCTATAGTCTATCCTTTTACCTATGAAAAAAAAATGATAAAGTGTGAGGTCTTGGTTTCTTTGGTAAGAGCATGTACGCAATCCTAATATTAGAAGCAACTTAAAAACTGAGGACTGTATTACCAAAATCAAGTCCTTATGATCAAAAGCCTGAGGATTCATGATTCCTTTTATATGCGTGATTTCCTTTCTTATGTCTAAATTAAAGAGAGAGTAGGGCGCCCTATGTTTAATTAGATTCTCATGGAAACTCTTCTTTATTTTGTTCAGAACTAGGTTTTTATCAGATCAAGTATTTTATTTTGCTCGATATATATATATAAGGTCTCTGCTGGAAGGAGGAAGGAAAGCAAAATGCTGCAAAGGAAGAACAATCTAGAAAGATCTCAAAAAAGAGGCCGAAGACTCCATCACTATTGAGACTTATTAGTTCAGTGCTTAGACATATTTCTTCAAAAGTTCTTTTATTCAATTTCAAAGTGAATTATCCACATATTACAGATAATATGCATATGAACTGACCTTTATGCTCCTGCCTTGAGACAATGACGTCAGATTGCAAAGTAAGTCTTTTTTGCTTTTTAGTAGTATGAAATATCAACGACACTTTTGTTATCTAGATCCAAATATTCCTTTGAGCATCAATGAACATGTGGATGCAAGTTCAATGATGTAGTATGCTATATACTTGATACGGAACTTTTGTCATGATGTCAACCTATTTTATCTCTCATTTTGTGATCCTAAAATTTGTGAAGAAGGAAATTGTCATCGACATTCTTTTTGTGAATAGGTTTGAATAAGCTTCCACCTAGGTATCCTTAAAGTGGTTGAGTGTGTGTTTATGTCCAGCTTACAGATCAAAACATTTAGCATCTTAATATTGTGTTACATTGAGCATATGCAACCTTACTGCTAACCAATACAGCATACTGAACTTGGATACACTTTTTCCATTGCATCCATCACACTTCTATGTCAATTGTAACATCTCGATCAATACATTATTATTTGCCAAAATGAAGCGAAGGTATCTAGTTTGCTTGTTGTTGTTGTTTCTTGATCCTTGGTTTGTGCTGAAGCTTTGTTCCTACCATCTTCCTCCCAAATATACAATCTAGTTTCTTCTTCACGCTATATAGATAAAACTTTCATCTTCTAGTATGTCCTGTACTTTGAGCTTTGGAGTTATTCCCTCAATTCTATCAAAGCCATGCCATTTGCAGAAAACATTAACTTAGGGACACCAATTCAACAGTGTTGACTTAGCTCATTTGTTGTTCCTCCTATAATTTTTGGTTTCTCCTTTTGTTATCTTTTCCTTTAAAAGCATGATGCAGTTCTATAGGTGAACTATCCCCACTTGAAATTGAAGACAAAAGATGCCCATTTTGCACTATCCCGTAGACTTGATTGAGTTCAACAAAGACAATAATACTTCAAACTGCTTGCAAAGCAATAGCGGACATTCACATGTAGACTTAGCTGCAATTCACTTGACAATTGACAATAGTATCTCATGCAAACTCCTACTAGATGCCATAAACTATTGATGAATATTATGTATGTGGTGTTGATGGCTATAGAGGCATATCTTGTAGATAATCACCTAGTGTATATTAGTAACAAAGATGAGGTGCTCTGAGACATCCCTAACCATTGAGTCTCATTTTTCTCTCATTGTTTTATGTCTCACACAAACAAATTGTTCTTCCTATCCATCTTGCATTTGGCTACCAATCTAGCTCCAAATATATGTTCTCAATGTATTGAAGACCTCTGTAGCTCATGTGATATGGTCAAATCGCGTCTTTTCATATCAAAGCTAAGCTTAAACCAGCTTATAAGAGGAAGTCTTTTTCCCTTGTCTTATTAGAATGTAATTACATCAATAGAAAACCGAAGCTATGATAATGAGAATTATGATCTAAAAGATGAGTGAGTTATTCTTTGGGGTAATGTTGATTGACAAAGTAGGTGAGTTACTGACCGGTAGGCAACTAGTCATTCTGCTTTAGCATGTAATAAATAGTTTGCTAAGCACATAATCTATAACATCCTCGATTTTGAGCCCATAAGGATTGGCCATAAGGCCCTAAAAGGATCGATCATGGGCTATTGACCATGGATTAATCAGTTTGATCGGTAAGGAATCACGGATCGGTCATGGTTCAATCGACCAACCAATCGGTCACAAACTAGTTGAGATGTCGACCGTGAATTTCTACCGATCATACCGATGGGATAGAATCAGTAGCTCATAAGATGACTTTTTGATCACAAGGATTGGTCATGGGATAATTTTGGATCGGCGGATGGTCATGATCGATTATAGTGCCTAGCCGCGGGTGATTTCGCCTAGCTATGTACCAAAACACAGACGATCTAATGCAATCAAATATGATCGTCTTCCGACCAAAAATGCAGCATTCCCTATTTAATTCGTAGTGGTTGCAAAGGAATCTTGAATTGGTGATATCCGATCATGGATCGGTAATACACCAACCATGAGCCATACAGATGGATCGGGTGCCGATCGGAATCTTGGGGATAGACCCGGCTATTCCGTCACTAATTCTAAGATCCATGAGTATCTTGGCTTAGTGCTAAGCCATGGGTGGCCTTAGGATTGACCTTGAACCGACCGAAGGACAACCGACCATTTAGCCCAACCGACCGTCTAAGGGAATGGTTCCGGCAAGCATGGGGCATGATGGCTGAATCTCAGGTGTACGTGATTTGATTTTTCGAGATGTACCTAATGATCCATTTCTTGGCCCCGGAACTAACTTAGACAACGGAATTTTCTAGACCGCCTTCTTAATGAAGAAAATGACAAAAGAGAAGAAAACTCTAGAACACCCTAGCTTCTTCATGAAGGAGGTTGACCTATCATTCCTCCTAGATTTTTCTAGATATGATCATGATTACCAAGAATTTACCTTGAGAATTAAGCAAAGTATCCAAACCAAGTGTTTCAATAAAAATAGGACACATCGAAACTAACTATGGCTATCATATAGCCTTGATGCCATCCTATCTTTTAAAGTGCCACCTATCCATAATGAGTTGTCCCTTAATAATGAGCTAAGTGCTAATGTGGTCCAATGAAATGGGGACAAGCAAGGCCTTAAATGATGACACTAAGTCATTAGATCTCCACCTCATAAGCCTAGGTGTCCACTTGAAGATTTGGTAATGATAGCTTGAGATTTTCCTTGGAGACTAAGTTAGTGACACGTAAGCTTAGGTGTCCTCTGAAATCTTAGGTTATGATGAGTCTAAAGGATAGCCTTGGTGAACAAGACAAAGGCCAACCAATCAAGAGAAGACATTAGGCATTAAGGGGTTTATGTGTCCCCTAGGGCCATAGGTACATCATAAGCCTAAAGTGAGCCTTGAAAGGTAAGTAAATAGATGGATCAATCACAATCAAACATGAATAAGCATAGGCACCAACTGAGGATACTAAATAGACCAACTCGTTCCTTAGGTTTAATCATGAGATTGGCACCAATATTTGAAGAGGAGGAGGCCTATAAATAGGAGAAGGCATCCTCACATTTTGGAGGCATAACCATTCTCTCCTTTCCTCTCCTTTTCTCTCCTCTCTTTCACGTCCTTCTCCTCCAAACCGCCTTAGGAGTCGTTCGATCACTAAAAGAGCATCTTGGAGCTAGGCTCAAAAGTAGTAAGTAGAATCTCTAACTCTTGGTTAGGGCAATAACCTACATCATCGAGTTTAGTGGTGTGCTCACTCGTGTAAGCCATGTGTATGATGTAATGTTCTTTTGTGTGTTTGCTTATGTTTGCATGCTTTAGTGTGCTCATGCCTTGGGAAGAGGTCAAGGTTCGCTCGACTTGGAATCGATGTCAAGTCGCGATGACCTAAGTATACGACTCAAGCCACGAACCAAAAATCATTCCCGGCATATTTTATAATATGATGTTGAGGGTCATAGCACACTCACTTGAATGAGCACACCCTTGGGCCTTGTATGTATTGACTAAGATGAAAGATGAAGAACTAGCTTGTGTGATGCATGAATATGATGCACTTAAAGAGGAAAAAGCGTCTGTCATCACATAATGTTGGCGGCGATATCTCGTTCATTGAACGAGATGCCTTGGTTGAGTTGGGATGCCTAGGTTTGAGCCGGATGCCTCAAGTAAGCAAGCCTCAGGATGTCCTGATTGAGCCAAAATGCCTGGGTTGAGCTCGGATGCTTTGGTAAGCTAGCGCTAGGATGCCTCGATTGAGCTGGGATGCCCTAGTTGAGCCCGGATGCCTTAGTTGAGTTGAGAGGGCCTGGTTGAGCTAGGACGATGGTAAATAAATTTGTATGAGTACCGGTATATGCATAAGCATAATATGTTGATGTGTTCATTGATATGCCAAAAGTAAGCATGGATTGAAGTGTGCGTTAATGGACATCTGCATGTAGTCGAGGATAGCAATAAGTTTGCTATTGATCTGCCATCAACATTACATTGCGAGTGTTGTACCTACTAAATTTTGTTGATGAGATATCCTCATAGTAGAAAATTAAGAATCTTTACTTATTGAGTCCATGACTCACCCCGTTGTTTTTCAGAATTGTAGGCATGAGGAAGTTGCATTCTTGCTAGAGGAGCTAAGGTTTACCCCGGCCTTTTGCAAAATGTAGTGGTTGTAAATATAGCGGCCCGTATAAAAAGACTTGTAAACATAGCTGATGTAATTGTGTGTTTGTAAATGATTGTTTTCCTGGCTACTAGTTGTTGTCTAGGTGTTGTTTGTAACGCTTCCGCATGTGCTTAATGAAAATATAAAAAGAAACGCGACGGCGACATGCCTGGGACGTCGTGAAAATAACCCCTGTTGCTCGAGACCCTAGAGGTGGAGTCGGGGTTGTGACAATCAATAGCTAGTAGATTGATCTTGCTTTTAAGTAAGACCGTTGTAATAACTCAATCCCTTCCATCAATAAGACTCACATCAAGCAGAGGAAATTAGTTTGAAGATCTATGAAACTAGTAGAATGCCATTTTTGTACCCTAATATGAGTAGAAGCGCAGGTAGATAGGTGGAACAATAAAATAAAGCTGAGATACTTCTTGCTTCTGTTTTTATCTCCCACCGTTATTGTTCCTCTTGGTTTTGGAACTAAAATGAGAAGAAGCTCCAATCAATTAACATTACTCCATCAAATTTAACCTCCAAGACCTATTTTTATTCAATTAAGAATTAAGAAGTCTTAACAAAATAATTAATAGTAGAAAACCATTTAATCGCATCAAAATTACTCTTCGGTTATTGTCGGTTTCATCTCCTAAACATGATTTACGTTTCTAAACAAATTACAGTCAATTACTCTTTTGAAACTAATGAGTGAGAGACAATCTTTTTTACCACTTTTCATCCTCTATATTTTAAAAATATTACTTTGCACACCATGACAATATCCCACATCTCTTTCGGAAAACACCAACCGGATAAATATGTGAGCCCTCAATGAGCCCCCAACCCACAAATTGATTTACGTTTCTAAACAAATTACAATCAATTACTCTTTTGAAACTGATGAGTTTTTTGACCACTTTCCATCATCTATATTTTAAAAATATTACTTTGCACATCATGACAAAATCCCACATCCCTTCCAGAAAACACCAACCCAATAAATGTGCTAGCCCTCAGTAAGCCCCCAACTCACAAAGTGATTTACGTTTCTAAACAAATTACGGTCAATTACTCACTGAAAAGTGAGAACCAGTCTTTTTAATCACTTTTCATCCCCTATGATTTAAAAATATACTTTGCACATCATGACAGAATCTCACATCCCTTCCAGAAAACACCAGCCCAATAAATGTGCTTGCCCTCAATGAGCTCCCAACCCACAAAGTGGTTTACGTTTCTAAACAAATTACAATCAATTACTCTTTTGAAACTAATAAGTTTTTTGACTACTTTCCATCCTCTATATTTTAAAAATGGGATAAGTGCTGCAGAAGTCCTAAAACTTGTCACAAAAATGCATTTGAGTCCTAAAACTTGCAAAAGTGCAAATAAATCCTAAAACTTGTTAAAATGTTTCATTTGAGTCCTAAAATCGACGTTGTTAGCCTTTTCCATTAAAATGCTGACGTGGCATTTAAAATTAATTTTTATTTTCCATGTGGTTTTTTAAAATTTATTTAAAAAGAAAACAGTTCAAAAAAAAAAGAAAAAAAATGGCAGCCTCGTCGGAGGGGCCGGCGACCGTCGCCCGGCCTTGGGCGCGGGTGGTCTGGCCCTCGCCGGCCCCAAGCGAGGGTGCCTAGATTTGGGTACGCCAGCCCTCGCGGGGGCCGGCGACTGTCGTCCGCCCCGGGCGATGCCTCGTCGGCCCTCGCTCGGGGCCGGCGAGCCTCGCCGAGATCTCGCCCAGATTTGGCGAGCCTCGCCAGCCCCAAGCGAAGGCGGGCGGCCGTTGCCCCGGCTGGCGCGAGTCGTCGCCGACCCTCGCGGGGTCAGCAATCGTCGCTAGCCCCCACAAGGGCTGGCAACGACCGGCCCAGGCCGGGCAACGGGGCCGGCGTGCCCCAAATCTAGGCACCCTCGCCCGAGCTTGGCAAGGGTCAAGCGGTGAGGCCGCCTTTTTTTTGAACTGTTTTCTTTTTTAAATAAATTTTCACTTTTTTTTTTTTTGTTGAAAATAAGATAAAATGAATGAATCTAATTTTTTAGTTTTTAAATCTATTTTTTTAAAAAAATGAATAAAAATCATTAAAAAAAGCCACGTAGAAAATAAAAATTAATTTTAAATGCCACGTCAGCATTTTTAATGGAAAATGCTAACAGCATCGATTTTAGGACTCAAATGAAACATTTTGACAGGTTTTAGGACTTATTTACACTTTTTGTAAGTTTTAGGACTCAAATGTATTTTCGTGACAAGTTTTAGGACTTCCGCAGCACTTATCCCTTTAAAAATATTACTTTGCACATCATGACAAAATCCTACATCCCTCCTAGAAAACGCCAACCCAATAAATGTGCTAGCCCTCAATAAACCTCCAACCTACAAAGTGATTTACGTTTCTAAATAAATTACGGTCAATTACTCACTGATGAGTGAGAGCCAATCTTTTTAATCACTTTTCATCCCCTATATTTTAAAAATATACTTTGCACATCATGACAAAATCCCACATCCCTTCAATGAACTCCCAGCCCAATAAATGTGCTAGCCCTCGATGAGCTCCCAACCCACAAAGTGATTTACGTGTCTAAACAAATTACAACCATTTACTCTTTTGAAACTGATGAGTTTTTTTACCATTTTCCATCTTCTATATTTGAAAAATATTACTTTGCACATCATGAAAAAATTCCACATCCCTTCCAGTTTACGCCAACCCAATAAATGTGCTAGCCCTCAATCAGCCCCCAACCCACAAAGTGATTTACGTTTCTAAATAAATAAGTTACGGTCAATTACTCACTGATGAGTAAGAGCTAGTCTTTTTAATCACTTTTCATTCTCTATATTTTAAAAATATTACTTTGCACATTATGACAAAATCCCACATCCCTTCCAAAAAACACTAACCCAATAAATGTGCTAGCCCTCAATAAGCTCCCAATTCCCTAAGTTCTAGTCCTATCGACCAACCAACACTGGCCACCGTTGGATGCCACCCGGCAACCTTTGGACAACACCAATGGTTATCGAGCTCAATCATCACTCGACTGCTACCCTTGACCACGCCTCCCACTCTAATTTCTGATTTTTCGCTTTATGTGCTCTTTCTTTTTCTTTAATTCTCTCCCTTTCTTGCAGCCCAACGTGGACCTTGAGCTTGTTGACTACTCTGACATGCCAATTGGCATATCCAATGAAAAACTAGGGGGCTAGGTGGTAACTTAGAAAAAAAAGAGGGTGTTTATTAGTAATAGCGGCAAAACTAATGGTGCTTTTTGATAATTTCCAATAAAATTGTGTAGTATGGGTTGCTAATTGGATGCAGAACAATAATTAGGTAAATCAAGTTTACTCCATTTCTATCGCAAAATTATTGATTCCAATATGGACAAATTATGCATCACATATGAGAGGAAGAAAGTATACATCATGTGTAGCATAGCACTATATTTAGTAGGATAAAATGAAGTGGAATAAAAGAAGGAATGAAATAAAATAGGCACTACAATTCATGTGTTTGTTTGTTGTGAAGGAACAAAGAGGGGAGACTTTGGTTATATCTTGTCCAGTGTTTGGAAAATTCCCAATCAATTCCTTCTTGCGCATGATCTAAGTCTTTTTCTCCATCCCAATGTAGAAAACATAAACGGACATATTGGAAAGATAGCGTTTGTTATCTTCGAAGGTACCTTTTGAGATTGAACTTTTCACTTTTAAAGCCCAAGTTCTCATTAAAGGGTTATCTTGAAAATCTCTTGTTGATTGCATAGTAGAATCCAGCCAGAAGGCTGTTAGCGTGGGAGAGTGGACATAGGCTTGATCTAAACCGAACCACTATAAATTCCGTGTTCTTATTCTCTTCCATGAACTCTTTTATTTTGTTTGTAGTTTTATTTATCTGTTAAAGTCTGAACTCGCTCAAAGTCTGTTGTTCTTCATACTCTGTTTCAAAAGTCAAATATTTCTACTGTTTTTTGCAAAAAATTGTCTTCACACATATTCACCATCCTCTAGGTGTTCATACTAGCACTTTCATAAAGATGGTATCAAAACTTCCCATGCGTGGTGGTCATAAGAAGAAGAGGAAAAATCAAACTTTGATATCACCTAGTGTCTTTACATCATCATCCCACATTACTTGAGCTGCACCATTAAATCAAAAAGGAAATCAATGCTCCTAAAAAGAGGAGATCGTGTACCCTCTTCACATGTAGATCATTCAAGCGTTTAAGCATATATAACATTATTAAGAGCTTCTCACTTTCTTGAATAGAAAAATTAGGATATTTTTTAGTTTATATATATTGAGTTCAAAGTTAAATGGAGACTTGCGAAGTATGATGTAGATCATGATTGTGAAAAGATGGGAACGGGGCCTTTTAACTTGTCTAGCTCTTGATCCAGTTGAGAGTCTTGGTGGACAATGTATGAATGTTGCTCTTTCTAGTTCAGGAATTTGGTGATTGAAGGCATAAATTATCAAATTGGAGGAGGAGGAAAGTTGTTTTGAATCAATATCCGCTATCTGGGATAAAAAGAAATTAACAAATTGAAAATCCAAACCAACCAACACGGTTCGGGTTCAATGTAATTGGGTCTTGAGTTGGGTCACATGTTTTCTCTTCAGCATATTATTATTATTCTTAACTCCGAGAATGCTTGGCCATGTCACTCGTTCCAAGCCTTCTTTCGAGACAAAGGTCTTAGTTGCTCGCTCGAAGCCTTGTGAAGGGGTGTGCTCCGTGCTCCACACTCATGGGGACCCCATCTCCTAAAGCATCAACTGTTCAACAATTTGATCATGGAAATCATGAACCATCTCTCAATTATGATGATGGCTAGGACTCGCATTGGGCATACTTAGGAGGCAGACGCACTAGGATGGTTGATTACCCCTCCATCAATGAGAGCGACCTCGCCAACAAGGAGCCAAACAAGCATGCGCTCAAAATTCCTGTGTTTGTTGTTGCCAAACCCTCACTTTAGTAATTAGGATTCAGGGGGAGAAGTCAAGCTCCCCGGTACTGGTAAGGCCATGAAAAATATGAGGTTAGTATTGCATGATGCTAGTATTATGATATTCATAAGATTTTGTGGAATTTATGCCAATTATTCTAAAAGAAGGAAAAATATGTACAATATAGATTCTGTCCTTTGAGTTTTGGAATTTGTGTGATTCGAATTTTTTGCATTTATTTTGCACAATCGAGTCCTTTAGTTTTCTGAATAAGTTTTGTGGTATGCAGTTAAATCCTCTAATTTCCTTATTTATTTAATCAATTGTTTGTCTTTGATATACCCACTATAATGAATACTTTTTGTTTTTCCTTTTCTTTTCTGTGTAGTAATTAATTGACAATTTACTTAACAAATGATTTGATTGTACAAATAGAGAAAGTTAGAGGAATTAATTGTTAGATGACTTAAGATTGAATCAAATCGCATAAATTAGGATATGCATGGTAATGTTTCAATTTTTCTGTTTTTTTGTTCCTCGAAATAGAAAAAAATCATAAATCTATTTGGTAACGTTAGTTAATTAAGGGCACGTTTGGTAACGATTCTGTTCCCGGGAAGAGATTCTGACAATAAATTATTATTTTTATTCTGTTCTCGAAAACCGATTCGAGTAAAAGAACGCATTTGGTAATTGTCCAAAATTTCTGATTCGGAATAAAATTGTCTTTGGTACGTGCTTATTGATTCTCGTTCCAAATCAATTTCTTTTAATTTTTAAATAAATTTTTTACTTTTCTTTTTTTTCCTTTTTCTCCTATTCTTCTTCTTCTTCTTCTTCTTCTTCTTCTTCTTCTTCTTCTGGTCGGCGACCTCACTGGAGTGTCGCCGGCCCTCGGTGAGGCCGACCTCGTTGGGGCTGGGCGAGGCCTGCCTGGCCACTAGCGGGGCTCGGTGAGCCTTGCTGGTGCCCAGGCGAGCCTCACCGGGGCTGGGCGAGGCTCGCCTTGTGGCATCCCGGAAATTCAAAGCCAAGCCTTAAGGTGTGTTAAATGTCTTTAATTAGGTGATAGAATTTTATGGCTTATGCTTTAGCCAATTTGTCTTTTAATTTGATGAATTGTGCTTGTGATTGTGGAAATCCAAATTTGATAGATTAATGCTTGGCCATATGATTTAAATTTCAATAATTAAAAATATCCCAAGACTTTGGCCAAGATAAAAATTTGAATTCAAAAATATTTATAAAAGGATTTCAAAAAAAAAAAAAGAAGAGAAAAGGGTTAATTTTCGAAATGGGCCTTGGGCCCATTAGCCTAGAGCTTGGTGGGCCAAGCTAGTCGGCCCATTAGGGCCCAAGAAGGGAACTCGCCGGCCCATTAGTGGCCCAAGAGGAGTTCGGCCGGCCCATGCATGGACCTTGCCAAGTGGCAAGACAAGTCTCCATGCATTGGTCCATTTGAAACGCTTGTAATCATTGCTAATCATGGGATTAGGGGAGTATAAGAGGGATGAGGAGAGAGAGAGTGGCCGGTTTTTGCTTCATTTGGCCGAGAAAGGGAGAGAGAGAGAGAGGGTGTTCGAGAGAAAGGGAGGAGAGACCGAGAGGGAGAGAGAGGAGGCGGAGCCGAGAGGGAGGTGCCGCCGTTCGTCCGCCTAGTCCGACCACCGTACGCCGTCGTTCATCGCCGTTTGTTCATCTTGGAGGCAAGTGGAGTCCTTAACTTCTCTTGCATGTTTGTTTTGTTGGTTGCATGTTCGGTTTTAGGTGTGATTTGTGCGAAAAACCGAGGTAAGGGTTGGATGTGTTCAAGCCATGTGACTGTTTTCGTTCGGGTTTGTGGAAGTCAGTATCTTGTTCGAGCTTGCATGTGTGTTTGGAGTGCGATTTTGGCTTCGTTGTCTTCATGAAAGTTGAAGCTAACATCTTGTAGTATGACATACTGAAATTTCGTAGAAAACGATGAAGATTTGAGGGGTCAAAATCCCTATCACACGGAGACTTCAGATCTGCGAATTTCCTACTGACCTCTTGTCGATTTCTTGGTTGCATGTCGATTTCTTTTGGAGATCTCACTTTGTTGTCTTCATGGAAGTTGTAGGTAACATCTTAAAATATAACATACTCAAATTTGAAGATAAATGAATGAGTATAGCCTAGTGAATCGACTAGATCTTTGAGACGATTGATTCTGGTGATGTGTACCGAGACACCCGAGACTTCAAGGACTTAAAAGATGATCATACTTTGGTTATTTAACCTAGATCTCTTCATGAAACTTGTAAAGGACACCTTAATACATAACATACTCAAATTTCAGAGGAAACGAAAGAGAATATATGGGTGAAACCTAAATATTTCGGAGATGTGCA
Source organism: Eucalyptus decipiens (assembly GCA_014182575.1). NCBI lineage: Eukaryota > Viridiplantae > Streptophyta > Magnoliopsida > Myrtales > Myrtaceae > Eucalyptus > Eucalyptus decipiens. The sequence goes on along the minus strand of CM024613.1, from coordinate 2,950,696 downwards.
TTCTGGACGAAACGGTAGAGGTTCCAGAAGCTTCGTGGAGTTGTATAAATTAATCTATGAAGAATTTGGCTTAGAGTTCTTCATAAAAATGCACGAAAATGTGTTGGCTATCACCCTGTAAAATTTCGTAATTTTTGGAGGCCATATGAGTATTTTAATCGAATTTATTTGGAAACTGTGCAATCTGGCCATTATCCGAATGTTATGTGCTATTTTGTGGAAAATTGGGAAATTATGTGAAATGCAAATTGGCCATGAATTTTGTATGAAATTGTGATTCTAATTGTTTGTTTAATGATTGTTTGAATATTATGATTTTGGGAAAATCATAAATATTGAATGAAATAATTATTTATGAAAATATAATAATAAATTAATAATAAAATAATAATAATATAATAAAATCATAATAAAATAATAATAAAATAAAAATGGATTATTTTATTGGCCATGAATTCCATTGAAATTATGATGCATTGTTATATGACATTGGTGTATGTATGATCATGAATTGTGATGCATGTGTGTGAATCATATGCCATGTAATAATAAGATTAAAAGGATGGTGAATGTGGAAAATGGTATGTGAGTAAGAGGTTGTGGCGGAGGATGATGTCTGGTGGCCAAGAGGCATAATTGTAGAGGTTCCCTGGGAGTTTCAGGATGCCCGGAATGTGGGGGGCCGGAAGCCCTGTCGGAGGTCTTTGCCCGAAGGGAATGCCTCGCGACACCAGAATTTGGGTGCGGGATGCCTGGCTAGAAGGGTAAAGGCCGGAAGCCCTGTCGGAGGTTTCTGCCCGAAGGGAATGCCTCGTGATGTTAGTTGAGATGCGAGATGCCCGGAATGTGGGGGCCGGAAGCCGGTGGCCATGAGATGGCTGGAATGCTTTGAACCCCGTCGGAGGTCTTTGCCCGAAGGGATGATGATGATATTGATAATTGAGAATGGGTGATGTGGTGATCAAATTTAAAAGATAAAGATGAGAATTAAAAGATGATGATGATGCATGATGATGCATGATGAGATGTGATATGATGATCACCTATGATATGATATATGCATGATGATATGCATGATGATAATGATGATGTGATGTGATATGATGATCACCTATGATATGATATATGCATGATGATCATCATATGCATGATGATGATGATGATGTGATGCGATATGATGATCACCCATGATATTATGTGCATGATGATTCATGATGATGATGAGATGTGATGTGATATGATGATCATCCATGGTATGTTATGCATGATGAAATGCATGCCGATGATAATGATATATGAGATGCCATGATGATGATATGTATGCTATGATGATGCATGAATACGCTTGACATCAAAAGGTAAGCAATGCATCGTATGACGGTATGCATGGTGCATTGAGTTGTTATTGGATTTCCTATCTGCCGAGTGGTTGTACTCACCCCTTTTGGGGATAACATTTCAGATTAGCGGTATGCCTCTACCCGCCGTCTCGCGGGGTATTCTATGGTCTACCGTCGATGTAGAGGTAGAGTGTACTGGAGATAGATTGTCCCTCTATTCCGGACCGACGTTTATCCGAGTGCGATGTCCGCAGTGATGTATGATATCGGCTCGGGGGCCCCATACAAGAGTTCATTTCGTGCACGTTCGACGGGATGGAGCGATGCGAGGGATGCTGCCGCCGCCACCACCTGATGCACCGGGTTGGGTGTGAGACGTGCGCGTGATGAGTAGGAGCTGGATATCTTTTTGATGTAGATAGTCGACGATTCGATGGGAGGGTATTGTGCACGCATGATGTTAGGGGTCGAGGTTTCTTTTTGAGATTTTAGATAGGACATGGCAGAGTCCTAACCTTTCTTGTTTTTTTTGTACCGACCCAAAAGGAAACCCCATCTTGCTTTATATATGTATGTAAGCCAAGCGTCGAAGTTGTTTATAAAATCATGATGTTTAGCCGGTGTGTATTTGTATCATGGATCGGTAGGGGGGATAGATGGCGATGTGAAATTTGCTTCCGCTATGAGTCGCGCATGGGACCGCTTTTAAAAAAAAAAATGCCTGTGATTAATGACATTTGTTTTAAGTAAAAGATAGAAAGAGGTAATAAGATGTAACATCGGCACTAGTAACGACCTGCGAAGGGTTCGAGGTGTTACACGCCTAGCCACCGGCGGGGCTGGGTGTCGCGAGGCTTGCCCAGCCTTGCTGGGGTTGGGCGAGGCCCGCCTAGCCACCGGCTGGGCTAGGCGAGCCTCACCGGTGGCCGGTCTGCCTCCGACGAGCTTGCTGGACTGGTGGATGGCGATCGGTGGCGACGGCGGCGGCGGGCGGCAGTGGACGGTGGCGAGTGGGGGTGGACGGTAGTTGCAAGATGGCCAAAGGAAAGAAAAAGAGGAGTTGGTTTTTTATTCTCAAATTTGTTTTCGAAATAATAATCAACTTTTTTTTTTATTCTTAATTTCACTCACAATCTGTTCCCAGGAACAAATTTGTTCCGAGGGGGCTTGCCTCCGGCGAGCTCGCCGAACCTCGCCCTGGCCTAGCAAGCCTCCGTGAGCTCGCCGGATCGGCGAACGCGACCGGCGGTGGCGAGGTGGCCGGAAGCGGCGGCGGGCGGTGGCGGATGGCGGCGGTGGCGCGGACAGCGACAAGCGGGGGTGGACGGCGATCGTGAGATGGCCAAAGGGAAGAAGAAGAGGAGTTGGTTTTTGATTCTCAAATTTGTTCCTAGAATAAGAATAATTTTTTTTTTTATTCTTGATTCCACTCCCAATCTGCATTAGGAATAAAAATTTTACCAAACGCGATTCTCGATTCAAACTGATTCCTGGAACAAAAATCAGAATTTGGTCCTGTTTGAATGGTTACCAAACATGGCCTAAGTGGCTAGGGAATAGATTTAACGAAAACAAGAAATAGAAGAAAGTAGTTTCTTATTTTGGAAAACAATTTTTAGACATAAGTCATTTTCTTTCTTCTTCTTTTTTTTTTTTTTCTTTCTTCTTTGTCTTCTAATCGGTTGGTGGAGACTTGCTGCCCATCACCACCGGTCGCCGCTACTTCCGGTTAGAGGAGGAGAAAGAAGAGAAAAAAAGAAAAATCTAAAAAAAAAAAATTAAAAAATTAAAAGAAATTTTATGGCACAAAAAAAAATTTGTGGGTCGTACTAAATACATTCTTATTCTTTTTCTATTCTAAAAATAATGATTTTGTGTGGATACCAAACACATTATTTTATTCGAAAATTGTTCTATGAAATATAAATAGAAAAAACTATTTTTGACAAAAAAAATGATTTTCAAGAATAGAAATATTACGAAATATATCATTAAATACAAAAAATTTGAAAGGGATTAAGAAGTCTCCACACAATTTAAGGAAGAGATGAAAAGAGAGAAACCCAATCCGAACATAAATACGATGATAAGAACAAATAATCCAAGGAAAGAAATAAAAAGAAGAGAACTTGAGTGTGCGGAATTCATGGTGAGAAAGGCGGAAAGAAGATAGCGTGTCGGTTGGGGTTGATGATGACAAGAACAATAATCGATAATGACGACGGCCGACTTCAATCATTAGAGCTTTAAATTAAATAATGAAAATTCTGAGTACTTACGAGCAAAGTATTCTACGATCGGCAAAAAGGCTGCGTATATACATACATACATATATTATATAAAGGAAGTCCAATTAATTTTAAATTTATTATACGAATATCAATTCAACCCTACATTTTTTTTTTTTAAATTTCTCCAATTTAGTTATAAATATTTGTGGAAAGCTCCTACGTAGTCTTTTTTATTAATAATATCACATAAGATAACTGATTTTGACTAGTTGGCTTGTCTCAGGACTATGCTTTTTTTTTCTTAACCTGCACTTGTCATTTTACTTTAAGAATTCTATTATTTCTCTTTAATTTAACTTATATTCTGAGTAAAAAGGTTTAAGATAACAACAAAAGAAGGCAAGGAAGAATTACAATGATACAGAATTTAAACAAACCGACGTGACCTAATCAATGTTCCAATCAAGCCTCGAATTCCAGTGGACGGAATGACTATTTGTCTTAGAAAGTGCAGCACTGTTTATGTCGTGCTATGGCACAGAAGTGCGGCTAATTGTCATGCAGATGATAAACATAAGTTAGCCACAACACAAAACAATCCAAAATCTTGTCTTACATTCATGGGCGAAATTGAAGCGGATAAACTCGAGAAGTTATTTGAATTTCTCCTGACAGATTTCCAAAATTAGGTGTCCCGCACCTTTAACTCCATTGGTATGCCAACCTTGCTCCCCTTAGCTGTATATTATAAAAATATTTCTTTCCCACGAGCTGTGTGCAAATCTCAATGGCCATTTCCCCAAAAGGGCCTTGTTCAAACGATGTTAAATTTCTTACTTCCACACCTTAATCATCAAAACATCCGCATATATGACCCTAATGGAAAAGCAAACTTTGTGAGTCTTTGTAATCCAATCCCTCCCCAATAAGAACTGATTTTAGAGTTTTCCATTAGAGAGAGATGACATGATTTTATGAAAGAGTTATGGAATTTTGCTAATCCCTAACGGATAGGGTTTGGGTCTTCCCTTTTGGTTCTTGTTCCAAGAACAAGCATATCTAGGAGCCTGTTTTTGATAAGTGATTGTCTGGTTGGAAAGTTCTTCCCTCGCCAAAGCAGGGAGAATTGGTCTTTTTGAAAGTAATTCCCAATCTTCCTATTTATTTCATTTCTTCTTTTCTAATCCCTTGCTCGGTGGCTAAAAGGTTGGATGCCATGTTAGACAAAATAATACATGATGCGGAAGCCAGGATCAATTAAGACAAACCTCCAGCCATTGTTCTTGTTCGAGTTCGTCAGAAAAACCTGAAATCAAAGAAAATTGGGGACACGCTACTACCCCAATTCACTCTCGTACTGATAGTGTATTCTGAATGAGAGAGTTTGAGTTAGACCTTGTCATCACCCGTCAGAAATGAACGTACGTTCCTTTTATATCCCGTCTTCCATCAAGACGGTCACCAAATGGGCGGTTGTCACGAAAGGGTACGAAGTGTGGAAAACTCCATGTCGAATAGTCGCAACTTTTAGGAGAAAATGTGGGTCTAAAATGTGGGATCACAAAAATAAATAGCATTCTCCCACTTGATCCCATCATTTTCATCATACGAATTATCCAACTAATTCCACAAAAACTTTATGCTTAAAGAAAAGAAACAAAACACATGGATCATGGCGACATGTCCTCTAAGAGTGAGTAATATCTTCCATGTATCACAATGCATCTTATTACTTTAATGTCAGCCTATATGTGACAACATATCTTAATGAATAAACTCCATGTTTATTCCAAAACCAAGGATAAATGTTATTCTCATAAACAACAAAATGTGTACACAAAAATTGAGAATCAACATTACAACTGAATAAGAGTTTCATACAACAAAAATCGTTCATATAACGACAAATTACATGATGGGACCTATTCCCATACTAGTTACATGATCCTCATACTTCATTGGTGGCATGCCTTTAGTTAAAGGATCGGCTATCATCAATTCAGTGCTAATGTGTTCAATGACCACTTTATTCTCCTTAACACGTTCCCTTATGGCTAAATACTAAATGTCGATATGCTTACTTCGACTGCCACTTTTGGCATTTTTAGCCATAAAAACCGCAGCTGAATTATCACAATATATTCTTAATGGCCTAGAAATAGAATCAACAATTCTAAGCCCAGCAATGAAACTCTTCAACCATACACCATGCGAGGTAGCCTCAAAACAAGAAACGAACTCAGCCTCCATAGTGGAAGTAGCAGTCAAAGTCTGCTTGGCACTTCTCCATGACACGGCTCCGCCAGCTAACATAAAAAATGTATCCAGATGTTGATTTTTGTGAATCAACGCAGCCCGCGAAGTCCGCATCCGAATAACCAACCACTTCCAGGTTGTCAGTCCGTCTATACATAAGCATATAGTCTTTGGTACCTTGAAGGTATCTCATCACTTTCTTTGCAGCTCTCCAAAGGGTCTAAACCTGGATTACTCGATATCTTCCCAACATTCCCACAAAGAAAAGCGATGTCGGTCGAGTGCAAACCTGAGCATACATCAAACTTCCAACAGCAGAAGCATATGGAATGTTGTACATTTGTTCCCTTTCTAGATCGTTCTTCGGGCATTGGTTCAAATTGAACTTGTCACCCTTCACAATGGGTGCTATACTCGGTGAACAATTTTTCATCCGAAATCTCTCTAGGACCTTATTGATATAGGTTTCTTGAGATAGTCCTAAAATGCCTCGAGGTCTATCTCTATGGATCTTAATGCCAATGACATAAGATGCCTCACCCATATCCTTCATATCAAAACTCTTAGAGAGAAATTGTTTCACCTCATGTAGCAACCCCTTATCATTGGTTGCAAGTAGTATATCATCCACATACAGTACAAGGAAACAAATTTTGCTCCCACTGACCTTCTGGTATATACATTGATCCATGACATTCTCTACAAAATCGAATGAAGAGATGACTTCATGGAACCTTAAATACCATTGGCGGGATGCTTGTTTCAAGCCATATATAGATTTCTTAAGCTTGCACACCAAATGCTCACCTTTACTAGAGGAGAATCCTTCAAGTTGTTTCATGTAAACCTCCTCCTCTAGTTCTCCATTGAGGAACGCCGTTTTCACATCCATCTGATGTAATTCCATATCAAAATGGGCAACCAAAGCCAAAACAATACGAAGAGAATCTTTCTTAGATACAGGAGAAAAAGTCTCCGTGTAATCAATTCCTTCCTTTTGAGTGAATCCTTTGGCAACAAGTCTAGCTTTATATCTTTCAATGTTACCCAATGAATCCTTCTTAGTTTTGAAGACCCATTTACAACCAATGGCCTTCACACCATTAGGTAACTCAACCAAATCCCAGACTTTGTTAGATGCCATAGAACTCATCTCTTCCTTCATGGCATTGTACCACAAATCGGATTTATCACTATCCATGGCTTGTGAAAACGTTTCAGGGATCATTCTCGCTCAATATTGTAGTCAGACTCTTGTAAATACACAATATAATCACTAGGAATAGCCGATTTCTTTATTCTAGAAGATCTTCTCAATGTTGCATCAACATTCTCTTGAGGAGCGTGTTGCTCAACTGGTTGTTCAACAGTTTCTGGTAATTGCTGAACAACTGGATCTACTAGATCAATATCAGCAGGTTGTGGAACTTCAACGATTGGTTGTTCAATAGCCGGCTGAACTGAAGGGGCATTATGAGCAACAACCAATCTTAAACTTGAGGTGGAAGGTTGAGTATATGTATGATCTTTCTTAGGATTAAGGTCCTTCGATCGATCGCTCCCACTGATCAAGTCATTTTCAAGAAATTTAGCGTTTCTTGATTCCACAATCCTAGTGGTGTGAGATGGACAATAAAACCTGTATCCCTTAGACCTTTCGGCATATCCAATGAAATACCCACTTATGGTCCTTGGGTCCAACTTCTTTTCTTGTGAATTGTAAACTCTCACTTCAGACGGGCATCCCCAAATGCGCACATGATGCAAACTCGGTTTCCAACCTTTAAATAACTCAAAAGGTGTCTTTGGGACAGCCTTGGTCGGAACTCAGTTTAATATGTACACTGCTGTCTTAAGTGCTTCAATCCACAAGGATTTAGGAAATTTGGAGCTGCTAAGCATACTACGCACCATATCTAATAAGGTCCGGTTTCTTCTTTCCGCTACGCCATTTTGGTCCGGAGAACCAGGCATAGTATATTGGGCAACTATCCCATGCTCTTGAAGAAACCTTGCAAAAGGACCAGGTGCTTGTCCATCTTCAGTGTATCTACCATAGAATTCTCCACCCCTATCTGATCTCACGATCTTAATTTGCTTATCGCATTGTTTCTCTACTTCTGCCTTAAATACCTTAAAGGCATCTAATGCTTCATACTTATTATGAATCAAATAGAGATACATGTAACGTGAGTAATCATCTATGAAAGAGATGAAGTATTTCTTATCACAAGAGTCCATATCCGGACTACATATATCCGTATGTATGATTTCTAATATTTCTGTACTCCTCTTGGCACCTTTCTTTGATTTGTTAGTCTGCTTTCCCTTTATGCAGTCCACACAAGTATCACAATCAGTAAAATCTAAAGTACCAAGTACTCCATCATTTACTAATCGCTTAATTCTTTCTATGGAGATATGTCCCAATCTCTGGTGCCACAACATAGAGGAATGTTCTTTCACAACACATCGTTTCGTACCAGCTTTATCATGAACATGCATCGCATCATAATAGGCATTGTCTTGTAAATTAATTCGAAAAGACCATCGACAAAGTACCACTCCCAACAATTTCAGATTTAAATGATAAACAGAAGTTTGAATCTGAAAAGTTAAAAGAGTATCCCAAATGTACAAGTATTGAAACTGAAATTAAGTTTCTAGAAAAACTAGGAACATAAAAGGTCTTTTCCAAATTTAAAACAAAACCACTATTGAAAACTAATCTATATGTCCCAATAGCTTCCACATGCGAACACATCTTGTTTCATGAATAGATGCTTTGTTCACTTCCCATTGGCTTCCTGTGGTTTTGAAAACCCTGCATGGAATTCGAAATATGGATTGTAGATCCATAATCAATCCACCAAGTATTGTGACTTACATCAGTCATATTAGATTCATAACAAACACAAGAGATTGGATTACCTTTCTTCTCGAGCCAGGCCTTATATTTAACACAATCCTTCCTTATATGCCCCTTCTGTTTACAGAAGAAACACTTGGATTCTTTCTTAATGTCAGCTTGGGGAGGTATTTTACCTTTTCCCTTATACTTGCCATAGCCCTTATTCTTTCCTTGTGTTGCCAAATGAGCACTTTCTCCCAATTCCATAATCAGTCTTTCTTCCTCTTGAACACACATGGTCATGAGTTCATTAATTGACCATTTATTCTTATGTGTGTTATAAGAGATCTTGAAAGGTGCATACTGTTGTGGGAGAGTGTTCATAATATAATACACAAGAAAGGATTCAGATATCTCAACCTCAAGGTTCTTAAGCTGAGTTGCAATGTTCCTCATTTGCATGATGTGCTCACGCACACCTCTAACACTAGTGAGCTTCAATGATGAAAACTTCATAATTAGGGTCATGGCATGTGCCTTCTCAGAACTCTCAAACTGCGCATCAATGGCCTCCAACAAGGCCTTAGCATTGCTATGCTTGAGCAACGAACCACGAATACTAGGAGATATCTTAGCTCTTATAAACATGGCACAAACGCGGTTGGACCGCTCCCATTGGTTATAAAGAGCTATCTCGAGCCTGGAGTGCTCGAATCGGTAGGAGCGGGTAGTTCGTCTTTCCTTATAGCATAGTCAATGTCCATCCACCCCAATTGAAGAAGAATTGACTCCTTCCAAACTTTATAGTTCTCACCATTCAAGGTATGGGAACATCAAACTTAAATTCAGAGAAATTCACGGAGTTGCGAAACTGCATATCAAATAATCATGCTTATGTCACAAAATTTGAGACAGATATAAATAAATCATGTTTTACCAATGTAAACATGTCACAATATGAATCACATAACATAAAAACTACTGTGGGCTAAGTTTTTAATTTAAATAGATTCATAATTACTTCATGAAGAAACTACCATATTATATACCTTTTTCTTAATCCCCAATGGGGTAAATTAAGAAAAATGATATGATATTTCATCCTAATTAATCATATTAATATAATGAAAATTCTTGTGGGATAAAACTCATCATATTAATATAATTAATTACAATTAATGTCCATTTCTAAATATGATCCGGAAGCTCTTAATATATAATTTAATTAATTAAAGATGCTGCGGCCACTCTCTAATTAATTAATTATATGGACCATTGGACATTTAATTTCATGCATAAAATATTCATAAAAATGCATGAAATGACATAATAAATAAATACATCAAGGGCAAAACAGTAAATAAATAAATTGGCCAAGGGTAAGATTGCAAAAACATGAAAAATTTGGGGCAAAAAGTTAAAAAGGAGTCGCGGGTGGGAGACGACAGGCGCGTGCTCGGCAGGCGCCAGAACCGCGCGGGCACGTGCCCCGCACGCGCACCGTTCAGAGCGCAGGCGCGTGCGTGGAGACCACGCGCGCAGCGGTTGCGCGCGCGTATGGGCGCGTGGCGCGTGGGTTACACGCGCCTGCAACTGCAGCGCGCGCGTGGAGCCCACGCGCCTTCTCCCTCGCGCATAGAAGCCTTTCTTCGCCGTTTTTCGCCATTCCGCTGCGGTTTCGCCGGCCGTTTCTTCTCCGGCAGCCCATCCCAGACAGAAATAAATAATAGGTTTTGAAGAGCATGCCGGCACGATCACATGGGTCCAAATTTCGGCGAAAATAAGCAAAAATTGGCCCCAAAATCAGACGAAAAACTCCACAAACGCAAATCCTCAACCACCACGACTTCCGCCGCCCGATTAGCCTCCGGCGAACACCGATATGCCGAAATAACTCATGGCTAATATTCCTCATGGCGGTGCGACCGTACGGGTCCGAATTCGAGGGGTGGGTCGCCGGAATTTGCCTGGAATTTGCGAGTTTCTCTTGGCCTCAAAACTTCAAGTTACTGTTCATCCTCAAAAATGGCCGAAAATATACTCAAAAACACACAAAAATACAACAAAACAAGGCAGAGGCTTTTAACATGCTCTGATACCAAATGTTAGACAAAATAATACATGATGCGGAAGCCAGGATCAATTAAGACAAACCTCCAGCCATTGTTCTTGTTCGAGTTCGTCAGAAAAACCTGAAATCAAAGAAAATTGGGGACACGCTACTACCCCAATTCACTCTCGTCTGATAGTGTATTCTGAATGAGAGAGTTTGAGTTAGACCTTGTCATCACCCGTCAGAAATGAACGTACGTTCCTTTTATATCCCGTCTTCCATCAAGACGGTCACCAAATGGGCAGTTGTCACGAAAGGGTACGAAGTGTGGAAAACTCCATGTCGAATAGTCGCAACTTTTAGGAGAAAATGTGGGTCTAAAATGTGGGATCACAAAAATAAATAACATGCCATTCAGAATGAATTTTCATGTGGTGATATTGAGGAGGCGCGCATGTTCAATTTGGTGAATCGGAAAGAAGTCGAATGACCTTTTTGAAATGGCAGTTTAGCCATCAAGTCCTTGTTAATCAACAGGGTTCTTCTCGACAAATTGCATTGGCAATTCAGTGTTGCAAATAAACATCTTCGGAGAAAAGTAGTAGTTGCAAAATTTGGCCTTGAAAAGATAGGTTGGATCACTAAGGATAGGGGAGCTTTATACAGACTAATGTACGAAGGAAGATTAGAGAATGTTGAAGCGAGTTTCTTCTTATGGAAATAGGACACAGTAAGTTACTAACGTTCCGTGTGGGGACACAACTTTGAAAGATCAATTCTTAGATGTCTTCGACATCACCAGGAACGTGGAGGCTTTGGCACCAGATCGTTATCGTTTAAAGGATGATAAGGTCATTAATAATTTTTTGAGGCAAGCCCAAGATTGGATGTTTGAAATTGGGCCTTTTGTTTTTTTTTTAATGTTTCGTGCGATTCGAAGATTTCTACTGCTTCTGAGGATGCTTTGGTGGAGAACAGTTAAAGAGGCAGAAACTTTTCCACAAAATTTTACTACAACCTTCTACATAGGGAGGGCTTTCATCGTAGATTGGATTTTCTTTGAAAAGCGATTTGGAAAGTGAAACTCCCAAAAAGAGTTTCCTTTTTTTGCTTCGGAAGATAACCTATAACAAAGAGGCAAAGTATTGGTTAATTGGTCTTTCATCTGCCAAAAAGGATGCAGAGACCATTCAGCATCTCCTCCTTCGTTGTTCTTGGATGAGACGGGTTTCGACAGCTTCCTCTGCTTGCATCGGGTTATCTTGGGTTATTGGAGGTTCTACTGAGCAAAAAATTTGGGCTTAGCAGGGCATTCACTTACAGCACAATAAGAAAAGACAGATTACCTCAACTCCTCTTTCTACTTTTGGTTGATTGGGGAGGAGCGGAACAAGAGAGCTTTTGATGGAAAGGAATCTCCCATCTCTATTTTTATTTTTTGAAAATTGACTTAACATTTCACACTTTTGGCATAGTGGAAACTTGCTTAGGATATAATTGTCTTGGTCAATATAGTTGATGATTCGTCTTGTTATGGAACTCTTGTTCAGTTCCTTCAGAGGATGGATCTATAAGAATTCACCTATCCTAATAATCAAAAAACCTGACTTAAATTGGAGAACTGCTTTTATATATGTCTTTAGTGAAATGAACTCTCGTCTATACGAGTTGCATCCAGTTATTACCCTATAGTCTATCCTTTTACCTCTTGAAAAGAAAAATGAAAAAGTGTGAGGTCTTGGTTTCTTTCGTACAAGCATGTACATAATCCTAATATTAGAAGATGCTTAAAAACTGAGGATTGTATTCCCAAAATCAAGTCCTTATGATCAAAAGCTTGAAATCCCCGATTCTTTTTATATGCGTGATTTTTTTTTCTTATGTCTAAATTAAAGGGAGAGTAGGGCGCCCTATGTTTAGTTAGATTCTCATGGAAACTCTTCTTTATTTTGTTCAGAACTAAATTTTTATCAGATCAAGTATTTTATTTTGCTCGAACTTATGATGTCCTCATGTCAATGCATAATATATTAAGGTCTCTGCTGGAAGGAAATTTGATGAAGGAAAGCAAAATGCCGCAAAGGAAGAACAATCTGGAAAGATCTCAAAAAAGAGGCAGAAGACGCCATCAATATTGAGATCTGTTAGTTCAGTGCTTAGACATATTTCTTCTAAATTTCTTTTTTTCAATTTCAAAGTTAATGATCCTCCTATTATAGGTAATATGCATATGTAATGACCTTTATGCTCCGGCCTTGAGACAATTACGTCAGATTGCAAAGTAAGTCTTTTCTGCTTTTTATTAAATTGTTATCCACTTATCTTGAGGACATTGTAATGATTTGCATCATCTCGGAACCACATTAGTCGAGTGCGTTTACTTATAAAAGAACAGAAAATAAATCATCAATATTTTCCATTTCTCAAAGTTTGAGTTGTCTAGCTTGTATTAGTAGCCTAAAATATCAACAACACTCTTGTTATCTGGAGCCAAATATTCCTTTGAGCATCAATGAACATGTGGATGTAATGCAAGTTCAATGATATAGTATGCTATATACTTGATAAGGAACTTTTTTTCATGATGTCAACCTATTTTATCTCACATTTTGTGATGCTAAAATTTGTGAAGAAGAAATTCTCATCGACATTCTTTTTGTGAATAGGTTTGAATAAGCTTCCACCTAGGTATCCTTAAAGTGGTTGACCGTGTGTTTATGTCCACCTTATAGATCAAGACATATAGCTTCTTAACATTCTGTTAAATTTTGCATATGGACCCTTACTGCTACCAATACAACATACTGAACTTGGAGACACTTGTTCCATTGCATTTATCACACTTCTATGTCAATTGTAACATGTCGATCAATACATTATCATTTGCCAAAATGAAGCGAAGGTATCTAATTGGCTTGTTACTGCTGTTTCTTGATTCTCGGTTTGTGCTAAAGCTTTGTTGCTACCCTTTTCCTCCCAGATATACAGTCCAGTTTCTTCTTCATGCTACATAGATGAAATTTTCATCTTTTAGTATATCCCATACTTTGAGTTTTCAAGTTACTCCCTTAATTCTATCAAAGCCATGTCATTTGCAGAAAACATAAACTTAGGGACACCAGTTCAACAGTGCTGACTTAGCTCATTTGTTTTTCCTATTGCAATTTTTGGTTTCTGCTTTTGTTATATTTTCCTTTAAAAGCATGCCTCGGTTCTATAGGTGGACTGTCCCTCACTTGAAATTGAAGACAAAAGACGCTCATTTTGCACCATCCCCTAGACTTGACTAAGTTCAACAAAGACAGTAATACTTCAAACTGCTTTCAAAGCGACCTAGCTGTAGCTCACTTGACAACTGACGATGGTATGTCAGGCAAACTCCTACAAATGCCATGAATTGTTGAGGATTATTATGTCTGTGGTGTTAAGGACTACAGAGGCATATCTTGTAGATAATCGCATAATGTATATTATTAACAAAGATGGGGTGCTCTGAGACATCCCTAACCGTTGAGTCTCATTTTTTTCTCTTGTTTTATGTTTCATATGGACAAATTGTTCTTCCCGTCCATCTTGTATTTGGCTACCAATCTAGCTCCAATCTAGCTCTAAAAGTATGTTCTCCATGTACTAAAGGCCTCTATAGCTTATGTGATATGGTCAAATCACGTCTTTTCATATCAAAGCTAAGCTTAAACCAGCTTACAAGAGGAAGTCTTTTTTCAATAGAAAAACGAAGCCATGATAATGAGAATTCTGATCTAAAAGATGGGTGAGTTCTTCTTTGGGGTAATGTTGATTGACTAAGTAAGTGAGTTACTGGCTGTTAGGCAACTGGGCATTCTACTTTAGCATACAATAAATAGTTTGCTAAGCACAAAATCAACAGCCAGTAGATTGATCTTTCTTTTAAGCAAGACCATTGTGATAACTCAATCCCTTCCATCAATAAGATTCACATCAAGCCGACGGAATTAGGTTGAAGATCCGCGAAACTAGTAGAATGCCATTTCTATACCCTAATATGAGTAGAAGCGTGGGTAGATGAGTGGAACAATTAAAATGAAGCTGAGGTACTTCATGCTTCTGTTTTATCTTTCACCATTATTGTTCCCCTTCGTTTTGGAACTAAAATGAGAAGAAACTCCAATCAATTAATATTACTCCATCAAATTTAACCTCCATGACCTATTTTATTCAATCAAGAATTAAGAAGTCTCATCAAAATAATTAATAGTGGAAAACCATTTAATCGTATCAAAATTATTTTTTAGTTATTTTCAGTTCCATCTCCTAAATGTGATTTACGTTTCTAAACAAATTACAGTCAATTACTCTTTTGAAACTGGTGAGTGAAAGTCAGTCTTTTTGACCACTTTTCATCATCTATATTTTAAAAATATTACTTTGCTCGTCATGACAAAATCCCACATCCCTTCTAGAAAACACCAACCACATAAATGTAGTAGCCCCCAATGAGCCCCCAACCCACAAATTTTTAGTCCTCTCCACCAATCACCACCCGCCATGGTCGGACGCCGCCTAGCCAATGCCAATGGTTATCGAGCTCTGTCATCACTCTCACTGCTGCCCTTGACCACGCCTCCCACTCCAATTTCTAATTTTTCGTTTTACGTGCTCTTTCTTTTTCTCCAATTCTCTCCCTTTCTTGCAGCCCAACGCGGACGTTGAGCTTGTTGACTACTTGTGACATGCCAATTGGCATCCCCAGTGAAAAACTAGGAGGCAAGGTGGTAATTTAGGAAAAAGGGTGTTTATCAGTAATAGCGGCAAAACAAATGGGGATTTTTGATAATTTCCAAAGACAATGTGTAGTACCAGTCGCTAATTTGATGCAGAACAATGATTAGGTAAATCAAGTTTACTCCTTTTCTATCGAAAAATTATTGATTCCAATGTGGATAGATTCTGCATCACATATGAGAGGAACAAAGTATGATGTGTAGCATAGCACTACATTTAGTACAACGAAATGAAGTGGAATAAAAGAAGGAATGAAATAAAATAGGCACTACAATTCATGTGTTTGTTTGTTGTGAAGAAACAAAGGGGAGACTTTGATGATATCTTGTCCATCATTTAGAAAATTTCCAATCAATTCCTTCTTCTTCTTTTTTTTTTTTGGGTCAGAAAGATAACTTCCATTACTCAGCCAACATTAGAGTGCCACAAAGTTTCGACATCTAAGCATAAAATTAACAAAAGAGAAGGGGGGGACAGCTTAGCCAATTAAAGGGGAGTTCTCCTGCTTTGTGGGCTTTTGTGACCCAATCCGCTGCTCTATTGGCTTCTCTAGGCTTGTGGGTTAATTTGACATTGGGCATGAGCTTCAAAAGGGATTTGCAGTCCTCGGTTACTATTCGTGCGGCCCATACTCCTTCCTTTTGGCCCAAGATGCTCTGAACTGCTTCAAGATTGTCTGAGATGAGTTGGAAGTGAAAGTCTTTTTCGGTTTGGAAGTACATACCCGAGCGTGCGTGGCTGTTCTGTTCGAAGCCTTGAAGAAGCCAGAGCAAACCTTCTTTCACTGTTAGGGTTTCGGCGATTAGGGCAGAGGGCGCGTGGATTGGCTTCGCGAAACCGTCCGTGAGAAGTCCGGTGCTGTTCCGAACTACACCTGCTATCGAACCGGACATGGAGGAGCTGCACCAGGCGCTGTCGACGTGGCAATCAATTCCTTCTTGCTACGCATGATCCAAGTCTTTTTCTCCATCCCAATGTAGAAAACATAAATGGACAGATTGGAAAGATTGCGTTTGTGGTCTTCGAAGGGACCTTTTGAGACGGAACTTTTCACTTTTGAAGTCCATGTTCTCACTTAAAGACTATCTTGTAAATCTCAACAGAAATTGCTTGACTAATGCTTCTTCTTCTTTTTTTCGAATGAAATTGAAAAATAGAAAACATAATAGTCACCTGTAGCCCTGGTGTGCCTGTCCCCTCCTGAGTGGATGAGAAAGAAAGGTTCTATCAAGGGCTGTGATTGAGCTGATTCATCGCGAACTAGATTGATAAAAAGTATTTGTTAAAAAAGTGGCCGTGAGTTCCCCATGCCGAGTCGAGGTCGGTTGACTTGAGCCACTTTATAAACGGGGAAAGCAAAAGGGTCAAATTCTTGGCGTGTACGTGGGTGGAAATGAGAGTTGATTTCTTATCAAATATTTGAAATTTTAAATTATCTAATCAAGTTGTTGAATTTGCGTGATTAGTTGGAGTTGACGTATTCATTAGAATGGTAGAATTTTTTACGTGCAATGTGGAATCCTCTTGATTTTCAAGGTATTTAAATTTTTTATCATGATATTCTATGTAGATATAGTGCATTTCCAGAGTGATGACTATTTAATTCTGTTTTCATGGATAGTAGAATATGAGTTGATTTTTGTGGATGACTTCATAATTTATCGATGGCTTTACTCATGTGCTTACTTTTCTTTATGTTTTGTTTACATTTATCAAATCCCTATAGAGGTTGCTCAAGCATTTTTGGTACTTAACTAAAATTTCTGTGATTTTTTCAGTTTTGTTATTACATAACCTACTAAGCGGCAACGGAGTCAAAACACCCAAAACGGGTGTTAACTAGTCTTCCGATTCCGATTGTTTTGTGTTATAAACTGCACTAAGGAGAAGAAAAGCCTTGATTTATGACAAGAATCCCACCTTCGGAGAATATGCAATGTCTATATGTTTTGTGTGGAGAAATATGCACACTTTGGATATGTTTGAATGGCCCTATTATTGATTTCTTCAAGACATAAATGTCAGTTAAATATTAGCAGATGATCTTCTTCATAAATTATTGCCCAAATTGGTCTATGAAGATCATTTTTGTCCACAAACATACTGGGATTATTAGGACCCACATATTGCGCCATTTGCAAATTGTTATTCTATCTTGAAATACTAACATATTTGTGTCTATAAATTCCTATGTATTAATCAATTAACTACACTAAAACTTTATCCAAACTAAGCCATTGTCAAAATGAAACAGATTAGGTGAGATTGTGACATAAAAGGGTATAATGAGATTTTTTTAAGTTAAAAAGAAACCTTTTTAAAAAAGAGGGTTCTTTTTCTTGACTTTTCACCTTATACTAAAACTTTGCCGTGACATATGGAGTGGGATGGCTCATGAACTTGGCGTGTACGGCTGAGATTTGACTTACAAAGGCCTCCTTAACAAATATATACTCCATCGGAGCATGTGCATTCAAATTACAACAAAACCTGCTTATGCTTCCAAAAATTCCTTCTCTTCAATTTTCTTACATTCTTCAAGTATCAATTAAGATTTCACCTCTGGTACTATGAAGCCTCCCAACTTGTCTTTTCTTGAGTTCTCATCCTCATGTCGTCTATTTTTTACTTGCGTAATGCTTTTGCCATGCATTAGCCAAGTTCTTTCAGCTAACAATATGACAGATAAGCTTGCATTGCTTGCGTTCAAGACCGCAATAACTATGGACCCTTTTGGGGCGCTGAATTCATGGAACCATACGACTGACCACTGTCAGTGGCACGGTGTCATGTGCGGTCGCCTACACCACAGAGTCACAGGACTAGACCTACAAGCCTTGAAACTTTCGGGATCCATCTCCCCTCATATTGGAAATTTGAGTTTCTTGAGAGTCCTAATACTCTTCAACAATAGTTTTCATCATGAAATCCCACAACAAGTCAGCCATTTGCACAGTCTACGTGTCTTGCGATTATCCCTTAACACATTGGAAGGCAAAATCCCAAGAAACTTGTCGAGTTGCGCTCACCTTACACGGCTCCTCCTTTCTTTCAACCAACTAGTTGGAGAAATTCCCATTGAGTTTGGTTCTTTAGTGAAGCTTCAACTTCTTGCCTTGGGTACGAACCATCTAACGGGAAGTATTCCTCTATCCATTGGAAACATGTCATTGTTAGAGGGTCTTGGTCTCGCTTTCAATGAGTTGGGTGGGAAGGTACCCCAAGCTCTAGGAAAGTTAACCAAACTCAAAGGGCTTCAATTAGAAGAAAATAGGTTGTCAGGCACAATTCCTCCACCTATCTTCAATCTTTCTTCCATAAACGAGTTTGATATCAGTCAAAATGAAATAGGAGGGAATCTTCCTGCCAATATAGGCTTTGCTTTTCCAAACATTGAGATTTTCGACATTGGGATTAATCGATTCACTGGAGTGATTCCTCAGTCAATGTCTAATGCAACCACTTTAAGGTGGCTACAAGTCGATGAGAACAAACTCTCGGGGAAAATGCCTCCTTTGGACCGCTTAAACATGCTCAAAATATTGGTAGTCAGTAATAATTATCTTGGAAGCGGAGGGTACAGTGATTCAAGCTTCTTTTGCTCATTAACTAACGCCACCTCTCTAGTGATGTTGTTTATGCACAACAACAGCTTTGGCGGGATGTTGCCCAAGTGTATTGGTAATTTCTCTAATACTCTCTTCAAATTGTGGCTGGGCCAGAATCTACTGTTTGGCACGATTCCCAAAATGGTCGGAAATCTCATCAACTTACAAAGCCTTGTTTTGGACCACAACAGGTTTTCAGGTACGCTCCCCTCCGTTCTAGGAAATCTTCATAACTTAGTGGAAATGAAACTATCGTATAACAAGTTTTCCGGAGCAATTCCTTCTTCATTAGGAAACCTAGTAAACCTAGCACGACTCTATCTCGATCACAATAACTTTCACGGCTACATTCCTTCACGTCTATTGAAGTGCCAAAGTTTGGTGGAACTTGATCTATCTAGTAACAAACTAAATGGAACTATACCACCAAAGTCCATAGGCCTCTCATCACTATCTATACTTCTGAACTTGTCTCGAAACCATCTCACCGGTGTCCTACCTGAGGAAGTCGGGAAATTGTATCTTTTGGCTCAACTGGATGTCTCCAGAAACATGTTGGATGGTGACATTCCGGCTAGTCTTGGAAGTTGTGTTGGATTGGAGGTGCTCAAAATGCAGGAGAATTCTTTCCGAGGCACCATCCCTTCATCTATGAGTATGTTGAGGAATCTGAATGAGATAGATCTTTCACACAACAATTTATCTGGTCAAATTCCGAGTTTTTCAGGCATTTCACTTCTTGGAGAACTTAAATTTGTCATAAAATAACTTTGAAGGCACATTACCGACTATAGGAATCTTTAATAATGTCAGCGCTACTTTTGTCTCCGGAAATGACAAGCTTTGCGCAAGATTGCCCGAATTGCGTCTCCCAAAATGCAACTCTAGAAAGTCAGGCCGAAAACTATTCCTTAAGTGGAAGCTCACCATCTTGATTTTCTTCGGCATTTTTGGAATAGCTCTTGTTCTTGCTCTTATGTACTTTGGTTGGTTGAAGAAGAAGAAAAGAACACAGCCAGCTTCAAATTCCAAAGATGATTCATCATTGAGTCTATCTTATCAAACTCTCATTAAAGTAACCGATGGATTTTCTTCAAGTAACTTGATCGGGGTGGGCGGTTTTGGATTTGTTTACAAGGGAGTCCTTGATGAGAATGGAACTATCATTGCTGTGAAGGTACTTAATTTGATGCTTCATGGTGCTGCGAAGAGCTTCATAGCCGAGTGCGAGGCTTTAAGGAACATCCGACACCGTAATCTTTTGAAAGTCCTAACAGTATGCTCGGGCACTGATTATAGTGGCAATGAGTTTAAGGCCTTGATTTATGAGTTCATGGTCAATGGCAGCCTAGAAGATTGGCTACATGCAAGCCCATCACCAGCTAATGTAGATGGGAAGGTGCAAAAATTGAGTCTCATCCAAAGGATAAATATTTCCATCGATGTTGCTTCAGCATTAGATTATCTCCATAACAACCTACAAAACCCTGTTATCCATTGTGATTTGAAGCCAAGCAACATCCTACTAGATGCTGAAATGGTTGGACATGTTGGAGACTTTGGTTTGGCGAAGATCATGATTGAATCCCCCAATGACACTAAAGCGAGTATGAGCTCTGCCAGTGTAAGAGGAACTGTCGGATATGCTGCTCCAGGTAAGACTCCTCTTCTTTATCCCCTAAAGGCAAATGGACACATCACATTCAATAAAAAAGTAGCAAGCATTTGCGCGCTATTTCCATCTGCCTCAACTGGTTCTGCTGCTATTATTTATCTTTTATTTGCAATTTGAATGAAGTGCAGAATATGGAATGGAAAGCGTGGCTTCAAGAGAAGGAGATATTTATAGTTATGGCATTCTCTTGCTTGAGATGTTCACGGGTGTGAGTCCAACGAACGAAATGTTCAAAGAAAATTTTAACCTTCATAAGTTCGTCAAGGAAGCCTTGCCCGAACAACTCCTAGAGATTACCGATCCCCTTCTACTTCAAGAAATGGAGAGCCACATGGGCATCAGCAGAGGAGATGCAGCTTGCGATTGTCTAGAGATGGTTTATAGAATTGGAGTTGCCTGCTCGGTCCAAGCTCGCAGAGAGCGGATGAACATCACAAAAGTTGAAGCTCAGCTGCATTTTATCAGGGACAAACTTCATGCAGCTAGTTTCCAAGGATAGGTAATATATAAGATCAATGGCTTTTCTGCATTTTATTTTCACTTCAACGACCAGATCATTGCCATATATGCAACGATAAGCATGCATTCATGTGCCTGCTTGTGTGAATAAACTCAAAAATGCACCCACAATTCCTCAATTTTCCGGTTTTGTGTGAATCAGAAAAGAAGACTGCCAACTGAATTACATGCATCCCATTACAGAAATAGAGAATTCATCCTGTGGAATCATTGTTGGAACTCTTAAGGGCAGCATGAGGAAATTTTCATGATCAAAGCGGATGAGAGGCTAATTATAGCCCCATCCCTTAAATATATTCGGCATATGCATTTGCAATTTCACCAAATTGCAATGGCTTTAGGACATTTATGCAGCTTTATCAGGAGTATGCTTTTAATAGACAATATATCAACTTTGGTGAATGGATGAATGAATCTACAATTCTCTTCCAGGTTATATGAACTCAGGAGTGCTTGGCGTTGGTTTCTGCAATTTCAGTAGTTTTTTTTTCCCCTTCTTCCATGTTTAGTCCTAGAAAAGGGGGTGCATGCTATGTTATTATAGTAGATCCAGGGAACGGCAACGGATCTCGGATCCCGGCCACGGCTCGAAATGAGGACTCAAGCTTGTCTGTTATTCAATAAAACTCGAGTTTCAGCCCAATCGCTGCAAGAACCACAAGTAGCTTTTTAAATTTGACGACGGTTCGATGCATTCCTTCTTCCGTGAACCTTTTCATTACAATGCATCCAGGGGCAGAGCAGGAATTTGAGAAGCAAATCACATGATCCTATCCGACTCCCGAAATTTTATTTGTAACTGCGATCACTGTGAACAATTTATCCATGCAAACCAACTACTTTGTTACATGTAATATAAGTTCCAATTATTCTTGTGAACATAAAATCAGCTCTTACGTGAGCTGTGAAGTGCCTCAATTGAGAGTGTTACAACTCTCTAGGCCGATGTTGTGGCAATAATTCGGAGCAATTTAGTTGGCCCACTCACCAACTGAAAATTGTTGACATATGTTTTCAATCACATATGTATTCACAGCATTTGGAGGATACAATTGGTGATTTGCCTATACACGGCGCTCATTACAATTTTTGGTAATTATTATGTTATATTATGAAATATCTAGTTGTTCCAGCTCATCCAATTCGATTTTGCGTATCTTTTAATCATGAACATGCATAAAAATATGAGTATTTCACTAAAAACGGTTCATAAAGAATTTTCATGGTGCTCGGTATTGTCGTTTCATTAGAAATTTTCCAAAAAAGAATTCCTTTTTGCTGTCCATAAGCAATTTTTTTGGATGCAAAAGATAAAAATCTAAGAAAATTTAGTGGGTTGTGTATTGTGTTCCATTCTATACAAACTCAAATTAATTATCGTTGAGCCTATTATGATCTATTAATCATACAATTTGCACAAAATACGTCCAAACATGTTTAGCCTCATCTACACACCTTGTGAATGAAACTCAAATATTATAACCATACCTGGTCATCCTCTGCAATCTCAATTTGATTTACACTGATCAATAAGTTCCTCCTCTATATATAGAAAATTATGAGTACCGTTAGCCCTTTTTGGAAAATTTTGATAAGCATCCATTAACTTGAAATGCAAGTGTGAAGTTTATTCAATTAGATGTTGTCATAGCAAAAAGATTAGAAGTTGATAATTCAAACAATGCAGTAAATTGTCGTTTGAGATAATTGGACATGAAAATTATTGACTGAATTACCGGCCTTAAGGTGAAAAAATCTGAACTCATTTCAGAATATTGGTCCATTACAAGAGCCCACCAAAACCTTGAATACATTGAAGTTCCAACTTCAAATCTAATAAAGACATACATGAAGATTCAACAGCAAAGGTGGCCTGGAACTTTTTATGATGCAGGAGCAGCTTTCTGTTTCTTTGGCATGCTATAGCCACCGACAATATAAGCATGGTCTCGCTCAAAGGGCTCGAGAGTAACTTGCTCAAAAGGCTTGAACTGCTCTGCCTGCAGCTTCTTCACTTCTTGGGAAAATACCATCTCGGCTGGAACAGTAGAATCGATACAATTTGCCTGCAAAAACAAGCACAACCAGAAGGTATTGATTTCCCGTCTCTTCTCACTGAAGTAACATTTCCAGTGTTTCCTTTCCCCAAGGGGATTGGTCTTTACCCTCCCTCAAATATGATGAGATCATTTCTGATGTCACAGCTTATCTCCTACGCTTGTAAAAACTTGCGCCAACTACTTGTCTTAATTTATGAGGACTTACAAAGTGAAAATGAAAAATAAGTGTGACCAGCAGTCCTCTAATGCAACAAGCTACATCTCAAAAAAAAAAAAGAACAAAGAAAAACCAAGTGCGCGTCTGTCCACAAAGAGAAGTTCGTGAATTAGACTGGTCAAATTGAAAATTTTGGAATGGAATTAGTATCTGCACAATAGGTTTAAGATTAATTAAATAATTTCTCTCTTATATATCCACTGCACAACATGGGCAGAGAGGTGTGGGGCCGAATGAGGAGAATCGCAATTAGAACGTCGATGAACAACAGATTAATATTCAATTAAAAATAGCAGAAAAGACGAAGAAGAATGTAATGGATGTTGGGCAAGCATGGAATCAAGTCTCCCCCCACACGTGGTGGTGGTGGTCCTAAGAAGACGGAAAGAAATCAAAACCCGACACCATCCTGCGTCTCTACGCCATCTCTCACCGACGTTACCCGAGCCTAGCACCATGTCCAATGATCAAAAACCGATTCGATTCCCCCCTTGCATCAGAAGGAGGTCACCTATTTTGTGATTCCTCTTTCTCTAAGGTCCATTCTGACAATTTCACAGTTCAGATTACATTTTATAAGTGATTCAATGCCTGTCGGCCTTTCGAGGTACGATTCACGGAGGCTCCGCACGCGTCTCAGCCCCAGCGCCCTCCTTCTCTCAAAGTCTCTCCTCGTCTTCGAGGCTGCATGTCTGCAGATCATGGCCCGGGGACTTTCCTGAGCCCCGATCCCAGCGCAAAGCTGGGCCATGACCCATTCACTACATCCAGTGAGTGTGTTAATATTAACAACGTGAACTAGAATACTTATAGAGAATATTAGGTGTCTTCTTTGTCGGGACGAGAATTCAAAAACCCATACTGACCAATCGGAGGCTGAATAGGGATACAGAACTTGAGTACGGGGAATCATCGTCGATATAAAGAAGGGGAAAGAAGATAATAGTGTTGGTTGGGGCTGATGATGACAAGAACAATAGCCAATGATGGTGGCGGGGGCGGCATTCAATCATTAAGAGCTTTAATTGAATAACGAAAATTCTTAGTTCTTACGAGCAAAGTATTCTGAAAAGAGTCCATGGCAAAAAAGGCTACTCTTCTGGCTATATTGATATTATCTGTATGTATGTAACTACCCCCTCCTGCATAACATGATAATAATAATAAGGAAGAGATTGATACTGACTAAATATTGTAAAAAAGACAAAAAGAAAGTAATGGAAACGGTAAAGATGGTATCAGAACTTCCCGCACGTGGTGGTCCTAAGAAGAAGAGAAAAATCAAACTTTGATATCACCTAGTGTCTTTACAACATTACCCCACATTACTTGAGCTACACCATTAAATCAAAAAGGAATCAATGCTCCGGAGATCGTGTACCCTCTTCACATGTAGATCATTGAAGCGTTTAAGCATATATAACATTGTCGAGAGCTTCTCACTTTCTTGAATAGAGAAATTAGGATATTTTTTATTTTATATATAATGAGTTCAAAGTCAAAGGGAGACTTGCGAGGTATGATGTAGATCACGATTGTGAAAAGATGGGAATGGGGCCTTTTAACTTGTCTAGCTCTTGATTTAGTTGAGAGTCTTGGTGGAGAATGTATGAATGTTGCTCTTTCTAGTTCAGGAATTTGGTGATTGAAGGCGTAGATTATCAAATTGGGAAAGCTGGAAAGTTGTTTTGAATCACTATCCACTATATGGGATAAAAAGAAATGAACAAATTGAAAATCCAAACCAACCAACATGGCTCGGATTCAATGTAAGTGGGTCTTGAGTTGAGTCACATGTTTTCTCTTCAGTATATTATTATTATTCTTAATTCCGAGAATGCTTGGCCTTGTCGCTTGTTCCAAGCCTTCTTTCGAGACAAAGGTCTTAGTTGCGTGGTCGAAGCTTTGTGAAGGGGCGTGCTCCGTGCTCCACACTCATGGGGACCCCATCTCCTAAAGCATCAACTGTTCAACAATTTGATAACGGAAATCACGAACCATCTCTCAATCTAGGACTCGCATTGGGCATACCTATAAGGCAGACGCATTAGGATGGTTGGTTACCCCTCCATCAATGAGTGCGACCTCGCCAACAAGGAGCTAAACAAGCATGCGCTCGAAACTCTTGTTTGTGTTGTTGTCAAAACCTCGCTGTTGTAATTAGGATTCGGGGGGAGAAGTCAAGCTCCGCGGTACTGGTAAGGCCATGAAAAATATGAGGTGAATATTGCATGACACTAGTATTATGATATTCGTAAAATTTTGTGGAATCTATACCAATTATTCTAAAAGAAAGAAAAATATGTACAATATAGATTATGTCCTTTGAGTTTTAGAATTTGTGTGATTTGAATTTTTTGCATTTATTTTGCAAACTCAAGTCTTTTAGTCTTCTGAATAAGTTTTATGGTATGCAGTTAAATCCTCTAATTTTCTTATTTATTTAATCAAGTGTCTGTCTTTGATATACCAACTATCAAGTGTCCAGTTGAGACTTCTTGTTTTTTCTTTTCTTTTTTTGTGTATTAATTAATTGACAATTTACTTAACAAATGATTTGATTGTACAAATCAAGAAAGTTAGAGGAATTAATTGTTAGATGACTTAAGATTGAATCAAACCACATGAATTAGGGTCTACATGGTAACGTTCCAATTTTTCTATTCTTTTGTTTTCTGAAATTAGAAAAAAAATCAGAAATCCATTTGGTACTATTAGTTAATTAAGTAGCTTTTATTTTGCTCGAACTTATAATATCCTCATTTCAATGCATAATATATTAAGGTCCGTACTGGAAGGAAATTTCTGGAAGGAAAGCAAAATGCTGCAAAGGAAGAACAATCTGGAAAGATATTAAAAAAGACACAGAAGACTCCATAATTATTGAGACCTGTTAGTTCAGTGCTTAGACATATTTCTTCTAAATTTCTTTTATTCAATTTCAAAGTGAATGATCCACATATTACAGCTAATATGCATATGAAATGACCTTTATGCTCCTGCCTTGAGACAATTACGTCAGATTGCAAAGTAAATCTTTTCTCCTTTTTATTAAATTGTTATCCACTTATCTTAGAGGACATTGTAACGGTTTACATCCTCTAGGAACCACATTAGTCGAGTGCAATTACTTATAAAAGAATAGAAAACAAATCATCATTGGTTTCCATTTCTCAAAGTTTGAGTTTTGTAGCTGGCATTAGTAGCCTAAAATATCAACCTCACTCTTGTTATATGGACCCAAATATTCCTTTGAGCATCAATGAACATGTGGATGCAATGCAAGTTGAATGATGTGGTATGCTATATACTTGATAAGGAACTTCTATCATGATGTCAACCTATTTTATCTCACATATTTTTTGTGATGCTAAAGTTTGTGAAGAAGGAAATTGTCATCAACATTCTTTTTGTGAATAAGTTAAAATAAGCTTCCACCTACGTATCCTTAAAGTGGTTGACCATGTGTTTATGTCCAGCTTATAGATCAAGACATTTAGCTTCTTAACACTGTTACATTGAGCATACGCAACCTTACTGCCGACCAATATAGCATACCGAACTTGGATACACTTTTTCCATTGCATCCATCACGCTTCTAAGTCAATTGTAATATCTTGATCAATACATTATCATTTGCCAAAATGAAGCATAGGTATCTAATTTGCTTGTTGTTGCTGTTTCTTGATCCTCGGTTTGTGCTGAAGCTTTGTTGCTGCCCTCTTCCTCCCAAATATATAGTCCAGTTTTTTCTTCATGCTATATAGATGAAACTTTCATCTTCCAGTATGTCCCATACTTTGAGCTTTAGAGTTAGGGTCCGTTTGGTTCGGCTTTTGGGGAATGTATTTGCAAGAATGCAAATACCTTTGGGTGAATGGGGCTTTCCGAAATGCAAATAGCGGTTGGTGAATTGTAATTCTAGCGTGCATTGGAAAACAACTTTGGCCAAAATACCGTTTGGTAAAATTTGGACCTTTATTAAATTAAAATATATATATTTGTACTTTTTTTTTTTTAAAGTCGGCCACTTTGATCGGCCGGATTTTGCTGTCGGACCGCCGAATTTGGCAGCCGGACCACCGGATCTAGCGGTTGAACGGCCAAATTTGGCCCTCGAATGCCTTCGCCTAAGGTCGCACACCTCAGGTGAGGCCGCCTAAGGTCACGCAATTCCAGGCGTCGGCCACCTGGGTTCTCGCAATCGCTTGGGGTTGCGCAACCTCAGGCGGCAGTCACCTGAGGTCGCCTAATCCAGTCGACTGTCACATGACCTTAGGTGACCAATCGCCCGGGTCAAATGACCCCAAGCGACCGTCGCCTAAGGTCCCGCGACTGTCGCCAAAGTCAGGTGACCGTCAGGCAGCGGTTGCCGACGCGCACGACCTCTTGGCCGGCAATTGTCAGCCTCCGATCGGCTTTTCTTGGAGAAGATGAACAGTAACTGGAACTTGCATTCCGAAAATGCAAGTTCCCAAATGCCCTCCAGACCTGCTTTGGACTAAAGGCCTTTGGAGTCCTTTGGAGATACAATTATATTTTCCCAAAGTTGAGCAAAAACACGAACTAAACATGTTTGCATTTGGCCAAGGGAGTTTAGAGTCCCAAAGCCCATTCCAAAAGCCGAACCAAACGGGATCCCTCAATTCTATCAAAGCCATGTAATTTGCAGAAAACATAAACTTAGGGACACCAATTTAGCCGTGTTGACTTAGCTCATTTTTTGTTCCTCTTGTAATTTTTGGTTTCTCCTTTTGTTATCTTTTCCTCTAAAAGCGTGCCTCAGTTCTATATGTGAACTGTCCCCCACTTGAAATTGAAGACAAAAGACGCCCATTTTACACTATCCCCTAGACTTGACTGAGTTCAACAAAGACAATAATACTTCAAATTGCTTTCAAAGCAATAGCAGATATTCGCATGTATTCTTAGCTACAGTTCACTTGACAATTGACAATCGTATCTCATGCAAACTCCTACTAGATGCCATGAACTTTTGAGGACTATTATGTCTTAGGTGTTAGTGGCTATAGAGGCATATCTTATAGATAATCACCTGGTGTATATTATTAACAAAGATGGAGTGCTTTGAGACATCCCTAACCATTGAGTCTCATTTTTTTCTCGTTGTTTTATGTTTCACACGAACAAATTATTCTTCCTATCCATCTTGTATTTGGCTACCAATCTAGCTCCAAATATATGTTCTCTATGTCCTGAAGACCTCTGTAGCTTATATGATATGGTCAAATCGCGTCTTTTCATATCAAAGCTAAGCTTAAATTGGCTCATAAGAGGAAAAATTTTTCCCTTGTCTTTTTAGAATGTAATTGCATCAATAGTAAAATGAAGCTATGATAATGAGAATTCTGATATAAAAGATGGGTGATTTCTTCTTTGGCGTAATATTGATTGACTAAGTACATGAGTTACTGGCTGGTAGGCAACTGGGCATTCTACTTTAGCATACATTAAATAGTTTGCTAAGCACAAAATCAACAACTAGTAGATTGATTTAAGCAAGAACGTTGTGATAACTCAATCCCTTCCATCAATAAGATTCACATCAAGCAGAGGAAATTAATTTGAAGATCCACGAAACTAGTAGAATGTTATTTCTGTACTCTAATATGAGTAGAAGGGTGGGTAGATAGGTGGAAAAATAAAATGAAGTTGAGATACTTCATGCTTCTGTTTTACCTCCCACCATTATTGTTCCTCTTGGTTTTGGAACTAAAATGAGAAGAAGCTCCAATCCATTAACATTACTCTATCAAGTTTAATTTCCATGACCTGTTTTATTCAGTCAAGAATTAAGAAGTCTCATCAAAATAATTAATAGTGGAAAACCATTTAGTCGCATCAAAATTATTTTTTGGTTTTTTTTGGTTTCATCTCCTAAACGTGATTTACGTTTCTAAACAAATTACAATCAATTACTCTTTTGAAATTGATGAGTGAGAGCCAGTCTTTTTGACCACTTTTCATCCTCTATATTTTGAAAAGATCACTTTGCACATCATAACAAAATCTCACGTCCCTTCCAGAAAACACCAGCCACACAAATGTGCTAACCTTCAATGAGCCCCCAACCCACAAAGTTTTAGTCCCCTCCACCACCCGCCACTATTGGACGCCGCCCGGCAACCTTTGGACAACGCCAATAGTTATCGAGCTCGGTCATCACTCTCACCGCTGCCCTTGACTATGCCTTCCAATCCAATCCCTGATTTTTCGCTTTATGGGTTTTTCTTTTTCTCCAATTCTCTCCCTTTCTTGCAGCCCGACGCGGACGTTGAGCTTGTTGACTACGGTGACATGCCAATTGGCATCCCCAGTGAAAAATTAGGAGGCAAGGTGGTAATTCAGAAAAGAAAAAAAAAAGGGTGTTTATCGGTAATAGCGGCAAAACTAACGGTGGTTTTTGATAATTTCCAATAAAAATGTGTACTACCAGTTGCTAATTGGATGCAGAATAACTATTAGGTAAATCAAGTTTACTTCCTTTCTATTGCAAAATTATTGATTCCAATGTAGACAGATTCTGCATCACATATAAGAGAAACAAAGTATACATCATGTGTAGCATGGCACTACATTTAGTACAATGAAATGAAATGGAATAAAAGAAGGAATGAAATAAAATAGGCACTACAATTCGTGTGTTTGTTTATTGTGCAGGAATGAAGAGAGGAGACTTTGATGGTATCTTGTCTAGTGTTTGGAAAATTCTCAATCAATTCCTTCTTGCTACACACGATCTAAGTCTTTTTCTCCATCCCAATGTAGAAAACATAAACTAAAAGATTGGAAAGATAGCGTTTGTGGTCTTTGAAGGTACCTTTTGAGATGGAACTTTTCACTTTTAAAGCTAAGTTCTCATTTAAAGGCTATCTTGAAAATCTCAACAAAAGTTTCTTGCCTAATACTTTTATTTTCGAATGAAATTGAAAAATGGAAAACATAATAGTCACCTGTAGCCCTGGTGTGTCTATCCCCTCCTGAGTGGATGAGAAAGAAAGACTCTATCAAGGGCTGGGATTGAGCCGATTCATCATTAATTAGATTAATAAAAAGTATTTGCTAAAAAAGTGGCCGTGAGTTCCCGTGCGGAGTCAAGGTCGGTTGACTTGACAGTCAACGAGTTTTCCTTTTAGTTGAAAACAACTGCTTGTTGGATCCAGAAAAGCGAGTCGCTTTATAAACAGAGAAAGCTGAAGGGTCAAATTCTTGGCGTGTACGTGGGTGGGAATGAGAGTTTATTTCTTATCAAATATTTGAACTTTTAAATTATCTAATCAAATTATTGAATTTGCGTGATTTGTTGGATTGACGCATTCATTAGAGCGGTAGGATTTTCGACGTGCAATGTGGAATCCTCTTGATTTTCAAAGTATTTTAATTTTTTGTCTTGATATCTTATGTACATATAGTGCATTTCCAAAGTGATAACTATTTAATTATGTTTTTGTGGATAGTTGAATACGAGTCTATTTTAGTGGATGACTTCATAATTTATCGATGGCTTCATTCATGTGCTTATTTTTTCTTTATGTTTTGTTCACATTTATCAAATCCCTATAGGACTTGCTCAAGCATTTTTGGTACTTTACTAAAATTTCTGTGATTTTTTTCAGTTTTGTTATTACATAACCTACTAACCGGCAATGAGGTCAAAACACCCAAAACGGGTGTTGACAATTCTCCCTATTGTTTTGTGTTATAAACTACACTAAGGGGAAGAAGAGCCTTTTTCGTGTGGAGAAATATGCATGCTTTGGATATGTCTGTATGGCCCTATTCTTGATTTCTTCAAGACATAAATCTCAATTAAAGATTAGTGGATCATTCTCTTAGTACGTTATCGCCCCAAGTGGTCTATGAAGATCATTTTTGTCCACAAACGTACTGAGATTATAAGGACCCACATATTGCACCATTTGCAAATTGTTATTCTACATTGAAACACCAACATATTCATGTCTATAAATTCCTATGTATTAATCAATTGACTGCACTAAAACTTTATCCAAACTACGCCATTGTCAAAATGGATTTGGTCAGGTGAGATCGTTACATAAAAAGGTATAATGAGATTTTTAAAGTAAAAAAGGAAACCTTTTCAAAAAGAGGGTTTCTCTTTGTAAAGTTAAAATAGGGTTCTTTTTCTTGGCTTTTTACCTTATACTACAATTTTGCTGTGATATATGGAGTGGGATGGCTCATGAACTCGGCGTGCACGGCTAAGATTTGACTTACAAAGACCTCCTCAACAAATATAGTCTCCAAATATAGTCTCCATTGGAGCATGTGCGTTCAAATTACAACAAAACCTGTTTATGCTTCCAAAAATTCCTTCTCTTCAATCTTCTTACATTCTTCAGGTATCAATTAAGATTTCACCTCTAGCATTATGAAACCTCTCAACTTGTATTTTCTTGAGTTATCATCATCTTGTCATCTATTTTTCACTTGCGTAGTGCTTTTGCCATGCATTAGCCAAGTCCTTTCAGCTAACAATATGACAGATAAGCTCACGTTGCTTGCGTTCAAGGACACAATAACTATGGACCCTTTTGAGGTGCTAAATTCATGGAACCATACAATTGAGCACTGTCAATGGCATGGTGTCACGTGCAATCACCTACATTGCAGAGTCACAGGACTAGACCTACAATCCTTGAAGCTTTCGGGATCCATCTCCCCTCATATTGGAAATTTGAGCTTCTTGAGATTCCTGAGGCTCTCCAATAATAGTTTTCATCACGAAATCACACAACAAGTTAGCCATTTGCACAGTCTACGTGTCTTGCGATTATCCAACAACACACTGGAAGGCGAAATCCCAAGAAACTTGTCAAGTTGTGCTCACCTTACATGGCTCATCCTTACTTACAACCAGCTAGTTGGAAAAATTCCCATTGAGTTCGGTTCTCTAGTGAAGCTCCAGATTCTTGCCTTAGGTAAGAATTATCTAACGGGAAGTATTCCTTTATCCATCGGAAACATGTCATTGTTAGAGGGTCTTAGTCTCGCTTGCAATGAGTTGGGTGGGAAGATACCCCAAGCTCTAGGAAAATTAACCAAACTCACAGTGCTTCAATTACAAGGAAATAAGTTGTCGGGCGCAATTCCTCCACCTTTCTTCAATCTTTCTTCCATAAAGGTGTTCGATATCGGTTATAATGAAATAGGAGAGAATCTTCCTACCAATATAGGCTTTGCTCTTCCAAACATCGAGATTTTCACCATTGGGAATAACCGATTCACTGGAGTGATTCCTTGGTCAATGTCTAATGCAACCACTTTAGGGTGGCTACAAGTCGGTGGGAACAAACTCTCGGGGAAAATGCCTACTCTGGACTGCTTAAACATGCTCAAAATATTGAGAGTCGATAGTAATTATCTTGGAAGTGGAGGAAACAGTGATTCAAGCTTCTTTTGCTCATTGACTAACGCCACCTCTCTAG
Source organism: Eucalyptus decipiens (assembly GCA_014182575.1). Lineage (NCBI taxonomy): Eukaryota > Viridiplantae > Streptophyta > Magnoliopsida > Myrtales > Myrtaceae > Eucalyptus > Eucalyptus decipiens. Next base: position 2,917,652 of record CM024613.1, on the reverse strand, counting down.
TGGTGTTGGATATGCAAGACAACAGCTTTGGCGGGACCTTGCCCAAGTGTATTGGTAATTTCTCTAATACTCTCTTATATTTGTGGCTAGGCAAGAATCTACTATTTGGCACGATTCCCAAAACAGTCGGAAATCTCATCAACTTGCAAAGGCTTGTTTTGGACCACAGCAGGTTTTCAGGTACGCTCCCCTCCGTTCTGGGAAATCTTCATAACTTAGTGGAAATGAAACTATCGTATAACAAGTTTTTTGGAGCAATTCCTTCTTCGTTAGGAAACCTAGTAAACCTAGCACGACTTTATCTCGATCACAATAACCTTTACGACCACATTCCTTCACGTCTATCGGAGTGTCGAAGTTTGGTGGAACTTGATCTATCTAGTAACAACTTAAATGGAACTATACCACCAGAGTCCATAGGCCTCTCATCACTATCTATACTTCTGAACTTGTCTCGAAATCATCTCACTGGTGTCCTACCTGAGGAAGTCGGGAAATTGAATCTTTTGGCTCAATTAGATGTCTCCAGAAACATGTTGGATGGTGACATTCCCGCTAGTCTTGGCAGTTGTGTTGGATTGGAGGTGCTCAAAATGCAGGAGAATTCTTTTCGAGGTGTCATTCCTTCATCTATGAGTATGTTGAGGAATCTCAAGGAGATAGACCTTTCACACAACAATTTATCTGGTCAGATTCCGGAGTTTTTCGAGGCATTTCATTTTTTGGAGATCCTGAATTTGTCATACAATAACTTTGAAGGCACGTTACCGACTAAAGGAATCTTTAATAATGTCAGCGCTACATTTGTCTCCGGAAATGACAAGCTTTGCGTAGGATTGCCCGAATTTCGTCTCTCGAAATGCAACTCTAGAAACTCAGGCCGAAAACTATTCCTTAAGTGGAAGCTCATCATCTTGATTTTCTTCGGTGTTCTTGGAATAGCTCTTGTTCTTGCTTTTATGTACTTTGGTTGGTTGACGAAAAAGAAAAGAACAAAGCCAACTTCAAATTTCAAAGATGATTCATCATTGAGTCTATCTTATCGAACTCTCATTAAAGCGACCGATGGGTTTTCTTCAAGTAACTTGATTGGGGTCGGCGGTTTTGGATCTGTTTACAAGGGAGTCCTTGATGAGAATGGAACTATCATTGCTGTGAAGGTACTTAATTTGATGATTCATGGTGCTGTGAAGAGCTTCATAACTGAGTGTGAGGCTTTAAGGAACATTCGACACCGTAATCTTTTGAAAGTCCTAACAGTATGCTCGAGCATTAATTATAGTGGCAATGAGTTTAAGGGCTTGGTTTATGAGTTCATGGTCAATGATAGCCTAGAAAATTGGCTACATCCAAGCCCATCACCAGCTAATGTAGATGGGAATGTGCAAAAATTGAGTCTCATCCGGAGGATAAATATTTCCATTGATGTTGCTTCAGCATTAGATTATCTCCATAACAACCTGCAAAGCCCCATTATCCATTGTGATTTGAAGCCAAGCAACATCCTACTAGATGCTGAAATGGTTGCACATGTTGGAGACTTTGGTTTGGCGAAGATCATGATTGAATCCCCAATGACACTAAAGCGAGTATGAGCTCTGCTCATGTAAGAGGAACTGTCGGCTATGCTGCTCCAGGTAAGCCTTGCCCGCTATTTCTATCTGCCTCAACTGGTTCTGCTATTATTATTCATCTTTTATTTGCAATTTGAATGAAGCGCAGAATATGGAATGGAAAGCATGGCTTCAAGAGAAGGCGATGTTTATAGTTATGGCATTCTCTTGCTTGAGATGTTCACAGGCGTGAGTCCAACAAATGAAATGTTCAGAGAAAATTTTAACCTTCATAAGTTTGTCAAGGAAGCCTTGCCTGAACAACTCCTAGAGATTACTGATCCTCTTCTACTTCAAGAAGTGGAGAGCCGCAAGGGCATCGGCAGAGGTGATGCAGCTCGCGATTGTCTGGAGATGGTTTATAGAATTGGGGTCGCCTGCTCAGTCCAAGCACGCAGAGAGCGGATGAACATCACAAAAGTCGAAGCTCCGCTGCATTTTATCAGGGATAAACTTCATGGAGACTTCATGCAGCTGGTTTCCAATGATAGGTAATATATAAGATCAATGGCTTTTCTGCATTTTATTTTCCCTTCGACGACTAGATCATTGCCATATATGCAACGATAAGCATGCATTCATGTGCCTACTTGTGTGGATAAACTCAAAAATGCGCCCACAATTTCTCAATTTTCCTGTTTTGTGTGAATCAAAAGAGAAGACCGCCAACCTTACCAAAAAAAGAGAGAGAGAGAGAGAGAGAGAAGACCGCCAACTGAATTACATGCATCCCATTACAGAAATAGAGAATTAATCCTGTAGAATCATTGTTAGAACTCTAAGGGCAGCATGAGGAAATTCTCGTGATCAAAGCGGATGACAGGCTAATACTAGACCCCATCCCTTAAATATATTCGGCAAATGCATTTGCACTCTCACCAAATTGCGATGGCTTTAGGACATTTATGCAGCTTTATTAGGACTATGCTTTTAATAGACAATATATCAACTCTGCTGAACGAATGAATGAATCTACATGTCTCTTCCAGGTTATATGAACTCGGGAGTGCTTGGCGTCGGTTTCTGCAATTTCAGTAGTTTTTTTTTTTCCTTCTTCCAAGCTTAGCCTAGAAAAGGGGGGTGCATGCTATGTTAGTATAGTACATCCCGGGAACGGCAATGCTTCTCCGATCCTAGCCACGGCTCAAAATGAGGACTCAATCTTGTCTGTCATTCAATAGAACTCAATTTTCAGCCTAATTGTTGCAAGAACTGCAAGTGGCTTTTTAAACTGACGACAGCTCGATGCTCTTCTGCGAACCTTTTCATGTACAATGCATCCAGGGGCAGAGCAGGAATTTGAGAAGCAAATCACATAATCCTCTCCGACTCCTGAAATTGTATTTGTAACAGCGGTCACTATGAACAATTTTTTATGCAGACCAGCTACTTTATTACATGTACTATAAGTTCCAATTATTCTTGTGAACACGAAAGCAGAGTGAGCTCTTATGTGAGTTGTGAAGTGCCTCAATTGAGAGTGTTACAAATCTCTAGGCCGATGGTGGGGCAATAATTTGGAGCAATTTAGTTGGCCCCCTTACCAACTGAAAATTGTTGACATATGTTTTCAATCACTTTTGTATTCACGGCATTTTGAGGATACAATTGGATTTGCCTATACAAGGAGGGATAGGAAGGAGCTATCTCCTGGGTACCAAGCGCTCGTTACAATTTTTGGTAATTATTCTGTTATATTATGAAATATCTAGTTGAATTTCCAGCTCATCCAGTTCGATTTGCGTATCTTTTAATCATGAACATGCATAAAAATGAGTATTTCACTAAAAACGGTTCATAAAGAATTTTCATAGTGCTTGGCATTGTCTTTTCATTAGAAATTTTGTAAAAAAAATTCCTTTTTGCCGTCTATAAGCAATTTATTTGGATGCAAAAGATAAAAATCTGAGAAAATTTATTGGGTTGTGTATTGTGTTCTGTTTTGTACAAGTTCAAATCAATTATCATTGAGCCTATTATGATATATAAATCTCCCGATTTGCACAAAATAAGTCCAGACATGTTTATTGTTTAGCCTCATCTACACACCTTGTGAAACACAAGTATTATAACCATACCTGGTCATCCTCTGCAATCTCGATTTGATTTACACTGATCAATAAGTTCTCATTTATATATAGAAAATCATGAGTATCATTAGCCCTTTTTGGAAAATTTTGATAAGCATCCATTAATTTGAAATGCAAGTGTGAAGTCTATTCAATTAGATGTTGTCAGAGCAAAAAGATTAGAAATTAATAATTCAAACAATGCAATAAATTGTCGTTTCAGATAATTGGACATGAAAAATTTCGACTGAAAAACCGGCCTTAAGGTGAAAAAAAATCTGAACCCATTTCAGAATATTGGTCCATTACAAGAGCCCACCAAAACCTTGAATACGTTGAAGTTCCAACTTCCAATCTAATTAAGACATACATGAAGATTGAACAGCAAAGGTGGCCTGGGACTTTTTATGATGCAGGAGCAGTTTTCTGTTTCTTTCACATGCTATAGCCACCGACAATACAAGCATGGTCTCGCTCGAAGGGCTCGAGAGTAACTTTCTCAAAAGGCTAGAACTGCTCTGCCTGCAGCTTCTTCACTTCCTGGGAAAATACCATCTCGGCTGGAACAGTAGAATCGATACGGTTAGCCTGCAAAAACAAGCACAACCAGAAGGTATTGATCTCTCGTCTCTTCTCATTGAAGTAACATTTCCAGTGTTTCCTTTTTCCCAAGTGGATTGGTCTTTACCCTCCCTCAAATATGATGAGATCATTTCTGATGTCACAGCTTATCTCCTACGCTTGTAAAAACTTGTGCCAGCTGCTTGTCTTAATTTATGAGGACTTATAAAGTGGAAAAGAAAAATAAGTGTGACCAGCAGTCCTCTAATGCACCATGTCCGATGATCAGAAATCACCTTTTTTTGTGATTCCTCCTTCTCTAAGGTCCCATTCTGACAATTTCACAGTTCAGATTATATTTTTATAAGTGATTCAATGCCCGTCGGCCTTTCGAGGTACGATTCACGGAGGCTCCGCACGCGTCTCAGCCTCAACGCGCACCGTCGGGGCGCAATGGAACTCCGGCTCTCAAAGTCTTCGAGGCTGCATCTCTGCAGATCACGGCCCGGGACTTCCCTGAGCCCCGATCCCAGCGCAAAGCTGGGCTATGACCCATTCACTACATCCAGTGGGCGTGTTAACAACGTGAACTAGAGTACTTGTAGAGTATTTGGTGTCTTCTTTGCTGGGAGGAGAATTCAAAAACCCGTACTAACCAACCGGAGGCTGAATAGGGATACAGAACTTGAGTACGGGGAATCATCGTTGATATGAAGAAAGGGAAAGAAGATGTTAGTGTTGGTTGGGGCTGATGATGACAAGAACAATAGCCGATGATGGTCATGGAGGCGGCATTCGATCATTAAGAGCTTTAAATTGAATAATGAATATTCTGAATACTTACGAGTAAAGTATTATGATAAGATTCCATAGCAAAACAGGCTACTCTTCTGGCTATATTGATATTACATGTATGTATGTAACTACCCCTCCTGCATATCATCATCATCATCATCATCATCATCATCATAACAATATAATCATAATGATAATGAACAGATTGATATTGAATAAATATTGTAAAAAGGACCAAAAGAAAATAATGGAAAGGGTAAAGATGGTATCAAATCTTCCTGCACACAGTGGTCATCAGAAGAATGAGAAAAAATCAAACTCTTATATCACCACGTGTCTTTACACTGTTACCTCACATTACCTGAGCTACACCGTTTAATCAAAAAAGAATCAACGCTCCTCAAAAGAGGAAATTGTGTATAAATAGGGTTACCCTCTTCACATTTAAATTTTTCAAGCATTTAAGCAATATGACATTTTTTAGAGCTTCTCACTTTCTTGAATCGAAAAATTCAGGTATTTTTGAGCATTTGAATATAATAAATTCAAAATCAAAGGGAGACTTGCGAGGTATGAATGTTGCTCTTTCGAGTTCAGAAAATTGGTGATTGAAGGCGTAGATGATCAAATTGGAGAAGGAGGAAAGTTGTTTTGAATCAATATCCACTACTTTATGGGATAAAAAGAAATGAACAAATTGAAAATCAAAACCAACCAACACGGTTCGAGTTCAATGCAAGTGGCTCTTGAGTCGAATCACATGTTCTCTCTTTAGCATAGTATTATTCTTACTCAAAGAATGCTCTAGTCGGCCATGTCGCTTGTCCCAAGCCTTCCTTTAAGACAAAGGTCTCAGTTGCTCAATTGAAGCTTTGTGAAGAGCATCATTATGGAAGTAACGAACCTCGAACAAATCGTGCTCACCCAATCCATCGAGGCATGCTCCGTACTCATGCCAAGCCCATCTCCTGCGACATCAACTGCATTATGTTCAACGATCTGATCATGGAAATCACGAGCCACCTCTCAATTCCAGCGATAGCTAGGACTCGCATTGGGCATACTCATGAGGCGGACGCATTATGATGGGTTGATTACCCCTCCATCAATGAGAGCGACCTCGCCAACAAGGAGCTAAACGAGCATGAGCTCAAAATTACTTGCGTTTGTTGTTGTTAAAACCTCGGCGAGGAGTCGAAGAACGCGCCGTGATAATTAGGATTCAGGGGAGAAGTTAAGGTCAGCAATACTGATAAGCCCTAAAAAATACAAATTCAATGTTACATGATGTTAGTTAAGATTTTGTAAATTAGTGCCAACTAGGGGTGTCAAAAAAGCCTGGCCCAATCCGACCCTACCTGATTTTTATTTTTATTTTTCAGGGCTGGGCTAGTCTTCTTTGGGTAGGGGTTTTTTTGTTTCAATAGTAGTAGATTTGGGTAGGGTCAGGTTATAACCTAAGAAGCACAGATATTTTCCCTTCGTGTCGTGTCCAACACACTTCGACACGTTCCAGTATGTTGTCAACAAGTGTCGGAAAATCCGACACATGGCCAACTTTTCCCAACACGCAAGTCCAAAATTCCGACAAGCGATTTGAACACGCACAGGGTCAATTTTAAAAATTTTTAATACTTGAGGGGTCAAAATATAAATATACGAAAACATAATGAAAATAACAAAAATAAAGGGGAAAGAAGAAAATTCTCACTCTCAAGTTTCTCACTTATGACTTGCGACCTTCCCGTGAGTAACAATGAAACGCCCCTCTTCTCATTGGTGTTGCTCCACTGCCCTCGCAAACTTAAAGTTGTGATTTTATTTTGCTTCTTTCCGCCTCTCACAAGCGTCGCCTGTGAGTTATCTTTTTTGGTTTATGTCATTGACTTGTGAGTTATCTCTCACATTTTCCCTGGCAAATTTAGTTTTTTTTTTCTTTTTTTTGTGTAGTTTCTTGTCCTAGATTTTCATTTTTCTCAAATCTTGTTTAAGTCGGTCTATAACATGAACTCCAAACTCTGTCTTGGACTATAAGAAAAATCTCACTAATCTCCGATAAGTGTAAAAAAATAAGACATGTTTTTTCAAAATTACTCTTTTGTGTTTGCAATTTTTGAATTTCTCATTCAATCTCTCAAATTAAAACAATGAATGATATTAACAAATGTTGGATTAATATTTTTACTATCAATTAGTTCTATGCTCTTTTTATTATTTTTTTGCATTTATATATAAAAATATAAATTTAATATATAACGTGTTGGAACGTGTCGGAATTCTCTATTTTTTTAAAAATGACGTGTCGGTGTATCATGTCGTGTTATGTCACGTGTCGCGTGTCCGTATCGGTGCTACATAGGTTATAACCCCACCCAGTGCCAATTATTCTAAAAAGCTTCACCCCTCATGACTAAAAAAAAGAAAGGAAAAATGTATAATATAGATTATGTTATTTGAGTTTCAGAATTTGTGCGATCTAAAATTTTCTACGTTTATTTTCCACAACCAAGTCCTTTAATTTTCTGAATAAGTTTTGTCGTATGCAATTAAATCCTCTAATTTTCTTATTTATTTTATCAAATGTCTTACTTACTCACTGTAATTGATAATTTCTTCTTTTTTTTTCATTTTCTACGCATTAATCAATTAGATAGAGTGATTGAGTAAATGATTTGATTGTATGAATCAAGAAAGTTAGAGAATTGACTGTTAGAGGACATATAAATATGATTGAACAAATTAAAGAATTTGACAATCAAATCGTATAAATTAAATGCTAAAAATTGAAAAAGGTTAAGAAGTCTACTCAATCCAAGGAAAGAATTAAAAAGAAAGAGACCCAATCCGAACCTGAATACGATGGAGAACTTGAGTACGCAGAATTTTTTTTTTTTTTTTTTTGTACGCAGAATTCATGGTGATAAAGAAAGGGAAAGAAAGAAGATAGCGTGTCGGCTGGGGTTGATGATGACAGGAACAATAATCGATGATGATGACGGTGGACTTCAATCATTAGAGCTTTAAATTAAATAATGAAAATTTTGAGTAGTTACAAGCATAGTATTCTACGGCCGGCAGAAAGGGTACTATTCTGATGTTTATATACACATATATTATATAAAGGAAGTCCACCCAGCTTTAAATTTATTAAACGAATATAGAATCAGTTCTAATTTTTTTTTTAATTTCATCAATTTAGTTAAAAATATTTGTGCAAAGTTCATACGCAATCTTTTTGATCAATAGTACCACGTAGGATGATTGATTTTGATTGGATTGTCATGAGGATTTTCTACGAAAATTAATAGAAATGACCATATGAGAAATTCAAACAAAAAGATTTAGAATTAAATTGACTAAATAATAAAATTTTATAAGTGAATTAGTATCAATAAATAGGTTTAAGATTAATCAAATAATTTCCCTCTTCTTTATCCACTGCACAAAATAAAATGGGCAGAGAGGTTCGGGGCCGATAGAGAAAAATCGCAGTTATAACATCAATGAACAGATTAATATTTAATTAAAAGTAGCAGAAAGGAAAAAGAAAAAGGCAGTGGAAATGGGCAAGAATGGAATCAAGTCTCCCACACACGTGGTGGTGGTGGTGGTGGTCCTACGAAGACGGAACAAAATCAAAACCCGACACCATCCTGCGTCTCTACGCCAACTCTCCCTTACGTTGCCCGAGTTAACACCATGTCCGATGATCAAAATTCGATTCGATTCCCCTCTTGCATCAGAAGCAAATCACCTGTTTTTCGATTCCTCTTTTTTCTAAGTATATGTATATGCTAAGGTCCGCTCTGACAATTTCACAGTTCAGATTATATTTATAAGTGATTCAATGCCTGTCGGCCTTTCGAGGTACGATTCTTGAAGGGACAGGGAAGGGTTCCTTACGTGCATGGGGCTCGACGTATTTTCTTTTGGTCAATAGTTTTCACGCTTCTCTACGTGAAAAATATAAACTACGGACTTTACGCCATTGTTTCCTGGAGCATCATCGTTGCGTGGAACAGGTTTTGGGCCCATCCACGTGCCCACGCAAATTGATAGCATTCGAATCCTGTTTCGCAAGCTTCACCCCGGTCCTACAAATCTGAAGTTCTTTTATTACTGATGTCTTTGATTTCACGCTAAGGGTCTATCTATTACTGTTCAAAAAAAAAGGGGGGTCTATCTATTTTTAAAAAAAAAAAAAAAAAACTGCTTTTGGGAAATTATTTTCTAATTTTTAGATATTTAGATAATTGAAAACTTATTGATCTAGAGAAACGTTTCCTATGGATTAGAAACAAAAAACTTATGTTGGGAGAAAATAATTTCCCCTTCTAATAAAAAAGGAATAAATTTCCCTAAATTAGTAAACAAATGAAAACTGAAAATAATTGGCATAGAAAATAATTTCCTTTATCATGAAATTTTCAATTAAAATGATAAAGGAAAACATTTTTAATGAAATCATGTTAATTTATTTTGTTGTTTAGAGATAATAATTTCCTTCATAAAGGATTAAATTATTTCCTCCCAATCTAAGCATGTTGATTTCAATATATGGAAGATATTTTTCGTAAGTTAATTAGTTTTCCGTCATTGAAACACCGAAGAGCTTAAAAATAATTTATCGCAAATAGTTTTTCCTTAATCAGACAACTGGACACCCTAAATGTTAATTACTAAAGAAAGAAGTTACTTGGGGATTAATTTAGGCGCGCCTTAGTTGAGATATAATCTATCAAAATTTCAACTCCCGCAGACGACAGAAGACACCGGGGTAACATGAGGAAAAGAACGATTCCTTCGTACGCGTCCCATCGCTCTCCCCATCTGCACAAAATATCAAATAGAACAAAGCGAAAGACACGACAGAGAGCGTAAATTCGGGGAGACGCTTCCGTGACCCACCGACAGTTTTTGGTGCATAGTTTCCCCGTGACACCCCCCAAATCATCCATCCATTGATGCCCGACCACGTCATCTTCTTTAATTAAGTCAACCTCACTTTGCAAGTGAATCCTTCACTAACTCCATTTACATAAAATTTCTGAGAAGAACATACAAAACAAAGCAGAACAAAAAGGCAACGATAATAGTCCAAAATTCATGCACAGACCAAATCAATTTTCAATCTTGCCAACGGTGCAACTACCTTTGCCTGCTTTCATTGTTGCTTACCTAGTGCAAGCCAGGCATTTCCATGTCCTTCGTCTCTTTCTTTTTAAATAAAAACATTCTTGACTTTCTAAGATGCAGTGAACATGTAAACCCCCGCACCGAATTTGCTCGCGAGTAGTGCCTAAAGATGCGGCGATTTACTTTCCAAAAATTATACCATATATATATATATGCTTGCGAAGATCCACATGGGAACTCCCTCAGCATCCGCAAATCTGGGATCGACCGATGCGAGATCACCCACCTTTCCCTCTCACAAGGTCCAGGAACCGAGAAATCCGGGTTCCCAAATCGGATAAAAATATTCATTGTTTAATGTAAATTTCAGATTATGGTCAAAAGGAAAGTGCCCAAGTGAAATAAATCAGACAAATACAATGGAGTCGCGCTGCTGCTAGCCTGCCGCACTGCTCTGTCTTTTTGTTTTTTTTTTTTTTGGGTCGAACTGCACGCTTACTCACTAGATAAATAGAATTAATAAAGAAAATTTAAAAAATAAAAAGAAAATGATAATGCATTGCTAGTTGACCATAGAAAATAGGAGGACCGAAAAAAAAAAGGGACCAAAATTGATGGAACAGTGAACGGTTGCGGTGGTGCTTGGGAAAGAGTGAAGAAGCAGAACCTTTTTCCAGCTGGCGATTTTTAAATAGCAAAAAGAATCAAGTAACGGTCAGGACAATCCAGCTGGACTCCAATCAACCAAACTGATCACTCTCTCTCTCTCTCTCTCTCTCGTGCTCATCGTCACGCTCTAACCTGCGCCTCCCGCTCCAGGCGTAATCTAGCCCAACCCCTCCCCTCCCTAATTTCATAGGCTTGCTTCTTCAAGTTGTGCCGTCCGCGCAATTACGCTAAATCTCCCACCGAATAATCGTGCAGAATCGCGATAATTGCTATGACGGATTCGGTTCGGAGAACAACAACTCAATGAGGAGGAGTAGCAGTGGATGGTCAAGCATCGAAATGGAAAATTGAATGTACAAAAATGGAAGGGCAATATATCCTTGGCGTACGAACAAAGCATATAGAATCACAGGCGAGATTTGTCGTATAAACATGGAAAAATATAGATACTGATGATGACGATGAGACCGGGAACGGAACCGGAGAAGGAGGACGGCGATGCTGGGGGAGGGAGGGCGGCACCGGACGCCCCACCCCCTAGAAATCGGCGAATTTCCGGTGAACGGCGCGAGATGTCCGCGGCTGCTGCTGCTGCGATCGCCTCGCGACCTCTCGCAAGCTCCTCTGGCTCCGGAACGCCAGCGCGTCGCCCCTGCGGACCTCGCTGAACCGGCCGATCTCGTCAATGTCGGTCGTAACTGGAATCATCGCAGATCGAAATAACAAAAAACCACATCAAATTGGAGGAGGAGAAGGGAGAAAAAAACAATAAGTGGAAGAAGGAAAATCAGCAATGGCGCTCAATCGGCCGGCTCCGGACGCCTCCGTACCGTACCTATTTGCTCCGCCGGATGCTTGAACCCGCCGAACTGAGCCAGATCTGCAACGAGAAAGCAACAGCAAAATCACTTAAGCAAAATCGGCGATTCTAATTGAGGAGAAACCGGAAACACCAGAGGCCGCGACGGATTACCGGTCTGAGAGGGGCTGTGAGAGCAGAGGTAGAGGACGAGGAAGCAGAAGAAGGTGAGGAGAGGGATGAGGTGGATGAGCTTCCCCGTCTTACGGGGCGACAGAGCAGGAGAAGAAGAAGTTGAAGACGACGACGACGACGCGCCGCCGCCGCCACCGCCGCGAGCGACAACCGGTGAGGCCTGGAGGATTTGTCGTCGTCGCCGTCGTAGCGAGGGAGGAGGAGGGAGGCGGACGAGAGGAAGGAGTCTCGGCGCTTGGTGGCGGAGGAGGAGTCGTCTACGACGACGAGGGCGCCGTCCTTGGCGGCGGAAGAGAGTGCGGCGGAGGGGGCGCCATGGCCGTGGAGCTTGGAGGCTGGGGACCCCAGGGACTGCCTCTGCATGTTTGCCAGCGAGTGTTAGAGCTAGAGACGGCGAGAGAGAGAGAGAGAGAGACGGAGAGAGATGTAGCTTGTCTTTCGGGCTTGCGTCTTTATATTTACTTTAATTGTTATTGCTTTTGACTTATCTTCTTCAACACTATTAAAATAAACCTTATATTCCCTCGTGGGTTCCTTTTTGTAGAAATCATTTTAATTGGTCCCTATTTTTCTCTTTTGAGAAAAACCTACCAAAAACCCCAAACTATTTCGAGTATGTTTATTTCACAAAAACTTAAAATTTAAATAATATTTTCCAAAAAATAATCATATAAAATTTTGAGAAAATATTTAGAGTATGCTTCTAAAAAGAAATTAATGAAGAATATTTTCACCACCTACAAAAAGAGTTGAATATCAATCGTTTTTAAGAAAATGTTTTCTAAATTTTGAGTTTTTGATTAAATAGACGTACCCTTAATCCAAGCTCTTTTTTGTGATACAAAAAGTCAAACACAACATCACTTACAATGTAAAATTTTGATGTTGCAAGAAAAAAAATTTGTTAGATGCGTCATAATGTGCACGGTCTATGATATTTTAATGTCACCAAATAAATTTTAAGGGTTATGTGACATAATTTAGGATCTTTTTTAATGATTTTTTTTCCCTTTCCATTTATAACCGTTGAGAAAAATCCGCGCCGCTCCTGACTTGCATGAGTTCCAACGGACACATCCCTCGCGAAGTCCTAGGAAGGCCCCACGCGCTCCTGACGTGCCAGTTTGGGCTTTTGGGCTTTGTCGAAATCGCGACGCGGTGAAATCGCATTTCAGACGTACCCTGGAGCCCCTCAGTCCCCGAGTCTTTGATCACGTCATTCCCGCACACACCCGAAGCGAATGGGCTTGGAAGTAGGGGCCCAATAGGCCCAACTCGGTCACGCGAGCAAAAGCAACGGCCCAATTACATTTGACACGTACCCTCGAGCCTCGGTCACCGAGTTGTAATCACATTCCCAGACACCAGAGGAGAATAGGCTTAGAGGCGCAGGCCCAATAGGCCCAAATCGGTCACGCGGAGAGGGGGGGAAGCAACGGCCCGGATCGTTCCAGACGAATCGGTGGGCGGCGCGGCGACATAAGCGCGCCGCGAAAGCGTCACTGCAATCGAAAGCCTCCCTGGCGGCTCTCGAAAAAACGCATATCCACTTTTCCCCAGTTGCTTGCTCGAAAAGAAATGTCTCGAATATTCTCTCCATCCTCTTCCTCCTCCTCCTTCTTCCACCACTGACCGAGTCGCTCGGGAGAAGAGGGAGGAAATCGAAGGTCGAGAAGGAGACGGAGGCGGAGGCGGAGGAGGAGACGCGCGGAGAACGAGGAGGAGGAGGAGGCGATGGTGCTGTGGGAGATCACGCTGGCGACGGCCTACATCCTGGGGCTGAAGCGGACCTACAAGCTCGCGCTGCGGATCCAGCGCCGCTTGATCGGCCCCAAGCACCCCAAGATCCGTCAGTTCCTCCACCGGTAACTTCCTTCCCCTCTCCCTGCCTCTCTCTCTCTCTCTCTAATCGTTGATCAGCTTCCTCTCATTATGCGTGTCCCGGGTCGGGGATTCGGCGTCTCGATGTCGCGAGCGAGCGGGAGTTGTTCAATCGAATTATTGCCGCGGGAAATGATCGGGAGCTCTCCAAAGAATGGTTTTTTCCTTCATTGGGAGCTGATTTTTTCGAGCGGTTTGCTGGGATCCATTGCTGTCGTCTTGCTTTGATTGGGATTTGTCAAGTGGAGTCGTTTAGTTGGAAGTAGAGATTGTTAATGATGACTGGTCGAAGAGAGCGCGCAGAGATTTCTGGGCGCCGAGGGTTGTCCTATGCAATAGCCTTTTTTTTTTTGGGGGGGTTATTTGGCTTCGGTTATTAATAGGCTGTATTGAACGTCAGGACTAAGATTATGATGGTGAGGATGATAATGTGCAAATGTATGGAGGGATGTTTTGTCGCCCTCATATATATTCGTTTGAGTTCCTGTTGAGTGTGCTCTTGGTCTGTGTGAGCTTGTACCCCGACTTGAGTTTCTTATCCCCGTTCAGGAGGCTAGGTTATGGGGTGAGTGAGGGTTCTTTCATGACTCTGCATGGGCCCATGGTTGCAAGCTGCCAATGTGGCGTATGTTCGAACTCTTTTGCTAACAAGATGAGGATGGGTTTCCATTTACGATGTGGTTTATTCAGGAAGTTTGTACTACAGGAGTCCATAGAAAGTGTAGGGGCAGATTAGTCGAGCTACTCTCGATGCACTCAAACACGCTATGCTGTCTACTTGAGTGTTAACTTGATCTTTTTCAATGTTGAGCAATTTACTATCGATTTCAGTTGACATTGATCGTGTTTGATTGTGACCAGACTTTTGAAATTTGCTCAAGCTCAGAAAAGATTGTATTTTTCTGGTAAGCGAGTCGGGTTCAAGCATGCCAAGTACTCCATTGATCCTCACTCGATCTCGAGCTTAATGCTTTTGTAGTCAAGTATTTGGCCTTAGTTCTGAGTCATGCATGAAACAAGAATGTCGTAGACTCAACTCGGCTTGATTGCACCCCTAATAAAGAGATCAACTCTGTTGCTAGGGCTGATGGTCGATTTTAGTTGGGAGTTATAGCACCTTACAATGTGGAAGATAGAATCATGCTATATTATATCTATCATAGATCGCATCACAATGCACTCTTGAAATATGATAGTCTCTTTACTCAATGTGCAAGATGGGACTTAGGTGATCACATAGTTTATGATACAATATGATCGCAAAGAAGTGCTTTTTCCTTGGTTACATAAAAACAAGTTTACTTCGCTGGGCCACATGAATCCATCTGATGAATATTTTCCTCAAATTTGACCGAGACTTTGTTGGGTAATCCATCGTTTTTCACTGTAAATTTTTATATTTCTTTTTCCTTTTTGCTTTTATTTTGAGGGAGAACATATAGAGAGGAAAACTTGCGGGATTTAGAATTCAGGGTGAAAGCATAATAGGGCCCTGGCAAATGAGGTTCATATCTACTGCTTTTTCCGTGTAGAAATCTCAGTTCAGTTCTCTAGCAATTTACCAGTTCATGGAGTCATAGCTTCTCCTTATGCTTTTGTTGGAACTTCTTAGATTTGTTGATCTTTGGCATACTATAAGCCTCTAAATTGTCATATTTAATTCCACAATTCTATAAACTTCATAAATAAGTTGTGCGGTTAGTTAAAACCTTAGATGTTGATTATGGAGCTGGAAATCTCAAGAAGGTTCTTAGCTGTGCATTGTTTGGTGTTATGAAGTGCATTGCTATTGGTAGTGTTTTGGTGATAACCTAGTTTTAAACCTCATAAGAGCAACTGCTATGAGACAATAAACTCCAACTTATGCAGTCGGTGAAATTTTTTTTATTACTTGTTTGTTGAAGTTTTCTGATAAAATCTTTCATCCATTCTGATTGTTCTCCATCTTTCACTTCAACAGACGAACTCGTGTCGTGTTTGATGTGGCGCTGAAGGTTCACAGGAACATACAAGAGAGAGACATTGAAGTCGGTCGGAATCTTGGCAACTGGATTCTACGTTCGCTGGACCGGATCAAACCGTCAGCCCAAATTCGCTGTTCTTCCTCAGGGGGAAGCCCTAGCAACTCAAGCACTGGCATGAATATGACAAAGCAGATCAAAGGCACTTCACAGTGGAAAAATCCTGGGACTTTCAGCTCATCCAAAAATCAAGAATCTGATCGGCGCATGTTTTCCTCGTTGAAGAACACATGGCCCAGGCCTTTTCCTACCATCACAATGATAATCCAGTCGGCGAAACCCACCAGCCGAATCACGCAGTACAGGCATGTCACCTATGGGCCTGAAGTGCCGAGGTCGCATTTTGCTCGTGGTCAATTTGGTGGAGTTTTCCGAGAGGACATAATGCAGTGGATGCTGCATAGATGAACTGTGGAATTTCCCTTGTATCTCAGACACGGCAAGCTCATATCCCGTTCCTTCATTTTCAATTTTTCTTCCCTTTGTTGTAATGGCGGTTCATTAGGGTCTTGATTTTCTTTCGTGTAAATTCTTATGACCCTCCCTTTTTTCTTTGGAAGTCTTTAATATCTGAAATAAAAAAAGGGTCCTCTGATCGTTTCTACTGGCAAAATAACGTACGAGATCATTGTTCAATTCGGAATTGTCAAACTTAGGCTCGGCAAAGGCTGAAGTCGAAAGTAAAGCCTAAAGGGCCAAGATTCTTCTCAAACGGGCCCATGCCGAAAGAACCCTACACCTAATATATCGTATAGAAACTTTAGAACATGTATAAACTTCATTTTCTTAAGGATGGTAGCACTTTATCTCTCACAATTTCACCTTGTTCCTCGGCTAGATCTCTCTATATTCTATTTTCCTCTCCTCTTCGAAAACGACCGACGATACGTGGGTTATTTCCAAAAATCATTTGACTTTAAAGCGAATTGAATCAATCAGACTTTAGCGCATAAAAGCAAACGACCCAACTCGATTAAGCAAAAAGAAAGGCTCATAAGCAATTCGTAAGTTGGGAAAGCGATGCTATTCTCCTTTCGAATCGTGCCGTTTTCCCCGCAAAATGATAGGAAGAGACGTTTATGGCTTCTCTCTTTTTGAATTGTGCCATGCTACGATTCCCCAAAGAAGGGGAGAGATCATCATTATTTGTACTCCCACAGAGAGAGAGAGAGAGAGAGAGAGAGAGAGGAGAGAGGGAGCAACTTTTGGAAAATGGAAAGGAGAAAAAGCGAAAGAAAACGCGAGAAAACAAAGAGGAAATAATCATAAAACCAAGAATTGGGTTAATGGGTTCTTGTCATAATCCGCACATTTGTATCAGCCACCAGTCGGTCTAGATTTGTCGGGTGACTGGAACACGATCTCCCCTGCTGATTAGCCCTCGAGAAAAGATTCAATATGTTTCATCTTTTTGATTTTCGCGTATCGATCCAAGAACAGGATCCTATACCTATGGAGCTAATCTCTCTCTTTCTCTCTCGCTTTTTGGGGAGGGTGAGAACTCCATATAAGAAAACCTGAGTTACTTGCTACTTTAAGTCTCGCTAATCAAATCCCTTAGTTTTTTATAATGCGATAAAGGGTCGTCGAGCATATTTTTGTTTCGAATTGAGGAAAGAGTGTCCCCCCATCTTCTTTCTTCTTTAAGGTATTCAAAGTCGTGTGATTTTTGGGGGAATATTATGCAAGTCTTCCACTCAATCTCGTCTTTTGGGAGAGTTTCCTCCTGAAGCCAGTTTTTTCAAAAAAGTTGATAGCTCCCCACTCGGGACATCCCCATCGCCACAATTATTGAAAATGCGTTTGCACGAAAATATTGTATCGTTTGAAGAGAATCGTAGCACTTTAATATCAGTCAATCACACTTCGCAAACTCCCCCCCTCCCCCCAACCCCATCAAACTCCTTGCAACAGGACGGACGCGTTCTAGTACCTTGACTCGTCCTACTTTCTAGTAATATCTTTTTAGCCAAAAAATTCCTCCCCGAAAGTTACGTCGAGTCGTCAAAAAGATTGCCCAAGAAATATGCTCGACTCGTGAGATACCCTTTGCCGAAATTTTTACCTTCATACACATCCTGACATACATATAAACACACGTAGACCCGGTTGACAGTAACCATAATTAATCAGCACAAAAGCCGGTGTCAGAACAATATGACCTTTTCTTCTTGGTGAGTGCGTGAAATGAATTATATGGAAAACATCGCATCCTTTTTGGGAGGTCTAATCTGAATATAATCTCGTTGACTAAGTTGGGGATTTGCCAATTAACATATGGGCATGTGCACTTTCCTTGTCTCGGGTGTATGGGGTGATTGTCAGGCCAAAACATTTGATCTAAGTATGATTTAAAAGGAATCAATATGTACGGTACGTCATTGGCGGTATTTATATAAAAATTGAAATAATTTTTTTCCAAGAACCGAAAAAAAAAATAAAGAAAGAAAGAGAAGTTGTCCTTTTGTGCCGGAATTATTGTTTGCTTGAACTTTACTTGATTCTTAGCTTTGGTTAGTGCGATTCCAATAAGACCAAGAGATGTTGGGAAAACCCCCCGGACCATATGCATTAATGAATGGTAATTAATGTCCAACGAAAAAAATAATAATTTATGTTAATTAGTGTCGGTGTGGACTTGTGGAGGTCAATTACCCCTCTCTGTCCCTCTCATTATTAGAAAAATAAATAAAAAATGTTTTCTAATAGTAAAAATAAATTATTAGTATATAAATGTGTTTCTATAGATTGTCATGGGCCAACTACTGTATGGCCAACATGTATCCTTGTCCATGTCGAGTGGTTTGCCATGGATGTCTTTCAAGAAGAGAGAAGACAGCAAACTTTTGTTAGGGAGTCGTTTCGCTTTCAGGGGCAACATTATAATTTAACCTTCATAAATACTTTTTACACATGCACTTAATAGTGAATTGAAATATGACCCCTCTACTTAAAAATGCCCTTTTAGTAGTTTCACATCGTCTAACTTTCAAATGGACGCAAGTGCTTTAGTAATCGTTTTTTTTTTTTTTTTTTTTTTTTTTTTTTTTTTATCGTTAATCATTCTATTTATTCATATTTGTACCGATTTATTCAAATAAGAAAGAAGCAGGCGTGAGGTTTGAAACCAAGCAGGTTCGAATGTGCTTGGTGTGCATCGGGCTCTCGTTTCTTATCACCTCGGAAGATGACAGATAGATGAGTTTAATGTACTTCATTTTCTTGTGCAGCGTGTAAATCATGGACTTTTTTTCCCCATGTTTCCACAGTTTCGGATTTAATTACTTTAACATGCAACGTCTGTCCTTGGGGATAGCTGAGGGGAACATTAAAGAATAATTTGCAAGTCGTAAGGAAGAGCCACAGTACAAAATCACCACCCCGAATAAAAGACACACTACATACATATTTCTATTCATATAATATACCTATAGAAAATAAATTTTCTACTTATTACGAGGTATTAATGCAAGATTCCTTTACTCGAGAAAAACTAAGATCAAGACTTCCAAGATGGTCATGGAATTTCGAACTAACAGACAGATTTAGATGCTTCCGCACCAATATCTTTATGCGGCATCCTACACGGGAATCCCTCCAAAACATGCAAAACCCTAAAATAATCTCGCTTGGGACAAGGCATGCGATCGCGAGGTTTGACGTTGATCGGATCGTTAATTATAATAATCGCTACATGCCTTGATGATTAGGTGAAGTCTCCACCACTGGTTCCGGAGAACACAAGTGTCAGTCTCTATGCTTCTGTTCTACGTCGGCCTCTGCGAAAAATTTAATGTGGTTTGAGCATTACAAGCATGGACACGAATTATACTATTCAGACCCCTTGACGAGGAATAATATATGTTTATTCACATAGATTCTAATGCTGTCAGGAAGACCGGAACCCTAGAGAAGAACACAGAGAGATAAAATGATAGTTTTCTCAAGCATTCAATATGGCGAATTACAAAGCAATGTTAGTCTAAGCCGCTCCAATTGATTAAAAAAGGAGTTTTATTTAATTAACATTTCAATTAAGAAGTTCGCTCTTACCAAGAAAAGAAAAAGAAATTGTCGGTTCTCGGGGAGAACCCCACGGCTTTACCTTGTGATCTTAAGTTCGGCTTAGCTGTCTAGCCGTCTAAAGAAACGACCTAGAAATCATGGTGATGACGTCTCTAATTTTCTGTATATTGAGATTTTTTATATCTGCTGAACAAATGGGTCAAAGATAAAATGAAAAAATTCAGACAATTACTTGGGGAAATAGTCATGAAGCGTTATTGAACAACTTATAATATAGAGAAAACATATTGATCTATATCAACAGTTTGCAAGCAAAGTTTAGGGAGTTGGGTAATGATGGAATTGAGAACCAAGTCAGTCAAAGTCAATTCCCAAAATGTGGGATCATACATTGAATCAATCGGTTCCACCAAGTCCTAGTTCTAATAAGAATTGCCATCTTTCTTTTGACACTTCTTATTTTAAATTTTGATAAACTATCTATGACCTAGAGCTTGTCAAAATGAAAAATAATTTAATCTTTGAAAGAAAAGACCCAGAGCTTGTTCTATTGTATCTAGAACAATAGAATGTATCTAGAACCACCGATTCTATGGTTCTATATAACCAAAATCATTGATTTCTTCTTCGGTTGAGCCAATTCAACGTTGGAAACATGGAATGTACACGTTCTTCCCGAAGACAACGTGTAATCTTATTGATCACGGTCGATTCTGACCAAAGTAGGGATCTAAGAGACACTTGACATACATTAACCCTGCCATTTTCTTAAATGGGTCTTGTGCTCGAGCAAGTCCATCGTATGATAATGCTATTGCCTAATGTAAAAATTTGTTTTTACAGTAGTGATATTGATTGGTCGTTTCTATATGAAACTACATGGCACGAGTTCGCAACTTGCAAATTAACCAAGAGGGCAAGCAAACAAGATAGAAAGACGTCACTGAAAAGATGTTAAAAGGCTCAAACAAAGAACAGAAGAAATACATCGTACGTCATAACGTTTTTTCCCTGATGGGTGTAACTTCAAAAGAAAAGCAAAAGGGTGAGACAACTTAATGGGCAAAAATCAAAAAGCTACCATGAAAAAGAACACAAAAGATTGCAGCTGAAAGAAGATGCACAGATAACCCACAAAAAAAGAAACTTTTGATGTGACACTTCCTCAAATTCATGCACCCTCGCCTTGCCAAGACATAAACTTAAGGGTACCTGCAAGAAAATTGAGGTACATTCTTAATCTTTTGGATAAGTTACAAGAATGGTATTTAGGATGACTATCCGCAAAACCCTAATTCGAACTATCCCGTAAATATCTTGATATATGTATACTTATAACCTCATTAGTCGGTAAATAGAATTCTACAGCACCAATGAGGTGAACAAAATACAAACCCAGGTTATAATTAGATATTACGTTAAGAAGCATGAGCAGGAGATGTGGATTTGTTCTGTCTCTTACTTCTAAATTCTTTGCTTCCATCCGTTTTTTCCGGAAGTAAAAAAAGGTCAAGGTTTTGAGAAGTTACGAACATATTAAACATAGATGCACATGTCGGTGTTTGTGTATTTTGAATGTTTCGTTAGTTCATGCTAATTAAAGGTCAAATCGTGCGAGCTGCCTATACACTATTTGGAACACGGAATGAAAAGTGAAAAAAGCAAACTCCCTCCCAAAGAAAAAAATGCAGTTTGAGGAAGGAAAAGGCAATTAATTAGACAAAGGGATTGGAACAAAGGTGGGGATTTCTATCTTTTCATGAGAAAAGGAAGAATCAACAATCTTTGAGCATATAGAAAGATGATGCTAAGCTTTTAATGCCTTTAACAGCATTGGTAAGCGTTACCTTTGATTTTTGCTCTCCTATTTCTGAGTCACGAACGTCGGTAGGTCCCCCACGCCCTTTCATTAACAGACGGTCAAAAAGGGGCAAAAAAAAAAAAAGAAAAGGAAAAAAAGACCTCAACTAACAACCTAATTATCATGGGCCTAACTCCCTTCCGACCAACAAATAAATAATGGTGGGCTAACTTCCATTTAAAAAAAAAAAAAATCAACTTTAAGTTAAATCCAAACTCCACCTCAAAATTTTGTTTTTATCTAAATAAAAGCTTCAACTTTCACTTTAATCGCCATTGGTTTCTTTAAAATTATCAATATTATGACCAGTTAAAAATTCATTATTAGAATCTAAATTTTTATCAATACCATCACCTTCAAATTGAACAACAACAGTCTCTTGATATTGATAATCTTGAAGAAATCAGTAATGATTTTTGGACGTATAAGCAAATTCTGAACTAGAATGATATAAAAAAAAGTTTGGGACAAAATTAGGATCTAAAATTGAAGATTTTTTTATAGGCTTATTTCTACTATAAGTCGGGATCAAAGGATTTGTTGGATTTTTTTATTTTTTATTTTATATAAGTTCTACAATTCCGCAAGTCTTCAAATTCGAAAAGGATAGGAGTGAGGCTATTTTTGGATTTAATGTAATGTGACTTACACATCAGATTCATGACATGATGGAAAAATTATT
Source organism: Eucalyptus decipiens (assembly GCA_014182575.1). Taxonomy (NCBI): domain Eukaryota; kingdom Viridiplantae; phylum Streptophyta; class Magnoliopsida; order Myrtales; family Myrtaceae; genus Eucalyptus; species Eucalyptus decipiens. The sequence goes on along the minus strand of CM024613.1, from coordinate 2,895,344 downwards.
GGAGGAATGTGCTTAAAAATCCAGCAGAATCCCAGTTGTTTTGGTGGGTCAAGTGATGGGGTAGTACACAGTTCTTGGCTTAGCAGATGCCAGTAAGTGCAGCAGTGAACCAACTACATATGACATGCCTTTATGCCCGACTGATGGAAGAGATGCTTCATACCCAAGGTTCATTTTCTTTTGTTTGACGAAATTAAAATTACTATTTGCAACACAACAGTATGCAAATTTTTCATGTAGTTTCCACTTAATTAGATAATTCCGAGTAAGTGATTATATATATATGCACACAGAGAGAGAGAGAGAGAGAGAGAGAGAGAGCATGGAAAGTTAGAGAAAATTAAATTGAAAGGTTTTAATCGTTTGAATTAAATGGAATATTAAATTACAAAATATATATCATGTTGTTCTCTAAGGAGTAATGAGTATGTGCTTTTAAGTAGTGTCATGTGAATTTTTGGAAGGTTGTGGTTAGTAGAAGCTCAAACGTTTTCAATTAGTGCTTATAATCCAATCGAGGGTGAAAGATGGCCAAATTAAGTTGTTAAGTTCGACTTTGAATCAAAAGTAAAAGGATCGTAGCATGCCTTGAAGCGTCAAAGGCTTTGCAAAATCTATATTACTAGTTATGCAGAGATATTAAATTGGAAATAACAAAAAATTGCATGAGATCTTATTGAATCAGAACAGATGGCTTGCATTCTTGGATGCCATACTTGCTCGATGATTGAAACTGAACATGAAGGACTAATGGAGATGAGTGGAATTCGTAGTAAACTTAATCTAATTCCAAACTCAACCTCAAACTTAGGCAAAATCTAATTTGATTCGATTTGCCATGAATAATCTTCTCATTTTCATATCTCTAGAGTCAAAACATTCCATTTTCATACATGATTGGTCCGTTCATATACTTCTCAATGACTCTTTGTATGCCTTTAAATGAACCATTGTGTTATGCATTAGGATATTCCACCGCAGGAATCTCTAATTGTATTGACTTGCATGCTACTCTTTACAACTTCTTATCTTGGGATAATGGATAATCCTCGACTAGGTCTTTAATTTTTGTGTATACTTGGAGCGAATTGACCGTCGCCACATGGCATATGCTTCACTCAAATCCTAACCATTGGAAACTTGTCATCAGTGAGCTCATCAGGCATCTTTTTGATGGACCTTGTAAGTCAATTGCATTATCACAACTGACATGATCGGTGAGCTTATCATGCATTCTATCAAGCGGTTTTACAAATGATGTCAATGGTCGTGGCATGGTTTGAGCCATTTAGCTTCTTCACGTTGGGAGCAAAATTTTTGGGCCTGCTGTCAACAAGTAGACTGTTTTCTTATGATACGAGAGAGCCCCAGATTTTCAATGTGATTTGTCACTCCGCATTTCCTCCCTTGATGGGATATTCTTCTTTATAGTCTTTTTGATCCAATAGTTTGTCCTTGTCATATTAAAGTGAGGAGGAATGATTACACGAGAATGTTTTCATATTTTACTGCGAGCACGACCTTAGGCTCGGTGAACGAACATTGTTCACTTAGTTGTTAACCGTTTTGTAAGTACGATGAAAGGTAATGTGAAAACATCTAACACCCATTGATAAGTTTGGTGGTGTTTGGCCAATGGATGAAAATTTCATGATTCTCCAAGTTACATTGTGGGTTTGATATCCATTTGAAGAGATTCATGCACCCAAGGGAGAAAGTATATCATGAATGGTGCGCACACCATGTGAATATGCTTTTAATCATTATGTAATAGATAATAATAACCATATAACATAAAAAGAAAATCGTATCGAGTTGATGATATCACATTCAAAAGTGATGTTATATTATATATAATATAATTATATATGTCAAATGTATATCTTGACTAACATCGTTGATCATTTCCACAAACACTATCATATAAAATTGATCTTATATGAAGCAGCGGCTCGCATGTCTATTGCCATGTGGCAAAGCAATACCGGCTATATAATTCATTCCCATGAAGTTCACTGCAAATTTTACTCGCACATAACGTAGACTTATCTTGTTAAAACGACAATAGACAATATTTACATGGGTTTAGAATCAAAGATTGACCTTGCCAAAAGAGATATTCCACACGGGTTAACCCCCAAAAAAAAAAAAAAACAATCCTTTTCTCCCAAAGCACAAGAAATGAAAAGGAAAAAGGAGAGTAGTAAAAAAAGAATAACTGAAGTCCCAAATATTGATAACTTTCCCCCCTCATCTTTTCCTCCCTTTTTCACCCTTACTGCCCTACGCCCACGTCCACACAAAAGGCAAGGAAAAAAAAAAAAAGGAACTCCTCTGTCTCCCTCTCTCTCTCTCTCTCTCTCTCTCTCTCTCTCTCTCTCTAGCTCCTCAAGTGTCATTTTCTCACTTATACTTCACACAAAGGAAAACGAGGCCGCTGTCTTCATTTCCTCTCTCTCTCTCCTTTCTCTCTCTCTCTCTCTTCTCCATCTCAAAGTTCTCTGCAACTACTCCTTCCTCAGTCTCATATTGATCTAACCCCATCTATGAATCCAACCCTCTCCTCCCTCTTCCCAACTTTAAATTCCTCGACCCAATAACCAGATCACCCCAAAAACTCTCAGCCTCCGCTGTTTTCTTTTAAGGGTTTTCCGGACACACTTTTTACCTAGAGCCTCTTGATACACCTCAGTATCAGGGAGCCAAAGAAAGGAGGATATATTATCAGAGGGAGAATCCGAAACCGACGTGCCGTTTGTTCTTTCGTGGTCTAAATGGAGCTCTTCCCAGCTCAGCCAGATTTGTCCCTGCAAATCAGCCCGCCTAACGCCAAATCGGCGTCCTGGCGGCGGACGGCGGAGGAAGATGTGAACCTGGGCTTCTGGAAGAGGGCCCTCGACTCGAGGAGCCACCACTCCTTGCCGTCCTCAATGGCGGCCAAGAACGACGCCCGCTTCGATCTATCCTTGTCGAATCCGAGGGCAGGCCACAACGCCGTTGGCGGCAACACCATTCCGGAGGCCAACAATAACGTCTCTTACAACCATCTCCACCAAGGCGGCAACCATATCCACTCCTTCCAAAACCAAAGCCAGTACTCCAACAGTAATCACCACCAGCATATGCACCAGCATCATCACTCGGTGTTGCAGCATCAGCCACAAGGGCTGAGCCAAGAGCTCGGCTTCTTGAGACCGATTAGAGGCATCCCGGTGTACCACCAGAACTCTTCTAGCGCTTTCCCATTCGCCACTCAACTTCAACATCTAGACCCATCGCCAATTCATCACCCGAATAGTAGTAACTCCCTAACAAATAGTGCCAATTCCATCGCTTCGAACCTTTGCCATTCACACGGGCTGGTGAGATCGAGATTCTTGTCACGGTTCCCGGCAAAGCGGAGCATGCGGGCGCCGCGAATGCGGTGGACGACTACGCTGCACGCCCGGTTCGTCCATGCGGTGGAGCTGCTCGGCGGCCACGAGAGTAATGCTTCTCATCTTTGTATTCTTTGTGATTTCTCTCTTTTCTATGACGTTTTTGCCTCATCTTTCCTCTTTTACAGATTTTTATTCCTTCCTGAAAAAAAAAAAAAAAAAAAAAAAATCGGGCTTCATTCTTTAGAAGTTGCGAAAACAGGAAACCAAATAAGAAGAGAATATTTACTTTTTCTGCTTATTCTCTCTTTTTCTTCTCGTGGGTTTTTTCAGGAGCCACACCAAAGTCAGTCCTTGAGCTGATGGATGTTAAAGATCTAACCTTGGCACATGTTAAGTCTCATTTACAGGTAATAAAAGCACCTCATTTTTTTTTTTTTTTCAAGATTTCTCTTTCTCTAATTAATCGAAAAGCAAGAAAATGTAGCCACAAATTCTGTCTCTCTTGCATCTTGTGCTTTCTCTGAGAAATTGCATGACGTTAAGCAGTAATCCAATTTTTTTTCTCCATGGTGTTATAAGCCTCACCACTTGCATTATTCAAAAGCTGACATTGTACTGGAGGTCTGTTTAGTGCATTGGTTTCAGATTCCAAGATTTTCACAGCTTAAGCCCTTTGCACACTCTTTTCTCTACTAGATCTGATGGTCCTGCAAAGAAACTAATCATGAACAGCTTTTTACTCTCAAGAATCAATAACCCAAGTCAAAAAAGAAAGAAAAATAAATTAATAGGTTGGGGGGTTGGAGAGAGAGAGAGAGAGGGAGTTGCTGTTATCGATTTCAGAGAAACAAATAAAGACAAAACACAAGGAGTTCAAAGTGGAGTCAGCCAAGCCGAGAGAAGAGCACAATTATGCTGAGTTTTTCTTTTTTTTTTTTTTTTTTTTTCCTTCAGAAAGTTCTGGGAAGCAAAAATAGGGAAAGGAAAAAGGAGTAAGTACAGAACATCATCATTTCTCAATGATGTAGGTTTCAGACAGGGGTTTCTTCTGAAGTGGACACACTTGCACAACCTTCATGCGGTTTTTTATTTGTATTTCTGCATATTTTTTGGATATGGCAGTAATGTTTTTGTATGTGCACATATTTTGGAGGCATATATATAGTTGAAGCATCAGGCACGCGGAGATTAATCAGTTACTGGTTTAAGCATTACATAAAACCTAAATAAAACACTTTCTTTTTAGGCCGATTGCCAAAAAAACTCATAAACAAGTTTACTCGTGGGGTTTGCAGATGTATCGAACCGTGAAGACTACCGATAGAGCAGCAGCTAATTCTTCAGGTAAGCACTAACCGGTTTTCCATTTTGTGAAAAAATGATATAAACCATATGTGCGATAGAATGTTTTGGCATGCACCGTCGTGCGCGAGGTTCTTATGCATCTATCTTGACCTTTATACACAGGACAAACGGATGTATTTGATAATGGATCGTCAGGAGAAACCTCTGATGATTTAGTAATCGAAGTTGCGAACCCGAAAAGGCCTGAACTTGGAAGGCACGATCATCAAGATACGAGTCAACACGGTCTTTGGAGCAATTCCTCAAGGTGAGCTTTTATATGCGACCCCCTTTTTCCCATTTCATTCGTGTTCTCCTCTGAAATATTAATGCCATACACGAACTGAAATTATATATGCTTGATCTCGGTTCATTCATGAAGTGACAAGCTCCAGAAACACCCATCATCACGTAACATTACGATATTCATTCATGTCAAGAAATTGAGAAATGCATGAAGAACATTTTCGCCGTACTTCATTCTTGTCATTTTCAAGCTGACATATATTATCCTAGATATTCTCATAATTTGAGAAATTATTCTATTCAAAGCAACTCCATAAGTCATTGTTCCGTCTTATCCTTCTATGCAAAATTAATCTAAAATTAGGTCCCATTTAAAGCACGAAGTCCAACTTCTTTTCTGCCCCATATTTAATTATTCCCCCACAAAGTTTTTACAGAATTTGTCTGATTGTATACTTCTTTCAACCATATACCAAATTGGTCATCCATATTGATTTAAGGAGAAGGAAAAGTGAGCTTACACTAAAGAAGGTATTTTATTTTGTATTTTTACTAAGTCATTGACAGAGTTAGGTTAGTGCGTAAGAATAAAACCCCGACCATCTTCCTCTCTTTGCGCTCTATATCCAAAGAATGTACCACATACCACTGACTGACATTATAGTTTAGAGAAATGAGACATGTTCAGCGAAGAAATTCCTGAATTTTGTGGCAAAATTTAGAGGAATGTCTTAGAGAGAAAAAAAAAATGTGAGGCACCAACTTCTCCGTCTCTTTGTCATTGATGATGGAGGCTGCGTCCGGACCTCAAAAAACACTCGATTCATCCCACAGAGTCAACGATAAATCCTTAGTCATCACTTTCAAGTAGTTGGTTGCAACGTCTGAGGTCCCTAAAGGAAGCTCCAAGGTTGTCTTCTTTAAAACTCGAACCTGTGACCATGCTTCCTCTCTTGTTGGTTCTTAACCATTTCAATATCCCATTAGGGTTAAGGCCCTCCGTAAAACTTGTATTACGGTGGTGCAGGCATACCCCTATGAAAACTTGATCAGCAATTTTTTGGCAAGTTCCATGCATTGCAAACGACCATAGAGACTACATGTAACCTGATTGATACTTTAATACTGACATTCGGCATGTATTGCCATGATGTGAGTACTTCATATATTCTGTCTTTGTTCTTAGCTGAGTATATAAAGGGTCTTTGATTTTTCTATGACCTATGTACACGGACGCATCTGACTAGTGCATGTGTAAAGTGCATAGTCATGTGGCTTTTACAAGAGGTAACAAAAAGAGGAAAGAATAATGGCCCCTGCTTTTCTCTCCTCCCGTCTGTCCGAGACAAAAGAGTGAAAACTTGGTGATGGTCTCATAACCAAAATGATAGCGAGCATAAAGCTAATAATAACGCGCACGTATTACAAATTCTTATCTTTCCAAGACATGGATTCTCACTTGACAAAATCCACCTAAAAATCAGAGATATCTTCATCTTTGGATTTCGTGGGCTCTCCTAAAGTCTCTTTCTTTCTTTCTTTCTTTCTTTCTTTCTTTAAGTGGGACCCAAAAGTTAGGAAAACTTAATACCAAAGTTATATCTAATTCTCCATGATGGACCCCCTCGAGGAAAACTCTTCTGCTATTCGCTAAAGCTAATATTCTTTAACTTACTTCTTGCTGTATTTTCACGGGTAAGGGGATATCACGTGGTAAGGGTCTCAACTTTCGACTTTATTACAACGTATGGAGCTCGCAAAGCAAGGACTATGTAAAGAAGAGACAATAAAAGACAGCTTTCTTTTTCCCATCGTTTGTTTTTCCCTCCCTCTGCATGGCTTCCACTGACAACTAGGAAATATTCTCTAAAACCGCATTTCCTTTTGGTTGGTTCCAGGGAAGCTTGGTTGCATGGGAAGCCAAAGGATTCTGGAGGGAGCACTCCATCTGTTGAGGTATCTATAAGGAAGCCCTAGACACAGACAGTTTAAGTTTCTTTTTCTTGAAGTTTCCATGATTATCGGAGCTTCGCCGAACATCTATAGGTGTCTACGTCCCAGATTTGATCAAGCGAAATTATGTACTTTAGAAGTTGGAATACTATGATACGACAGATTGCTGAATACAATCAATTATAGTGTGCTACATGTCGAATTTTTTGTTTATTTGTAAATTTCTCTATCCTATATACGTTATTAAAAAATGTTTAAGGTCCTGGACTAATGCCATCCATTGAATAGCTAAAGCACTTTTAAAGAAAAGTTTATCATGTCCCCGTAAACCACTTCAAATGCTTTCACCATGGTCAAGAAATTAAAGTGTCGCCATTGGATTACTGTATTTAGGGGTAGGAAAAAGCTGACCTAGTTGTAATGTTTCAGTTTCTTAGTCTTTCCTTAGTCAAAGCTAGGGCCTATCTCTTATTTTTTTGCCTTTCTCTTTTTTGCTGTCGCAGAAGGACATGGATCCAAAGATCTCAAGCTACGAGAGGACGTCAGAAATAAGCTCGCCGTCGGTCAATCTCACAGGCACAAGTCCCATGAAGCTAAACCTGGAATTTACTTTGGGAAGGCCGCATTAATTATTTTATTTATCTTTTTTCTTTTCCAAATTTTTCCTACTGATTTTGGAGAGACTATTAATTGTAGCTTATTAGAAATCAGCTGATGAAAAAGAATCAGGTTCTTCCGCTGAGAAAATCAGAGCGAGAAAGTGAGAGAAAACAAAAGTAAAAGAAAAGGCCAAAAGAAAAGGAGAGAGCTAAAGAAAGACAAGGAGACAAGAAAGACAGAAAGCAACAAAAGTAGAGACGAGTTGGAGGAGGGAAAAAAGCGTCCTTATCAAGCTGCCTCTGAGAGAGACCCAAAATCCGACATTATAAACTATATTGTAATGGCTACGTAAATATGATCCATGATGATATTGATGTTGTTTGTTCTTTCAATCAGAGAAAGTGAGAGAGAGAATGAAACAGTTCCTTTTTTGCAACTTTACTGGGGCATCATTACCTTTGGTAACATATAGTTTCTTCATCGTTTATTCTTATATTAACAAAAGGTCCATTGCTAGCCACTGTCACATGCTTTACACTCCCTCTGAATAAAGGAAAAAAGGGAGGAGGTGCATGGAAATTTGAACGAGGAAAGAAATGGCAAAAGTCATGACCACAGATGATATTTAAATCAAAATCATGACATAACAGAAGGAATATAGAGAAAGTGGCGGGAATAATAATTTAAGCAAAAATCTTTGCTTTGATTGATTATTTTGCTTCGGAACTTTGAGATTCAAGCTCTAGGTTTCTGTCATTGTTCATGAAAGTTCATTTTATTTCCTCCAAATCAGCAAACAAGCATTAGTGTAGAAATCTCTTCGAATATGACATCTTCGGGAAAAGGGAAAAAAGGAGAGAGAAAGAGACATTTGACTTTACCAAATGTTATGCTTTAGCTGATTCGATTTATGGGTAAAGTGTAGCACTCCTTTGTTTTATCTTTCTATAAAGATTTAAGAGAGTTGTTATATCTTTATCCATGATAAATTATTCGAGCCATTTCCATTCACTTTAAAGATAGTCGATGATAATGTCTGCTTTTTCGGTTCAAAATCAGTGATTAGGTAGATATAGTTGGTGAAACAGTCACAAAACTTGTGGAAAGAAACTCGCATTACTTTGAAACATTGTCATTACCTGATTAATAATGCACCATATACATTTACTGAAAAACATAAAATATGATGAAGCAGACCAACAACAATCTTCACGGGGAAGTCAAGCCTCGCATGTGAAACACAAGATGTGGATACAACCATAAAAAACTGCAGAAATATAAGAAGAAAACAAACGAAATATAAGAATAATTGGTGGAACAAACATAAAGGAAAGCACTCGAATTCGAGCTTTCCTACGCTGTATTACCATCTGTAGTAAGGTACTCCGTGCAATCTGACTGTATCCTATTATTTTTTGTAACCTATGGGAACCCTAGAACTTAATTTTCATCTTTTTAGGGTTTTGGATGAGGCCACTGCTGCCTTTGGATTTTGCTTTGAATAATTAGGGTTTTGGATGACTAGAAAGGCTTCACGATGTACAGAAAGGATGATGTGTTTACCTTATACTCGCTATAGCCCTATCCAACATACATGTAATAAAGAGCGATGTGATTTATGCGCGAATACCACACATTCCACAAGTTGCTTGGCACGCCACATTTATAATGATGTGCACAGCCCCATTTAACAATTGTGGACTCGCCATCTACAAATTCTATTGAATGCTTTGTCATTATTTTTCCTATGTATCGCGACTCAAAAGATATGATGTGATCATCACATACTTTTCAACCACTCAAAAAATTCCTTTATTTGCGGACCAAAAAAAAAGGTTCAAAATGTATTTTCATTGTTGGACCGTGACATAACACAACCCCCGCATTTGTAGTGGACCGAACAGTTGGGGAAACCCCCGTAACCATAACGTTGCAGAAAATCAAAAAGCTTCCAATAATAATTACGAAACCCCTCGTGATCTCTATTCCTATTACATCATCCTTCGCGTGCGCACATGGCGTAAGACAGAGCGAGATAACGTGAAGCGATGGTGAAAAATTCATTGCAGCTCGTGTCCGACGGAAGACGGGGCTGAAGCGCTTTGAGGGGCTCTCGCACGCTCATAAAGGACGATCCTATGTGTAGTAACCTTACCTAGAATTTGCTATTTGACAAGAAATACTTGTGTACAGTTTTCCCAAGACCCACAGCAGCGACCCTCTCTTGCTTGTTTTGGCCAATCACGGCCGAGAGAAACGGTGAAGTACTTCTGTTCTTTATCTGTCTTTGTTAACTTCAGTTATTGTTCATGGTGTTGTATATACCTGCTCAGAGAAGATGAGTTTCTGAGAAGTTTTGCTTCAAGGTGGGAGAAAGGGAGAAAAGGCGAGAAAGGAGAAAGATGAATGGGCACGAATACTGTCATTCTTTATCTTCTTGATTTGATTTGATGTTCGAGGGTTTGCACGTTTGGGTGAATAAAGTGCTTTTCTTGGAAAAAAGAAAAGGTAAACAGTAGGGTTTTTGAATTTGTGGAGAAAGGAAGCGAGAACTTTTCCTTTTTGTTCGTCTTTATGGAATTATATTTTTTTTTTCCTGTCCCTTGTTCGAGTGGGTTTAAAAAGTGGTGGAGCATAAAGAATTAATCAATCAAAGATGCTGGGCTAGCTGCGTATTGAGCTGTATTATGGATTTAAGTGGAAGGCGCTAGGGTTTTTGTGACGAACCTGAACAAGAAAGACAAAATCAATTACGATTGTAGATGAAAAGGCCTGAAATTATTCTACTAAAAGAGTCGATAAATTTTTCCGCTGAATTCATTGTTGGCATCATCATGATTGATTCAGCGAAACGGTTCTGCAAAGTTTTTCATTTATTTTCATACAAGCAGCATGAGTATGGTACCCAGATTATGATACACAAATGCAGAAACATCAATCCTGCTATACACTATGCAGGAGTCTTTTGCACATTACGTTTGCATGAGCCCGCCAGCACATGAGTTTTGTGATTTCAACGAGATAATGCACGCTGGTTTATTTTGTTTAGAAAATCTTTCTCCTAATTATACGACTCTACATCGATATACCACTTTTTACAAACACAAAACACAAGCTATTCCAATTCTAAAATTCAGGGAAGAAGACCTATTTATGGTTTATCCATTTTCTTGTGGAACCGAGTACCGCTCAAGCAACAAGAATGTCTGATGTTTACTTCTTCTTTCTATTTACCATTGTACTTGATTTGTGGAAAAAAAAAAAGGGGGGGACACATAGGCTTTGAGGGTGAGAAAACTTTCACTTACATCTCTGTACCATCACTTAGACAAAACTAAGAGGTAGTCCAAGTTAGCAACCTTCTTGAAATGAGGACTCAACCTCTGCAAAATGGAAAAGGGACGGCCTTCGCTTGGGTGGGTCAATTCCAGGTCCACTTTGACACCAAATTATTGAATTGATTGACAATTTGAGAAATTGTCAGTTTCCTTTTCAAAGTCGCATCGGGGTGGCATTGAATGTCCTACAGTGGCAGCCAACTGTGTGTATAGACTCTGGAGACTCGTCAAAGGGTGGTCAAAAAAAAAAAAGGGAGAGAGAATGAGAACATGACGGCACCGTCTCTTGCCATTACGATTGGGAGAGTAATGGCATTATCTCCCCCGCGTAATTTCTCGAGATATTTTGAGTATCTTGTTTGCTCAGTTTACTTGCGACACGGAATAACTTTGAGATTGGAACCCGCCTTCATCGATCATTGGCATCTTCGATTGAATGATTTGTATCAACTTCTACAATAAGACTATTTTCATGAATTGAATTGCCGTTAGACAAATTCCTTCATTTGAGGAATACTAGAAAAGAACAGTTAAAAGAAACTTAATTTCGAGATGGAAATTAATATACTGACAGATACTAATTAGGATTTTTGCATCAGATCAAGCTTATTTATGTGCATGCATCAAAATTAAGAGAAACCGGTAATCTTTATTTTTCCCGAGAGAGATGAACCTGTAATTCATAATGTAGATGGTTGCTATCTATTTAGATGTTCCACAAGGAAAAAGAGTTTCGTAAGGCCATTGTATATTGACTTTCCCTCTTTTTTTGATTATTATATATAACTATAATTTATTTTAGAGTTAAAATTTGATTTTCAGATTCTCAAAAAAAATTTCTTGAATGACATCATCAAATATGTTTTCTCGATAACATCAATTATGAGTAAGGCTCTTCCATGATTAAACCATGATTGTTTTCTCCAGTTGCCCACCCCGAGCAACATGAAATGTGCGATACTCCTTGCACCGTCGCCAGATGAAAGTGACCCCCACCGTCATGCTACCAACTTCCAGAAAAACGAAAAATAAAATACAGCAATTATTAGGTTGGTCAATCAATCGCTATGGAGTAGCTTTGTTCTTAGCGCTTGTTATGTAATTCTTATTTTAATTTTGAGCATTTAAATCATTTATGATATTCAAGGATTGGTATTTCCCAGTCATTTTTCACAAAAGCAATAAAAACAACATTTTCTAGGTCACCTGTGGGTACACTCGTTTGAAGATCGTTGCGCACATGCACTATTCACTAAATGTTTTTTTTTTTTTTTGTAAATATATGAATATTGTTAATGAGATGAGGTACAAAAGCTTAGAGGAATCCCCTAACATTTCATAGAAACTAATTATACGAGAAGATGGAGGAAGAAAGCCCCCATAAGTAGCCAATAAAATATTTGCTTGGGAAGGCCTACATTTTTAATAAAGTAACGTCTTATCTCTTACAACCTTTTAAATCATAACCAACAAAAGATGAGACTCAATCGATGTATTTTGAAACCATCTACGATTATGTTCCATCCAAATGCAATAGATTGCCGTTAAGAAAGATGGTTTAAGCAGTCTCGCCTCCAAGTTTTTGCCCTTGGTGGCCCCAATCATCCATTAAAGTTCTAAGTTCCAACCTCCTATACAATGCCAAATTTCATTTTGTGCCAAAATGCTACGCCATATATTACTTGTCCAAGTGCACTCAAAGAATAAGTGGTTTCACTAAATGGATTTAACGAATCAATTGTTTCGCTAAAAATGAATGATTTGAAGAGTATCTACTTAAAAATAATTGTTTGTATTTCATACAAAAATGAACGGACGAATGAAAATCTTTTCATTGTCCACGAAACCAATTGGACATGTGTTATCGTCGATTATGAAGTATTTTTTATTGATCGATTATTTCAAATCATACAAATCATTATTTTTTACTATATTCATTTTTCGTTAAATGACTGGAGTCTAAACTTTTTTTCTGAGTAGTTCCAAGATGCAAGGCTCTAGGGGAGGTGGAGAGGGAGGGCACAAGGACATAAGGTTAATGCTAATCCGACGATGGTGGTGCCACGTTTGAGGGGGGGCTCCCGTCTGCATGGTAGCTTTTTAGGCAATAATTGCTGTCATGATTGATGCCGCTCCAATTTTCAATGTCTCACAGCAAGATTTCTTTTAATAAATTAATTAAAAGTTTAAGATTTTCCGTGTAGAAAAATAGAAAAAGCGAGGCGGATTTGGTGGACGAAATCTGGCTCAGCTCAAGCCTCGAGCCACTCTTCTTCAGCCACGTTATCGGCTTTTTGAACGTATGTAAAAGCAAATTTTTCCATCTAAATAGGCTTTTATTACAAAAATTTGACCAGCCCAATGTAAAATTCAAGATCCTAGATATGCACTCGTAAACAATTATTTTGATGACATAACTCTTCAATATTCGGTGTTCTGCATTCAACTGAAAATGGGTAGGTACAATCTGAAAACCCATCGTCAATATAGTCCTTAGGAACTATGCATTTGATTTTCCTAGTATTTTATGGGTGCATTTGATCTGCGAATGGTAGTTACTTTATGGATTATATAGTACTAATACTATAGTTCTCCAAAAGCAGAAGTTGAAACTAGAGAACAGAATTAGGATAGAGAAATATATTTTGGATTAGTATTAGGGCCCCTGCAAAGCACACGAAATACTTTAATCTACCACATAAAGATAACAGATAGCATCGTGTCATCACTTTCTGATCAATAATAATTCGGTTCATTTCATGGCATTAATATTATAAGATGTTGTCTATCACCATCAGGCTTTGATTTTTTTTCTCCACAAAAAACGATCAATACAAGTGAAGTCATTTCAGTGTCGAGCGAATCATGATCCTGAATGTGAAATCGAGATTTCTCTTTATATCTCTTTTCTCACGCGGTATCGAAGAGTGCCACGCATCCTCCGTGGGAACCTCCATATAGTCTCTCAAGCCATCCAGTTCGGCGGTTCACCTGCCGAACACGATCCTAATTTAGCGGGAAGCTTTTTTTTTTTTTCACGTTCGACCGTGCTCTATCGAATTTTTTAAAATTAACGTGTCTATTCCGAGTATTACGTGGATATTCCATTCCACTTGGGAATGTGGGAAGGACAAGACGTGATAATGCTTTTGTACAAAAGATGATTTGAAGTCTCACCTGCTTCAATTACAAAAGAATTTAAAGTTGTCGCCCCACGCATTATATCCCTCGTCAGGTGCGACAGAGAAGACACCCCCCGCCCATCTACTTTGACCATTCGTTCTCGTGCAGACCATCCCACAAAGAACGACATGCCCACGTCTGGAATGAAGTCACTCTACAGCATTGATGTCAACATACCACAAAGAACGACATGCCCACGTCTGGAATGAAGTCACTCTACAGCATTGACCATTCGTTCTCGTGCAGACCATCCCACAAAGAACGACATGCCCACGTCTGGAATGAAGTCACTCTACAGCATTGATGTCAACATACAATGCATGGTCAACATCTGCGCGATATATATAGCACGAGGGCCGGATGTATGGTTGCGAACCGTCGCGATCAACAGCCGTCTAGCGTAGCACAACATAGGTTGTGCACCGCAAGGTGATGATGAGCCAGACCCTCATCGCTGCACTTGCTATTTGCTTCGTCTTTACTGTAAACCCAAGTTGGCAAGGAAAGATCAAGCTCGCGTGGGTGAGTTACACGTTGAAACCAGACTATAGTATAGGATCTGGAGGAACAAGATGAATTTGCATGCGCTATTTCCTTGGAAATTTAGTCAGCTCGTACGACCTAAAGCACTATTTCCTAGTCAGAGAACACAATAACTCCCTCGTTGAGAAAGAAGGGGGTGCTTTGTCTCGCTTTAGAAGGAATGATGAGTAAAGACAATAGAGAAAGGATGGTAACGAGAGAGAAACGGAGAACCAACTCGACCGTGCGTTGCCAACCTTTTGAAACCAAGAGAAGTTTTGATCTTCAGCGATGCCATGGGTACATTGATTCAACAAAATTTAATATATGAAAGGGATATTTAACTATCAACCGAATCCGTATAATTAGAGGTGATTGATTGGTTTCATAGTAGGTCGAGTCCTATATTGGAATCGGAAACTGACGGAATAGGGTTAATTCCCACTTCGTGAAACAGAAAAACCAACCCTATCTACCCTGGAACAAGACTAGACTAGACTGTCCTAGTCCCCAAGTTGTCTCGAGAACCAAAGGTTTCTTCCCCCCCCTCCCCCCTCTCAAAAAGCTCCTAAATATATTGAAAGTCACTTTAATGTAAGATGAAATTACTAATCAAAGGAAAGTGACAAGCAAAAGAAGAGATTAGTTCCACAAGTAATTTGTATTTTTTTGCCCATGCTAGATAAAAAGAATAAATAATATACTCTCTATTAGTTCGATCCAATTTCTCTTCAATAATTAGGAACCAAACCAAAAGTAATAAACAAAAGAAAACAACAATCTCATAAAAAAAAATGGAAATTGAGAATTGAATCAATATTCACGAGAATCACTCCCAATCGATCGGTTCAATAGAGTCGAGTCTGTCCACCCTGATTTAACTCTAATACGTTGGATTTTTCTTCTCCTCCGTGGAAGGTAGGAGCTGCTGAGGTCTAAAGCCTCGCATATAGGGAAGAGATCCGTACAGAGGGAAGGGTGGTCAGGTCCTTACTTCCCATCAGCATCGGGTTGTGGTGCTGCACTGCTCTGCTGCTGCAAATCTGGTCAGAATGTCAAAATTATTCAACCATCATTACACCATCATTGCCCACCCCCGCACCTCCCCTGTCCCCGGCTCATCTGGGACACGTGTCGCGATCCCGCTGGGGTTGATCAGGGGTCCGCAGCGGGCTGCCGGCCGTCGGATCTGCCCCCGTCAGAGGGAGGGAGGGAGGGAGTACGCGAAAGTGACGCCTGCCTGAGGCGACGGGCGCTGTGCGGTCGTCTCCTCCTCTGACGCCCCTTCGTTTTTCACCCGCGGATCGCTCGTGAAATTTCCATTTCTTTTTTTTTATTATTATTATTTTCTCTCGATCTTTTTTTGTTTTCTTCCCGTTTAACCGAGCTCGAGAACGGAGTACGAGAAAAAAGGACAGTTCTGCGCGGGGGCCCGGCTAAAGTGACTCGAAGGCATGAAAGTCCATGCACCCTGCTTACAGTGTCCTGCTTTGGTGGGAAAAAAAAAAGGAGGAGCTGATGTAGCCCTGCCTGCCTGACCAGTCTTTAGTAGTACATGTACAGATGCTGCTTTATTTATTTATTTATTTTTATCTTCCATCTTTATTTAACTCTTTTTACTTTCTTATTTCTTTGGAAAAAAAAAATAATTGAAAGAAGCGGGAAGTGACGATCGGTGTTGTAACGATCTTGGAGTATTATCAAAAGAGTCTAGAGCTACTCGACCTGCAAGTGTACGAGTCTCGCTCTTGGGGCGCCTTTAGGGAGGTAGAGGCGGGATTGCCAGGTGTCAACGTAATTTCACCGTTGCACAACGTTACGAGCCTCTTTCTATTAGGACTAGTTCGCCTATGAGTATATAACGTTGCAAACGACTTCTGACATATGGCCCCTAGGAAAGAGCTAAAAGCCTTAATTGCCCAACTGTCATGTCTTTTCATGCACCTATTTGTCCCATTGTAACATTGATTTCATGGACATGGAACCAAAATTAGGCTTTAGTGTAGAGCAACATACAACGAGACTAATATACAACAGTGGGAAATCAACTAATGTGGGAAAATATTATTGAGTAGATTTATGAACTTATCTATGCATTGTTAGGTTCACTTTTGCATGACATGTACATTTAACATGAGGGGTAAATATAGTAGAGTCCTTTCTTTTGCAGTACAAATTATAATACATATTTACATCTTTTAAAAATTGTGTTTAGGGTAATGGGCAATAATATTAACTCTACAAAAGTGGGAAAACATATAAATGAAAAAATTGAGA
The DNA here is from genome assembly GCA_014182575.1 of Eucalyptus decipiens. Lineage (NCBI taxonomy): Eukaryota > Viridiplantae > Streptophyta > Magnoliopsida > Myrtales > Myrtaceae > Eucalyptus > Eucalyptus decipiens. Next base: position 2,878,501 of record CM024613.1, on the reverse strand, counting down.
GAAGATATCTTGAAATGTGGGAAAATATATTGAAATTACATCTTTTTAGCAGTATCTACAGTAATTAATAGTGAGCTTGCATCTATTTAAGCCCCAATCTCTATGGAATTGGCAAAGAGTGCTCTCGAAGTACTTGTGCACATACACAATAATGATTTTTTTTTTAATTTTCAATGCACTTATTAGACATAACACGAAAGAAACGGTGCATTGAAGATTTCAAACTTTGGTTATTAAGGCGTCTAACAAGTTCCTTCCAAAATACTCGGTAACAAAAACATTCACATAATAGTCACAGACTTTTATGACAAATTAACTCCATTCTAAAGGACGCGTGTTAACACACAAGAAAAGGGTTATTATCTAAATAATCATCTCTCACTGATTAAAATAGCCACGGAGTAAAAATAAGATATGCTATATATAATGGCAAATCAAAAATATCCAATTCTTTATATCACCCGAAAAGAAAAAGGACATAAGCAATTGCATAAGCTGCTGAATATCTTTTAAAGTATACGTCGAAAGGAAGAAAAAACCCTCTGTCTTTCTTTCTTTTTTTTCAGTCCGAAAACCTTTAAATAGTCAAGTAGCTAATATCTATAGGATTTGACCCCAAAAAAAAAGTATAATCTACGTATTCTTTTTGCAGAGACATAAGTTGCAAAAAGACAAAAAAAGACAAAGAAAAGGAAAAAGAAAAGAAAAGGAAAATTAGAGGAAACCCTATTCTAACGACGCAGTATAAGGCGAAATTCTCGCGGGGGGCAGGGGGGATCATTCTTTATTTAGCTCGGGGAATATTTTGACGGAACAAAGAGCATAAATCGAAATAATTCTTTATTCGAGAAAAAACCAAAAAAAAATAAAAAATAAAAAAAGGGAGGGGGCGGATTTTTTTTTTTTTCTTGCTCTTTTCCCGTCCACACGTGTCGACGGACGTCGACGCGTCGACGACTGTGGAGGGGGCTCTGGCGCGGTTGCGTAAGGGGTACGGCCAATGACACGCGGGGCACTTGTCGCAGGCCAATCGGGTGGCGCCGCGTGGAGGGAGAAAAAATCATTTCGCAATCCATTGCTCCATGATTGACCCTTCGCTGACAGGGCTGTCACCTTAGCAGTAGTAGCTCTCTGCTCTCTCTCTCTCTAGCTCTGTCTTTTCATGTGCGTGGGGAGGATGAGAGCGAAAACGACCACTCCACCTCTCTCTCTCTCTCTCCTCTGTCTTTGTCTGAACGGCATTCAAGGTGGACTATTCGGCGATTTTTATTTTTTATTTTTACTTTCTTTCTTTTGCTTGTTTTAATGAAATAAAATTCCCCGTTTGGTCATGACAGATCCGACAATACGTATTACCCCCATCCAGGATTTCCATAAGCATCCATCCCATTTTATAGAAGGCTTAATATCAAGAAAAATTTTAAATCAATATACATATGATAAATTTATTCTAAAATTAATTTTTTAATCACTAAAAATTTCAAATTACTACATTTATGATTAATTTTTATTAAATTGAATTAAATGCCTCAAAAATCATAGGTTGATATACTTGTGACAAATGGAATATAAAATCTTAAATTAGTATGTTCTTCAACTATCGCGGGTCACTCATTTAGCAATTTGATAGTAGAATTTGGTGAAAACTAATTAATTGTAAATTTATCACAGATGTATCGGCTTGAAGTTTTTGGCTTTATCAAAAATTAATTTTAAATAAATTTATTATAGATATAACCGTGTGAGAGCTTTTCGTGATATTAACCTTTTATTAAATTAAAAGATTGTCAACACCATTGGCCGGCTCATGTTGCGGAGTTTGCAAGGTCAGGACTTTGCTTATCTGAAGCGCACAGCTGCCTTGGTACGTGGGGAAAAGGGCGCAGAAGAATTCGATATGAAATAGGGGGTCGAGAACTCGAAAACGCAAAGGCCGGATGCTGGGGGGTTTACTTTTGCTACTGGGAGGAGACTCGTGCGATTTCTTCTGTGATCAAAGTTCGATTTCGGATGTGTGTTTCACGAGATGGAGTCGCATCCTTACGAGGGGCCTGATATTCCCTCACAGTCCCACTTTTATCTTTCCATCCGGCACAACCCCCCGTCTGAATCATTCATTCATAATTACTCACTTTTCGAAAATGCGTTGACGTGACCCTTCTCTCTCTCTCTCTAACGCTTTCATGGACCCCCCCACGACCATCCATGAATCCACTGTCCACGTTCCATTACATCGTCACGCAGAAGAGAGAGAGAGAGAGAGATCCGAGAACATGAAAATGATCTCACGTATGTTTGAAACAAAACCCATGAATGCCTATCTTATTCCTGGCACATGGTCGACCGGAACAGGAGGAACGGCTCTCTCGTTAAATGTTTTTTCAGAAGGTCGACCGTCTTTGGAGATCACATGGGCAAGGGCGACTTTCGCTTTAGGAATTTGTGACGACCGTAGCGTCATCGAATACCGACATATTCACGACATACCGAGCCTTTTTCTGAGGGTCTGCAGAAGTTATGTTCTCTTGCACCGGCGATGGTCCAAACGAAGATTTAGTAGGGTTGGAGTTTGAGCTGACCCGCGCATGGTTTGCCAATTTCTGCCATACGGAGGCCAGATGCGCTAGAGTGGTCCTGCCAAATGCCGATATGACCTCCCAAATTGGCTGTACAGCGACGTCGAGTTGGCTCGTGGCCAGCCCATGGATATAGAGTGGGCCCAATTTTTCTGTCTTCTGGAAACCAAAATGTAGAGTACAAATAAAATATTTGGATTGACTCGGTCCATTCCATATCGAGCGTCACAGTCAATGGCATTGCCGATTTTCCGGACTTTATGGCTATGAATGAAGTCAAAGATGAGTTACCCACGTCAAAACCACGAGATTTATAAAGGATTTCATTGCACGTTCTAAAGTTAAGCCTCTCGTGATTATAATAACCCTAATATGCAAGTTGAAATGTCTTTGTCGCTCCCGTGTGAAAAGCTCGGATTAATTTAGAAGGCACCGATGCACGGACCTCCAAACAACAAAGTTGTTCGCACGAATCGTCCATGGATGCTATTGGCGATTGTACTACGATCGTTTTCAGGAAAACGGAAAGGCGATTTACTTCCAACCCGCAAAGTTAAACCTGAAAACGAGATTAGCGGAAACTAATCATCTTAATCAGAAGCGGCTTATGAAATAATTATGTCTCTGATGTGGGGTTGTGAAGTGCGAGCGGGTAGCCCCACTGCTCGTTCGGGCTTGCGGATTCGGCCCGCGAAGAGGATGAATGAGGACGTATCAATATGGACTTTAACCGGCCTTTTTCTTCGGCCCAGGCCCATGAGTGTTGCCAGCCCATTGAGGGGAAAAGAGAAACCAGCTCGCCTTATCCACTTCTCCGATTTCGCTTCTTTGCATCGAGCTCGACGGAGAGAGAAAATGGCTACGGCCACTCCTGCTTCTTGCTTCTTCAGCCGAGGGACCTTCCAGCCGTCTTCCTCCTCTCGCCGCTCTTCTCTCCCCGTCCGTCAGCTCGCGTCGCGCAATGCGGTGGCGTTCAGGACACGGAGTCGCGTCTCGTGCGGCTGGCGGCAGCCTCTCCTCGATCACTCCGATCAGCTACGAGGTGAGCCTTGAGTTTATCCGAAATTAATCGGGAGCTGATCGGCCTTGTGGAACTTGTAGTTTGATTTTGATGCTGAAGCGGATTGAGTTGTGGTGTTGGTCTTTTGCCGGAATTGTTGCTGTCGTCATTTCTTTTTTCCGGTTTCCTGATCAGTCGAAAAGGGAAGAGGGGGAAAAGAAAATGCTTCTAAATGGAGGAAAATGTGGCCTCGTGTTAAAGGTCATATTTTGCATATGTCTCGTGTTAAAAGGTTAGATTTTTCATATGTCTGAACATGGGTAGTAGCTCAGGGCGGTGCAGGCTTTTGTCATCGAATTGATTACTTTGAAACGGAGCAGATGCAGCACAAGGAATTACATAGTTTCCTCTCAACCCGGAGCTTCAAAATGCGAATTTTTGTAGTTGACGTTCATTATCTTAAGGGAGGTATAGTATAAAGTCTCTGTTTCGGGGCATTTTGCTTAGGATGATCTTCACCTGATGAATCCCTGTTTGTAAGCATAGAGATGGGAACGAGCTTTTGCAGTGTAACTGAATTCTCTAAATTCCACTTGACCTGTGGTATCGGAGTACTGTTATTTCCGTAATCGCATGAGATGAGGCATTTCCTGAAAACTGACCTGTGAAGTGGATGCAGTTCTCAGATGGTTCTTCCGATATGGAATTGCGACTCCAGCTTGGCAGCATCAACATTTCAGGTCCCAGAGATATTCATGTGGATGCGAACGACACCTCCTTAACCATCCAACTTAAGCATTCTGGTTCCCTTATGACACTGATGGAAACAGAATCTCTCTTTGATAGGATAAAGTCGGCTGAAACAATATGGTTGGTTGTCCTTTGTGTGTATGTATTTGATGATAAATAGCCTAGATCTTCCAGGCAGTTAAGTGGGGATTATTGTTTTGGACAGGTATTTAGATGACGATCAGCTTGTCATTAATTTGAAGAAGCAGGATCCCGAATTGAAATGGCCTGATATTGTGGAGTCTTGGGAATCACTGACTGCAGGGTCGATGCAACTACTTAGAGGAACATCCATTTATATTGTCGGGGACTCGACGGAGATTAACCAGAAAGTGGCAAAAGAGCTTGCAGTTGGTCTTGGGTATTATTACATTGTATAATTACATTGTTTCATCCTTTCTTGGGTTCTGGAAAATTATTCACCAAGTTTCCACCATTCTGATTTCACCATTACAACCAAACCTCGAACCAAAAGTAAGAGAGAAATCCCACAGGATCCCAATAAAGACTGAAATGAGAAAGATTAAAACAACATATTCACGTGTTAAGAGCTTTGGAATCAATTATTCACTTATGAGCATTAGGATCAATCACTACCGGTGCCTATTCAATGTCATGATATTCCGTTTGTTTTTACACTGATGTGCTGCTTGCTGAAGCTCAAATATGTCATCTGCAGGTACACGCCTCTTGAGACCAAGGAGTTGCTTGAAACATTTGCTAAGCAAACAATTGATTCATGTGAGTAGACTTCTGCTTTAAACAGAGGCTACTATTGATATGTGTAGTAACTTAATAGCTTTCGTTATCGACGTAGTAAATTTCCAAGCGGATTGAGTAATGGGCACAGGACTACAGAAAAACCCAAAGTTAAAACTTCTTGATTCATCTCTCATTACTACGGGTCATTGCTAAGAAAGTGTTATGGTTGCTAAACATAATACACTCAAGAACATATGGGCACTTTACTTGTTAACATAATCTGATGACGACTTAAAGCAGCAATTGATGAGGTTGAGTTCAGCATCTTGCCGATCCACACTAAAGATAGCATTTGGAACATTATTTGCATCTATGTACATATCCCAAAATAAAATTAGAAGAAACTGCAAAGGGAAATAGATAAGAAAATCCTCAAATGCAGAAAAACATGTTTACATAGATACATCCTGTAGCAACTTCCGCTTTGCAATCTTGAGTTGACTTGTAGTGCCCATCTTGCAGTGCATTAATGAGTCTAATCATCTCCAGGGGTGCTTGCTGAAGGACATGATGCCATTGCTGAAGCAGAGGGTGTCTTATTAGAAAGCCTCAGTAGGTATACGCATTATGTGATGCAGTTGTTTGAAATTTTTTCCTTCACAAACGACTCATCCTTTTCTCTCTTTGATTTGTTTTGCAAAGTCACGTCCGGGCTGTTGTCGCAACTTTAGGAGGGCAGCAGGGTGCTGCCCGAAGAGCTGATAAATGGCAGCACCTTTATGCGGGATTTACTGTATGGTTGTCTACAACTGAAGCAACAGGTAGTCTAGTGATGCGTGCCTCCTCCATGCATTTTGCCCTTCTGTCAGTTCTCCTGATGATCTTTGAGTGGTAGAGACAGATTGATAATCAAAATTAGTAGCATGTAAGGGCTTTTAATGCTGCTGAAAATTACTTGGTTTACCATCTGATATGATATCTATCCTAACTGAAGTTCAAAGTGGAAGGAGATTGCAATTGTAACTTTTCTAAACAGTTCATACAATGTAATGCAAAATCACTTCTATGCTGCTGGAAGTTTGACTGAATCTGAAATGGGGTTAAAGCCTAGATGATGGGCACACCCCACCCCCCCCCCCAATTTAGTTGCAGTATTATAGACCCTTCTGATGATTTTATTTGAAGCAAATTCTGATTGTTTGTGCAGATGAAGACTCAGCTAAGAAAGAGGCCAGAAGACACGTTGAAGATGGGAGTCTAGGTCATGCAAATGCAGATGTTGTTGTCAAGCTCCAAGGTTGGGATGCTGATTACTCCAAAACCGTGGCTCAAGCATCTCTGAGTGCGCTCAAACGATTAGTTTTATCAGATAGGAAGCTCCCAGGTAAAAAGTTCGTCAAAGTACACATGACCCATGTACTGTAAATTGAGTTGCTTTGAAATAGGGGAACCTATCCTAATGCCAGAGGAAGCTGATGCTGACACAGACCTTGGAGGGGTTGAGCCACAGAGATCAGATTAAAATGCTAACTCAATGCATTTTAACGAAATTATGAAACAAGCACGACTATAAGACTCCCAAACAATTATGGCTAGTGCTGGTTTATACTTGATGCTATGATGAAAGCAACCTCGGACTTTTTTCTTTATGTTGTAAAATGCTCTAATTGAACTGTAAATCCTATCGGTTCTGTCTGTTTGCTCTAATTGAACCATAAATCCTATCGGTTCTGTGTCTTTCTTGCAGATAAGAAGAGCCTGTACATAAGGTTGGGATGCCGCGGGGATTGGCCGAACATCAAGCCCCCAGGGTGGGATCCGTCAACTGCTGATGATTCTATAATGTCTCCGGATACATTGTGAGAAAATTCAAGTTGCCAGCACGAAAGCAAGGGCCAACAGAGATGTCATCATCCGGTTCTTCTTGACTTAGTGAAATCTAAATAGTCAATTCATTTTACTGATGCTCCTTTTTCTCTTTCCCCACTTTTGCTTTTGTTCCTTCTTTCTTGTTAGCGATAATCATGAACAGGTCAATGGGTCCATTCCATCTATGCTTACAAACTAAGTTATGAGTGAATATATACATAAATATATGTAGGTGTTTTGTCTAGTCAATGGGTCCATCCCAGTCACCATCTCCAGACTCCTGCGATGGTTGTTCAGCCAAATCACCGGGACCGTGTAGAACTGGCAATAGAATTTTTTGACTGGCCAGCTTCCACGTTTCATATCAACAATATAAAACGTCTATGTAAACATAGTAGCATTAAGCACGAGAATAGAGTACAAAACATACCACATAAATACACGGACGGTAAAGGCGATGCCTAAAGACACCCTGCTAAACCAAAAGAGAGAGATTAGACCACACTGGCAACGACTCAAGTTTCTCCTTTTACTTGGTAGTTAGCGACTACTACTTCCGCAGGTCGCGAAAGTAGCCAGCAGGGTCCTTGGCGAACTCGTCCCGGAAGATGCGCGTGTCCCTCCCCGGAGCTTTCATGGTCTTCCTTCCGCTGGACCTGGATGAGTTGCCCGTCAGGCTCGCCACGCCTGCACCCACGGCACAGATCACCAAACCGGCGATCACTCTCGCGGCCATGGTAGCACCACTTCGCTCTCCATCTTTGCTCTCGCTTCCGCCCATATTGATTCTGATTAATATCAATATGCCTTTGGATATGACAAGCTATGAGATCTCTCTTAATGTCAGAAGTGCAGTGCTCTGTGCAATGATGCTTACAGTGAGAGGCATTTTGGGTGAATTTATAGCGGCTTTGGAGTTTGGACTTAGGTTTACTTAATCGTGAAGGCTCTCCTCTCTGAAAGACAGACGACACTTACTTTTAGTAAAGTCATTACTTAACTGACTTATTAACATGGAAAAATTATCAAAAAATCCTAAACCTATTATAATTTTTCTAATTCTATCAAAACTTTTTTTTTTTTTGCCAATTCAATCCGAAAGATTTTGTAATTATGTCAATTCAGTCCATCCAACCAATTTGGCTAGCCGATTCTAACGTTGACAATTTTTTAATAATATTTTATTTTTTCTTTGACTTTATTATTTTTCTCTTTTTTTTCCTTTTCATTTTCTCTCTTTTTTTTCCTCCGTCTCCCTCCTTCCTCCTTCCTTGGTCTGGTGGCGAGCCAAAGGCAAATGCTAGCGAGGCTCACCTTGCTGACCCGCCCCCGCTGGCCAATGGCGAGGCTCGCCCCCACTCGGCTTTTAGGGAGATCGAGGCTTAGTCTCACCCAACCATGGCAAGGCTAGTGGACCACGTCCCGCCTATGGCCGATGAGGCCGGCCAGGCCAAAGGCCACGTGAAGTCGAGCCTCGCCCATGGGTGCGAGGGCTAGCCTCGCCAGGCCTGTAGGCAACTTGCCTCTAGTTGAGGAAGGAGAAGAAAGTGAAGAAAAGAGAAAAAGAAAAAATAATAAATAATAAAAAATTACCAAAAAAATTATCCACGTCGGCGTCAATTGGCCAAAAATGGTTAAATGGAAGGTTTATGATTGAATTGGTAAAAAAAAACAAGTTTTAGGATTGAATTAAAAAAAAAATAGCAATAGGTTTAGAAATTGTTTTGAAAATTAGTAGAAAGAGATGTTGAATACAACATGAAGAAATGGTAGCGACACAAACTCCTGTCTTGCTAACCCTCCCTGCCAAATTCAAGCACGTAGACCACAAGACCTGATCAATGGTCGCTCAAATTTGGTTGAGGGAAGATTATCAAAAAGTCATAAATTTGTTATGTTGATGCGAATTCAATTTTAAATCTTTTAATTTGATTAGTTTATTGTCAATATGCTAATTTTGATTGGAAATCATGACGTTGACATTGGTCATCCTACGTGAAATGGTCGGTGCTGATGTGGACAATAGTTTTTTGTCTTTTTGACAAAATTTTGGCCTAAAATCATCAAATGTCGATGTCAGCTATCTTACGTAGCATGACCAACGACATCGGCCCTTGTCTATGGCTAATCATCAGCCATCACTGAAGCTTGCCCGGGCAATCAAGGAGGAAAGAGGGAAAAAGAAAGAAAGAAAAGAAAAAGAAATTATAAATACAAAATACAAAAAAATAAAAATTGCAAAAATTATCATGCCAACACCTTGGTCACAACATATTAGACAAACGACATCCACATTAGTGTTTTTTGACCAAATTGTCATAAGACTACATTGACAGGTTTAAAACTTTTTTTATAATTTTTCCTTTGGCAGAGTCAGGACTGATTTTGATTAGTACATGCTTAAATTATAATAATAAAGAAAGTTGAACAAAACGTTGGAATGTAATAGGTGGAGAAGAAGCGGTTAGGGTGAAAAAGATTGTTTGAAGGGAAGTGAGTAAGTTTTTCTTATAGTGAAATTGGTAAAAAAAGAAAAGGTGAGCCCTGAGTTTTTCGAATTGTTCGGGAGTGAGCGGCCTTGTGGAACTTGTAGTTTGATCTTGATGCTGAAGCGGATTGAGTTGTGGTGTTGGTCTTTGCCGGAATTGCTGCTGTCGTCATTTCTTTTTTCCGGTTTCCTAATCAGTCGAAAAGGGCAGGGGGAAAAGAAAATGCTCCTACGTCGGAGGAAAACGTAGCCTTAAAGGTCGGATTTTGCATATGTCTTGAATTAAAGGTTAGATTTTGCTTATGTCTGAACATGGGTAGTAGCGCAGGGCGGTGCAAGCTTTTATCATCTAATTGATTACTCTCAAACGGAGCAGATGCAGCGCAAGGAGCTACAGAGTTTCCTCTCAACCCCGAGCATCAAAATGCGAAATTTCGTAGTTGACGTTCATCGTCTTAAGGGACGTATAGCAGAAAGCCTCTTTTCTGGGGCATTTTGCTTAGGATGATCTTCACTTGATGAATCCCCGTTTGTAAATATAGAGATGGGAACGAGCTTTTGCGGTGTCACTGAATTCTCTAAATTCCACTTGACCTGCGGTATCGGAGTACTGATATTTATGTAATCGCATGAGATGAGGCATTTCCTGAAAACTGACCGGTGAAGCGGATGCAGTTCGCAGATGGTTCTTCCGATATGGAATGGCGACTCGAGCTCAGAGGCATGGACATTTCAGGTCCCAGAGATATTCACGTGGATGCAAACGACACCTCCTTAACGATCCAACTCAAGCATTCTTGTTTCTCTTATGACGCTGATGGAAACAGATTCTCTCTTTGATAGGATAAAGTCAGCCGAAACGATATGGTTGGTTGTCCTTTGTGTGTATGTATTTGATAATAAATAGCCTCGATCTTCCGGGCAGTTAAGTGAGGATTCTTGTTGTGGACGGGAATTTAGATGACGATCAGCTTGTCATTAATTCTAAGAAGCAGGATCCCGAATTGAAATGGCCCGATATTGTGGAGTCTTGGGAGTCATCGACTGCGAGGTCGACGCAACTCTTAAGGAACATCCACTTATATTGTCGGGGACTCGACGGAGATTAACCAGAAAGTGGCAAAAGAACTTGCAGTTGGTCTTGGGTATTATTACATTGTTTCATCCTTTCTTGGGTTCTGGAAAATTATTCACCAAGTTTCCACCATTCTGATTTCACCATTACAACCAAACCTCGAACCAAAAGTAAGAGAGAAATCCCACAGGATCCCAATGAAGACTGAAATGAGAAAGATTAAAACAACATATTCACGTGTTAAGAGCTTTGGAATCAACTATTCACTTATGAGCTTTAGGATCAATCACTACCTGTGCCTTTTCAATGTCATGATATTTCGTTTGTTTTTACACTGATGTGCTGCTTGCTGAAGCTCAAATATATGTCATCTGCAGGTATACGCCTCTTGAGACCAAGGAGTTGCTTGAAACATTTGCTAAGCAAACAATTGATTCATGTGAGTAGACTTCTGCTTTAAACAGAGGCTACTATTGATATGTGCAGTAACTTAATAGCTTTCATTATCGACGTAGTAATTTCCAAGCGGATTGAGTAATGGGCACAGGACTACAGAAAAACCCATAGTTAAAACTTCTAGATTCATCTCTCATTACTACAGGTCATTGCTAAGAAAGTATTATGGTTGCTAAACATAATACACTCAAGCAACATATGGGCACTTTACTTGTTAACATAATCTGATGACGACTTAAAGCAGCAATTGATGAGGTTGAGTTCAGCATCTTGCCGATCCACACTAAAGATGGCATTTGGAACATTATTTGCATCTATTTACATATCCCAAAATAAAATTAGAAGAAACTGCAAAGGAAAATAGATAAGAAAATCCTCAAATTCAGAAAAACATGTTTACATAGATACATCCTGTAGCAACTTCGGCTTTGCAACCTTGAGTTGACTTGTAGTGCCCATCTTGCAGTGCATTAATGAGTCTAATCATCTCCAGGGGTGCTTGCTGAAGGACATGATGCCATTGCTGAAGCAGAGGGTGTCTTATTAGAAAGCCTCAGTAGGTATACGCATTATGTGATGCAGTTGTTTGAAATTTTTGCCTTCACGAACGACTCATCCTTTTCTCTCTTTGATTTGTTTTGCAAAGTCACGTCCGGGCTGTTGTCGCAACTTTAGGAGGGCAGCAGGGTGCTGCCCGAAGAGCTGATAAATGGCAGCACCTTTATGCGGGATTTACTGTATGGTTGTCTACAACTGAAGCAACAGGTAGTCTAGTGATGTGTGCCTCCTCCATGCATTTTGCCCTTCTGTCAGTTCTCCTGATGATCATTGAGTGGTAGAGACAGATTGATAATCAAAATTAGTAACTTGTAAGGACTTTCAGTGCTGCTGAAAATTACTTGGTTGACCATCTGATATGATATCTATCCTAACTGAAGTTCAAAGTGGAAGGAGATTGCAATTGTAACTTTTCCAAACAGTTCATACAATGGAATGCAAAATCACTTCTATGCTGCTGGAAGTTTGACTGAATCTGAAATGGGGTTAAAGCCTAGATGATGGGCACCCCACCGCCCCCCCCCAATTTAGTTGCAGTATTGTAGACCCTTCTGATGATTTTATTTGAAGCAAATTCTGATTGTTTGTGCAGATGAAGACTCAGCTAAGAAAGAGGCCAGAAGACACGTTGAAGATGGGAGTCTAGGTTATGCAAATGCAGATGTTGTTGTCAAGCTCCAAGGTTGGGATGCTGATTACTCCAAAACCGTGTCTCAAGCATCTCTAAGTGCGCTCAAACGATTAGTTTTATCAGATAGGAAGCTCCCAGGTAAAAAGTTCGTCAAACTACTCATGACCCATGTACTGTAAAATTGAGTTGCTTTGAAATAGGGGAACCTATCCTAATGCCAGAGGAAGCTGATGCTGAAATAGACCTTAGGGGTTGAGCCACAGAGATCAGATTAAAATACTACCTCGATGCATTTTAACGAAATTATGAAACAAGCACGACTATAAGACTCCCAAACAATCATGGCTAGTGCTGGTTTATACTTGATGCTGTGATGAAGACAACCTCGGACTTTATTCTTTATGTTGTAAAATGCTCTAACTGAACTGTAAATCTTATCGGTTCTGTCTCTTTTTTCTAATTGAACCGCAAATCCTATCGGTTCTGTCTCTTTCTTGCAGATAAGAAGAACCTGTACATAAGGTTGGGATGCCGTGGGGATTGGCCGAACATCAAGCCCCCAGGGTGGGATCCGTCAACTGCTGATGATTCTATAATGTCTCCGGATACATTGTGAGAAAATTCAAGTTGCCAGCACGAAAGCAAGGGCAAACAGAGATGTCATCATCCGGTTCTTCTTGACTTAGTGAAATCTAAATAGTCAATTCATTTTACTGAGGCTCCTTTCTCTCTTTCCCCACTTTTGTTTTTGTTCCTTCTTTCTTGCTAGCGATAATCATGAACAGGTCAATGGGTCCATTCCATCTATGCTTACAAACTAAGTTATGAGTGAATATATACATAAATATATATAGGTGTTTTGTCTAGTCAATGGGTCCATCCCAGTCACCATCTCCAGACTCCTGCGATGGTTGTTCAGCCAAATCACCAGGACCGTGTAGAACTGGCAATAGAATTTTTTGACTGGCCAGCTTCCACGTTTCATATCAACAATATAAAACTTCTATGTAAACATAGTAGCATTAAGCACGAGAATAGAGTACAAAACATACCACATAAATACACGGACGGTAAAGGCGATACCTAAAGACACCCTGCTAAACCAAAAGAGAGAGATTAGACCACACTAGCAACAACTCAAGTTTCTCCTTTTGCTTGGTAGTTAGCGACTACTACTTCCGCAGGTCGCGAAAGTAGCCAGCAGGGTCCTTGGCGAACTCGTCCCGGAAGATGCGCGTGTCCCTCCCCGGAGCTTTCATGGTCTTCCTTCCGCTGGACCTGGATGAGTTGCCCGTCAGGCTCGCCACGCCAGCACCCACGGCACAGATCACCAAACCGGCGATCACTCTCGCGGCCATGGTAGCACCACTTCGCTCTCCATCTTTGCTCTCGCTTCCGCCCATATTGATTCTGATTAATATCAATATGCCTTTGGATATGACAAGCTATGAGATCTCTCTTAATGTCAGAAGTGCAGTGCTCTGTGCAATGATGCTTACAGTGAGAGGCATTTTGGGTGAATTTATAGCGGCTTTGGAGTTTGGACTTAGGTTTACTTAATCGTGAAGGCTCTCCTCTCTGAAAGACAGACGACACTTACTTTTAGTAAAGTCATTACTTAACTGACTTATTAACATGGAAAAAATTATCAAAAAAATCCTAAACCTATTATAATTTTTCTAATTCTATCAAAACTTTTTTTTTTTGCCAATTCAATCCGAAAGATTTTGTAATTATGTCAATTCAGTCCATCCAACCAATTTGGCTAAATTATTCTAACGTTGACAATTTTTAATAATATTTTATTTTTTCAAAGATTTTATTATTTTCTCTTTTTTTCCTTTTCATTTTCTCTCTTTTTTCCTCCTTCTCCCTCCTTCCTCCTTCCTTGGTCTGGTGGCGAGCCAGAGGCAAATGCTAGCGAGGCTCACCTTGCTGGCCCGCCCCCGCTGGCCAATGGCGAGGCTCGCCCCCACTGGCTTTTAGGGAGAGCGAGGCTTAGTCTCACCCAACCATGGCAAGGCTAGTGGACCACGTCCTGCCTATGGCCGATGAGGCTGGCCAGGCCAAAGGCCACGTGAAGTCGAGCCTCGCCCATGGGTACTGAGGGCTAGCCTCGCCAAGCCAGTAGGCAACTTGCCTCTAGTTGAGGAAGGAGAAGAAAGTGAAGAAAAGAGAAAAAGAGAAAAGAATAAAAAAAAAAAAAACCAAAAAAATTATCCACGTTGGCGTCAATTGGCCAAAAATGGTTAAATGGAAGGTTTAGGATTGAATTGGTAAAAAAAAACAAGTTTTAGGATTGAATTAAAAAAAAAATAGCAATAGGTTTAGAAATTGTTTTGAAAATTAGTAGAAAGAGATGTTGAATACAACATGAAGAAATTGTAGCGACACAAACTCCTGTCTTGCTAACCCTCCTGCCAAATTCAAGCACGTAGACCACAAGACCTGATCAATGGTCGCTCAAATTTGGTTGAGGGAAGATTATCAAAAAGTCATAAATTTGTTATGTTGATGCGAATTCAATTTTAAATCTTTTAATTTGATTAGTTTATTGTCAATATGCTAATTTTGATTGGAAATCATTGACGTTGACGTTGGTCATCCTACGTGAAATGGTCGGTGCTGATGTGGACAATAGTTTTCTGTCTTTTTGACAAAAATTTTGCCTAAAATCATCAAATGTCGATGTCAGCTATCTTACGTAGCACGACCAGCGACATCGGCCCTTGTCTATGGCTAATCATCAGCCATCACTGAAGCTTGCCCGGGCAATCAAGGAGGAAAGAGGGAAAAAGAAAGAAAGAAAAGAAAAAAAAATTATAAATACAAAATACAAAAAAAATAAAAATTGCAAAAATTATCCATGTCAACACCGGTCACGACACATTAGACAAACGACATCCACATTAGTGTTTTTTGACCAAATTGTCATAAGACTACATTGATAGGTTTAAAACTAAATTTGCATCTATACAATAGGTTTCAGAATTTTTTAATAATTTTTCCTTTGGCAGAGTCAGGACTTAAATTATAATAATAAAGAAAGTTGAACAAAACGTTGGAATGTAATAGGTGGAGAAGATGCGATTAGGGTGAAAAAGATTGTTTGAAGGGAAGTGAGTAAGTTTTTCTTATAGTGAAATAGGTAAAAAAAGAAAAGGTGAGCCCTGAGTTTTTCGAATTGTTCGGGAGCTGATCAGGCTTGTGGAACTTGTAGTTTGATCTTGATGTCGAAGCGGATTGAGTTGTGGTGTTGGTCTTTGCCGGAATTGCTGCTGTCGTCATTTCTTTTTTCCGGTTTCCTAATCAATCGAAAAGGGCAGGGGGAAAAGAAAATGCTCCTACGTCGGAGGAAAACGTAGACTTAAAGGTCGGATTTTGCATATGTCTTGAATTAAAGGTTAGATTTTGCTTATGTCTGAACATGGGTAGTAGCGCAGGGCGGTGCAAGCTTTTATCATCTAATTGATTACTCTCAAACGGAGCAGATGCAGCGCAAGGAGCTACAGAGTTTCCTCTCAACCCCGAGCATCAAAATGCGAAATTTCGTAGTTGACGTTCATCGTCTTAAGGGACGTATAGCAGAAAGCCTCTTTTCTGGGGCATTTTGCTTAGGATGATCTTCACTTGATGAATCCCCGTTTGTAAATATAGAGATGGGAACGAGCAATTGCGGTGTCACTGAATTCTCTAAATTCCACTTGACCTGCGGTATCGGAGTACTGATATTTATGTAATCGCATGAGATGAGGCATTTCCTGAAAACTGACCGGTGAAGCGGATGCAGTTCTCAGATGGTTCTTCCGATATGGAATGGCGACTCGAGCTCAGAGGCATGGACATTTCAGGTCCCAGAGATATTCACGTGGATGCAAACGACACCTCCTTAACGATCCAACTCAAGCATTCTGGTTCCCTGATGACGCTGATGGAAACAGATTCTGTCTTTGATAGGATGAAGTCGGCCGAAACGATATGGTTGGTTGTCCTTTGTGTGTATGTGTTTGACAATAAATAACCTAGATCTTCCGGGCAGTTAAGTGAGGATTCTTGTTGTGGACGGGAATTTAGATGACGATCAGCTTGTCATTAACTTGAAGAAGCAGGATCCCGAATTGAAATGGCCCGATATTGTGGAGTCTTGGGAGTCATTGACTGCAGGGTCGACGCAACTACTTAGAGGAACATCCATTTATATTGCCGGGGACTCGACGGAGATTAACCACAAAGTGGCAAAAGAACTTGCAGTTGGTCTTTGGTATTATTCCGTTGTTTCATCCTTTCTTGGGTTCTGGAAAATTATTCACCAAGTTTCCACCATTCTGATTTCACCATTACAACCAAACCTCGAACCAAAAGTAAGAGAGAAATCCCACAGGATCCCAATGAAGACTGAAATGAGAAAGATTAAAACAACATATTCACGTGTTAAGAGCTTTGGAATCAATTATTCACTTATGAGCATTAGGATCAATCACTACCTGTGCCTTTTCAATGTCATGATATTTCGTTTGTTTTTACACTGATGTGCCGCTTGCTGAAGCTCAAATATATGTCATCTGTAGGTATACGCCTCTTGAGACCAAGGAGTTGCTTGAAACATTTGCTAAGCAAACAATTGATTCATGTGAGTAGACTTCTGCTTTAAACAGAGGCTACTATTGATATGTGCAGTAACTTAATAGCTTTCATTATCGACGTAGTAATTTCCAAGCGGATTATTGTCCAAAAAAAAAAAAAATTTCCAAGCGGATTGAGTAATGGGCACAGGACTACAGAAAAACCCATAGTTAAAACTTCTAGATTCATCTCTCATTACTACAGGTCATTGCTAAGAAAGTATTATGGTTGCTAAACATAATACACTCAAGCAACATATGGGCACTTTACTTGTTAACATAATCTGATGACGACTTAAAGCAGCAATTGATGAGGTTTAGTTCAGCATACTGCCGATCCACGCTAAAGATAGCATTCGGAACGTTATTTGCATCTATGTACATATCGGGAAATAAAATTAGAAGAAACTGCAAAGGAAAATAGATAAGAAAATCCTCAAATGCGGAAAAACATGTTTACGTAGATACATCCTGTAGCAACTTCCGCTTTGGCAATCTTGAGTTGACTTGTAGTGCATCTTGCAGTGCATTAATGAGTCTAATCGTCTCCGGGGGGAGAAGTACACTATCGGTGCATAAGTTGTGTACGGCGCTCACTTTGGTGCCAAAAATATCAATCGGATCACTTAAGTGTCAAATCAGAGAAAAAATGATTACTTTGGTGCTACCGGCGAGAGATTCTGGTCAAAATAATGACGTGGCTTTTATATTTTAAAAAAAAAAAAAAAAATTGACATGGCTTGAGAAACGACGTTGTTTTGCCATCCTAAGTGGATGATCTCATAAAAACAACGCCGCACAACTCATTTTGGTTTTTTTTTTTTATTATTTGGAGATTGAAATTAGGGTTCCAATCCTCGTCGGCTGCCGACCTAGCTCGCTCGGCCGTTGACCTAGCTCCGCCGTCGCTTGGCAACGTGAGGTTCGCACTTGAGCGAGATCACGGCCTTTGACTTGGCCGCCGAGTGGCCAAGTCGAGGTCAGGGTCAGAGCTGTGGCCGTTGAGCGTGGGGGCTATCAAGGATGGCGACTGGCCCATCACCGATGGAGGCAGAGGAGAGGGATGTGGGTGGTTGAAGGGGGAGGAGGAGGGAAAACCATCGACGCCAAGGACGGTGCAAACACCGGGGTCATCGGGGGCGGGGGAGCAGAAGACGTTGGAGTAGCCGCAGACATCAGGGCCGACCCAATTGGCGGGGCTGACCCATTTGGTGGTGAAGTTGTTGGGGTCGGAGAGGATGGCCTACTTTAGGGCCTGGAGGGCGACGTAGGCATTGCGGAGGTGCGCGTTCTCGAAAGAGGCGGAGGGGTCAACAGCGACTTGCTCGCTGCGATCACCGAACTCATCGAGGTAGTGGAGGAGGTGGTGGTGCTTGGCTACACCATGGGCGGCGGTAGAGAGGACGACAAGGGAGGAGAAGAGGACGAAGAGGATGGCGGTGGCCAAGATTATCCGGTAGATTTAGGGTTTAGGGTTTTGAATTGGGGGAGAGACATCAAACGACGTCGTTTTTGTGGTTTACATGTTAACTGTACTCTCCGACGAGCCGCATCAACGTAAAAAATTAATAAAAAAGTGCTACGTCGGATTTCCGATTAATTTGATCGGAGTTGGCACCAAAATGATCGTTTTTCAAAATATTTTATACTTAAGTGATACAACGGAAACTTTTAACACCAAAGTGAGCACCGTAAACAACTTATGGCACTGATAGTCTACTTCTCCCGTCTCCAGAGATGCTTGCTGAAGGATATGATGCCATTGCTGAAGCATTGGATGTCCTACTAGAAAGCCTCAGTAGGTATACGCATTATGTGATACAGAAGTTTGAAATTTTTGCCTTCACGAACGACTCCTTTTCTCTCTTTGATTTGTTTTGCAAAGTCACGTCCGGGCTGTTGTCGCACTTTAGGAGGGCAGCAGGGTGCTGCCCGAAGAGCTGATAAATGGCAGCACCTTTATGCGGGATTTACTGTATGGTTGTCTACAACTGAAGCAACAGGTAGTCTAGTGATGTGTGCCTCCTCCATGCATTTTGCCCTTCTGTCAGTTCTCCTGATGATCTTTGAGTGGTAGAGACAGATTGATAATCAAAATTAGTAGCATGTAAGGAATTTTAATGCTGCTGAAAATTACTTGGTTTACCATCTGATATGATATCTATCCTTACTGAAGTTCAAAGTGGAAGGAGATTGCGATTGTGAATTTTCCAAACAGTTCATACGATGTAATGCAAAATCATTTCAATGCTGCTGGAAGTTTGACTGAACCTGAAACGGGGTTCAAGACTAAATGAGGGCCACCTCCCCATTTAGTTGCAGTATTACAGACCCTTGTGATAATTTTATCTGAAGCAAGTTCTGATTTTTGGTGCAGATGAAGACTCGGCTAAGAAAGAGGCCAGAAGACACATTGAAGATGGGAGTCTAGGTTATGCAAATTCGGATGTTGTTGTCAAGCTCCAAGGTTGGGATGCCGATTACTCCAAAACCGTGGCTCGAGCATCTCTGAGGGCACTGAAACGATTAGTTTTGTCAGATAGGAACTCCCAGGTAAATTTCCGTCAAACTACACGACCCATGTACTGCAAATTTCCGTCAACCTATCCTAATGCCAGAGGAAGCTGATGCTGAAACAGACCCTGGAAGGGTTGAGTCACAGAGATCGGATTAAAATTCCGCCTTGATGCATTTTAACGAAATTATGAAACAAGCATGTCTATAAAGACTCCTAAACAAATAATGGCTAGTGCCGGTTTATACTCGATGCTGTAATGAAAACAACCTTGGACTTTGTTCTCAATGCAGTAAAAAGCTCTAATTGAACCGTAAATCCTATCGGTTCTGTCTCTTTCCTGCAGATAAGAAGAGCCTGCACATAAGGTTGGGATGCCGTGGAGATTGGCCCAACATCAAGCCCCCAGGATGGGATCCATCGATTGCTGATGATTCTATAACCTCTCCAGATACATTGTGAGAAAATTCAAGTTGCCAGCACATTAGAGAACGAGGTAGATGGAGAGCAAGGGCAAACAGAGATGTCATCATCGACTTAGTGAAATCTAAATAGTCAATTCATTTTACTGAGGCTGCTTTCTCTCTTTCCCCGCTTTTGTTTTTGTTCCTTCTTTCTTCTTAGCGATAATCATGAACAGGTCAATAGGTCCATCCCGTCTATGCTTACATATGATTGAATACATACATAAATATATATATATAGGTATTTTGTCTAGTCAATGGGTCCATCCCAGTCACCATCTCCAGACTCCTGCAATGGTTGTTCAGCCAAATCACCAGGACCGCGTAGAACTGGCCATAGAATTTTTTGACTGGCCAGCTTCCACGCTTCAAATCAACAGTGAAAAACTTCTATGTAAACACAGTAGCATTAAGCACGAGAATAGAGTACAAAACATACCACATAAATACACGGACCATAAAGGCGATACCTAAAGACACCATGCTAAACCAAAAGAGAGACATTAGACCACACTAGCAACAACTCAAGTTTCTCCCTTTACTTGGTAGTTAGCAACTACTTCCGCAGGTCGCGAAAGTAGCCAGCAGGGTCCTTGGCGAACTCGTCCCGGAATATGCGCGCATCCCTCCCGGGAGCTTTCATGATCTTCCTTCCACTGGACTTGGATGAGTCACCCATCGGACTCACCATGCCAGCAGCTCACCAAACCAGCAATCACTCCCGCGGCCATGGTAGCACCACTTCGCTCTCTATCTTTGCTCTCGCTCCCGCCCATGTTGATTCCCATTAATATCAATATGCCTTCGGATAGAAGCTATGAGGTCTCTCTAGGTGTCAAAATTGTAGTGCTCTAGGCCTTGATGCTTTTACAGTGAGAGGCTTTTTGGGTGAATTTATAGCGGCTTTGGTGGCTTTGTGAGTTTGGACTCGGCTTACTTAAGGTTCTCTGGAAAGACCTTGACATTGACCCGGGAGTAATTCATAACTCAACTAACTTATTAATTAGCGGAAAGAGATTTTTGGTACAACACGAAGAAATTGTAGCAACAACACGGCGTGGACGCGAATTTTCATCATTGCTAACCTTTTTGCCAATCCAAGACCCGATTTAAGAGAAGCTCAAATCTGGTAGAGGGGAAATTACCCAAAAAAAAAAGTTATAAATTTATTGTATAGATGTCGATTCAATTTTACATATTTTAATTTGACTAATTTAATCCTAAATCTTTTTGCCAATCTGCCAATTTTCATCAATTGACGTCGACCATCCTACATGACATAACTGGTACTAACGTGGATGGACGTTGACATTGACTAGGGAGTAATTCATTACTCAACTAACTTATTAACTAGCGGAAAGAGATTTTTGATACAACACAAAGAAATTGTAGCAACAACATGGTGTGGACGCAAATTTTCATCGTTGCTAACCTTTTTGCCAATCTAAGACCCGACTTAAGAGAAACTCACATTTGGTAGAGGGGAAGATTACCCAAAAAAAAAAAAGTCATAAATTTATTGTATGAATGCTGATTTAATTTTATATCTTTCAATTTGACTAATTTAGTCCTAAATTTTTTTGCCAATCTGTCAATTTTCATCAGAAATTGCTAATGTTGACGTTAATTAGCCTACGTGGTATGATTGGTACTAACGTTGATGGTAGTTTTCAAATTTAAAAAAAAAATTGGGCTAAAATCGTTGATATGAACATCAACCATCTTATGTGGCACGGCCAGCGATATTATCCCTTGCCTATGGTTGATCATCAGCCATCCCCAAAGCCTACCTCAACAATCGAGGAGGAAAAAGGGAAAAAGAAAGAAAGAAAAGAAAATAGAAATTATAACAAAAAAATACAAAAAATAAGTAGAAATTACAAAAATTATCCATATCAGCACTTATCATAATATGTAAGACAAATGATGTCCACATTAGCTTTACCAAAAAAAAAAAAAAAAACGATGTCCACATTAGTGATTTCTAGCCACATTGTCAAAAGGCATAAAATTAAATTTACATCTTACACTAGGTTTTAGAATTTTTTAATAATTTTCCCTTTGGTAGAGTAAGGTCTGATTTTGATTAGCACTTGCTTAGATTATAATAATAGAGAAT
Organism: Eucalyptus decipiens; assembly: GCA_014182575.1. NCBI lineage: Eukaryota > Viridiplantae > Streptophyta > Magnoliopsida > Myrtales > Myrtaceae > Eucalyptus > Eucalyptus decipiens. The sequence goes on along the minus strand of CM024613.1, from coordinate 2,856,637 downwards.
AAAGTTAAATGAAAACAAACATGAACAAAATTCAGAAGAAGTAGTTACAGTGAAAAAAAATTGCATAAAGGGAAGTGAATAAGTATTTCTTTTAGTGAAATTGCAAAAAGAAAAAGAAAAAAGGTAAGGGGTGAGACCCACAAAAAATAATGTAGACGATCCAATGTGTTAGAGGCATCAAGAGCCAGATATAACGCAACCCAAAAAAATTGCAAAATTTGTTAATGTCAATACCCGTCGTAACATGTATGATGGCTAGTATTCACATCGGGATTTCCGGTCAAATTTGACAAATTGTCCAAAGGTTGATAACTAAATTGATCAAATTAAAATTTATGACTAAATTAATAATTATACAATAGGTCTTTTACTAATTTTCCCTATGATAAAGTCATGTTTGATTTTGAGATGCTCAATAGCAATTGAAAAAACATAAGAAAAAAATAAGGGTTCATACTAAGCATTTCTCCTGCTCGAGAAATTTCTCTCCAACGGTCTAAGAGTGCATTCCGAGTGGAGTCAACTTGTCGGTAACTTAATAATATGACGGCCAACAAGCATGATGACCTTCACCATGAGTAGTTTTGCTTTTCTTTTTCCCTTCTTTAAAACTTCTTTTTGGGTTCTCTCAATAAACCATAACCTAAAAACCACCAACATTTTTCGAGAGCTTTCGTATCATATCTAACAATAGTCAACAAATATCGAAAAATCCGACACGCAAGTCCAACATTCTGACACACATTCTGACACACGACTCCAACATGCACGAGGTCAATTTTAAAAATTTTGAGTAAATAAGATGTCAAAATGTAAATACATAAAAAAGCAACAGCAATAACAATAATAAAAATAAAGGAAGAAAGAATAAAAACTTAATTTTTTCTTCTTCTCTGAATTTCACTTCCTATGACTCACAATTTTTTATGTAAACTCATTCTAGGCTCTTGTTTATTATTTATTTATTTGAAAATTTGAATCGAATTAATTTGATTGAAATACTTGTTGAAATTCTCTTCTTCTTTTTTTAAATGACGAGTCCGTTGACATATCGTGTGTCGATGTCGATGTTACTTAGACCATCACAACACAGTCTTCGACATTAGTGATTATACTTGAGGCACCAACAGTACCCGACATTGCCGAAGATTGGAGATTCCTAAGGACTCAAAGCAGAATCGAATTAAATCCCTCATTGAAACCTTCATTGAATTCATGAACCAAGATGAAGTTCTCTTAACCGTTTAAGTGTTCCTGCAAGTAATCAATTCAAAAATTGCATAATTTCTTGAAAAAGTAATCAAATGGAAAAGTGCAGCTACAGGGTGCGTTTGGTTTAATATTTTCAAAAGGCTTTCAGCCTCCAAAGCCTCTTGAGGAAATGTTGGACTGTTTGGTAGCCATTTTGAAATAGCTTTCAAGTGAAAGTCAGCGTTGGGAAGGCTGAGAGCCCAATGCTAATAGGACTAGCTTTGAACTTTCAATATTTAGCTAATTATTTTCTTTTTTCCAAAACTATATGCACTCATTCTTCAAATTTCTGATTTTGCCCTCATTATTATTTTTTAAAATACCAAAATAATGCTAAAAAAATCAAATATATATATAAAATGTTAAAAAATTAAATATATTTGGTCTATTTAAAAATATATATTTATATATTTGATTTTTTTTTAGCATATATATTTGATTTTTTTAGTAATATTGTCAAAATTTATATTTAAAAATTGCATACATTTTTTTTTTTTCAATTTTAAACAAATAAAAATTAAAAAATTCCAACTAAAGGTTTGGTCTTTTTTATAAAAAATATTTTATATATATGTATATATTTTGACTTTTTAGCATTATTTTCAAATTTATATTGAAAAAGTTGCATACATTAATTTTTTAATTTTAAACAAATAAAAAATAAAAAAATTTGACAAAGGATTTGGTCTTTTAAAAAAAATATATATATATATATATTTATATATTTTTTTTTTTTTTTTTTTTTTTTGCATTATTGTGAAAATTTATATTTAAAAAGTTGCATACATCATTTTCTTTTCAATTTTAAGCAAATAAAAATTAAAAAATTCCGATGACGGGTTCAATCTTTTTTTTTTAATTTATGTACGTGTTCAATTTTTTTAGTATTATTGTCAAAATTTATATTTAAAAAGTTGCATACATTATTTTATTTAATTTTAAACAAATAAAATTAAAAAACTAATATTAATCACCCAAAGAACTTTTCAAATGTGTTTTTTACCGAATTGCATTTTTCTCAAAATTGCTTCTCAAAGCATAGTTTACCAAACAACCTTTGCATTTGCCTAAAATCCTTTAGACTAAACTATTTTGCATTTTTCAATAAACTTTCAAAATGCTGAACCAAACACACCCAGAAGATGACGAAAAAAAAGAAAAGGTAAATGAGTTGACAATTGACTGAATTTATAGATGATGTGCATTTTGGATTGTAAACATTAAAAGGGGTGTTTTCAGCCCAAAAACCACCGGGAATGAAAATAGCTAATTAAGTGATGCGTCAAACTGTCATTGCTTATTGAACATAATCAATTACCAACATAATGCGAGGCAATCGCGTTGGTATTCATTCTCTCTTGCTTTGATGCGATCGAGAGTTTAAATCCCCGCATTGCTTCCTCCATCAAAAAAAAAAAAAACATAATGCGATTTATTCATTCTCTCTTGCTTTGAAGGGCCCCCCGCATTGCTATCGCGGTGGGTTGTTGGTGGGTTGTTGGGCCAGCTTCCCTCGAGATATAGTCATCTAAATAGCTTCAGCGAGGTTTGCCGGTGCCACTGGGCATCGGAGAGCCGTGTGACTCCGACTAGCGTAAGTGAAAAGGGGCTTAGGCAAATCCTCGGTTATAAAAAAAAAAACATAATGCTAGATTAGAAAGTTGTCACTTTATAGGGTGGAAAATTTTATTCCACGGAAATACATTTGTTATCATGGACTTGGGAGAACTATGTTGGAAGTTACTTTTTCCGATAAACTGTCATCAACCACATGAAGAAGATATCAATAGAGGTATGCAACCGGACCGGCCCACCTTAAAAATAGGTTTGGAAATCAATTCCCATTGAAACCAATCCAGAAACGATTTCCAAAATTTGAACCCAATTTGAATCGGTCCGATTCTCAGTTTCAAGTGAATAACTACCCAGGAATCAAATTGACTAAACCTATTTGGGAACCGATTTTGTAAGCCCAAAAGTCCAAAACTCTTTTTTTCCCTTGACTTCTAATCTTAGAACTGCATTTTTCCTCTCGCACAACACTCCTCCTTCATCATTCCTCTTCCTTGCTCGCTTCCCTCCTTTGCCAACTCAAGGTCGCACCATCCACCGTCGGCTCCCTCTCGCTCTATTTAGTCTCATCAATGAAGAAGACCTCATCCATAAGCTTGTGAATTTTGTCGATTTTTCTATACTTCTCTTTCGGATCGAGGCTAGGTTCTTCTCTTTTTCCTAGAGGGTGCCTTTCCAAGCTGTGGATTTCTTGTCATAGTGGTGGAAAGTTTGTGTTTTTTTAGGATATTTGGCCGACATGGCAGAGTCAAAGACAACGACCTTGCGCTTCGCCTAGTCAACGGACTGGACCTTGTAGGCACCGAAGGAGGTGGCAAAGAAGAGGTCGGAGGCATTGTAAGAGAGCATGCAGCAGAAGCTGTGAGTCAACAGCGAAGGGGTAGGTGGGAGATTGGGATGAGGTGCAACAAAGCGAGAAGGGGAGGGAAGGGGAGGGGAGGAGCGAGAAGGTTAGGGTTTGGAGGTTGAAGACAATGGTGGTGGTGGGAACATAGGGAAACACTAAAGACTACATTTGAGAGAGAGAGAGAGAGAGACTGCATTTAGCACCGCGGGGGGGACACTAAAGACTACATTTGAGAGAGAGAGAGAGAGAGAGAGAGAGAGAGACTGCATTTAGGGGGGGTGACTGCGGAGGGAACCCGAGAAAAGAGACTGAGAGTCACTTTTATCCAGGAATGACTACCACTTTGTTGACCATTTTGGCACCCCTAATCCACAGTCACGTAAAATTAGGAGGATTACATTGTTTTCTCGCATATTAATGTAAGATTCGAAACCGTATAAGATATCAGACGGTTGCAAAACAAGTTTCAGTGAAAACAGGATTGACTCTAGAACCGGACCGGAAAAATAGGATGGTTCCAAAACAAGGTCCAATGCAAATAGGGTCAGGTACGAGATCCAAAAAAGGGAAACTAATTATAATAGGGTTTGGTACAAGGTCTAGGTTTGGAACCTACCCACTTTGGATCCAATCACCCCTAGATAAGTTAATAATATGCCAATTCTTTCTTTCCAAGATGAAAAATTAACAACAACAGGGTAGTTCTTCACTAGGCTGAGCAGGACCAGCAAGAATTTTGTAGAATATATACATAACGATCCAAAAGGAGATACTTCCAAACACCCAAAGAAAAAGAAGCCGAGATCTAAATGGAGTCGCAATCCCCATGACACAAAGGACAACAGCATTGCAAATTAGATAAGAAGATTCAAACCTCTTGCTCCGGCTTAGGCACCTTTAGATTGTGACTAGATCCAAGAGCCGGCTGCAAAATGCAGTAAAACATATTAAGCGCTTTCACAAGAATATCAGAGAAAATAATGACGGCGGGACAAATTGTCCCTCCATCTTTATATCTGGATATATCATCACAACCCCGTGTCTGTTCTTTGAGACAGCCATCATTGATGATGCAAAAAGAAAAATTACAGTTTCCATATAATATTGCCCATCTTGATTTTCACAATACTCTGCCAGTCTTATATTGAACCCTTTCACCGACTCCCAAAAATAGAAATCAACCTCTTCCAGGAGAAAATAGTGATGCAACAAATCCTGTATGCTATGATGAGCATTAGTCAGGCCATTTACCATCTGATTTCTTACTAATCAATGGAGCAGAACCATTAGAATCCAGAGTAGATAATTAAGTTATAGTCAACATGCGACAACTTGACTGCCTAGCAATAATGAATTGCAAGTTTGACAACAGTATCAATACCTTCCCCTGAAGACTCATTATGCTGGACCTCAACAATTCATCACCAACTATTGACCTCAACCTCTTGATGAAGTCATTTCGAGAGATCCTCTTGGTCTGACAAATATTGAGGAGGAAGATTAGACATTGACAAAAAATTTATAGTAAACAGGTGATTATAAGAGTGATTGATCAAACATGACGCACCCTGAAAAGTTTATAATTAGCATCGATTGTGTTCATATCCTCGGCAGCAACTTCTTTTGAGATGGCATCAAACAATAATGGAAACGGCATCCATGGGGATTTGGGAGTCTTTGCAGAGCTTGACCCCATGGTATTATCTTTTCCCTGAAGTCTCTTCTCAAAGTTCATATGAAGTAGGAGGCAGACATGGCAATTAATAACAGATTACAAAAAGCGTTGGCACCCTCACAGATGCAATCAAACTAACTTCAAAATTCTGAAAGTACAGACAAAATATTCCATTGAAAATATAGTAGAAAGACAACATATAAGAAACTCCAGCTCTTGAATCCTCCAAGCTATGGTAGATAAAATCACTTGGCCAACAATTCACTCTCAAACCATCCTAGGCCTCATAAAGATCCTCACTAATGAAAGAATCCAGACGAAAAAAAAGCATTCTCTGGTTTTTCAGAAAAGATGAAACCATCAAACAGGCATTGGAAAAGGCACTAAAGTCTTATATAGAAGGACTTTCCTACATAGCCCATGGTGACTAAAGACTTACACATGATACTAGATGGTTTTCTCTAACGGTTACAACGAAAAGATCTCACTCTCACTCTCTCGGAGCAGATGATAAGCTAACATACGAGAATAATCTCTGGGTCCTCAAGAATAAGAACCTGACATGGAAGCAAGTCAACAGCTATCAATATTTGAGATTTGGCAATCCTGACTATAGGTTGTCTTTAGGGGTGTCAATGGATCGGGTCGGGTTTTGATGTTACCCAACCCGAAACACATTAGACCCACATCGAAAATTCGGGTCGGGTCGGGTTTCTGGGTTTTCCTCTCTTTTTTCTCTTTTTTTTTTTCCACCTCCCTTTTCTCTGGTATAATTTTTTTGAAGTAAAAGGACATTTAACTTTTGAAGAACAAATTTCTGACCACATATTATTTCCTTTTTGAAGGAGTTAACAAAACAAAATCAGGTACATCAACATGCTTCCAAACCATGATGATTGGTTAATAAAATTGCAGACAACCAAAAGAGCATCTACTCTGCAGAGAATGATTAATCTTATGCATTTTACATATGGTAAACTCTGTAAGAACCGAATAGTTACTTAAAAAAAGGACAGAATCAACATTAGGTGAAATTACACCTCACAGATTCTTTGCAACTCTGTTGACCCGTTCATTCCATTAGCAAAAACACGAAATGCAATTTCGCAGGTACTTGCAAAGCCGAAAGCTTCCCCATTTAAGATGCTTCATCAAAACCAACCACATGCCTAACATAATCTAGACCAAAATCACTACCCAGCGCCCAACCAACTACTCTAAAAGCTAAGGAAATGCAAGAAGTCAGTGCAGATTCTGCAATTTCCATGAAAACTGTGCACAGTCGGGTTACTCACAGCAAAAGAAAAAAAATAAGCAGAAAAAAACGCAATACCACATGCAGATTACTCGTAGCAGAATCAACACAGGGCTACAAACAACGATCGAGATAAACAAAATCACCGAAACCAATAAAAAGCAAAATCCAAGCGCTCAGCCTCCCTTCGATTCCAAGCAAGCACGCGCAGAGCATCTGATAACACGCACACGCAGAGCAAAAAAAAAAACGCAGGAAAGTCGGTGGCGAGCGGAGGTCGGCACGAAGGAACCGTCGCTCATTGAAAGCACGCGAGCGAGATCGACACACCCGTGGCGGCGGCAGCGGCGGCGGCAACAGCGGCGACGGCAGCGGTGACAGCGGCGGCAGCGGAGTCGACTACCGGAGAAGGCGCAATCGTCGCGTCAGGAGGGTCAATAATGTGTTTGGGTGAAGAGTGTTTGGGTTTGGGTGAGAGGAGAACGTGTTTGTTTCAAACACATAGAGCCAATAATGTGTTCAGGGCCGAACAATATTTCGACTCTAACCCGACCCAAGACATGTTTGTTTTCTTGTTTCATAACAATTACCCGAACAATATTAAGACCCGAAACATGTACTCAACTTGTTTCGTGTTTGGTTCGTGTTTGGGTCGTGTTCGGGTCGTGTTCGGTTCGGGTCGGTTCGGGTCGGGTCGGGTCGGGTTTTTGGACACGCCTAGTTGTCTTGCTACTGAGTGACTGATTAACCCATCCCACCACCGGGTCGGGTCGGGTTTTTGGACACGCCTAGTTGTCTTGCTACTGAGTGACTGATTAACCCATCCCACCACCTTTAAGCAACTACCAGATGTAAAGGCAACAAAATCAATTTAAGTTGCACTCACTGAGTAGAAGGTCCAGAAGGAAAAATGACCTGAAAAATACTACTTTAACTATACAAGAGTATGGTCTAGTCAGCCTTACTGGCTCCACGGGTGACTGGCGTAATGCAGCCTGATCAACAGGCCCTTTACTAACTGTTGTTTCCAATAGCTCATTCCGGCAATTCTTTCCAGCTAGATGCCCTGCAGCACAAATAAGATTCCCTTGCTAAAATGTTCACCAAAACTTACATAAAAAGGTTCCACATCAGTTCAACAATACAACATTTAAGCCTACCCTAGAAACCAGCTCATTCACTCATATATTCTTTCCATATACGTATCTATAAAAATCTAATAAAGGTCTCACAATCTACTCACAAACAATCCCATTGCATTAATAAATTTCTTGAGCAGAATAAGTACAAGAAAAAACATTGCCCAAGATGCTAAAAAAGCAACACAAAAGTTCGATATCAATACTTCAAATGAGAAATTTCCGCAGTAATAAATCACCTCCAGTGCTAGCTCGAATCTTGAAACTTATCACAAATTCTGGAAAAATGTGTGTGTTCATATTCATATTCCAAACTATATAGTACTGTGGATTTTGAAGATCGTCAACTCCACTGTCAAAGTTGCTGCTGCTCGGACAGAATTGTCTGGATCCAGGATGGACAAGTTCAACGGTGCCCAATATGACACGACAGAGCACAACGTGTTTTACCCCATTTTCATCATCATCACAAAACTTTGCACTGCAAAAGATGAGATAAGCTGAAACACCCTCTGAGGCTCAGAAAATATAGCAGCAATTACAGAGTATTATATGAGAGAATTATCTACCACGTATATCTACTTCACAAGCTGCTACTCAAAAAGTAAAAAGATCACATTTGAACTAGCACCAATCAAATAAAATAACAAAATTTTTCCCCAAAGGATCCCAAATGATGGTAATTCAATATTTTCCTAGACTCCGGTATTTCCTACAAGTTATGTGGTTGATTAGTCCACCAAGGGATAAACCAGCACAGTTCCCAGCATCACATTGAAACAAAGTGGAAATGCTATTTGAACTAAATCAACTAATTGACCACAGGGAAGGAGTTGACTAAACCTACAGTTATGCTCAAAAGTTAATGCTTCACCTACATAATCAAGGCCAACAATCTTGCAAAATGATCCAATTGAAGATTGCAATTAACAATATACTTATACTTAGAAAAAGTATCCATATTATAACCAAAAATAAACAAACCTAATATGTGTATTATCGACAGATGTGAGATGAACTCCAGAGCCATATGTACACACTCTCTTAAATCCACCTGCACTGGGGCCATGCATCATAATACTACGTACAGCATCCTTATTAGCTGCAAGCCAAGCATACTTAACATTCGGATCCCCACGAAGATTTCTGGTGATCTCAACTTGCTTTTCAAAGAGTTCCAATTGAGATTGCATCGAATGACTAAAGCAACGGTTAATTTCAATTATGTCTGAACGCATGGGGAACCCCATTCCCATAACAAACATGTCTCTAACGGTATCAGAATTCAGTTGCTGATGCACGGGTCCAGTTTTAGTTTCTAATACTTTATTCATTAGTTGGCCGCCCCCAACTATATCCTCCAATTTTGTATCCAAAGGTTTATCAAGTTTAATATTATCCTCTGCATCCTCGTTGCAATCAGCACGAATTTGGTTAATTTTAATTTTCTTGGCATGGCAACTTGACTCTTCAACACCTTCTTCCATATAACATATATGGGCTCCATCTATTTCAATGTTCAGCTGAAGCTTAATCTCTTGCATCCCATTTGGTATCTCAAAAGAGTAACCAGAATCAGCCTCTAACTCGGATTGGCAGGACTTTTGCATCCCAGTAGTGCCTGAATAAGGCTCAGGGAAGAAGTGGCGACCGGCTTCATCAATCCAAGCAATATGTCGTTGTGAACCTGTTACAAAATCCCACTGGCTCATGTACAAGATATCCAGCAAAAAATGGCATCCATTGGACTTCACTTCAATTGCTGGATTCTTCAACTCAAAACTTTCCTTGATCAACTCGACAATGTAAGTTGGAAAATCATTCCATTCATTCTCTTGAAAGAACAGAACCCTTTGTGGCAGGCTGCTCTTCATAAAATGTGTGTAATTCTTCGAAATAGAGTTCCTTGCCCGACAACTGCACTCAGTCTTGCATCCATCTAGTCTTTTACGTTTACGGAGCTTGCCAACTGATGAGTTCGAACTAACTTTTTCTGGAAACAGGGTACCTCTCTGCCCCTCTTCACGTCTTGCACCTCGAGGTTTGCACTTAACAGCTACCCTATGCACGTGATCCAGTGCTTCATTCCACCTTGCTTCCATTACTAGATGAAAACAGTGCAATTCGAATTTAAACACTAGAGTAGGACGACATGATCAACGCAAAGCTTTCGCATCGAACGTGCCAGAGAAATCATGCCATGAAGTGGAGAAAAATTTCCTGTGAAACAACAGGAAAACCAAACCATTCAATTTCAGTTAGTTAGAAATAAAATCATGGACCGTTGTTAGCTAGAAGAAAAGCAACGAATTGTCTCCAGACCCAATCACAAGAACACCTACCAATTACTGGAGTGGACGGACATGCTGCGCTAATCTCTCCTTCACCAAACATCCTCTCAGTGCCGGATCTCCACACTGAGCAAAACAGCGAGCTCTACGACTGTGCTGGCACGCTGATCGAGAAGCTCCGCAATTCTTGGATCTCCCACTCAATCAGCAGCTATCCGAATCTATAAACCAAATCATAAAACAGCAGGAACTGAATAAGCCCCAGAAACGAACTACACAAAGAGATCTGCCACGACCCTCCATTATACACACATACACCTACCTAATCACGAAATAACCAACGATATAACCAAGCCGATTGCAACGATCTACAGTGACACCAACACGAATCACGAATTTCCCTCGAAAAGAACGGCCATTTAAGGCAACTGCGAACTCCAATCAAGTTGAACCTCAGTCGATCGGAAATCGAACATACAACTACCAAAGACCTAAATTTGACTCTGCTCATCGAGTCAACCCTCGTCTAAAACAACGTACGACAATCAGTGGATCCGCACAAAGAAAGGCAGCAGCAGAGATTTGACTTTACCTTGCGGCGCATGATCATGTCGGGGAGGATTTGATGCGCGGTCGATTCAGCGGGAGAAGAAAATCGGCAGAGTAGATTGCGTTGTTCTTGTTCGTCGAAAGAAAATAAGGGATAGGAAAAAGAAACAGAGAGATTTTCTTTCTTTATTTATTTATTTTTTTATTTCTTTCTTCTTTTTTGAATATGTTTTGTGAGGTCCAAGACAGAGAAAAATGCCGACGTGGGCCCGTTCACGTGAAAGGGGTTGAAACTTGAAACTTCCTTTCGCTTTTCCAACGTTACAGTCCTAAAACAACAACCTTTTTTTTTTTCTTTATTAAAGAGTATATATAGTTTGAAATAATATTTTTTTTTTAAGTAGTACCTAATTTTACTGTTATAGACTTCCATGCTAAGGTAAATTTTTGGAGCAAGGATCTATTTGATATCGGACAAACATTATCTGATTTTATTCTTTTTGTTCCTTGAAACAAAAAAAAGAATAAAAATTTATTTGATAATTTTTTTGTTCTCGATAATAAATTAGAAATAAAATTAAGAAGTAAAAAAAATTACTTCTTTATTCCCAATAACAACTTCAGAATAAAGATGACCTTGTGTAACCAAAGCAAGGGCGAACCTCATCCAACAACACCTATGAGGCTCGAGCAGACGAGGCTCAGCCTCACTGGTGGCCAGTGACGCTCCGATATGGTCACTAGCCCTTGTTTAGTCGATTGCCAGCCATGGCCAAGGCTGAAACCAATTAAAGGAAGAAAAATAAGAAAAATGTGATAAAATTACTAAAAAATTAAAAGATTTTAAATCACAAAAAAAAATTTGAATGTCATACCAAACGCATTTTTATCTCGATAATATAAATTTTGGACAATTATTAAACGTTTTCAAATGCTCAGAAACTCGTCTAAATAACAAAATTAGACAAAAAGTATTTATGAGAAAAAATTGTTCCTGAAAACGAAATGAATATCAAATAAGTCTTAAGTGTACGGATTTCACCTCGTGTGCTTGTTTGTTTTGGGCTAATGAAAGACCAACGTGAAAAAATTATATTGAATTTTTAGAAACTCGTCCTATTTGTCTACTATTGAAAAATTGAGGCGATTGTAATAAATAAAAAAGACTACATCTTTTAATGCTTTAAATAGAATAAGTTAGAAAAAGACTTTATATCATAGTTAATGGTTTGATCTTATGATATAAATGACAGATTAAGTAAGATTATGAAGAGGATAGGTACTCTACAGGTCCTAAAACTTGTCATAATAGTCAAATTAAGTCTTAAAACTTACAAAAAGTGCAATCAAGTCAAAAAAATTTATTAAATTGATAGAATCGAATCTTTTCATCAAAATGCCAACGCGGCTTAATATCTCCCATATGAAGCTAACATAACTAAAACCACGTCATTTGGTCCGATTTAATTTTCTAATAGAAAATTGAATTATATTAAATAATAATCAACTTTTATAAATACAATACAAGAGGAAAAATTGGCGACCACCACCACCCCATCATCATCAGGAAGGGTTGACAATTAAGGGGATGGCCAATGAAGGGTTAGCGAGGGTTGCAGCCTCCCCCACACCGGGCTAGGGCGACTAACCCTCATCTAGATTTGGTTGAGGGTTGTAATTAGTGGGGCTTGACTATTACTAGTCGAGGCGCGATCCTTGCTAACTACCCCCACCATCAATGACTCCTTCCACCTATGGTGAGGTGTTGGGACAACAATTCTTGTCATTTTACCTTCCCTCCTCTTCCCCTCCTCCTTCTTCTTTTATTTATATTATTTTTTATTTTATTTAAATAATTTTTATGTTAAAAAGGATATTTGAACCAAAACAAATGTCCTTTTAAAGCTGCATTTGACAATGATTTTATTTCGGGAAGAGTTTTTTTTTTTTTTTTTTTTTTTTTCAGAAATAGTTCTTTTCTATTTCTATTATGGGAAACAATTTATGAGTAAAAGAACGTGCTTGGTAACTACACAAAATTTATACTCTTTAAATATAAAAATAATAGAAATGCATTTGGTAACGCAACAATTTCTTTTTGTATTTATTCATTTTTTATTCTTGCTCGCGAATCGCCGACCATTGGCCGCCACCGCTCACCGCCCGTTGTCGCCGCCGTTGCCGCCGCACAACCGCCCACTGCCGATTGTCACCGGCGATCGCCGAAGTAGATCAGCCGCCGCCGACCACCGGGTGGGCTCGACGACGGCGGTGGCGATGGCAGTTGGTGGTGGCTCCGAGCGATTGGAGGTGGCCACGGCAAGAGAGAGAAACAAAAGAAAAAAATTTGGCTTATTTCTAGAAATTATTCCCAAGAACAACAAGCAACTTTTTTTGTTTCTTAAAACCTGTTCTCGAACAAAAATTAAAGAAATTGTTCCCAGGAATAAATGTTTTACCAAACATGTTTTTGTTCTTTTTTTGTTCCGGGGAATGAAAGAACAGAAATTGGGAGAAACGGAAACATTACCATGCGCTGCCTTAATCTTATCATTCATATTTTAGCCACATCAGCACTATGTGGATAAATAAAATAATTAAAAATCACATTAACATTTTCTATTAACTAAATTAAATCGAGTTGCAAAAAAAAAAAAAAAAAGAATCGAATTAATCGAAATACTCAATTGAATCAATTTGACAAGTTTTAGAATTTAATTGTACTTTTATAAGTTTTATAACTCAATTGCAATTTTATGGGAAGTTTCAAAACTTTTAATGCACTTCTCTCATTATAAAGTGTTATATCAAAGATCCATAGTAAATAAATAGCAAACTCTATGACCATGTGACTTAGGCTATAAGCTAATGCTATAATTAAATTTACTTGTGTAAACTAAACTCTGCACTTCTTACAAACTCTCACAAATTCATGTAAAATGTAATGATGAAACTAGTTTAACTAAACATATTGTTCATAAACCAATTTAGCTCTAAACTTATTGTATAGATATCATTTCAATCATAAAATTTTATCTAAAATTTCAATATAGCTCTTCTAGTTGATTATTATCCGAAATTGCCAACTTACGAGTCTAATTATCGTCAACCAATCTACATAATATTACCAACATCTGACGTTAACAGCTTTCCATAAAAGGACATCGTTTTACTTAATTTTATGATTTTTTTTTTATCATTCTTTCCTTATTCCCTCCTGATATTATTTGAAAATCACATGAGCTTTTAATTACATTTGATATTTAACATCTTTTCAAAAACATATTAATTCATTTATTTTATCTTTCACACAAGTAATAGTAATTTTGGATTAATATTGTATCATAATAATTATATTTTATTAATTAAACTTAATTATTTATTTTTCATTTTTTTTTATTTTCTTCTTGTTTTGTAGTTGATGCGAAAGTGGCATGATAAACATTGTTAATGGCAATTGAGGACTATATGAACTAAAAATGCATTATCATCTTACAATGGAAAAATAGCACAAATGGTCAATGAATTTTGATACAATATATAATATCATCCATAATATTTTTTTACAATGCAGTACCCAAATTTTAATCCAACATATAAAGTGGCCCCTAAATTTTTAATTTATTTAATATAGTTATTGAACTATTTATTAATATGCAATATAATCTCAAAATTATATGAAGGTGTTTAAAAGTTTATGGACCACATTAAAAGAAATTAAAAGTTCAGTAATGACATTATATATTGGATCGAAGTTCAAAGATCATGTTCTACAAATAAATTTTTTAGGAATAATGTTATACAGTAAATTAAAATTCAGAGATCATTCGTCTTGTTTGCCTCTTAAATTTTAACCCAAAGGAAAAAAAGAAAAGAAAAAGGACAATAGGGTACACGCGCGGCAGTGGTCCTTCGGGGTTCAAAGTGCTCTTCCCTTCGCTTTCGTTTGCCTCATTTTTCTCTCAAGCAGAACTCGAAGGAGCTAGCAAGCAAGCAGCGATGGCGAAGGAAGGCGGTCTTTGGGACGATTCCGCTCTCATCAACGCCTTCGACGACGCCATGTTCAAGTACAAGGTACTCTTCTGGGTTCCTCATCTCCACTTTTTGTTCTTGCCATCCTCAAGACTGCCTGAAGCATTCGAGTTCGTTGTCCTGTGCTTCTTCTTTTTTCTTCCGTTGCTTTTGCTTGTTGATAGCTCTGAGGCACAATGAACCGCTAGTTACATAGACAGAGGACGGTAATAGTCACCTCGTGCAGCTGAAGAATTTGGGTTGGAATATTAGGATTGATGCATAGTGTCTATCGAGGTGGTATAGCCAGAAATTGATGCTCTTTCTGGGTTAGCTCTATCGTTTCATGCTCTTATTTGTGGCATGGATGGAATTTACAAATGCCGGTGATCGAGGATCGGATTTTCTTCAGTAGTATTGGGTTGTTATATTGTGAGAATCCAAGTCATGGGTTTTGTTTTAATTAAGCCAAGTCGGCCGAAACAATGGTTTTTACTAAGCTCGATATGATTTTAAGTAAGCTCTGCTTGTCTTGTCTCGACTTTGATCTGGCAATAGTGGTAATCCCAGGGTGAGGCCTTCCGAGGATCGAAATTGACTATGTCAACCTCTGGTTTTGCCCTATTTGTTGTTCAGATTGAGGGAAACGCTTCTCTCTCAAAACCAATTCCTCCACTGATGTACTGCGAATCTTTTGCTTCTTGACATGAGTCTCACTGTGGTTTTGATAGCTCAGGGGAACCAGCTATAAGATAGATTCAAACCATGGCAAAAAGAGGAAAAGAAAAAGAAAAAAAGAGGAAGAAGAAGCACTAGCCTTAGACGTTGCCCTGATCTAAATGAAAGTCTAGCAAGCATTAAGATGAAGCTAAGAACTCATGATTTAATTTTCTGCTATCTCAATAATTGAAAAGGCATGGCGAGAACGAGTGGGATGAATAAATTGTTGCATCAGTTGAGGAAAACATTGCGTTGGGTGGCCTTTGGATTTTTTGTTGGAGACTGGCAGTAGATTGGTTTCAGTAGCACGTCTGGAGGAATTACGCCACCATCTTATCATTTCTGTATATGGAGCTGACTTATGGCATGGGTTATGGTGAACTAATGGGGACATTTATCTCTCTCTTTTTTTTTTTGCTCAGTCAATGCATGGCCAAAAGAATAGCAATGCATCCAAAGGAGTAGAAGTTGTTGATGAGCAGGAAAAAGGTTTTTCTTCTCCTGGCCAGGAAAATCACGTCACAATGTAAGCATGTAATCCTGGGGATTACCCATTTGTGCTTGGTACCTCCTTGAAATTTTAATAGACTATGTTGTTGAACTTATCATGCTCTAATTGAATTAAAATGTGCTTAAGAAGCAGATGCATGTGTCTCGTGCTATAGAAAGTGTTTCTTCACAAAATGGAAAAGCATATTGTGTGTTTCCATCTGTGATGGATCATTGTTATCTCATATGCTTTCTTTTGACGCTTATGGTGTCTAAAGCCAGAGATACGTTCAGAAGTTATTTTGGAGGGAAATATGATTTGTGTGGATATCTCTTATCAATTTATACTGAATGTCTTTTTCCATGGAAGGGCTTAACTTGGAATGTTAGACAGTTTTATTGAGTTATTGGGGAACTTCGATCAGCTTAATGCACACATGCTGACACAAATGTGTGTGGTCGAGAAGAGAGAAGAATGCATATTCACTGGTTAATCTTGCTATTCTTGTTTATGAATGCATAGGAGGGAAGAACCTAAACACGCTGTAGCATCAAATTATGCAGAAGTACCTGGAGAGGCTAATAACAACCCATCAGTTAATGGAAACCCTTGTGTAGATGTGTTGGCTCAGGGATCTCATCCAGATTTATCAAATGGTGTGCCCGTACAAGATACGCTAGAAGCCCATTCATATTCTCAATATGCTGAAGGTTATGACCAGTTACTTGCCGAATATTATGAGCTCGAGCAAAAGAGGGAAACAGTCCTTCAGCAGTTGCATCAATATGGTTACTGGAATTACCAGTTTCCTCAGGATGCTACTGGAGCTGCTCCTAGTGCACCGTGGACTACTGCTACTGCTGCTGTAGAGCCCTCTGTCCCTTCAGGCCACAGTTGTCCAGTTGGTAGTTCATGGTGCCCTTATGTTTGTCAGTCATTCGAAGCACCATGCCCTGTTTCTACTTGTTCTTTTGGTAAAACATGTGTCAGCCAAGTCTGCAATGGTACTCCTTCCACAACTCATCAAAAAGTGCCTGTCGAAGATTCTGACATTACGAGGACAGCTATCGAAGCTGCGGAGAAAGCACTATCTTCTTTGAAGATAGGAAGATCTACTGGTGAAGAAGGTGGATCTGGATATTTCTCAGGTCAGTATTCGGGTCAATTGTACAATCTTGATTAGGAAACTTAACCCTTTGTCTTGGAAAGTTGTGATTATATAGAGATAAGGAGTGATGACTGTTGAAAGAGAACAAAGCACTCTTTAAAGGCAAAGAAACTGAGAATTGCAGGGCTGAGCTAAAATCAGTTTTAAATAGCTAGAGTTCTTGTTGCATATAAATGCGCATGCCTAGAAGGAAGGTGGGGAGCTTGATTGAACTCTTGACATTTAGCTATGAGGAAGGGCTTTGATAAGTGGCAATGACATTTTACTTAGTATATACACAGTGTTATTGCAAGCATGTTGCTGTCGGGCAAGCTTTAGCTCTAGTCTTATTCCTTTTTCGTATCTTATTGTTGAGTCATCTTATGACAGTATATATTTTGTGTCGCACTGAATGACAGATAAAGAGAAAAAGCTAGAAGGGGAAATCTTACAGACTGAAAGTTCCGGAACTGATCTTAGTGTTGTTCTGAATGCGTGGTATTCTGCAGGCTTTTACACGGGCAAGTAAGTATATGTTCTGTGCTTATACTTCGACAATTCCCACCAATTGCCCTTTCCAAATTTTCACTTATTGCATGCTGCTCTTCAATGTGAGAATGATTTAGTTACAGGATCTAATTCAGCGAAAATGAAAAAGTTGAGGAAACAGTTCTCTCTGGAAACGGCATCATGACCTCTTTTCAAAATTGAAGAGATTCTAGGAGTGATACTCTATTGATTTCGGTCTAAAACTAACAAAAACATGTTCCAGAAACACTGATTAGTTTAGCTAAAGGAGTAGGTAGAGCTCAGTTGGTACTCACTGGTCAACTCTGACTTCTTGACGTGTGTGTGGTTACAGGTATCTCGTGGAGCAGTCTGATCGAGAGAAAAGGCATTCCTAAACAGTAAGAACTAATCCATGGTTTTGAGCTCCTCAGAAGCGGGTCTGTGCCAAAGTTTTGGACATTTGTATGCATGATTTTTGTAATTCAATAGTGTATGTTCTTGGACTGTGGGTCCATCATGCAAGCTGGAAATCAGACCTTTTACCGATATCCGAAAAATCTGTAGTTCATCTAGCATTTGTCAACACTTTCGTGTTGTGCAAAGGTTACAAGGCTTACAAGTAACCAGCTCATACGGACCGACTCTCGTGTCAAAGATTCTCCAATTTCTTTTCTGAAATTGTTGCGGTGTCACTGTAACTTGGCCAGGAATCAAACCCCGAGCTTGATTGGTGCCCTCAAAAGGTGTCGAAATGAAATGGTTTCCCTTCACAAACCATAAAGTCGGAGTGGAGTTGGAACTTTTAGATTAAATGGGACCAGACTCAAATAACCCTCTTATGAGTCTAGTTCAAGTGTCGAGAAATCACTTGTAAAATCGAGGAAACACCTACGCGCGTCGGGACTCCCATCATCTATAGTGTCAATGCTCATTCGACCTCGTGATGGATGGGGTCGAGGCCGGAATGTGCTGAAAACGGATGTGTTTTGCTATGATTCTAAGTCAACTTGCCGTAAACCATATTATTTCCGGCCCGTCGGGCTTCAAACCGGGCCAAGAAACCGACCCGAATTGCCACGAGGATCTTAGTGCGGGATGGAGACACTTGATTTAATCCTCGCCCATCATGGTGCGGTTGCTGTCTCTTGTCGGTATGTGGTGGAGCATCGGAGCTCCTTTTCCATGGCATTTCGAGCACATGCGAATCCGGAAACCCCAAACGGCGCAAGGATATAATCCAAAGCGCCTTCCCGGCACTACAGACATTCGTGGGGGCCCACCGCCCTCGTATTCTATTCTATAAGGACGTACGATCCCTCTCCTCGTGTTATCGCCGGCCACGTGTCCCCATGGTGGCCCCTCCCGATTCCCCCGCTCGCTCGCTCGCTCGCTTGTCGCCAAGTTCGCCTTCCGCCTAAAAAGCAAAAGGGAAAAAAGTTGCCCACGTCTTTAAAAGGATATTCACGTTTTCTATGGTGAAGAATTCGGCGCCTAAAGATTTTCAATGAATTAATTTTGACTCGCACATTTAATGATCAAAATTGGAATATTACCCAACCTATTATTTGTCATCGATGTTTGGTGAGGCACCCAAGCCTTCTCTAGCCTATTCTCTTTGGCAGATCCTTCCCTAGTCTTTCCTAGTCGGGAGTGTAAAACACGTTATGCTTTTTATCAAGAATGCAATAAGTAAGAAGGATTTTAATAATGATAATAGAAAAGCACATCTAAATATTGAAAACTCCCATATTCTAAAGTAATTGTCTTATTACAAGCTCCATTTATTCCTCGTTCAATTATTTTTTACAAAAAAAACGCGGCCTAATTGTCATTTCATTTTATCTTTGTTTTTTTCTGGCCAATGCACGGTGAACACATATATCCTAGGCCGATGTTCACCCCCCTCCAGCATTCGTTCAAAAACGGCGTGGGCGATGAAAAGCAAGCACGTGCGGTTCGCCCCGCCCGCCAACCAGTGACGACTCTCGCACACCTCTCTCTCTCTCTCTCTCTCTCAACTCTTATCTCGCGCCGATAAAGCAGCACCTCACACTGGCCCTCCCCCTTTCACTCCCTCTCGTTCTTAATCTCCCGTCGCAAGAGGACTATGTTGAACTCCCACCTCAGCCTCAGCCTCTCGTCCTCCTCCGCCACCGCCTTATTGCCCCGCGCATTCTCCCCGCCGCCGCCGCCTCCTCCGCCGCCGCCCTCCGCGCCGTCGCCGCCGCCTCCTCGTCCCGTTGGATCTCCCTCCGCCCCTCCCCCCCGCGGTCCACCTTCCTCCGCGTCCGCGGCATGGCCGAGCTCGTCCAGGACAAGGAATCCACCGAGAGCAGCGGCGCCGCGGCGGCCGCGGCGGCCTTCGGCTCCGGCGACGAGGAGGCGAGGCAGCACTCCCGGATTTTCGTCGACGCCCGCTCGGAAGAAGGTCGGCTCGTGGCTTTTTCTTGACCTCTTGCTCGGGAGGACTTTTTCGTTTTTGCTTTCTTGCTTTCTACGTCGGAGGAAATGAAATCGAGGACTGGTAGTGGATTCACTGGATTGCGGTGTCGAGACGAGTTTGTGAGCGTGTAGGATCTAGTCGTCTTGTTTCTGCGAGGCCGCCAAATGACTTTGCGTGATTGAAAGGAATCGGAAGAGTGTTGAGCCAGAGGCGTAGGATTGAGTGCTCGATGATACCGGCTCGAGCGGAACTTCTACCCTATCTGGTGCCGTCCAGTCGGATTTCGTGAAACGAAAACTCATATCTGACCTGACCTGTTGTTAGGTGGACCGACTGTTGTCTGTAAACTGTGGTGATGTTTTTGCTTTCAGAAATGTTTCTATATTCGATCATCTAGTTGCCTATAATATGGATGGGAGGACTCAAAATGTATGCAGGATCACTTGATATTCATTTTTGTTCCGGCTTACCTCATTTGATGAACATGAGTTTTAAGATCGGAACGTTTCTTTCTGTGGTGAATAAATTGCTGCACATATGCTTAGGCAAAAACAATCGGTCATTGTGGTTTAAGCTGTTCAAGTGAAGCCATTACTCGTTGTTTGCTTTATTTACAGTGTATTGATTAATGTCCTTCTGAGCCTGCACTTAGTAGAGTTCTTCCCTGTCCCTGTAATTACATTGTGGAGTGAAATTTACTTCCTGCATGTGTGGTTTTCCAGTGGAAATTTTCGTCCAGAATTTTAAGCTTTGTCTAATTACCAGTGCCATATATACACGCAAGTGAGGTTCAACTATCTATGCAGAATTCTATATCAGTTTTTCCTTCTGTCTGTAATGGGTGGTGTTTTGGTCATCTGGTTAGAATACAACTCGAGGCTGCTTCCAAAATCATCATGCCAAGCTAGTCATTTTTTTTATTTATTTTTATTTTGCTTTGTTAAGTCTGCCAAAAAACAGTTACCTTCTTGTCCCTTCATCTCCATTAGAAGTACCCTGTGATTTATGGATTTGAATGCCCATTCTCATATGTGAGGATGGGAATGTGATGATTGATGCCTCTTTGAAAAATTCTTGTGAAGTCACCATGCTATATTTGGTTTCTAGTTATATATATATATAAAGGTAAAATCTCTAACTAGCAAGATAATGCTGTCAATGAATGTTCTTGCCCCCCTCACCCTGATTTGTCTACAAGGATGGAAAACAAATGAAATGAATGAATTTGGAACGTGAGCCCAAGAGGAATAAAATTTCATATTATCAGGTCTGATTTATTAGCCTTGTCTTGTATGGTTTTTCCAATTTTGATTTCTCTATGCAAGAATTCGAGGCATCATAACTCTCAAGACCTCATTGCATGATTTGCTTGATAAGACACGCAAATTGTTCTTTTGTTCTTAGTTTCATGTAATAGAGAGATTGACTTTGGGACTAACTTCACTGGCTGTCTTGAAACATTTATGAGCAGAGTTGCTATCTTTAATCACCAAAGAAAAGGACGAGGGAAGGCTGCCTCCAAATGTTGCTGAGGGGATGGAGGAATTGTTTCACAATTACAAGAATGCGGTAAATAATATAACTCAACTCATTATTTAGTGTGATCGTTTATGTATGTTCCCCAAAGATGCATTTGCTTTTGCTCCTTATCATCGTTCAACTTGTGTCAAGTTTGACCTTACCCTGGAGTCTTGACCATGTTATTTTTCTTTATATCCTGCATTATTAAAATAAGAAAGCAAACTTTTGGATAGACATTGGAGAAGTGTGAAGATAGTCAAGTCAACCAAAGAGTTTGAAAGATGGACGTCTGTTCAAGTTTTGTTCAATATATGTATTGATTGGTCATAATAAATTCAGACTTCCAGTTTGAAATTGTAAATTGTATGGAGAAAAGCTTAGTGATGTGAACCTTAATCTAATGCGAAACCTTTGCATCCTCATATGATCTGATGGAAGGTTTCAGGGTTGAAGTGTTTGCGCCTCTGTTTCAAGAGCGATCACTCAGTGCAAAATCTTGTACAGTTGGCTTGTTGGTAAATCAACCCTTGTGGCTCCAGGACAGTTTTGGCCAATGGTCATTTTCATTTGACAATGTGTTAGCATGTTTACAAAATGAATGCTTATGAAACTATAAGAGCAGTTTTGGCCAATAGTCAATTTTGAAAGCTTGATTTTCAGGTAAATAGTCCTTGCTAGTCATTCCTTTGTGTAAAATAGTTTTCTTTAGGTGTTAAATAAGTTTATGGATGGTCCTGAAACAAGTAGTTTATAAGTATGTTTCCTTCTGGTGTGAAGAAATTCTGGACCTCAATTTATTCCCTGAGATAGTAAATTTTGCATCTGGAGAAAGTACAATAGTAGAATCCCTTTGGTTGACTGAAATTGCATTGGATTCAATGTCGGAGCTACATCCCAGGCCATCAACTTGCGATCTGATCTTACAGTGGACTCGCACTCAGCTATATCTACCATGGGGATGGGATGGCTTCTATTTCTATTTAGTTTGTTTGGCTCTTTATTAGAGGTTGCAAGAAGAGAATATTGGGGGGCAAAGATCAACTTGAAGTGCTTTGACTCAAGAAATTGAAAGTAAAGGATTACAACAGTCTTTGTTTTGCTAAGAGTAAATAGTGATCTTCATGAGCTCAACGAGGTCATTTTGTTGTTTGTTCCCTATTTGTGAAATGCTTGTCAAATTTATCCGTCAAGAATTAATGTCATGACATAAACATAATGAAATATAAAATTATAGCTCTTTCTATAATGCTCATTCGGTTGTGAAACTATCTCATGCATGCACCAAAAATGGAATGTTCATAAGTATGTCAATGGTCAGTTATACATTTGATGATGCAATGTGGATTGAAATCTGGATATGCATCATTATCCGTTACCCTTTACATGTTTTACTGTTAGGAACTATGCAACTTGTCATAACTGTGGAATGCATTGACTAAACTGAAGAAGATACCACCATATGCTTGCCTCTTAACTGTAGGCTTGGTCTTCACAAAATGATATGGTGATGGTCTTTTCAAAACATTTCTGCTATTTAAGCGTAAATAGAAGAATGGCTTGCTATTACTGCCTAATTCGTATTTTCCCAAATATTCTGTCCGAAGTTCACGATATAGTGTGTCGAATAATGGATGAAAGGAATGGCTTTTACTACTAATACTATCAAATTAAACATTCACCCTGGTAGGACAATGTGTTGGTGCATCTTTTAGTGCTATTACATTTGGTGGTTAGAATCTGGTGTTGAACTTTAAAATTTCTCAGTGAGCTGTTTATCCTTTCGCTTTAATATATTTCCTAATGGTTGCAATATAACTAGAAATCTCGAAGATCCTCTGCTTATGAGAATGTTTTTCCTCAAGGAGTTTCTGTCCGTTGGTTATTTTTCTGCTTTCCATTTTAAGGTTCTAATTCCGTTTCTTCCTGTGTTGTCCACAATCTTATCTGGTTTTCTTCCATGTTGTCACGCTGCAGGTCTTCCAAAGTGGAATTCCCCATGCTGATGAGATTGTTCTGTCAAATATGAGTGTTGCGCTTGATCGGGTTTTCTTGGATGTTGAGGTAATTTTTGAGCATGTAAATCTTGGTTGAATAGCAGCAAATCTTTTTTTATTTATGCATTTGTCTACAAGAAAGAGTAAAGAGATTGTTTGTGTGCACTTAAACTTTGCTAAAGTAAACGAAGCTTGGATGTGTAAAACTTCTGATCTGACAGAAAGCAGTAATCTTTCAGGATCCTTTTATCTTCCCTCCATACCACAAAGCAGCAAGGGAGCCTTTTGACTACTATATGTTTGGTCAAAATTACATCCGTCCTCTGGTTGATTTCAGGTTCATCGATAATTTTGTGCTCACTTCCTTCCCAAAGCTTCGCTGAAGAATATTCAAAGACACTCAAATTATTTATGTTCTATAATTTGCTTGGCTTGTCTTCACATGTCAAAGGTTCATGACGTTCTAGCAATGAACCTACACATTTACTTTTAATTAACTTGCATTTCTAGGAAACTTGCCACTTTGTCGTGATGTCTTTTTTCCACCTTTACTCCCCTTTCAGCCCTAATTGCTTTAGGAAAAATTGATTTCCCTTCCAGGAAAGTGCAAAAACACTGTCCCTTCTGTCCTCTTTTTTAAATACTAAGAATTAAGCTTCTGTTATTAACTCAATATATGAATTGCAAACTCCTAAATTGTTTTCAGAGGGTTTTTATGGACTTATCCCTAAACAGGGAAAGCTCCTGCGCTAGCTTTTCTCATTGGACCTGTGACTAATTAGTTACTTTCCTCTAGATATCTCTTAGCATTTCTGAGTTGTTTTTACTCTTTCACATCTCTTAATTTGCTCTTTGCTTCTGATTTTCCTTTCTGCAGAAACTCATATGTTGGAAACATTCCTGTTTTTGATGAAATCCGTGAGAAACTTCAGGAGGTGAGTAGTACTTTTGTTACCCTTCTCCTTTAGATGGACTGATGATGACTCTGTCCTACTGAAACCTGTTGCATTCACATTGCCTCTTAAACTGAAATTGTTTTTGTTGTCTAAAGAATAACTGAAAGCCATAGCATATCCCTCTTGTTCTTTTTTTGTACAGTATTTTTTCTGTGATTCAAGTGTTAGCTTGGACTCTTATATATTTCACTTCTTGGCCTTTCCTATTGCTCTTCACTGAATGAAATTACCATTCAGTAGATTGCATTCTGCTTGCTTGTAATGTAGAATTATGATCTGAAACTGTTTATAAATGATTCTGGTTTAATTGTATGCATGCACATCAAATTTGACCTTTAGCAGCTTCACAAAGTATATAGAGGCAACAGATCACTATAGAAGAGGATCCAACTGTCATACAATGCTAATTTATATCTTAAATTGCAGGGCCACAACGTTGTTCTGATATCCAACCACCAAACGGAAGCAGATCCAGCTGTTATTGCTCTGCTTCTTGAAGGAACACATTCACATATTGCGGAGAATGTGGTACAGATTGTATCCTTTATTAGACTTGATTATTACCTCATTCGTGAGTATAGGCCACAAGTGGGCCACTTGCTTTAACATATCTTTTATCTTCTAGTGTAGACTTATGTAGCTGGAGATAGAGTTGTAACAGATCCACTCTGCAAGCCCTTCAGCATGGGAAGGTGCTTAAAAACTCTATCCTTATGAGTAGTTATAAAGTTTAGCATGCTGATGAGTGATTAGGCAAGCTCATAACTTGAATCTTCCATTTTTTCTAGGAACCTTGTTTGTGTATATTCGAAAAAGCATATGTTTGATGTTCCGGAGCTTGTTGAGATGAAAAGGAGATCAAATACACGAAGCTTGAAGGAAATGGCTTTGCTTTTAAGGTACTACGTTCACAGCTTTTCGTGTGAATGCAATCTCATATATGAAAACAATTGAACGGTGATGTATCTTCAGCTCCGATAAAAATTGCACTGATGGTAAAGATCCTATTTAATGTGAACAGTTGGTCACCTTTTGCCTCCTCTATTTGTCCTTACATTGATTCTTCATGTTCATAAGTAGACCAATGCTCTTACTACAAGTGAGATGATATGCTAGTTATGCCTGAGCATTGCAGGGGTGGATCACAACTACTGTGGATTGCACCAAGTGGTGGCAGAGATCGTCCTGATCCTCTTACAGGAGAGTGGTATCCGGTAGGTTTTCACTCTGCTTTCTGGAATTGTGCAGCAGAGTTCCTTTTCTGCTGCTGCTCTTTCTTGATTATGTCAAATATGCTTTACCGAACTTCTATACGGTACCATCGTTGTAATCACTTGTGTTTACTTCATTCTGCCACTCGAAGATAGAAAAGTTTGGTCTGCTCACTAAAATCCGTTTAGTTCTCTGGTCGTTGTCATCTGCCATTTTCAGTGATTCTGATATAAAAGAGTGGGCAGGCACCCTTTGATTCTGCTGTGGTAGACAATATGAGGAGGCTTGTAGAACATTCTGCCGTGCCAGGACATCTCTACCCATTAGCATTATTGTGCTATGATATCATGCCACCTCCACCCCAGGTTTGGGAATCTACATGATGTACATCTCTTATTGTAACACCTTTATTCTGTCTCATAAGGTGCAACTTTACAGGTGGAGAAAGAAATTGGTGAAAGAAGAGTGATTACTTTCCATGGTGCTGGGTTATCAGTCGGACCGGAGATTAAATTCAATGAAGTTACTTCCACCTGTAACGACTCTGAGGAGGTTACTCCTTATTACTTTACCCTGATATGCCTTAACTTTTCTAATATATAGTCTCTATCCTTTTATGCTTTTCTATAGCAAGTATTATTGGTGCTTATGTTGACTCTTGAACAGGTCCTTATCACTACTTGTTGCAACTGACTAGTGTGTGTATTTTCTCTCTTTGGAATATATCTACCTTACTTTTCCGGATTTCTTCTAAATTAAAATGATTGCATTCCTAATTGTATAATGTTTTTGTTCTTGTGAGTTTGGTTTGATTTACAATTTTTGGATGGCAATAAGTATCGGCATTGTTTTAGTGATGTCAGTGCAGTGGTATTTATACAGATCTTTCCAGGTCTTCCATTTTTAGATTCTTTTCTTGCTCGAAGTGAAAATCAATAATCTTTATTGTGAAAAGACTAAGCTGGTGTGAGTCTTTACATGCTAATATGGTATTGTCGGAATATATATATATTTTATTTTTTTTTGGTCGGTAACCAATGAGAAAACCAATGCTCTCTCTTTCCTTTCTTTAACACTCGTTGCTTCTTCCAAGCATGGTCCCTGACATGTCCTCATTCCCTTTGCAGGCAAAGGAGGTATATGCACGGGCTCTTTATGAGTCTATTACTGCGCAATATAATATTCTCAAACGTGCTATACATGACAAAAAAGGACTTGAAGCATCAACTGCAGAGGTTTCCTTGTCACAACCATGGAATTATGAGAATTAGTGGCATCTTTCCAGAGGTATTTTTCGCTTCAATAAATTTAAATAGAAAAGGTGCTTCATGAGATGTTTCTGGTATCAGAATCTGTTCTTGGTTGTGTCATGTCAAAACTTCTGTTGGAGAATGACTTTGAAGTCAGTTTTAGAGATATGATCAGAAGGTAATTATGAGCATATCAATTCTTTAAACAGAATGTATCAGCTTGTTAAAACTGAAGGGTTTGGGTTGTTTGATTGGTTGTGCTTTTAACAATGGCATTTTTCGTGGATGTGAAAATTTTCCATTTAGCATCAAGCACATCGATTTACTTCTTCAATAAGATCAAAGGTCCACCTGACAAGCATCAAATTCTGCCTGGTTTGGTGAGAAAGGCTAATAGAAGTTTGATGTTATATCAATTTGTCGACAATGTTAATTAGAAGAAATCAGTGGAAGTGCTTTTCTCAATCTGTACCTTCTCTTTTTCGTGCTGTGCCAATAATCTTCTTTCTTTTTCAGATAAAAGTATCATGATGCGTTAATTATCTATCCTGGGTTATTTTAAACACCATCTAGCTTGACAGGACAGGCACATGTTTTTTTGGTTTCCAAACTTCGTCTTGTTCATTGCCTATTTAAATGATGTGTCAGCGAAGTGGTGGTATTTGCTGTGCTGTTGTTTGGTTTTTCTTTTCGTGCCACTGTTCAGAAAGTTTTGTGTTATCCTGTAAAATGAACTTTTTCCACTGCCCAAAAAAAGATGTTGCTACATATATTAGATGTTCAATCTTCTGTGTGGATCCACTTGGGGTTTTGCACTGACGAAGTACTGGTCCAAGACAGCATTTGTACTGTTGAGGAGGGGGAAGCCAGGTTTATGCTTCTTCTTGGTATCCGTCTTCTGAAACTTGATGTTCCGTCTATGAGCCTGAACTGCTACGTGTCTATGTAGAGGGCATGAAAGCTTCACTTGAAACTGGACATCTAAGTTTCTAACTCGGAAAAGATCATGCAATTTGCGTGTTAAACATACATTATATACTCTGTAACAATGTTGGTCCTTTGGTGTTGTTTTGCAGGGAAAGGTTCCCTTTTGGACATGTATTCATAATTCATTAAGTAGATATCTTCTGATCCAATTCAAGTACATACTGGAAAATGGAGCTTTCTTTTTGCGGACCTTCTGACGAACTCTCGGAAGTGCTCGAACCATCATCTCTTTTCTCCTTCCGTCCATAGCTTCTGGGAGGTGACTAGTCAGAAGTCCAGGGCTGCCTCAACGTGGCGCATTGTATGCTGTACAGCAATAGGTGGAGCTAGTCACTGATCGGCCATCTTACAGTCTCACATGTATATGGTCTGCTACATAACAGCCATCAATTAATCGCTCTAGTTATCTTCCGTAGCTTTTTGCCTAATAGTCTTCATCTTAGTCTCTTATTTGAACATGGCATATCACATGACTTGGTGCCGGAAGGTGGTAGATTTTGCCTTGGCAGGTGGGTGGAAAGCCCCTCGGTTTTGTTAGCCGTTTAAGACATTCGTTTTTCCTGACAGGAGGAGCAATGGGTAGTTGCCCTCTTATCAGTACACGCCAAGGAGAGTACGCTTTCTTATGATATCGATACTCCCCATCCTCCTCTCTGGCACTCAACTCATGTCATGATTTTCATTCATTCATTCACTTTACAGCTTGCTATATTGATTCAATCTGCCAAGTGACTGTTATAGAGATGAGGCATATTTTAGCCACTTACGACGGCCTTGTGAACTCAGATTAGCTAGAGAACTGCCGCTATTGACACTCTAATCTTAACTCGAGGAGATCAGCTTCCCTTCGTCTTTGGACGACTAGGAGTAAGTTCAAGTCCACTACGATTTGCTCTGATCAGGGATTATGGAGACCTAACATCTCAAGTTTAGGCCTACATCCTCTCTGATTCATGCGATTTTCCTGTTTAGTAGCGGGGGTTTGCAGGAGGTCACCGAACGTTATGTGATAAAACAAACCAATTAAAGAAAAGTGATTGTGCAACCGTAAGATACATGGCCATCAGATAACCTTTTTTTCTGGTGCACAGGCGCGGAAATTGCCATGAAATCACATGTCAGAGCCTCATTACTATAATCCCATATCAACTAAGTCTATGGATACCAAGTAAGAGTTTCGTGATGCAATATTTAAGCTGCAGAGTGTACTTAATGCTTACGGTCACGTCATCCTCGTTCGAATATCGACCAACGGTATAAGATCACCTAACTTGTCAAGGTATGCCATGTCAGCGAGGCGTGATGCGTCGGATGCATAACTCATTCAAGCAACCGGCAACTTCTGTCCCCAAAAAAGATTTTGAGGCGCATCACGTGTGGAAAAACAGAGCCAGCCCAATAGGCTCACTGTTTTGTACTTGACCATGCGTGCGTGTTCGGTCGAAAAACACATCATTCGACTTTGCTGCTTGTCTCTTCTTTTTGGTGTTTGTTTCTTGCGCGAGGGGAAGATCATGTGCGCTTTCCCCACCGCGCCTCGCGAACGAAGTGACGGTTCGGGAGTCTAAAAAAATAGTCGTGGGGGATGCGTCGTACTGTTAACGGACTGCGCGGGTTGTTTTTATTTATAGGTGCATCGCGGGGCAAGGAGTGTATCGAGGAAGGGACAGTCTTTTGATACTTTAATTAATGAACAGATTGGTCGATTTGCACCTCGGGCCGGGGGCTGCATCAAGATCCCCTGTGGAAGCTTGCCTTTGTTTATACACCTTAAATCGTGGCGACACGTACTTTGACTGATTAATAAATGTTGCATGCACGAGGATCCGGAATAATCTCACATTCTCTCTCTCTCTCTCTCCAAAAAAAGAAAAAAGAAAAGAAAATTAGAACAAGGAGAGGGTTAACATCATAGTATCTTTAGGAAGAACCATTCCAATCCATGCCTCTTGGTCATGCTCTAGACACGTAATTCAGACACTTTTCTACAGTAACCTTGTCTATATGGCCGTCATCACACCCCACAATTAAGCAAAAAAGGTGTTTTACATGTCGTGAATATTATATGATTGTGGATCCCAAATCGGCATAAGCCGACAAGAACAGATTTCAATGAATCCTCGATCATAAAAAAAAAAAAATCATGATATGATTGTGACATGTGACACAATTGACCCATTAAAATGGAGATAGATACAAATACAATCGCAAGATCCATAACACTCGGACCCATATTTGTTGTCTAGTGATGTTAGAACGCAACTATCACGATGTCCTCGTCGCGTAAAAATTTTCTTCTCGAAAAGACCGACTGCCAAGAAGTAATTCGTCCGCATTCATTCATCTGCTCCCCTTAAAATTGTTACATATGCCGTCTTGTACAGCGAGGTTATTACACATGCCAAAGCTTAACATTCGAGCGGGGCCGCGAGAGCCGTCGGATGGACAAATCAATCGGGCGAGGCGTCCCTATCCGGCGGATGGATGGAGGACGGGCCCCGCGACTGAGTGGCGAAAGTCAACAGACCGAATCAAGATGATTGACCTGACGGGGCAGCACGCATCATGGAGACTCGGTGACTTGACACACCCTCCCGGCAACTGAGGCCCACCGCAGAGGGTGGGAAGATCATCATCTCGCTAATTTGTTTTTTTTTTTTTTTTTTAACCTGACCATCGAGAAAACTCTAAATAGATAATCATTAACATTAAAACTACAAAAAAAAATCTTAAATGATATATTTATAACAAATTTATCAAAAATTAATTTTTTAATTAAAAAAGATAAATTTACTCCAAGTTAATTTTTTTTACAACAAAAAATAAATTATTTTAAATTAATTTTTAATTGCTAAAAATCAAAATTGGTACAATTATGACAAATATATCATTCATTAAATTTAATTAATCTAAAAAAACACAAAATTATGACAAACGAATAGCAAAGTCTCAAACCGATATAAAAATCAATTGTCGTATGTTATCCAATTCAATAATTTGATAATAAAATTTAATGAAAATTAATAAAGGGTAAATTTGATGCAAGCGTACTAATGTGAGGTGATTTATCAAAAGTGTACGGGTTTGGGATTTTTGTAATTAAAAAATTAGTTTGGAGTTTTTCACGATATTAAACCTATTCGTCAAGATTATCAATTAAAAGTTTGATTGAGGCAAGCATCAAATCGCTCGACCATGGTCCAAAAAGATTTTTCAATAAGTCCAAATATTTGAGAAAAATGAAAGTATATTTCATTTTTATAGTGTTTATATGGTGTTTATATTTAATCAAATACTCGGCAATATTTGGATGTGGCGAGTCATAGACCTCAAAGATGAAGTATTTACAAGAAGTGATTTCTTACAAGCATAATTGAGAATTCTAGATTATGTTAGGATTCAAGATGACAGTCAAAGTTTAGTTTGCCTGTTATGCTTGTTGAATTTGATTGATGGGTGTTTATGTTTAAATACAAGTGTTAAACCTTTTTTTTCTGAAAAGCTCGTGATATGACAAATTATAACTGATCCATGGAGAGGTTGAGCCTAGGCAGCTCAGCTTTGTAGGCAAGATTGTCATGTGTCAAATTGGCAATTTAACATGATTGGTAAATCAATAACATCAGGCTATCCTTCCTTCTACAGTTGTTTCTATGAACCATACGATGAATAACAAACCTATGTCAAATTGTACCATGCTCAGTTTAGCTCATGTTTCTAGTTCATCAAACGGGATAGCATAATATTTTAAGTACAATAATTGATTTTGACCTTCCATGGCTCATCAAGAAGTGGCATTAGCTTCGACTCAATTTATACACAGGAGGCCAACCTTGTTTTTAAAGAGCATTTTAAAGATATAATCTTTATATTCTAAAATTTCTAGCACCAACCATCCTAATACCAATACCCATAAATCAGTTGTATTCATTCATTATGTATCACTCACTCTTCATTTCATAACTCAAATTCCACCAACAAACGTACGCAAGTACTAGAGAATCATGAATCGTAACATTCTTCCCCACTCAATTTCACAACACTCTTGTTATGGTCTATTCTGTTGCTTCTATGCATTTCCTAATCATGAATGCATTGCTTTGGATCACACATTGAATGGCAACACTCTCCAAATAAAATAGGCCACCCACTAGTAGCTTCTTCTAATCACAGTTGTTTGGGCATCTTCAATCACTTGTGCTTTTCTTGATAAGTGTGGCATTTTTCACCAATACACCTTTTGGTAGCACCCTATTTCGCCAATTCAACTTTTCTTGATTTTGGAAAGTCGACGGAGGTTTCTTCCTTTTTGAAAACGTGACAATAGACCCATCTTGAGATTTTTCTATTGATCCAAGAACATTTTGATTGTTTAGTGAGGAATCGATTCTTTCCTATGTCCCCATTGCCATTCTAAAAGCTAATTGAGAGCCATACTTTGTTTGAGCATGTTGTGCCTCGGCAATTCACTTTCCGCCCTTGTAAGACCAAGAAGATTACATGTTTTTTCCAACTCTAACTCATTTATTAGAAGGTGTTAAGGAAATCTCTTATGATGTTTTGAAGATAATAAAATATATTGAAGGCTCTAATGTGTTTGATAATTAAGTAACAAACTATACGGATATAGAACATGTAAAGGATATTGTCAAAGATTATATATGAAAAAGTTAGAAAACTCATAAATATATTTAGACCGTATTTAGATCTTAAAGTTAAATATGTTTAGAAGTAGACTCTAAGGATGAATATGTTTAAACTTAAGTCTAGATTGTAAAGTCTTTCGGATGGAAATGCACTCGGATTTTATATACAAAATGAAACACAAGTTCAAAATGACAAGCTCCAGAATGTGATGGATTCAAAATGTGATATGTCCAGAACGACATAAGTACGGACCATGATCAGAATGTGAAAGTTTAGAACATAGTAGATTCAGAACGAAACAGTTTAGAACGAAACAACTTGACAAAACATGACATAAGCCCAAAACGTATAATGACTTGTGATCTCATTTGGATTTCATACCAAGATAGATTTGATTAACTCAATCCATTTGATTGGCAATTGGATCCGGAAGATAAAAACTTTCTAAAATGAGAAGTTCTAATTATGAAAATCAGGATCCTATTTATATAGGCAATCATAATCAACTTGGGATTTTATTTCTGTTACCTAACAACTACCTAATCTTCTTGATACAAATTTGTCAAATGGGTAGACTGGAAGATGATCTTCTATATATTATCCAACGGCTAGTTTGGAAGTGAATGAGTATTAAAGGAGACTAACAATCGATGAGCAAACAAGAGACAAAGCGTATAATCTAGAATTCTAAAATTTGAGCGAATTTTGATCATACACTTGTTTTTCGTGAACTTAAATATTTGTGATAATGAGAGAAATATCAAAATAGTGACTTAATGAAATAGTGCGATTTACTACGGAGTATTTGCACTCAAAGTTGTAATCTCTTATTGATCATATAGTGAAATCCAACTAATATGCTGTCAGTGTAGAAGAATTGACGTAAGCTTGATCTAAACCGAACTACTATAAATTGTGTATACAATTTTCTCTTCCATTAACTCTCATTAATTAAGTTTGTTGCACACTTACAGGTGTTCTTACTAGCATCGTTAGAGGGATCATACTCTAATTTCGTATGCCATGAGCCGACAGTTCCTTGGCTACAAAATAGGCTATGCGGTGCTTGGTGAGATAGTCTCACTAGGCCAGCTTTCTTTTCTATAGTTGTTTCCAAGAACAATACAACAAATGACACATAATTTAACTCGGACGTCTAGTTCATTAAGTGGGACAACAAAATACTTTAGATATAACAACCGATACTTGGCCTATTATGACTTCATGAGGAGAACGGCAACAAATCTCGATCAATTTGTGCATGTGAGGCCAATTTTGTCTTCAAAACTTCATAAAAAATTTCTATCTTAAAAGTTTTAACACCAACTATAGTCATACCACTCTCACGGACTAATTATATTCATTTATTTTGCATCACTTACTCTTCACCTGATCACCCAAAGCTCTGCCCACAATGACTGCAAGCACGGGAGAATCACATATCTTGACACATGCCGGCTCATTTGATCTTCTTGGGTATGATATTTGTTAGCTACTCAAATTGGCAGCTCGTCACCCAAAAAAAGAAGAAAAAGAGGAAAAAGCAAAAATCCCTCAAATTGACAGATAGAAAGGGATTATAACTTTCGGTTAAATGACTCACCAGACCACATGCGTAAAGAAAAATGCACCAAGAAATTTTCTCTGCACAATATGATGACGAGATTTGACTTGTCTTATCTCGAATAGTGTCTGTTCCCATAATCCCATCATCTAATCCTAGCATGAGCCAGCTTTTGCATGATGATGTCTCTTAAGGTTTTTGATGTTTTTGTAATTATTATGGAGAACGCCGATAGGGTAGTGGAGAGTGCTTGGGAAGATGACAAGATCTCGAACAATTTCCCAAAAGATCACCTCCTAAATCGCAATCGAAGTTGGCGATTATCTTCAATAATTATAAAAAATTAAAATTACAATCCTCCCTCTCTCCTTGCAAATCGTGCAGATGATGCCCCCCCACTCTCTGCCCGCCCAACACCTGTCGTAAAAGCAAGAGCGAGTTCAATCAACCTTGAAGAACCCATGAGCGTGCACTCAAAAGTTCGATCCCACATTTTACCATCTCGTACTGTCTTTTTCCTCAGGATTTAAGCAGAGAACTTTATAACGTTAAAAAATTACTAACTTAAAAAATCTCAAACTGACATATTTATTATAAAATTATTTTAAATTAAAAAATTTCAAATCAAAACATTTATGATAAGTTTATCTTTTATGAATTTTTGTCAAATTTTATCGTTAAATTTGTTGAAGTGACATGTTATGGTGACATGACAAGTCCACGTAAAAATCTATAGGATTGATGTTATGAAAATTCCAAATTGATCATAGATATTCTGTTTATTACAAAAATATCATTAAACTTATCATATGTGTATTAATTTAGGATTTTTCATAAAATTTACTTTGTGGATTTTCATGAGGGCTTGTCACATTGTCATACCACATCACCATGTGTCATTTAGGTTGGCAAATTAAACATTTAAATTTGACAAAAACTGATGGAGGGTAGAATGAAGTGTACTTATTAGGAGTTTTATGATCAAAAAATTAATTTTGAATAAATTTATCATAAATATATCAATTTAGGATTTTATATAGTTAAAAAATTAATTTTCAATAACTTTTTCGCTGGTGTATTTGGGGTTTGATCCTAAAGCTAATATTACTTTCTATCTCAATGTTGATATGACTGTGCTTGGTGCTACTCTTTTTTACTGCGCATTACATTTCTTTCGATTTATTACTTTGCTGTAGGAAGAATGATGCGATTCCTTTTAGTCCAAGTGAAAAGGACAAGCACTCCTCAGAACGGCCAGAAGGAAAAATTGTGTTTTTTTGCAGGGGAGGGGGAGAGAGAGAGAGAGAGAGGGAGATGATTTCTGCAGTTTCTCTCCATTTTTCCATCCTATGCTACGCCCTCTGTGCCCACCTGACACAATGAAGTCATGCACATCTGTGACCTCAGTTGTTGTGAAGTGTGAAATCAAAGTTAAGGCGCAACTTGTCCCTGACCTGACTGAACTGAGTTTTCCTCACCCTCTCTCTCTAAGATTTCAGCTGCAGACTCTCTTCTCTCTCTAAGATTTCAGCTGCCCCACGCTCGAAACAGTGCAGAGTCACTCCCAGTTTAGAGCCTCTCTCCTTCCTTTTCACTCGCCTGCTGCGTCTTCTACAGCTGACGGCCTTCCCTCCCCCAAAGGTCACTGTTCAGACCAGACCCATCACGGTCCCGACAAATCTAAAGCTCGGACAACGCGACCCCTCCGCGAAAACCCAACTCCCTGTCGCTGTCCAGCCGGCCCGAGAGCTCACACATGCACTCAAGTTCGCGCCTTTCTCAATGACGGCTTCTGGGTCACCTCAGAGCCTCTGTTTCCTCCTCTGGGTGGCAGCGAGTGCGGATGCGAATGGGGTGCGTGGTGTCTCAGCTGGCGGCCAAGTTCGCCTTCTTCCCGCCGTCGCCGCCGACGTACCGGATCAAGAAGCGTGATGACGGGAGGCTCACCGCCGTCTCGGCCTCGTCGGCGGCGGCGGTGGCCCCCATCGCTAGCGCTGACGACGACTCGCTCGACGTGCTGCTGGTCGACACCCGGCGCGGGAACAAGATCGTTGCCTTCTACCTGAGGAACCCGTACGCGAGGCTGACGTTGCTGTACTCGCATGGCAATGCGGCTGATTTGGGGCAGCTCTATGATCTCTTCGTGCAGCTCAAGGTCAATCTCAGGGTCAACATCATGGGGTTCGTGATTTTTTACCTTTGTTTTTTTTTTTCTCAGCTTTTAGTTTTCTTGGAGAAATTGATTTTGCCGTGTCTGTAACTTCGGGGATTGTTGTGGTATCTGGGGTTACTTTTTTCTTGTAGTTTCTCAAAGTCTGGTCCTTTTCTTGCAGTTTCAGATCTGTAAGTTCATTGGTGTCGGTTCTCCTTTTTCAGTTTCATGTGGGTTTGAGTAAATTTTAGGTTCAAGAAAGTAATTTTCAAGAGAGACTTTTGAATGGAAAAGGAAAAAAAGAGAGAGAGGAGAGAGAGAGGGAGAGAGGAGAGAGAGAAAGTAAAGTAGACTTTTGGAGCAGCTCGCGAGTTCTTTCTTACTAGTCTTTTTCGTGTTCTTCCTTTATTTTTTTAAGATTTCACCAAGAAAAGTTTCCTTTTTTTGGTTTTTAATTCAGTGTCTTCAGTGCAGCAAAGCTATTTCTCTTTGTTCTTTGTTCTTCCCTTTTTTCTTTGGGTACATGACATCGTTTACTGTTTTCGCTCGAGTCTTGACCTCTGTCGAAACTTGTGGGCTCTCTCATGAAATGTCTCTTCCATGCTTAATAAGTTAATCTGCTCCGGGGAAGCTAATAGAAGAGGTCTCATAGGGTAGCTGCCTGAAAAAAAAACTTTTAAATGTTTTGTTCGATATATAACATGCTAAATTCTTGATCCCGTATTAGGCATGTCGATGAACTTTTCTTTTTTAACAGCTTTCAGGCCAGCTTGGTTTGTAGAAAGGAATCTTTTTGTTTTTCATGCCAGCTCTTCTGTTGGAAGACTTGAATTATTTCCGAGTTTGAATTGTGAGTAGTGATCAATTGTCTCGTATTGATTTTCTTTCATGCAGATACGATTATTCTGGTTATGGAGCGTCTACCGGTAAGGTATGCGATCACCTACTTATTGACTATTTGCCGTTAATATTTGATTGTTTAGCTGTAGCTCTTACCCAAGCGCCATAGCAAAATTATGAGTGCTCTGTTGCTGTTTGTGCTGTTCTCAAGTTGTTATAAGACAGAGTGCCACAAGGTTCTACAAAATAAGTGGTGATTGCAATTGAATAATTTCTACAAGATCAAAATTGGTTATACAATCGTCAAAATAATCACATATACATATCTAATTCTGACATTAAATGAAGGGAAGGCAGATTAGTTTCTGCAAGAGTAAATGAGTTATGAGAAAGTTAAACTCCATGACTTTGTCGCTGCTTTTAATTAGTGCAAATTCCTCACAAGCATATGATGACATGATTAGTTTCCCAAAATTTGGGGCATACCTAGAAAACTCGAGATTAATTACTTAATAAAGCATATTTATATGTCTGTGATTTTGGTTGGATTTTGTAGATAGTTACTTATGT
This sequence comes from Eucalyptus decipiens, assembly GCA_014182575.1. NCBI lineage: Eukaryota > Viridiplantae > Streptophyta > Magnoliopsida > Myrtales > Myrtaceae > Eucalyptus > Eucalyptus decipiens. The sequence continues at coordinate 2,819,044 of CM024613.1, read as the reverse complement.
TTTTACTCATCATGAATTTCAGCCCAGTGAATCCAATACATATACAGATATAGAGGCGGTTTATAATTGTCTCGAGACCGAATATGGGGTCAGCCAGGAAAATTTGATTCTGTACGGCCAGTCTGTTGGAAGTGGACCAACACTGCACTTAGCAGCAAAGTTGCCGAGGTTAAGAGGGGTTGTCTTGCATAGTGCCATCCTCTCTGGCCTTCGTGTGCTCTGCCATGTGAAGTTCTCTTTCTGCTGTGACATATACGAGGTTAATTGCCCTGATGCAATTCTGCTGTTAGTTGACGTAACACAATTATAAGAGCGTTCTTATGACCATCTCTTTATTGGCATTGACTCTGTCGAACAAGCCATTAACTGTTGGCTATCCATGCAGAACATTAACAAAATTCGGAAGGTGAAGTGCCCGGTGTTAGTAATACATGTAAGTTCTTTGCATCTTCAAACAGTGGAAAGCTAGATCCATTTACGTAAGCAGTTTACCATTTGAGAATCAAAATCTTCTCTGTTTTCATTATTTTCATCTATGAAGCTTCAAGCAATTGCTGTGTTTTTTTCTTTGGCGTGTCTTGAAATAAAAACATGAGTTGTATTCCATGGTTGTGCCCAGTTAGCTAGTTCACCTTCTTCCTGGTGCATGAGTGGTTGGATTTAAAGCTCCTTTCTGTTTCTTGGTTAACTTGGGCTTTTGAGCTCGTCGAGAGATGGGTATTACTTGGTTAATTTGTTTTATCCTATGTTCGATTTTCACTTGGATTACCATAATCTGTTATAGAAGCGGGAATGTTGGCTACATATTTGGGATAAATGCATATGGCGAGACTCTGTTCTTCACAAAATTGAAAGCAATGAGAGGACTGCCCTGCAGTTTTATATCCACTTCTTGCCTTTTTTGATTCAGCGGGCTTAACAATTAACTTAACAATTGCCTTGCGTTCCTGTGCTTGGTTCGATGTGACAGTGGATGATTCTGAAAACTTTCACAACCTGCAAGAGTAATTAACTTATTCGATGTCAAGAGCCTAAATTTATTTATAAATGTGCACCTTGTTGGTTTTGAAATTTAAAAGAGTAGATATGCATAAAAAGTACCGTTTGTAATTTGATAATCAATAAATTTGCAATGGTATTGAAAGTGTATTCTGCAATATTTGCAGGGCACGGATGATGACGTCGTGAATTGGTTACACGGCCACGGACTGTGGAAAATGTCGAGGGAACCATTTGACCCTCTGTGGATCAAAGGAGGTGGGCACTGCAACTTGGAGCTTTATCCCGATTACATCCGCCATTTGTGCAGGTTCGTCCACGAAATGGAGAGCATTACCACAGAAATCCGCCTAAAAAAGATTCGACAGACTCTCCACCTACCGAGGCGGTCTTCTGCATCCACATCTAACCAAGTGCTGCAGAATCAAATTCCAGCGTCCCAAGTGCGCAGAATGCAAGTGCGCAGAATGCTCACTACCTAGCTGCGCAAAATGTTCGTGCCAGCCCAAGTGCACCCGATGTTGGAGACCCAGCTGCTTCAAATGCTTTTGTAAACCCAAATGCTTAAGATGTCCGAGGCCGAGCTGTCCGAGGCCAAGCTGTCCGAGGCTGAGCTGTCCACGGCTGAGCTGTCCGAGACCGAGCTGTGTCAAGTGTTTGAGCTGGGTGTGCTGCTGCTGCTGCTGTGGCGGAAGAGGCGGGCGAGGTGAACGATAACAGAAGTAGGGAGGTATAGTGATTCTGTGCTTGTATAGACTTTCCTCAACTGGCTAACAACTGTCTGATCCTCTGGAGTAGTCACTCTTTTAGAAGGGGCCAAAGAATGTTTCCATGCTTTATTCGATACTGGCATATCAAGCGAAGCGATTCAAGAATTTATGCAATGAATTATTCTAATCTTTACCCTTTTGTTCCTGTTCTAATACCTATGATTTTCAGCTGGCCGCACCGTGCTGGGGATTGAAGTTACTAGAATTACATAGCGGGGTGAGAAAAGATTCTCAGATGAACTCAAATCGCGGTCATCGTACTTTGAAATTCAGTCGCCAAATGCGCTCCGAATTGCCGTGCTAGACGGCCGTATAAGTCGTAATACTCGTAACCACTAAACCATTTTACACATCGAGTATGAAATGCACCTAAAGCATTTCCCAAGGTTAGTTATTGAGGTGGGATAAGCTCAAGATCGTGTATACCCACATCATAGAACCGACCATCTTTCCCTGAGCGAGCCCTTAGGCTGATGATGGACATATCCGGTCTGAATTTTGAAAAGGATAATAATATAAATGATCCATAAACTTTGTCTTAATATACAATTTGGTGTTTGAACTCAAATTTGTGCAATGCAGTTTTTGAATTACAATGAAATTTTAATTTATTTAATGTCATCCCTAAACTTTTGACACACTCAATTTAGTCTCTAGATGTATGGAAATGTTCAATATTGTCATTCTATTAATTCAATTTCTCTAATAGCATTGAGCATTTTAAAATTTTAGATACGACATTGCATGTCGGGCTAAAACATAGAAATCATATTGAATAAATTTAAAATTTATGGATTACATTGCGTATTGAGTCAAGTTCATGACTAGATGTATCATTTACCCAACTTCGAACCATAAATCTGAAAGGGCTAAATCCAAAGCTGACCCCTAACTAAAACCATAAGCTCCTTCCTAATCTGCAGATTGCAAAGCCCACTTGCTTTCTCTGTGCTGGGCCTTTGCACATCAGTGTATTACTTCGGGGTCTCGTCACTTGTGGACTCCACAGCATACAAGATGATGTAATTTCAAGGATTAGTTTGACAACTACAATAGTTTTGACATTAAGGATTCGATTAAGTTAAAAGAAAACAAGAAAAAATCACCTAATTTGCTGAGTAAGGTTGTGATGACTTAATTCATATAGCAGAATGCACATCCTGGATTTGCTATTAACTTGTGTTTGATCATGCATGCTTTAAAATCGCAACACTACAAAGCTGGGTGAGCCAGCTTCCAACAAGTTGTCATGAGCAGGTGTATCGTGAGGAGCTTGCCAAACACCTTATTAAAGTCACAACATTCTTTTTCACAGCCGTAACAAGATAAGTTGAACCAAATAGGCTCTGAGATAATCCTCGACAAAATCTCACAAACCAATGGAAAACTCGAGCAATTTATGGATTGGAAATCTAATCGATTAATCATCCAGAATCTAGTTCGAAGAGAGTATATCATGTGCTAGTTGCACAATTGATGTGATTCAATCCATCATTTACAGTGTCCACATGTTGACTGCATTATAACCACTCTTGTGTTTGACTTTTGTGTTCTATTAGTTTCGATTGATTTGTTTCTTCACGTGTTATCATCACATGAGGTAACTGCTTTATGGAATAACTTTTCCACATACTCGATCACAAGCAAATTAATCAAAGTCATTCACCGAGAAATTTCAAGTGTTGTTGGCCTATTATGATACTTTATAACGAAAATTCATGACGAAATGTGTCGGAGAGGAATTTTGATTTTTTTCGAGAGAGAATATAATGCTCCTCCTCCGTAAATGATCCGAAGCTAGAAAGGCAAAGGAGTCAAATCAGACGTGATCATAGCTATAATAAGCATTTGTGGGGGGGAGGGAATATCCGGGAGAACTTTTGGAGCGCATATTGCCCTCGTGTTTTCGTTCATTCAGCAATCACCGCCGTCTCCAACTCTCACGCCACCCCCCCCAAAACACACACTCACCCACAAATTCCAAAAGAGACGCCCCCGCAACCCCAACTAATCGACCGTTGAAAAAAGGGGCTTCTGGTGGGCTGTGGGCCCCACGCGCTTCTAAGACCGGGCCCCATCCCCCCCCACCACAACCCACATGGGCACTTTTCGCACGTGCGAACGTTAGTCCGCATTCCCACGATTCGCTAGGACCATCCGCCCCTACCTAGTAGGCTAGTACAATCATGTACGCGGCTTGAGGATCCCCAGAATGACGACAAATTAGATACACGAGGTATCGTGCCGATAAATAAGTCTCGATTTCACCTTAAATCCGCAACACGCCTCTAGAGGTTGTACCAGCACGAATGAGCTATGACTAAAGCGAGTAATGTCGATTTCATATAACTTGGGTTATTGCGCCGGTAGCTAAGTCTTGCACAATCTTAAATTAGCATTTGTACTATGTGTTTTCAAGCAGCGCCGCCGGCACAAATAAATTGTGGTAGGGCAGTTTTATGACGTGGAAATGCAATGTTTTTGCAATTTGCATAAAAACTTGGAATTTTTTCAATGTTCTGACAAAAACATCGTTGTAATTCCGACAAAGTCGATATTATTAATTAGATGGGCAAATTTGATTGACTTGGCCAACAGAAACTTAGTTTCTCATGGCTGACGGCATGACAATTGTCGTCGAAGAAACTCCGGAGATGTGCATGTTCCCAGCTGGCGAGAAACAGTCAATAAACGCAAGCTTACAAGGGATAGCTTTATGCCTAATATTATATAAATGCCTCCACAAATTATTATTATTTTTATTATTATCAAATGCTTGTCTCCACCTTCATCTGCCTTTCGGTATGACGTATTTGATTTATTATTTATTCAATACAAATATCGACCATATCTTTTTTCAGATCTCTATACATGATAAAATAGATGGAATCGCCGGATTTATGTCCAGATAGACTTCTGCTTTTTAGCTTTTGTCTAGTAGCAATTTTCAAAACAAACGGGCCTTTCTAGGAGCATGAGGGAAACATCATGGCAGCTTGGGAGATTTGCGCGTTGACTTTTTGAAAAAGCACGAAGTGGGAACTACATATTTATGCTAATGATCCTTTCTTTCTCGTGAACCCATGAATCATTAGCAGTCGTTTTGTCAGTGACCCAAAGATGGCTTATGAAAATAATACGGGGCCAATAATTAACGCCGAGGCAAAAGTTAATTACACGTAATTGATTAAAGTCTTGCTTTTAATTTGGTTCGTGGTCAAATTCGGTGCGCAAAAGTGACCAATCGGTCTTACTTTTGGTCCTTATGTTCCTGCGGAAAGAGAGCATTTCCGTTCATGTAGGACCAAAAACTTCGGGTACCCAACTTTTGTAAAAACTTGTGTGCCTAGAGCATCAAGATATGCTAAGTATAAGTCGTTATACAATGCTTATTTTATGCAGCATCCAAGAGAGATATTACGAACGTTTTAAATGGTTTTTGATTATTAGAAATTTCAAATGGGAGTTCGCATGAAAATGAATAGCAAACGTCGTGATGGTAATATAGAGTGATAGTGAATATTCGAACTCGGCAAAGGAATATTTAACTTTCCTCTCTAAAAGCTATGATTCTCAAATAAATAACTCGATGCATGCTTTTTGGTTATTAGATGCGAAATGTTTATCTCACCAAAGAAAATGATGTTACGAATGGCGGATTATAACTAAAGTTCCGTATCTTTAATTAAGCCTTCACTTATTCCTAGATTAAAAAAAAAAAAAAGTAACTAAAGACCTAAAATTATATAATTTTGCCCATTGATTGTAAATTATATGCAATTTTTATTGTCAACCTCGGCCAACTCAATTAAAGCTCCAAGGAGCAGGCCAAGGGGGGACTCTTTCCACGTCGAAACTGCGTTCGGATTTGGCTGAGTTAGGCATTTTGTCACCTTGTCAAATGGAGACACATCTTCTGACCAGCCAACACATGCATTCAAAGTCAAAATGCAAGCGGGTTTTCCTGGTAGAAACCTTCGCGCGAGTGCTGCCCGATTCTTTATATTCTCAATTGTCCCCGCACCGTGGGAAAGGCTTCGTTCCAGTGGAATATTCAAATTTGGGTTTTTGTTCATTGTAAACCATTATTAACATGTAATTAAATCATATGTTGAAATTAAATTGTTTTATAATAATCAATAGCTTTTAGTTCTCTTGAAATCTCAGATGCTCAAGTCTCGATTTTTTGCATATTTACTTAGATGATCCTATTGTTTCGTTTCCTTATTCAAATGATAATTAGTAATCCAAAAGTATATATAATTTAAGAAGAAATAATTTGGTGAACTACGTTAATTGAAGTTTGTGATCTTAAAGTTAGTAAATGCAAGAGGTGACTAATTAATGCAAATAAGAATTGATAACGTAATAGAAAAGTTGGTAAATAAATAGAATTAATAAACATTGCTAAGTTGTTCAAAAGTGAGTAACTCAAAACTAACTGGCATTTTAATCTTATGAAAGTTGGTAAAATCATTCTAATTCAGGTTGGTAACTTCATATAGAAGTTAGCAAACTAGAAGTGTCGGTAAGTTATGCAAAATGAAAGTAATTAAGTTAATACAAAATTCTAATTTGCAAACTACAAAAAAAGTTGGTGATTCAAAGAAAAGGATGTTGATAAGTTATTAACATGTTATATTTTAACAAAGGAAAAAAAGTCACCGGTCAATTTTTACCTGCACATCTTTACACTTAACAACCCTCATTGAAATTTAGCAAAATAAAAAAAAAAATTCCATTATTTTAAGGCACAAATAATATAATTCAATTATTTTTAAGGGTTAATACCCCGAAAAACTCCAAACCTACACTTTGTGAAAATTTACCAAAATATTTTTTGACCAAAAAACCCCAAATTGGTATACCTTTGACAAATTTACCTAACACTTGTGACAAATTTACCCTCTATTAGTTTTCGTTAAATTTTATTCTCAAATTATTAAGTTAAATGACACGTGACAATTGACCGGTATACCAATTTAGGATTTTACGCTCCGTTTGTCACAGTTTACAATTTTTGTGATTTTTTTGTGGTATTAATCCAATTTAGCATAGGGTATAGTTATCACAAATTTACCATTTTTGGGTTTTTTTGTAGTCGAATAAATTAGTTTAGGATAAATTTATCATAAATGTACAAGTTTATGGTTTTTTATAGTCAGTCGGGGTAAATTTGTCACAAGTATACCGGTTTGGGGTTTTTCATGGTAAAAAAAATAGTTTGTGGTAAATTTATCACAAGTATACCAGTTTGGGGTTTTCAAGGTATTAACCCTATTTTTAACGCAATTCTCTAATAGAATAAAGCTAGACCTTGAAAAATCATCATTGCAGATGTTGATGGACGAACCTACCTACTCTAATCCAATTTGAGGGTTTCGATTATATCGGTTCTGCTGTACTTTACGCGCAATCGGACAAGGTCGTGGCCAGTTTTCTTATAACAACCATCGAAGATAATTGCCCGTTTTGTTTAACCTCGCTTACACCATCTAAGTCCGAATAATTTATGTAAGACCCACGATTTTGATGCAAACTAAATAAGTTTTGTCTCCATTCGCCTGTCTCTTTGGTATTTCCCTTTATTTTTTAATTTTATTTTCCATAATAAGACTCGAGCAGCGTGGACAAGGTCCACCGTCATCATCCTCACCTCACTTTGCATGATTTTCAACTGACAACTAATGGGACAATCCTCGGTCAAATCACTCGTTTAGGCCGCGTTTACTTCATACCAACTGAATGATCCACAAAATATTTTGTTAAAAATTGATCATTTTTATCGCTTATAAAAATATGTGGATAGAAAGAAGCTTCGTACCACCGCATTGAGTGGCGCTAGAAATTCGAATTCCCAACATGTCGCAGATGGACTTACTCGCTTGACGGGAGTGATGAGTTCTTCCGTCGGCCCTAGGGTTTGCTCGCCGGTTGTCGGCTTATGAGTTTCCTTGGGTCATAAAAAAAAAAAAAAATGGTGGTGGATTCTCCACGCCCTTTGAGTTTCTTTCACGGCTATTTATTGGCATGGGTTTTCCTTCGTCATTAAAAAAAAAAAAAAAGCTTCGTCATTTGCGAAAATATTTGGAATAAATTATTATAGATAATAAAAATATTTTTTGTTAGTAAATTATTTGAGGCGATATGAATGATCATTTTAAAAATATATATATTTTTCAAATCATTCATTTGGGGAATAACACCTCCATGAATAGTCCGAAGACAAATGATGTGCATCGCGATTCTGGGAGCGGCAACCAGTAGGAATCTAGTGGACCCTGTCGTGCATGTTGTGTTCAGACGTGTGTGTGGACGGGGACGCTCGTTTCATTGAATACAGCTTGCGAATTTCATCCAGTGTAAATTGCCGGAATTGCATCACCAGCCAACTTGTCGTTCTTGCTGATGTGCTGCTACTTTTCATTTTCTTCTTTTAGTTTGATGCAAGTCAGGATAAATCTGGTTTGTATCACTTATATATTTACGTCGATCGATTAGGTGTTTGATTGAGTGGTTCAAGAATTGATTCGTAAGCTAAAGATGACGGGTGCAAACCTTCAGTCTATCAAAAATGGTCCGCTAGACCTATCGATGTTTACCATGCCCGAAGCACAAATTGGGTGGGTATAGACAAGCAATTTTGTTCTTAGGCTTGATGCCCACTTCTCAAGAAGATTTAATCTTTTTAAATAAGGTCAATATGCCTAAATAAAATACTATAATTCTCAATATCAGATGACTTACTAAATTTGCACATTTATCAAGCTTAATTCTTGAGTTACGATTTATTTTTTAATGGATTGAGATGGAGTTAGCACGAAATAGGCTGATCCACTATATTATACAGAATACAAAAAGTGGCTCCCTCTTAGCTCTTTCACTCATATGGTAGTCTTGTATACTTTAGTGCAATTCTATAACATGATTTGTACTGCATATACAGTCAAGTCATAAAATCACACGAACGGATCATATCATAAAATAAAATTATCGATCAGGGAATTGACTCGATCCTTGAATTGCCAATTGTACTTTTAATGAGGAAATGATCCTATCAAGTTACATGAGATGTGACATGATTAAAGAACTCGCATAAAAGAGCCGCACCTCGACAGTTCCGTTCGAGCGCATTCATTGACCAAAACCACAGAGAAAGGCGACAAGCCGGGTCGGATGGCACGATCGTAATATCCGGGGAAGAGGCGGGGGCCTTTTCGGGCACACGAAACGGCAAGGATTCGGCGTCCGAGGAAGGTAATGTCCGGTAATGAACAGCTCACATTCCCTCCCGGGTCTTCTTTCCCTCGCAGGTTATATTAATCCCACGCGGCCAAAAGGAGCTGAAAAAAGATAATAGAAAAAAAGCGAAAAATGGGAAACTCGAGTAATGCCAGCTAAGCATGAGCATGAAATCGGAAATCCACCGTCCGATCAAAATGTCGAATTTGGAAGTTTCAGATGCTAGTTTCAAAAAGCATGTTTTATTAGGGCATTAAATTCATTGCCCTCGGCCTGCATCCTTCGTTCGATTCTTTAGGATGAGTGTCCAGCCAATTCTCGCGAGGGCTTTCCAATTGTAACAACTTCTTATCTTCCTCCATTTGGCAATGACTGGGATAATTTCGAGATCCTAGTAGATTACAGAATATTGCTCTTCATTGCGATTTATTGAGACAAGTTCACAATAATAAAATCCTTCGTAATTTATCATCCCACATAAAGTCCGAGCTATATGAATCTGGGAAGATTAAATAGCCGCGCATTGGGCCTCGAACCCAGGCAATTTCCAGCCATCCTTATCTAATTTCATGTGGAAAAATTCGTGTTATTTAGCTTTTTGGGATTTTCTGAGAGATGATATGCATGTTGGAATGTCTGTCTGCCTGTCTTTTTCTTTCTCCATTCACGGAAGATGCACAATCTCGTGATAGTGGTCAGCACGGTTGCAGCGCGCGCACCGTAGCGCGCCCGCACCCGATCCTTACCCCGTCGCCGCGTAAGCCGTATCTGCGTCCCAATTCTTCCCTTACTCCCTCTCTTTTTCTTTTCCCGAAATCCCGAAATTGACCTCGGCGAAGTCCCTGATTTGCGCCTTTTCCACGCGCACGCTCCAGTATAAACTCTCGCAAAAGAAGTCTCTGGCGTTTCGTCGTCGTCGTCCTCCTCCTCCACCGCTCGGTTTCCTTCCCACCGCCGCACTCACCTGCGCGAAGCGTTCTCTCTCCGCCGAGCTCCGCGGCAAGCGGCGAGACCGACGGCCGTCGAGCTCCCGAGAATTCTTTCTTCCCCCTGTCCGGCGACGCCTGCTGCATTGCCTCTGTAAATGTAAGTGGCGCGCTCTGGTTTTTTTTCCTTCGACTTAGGCTCGGCTTGGGTTTTGAACTGTTAAACGGCTGAGGTAATCGGCGCGTTCGGTGAGGTCGATGATGTCAGTGCCAGGGGGGAGGGAGTAGTTGTTTGCTAGGGGGGTTGGACTCGGTCCGGTGGCGGTGATGCGTGATCGCTGATCGCTGATCGCTTCCGTCTCGGTAAGGTTTTAGAGAGAGAGAGAGAGAGAGAGAGCTTGAAAACGTCCGACACGCGCTTGAAAGCATGGAGAGTTTGAAGCGGTGAGATCCTTTGCTTAATCAAAGGAGTTGGTGTATTTAGGTACGACTTTAAGCTAACTCTCTCTGCCTCTCTCTGTGATTTGCTCCTTCGTTGATCGAGTCCTGTTTGCTCTGCTTTCAGTCCACAGAGAGAGAGAGAGAGAGAGAGAGAGAGAGAGAGAGATTTTGTGGAAAATTTCTACTTCCGCGTTCTTATCATATGTATGCATTCTTTGTATAGTTTTATGTGTCCTATATGTATAGCAAAATCAAGTGGGTGAGAGAGAGAGAAATCTGAAAGCTTTTCATCTGCGAGTCTTTCTTGCTTCATGTCGACATAAATTTTCAACCTTCGAATTTGTTGACGGAGTTTCAGGTTGCTCTGTCTATCGTGCCCAGTATAGAACAGAGGAAGTCATTGACGCAATGGCTTCTGATCGCCGCTATAGCCACCACAATGATGACAGCGATTTGTACGGCAGCGCGGATTTCGCTACCTACACAGTCCAGGTTCCCTCCACGCCCGATAACCAGCCCATGGAATTGACCAAGCTGCCCTCCTCCAAGGAGCGGGTCCAGGATCAGTACGCCTCGAGCTCGCTGTTCACCGGCGGCTACAACCTCGCCACACGCGCGAGCTTGAAGGAGAAGGTGATCGAGTCGGAAACCAGCCATCCGCAGATGACCGGCGTGAACGGGTCGGAATGCGAGTTGCCCGGGTGTGATGGCAGAGTAATGAGCAACGAGAGGGGCAATGATATGGTCCCTTGCGAATGCGGCTTCAAAATTTGCCGGGATTGTTACAAGGATATGACGAGGGCCAGTGACGGGATTTGTCCCGGGTGTAAGGAGCCCTACGAAGGGAAGATTGCAGAGGTGACAAAACTGGATAAATCGCAGGCGTTGTCAAAGATGGAGAGGAGGTTGTCCATAATGAAGTCTGCTTCCCTCAAGAGGAGTTCCACCAATGAATTTGATCAAAACCAGTGGCTATTTGAAACAAAGGGGAGTTATGGATATGGAAATGCTATGTGGCCAAAGGATGATGAGGGCGGAAGTTCTAATGGGTTTGGCGACCGCAATGATCTTAAAGACAAGCAATGGAGGCCGCTGACTCGCAAATTATCAATATCAGCTGCAATTCTTAGTCCATACAGGTGATTCAATTTTCTAACCCCCTTGAAATCCTTGTTCATGAACATTCGAAATGCAGCTGAGGCATACTGTAATTTAGGAGAAAACTAGCCGCCTAATGTTGTCTATCATCTCGACTCTTCTTGTGTTATAACACCCCATTGCATACTTGTCTCTGCAAGGCTTAGCTAGTTTGACTCTGACAAAGACTTGAGAAGAATCAGGCTATCAGAAATTGCTTTATGGCTTGCGTTTCAGATAACTTAATTCGAGATTAATCTGGTCAAATAGTTATAATTCCTGATGGTTTTATGAAGATGTATGTTAAAGAACATCAAATGCGTCCTGTTCACTTGACATATCCCTGTGATAATGCTTCTGTTGTTCTCCGTAACAACTTTGATATTCCTGTAACACCTATGGACGCGTTAACCAGGAATTTGTGCGTCTCCTTCCGTGATAATTCATATGTTGATCAGGGTGGCTTAGGAGTATTATTGTTGTAGCATAATATTGATTCCGGTGAACTTTGTTGGATATTTCATCTGAGAATTTTTTCTTAATCATCCATCTTTCGCACCGCAGATATAGCATGTTCTTATCTTTAGCATGTCAATTTCCAATTAACACAATCCTCCATACTCTTTTAGGCTCCTAATCCTTGCAAGAATGGCCGTTCTTGGATTATTCTTGGTATGGAGGGTCAGTCACCCCAATGATGATGCGCTCTGGCTATGGGGAATGTCGGTGGTTTGTGAAATCTGGTTCGCATTCTCTTGGCTACTTGACCAGCTTCCGAAGATCTGTCCCATCAATCGCATTACTGACCTAGAAGTTCTGAAGAGGAAATTTGAAACACCTAATGAGCACAATCCTACTGGGAAGTCTGATCTTCCAGGCATAGATATGTTTGTCTCTACGGCAGATCCAGAGAAAGAACCTCCACTTGTGACTGCAAATACCATTCTATCCATTTTGGCAGCCGATTATCCGGTTGAGAAGCTTTCCTGCTATGTTTCTGACGATGGGGGAGCACTACTAACGTTTGAAGCCATGGCTGAAGCGGCTAGTTTTGCCAACTTGTGGGTACCATTTTGCCGGAAGCATGATATAGAGCCAAGAAATCCCGAATCCTATTTTAATCTGAAGAGAGATCCATACAAGAACAAAGTTCGGCCAGACTTTGTCAGAGACCGCAGGAGGATTAAGCGAGAGTATGATGAGTTTAAAGTTAGAACAAATGGTCTTTCTGACTCTATTCGGCGACGTTCGGAGGCTTATAATACTCGAGAGGAGATTAAAGCTTTGAAGAAACAGAGAGAGGCTGATATCGATGATGAGGTGGAAAATGTGAAGATCCCAAAAGCTACTTGGATGGCTGATGGAACCCATTGGCCTGGCACTTGGACAGCTTCTGCGCCTGAACACTCCCGAGGTGATCATGCTAGCATTATTCAGGTAAAAAGCTGATGCTTTTTCTGACTATTATGCCGTTCTTTCCATGTGTTCGATAGTTCAAATTTCTAGAGGGTTCATGGTTAGTTTAGTCATTTTAGCTTAAGTTGTTTTAATGAAGACTTTTACGCAAATATACGTTTTTGTTGATTCTTTGCTAGTCCTGGTTCGCTTTCTTGTGAACACTTGGATCATCATCGCATTTGTTAAATTACCTGCCCACTGTATTCCGTCGCTTGAGTATTTCCTTATGTGAAACTGTTGCTTTGACACCTGGATCACTTAAACACACACCTTCTTTGGTGGCCCTTATGATATATAATCGTAAGTAGATGTGCTCATCAGATGGATTACGTTGATTCAGGTGATGTTGAAGCCGCCAAGTGATGAACCACTTAAAGGTACAGAAGCTGATTCCAGGTTTATGGATCTAACTGAAGTAGACATTCGTCTTCCACTGTTGGTGTATGTTTCCCGTGAAAAGCGACCTGGTTATGACCACAACAAGAAGGCTGGGGCGATGAATGCTCTTGTTCGAGCCTCGGCAATAATGTCCAATGGCCCCTTCATTCTTAACCTTGACTGTGACCACTACATCTACAACTCTAAAGCACTGAGAGAAGGTATATGCTTCATGATGGATCGTGATGGGGACAGAATTTGCTATGTTCAGTTTCCTCAGAGGTTTGAAGGCATCGACCCATCTGATCGCTATGCCAACCACAATACGGTTTTCTTTGATGTGAACATGCGTGCTCTGGATGGCGTTCAAGGCCCAGTCTATGTAGGTACTGGATGTCTATTTCGTAGGATTGCTCTTTATGGGTTCGACCCACCTCGGATGAAAGAAAGCAGTAATTGTTGCAGTAGCTGCTTTGCCCGTCGCAAGAAAGCTGCATCTGTTGCTTCTGCCCCTGAAATTTCCAGAGAAAACCCTTCGCTTGTAATGGAAGACCCTGAAAGTGAAGAAATGACCACTGCACTGATTCCTAAGAAGTTCGGAAACTCATACATGTTCATTGATTCCATACCTTTAGCTGAGTTCCAAGGCCGACCCCTTGCCGACCATCCATCCGTGAAAAATGGACGGCCTCCTGGTGCTCTCACTGTTCTTCGACGGCTTCTTGATGCGTCAACAGTTGCAGAGGCAATAAGTGCCATCTCATGCTGGTACGAAGATAAAACTGAGTGGGGGGAACGAGTTGGGTGGATTTACGGGTCCGTCACAGAGGATGTCGTGACAGGGTATAGAATGCACAATCGAGGATGGAGATCTGTATACTGCGTGACCAAGAGAGATGCTTTTCGTGGGACCGCGCCCATCAATCTCACCGATCGGCTTCATCAAGTCCTGCGCTGGGCGACGGGCTCGGTGGAGATATTCTTCTCTCGCAACAATGCCATAATGGCCAGCGGCAGGATGAAGTTCCTTCAGAGGATCGCTTACCTCAACGTTGGAATTTACCCTTTCACTTCCATCTTTCTTATTGTCTACTGCTTTCTCCCGGCGCTCTCTCTATTCTCTGGGAAGTTCATTGTGCAATCGCTCAGTGTATCCTTCCTAACTTACCTGCTTGCAATCACCCTGACTCTCTGCCTTCTTGCAATTCTCGAGATAAAATGGTCTGGTGTCACACTGGAAGAATGGTGGAGAAACGAGCAATTCTGGTTGATCGGCGGCACAAGCGCCCATCTTGCTGCTGTGTTACAGGGGCTACTGAAGGTGATTGCAGGGATCGAGATTTCCTTCACCCTGACTTCAAAATCGGCTGGTGACGACATTGACGACGAGTTTGCAGACCTCTATATCTTCAAATGGACGGCCCTGATGATACCGCCGGTCACAATCATCTTCACCAATCTGATTGCAATTGCCGTGGCCTTTTCCCGAACCATCTACAGCACCAACCCGCAGTGGAGCCAACTTATAGGCGGCGTGTTCTTCAGCGTCTGGGTCTTAACCCACCTATATCCTTTTGCGAAAGGACTAATGGGACGGCGAGGAAGAACACCGACTATAGTGTATGTCTGGTCGGGTCTCCTAGCGATTACCATCTCTCTCCTTTGGGTGGCCATCGATCCTCCATCGAACAACTCTCAAATCGGGGGATCATTTCAGTTCCCGTAGTTGTATCATCACAATTGATCGGGGAAGACACAAGACGGCATGACTTGGCATGTGATCGGGGGTGATCATCGCCCGTTTGTCCTCAAGGTGTAGGGGCGGTTTATAGTAGTTTTCTTGCTGACTTCTAGCATACATTCTTCCATTCATTCATTACAAAGCTATAGGGACTCTATAGCGTTTACAGTTTATCAAACCACCCACAGAAATAGGCCTCTCCTCTTCTTCTTCTTCTTCTTGTGTATACAGGGTGTTATACCTGCAACACATCAGTTTTCTGTATATCAATTCAGACAATAAACGAGATCTTTCTTAGAAACGCACCTTTTTCTATCAAGTAAGTACGTCGGTTCTTCGGAACGTGAAGTCGAATCATTTTTCTCGTTCAAGAGTAGATCGATGGGTAGTTCAGTTCCTTACTTGATGCATCTAACAAGACTCTACGGCGACAAATTGACAATGCTCATCTGATCTTATGAAGGTGACTTATGATTACATATTTGATAATAATTATATACATAGTAAACATTGAGATGATTCTCAATATTTAATTTGATTATTCAAGCCATGCTTGCGAAAATTCCCCCTCGTATTATCTGCCTGGAGCCACAAAAATTAGAAGAAATAAAATGAGATAAAAAAAAAGTCTAGGCACATGTAATTACAGCTGACGATCAAACTACATCACGGGCTGCTCCTCCGACACCAACGGTATCCGATGCCCCCTCCGCCGTGACCGCTTCTTGTGACTGCCGCCGAACTTGAGCCGCCCGGTGTCCTTGAACCGCTCCTTCTCTGACTGGAGGATCACGCACTCTGGCGGAGGAATCGCATACCGGACGGTGTCGTAGCAGTAGGAGTAGTACATATAGTTCTGCCGGAACCGCCGCATGGCTGCATGCCGCTGTGTAGTGACGGTGGCGAAGTCCTGGGCCTCGAGGAGGGCGAGCTTGTCGTAGCAATGTCCGGAGGGGTACTGATCGATGGGGTCGACAGTGCAGCCCTGGAGGACAAGGTCCTTGAACTCGGCGACAAAGGGGGCGTACTTGTAGTTGACCTTGAAGCGGCCTCCGGAGGTGGCCCAGTCGGAGGCGTCCCAGATGGTGGCGTACAGGGCCATCGGTTTCGCCGGGAAGTCGCCGCCCATGGCATCGTTCCGGATTATTTCTCTGATGGGGACTTCGTCCACGTAAAATCTGTGCGCAAAGAACGTAACACACAGGGAGATGGTCAAACAGTGTGCGGCTGCAATTTAGGTGTGCTTGATTGAAAGCTCAAATGAAGAGTCCTAAAGTCAGAATAATACAATTATGTAAAATAATCCATAACTAGCATTACAAAATAATACCCCAAAAAAAAATGGAAAGGTCCTAAAGTCAAAGTTTGGCTTTGTTTAGAGAGAGAAATTTTCAAAGTATCTTGCGCAATTCGTGAGATCTGAAGATTGCATTAATTTAAAGAAAGTTGTACAAAATAGAGAGCAGCATTCAAGCAATGATTCTCGCAATCTTACATGGGACAGAAAAGGGAAAATTCGGTGGCTGTATCCGTCTTAATCCTCTTTTCAATTTTCCTTCGGAGTGTAAAACAATGGTCAAACTCTCTAATGCTTCATTCTTAAGGCAAGAGAACTATATATCATGTGAACCGACCGAGGCTAGAATCAACATGGGGCGTCCCAACTTTTCTTCGAAACCAAATCAGTCACTGTTGGAAATCTAATTTCGTATTTGCAAAGACAGTAATGTCAAGAAGCTACACTACTGTCCTTTCAGTGATGACTAATTCGGATTTTTAAATTGAATTGCCACTAAATTGAAATTGCTCAGAGACTTTTGAACGCATGCGCTCGGTGTACCTAAGACCAATTCAAGCTCTAAAACTAGAACAACCGGGTCAACAAGTATAATCTTCGCCATATATCTCCAAAGAAGCTAGTCCCTTTCAAAATCTCTTGTAACTCAGCCCTAAAAGACCGGCCATAAGGAAAATGATTAAACGTAACACCTAGCGGTTTTTCTTTTTCTTTTTTTTCAATTGAGATGTAAAATTCGAATTGCTCTAGTCAATATTCCGACTGATCTCTCACGGTCACGGAACGAGAGCTATTGACATCCTCCTCTCAGTTAAACACTCGCTACATGTACAGATGTAGAGAGACATACCGTGCTGAGGACCCTGAAATTTAGGCAGTGAAGAAAACAAGAAGGGGGCGGGAAGAGGGGAAAAGAATAGAGAAAAGGGAAAGCGCTCACATGATGTTGTTGGCGGTCCAGAGGATGCTGTAGCGATGGAAGGCCCTGGTGGGATCGAACCAGAGCGTGTACCGCTCCTCCCTCCCTCGGCTCGTGCTCCCGTTCCCGTACACGTTCGTCTGGAACCTCCATTTCTTGCCCTTTATGTTCCCCAGGAACTCTATGTCCAGCTCGTCGTGGGTCTTCTCGAATACGTCGCCATTCGATGTCTGCGCCATGTTTTTCATGTCATGTATGAGAAGTGATCGACCGGAATACATAAGACCGACCATGAAATGGACTAGTATAGCTAAGTGGTGTCGACCATACTAATATCTAACAAATCACCTATAACACAGTCTCGGGATAGGTTGGTTCATTTTCGATTATTATTGCTTATCTATTCTTTCCCGATATCGTGCATAAGGAAATAAACTAGGGTCTTTATTTTTCCATTTATATAGATTGGATTGCTTAGCATCGCTCCCCAGTCAAATCCCTATAGTTCGGTCGATCAATTAAATGGTTCACTTTCTAATTTAAACTCGGAGTACTCTCTCTCTCTCTCTCTCTCTCTCTCTCTCTCTCACAAACCTACCACGAATTCCTCGAATTCTGCTAGCGACGCTTCGTTTTCATGCATGACAGCCCACCCCACGAAGCGTGAGGAGATTTCTTCACGTGTAATGACATCCAACGAAAACCATGCATCACTTTGTAAACATGCCGGAACTCAGAAACACATTCAACGATTTTTACTCACATAAAAGGCGACGACGATGCCGGCCGTGTAGTCGGACGGCAGCTTAATCTTCGCGCTGAAGAAGCCATACTTGTAGATATTGGAGGAGATAAAACCGGACCCTGCAAAAACGAAACAAGAAAAACAAAATCGTTCTTTTAACATACGCATGTAGATCATTGACATGTACGCCTGTCCGTACGTAGATGCAGGGACATGGGTGCGGGAGGCGAACCGGAGAAGCGATCGAGGAGGAGACGGACGCTCTTGCCGTCGCCGGAGCGGACGACGTTGGAGTCGCCGAAGAGAGGAGCGTAGGCCTCGTCGAAGGTGATGGGGACGATGTCGAAGGCCGTGGCGGCGATGGCGGCGTAGAAGAGGAGCGCGAGCAGAAGAGTCAAGGAGGACGATGAAGATGATGAAGATGAAGTCGTAACCGCGAGAGAGACGAGGCGACGCAAAGGATCCATAAAAATTTTCTGGTGTTGGCTAAAAAGTTTCTTTCTCCTTCTTTCCCCTGCACCTCTCTTTTCCTTCTTGCCTTTTTTTCTGCCGTGATCAGTTTGCATATATAGCATTACCCATCAACCACGTCATTACAAATCCAACTGCAATCTTTTCTTTTGAATTTAGAGAGAGAGAGAGAGAGAGAGAGAGAGATGGGATTAGCTTATTTGGCTGCCGTGGATTGGGCTGAGTGTACAATAATGACCTTGTTAAGAGGAGCAAATCAAGGGTTTGCCACTGTGTGTTTAGGGTTTTCTTTTCCTTTTTCTGGGTGTCCATGGTTTTTGATGATTGGGGTTATTTATTAGCCGCTTGCTATTGGTGGTACATACATTATTTTATTCTCTCTGTATATCCTAAAGATAACATTATTGATATATGTACTTCCAAATGAATTTGTCATATTCAAGTGAGATAATATATATTATATATGATGACAAGGAGTTAGGATGACCAAGATAAGAGTATTTGTCTCTTTATTCTTATTTTGGCATTTCATTTAGCTTGAAAAAAGGTTTAGAACTAAATGAAAATTTAGGTCGTGCAAATGACATGTTCAAACTAATTCTTGAACATTCGGGATGTATATTTATAGAAAGACGATCAATCTATTGCTAGGAGGTTTCGACGGGAACTTTCCAAAAGACAATACAAATACGCCATCTCGACCTCCCACCAACATTTTTTGAAACGGTGCACAAGTAATCCATTCAGACAAATACACTCATCTCTTAGTTTGAATAATTCAACCAAGAAGTGCTGTGGACTTGGTCCGGCCGGATTAAGACAATGAGGAGTGGTTATGTACGCAATGGTCCCATCAATTCAATCAATGCTTTCTCTACCTAAGATGAGCATAAGTCAGTTCGAAGATGGGGACGTTCCCTACTACACGTAACGAAGCTCCCCAGAGGCCACGACAAAGCACAACTCGAGAGTTCAAGACAGTCCAATCTTGTATTATACAAGTAATTAGAGTGGCCTCCTGGCTTTCCTATAATCAATTTCCTCGCCGCCCGACTGGATTCTTCTTCGATTTTGATATGGATTGAAGGGTTAGTTTCACCTAACAACTCCGGCATGGACAGGTTTAGAATCTCTCTTCTCTCGTTTCACACTAAGTGGGGGAGGAAGTTAGACTTATTTAATGACTATTTTTGTTGGGTGAGATCACAAGCGAAAGCCCCCCTATCGTTTTCGGGTTACAGTTTTTTCGTAAACGTAACAAGACCATCGATAGTAGCTACATGTCGCCATCGATCTCGATGTGTCGTGATTTAGATAAGCCTTCCCGCGAAAAGCTTCAAGGTAAATGGAAGGGAAAGAAAAAGGCATAAAGCCGATGTAATGCATGTGTCGAAAGGGGAGGGCCTCCCCACGATGCGTTGTTTTCAGAGTCAATTTCATGATGTCACGGCATGATGGACCGTCGATGAACCATGTGAGCAAGCAATGGGGAAAGTCAATGAGTGAATTATTATGCATGGTATGGCCGGAGGCAAATCATTGTGCATACACTAAGATCATTGGAGGGAGCAATACTCAACTTTGAAGCACTCCAAATAATGATGAAGATGAATCCTTATTAAGATTATTTATTTCGTGACAAATGAATAATTTAAAAAATATTTTCTTAAAAATAGTTATTTCTATCTTTTGGAATAATTAGTTAATAGAAAATATTTTCATCTAAACATCTTTTTATGAGCGAAGAATATATTCCTCGTTTATTCATTTTTATAATCAATCCAATCTGTCTTTCTTCAGAAAAATATTTTCCAGATTCTGTGTATGATACCAAATATAGAGCAAAGTTGCCAAGTTTTTCGTGATAATAATAATTATTGGGTTTGGTTATAATCAATCAACGAATTTGGTAAAACGGGTGGCAGTAGGTGGGCATTATTGTCCACATATAAAAGTGGGGGAGGGAAAAACAAGTGAGGCGCTTGAGAAGGGCCGGCAAGGTAATATCGAAGTGAACCCAGGGGGGCATTACAGGAAATAAAAGAAAGTCTGGGCTGGGCTTTTATTTTTTTTTCATTTTATCATTCTAAGGTCCACCCTGTAGCCGGAAGAACCGGAGGCGCCCTACAACTACGGCGGCGTATTTGCTGCCACGCTGTGATTTCAGGCTCTGCCAACTTCACTTGGTACTGAGCCAACAAGGATAAACTAGACGGCCAACGGATTATCTCAATTTAGAAACGTTTAAGTTGGAAGGTTTTGCCTAACGTTTATCAGCGATATAGCAATGACTATACTTATGGATCAGCACTAGTCAAATCGATCGAGTCCCGCAACGAAAAGGCTATCGCCTTGTCGATCAACACGGCCGGCGACAATCTGAAGTGTCATCTTGCTTTAGGGTGTAATGGATCCCGTGTTCAAAATCAAATACGCAGATCTGTAAACGAATATGAGCAGAGTGTTTGATGATCTAATGCACTATGAACAACCTAAAGAGAGACACTACCATCTTCAGCCACTAGGAGAAACATGTGAGGATTAGCCCTTTTGTACAGCTCAGAAGAACATCCACTCTTCCAAACAAAATTTTGTCCCTAGCTTTTCACAAATTGGTACTTGGACTCGACGAAGTTTTCTGCGTCCCACAGGAACGATCCGAACGCTACTGCCTCCAATATCAGCATCGTCAACCCAGACACCGAAAGGGAGATGACTTCGTCGCTCGACGTGTCGATGGAACCATCCTCCGCGACCCTTATATCTGGCCTTCCAAACAATGCTTGTGTCTGCTTCTCTATTAAGGAAATAGCCTCCTTGGATCTTATGGTCGCATATCGCTGAAGAGTTTCCGGATCCAAGTACATCACATAAGATCGGAGTCTATATAATTTGCCTTCTTCAGAATCCAAGAAACTGCCTCCGTCACCATCGTCAGGTGGAATTCTGATCAAAGAATCTGGATCCCAAAATGGGCTTGTCGGTATGGAATCCTCCGACCTCACCCGATTCTCAGTATATCCCTTAGGAAGAGTGTTCATGGTCCTTTCAAGTTGAAATCGCTCGTCCACTCTTCTAAGGAAATACCCGTACATTATAGAAGCGGCATACAGTTTTCCAAGTTTGATTTTGCTACTCTGTATAATGGTACCCAGGGGTCCCACCACTCGGTCTCCGACCACGAGGGATAAGTGGCTCTGTATCATTTCAAAAGCTTCAGGAGAATGGACAGACTCGAGCTTCTCTTCTTGGTTAGGCCAGTAATCCACACGACCTGTGGGATCTGATGTTGCTGCAACCTTTGGAATCATTGAGATGTTATTTTCCACAAATCTCTGCACAATCAAGCAGTATATTATCTCTTCCAGTGTTTTACGCCTCTCCTTCTCCTTGACCTCAGCAATTCTCCTGTTCAAGAAATAAGGGTCACATCAGACAGATCATCCAGCAAAAACTGTTGAATTGAAACGTTGGGAACGAAAATTGCATTGGTATATTATCCTTTGAACCAACTGAGCAAAAAAGAAACTCCAAGTATTTAAATGACCACCACTTCATTATGTTATTCTCCACCTGAAGAAAGATATTCCAAAAGCTAGATAATCAAAAGTTAAATTTGAGTGCGGACAGTTTTCATTAAGATTTAACAGTTCAAGATCGAGCGGATTATGATTTACATCTCAACACTCTCCCTCACACAAAGGCCAATAAAGATGAAAAAGGCTTGAAGGGTAAAAACACAAGATGCATAGAGAAGTAAAGCCATCATTGTGCGGACAAGGGTTGTAAAGAATCCAATCCAACTCAACATGTATGACTCTAATACCATGATAAACTTGACAAACTAAAGCTATGGGAGAACAAGGTAAATCATATTTTAATCTGAAAGTAACTGAGGAAGAAAATAACATGTGAAACAGGGTTAAAAAGAAAAAAGGAAAAAACGAGTTTTCACCGCATTGTAATAATTTGCCCAGCAAAGTAAGGTGGACATACTTACTAAGATAAAGGCACTGAAGTAGATATGTCCATGTCAAACTTTCTATACTTCCACAGAAGTGAAGTAACTATGTTCTTGGCCTTTCAATTCTTCATAAAAATCTGACAAAAATCCATTTAGTTTCATATATTTCCGCCACCAGTTTTCGTATCGGCTCAATTTTGTCCATTCTGGATCAGACTCATAAGTCAATGCGCCACAACGCAATGTGCCCAAGCGCATCAATAACAACTTAACTATGCTCTCTAAAATACCAAAAACCTGAACCCCATCAATTCCACAAGAATGATCAGTCTTACTGATTTGTGAGCAGGTTCCAGGTTTGAATGAGGTCAACATGTTTCAGGGCACAGCACTAGATATCAAGATCATTATTGATATGGAATGCTTTATCATCATTCTCGTCACTTTCACTTAATGATCAAACCATTAACTTAGCATAGAATGAAGACATTCATCATTTTAAGCACCAAAAAGCACATTGTAGACTGTTTGTAAAATTTCAAGATACATAAACTTACGAAAGAACTGCCAACTAAAGAAGGAGGTGGCTAAGTCAAATTAAGAGGCGATCAAACCACAGCAGCTAATCAAACAAGCTGACTACAATATTCCCAAACACAAAAGGTGTCCTCTATTGTGGCTATTACCAGGCCAAAGCCAAATGAGGGCCACTATGACTAAGCAGGCCTGGGTTACTTTTCAATTTTTTTGCTTTGTCACTCACATGATCAGCACCAAGCAATATTAACAAGTTGGTGAATTATAACATTGAACTATCTTCAAACAGAGATCTGCAGTTATTTATTATCAAAACCAAGCTATTATAAGATAAAACAAGACAACACTGACGTGAATTGATTTTGCAAAGGCTACGCTGGAATCCTTATTCTTCCCTCAGTGGCAAGTTTGGGAAGTATCAGATCAATAATGGTGAAGCCACTAAACTTAGTAAATCAATTTCCAAGTCTCTGCCCATGGCAAAGCCAAATTTCAAGCTGCAGACCTTATGGTTTTTAATAGCTGAACGAAATGAAACAACTACAAGTTCAAGTGAAGAAAACTAGTAAGTAGAAGGAGAATGAGGACAAAGACAGAACCACATACTGGTAGAGTAGATCTGCTGATGCAGGACTCTTTTCTTTTTCAGCATCTCTTTCACTTTGAAGGTTCTCAAGCTGCTGGTCAGCAGCTGCTAAAAGCAAATGTGGATGGTTTTGGAGTATCTGTGCCAAAAGCTGTCCGATCGGGGACTCAAATGTTAGAGGAGCAACCGGGACTGGGTTGTCACTTAAATCCCCGGAGGCTCTAATCATTGAGCCTCTTGCTCGACACCTTCCCCGCCCACCTCCTAATGTCTGGATAGCAAAAGAGCGGCATCTCTAGGAAAGACAATACTTTGTGAGGAACTTGTACATTATACTAGAAATTTCAGGGTTCAGTGAATGCAACATATGCATTCATTCACTACTAAAACATTAGTCAACAGGAGAAAGCAACCAGATGGACATATCACGTTCCATTATTCACTCTCCCCAAAGTCCAACCCAAACCTGTCACCAAAAAGCACGAGGGGACCTATGCGAAGTGTATCAACTAATAACAATTGTTATATACAATTGCAAACCCCACTTGCAATCTAACAATAACAAAGGCGAGCGTGAAGCCTCATGCTCTCTCCATCAAATCGACATTTCCACCTTCAAGAAACTAGCAGAGTGTCAACATGCATCATTCAAATCATCAAGAACAATGATACGGGTACAAATCATGCTAACAGTTGCTCACAAATTATGTGGCAAACTCATGTTGGGTTCTTGAACATGCCCCACTTGTTTAGATGCCCGTTTTGAGTTCGCGACCACGCTCCACAAAACCAATGTTACAGTAAGCTCTTCCTACCCATCTATCTCCACAAGCTATCACTCATCACACCATCCAAAACGAACCATGATGGTGGCACCAACGATTTGCCCACACAAAAATCTCCAATTTTACGGCGGGTTGCACCACCAGGCAGCTTGAAAACCGTCATCTAGCTACCTCTCACGACGACACGTGCAAAGAAACGGGAAATTCGCTCGATTAAGAGCACACCCCTATTGCAAAGTACCAAACCAAGGGACCCCATGAAAACATGTTCAGCCTGCTCGACCATCACAGGGAGAAAGCACATACCTTGACGAACCCGTTAGAGAGGAAGAACTTAGAACCCGACAAAGGATGGACATGGCTGAATTCGGAAGGGGACTTGAGGCTTCCACCGGACGCTGACGGAATGCTCATCAATACGTCGTTCGTCGCGCCCAAAATCTGCATTTTTTCTGCAAAATTCTCTCGGTCTTTGCTGGACGAAAGAAGCACGAGCGCGCAACCAGAGAGAGAGAGAGAGAGAGAGATGTCGGAGGAGGTTTTACGGTACCGAGAATGTGGTCGAAGCAGTTTGGTTCCGTCGTTTTTTGGATATTTTTCCTCTGCTCTTTCATTTTCCCTTAATAAAGACATTTCATTTCCTGCCACGAAATTGATTTGTTTAATTTAACCATGACATGAATTTATAAGTGAATATTTATGTAAGAAATGAATAGTTTTTTGTACTCGATGAGGATATATCATATAATGCAGTTTACTAATAGTGTATAATTAATTCCAATATACTGAACATTATTCCATTTTTAATTGCTCTAGCAAATCAATATATTCACATTGTTCCAACAAATTATTGTATTTTTTTAGTAAAGTGATTTCCATGTTGAGCCTATTCTTTTTTCTTATAGTAATGGATGGTCAAAAATTCGAAAATATTTGTATTATCCAAGAGGGATTTTACATGATCTATAATCGAAATAGGCAAATTAATGGCATGTCACAACCTCAAAGCATTATCACCCATGACATCAAATTACAAAACCATATGAATTGTATCTCTAATTTCTTTTTTAATATCCACAAAAAGATACAAGGCACTTGAACATATATCAACCCCACTAAGAATAGCATCTCTAGTTGCAAATGTCATCCAAATTCTTCATATTGAGGTTTATAAAACTAAGGCATCAATTAGGTCCTTAAAAATGAAATTCACACGACAATGCTCTTGAATTTTTGACTTCCATGACATATGAGATCGACCAGTACCTCAACAATGATGACTCAGGCTGCATTAAGAAAGTTGGCAATGAGTACCTTCACCTTTCCCACTAGTGGAAGACCAAATCTTTCCCTTATCTTGTTCTTTCCATGGTGGCTCGGGACACTCTTGCTCCTCCGGTGTTATCCGTGTCATTCGAGGCGACATTCAATAGGCTGGCCGGATCGTCAGAGACGATAAGCAAAGGTATGATTGTGGTCTGCAGATCTTGGCTAATGAAATTCTGATGCCGGACAACACTATCTCGTCCTACTTCATGGTGATGGAGGGAGCGGCCTACGGCATTGAGATCCGCACTTTCTCTCAGGATGTATTCGTCTAAAGCGCTATGTAGGTGCACTTGTTTGCATTTTTGTGATGAAAGTCAATATGGTTTTTACATTTATTGAGTTGCAATCTTCTATTGAGATGTACTTGTCTAAATCCAAGTCGTACTATTTAAATTTCGACCAATGCAAGTCATGTGGGGTAATTTATAAGAGATGTATTTTCTTTTTTTAAATCCCAGTCTTCTCTACTGCGTTTTGTATTTTTATTTTTGTGCAATCCAAAAAACCTGGCCCGAGCATAATGTAATCCAAAAAACCAGGCCTAGGCATAATGCGCTCAGCTCAGGTCTGAGAATCCTAAGTCGCAAATGATGATTCCATTGATAATAAGGAAAGAGAATTCTTACTTCAGTTTTTCAACCAAAGGCTCAAAATGTCATCGCTCTACTAGACTCCGACACTTCTTGCTCTCGCCCAGTAATTCGATCGAAAGAGAGGTTCCGATGTTCTTAAAACTCCCTGATTTCTGATCATCTCGGTTCATCGTTGCCAATGCACTTGGTACTCTGTCACTCCTGTAGACAATACCGTCGCCAAAAACTTCCCTCGGACAGCTTAAAAACCCAATGCATGAATTTCTGAACACCAAAAAGGCAAAGGACTACATGATCAGTTCATTTCAATGCACGTTGAGCAATGAAATAAGGTCTCTGAAAGACAGCTCGAATAATCAATCTCTGGGTTTTCCAGTTGTGGAGAAGGGGCATGTTTAATCATCTGTCATCCCAATATTATCAGGTGTCTCTATACATTTAATACAATTAGGCCAGTAGACGTTCAGATCTTTGCGAGGGAAAACTCAAAATGGATTGCAGTGCCCAATAAGCAATGAGAAAAACAGGAGTAGCACATGGATGAACTCTATGCTCGTTAAGCATGCTCAAGCTCATTAAATTCTCTAAATTACACATCAATCAACAGTACTTGGTACACATAAGTGTGATTGCTACCCTTCTCAACAGATAAAAATAAGGGTGGAAGGCAAACTTTCACAGTGCTCAAGCCCAATCCTACATCCTCAACTATAAGGCTTGCTGACAGATGATTAAGGCAAGACAATTAACACATCCTAAAACTATCAAGGTCAGCTTCAATAAGCGGTGGAACTACATACTACGTAAAATGAGAACTTCCTGTTGCTAGTTGGTTAGGTTACACTCCAGAAACCAGCATGACAGGGTAGCCAATAAATCTAGCGAGCATTCTGGCCATGTTCACTCTTTGCTGTCTTCTGAGATTCACTGTTCAAATGTCTTTCTTCAGACCTTGAATCTTCATGTGCGGGAACTTCCCCCAGCCTTTCCTACAAAAGTGTAGCGTAAAGTATTTTAGGAGTCAAATCAGATGCTGTAATGTGTTAATAGTTCAATAGAGAGTTTAAGGGTCAAACTGGCTATAAATCTAAATCTGTCCCCCCCCCCCCGGGGGGGTTTCGTGCTGTGTATTATGGGTGTGCATGCACTAGTGCGTACAATTGGCTAGGTTTGTCTTGAACAAATATATATATACTTCCATTTAAAAGGGCAATTAATGTCTACCATGTTATGTTGCATGGATGATTGATCACTAGTCAGTTAGGTTTGGTAGCAATAGTATCTTATGTAAAGGAGACCTTAAACGGTCACCTAATAAACCAGAGAACAAAGTTGGATTAACGAGTGACTAAGCTACTGGAGGACATACTGGGCAACAAAAGAGGAAGAGAAACAAGAGAAGCATATTTTATATCACCTTCAGAGAAGCATTCTCCGCAAGAAGCTGCTCGTACTCACTCCTGATTCGGCTCACTTCAGCTCTTAGAGAGGCATTTTCGTCTTTTAAAGCATCAGCACGGTGTGCAAGCTCATCACATTCAGCCTGGCTCAATGCAAATTATTATAACAAACTTCATTGCTGTAATCGGTACATGTACCTCAACAAGAATTGATTTTGAGACCATTGCAATTACCTGCTTCCGAAGCCGAGATCGCCGAGCAGACTCTCGGTTTGACTGCTTCCTTCTCTGCCGTTTAATTTCTCTTTCATCCTAAAACCAACATAAAAGGTGCAGATACTTTTTTTGAGAAATCGATTAAGCACATGGAGTTAAAATGCAATAGCTCTATAAGATATCTCTGCAGCTACATATTAATGTCCTAAAGAAAAAAAAACGTGCTTTTAAACCCCATGAGTACCAACTACACCAATATAATTTACACAAAAAACAAATGCCAATAAGAAAATCTGCAAGCATCAGTGCCCATGCAAGCAAATGCAATCAGCATTAAGAAAGCAATGGGAGCCCCTCATAACTGCAAAAACCTTATGTCCAAGCTTCTTGTACCCTATTGAACAAAAAGACCGGATTCATTGTGAATACAATTCTAATGTCTAGAACTGAAGCTAAATTGTTGATGCCATAGAAAAAGAAAAGGCCAAGTAATATACTTGGCCGTTTTAACCAGGCAACTATTGCCACAATTACACAAAATGGAGAGCTACAAGTCTTAATCAAAATTTTGAGGTAACCTGTAGCCACATCTGAGACTGAACACTTTCTCTTGACCCAGGAGTGACCATTCCTCCT
The DNA here is from genome assembly GCA_014182575.1 of Eucalyptus decipiens. Taxonomy (NCBI): domain Eukaryota; kingdom Viridiplantae; phylum Streptophyta; class Magnoliopsida; order Myrtales; family Myrtaceae; genus Eucalyptus; species Eucalyptus decipiens. Next base: position 2,790,474 of record CM024613.1, on the reverse strand, counting down.
GCAACTGGGGTAGAAGGAACCTTCCCACGAATTGCAGGGATAGCAGGAGTACCCCAGTAATCCATTCCAATATTCAAATTTGTAGTGGGACCAGGAACACCTGCTGGCCCAGCAGCAGCGATTGGCACCAATGCCACTGATTGGTTCACTGTTCCATGTGGAGTATTTGATCCTCCATTTTGAGAGCCATGTTCAGCATTGCCATTTTGAGATACATCTGCATAAAAGATATCACAAAACTTCAATTAATATCCATGCTCACAGATTAAAAATGTGCAACAGTATCATCAATTCTCAAGCACTAAACCTTCCAAGGAGTCTTGTCTGCCTCCTGATTTCTGTTGGGAGTCCTGCAAAAATTGTCGTGTGGATTCAACTATCAACCGAGAGAGAAACATAGTCAATCTAACAATTGGGAGTGTGACAGCTGAAGCTCCTTCTACAGAAAGAGTGTTAGAAAAGGAGGGGCTTGTCCGCTTATTATTTGTGTTCCTATGTCCAAGATGTCATACCTCAGCTTATGCAATCCATTTGGCTGGAGCAGTGCAAAACTCATATGTTACAACTGATCACAACAAACTAACTGGACAGTAATTACTAATTCATCAAGTATGCACCAATGGACATTGTTGATGGATGCCTAATTGTAAGTTTCCTATAGTTAGATAAAATCCCTTGGGGAGCAAAAATGATCACGGCACTCACGTTCTGAGAATTATCATCGCTTCCTTCACTTGAACCTTCACTTGCACTCTCAGCACTGCATATAATGTCCAATATCAGCAGAAGTGTTTCCAAACAAAATGGTGCAACATTCATGCCAGGTAAATACAGAAACGATTAAACTCATGCCATCAATAAACCACAGTGAAAAAAATCTAAAAAGAAACCACATTCTGATAGGTATGCCATAACACTCAGCACCACATCCATTCACTACATACTACCATGAACATATAACAAAACAGAGATCTTCATGATAATGGAAGATAAAAGTCAATCTTCTCCAAATAATTCAACAAAGCTTTTCAAGTCAGATATCTTCATAATTTCCAACTTACAAAGGAAAGCAACCTCACAAAAGGAGAAGCCTTTAGTCATCCTTGCTGACATTACCGTATGCATATGATAACTACAAAGTACACTCTACCTTTTTGAATAAGCACCATTAGCAGATGCTCCAGATGTTTTGGCAAGCTCATTGTTTTTTCCTGTAATCATACTCAGACTCCCCAGGCTCCCTTTCGATCTTTTGATAGGCAATTTTTCTTTCACTTCAGTCGGCTTACCATCAGCTTCCCCAGTTGTACTTCCCTGCAAACATGCGTGATCGTGAGTTGAGACTTCCAAAGTGACAGATGGTTAGCAAGAAATTGTCCAGGGAACTCATGGAAACCTCAGCAATCCCATTTGGAGAAGGCATGGCAAAGGGACTAAAAGGATAAGATCCCTGTTGAATAAGATAGGGGATTGTAGTCAGTGGCACTAGAGCTCGATGAAGATAACATATGTAGAGTAATGGATGTGAAAGTACCGGGGGCATAGATGGGTGCGCATATATGCCACCATGGGGATACATTGCAACGTAGGGATGCGGAGGGGTGCCGTAAGGAGGCATAATATGCTGCATCAAGGGCTAATGTTAGGGCTCTAATAACAACATTAAACAATGTATTGGGCTTGAAAGAACATCTACAAGACTAGACTGTGAGGATTATTAGTGCATGCATGTCAGCTGAGACAACACTGAAGCAATGAAATAAGCCTCATCTAGCATCTAGTCTGTGGGTCAGAAGCACATAAACGCAGACGAGGGCTGAAAATAAAAAAATGTCCAACTAAAGCATGGAGAACTTCAAACAGTTACCAAATTCATATGAATCGCATTCCATTGGCAAAACAACTGCTATTAACTCTAGTTCTAGACAAGACACCCAAAGTATATGACACACTGAACAACAAATTGAATGCATGTCAAAAGAAAGAATGAGTCACCACTTCCAAAATCCATCAACTACACCTCTCCTTACAAACCATCAATAAAACTGTCTCTTCCTTGTAACTTTCAGTTACACCAAGCATTTTGACTATAAGTTTGCTAAATATATTCAAATATTCTGGCCCCTCCTATGAGATTAGACAAAGATTATCATGTACTGACTATAACCAGCCAATTACAGCCCAACTATTTCATGATGTATAATGTAATCCGTGGCTTAGAGAACTTAGTGAAACAAGCCATCTTCCATTTGTGACAACAGACATAATCGCATGGGGAGATTTTCAAGTAAAGCTCTCTTGAAGACCAAGTGCAAAACTGTTATCACTATTTATCGGTACAAATAGATAAGTGCCCAAAAGGATGCCATATTCTTCATTTTCTAACTGTCAAAGTTAAGTGTGTAAGCGTTTACCTAAAAGCTTAAGTTGTTAGAGAACAATGAAAATTGTACTTTGTATCTACCCCCCCCAAAAAAAAAAAAAGAAAAAGCACAAATGCTGTTAAAACTTAAAAGGATAATGAAGTAAGATACGCAAGCCTGATACATGTGGGTAAAATAATGGTTGAAGCACTGCGCCAATACATATAAATAAGAGAATCCTATAAATTGGCATAATAGAGATCTAGCACTCCTATACTAGGATAAAATTGAGTATCCTACAATTTAATTTTAAAAGCTTCTGTTAAAGGCTGGAGTGGATTATATTTTATATCTTAACATAACACTTAAAGTACCTACTATGTAGCTCATATTAAAAGTCAAAATGACTTTCAATGCCCTAACTAATGAGCCAATTTACTTTACTGAATTACAGAATAACGAAATTTATGCACATCTGAGTAGTAGATCATATTGGGCACGAACTCTGTGAATTCTAATGAAAGATGAAGTCCCTAGGACAATATTGCCAAGTAGTGGGGTCTATCACAACTTAAAATTTTTAGAAGCATAAGTAGCATGAATTTGACAAACCTGAACGCCCCACATATATGGTTGAGCATGGGGATTTGATGCCAAAAACCCATGTGGAGGAATAGGAGAATATGCCTGTTTGACAGACAACAATCGTGTGAGAATTCGGAAATCCACCTACGGGTATCAAATTACACTAATTGGCAACAGTTTCCCGCAAGTACACCTGAAAACCAGACCAATCTGGAGTAACTGGGTTGGCACTAGCGGTTGACGATTGCTCCTGAACATTAAAAACCAAAGGCGAAAATGCAAACTCAATTCAAAAGTTTCACTTTTAGAGGAAAACCTCAATGAAACTGATAAACTGAGCAGATAAAGCGAAAGTGTACCAGGGTAGTAGGAGTTGGCCCCTTCGTCTCTTTCTCCTTTGCAGATTTTTCAGTCTCACTGCTACCCATGTTTCTACCCCGCTCTCTCTCCACAAATTCCTCAAAGCATCCTGTTCTAAAAGCATCCAACATTGCAAGTTACTACATACCCAGCAAATGAGCACCGTCTTTAAAAATGCAAACTTCAACCAACAATTTCAGAAACCCAATATCTCGAGATTGCACTAAATGCAAATTAAAAGAGTCATCGCCAATAAACCAAATCGGCTGCATTAGCTTCCAGCTGATAAAAGAAAAAAACTTAGCTCTCTCGTTTAAATCCTAAACAATCGACAACCCCAAAACTCCAAACTTCCGATTCCGTTGCCGCTCACCCGTTATTCCAGCAATTGAAACTTCGAAAACCAACACGCGGCTACAAGCCCGGATAAAGAGATTAGGAGATGCGCATGCAGCGCAATAGAGACCGAAAATGGGCAAACTCCGCGCCCCGAAACGCAACATTCCGAACGCAGACTTCAAACGCAATCCGCACACCAACGGGTGAGCACGGAAATCGACTCACCGATTGAAAGAACACCGAGAAATGCCCCTCTGCTTCACTGATGGAGGAGTGATCGCGAATCGATCAAGCGAAATTCGCAAGGGAGCAGCTCGGCCGGCGAGGCCACGGAATCAGCTCGAGACCGGCGAGATTCCGGCGGAGGGTACGGGAAATTGGGGGGGCGTTCGGATAATTCGAGGCGAAAAGGGGGCGAATTCGGGGAGGAAGGGGATCAAAAAAAGGGGAATTAGGGTTTGGGCTTCCCTTGGGGTTAAGAGCATTTGGGGGTTCACGGAGGTGGATTCTATGGGGGGGACGTACGGTTCTGCAGTCCTGTGTGGGGGAAATTCTATGCCGGTTTTGCACCCGGTGGGAATCTCGAATTCCCATGTTATCCCTGCGCTGCTTCTTCCTTCCTCTTCTAGTCAAACACGACCCTCGTTTTCTCCACGTGTGCTCCCCATCGCAGCAAACTGTTATCCCCGTCAACGGAAACGCCAAAGTTAACGACGGTAACGGCCAGCCGTCGCGTTTTCTATTTTTTTCCTTTACACGTCCTTTTTTAGAGAAAATTTCTAATAAATATCTAAAATATTCTCATTTTCTCAAATAAGAATATATAGTAAATATTATTTCAAATAAATTTTATAAGTAATCATATTAATTTTAAATAAGGCCTAAAATAATTATGATTGTTTCAAGTAAGAGCTCAATTTTACGAGCTCATTAGCTGACAAAATGATACGGTCGATTAAGGATATTTATCCAAACATAAGTTAAATTTAAATTAATTTAGATTAGAAAACTTTTTCAAAATGAAACTTAAAAAGAAAAAAAGAAAAACACACGCGGGAGGGGACACTAGGTGAGGGCCAACGACCCCCACTCAAGTGCTGACAACCTCATTGGCCATCGTTGCTGCCCCACCGGCGATGGGGTGAGGCCTCTCGCTTGTGTTTTCCTTTTTTAAAAGTTTTTTTTTTTTATGAAAAATTAGAAAGATGAAACTACCCATCACAATCGGTGAGTTCAGACCCTTATTTATAATTGATATGAATATTTCAAATTTTTATTTAAAACAAAGTTCATTTTATGCTCTCATTTGAGAAAATGATAGCACTTAATGTCCTTATTTAGAATTTTTTTTTTAAGGTCTTGTAGAAAATAAGGATTATTATCAAACACTTTCGAGTAGGGTAAGCGACATGTATTGTTGGGATTTGTTTTATAATTTAATTATTCCGCATATCGATAAAAGACAGATATCCAAAATATGCTTTGCATCAGTAATGAATCTAATAGTAAGTCTTGGTGATGGAATTATTCGGAAAAAAAAAATTACATGAATGATCTACAATTGAAAAGATTGAAAAATATTAGTTTATATTTCGCAATAGGTAATTTGTAAGATTGGTCAATTTGGGATTGAATGGTGGCTTTGAGTATTAATTTATTAATTGTGGTTATTTTGTTCATTGCAAATTGCAATGTACGTAAGTTGTAACATGATGAGCATTAGTTTTATATGCTTGACCCATAATTATTTGCATTTTTTTCCCTTCCTGTTGGGAAAAGAGGTGTACAAAAAAACCGATAACTACTCGAACCGCTTGGAACCGACGGTTCCCGATTGTAGACGTGGACTTGCTCACCTAAACCAAATCAATCATATATATCTAATTCTTGAGAAAAATTTCCGAACAAAAAAATTAAGAAAAATTAAAACCCTTAGATCTCTAATTCGAAGCTCAATACCCATTGACTAACTAATTGTCTCGTCTCACTCTTGCCTCATTTAAATTGTCTTTATATCTCAAGCTCAACGCTCATGGCCTCAGCTCTCAATTTTTTATATGAATCGAATCTTTTTATTGATTTCGTAATTAAAAATAAGGAAGTATTTTGTTTTTTTTGCTTTGCTTTGGTTTGCTAAAAAATGTTGTACTAAGTGCAAGAAACTTGGCCAAACCGGCGATCCAGTTCTCAGATGGGTCCATGGAACCAATAGACATTTCCTAGCTCCAATTTTTCGAAAACGGTTTTGTATGGGTGGTTCCTAGTTCTATGGTGGGAATTGTCAATCCAAACCATGCTTACACTTAGTTAGAAATGGTTTCACAAAGCTATTTTGTTACCCATGATTTCACTACAAAAGTAATTAGGAAAATTCCATATAAAGGTCTGAAGCTTTCATTTTCTCGAATAATGACTTGAAGTAAATATTGTTTCGAATAGGGCCTAGAATAGCCATATCGATCTCAAATAAGAGTTCGAAACAGTTATTGATGTTGCAAATAAGGGCCTAACATCATCGCCCAACTAAAAATTCTAGTTGATTATGTGACATCTCGATTTTTCTCAATTTTATTTTCAGTCAATTGAGTCAGGCAATTCATTTGTGCGTATAGTTCGTCTCTCAGAGTTGGCCACTCACGAGGAACTAGTCTATTGAGTGAAGTAATTAAGGAATTTCAATGCATCAGACTTAGGGACTGATCACCCTCGAGTCGAATGTAAGAAAATTTCTCCAAAAGCTACTCAATGATTAGGCGCACTGAAATCGCACCATATTGAATTCAACCGTAAAAATTGGAATTGAATTTAGAAGTTGGAAGCTCGGTCATGTCACACATTTTATTAGGATCATGGGATAATTTTTGTGGATTTTTAATTTGATTCAATTATAAGAGAATTGAAAGAAAAATTGAAGAAGTTGGATGTACAAGGGTTTGGACCCCGGCGAAAATGATATTGCACCAATTGAAGAATATTGTGGGAGAAGAGATAGTGGAAGATGACATCATGGGGGTGATGTCATGCTGATGGGAGCCAAGCGAATGGGGTGTTGACAAGTGGCGATAGCCCATTGGTCCTCATAAAGTGGGGTTTTTCCCTCTCACCTATCAACATCATCTTCTTCCTTTGGACTTTGGGAAGGGAGGAAACCAGCGAAGGAGAGCCGTCCGTCAACCAGCCAGCCTGTCACGCCCCGAACCCCGAGCCCGCTCACATTCCACTACGGTCGATCAAATGCGACATCCCCAGGTAGTGTCACCAACCCATTCATTTATTATTTCGCAAGCGGAATGTATTATAAAACCCCTGACAATAAAATACGGGATAGAAAAACAGGAAGCAAATTCACAACCAATCATTTACATAAGCCAACAGAGTTACAGATGAAGGCCTACAGCCAAAATCTACAAAAGACCGGCTCTTAAAAATGAACTGTCTTACGACCTACAAGTCGGACACGTTCCCCAATCCTCACGACTTCACCTCTGCAACTCCTCAAGGCCAACCAAAGTTATCTAGCCGCTCCGTCCACCAGGGACCTAAAATTTTAATCCCCAAACCGGGATGAGACAATGTCTCAGCAAGTTCAACCCTTTAAACCCCTATTAGAAAGAAAATACGCCCAGGGGTGGCCTAGCCACATCACACAAAAAAATTACATTGCCTCAATTCTTTCCTGCAGGTTAGCACAATTTGTATCACACAATCTCATGTAGTAATAATAATTCAAACAATTGGAACGCCATCACTTTCATATAAATCAAAGTCACACTTAGCACGCATTCCAATTATTATTCACTGTCACACAAGGGCATAGCCTACTCGTAGCTCGGCTATCTTTTAACATTAATGCCAGGCATCACCTCCCCTCTTTGAGCTCGGCTTCGTCACTACGTTGACGGCATTCCCGAATGAGCATAGGTCCAGTTGGCCTAGCCTCTACTGCGACCCGAGCCACGTGACTCTCTTGATGGCATTTCTAGCAAAATGAGGGTCCAGTTGGCCTAGCCACTACTGCGACCCGAGTCTTTCCACCAGCACACGACAATTCAATAATCAATTGCACAAATCATCACTCAATTTGTAATATCTAATCATCAAATTCATAATCTGAATACACAAAGAACGATCAAAGACGAAATTCCGAGAATTTAGGGTCCCAACATAATTTTTGAATTTATTAAATAATTAAATTTATTATGAAAATTAATTAAATAATGATATCCATATTTTTCACAATCCACACTCAATTTATAATATCAAATCATCAATTTCAAAATCTGACTATACAAAGAAATGACCGGCATGAAATTCTAAGAATTTAGGGTCCTAACAAAATTTTCAATTTAATAAATAATTAAATTTATTCCGAAAATAATTAAATAATAATATTTTAATAATTTCGAATAATAATATATTATTAAATTATTTAATAATTTCGGAATATTTAAATAAATCAAAAGTAAATTCCTTTATGTCACATCAAAGCTTATATTAATATAACCACTCACTTAACCTTAAATTAAACACAATTTAAGTTAATCAAACACCTTAATATAATTTATACTTAAATAAATTAAACTAACCACCTAATAACACTTAACATAAACTAAGCATCCCTAAAGCATCATTAACCCTCTAATCAAGGTTTAGTGAGCTAAACTCACCGGATTAGCAAGCCGAGCGAACCAAAACGACGAGGACGACTCGATGATCGACTTTCCTCAAGGCGGGCCAAGCATCCGGGCTTGGGAAGGCGGTCGAAACGGGCCAAGACTGAGCTAGAATACCTATTTTTCCAGCCACTGATTTTGGGTCGAGAAGGGCGGATCCGGTGCCAAAATGGGCGGAGGAGGGCGGCGGCAGCTCGTGCGGGTGAGGTGGCAGCTCCGGCGACCCTTCGGCGGTGATGGCAGTAGCTCGGGACGGCCTGGTCGACGAGCTAGAGGCGCGGGCTGAGCGCGAGCCGGCCGGCGAGCTAGCGCGCGGCTTCGCGCGGACGCACGGCGACGGCAACAACCGCGGCGGCTCGCGGCGAGCTGGCGGCGACGGCGAACGGCGAAGGGGGCGGACGGCCATGGCTGCTCCAGCTTCTTCTCTGCCATTTTTCTGATCTTCGCACAACAACAATGGAGGAGAGAGGGCGACCGGAGAGGAAGGAGGAAAACGGAGGGCAAGTGGCGATGGCGGCGGTGAGCGGCTCCGGCGACGAGCAACGGTGACAAATGGCGTGCGAGCTGCTAGCCGAGCTCCTCCCTGCGTCGCATGGTTTCCGCATCCCCTTCCCCCCTTGCACGGTTCAAACATGGAGGAAGAAGATGAAGATGGAGAGAGAGAGAGAGAGAGAGAGAGAGAGAGAGAGATGGGACCATTCCCTTTTCTTTTCCTTTTTTATTTAATTCGACAAAAATGGCCCACCATGACCTCATGGATGATGTCATACTTCACTCACTCAAAACTCCCACAACCTTATTCCAATGGGTTCAATTCCATTTTCCGCCGGGGTCTAATTCTTGTACATCTAATTTCTTTAATTCTCATCAATTTTCTTCCAATTGAATCAAATTGAAGTTCATAAAATAAATTCAATGTCACTACGCTTCAATTCACATCTTCACTTGTCCATAGAACTAACTTAAGTCCCAAAAATGCGACCAAAGATGAGCGTACTAATTTCTCGAGCCAAATTAGCCATTCTCTGATTATTTTGCTGAAAATCTCGGCTTGCATGGAAAAAATCTTCCGAAGATTAGTCAATACTCCTAAAATGATTTGTGACACACTCAGACTTCCAATTTCTGAATTCGATCTTAATTCTTCCACGGTTAATTTCACTTTGTCACGATACTAGCGCGGCCCAACCTACCGGGTAGCCTTTAGAAATTTTAATGCATTTGACATGTGGTTGATCATCTCAAGCCACAATGTACATCTTTGAAACATTGGCGACTTTCGGTTGTCGGGGTAATCTCAAGGTTTCAAATACGAATACAGGGTACCCAATCAACTGATAGAAAAGTCGGTCCAGTGCGATCTGGTGGAATCACCCACACTTGATCACATGCCTTTGTCGAGTCGACCTATCTCCGATCTGTAATCGATTTTTAATTGTGCCGTACTGACTCTTGCAGTTTAGCTCGGTCGAAAGATCACTTCTTGGTCAAATTCTCGAGTCTGATGCATTAGAAACTCTTAACGGCTTCACCCGATAGACTAGTTTTCACATGAGCGGCCGACTCAAGGAAAAAAACTATATGCATGCCAACGAAATACCCGTCTCAATTTATTGAAAATAGATTGGAAAGTCGGGATGTCACATAGCCGTGTGCCGCTTCCCCCGCCGTCTGTCGTCGTTGTGCTGAGCCATCGTTGCCGCCCGTCGTCCCGCGCTCGCCAGCCCCGCGACCATCTCTCCCTCCGCTCAGCCCCTCCATCACCACGCCAGCAGCTTCGGCCGTCCCCAGCAACTTGCCGCCGTCGCCCTTCATCAGCCAAGCCGCTAGCCGTCGCCATGAGCCACCGCTTGGATAGCTGCGCCTCTCCTCCACCCCTACCACCTCTAGCCGTCACCGTTCTTCCTCTTCTTCGGCCCCATCATGTAGCAAGAAGAAGTGGGTCTCGCAGCCCACTTACGGCCGTTTTGGCCGTAGGCCCGCCTTTGGAAAAGTCGATACCGGCGTCGCCCTCGTTAATGGTCCAAGTTAATCAAGAGTTTACCTCACTAAACCTTGATTAGAGTGTTAATAATGCCCTAAGTGTGTTTAGTTTGAATTAAATAAGTTTAGGTGGGTAGATTAGTATATTTAATTATAAATTGGGTTAAGAGGTTGGTTTATATTAAAGTATGTTTAATTAAGGTTAAAAGAGGTTATTTAATGTTAAGTCTTGATGAGACATAATAGGATTTTAGTTTTGAATTATTTAATTGCTTCGAAATTTTGGATAATATAATATTATATTATAATCAGAAACTATTTAAATATTAATAAATAAATAAAAACGAAAAAATTATTTTTGACCCCGGTTACTTAGAATTTCGTGTCGATCACTACTGTGCATTTGAAATTTGAAATTAATGATTGGTTGTGGCAAATTGAGTGTGATTGCGATAAATAGGGATTCTTTATAAAATCCTAAGTATGGAAATTGATGGGAAATTAGCCGTGATTAACCACCTATTAGAGGTCGTGCCCGATGAGGCCGTGATGGACCACCTATGAGAGGTCGTGCCTAATAGGGCCGTGATTAACCACTTATTAGAGGTTGTGCCCAATGAGGCCGTGATGGATCACCTATGAGAGGTCGTGCCCAATAAGGCCGTGATTGACCACCTATTAGAGATCGTGCCCATCAGGCCGAGATCTACCACTTAATTACACGTCATGCCGAGTGGGGCCATGATTGCCATTGGTTATTAAACCTTCCTATAGGGTCGTGATTAGAAGCAGTAATTGATTGCTAGAATGACATGTAATCGGCCGAGTCGATTGATCGCTGAGACGATCCAAGTGATTGAATTGTTCTAATAATGTGATTGTGCCTCAGTTGTTTGGTTATCAAAATTGCACATGGTTGGATTATATAAACTGTACTAACCTGTAGATGAAGGCTAATGCGAGGTAAGTTTTCTTGATGTCGTGGCTAGGTCACTCTAGGGTGTATTTACTTTCTAATAGGGGTTTAGGAGGGGTGAACTTGCTGAGACAAAGTCTCATCTCGGTTTGGGGAAAATATTAGAGGACCATAGATGGCAGTATCCCGGAGAAGAGTGGCATGCCGACGAAGATTGACCAGACGACGCAGAGTGCTCCTGACCTTTTTTTGATGCACATAAACTCCGACCCATTTTTGATGCATATAGTCTTTGGATCCTATTGGTGTATGTAAACCCTAGAGTGATGATGATGATGTATTAAAGTATGTTTGTTTGATTTTGAATTGATTTTCCTGCTGTCCTATCCCATATGTTTTTGTCAGGGGTTTCTTAGCACGTTCCGCATGTGCATAATAATTTACAATGGGGTTGGCGACACTACCTGAGAATGTCTCATTTACATGACCATGGCGGGTTGTTCACGTGTCTCGGGGTTCGGGGCGTGACAGATTAAGGGCATTTTCATCCAAAAACAATTTTAACATAAATTTTGGTTAAATTAAATTAAAGTTTTTATGACTAAAAAAAGAAAAAATACAAGGAGGCTGGCCCTTCCCACCTATGTCCATTGCCCTATCACTGGTGGGGAGGCGGCGATGGCTGGCTGCCGATGCCTTAATAAGGGTCCAGTAGGCCCTTGCTAGAATAGAGAGAGGGCTTGCCAGACCATCATCACCAATCTACTAGTGATAGGGTGATGGCTATGGGTGGATGGTCTGTCTTGTCTCTTTTTTTCCTTTTTGAGTTTTATTCGTTTTCTTTTTCTATGAATTTGTTTTTTTTTTTTTTAAAGAAAGAAACGGAAAAAGGGGAAAAAAGGAAAAATTAATCTAAAAACTTAAAAGAAAAAAATTCCTTTGACAGTTGGTGAGGTCAAAGCATTTTTTGAGACTAATATAACCATTCCAAACCCTTATTTGAAATAATATCAAATTTAAATTATTTAAAAAAATGATGGCAGTTTAAGTATTTAATTGAAATAAGATTTACTTCTTATCTTTATTTAAGAAAATCATGCATTCTGGGCTTTTATTTGAAATTTTTCCAACGTTATTTTATTGCACCTGATATAACAAGTCACTTTAAGATAAGAGCATCACAATACGCATGCCAAGTAATACAAGATTTATGATACATAGATAATAATAATTAGCCGATTATGCCACGTCACTCTCTTGATTACAATAATACTTTCTGTGATTTTGGTAGTTGAGAAAAATACTTAAAAAGTTTTGAACCTATTTGTCCGGATGTTGATTTAATTTTAAACTTTTTTTTCATGATTTACCAATGTAATTCTTTTGGCCATTTTGATCGACAATCACTAATGTGGACACTAATATGATTGCTAATGTAATCCTTTCGATCATTTTGACCAATAATCACTAATGTGGACAATAACAACTTTACGTGGAATGGTTGATACTGATATGTATAATTTTTATAATTTTTATAGATTTTCTATTCTATTTTTGTTTCACTGTTGCTTGACCTAAGATGAAAAGAAAAGAAAAAAAAAAGAAAAAAATTATAATTTTTAAAAAGTAGAAAACTTTATAAAGTGGTAAAAATTGTTGATGTCGGCATTGGCCCATGGTCATTCCATGTAGAAAGGCCAACATCTACATTAGTGATCACCAATCAAAATGACTGAAAATATTATATTATTAAAATGTAACTAAGTCTATCAAATTAAAAAATTTAAGATTGAGTTAGTATTTGATTTGGACTTTTTTAACCATGGGAGAAGAGATCATTATTGTGATAACGGCCTTCCCTCGGCATCCTTGGGAATTTAAGGCTTTGCTTGTTCATACTCATAAGATGCAAAAAATGTTTCATTATTTCCACCATATATAAAACATTATTCAAAATCAAAAGAGGTATAAACATTTCATACATGAATTCACATGTCAACATTCATGTACCGTAAATGTTTCGAGGGATGAAAGAAAAAAGATCCAAATATGTGCTCGATTGGGATTAAAAAAAGTAAGAAAAATAGTCGGGACACACTTTTTAAATTCTAATGAGCTCGAAACTCTGCATGGAATGTCGCGTGTGGAAAACTAATTCCGAACTTTGTGTTCTTCTCTCTGAAAATAATTCTCGAAACTTTTTAAATTTTTGGATATTATGTTCGCACGCTGAATTAATTGAATATTTTGATCTTTTCTCTTATTACTAGCGGAATTTGACTATATAGTTAAACTTTTATTAGGTGAGTTTGATTTAATTTCGCAAATGGGCTTTGGGTAGGCTTTGGATTTAATGCAAATACCGACACCCAAAGCCCTTTGGAAAAATACAAATTGCCTTTGATAAAAACTCTTTTCAAATGGATTTTGGGTTTAAGTAATATTTTGTGAATTTTTTTATTTTTCACAATGGGTTTTGACTATATTCTTTTATTAAAAAACAACTCAAGCTCTTCACTAGAGCCGACAAAGGGCTACGATTGCCAAATTTGACTCCTGTGATTGTTGACACGTGACCCACGCAAGATCCGGCTTCACCGGTTGCCTTTGTGTGAAGAAAATGAAGAGTCACAAGGAGGGATAAAATCGAAAAACTAAATAATTTATGATAGTAGTTTTGTAAGGAAAAAATATTTTAGTCATAATTTTAGCATTTTGCAAATATTATTTGAGAATACTAGATGTAAGTAGCATTGGACTTTCAATAGTCTTAATGTCAAAGCTATTTCAAAATATTTGCTAAATACTTCTATAGTTCTCCTAAAGGTTTTGGAAGTTGAGAGTCGATATGGAAACTCAACAAATCCATAAATCCTTACTCAGTTTATAAAAGAAATACAAATTATACGTAAGAACGCACTTTAAAAGTAACTGACTTCGTTTAATCCGTATTCTTGAAAAACTCATGAGTCAAATCCTGGTCATAAATAGGAGACATTCTAATCCTCAATAATTTGTATTTTTTTCACAATTTGGATAGGGAAATTACCGAATATTTCGGGAAGCTACTTCTTTCTTTCTTTTTTCTTTCTGGGAAAGCTTTTAGATGAGTTTCCTCTAAAACTATTTCTCGAATGCTAAAAGATAAATTTTTCAAATTCACAAAACCCTTTAGAAAATTTAACCCAGCGTAATTCGCAAGAGGGGCTCGCAGTGATATTTGAAGGAGATTTCTCGAGAAACACCGCGCAGATGAACGAGGAAAGCAAATCCGACCAGGACCAGAAGTCTCCGTCTCGTCGTCGCGAAGCTGGAGCGGCCTCCGTCGCGATATTCAGTCGAATCGAATCCGATCGGAGCCTGTCGAATCCGCCTCTGCACGATCCATACGCCGCCGCCTCTTGATTTACTCCTTTGAATCCAGCTGAATCGCCGATACCCGTCGCCAGCATGGGCTACGAAGACGATCCGTACGGTTTCAAACCCTAATTTTTTCTCTTTTTTTTTTTTTCCTGTTTCTCTGGCAATTTCAGTGGGTAATCGAGGGATTCGTCGTGGGTTTCTTGTTCCAGGTACCGGGACGAGGATGGCGAGCCCTTGATGGACTTCGACGACATGCCGTCGGATCGGGAGCAGTCGCCCGCGCCGCGGCAGCGGCACGATCACTTCCTCGACGACGGCCTCGAGGACGACGTCGGAGGGGACGACTGGAAGACCGGCCGCGACCCGTCGCAGACGCCGGTGTACGACCGGGATCAGTCCGAGTCGAAGTCGAGGCCTCGGAAGAGGTTGGTTAAGAAAGGCGCCGGGGGCAGTAAGGCCAGCGACTTGGGCCTGGATGACTTCGCGGACGATGACGAGGGTTTTCGCGGCGGAGGAGCTGGGGACTTTGCGGGGGAAAGCTCGGAGGAGAGGAGGTTGAAGAGGAAGAGTGGGAAGGAAGGTGGCAGTGGGAAGAAGGAGAAGAGGCACAAGGGGGAGAAGAGACACGGGACGAAGTCGGGGATTCCGAAGAAGGGCGCAGTTTATCCGGGAAGAAGTTCTAGGGATCATGACGGGGAAGTTAAGGAGATGTGGGAGACCATCGCCGGCGGCGATTCTGAGGTATTTCCATCAGTTCCTCTGTCTCGGGTTGTGGATGCCTGTCTGCTGATTGATGTAGGTGCTTCGGGAATGGTTTTGTATGTTAATCATCGATCCCTGGCTGTTCAGTGCTTTTGAGGTAGCTTTGCTTGCGTTCTGATTTTCAGGGGAAAAAAGTTTGGATATTGGTTCATCTGAAGCGATTAGATTTGATGTTTGGCCGTTATAATTTGTGTTTTTTTTTTTCCTTTTTCTCCTGAACTTATGTTACTAATGTACGATATTCAGCCTGCTGGTTCCGTGAGTCGATGTTGAGGAATTCCACATGCTTGTTTGTTTCTTGTTTGGTGTTTTGGCTTTTGGTTATCAATGTCTACTGTTTCCATTAGTCCATAGACAAATTTGGGAATTCCACGGCCTTGGTTGTTTCTGGTTTGGTATTCGGGCTTTTGGTTTTCAATGTACTCAGGAATTCTTTGTTTGCTCATATGCTCTAGAACCTTCAAGGCAACATGCTCAAGTTCCTTTGTTGCCTGGAATTGGTTATTATGTTCAAGCATTCTTGGTTGCTTTAATTTTTGAAGCCTCGTTACATGTCTCTTTCCTGTGACAGGATGATCAAGATGGTGTTAGGACTATGGACGATGATAATTTTATAGATGATACTGGTGTTGATCCTGCGCAAAGGTATTACATGGATAATGAACCAGCTTCTCCTGGTGATGCTCCTCAGGTCAGTATTCAGTTCATGATTAGATTTGTACCAATCAATTCTTTCAGGGCAGGGTTATGCCAGTGTTAATGTCAACTGGATGCATACCTATGGTTCCTTTCCTCTTTCATTTGCAAATTGCTACCTATCATTGATTGAGATTCATCATTACTGATAAAAAAAAAAAAAAAGGTTGAGCTTCATCCTCACCGTTCGGAATTGCCTTTAATTTGCTAGGCAGAGGAGGGTGAGGTGGATGATGACATCAATGAACTTTTCAGAATGGGTAAAAAAAAGAAAAAGAATGAGAAGAGTCCTGCAGAAATTGCTCTGGAGGTCGAGAATGTCATGGCTGAGCTTGAGGTCACAGCTGAGGAAGATGCAGAACTTAACCGGCAGGGAAAACCTGCTATCAATAAGCTCAAGAAGTTGTCTGATCTGATAGAAGTTCTATCTAAGTAAGCTATTGTCACCCTAGTCTGATCTGCTTGCTTGTGTTCTAACTATTTTGGCTCCTTAATTTATCTGTCCATGATGAAACTTGGTGCCGATGCAGGAAGCAGCTTCAGCAAGAGTTCTTAGATCATGGAGTCTTAACACTTTTAAAGAACTGGCTTGAACCTCTTCCTGATGGAAGCTTACCCAATATAAACATCCGTGCTGCAATTTTACAGATATTGGCTGATGTATGTTCACTTTTTTTTGTCTTAATTGTTGTCTGGAACAAGTGTGTAGCTGTTGCTTCACGCGAAACCTTTTTTAGAACTTGAAAAACTGCTTCTTGTCTGCAGTTTCCTATTGATTTAGAACAGTATGATAGGAGGGAGCAATTGAAGAAAAGTGGCCTCGGAAAGGTTAGTGCTTGCCTTGTGAGGGCAACAGTTAGTCCTAAAATTCCTATTATATGTGCTTACCTGTACTATATGGACTGAGTCACCCCCTTGTGCAGGTTATAATGTTTTTGTCAAAATCTGAAGAAGAGATTACGTCCAACAGAAAGCTCGCTAAAGATTTAGTTGATAAATGGGTAAACCACCAATCCACTCACTCCTAAGTCCTAATGCCTTATAATATGCAAGTTTGAAATTCTTGACATTGTTATGTGTCATGATTAAAAGTGAATTACTACATCGTGGAGTAGCCTTGTTGTGCTTCAGTGGTGCCATCGGTTGATAAATCATTGAGCTTGTGGCATTGCTTACCCTAGAAAGATTCATCTCTAATATATTGGAGCCGAGGGTTAGACAAGTTACCTTTTCGATCTCCTTGGTACATTGGTCTTCATATAAAAGACATTTGCTTCTGGCTTTGGTTTTTTCTTCTATTTCATTGCTGCCTTGTGTAGTTTCTAACCATGAATTTAAGAATCTTTGCAATTTGGAACCCTGTATAGTTCTGTTTTTACTGCAGATGTTATTTTGGTTGATTCAATTTTTTTCTTATAACTTTCTTTTATTCATCTTCGTCTAAAATTACTTTTAACTGCCACATTACTGTCTTTGCGGTATTTGACTTCTGGTGATTCTTCTGGGTTGCTCAATGATTCTCAGCTTCGCCTGCTTGTTATCGATCTTAGTATATTCTAGTTCATTTTGAAGACAACTTAAGCTCATTTGCATGATGATTGGTAAATAGAGTGGGTTGTGGCTGGGGTTGCGGCTAGTTTCTTGGATTTTTGAAGCAATGCATAGGATGGCGATTGTGCACATAAAGAAGATGATTCATCATGCATCAGTATTTTCCAAGGATTCTTACACTGTGCTTTGTATATTTGACGGGGTTGCAGAGTCGACCAATATTCAACAAGAGCACAAGATTCGAGGATATGAGAAACTTGGAAGATGATAGGATTCCCTATCGAAGGTCGTCAGTGAAGAAGTACATTCTTATTCTCGTTACTTTTGCATCTTTGCTTTTCTACCATGTCCATTTTCTGTCAATAAGGAGCTTTAGGTTCCCCCCACCCTTCTCTCTGTTGTGAATATTTTAGTTTCCTTGGATAACTGTCTTATCTGGATGGTGGATTGTTGGATAGGCCTGCCGGTAAAGATACTGGGATGGAGTCTAGAGATGGTGATCTTGATGCTGATGTGTTCTCACGGTGAATTTTAATCTCTAATTAGCCTGATTAGAAATTCTTGTGCTGGCCTTGTCGGCGGTTTAAATGCTTTACCTCATTGCAGAGAGCGCAAATCTGGTCAGTCATCCTCTAGGCTGCATGCGTCAAGGCCTGAAGCTACACCTTTGGATTTCGTGGTGCGTCCTCAATCTAAGATTGATCCAGATGAAATTAGATCCCGTGCTAAGCAAGCCATACAAGATCAGCGCCGACTAAAGGTTAGTCGTCTAATATTCTTGTGATGGACAATAAAGGATTTTTGTCATGTGCTCTCATTAGATCTGGTGCTGGGAAAAATGAGCAACTGTTGGGTATCTTATACTGTATGAATATGTATTTGGGAGTGCATGAAGAGGAAAATGCAGGTGTTCGTTGGAGGGACAGCCGGTCTGCATTTCCTATCCATTGTGGCAACTGCCTGCCATACTTAATAATCTTTTCCTTAACAATGGTCGTTTCACTTCCTCTGTGCCGTGCATAACCACCTACCACCTGTCATTTAGTCTGAATTTCTTATATATGAATTTACACACTTGAGATTTGGAGTTATGGAAGATCTCTTTCTTAGCACCTGCTTGGGTAGATCGCTACCCAGTTGTCCTTCCTGGTACAATAGCATGTTCCCTCATATTTTCGTGCATGGCAGATGAACAAGAAGTTGCAGCAGTTAAAAGCACCGAAAAAGAAGCAGCTTCAGGCTACAAAGCTTAGTGTGGAAGGCCGTGGTATGACGAAATATCTGTGATATGCAACCACGTTCTCTAAATGATCCGGATGAAATGTCCGCTGTTCATCAGGATGGATGGGCCAATAAGGGGGCATATTCAGATGTGCACCAGCGGATTTCAGATTCTCATACATGGAATCGGCATCTTTTCCATGCATGCACAGCTACTATTAAAACTGAAAGATCCATTTGTAATCGTATCTTCGATTTGAAAGTATTGTTTAATTGACCATTTGACAGATGCCTTTGTTGGGGATATATCTGATGCTTCGTATTCTTATGAGCCTTTGAGGACCTCAAAGTTCTCCGAGTAACGTAAGATTAGTTCTTTCAACTTTTGGTCGTTGCGTTACCTGTCGTGTATGATCTTATGTAAGTTGAAAGCAGAGTAAAAAGCAGGAAGCTGCTCAAAATCTTTTTTTTTATTTTAACTAAGTTGTTTATGGACTAAAATCGCAACGTCATAAAAAAACTGTCGATTAGTGAATGGGTTGTGATATCATTTCCGATGCCGTCCTCAGATCATTTCTGAAAAATGTTTAAGTTGAAGTTCTTGGCAGCTTGTAGCCCTGCTCAGGAGCGCTGGTATACAATTGAACCTAGGCGAATTTGAGGCCGGGGTTTCGGTTTCTTTTGTCTTTTCTTGACCTCAGGGTTGAAGCAAATGTTACTCTGGGATGATTCCTGGTCTTTTTCAAGCTTTGGAATTAAGTTGTGTAGTGTTAAATCAACAAAGTGTTGACTTTTAGTTTGTAAGAGAGTTTACGGTGCCTTTTGTTTTGTGCATTTCGTTTTTGCGAGAAACGGGTAGTTTGAAAGTCGTTTTAAAAAAATTATCGTTTGTATCATCTGAGTAGAGAAACTAAATGAATTATATATAATCAAATTATGCACAAAATGTTCTCGTAAAATGAAAAGAAATCATTTGTGCCGGTCAGCTCTTTATTAAGAAAATGACAAAATGGTCCATGAACTTTGGTTTGATGCACAATATTATTTTTAAATTTTTAATTTGTTTGATATAACTCGTAAATTATTAATAAATATTTAATATAATTCATAAACTATATGAAAATATTCAACGTCATCCATGTTATGTGACTTTTAATCTGTTAATTTGAATGTGAACAACTGAAAAAAGAAGAAGTCAAATGTGGATTATCCAAGAAAGATATTCATCTCAGTATAATAATCCACATTATGCCCCTAATTTTTGTTTTCCCTTTCTAAAATAGATAGATGAATGGATGGATAGGACCGACTCATCATTTTCAAAAACCCAACTCAACATATAATAATATGCATAATCAAATAACATCTGATTTTCATTTGAGAAAATAGAATATTTATCAATAGTTTAGGAATTATAATGAGAAAAAAAATTTCATTGATGATATTGCATATTAAATCAAAATTTATAGATAAATCAGTGGCCCGACGGGCTTTAGACGGTGAGAGGGCCCATCGTACGGGCCTCGGGCCTCGAGCCTCGGGCCGGATCTCGGGTCACCGAGCTGTGTCGACGCAGAAGCAGAGCACCTGCTCTCCACTTTCCCTCTTCCTTCGTCTTCGAGCGACTGAACCGGCAGCAATGGCGACTCCAGAAGAAGCTAAGCTCGACGTCTTCCTCGCGTGGCTTCAGGTTCTCCTTCCTTCCCCCGGGCCATCTCCTCTTCACCGGCTGATTCTCGTCATCTCGTTTTCGATACGCGTTTCGTTCGAGAGTGAAAAAAAAAAAACGTTCGGCCGATTCTTCAGCCGAATGAGTTCAACTCACGAGTTACGGTTTCATGCGTCTGCCTGCACGCGCTGCGTCCGTCGGAGAGTTAGTGACGTGAATCGCGCGGCGTGGTTCTCGCGAAGTGTCAGTGTCGATTAACGTGACCTGTGTGTTCAGGCGAACGGAGTTCAACTACGAGGTTGCAGGATCAAGTACTGTGATTCCACCAAAGGCTATGGCGTTTTCGCATCCGGCGACGATCGCGACGGTAATCTTTTGCATGTTCCGATCAGTTTATGCGGGCGCATGCGTTCGCGCAATGCAGCTATATGTGTGTGCTCGTATCGTCTCTTTGTCTGGCTGAGTTGGGCTTCTGTTTCGCTGGCAATGCTCTATGGAAAGCAAAATTTGCGCGTGCGCAAGGTCATTTCTTTATTGTTTATGATCTTGGTACCAGGCAAGTGTAAAGCATTTATGAAAAGGACTGTTAGTCTTGTCAAATGCAGGCATCGCCAGTGCTGGTTTTAAGGGAATGGTTCTGTTATGTTCATTGACTGATGTTGCGATAATGGCCAACTAGAAAATTATCCAAAAGAAAAGAACAAACACTGGTGATTGCCCTTGTCGGTTGGCATCATTGGATTGGTACACTAATTGGATATCACAAGCTCTCAGTTCAGAGGGTCTGCAC
The DNA here is from genome assembly GCA_014182575.1 of Eucalyptus decipiens. Lineage (NCBI taxonomy): Eukaryota > Viridiplantae > Streptophyta > Magnoliopsida > Myrtales > Myrtaceae > Eucalyptus > Eucalyptus decipiens. Next base: position 2,769,203 of record CM024613.1, on the reverse strand, counting down.
CCCAAAAGCTTCATCCTTTAGGTGATTACATCATTTGAAAGAGAAGAAGAAGGATTTAACAAAGGGACTCCTCTATATATGGGATAGTCTTTGTCTTCATGATCATAGTAATCATCCCATTGAAGTTTGACTTCAAGAGCTCAAAGTTCCTCCAGATGAAGTTTGAAGGAAAGCGGTATGATTAATCTAATAAAATATTGAGCACAATGGCATGATGGGAATCATATAACTGACCCCACCTAGTGAGATAAGGCTTGGTTTCTCGTCGTTGTTCTTGTTGATATGATCTATGCTCTTTGGATTGGTTCATGCTTGGGAGCAAATTCATTGCGTGCTAGAGGGAAGGCACAGCTACTTTTGGGGACATTATTTATTATATATTGGCAGACGGCCAGGTTTACATGACTGGTGATCTTGGATGCGTGGCACATTGATTGGATAGATGATCTGACAAGCCATCCATGGTTCAAGACAAACTGTTCTATAATTGATATGGGATGATGATAGAGCCTTGCCTAGTTAAGCATTGCAGAATAATTTGCCCGAAAATGAGTAATTATGTCAAAACTTGATTAATATAGTTGAACAACTAGATTGCTATCAAAGATCTCACTTCATAATATTGTGGGATAAATTTCAGGAGTTTTAATGGTTGTTCCACTAGATTTAGCCATTACTCCTATGAGAGTTTTGCAAGATCCTCTTCTTGGACCTGAATGTAGAGCAATGTTTGAAGAAGGAGAAGTTGATGACAGATTTTTGATGATCTTATATTTGACAGTAGAGCGCCTTCGCAAGAATTCTCCATGGAAGCCGTATGTTTTATATATGTTTATTGGCCATTGTATTTTACTGCTCTTTCCCTTTCTTTTGGATGGGAGCTTGTTATTTATTTGGCTGAAGGTTTGTGTTAGGTACCTGAATATGCTTCCAACCAAGTACAACAGTCCTCTTTGGTTCACCGATGATGAATTTTTGGAGTTGAAGGGGACAGCTTTACACCGTGCGACCCAGCTGCAGGTAAATTCAAGAGTCATTTCTTGCACTAAAAACTAAGGTTGATATTGCTGTAAAGAGTTTCAATTTTGTTGTCATCACTGTTCCTGATTCGGCTGCAGCTTTTGTATGAGATGTTACATTTTCAAACCTCTAAATTATACTTATACTAGGTTGGTTACTTTGCATTTCAATGAATGAGTCATGATATTAAAAAAGATTGATGTTTCAGAGAAAACAATTGCTGTCTTTATACGAGGATAAAGCGAAGGGTTTGGTGAAGAAATTCCTTGCTCTAGCTGAGGATTCAGAAAGGTGTGTGGTCAACATGTTAATTCGAACACATCTCGAACTAAGCGTAATGTTTGCACATATGTCATCTGTGCTGTGACCTGGTAGTCTTCACTGATATAGCGTTCTCTAATGAGTAAGGAGATGCTTGTTGTGTATATCTATTTTAATGTGAGAGATCATTGCTTGTTTTTCACAAGTATTATGTTGCAGCCATGTTTTGGCCTCTGCCTAATATTTTGCTTGAGTTATCTAGCGCCTATTTTGACTGATTTCCTGTTGTCTAGACTTAAAATTAGAGGTGTTGTATTCTTGAATTCTTTTACATGAAGCTCTGTATGGAAATCCAGGCCATCAGTTGAGATCACTTGCTAACAGTAACTGTTACATGTAATTTTTGTTATTTGCAAATGCAACCATTAGTCAAGGTGGTGATCTTGGTTTTCATTGAGTATTGATGTTCCTGTAGCTTTTTCTGCTCCCTCTGATAATAATTGTTCCCTTGAAAAAAATTGCTGGTGGCGAGGGACTGATGAACTTTCCATAATTCTGGCAGCATGGTATATCAGCATGTAGTTAGAAGTTGAACTAGAATAGACTACATGTGTCAATGGATAATCCAAACAAAGTTAAAAGCATATTACGGAGAAAATCTAGAACATCAAATTACACTCTCTATCTTTGCTAAATAAAGTGGTTTGAATGAGCTTCCTTGTTCTATTTTAGAAGATATCTGAATTTCTTAATTCTTAAAACTGCTCCATGAATCTGCCGCAGTTCATATATTCATAACCAACGGGGGTGTCTTCCCTCGTATCATATGGATCATTATCAGCTGCCGGACTCCCTTGGTTTATTTATACTTTTAAGATAGAAGGCTTTCCTATTTGTTGACTTTGTGTATCACAGTTAGTAAAGCTTTTCAGCTTTATCTTTTAAAATAAAGAAGTTGACTGTTGACTCTGACATACAAAATATGTCATCCACAGAACAAAATATGTTGAAGATTATACCTATGAAAACAGCATAATGGGCCATGTTAGACACCTCCAAAAGGAGTTGAGTTGAGGTCATCTTAGTTTGATCTGCTTAAAGTCTTAGAGAAATGAATTTATTATAGAGTTATTGACATTTCTGTCGTTTCTTTTTTCCTTCCAGTGATGTTTGTTTTGAAGATTTTCTGTGGTAAGCATCTCTATACTAGCTGCTTTTTTGTTTTTTCACATTGCATGGTCCAATACTTGGGCTTTTATGTGCATGATGTTTCACCTCACTGTGCTTTTACCTGGGTAATTGTGATTCCTAGGGCCAATTCTGTTTTCTGGACTCGTGCTTTGAATATGCCTTTTCCACATTCTTACGTATTTCCAAAGAGAAGGATGATCAGGATGCAGATCACTGTGAAGAAAACATTAACGGCGCTTCAGGTAATGACATGCCATGCAAAGTATCGACTGGTATGGAGGAGCAAAGGAGTGAGCTCTTTTTATACTGAAAGAAATGTTTTATTTGTCAGTGTTAGGTTTTTCAAATGCTAAACTGCTGTGTGGTCCCTTTGTTTGTTCTTTTGTTTAATCTATATGGCTGGCTTGTCTCAGGACAACACACTGAAGCATCCACTTCTATACAGGAAGAAAAGGTCTGGGTTGAGGGCCTTGTACCGGGCATTGACTTTTGCAACCATGGTATGCTACTTGTTCATCTTCTCATGTCGTACGGTTCTCTACCTGTCCTCAGTTTTGATGGCTTTACTTATTTTCTTTTTGTTTTATGAAGTGAGAGTAAGTTATGTCTCATTAGTAGATTATATCAATGGTAGCCACATTCTAAGCAAAAGAAGGATGTAAGCTGCGGAGGCTATTAATATGTTTTGAGCTTCTGTTTATGGGTTCTCTTGTTTTCTCTTTTGCATTGTCGGTGGTCACTGCATCCAAACTATTCCTGATTTTGCATGTGCTTCACGATGTTCATGGGCTTTATACTGAGTCCATGAGCAAGGCCTTTGAGGGTTTCTTCTGAAGTTTCATTTTAGATTGTGTTAAGATGGAGATGTAGATAACTTGTTCTTTTAAATTTTTAAGAGTTACTCTCTTTAGTTGAGGAACAAATTAAATAGTTTGCCATGGAAGCAGTCCTGGGCATAATGACAGTCCATGTATGTGCAAGCTAAAGTTCCTAAATTAAGCCTGAAGGACGTTACAAAAGTTGGGTCATACCATCACACTCACTGAATGATTTTTAGACTGCTGGAAAGTACTTTGTCAATGCATGAAGAAATATTGCAACATGATGTCCTAGTGCCTTTTGCTGGCTTTGCAACTATGCACTCCAAGCACCTGGTCTACATTATGCTTCGTTAATTTTCACTTCTACTGAGTCACTATCTTGATGATTTGAATCAAGTTATTTTTGGCAAAAGTGTCATTTGTCCTGCTGCTTGTGGAATGACTTGCTAGATTTTAAGCCTGGAGCAACATGGGAAGTGGATAGTTTAGGATCAACAACTGGAGTTCCCGTCTCTATGTATCTTGTTTCAGGTAATATTCCTCTTCCTGGTTCAATTTAATGTTTCTCATCTTTGTTATTGTGTTCCTTTTTCTCTCTCTCCTTTTCCCACGGGGTGGGGGCAGTTGCAAGCTGTAGCAGTTCTATTATACTCTCACCCCATTTTCCATCATCTATCCTTTGTTGATCAAGTCAAATACCCTCTCTCTCACCCAGTTTGATGTCCCTATTTCATTTCATAAACAGGAAGAAATTTTCGTTTTCACCAAAATCGGCCTTTTGACAAATTAACCCATGGCATGGGATGATAAAAGTTCTACATTACTTCTAACATCATCCATTAAAAGTTTTACATTACTTCTGACATCATGCATTCCCCTTTCGGAAAGCTCTGCAGGAGCCATTTGAAAATGAAAAAGAGGTCCGCATCAGTTATGGGAACAAAGGCAATGAGGTAATTGGGAGGCTAAGCCTCTAAGACCTTTATTCTCTTTACATTTGTGTTTGAGGCAGTAATAGCTAGTAAACTAAGTACCTTATTCCTTTAGTTATTTGTGGATTGCTTGCGCCCGTGAAAGTGTCAATGCCTGTTGACTTTTTGCATGAATATATTCAATTTGTAACTTCAGCAGAGGGAACATTCTTTCGAGTCACTGTGCCATGACACAGTCTATAACTGTTTGATTTGGTCATAAGAATCTGTTTTCTTCTTGTCCTACTAATGCTGATACTCCCACTGGAGCAAGCTGTGTTATTTTACTACTTCTTAAAGATTCTGCTTTTGGGTTTTTATGGTGATATTCCTGGTCATGTCATGATGCTATAATTGTCTGCTGCTTTGCTCTTAGAGTGTGTATTTGATTTTATATCTTGTTAGCAAGTAATCGGGTATATCGGTTTTAATATCTAATTTTTTTCATATTAAACGCAGGAACTTTTATACCTCTACGGATTTGTGATTGATAACAATCCAGATGATTACCTCATGGTATGCTGTTTTAATAAGTTTTAGGATCGGTTCTCATGCAATTGTGCTTGATGTGGAAGTGAATTCTTGTAGGTCCATTATCCCGCAGAGGCAATTCAAAGCATTTCCTGTTGTGATGCTAAAATGCAGCTTCTTGAGGCACAAGTCAGATATAGATGTGTTATTTCTTATTTAGATAGTTTGTCTTACTAGTTTGTGGAATACACTCCTCTCTATCTTTTGTTTACAGATGTAACTATCTGTAGCAGAAAGCCGAACTCAGGTGCCTTCTACCTAGAAGTTCATTGGATCATGGCTTCTTCCCAACGAGCTCTTCTGAAAAGGGAGGAAGCAGCAAAGGTGGAGCAGATAGAGGAGTATGCAGTTATAGTTGGAGTGGCCAGCGTAGGATGCCTTCATACATAAACAAGTTGGTTTTTCCTGAGAACTTTTTGACTGCCTTGAGGACCATTGCGATGCAAGAAAATAATATTTCTCAAGTTTCAGAGTTTCTGGAAGAGGTGCAGTTTGTTAATATGTCTTTGATACTGTCTAACTGCAGTTTCTTTCCTCAATACTGTAGATATGGTTAAGTTCACCTCTTAGGTCTCTCCACAACTTCTGTATCGTTTCTTTTTTGTTTCTGCCAAAAACTTCAGCATCATTTCAAGGCTTCCATATGAGTCTGAAGAGAGCATATTAAGGGCAATATGCTGATCTGAGTTGATAAATTGAATTGATGCTTTGCTGTTATCATCGATTAAGACCATGAGGGCACATGATGAAAGCTCGAGTAACATGAGTTGACTTGCCTAACCTGTGCTGGGCTGAGCAGAATAATGGGCATTTAATAGGTTGGTTGAATTGGTTTATAGCTTCTATGTGCTGAATTCTATTTAACGGAGACTGTTATAACATATAATTACATTGAGCTTCCTCACAACTCAAGCTGAGAAGAGACAAATACTTGTATAAGTAAATGTGTTCTAGGATTGAGAGTAGCAGAGGAATTGTTCTATGTAATTATATGGGGAACCTTCACCAGAAAGTAGATCAGAGTGTGAGCCAGATGCCTGCTTTGTATAATTACAGGAGAAATTGGTGACGTTCCTGTCTTGGAAAGACTTTACCTCTCGAAACTTTATTAGCAGACAACATTCATGTAGGTCTTAGTCAGCAATCAACATCCTCTTAGAACTAAAAGATAACGGGTGATGTGGCATCTAAATGAAGCAAGGGCTTGATCTTCCAGTGGGAAGCATAAAAGGTGACAGTGGAGGGTTAGACTTAGTGAAATGAGTGTTCCATTTGCTACTTAGTTATTCTTCAACCTATGACATAAACTTCAGGATGGCAGGCCTACAAGAAGAGGTGCCGCTAAAATCAAATTGTGGAATCTATATCTTTTGCAACTGAAGACTGATGATGTTTTTGTCAAAAGTTCACTTATTTTCAAAACAATATATTTTTCTTTTCTCACTTCTTGACCACTAATGGGGCTTACTGCCTTGTTGAAGCTTGTTGGCTCTGAAGAGAAGAGGCAACCATCAGATAGAGAAGTCCAGGCAGCTGTCTGGGAGGTTTGTGGTGATTCTGGAGCGTTGCAATTGCTTGTTGATCTTCTTCAAACAAAGTAAGTGCTCATAAGAGTTATGGAGTTGACAGTATCAAATTGTCCTTAAGTAGGTTATCGTTTATGAAATTTATAAGCATGAACAGTTGAAGCAAATAACAGCATGACTATGGGAAAGAGGAAAGCTATGAAAGAGATAATTAGATACAATGGAACAAAGATGACAATCAACACGTGTCATGCAAGGGCATATCATTCAAAGTGCTCCTCGGTTCTGATTACATGAAAAAGTAATTACTGCAGCAAAGTTGCGACAAAAGAAGACAAGATGCTCCTAGTTAGATTAGATCATCTGGTGGGTTCTAGCAATATGTTCGCTTCTTATCGGTTAGGATTACATTAGCAGTAATATTGCTCAATTTTATCTGGCTGTTGTTTTATCTTTGGTTGGGTCTTGGTGTCCTTCTCCTTGCTAGACCTAATAGGCCTCTAAAGAATCAAAATCAATCTGGGGCCTTTGTCTGTTTTTGGTATTGCTACTTTTGAGCCACTGGTCTTACTTATTAAACTAGGTAAGAAAATTATAATGGAAGCAGGGTTAAGAGAACAAGAGAACTGGAAGCCTGTGATACATGCTTTAAGCTTCCTACTGCATGTAAAATTTCAGAGATAGGCAGATAGCATGTCCTTTTAAAAGCTTCCTCAATAGAAACTTTGCTCCTTTTAGCTGTGTTTATATTCTGAGACTTCTCATTTTCCTCCCTTTGTCCCCTTTTCTTTTCTCTTGATCTTGACCTCTTTTAGGACATCTGCACAGCTTAATGTTCTTGATTGGTTGAAATTTTTTGCTCTTGATTTCTGCCTGGTGAGATAGTTTTCTAGTCACTAACAGCATCTTTGTTATGCTAGAATGATGGACTTAGAAGAAGGTACTGGAACCGAGAGTTTTGATGCTGAACTGCTTGAAAACATTCACATCTCAGAAAATCTTGAGCAGCTCACGGTGCTTGAGAAGGGTCAAAGGTGATACTTCTTGAGCTTATACATTTGACTCTTTTCATTAATTTCTGCTGTAACTCACAGAAATTTTTGGTTTTTCTTGTTTGTATGGACATATTGTATGCAGAACCAGCTAACTTGTTTCAGGATGTCAGATATACATCCATTTGTTTATTATGAGATGAATTGACAATTGGAATTAGTGAATTTGGAACTGTATGTGAGGAGGCAAAAGCGTAGACAGTCTTTATCTTAGCTGAGTGAAACATTGGTGTAGATAACCATAACCCTTGGAGACGATGCCTCATTTTTGAGTCCTCGTGGCATTGGTTTGTTGACAGTTTAGCGATTATAGACTTACTCTAAACATTTTTCACTTGAAAACCATCACCCTTAAAACTGGGGAAATGCGTTGTTCTCTATCTTTTTCTTTCGGGCTTGAAAAGCATCTCATTATTCTTTAGTTTCCTTAGATGCTATATGTACTTTCTTATCATTCTTTCATGCTGTTGCGGCAGGGAGTCGGATGGCTCGACGCTGCAGAATGTGGTCACTAGAAATAAATGGTATGCAATCGTGTATCGGCGAGGCCAAAAGGAACTAACGCGGTTGTTCTTGAGGGAAGCAGAATATGCATTGCAACTAGCCCTGACGGAAGGTAACTGAACGTTATGGAACCGATATTCTGCTTATTCATTCGAGTTCAAAACTAAATAAACGGGTGCAGCTTATGTTCACTTTTCTGATAGATACAATCGGGCATATGTTCTTTAATTTCTTTGCTAACTTATGTATTTTTGCATATCGTAGACCGTGATGTACGGCTAATTTTCTGTCTGATTGGACTTCAAAGCTTTGCGAACCAGCATTTTATAAGGATTTCTAATCTTAACGAGGAAGTGCTCTATAGAGTTACTTACAAAACAAGTTCCCATCCAGGAACTTGGTTGAGCCATTCATATTGAGATTACAATCTTCCCATTTCCAAACATCAATAAGCAATTAACATCCTTACACTATTATCCTCATCACTCTAATACGACCAGCCAAAAAGTCCTACTTTTTCTTCTGCCCTCTACTCAAACGCATCATCTTCAGTCATTCGTCTAAGCCGGCAATATTTCGTAGCGTCCAACCGAGGGCATAAGCAGCTGCAGCGGCTGTGGCACCATATAAGACGGTAACGAATGCAGACAGGGCGTATTTTTGACCAGCAATCTTGGCCTTGGCTATTCCCAGGAGAACGAGGGCGAGAACAGATAGCACGCACGCTCCTATGAACTTGATGGTGTCGCTGTCGGTGAACGGTATGAGGATTATGAATGAGAGAAGAGGCGCACTTCTAAACACGATGAAGGAGACGAAGGTCACAAGCCCGTTCTTCCATGGCTTGTCTTCTTTATCAGGCGGAGTCATCCCTTTTTGAGCCATCATCTTCTCGTCCACCAGCATGTCCTTGTATTTCGAGAATATATTCACGACCTGGGCAAATGCAAGTCTCGTCAACAAAGAACTGACAATATGGAACTAGAATCCTGCATATATCAACAAGGAACTTGAAATGCAGCGTCTTCGATCAGCATTCGGAAATGGAGTTCTCTAATTAAAGCTAATATATATGCCAAATTTGCACACCAAAGGCGGAAAAAGGTAATACCGTCTCAGCATCCTCAGCAGACATGCCGAGCCTTTGATACTCGCGGAGGAGCTCCATCTGCTCAGGCTGGCTTCTGTTTGTGACATCCCACTCAGTCACGGCTCTCTCCTCGGCTGCGACATCCTGCTCGGTGGTGGCTGATACATAATCGCCACATCCCATCGATATCCCATCTGCGACCAGGTTGGCAAAACCCAAGACCAGCACATCCCCTGAAAAGGAGAATCGATCCACTTCACCTTGATGGATTTTAAAGAATCACCCTCACAAGATATCAAGAATTGAATTTTGTAACCATGTGCAAGAATCCATAATACGCAAGGACCGATTGATCTAGGATTTTGATGCAGTTCTCCCTAGAAAGGGAAAGTACATCCAGTGATGCGACTAGGCATGTTCATTATATCACAATATTGAAACTTTTATGCCCAAAAGCCATTAGTAACGAGAATACTATCAATTGACTTCTGATGCAAACTTTGTTCCAAATGCCTTGGACCAACAGAAAACGAGAGAATTCCAAGGTTGGTTAGCAACCCTAAGATGGTGGAGTAAGAACTCTCTGTGCACTGCCTTGCTTGTTTCTCAGCCGTCCTCAATGACAGGAGCAAAGCCACTTTGACTCTTGTCCTCGGATGTACTAGGACGTACAGAGATTAATGACACGCTAATCCTGGGGATGTTCAAACGAGGATTCCCTGTTAATTTCTTCTTTTCCTTGTACTCTGCGAGATCGAGCATGGAGTATTATACTATTCTCATTCCATAAGGTAAAAATCTAAAGCAACTTCCAACTTTCGTTGTTTTTCTGAATTTTTATTGATTATTTAAGAGATTTGTATTTGCATTATTTGATTAATCAGTAATCTATTACCAAAAATGTTGATAATTAAATGTTTCACAACATTGACGCAATGTAATCATTCTTAGCTCATGATTCCCCTACATTGGCAAAGCATGATACCTATTGATCATAGCAATCAAGGGCGAAACTTAAGAACATGTCATTTATAAAATCTGAATTATCAATCAAAGGGACGGGTCCTATTAAGTGATTTACACCTAAGATTCCCCCTAAAAGTTATTGTTGCTCTATGAGATTTCTTCAAAGACTTTTTTCGAAGCGCTTGGCCGACGTGAAACGGGCTGACTCTTTATATTTAAGGTATTGGAACTAACCTGTGACAATCCAACCTACCTTCTAGTAACTTGCGACGGTCCGATCCATACTACGTGGCACGAACTCTGGTGAAGGAAGTACGTAATCTAACTATAGAAATAATGGCTTTTTTGCTTTTTCATGGACTTCACACTCTTCGGATAATAACATAATCCTTACTTGCCAAGACACAACGACGTCCCATTACCCTAAAGATTACTTAAGATATGTATGATATGAATACTGATTTACATCGTACCGTCCTCGCCATTATATAAAATTCGAAGAATGCATTCATTCGTTACCGGAGGTAAGGTGGCCGGCGGAGATGGAGGAGATGAGGGAGAAGCAGGTGACGATGGCGTCGAGACCGGCGTACACGATGCTCTTCACGATCTCCCCCTTCCATGGCTCCTTCGGCCTCTCTCTCCTCCTCATCCCGTCGCCGCATCCTTCCACGTCTTCGTCGTCTTCTTCTCTCAGCAGCCGCGCGGTGCTTGTCACGCTGTTCTCCGCCATGTTTTCAGCTCTACCGACTCCACGCTGGAGCTTGCACAACGAGCCAAGAGCTTTCTCTTTTTTTTTTTTTGCCTTCTGCCCTTTTCTGACCGTCCCATGTTGTTGTCTTCTTAATGTGGTTTTCACCGCCTGAACGAGCGCCGAAAATGGTGAAAGAAAGGCCGAGTCGCTGTGCATGCAGGTCGCGCGACACGTGTCGCTTTTGCACAAGTAAATGCCACGTACGGCCGGCCCAACAACGTGATTTCTCTGCTCATTTTCGTGTAAAGATTGCCAGAAAACACCGATCACTAAAGTTACAGAGTTTTCTCGGGCTGGTATCTGATTTTCTCGGGAAAATTTGAGGGAGAGTCAGATAATATTACATGTTTTCATGGGTTTCAAGAATAATTGCACCTTATCGATTTTGCAAATACAATAAAAAGAATTAACAGATAAAACGAAACTCTTCCTGGTTCAGTGATGCCACCACAAGTTGAAATAAAACAAACTGTGCTCAATGCAAATTGGCAGCTTCGATAATGCTTGCACAAGATGATCAAGGAAAAGGGGAAGGGGGAGGGGGGGGGGGTGGGGGGCGGAGTATTTTTAATCCATGGAACAAGGTGCTGCTGACAATGATGCTGGCGTTCAAGCTTGTGATGCCCGTTGGTAGCGAATCTTTTCAAACCAATGGCCTCTTTTCTTCTTCTTCTTGGCTCTGCAACTGGGTTTCTTCATCCCGATGATGAGTTGATTTCCCTCTACCGGCATCGGTGGATGAGGTTGGTTTTGAGGCCCTCTTGTGTGGATTGGAGTCGGGCAAGAGCTTCAGTATGATCCCCATGGCTATGAGCAAGAGGCCCGTGCCGTGCTGCTCCGTCAATGGCTTTGTAAAAATCAAGTATGACAGCAACAATGTCACTGCCTTTCTTGCTGTAGTTATCTGAAGTAGACAAAAAAAGCGATCAGCATGAACCCCAAAAACGACCAGTAAGAGGTGAGTTGAAACCCAGAGTGGGTGGCCCAGAGGTTGGAAAGATCCAAGTGGGCAATTTTGCAACAGGGTAGATCAAGCTCATGAACACCCCATGTGGCATAGGAAAAGGAAGTTACATTAACATCCCATGTGATGTCAAAGAAACTCCTTTAGGACTCCTATCTTGAGATTTATTCTCCTATACTAACAAAGTTAGTGATGATAAGTCAACAGAAGGAAAAAAAGGAAATGGTTCTAAGTTTGTACCATGGCTGTGGTTGCAGCTCCAAATATGGCAATGAGAGAAAGGACCGAGACTTGGCCGATGAACGTGGCCATTGCTTCGAACACCAATACACCATATACATACATATGCTGCACATTTCGAGTGAAAATACCCATTGTGAGGCGTCTTGCGTGAAAATGAAACATTCATTCTGCAATTAGTTGAGTGAAATCCATGCCTCTTGTGCAAGGCCAGAAGCTGCTCTGTCCACCTCGCAGATGGAGTGTATGAGTTTTGATATAATCATAGTCAAAGAGTTACCTTGGAGCATGAATTCCATGCTGTAAACAATTCTCCTGTCAAAAGCATGGGTGGGATCAAGAAAGGCAATCCCATCACAGTTGAACAGAACAACATCTCCATCTGCACAAGAAGATGAAATCAATGAAAACACGTGGCTTGACACCGAAATTATACATATGAAAACCCACCCCAAAGGAGCAATAGATGAGATGTGATTCACCTCACCTGTGTGGTTTCAGGGTTCAAGGTAAAAATGGCTTCTTGCAAATTACCCAGGAAGGAGTCCATAATTAGAGCACCTGAGACCATCACCACACCAATCATGCTGAAATTTGGTGATGTATGAGCATCGGCCAAGGTGAAAAGGATCAGACCCACCACTAAGAGAATTGCGGACACATATTCATGAGCCGGGTACTTCCGCCTCAGTCCCGGTATGAAGGCGCCCATTATCATCACTGGCAGAACCTGAAATTCCAGTCTCTGTCAGGGCTAGAACACCAAAGGACCAAAGAGGCTTATCACTCGATGATGTGATGTCCAAATAGATACATCAAGCAGAATTCTATATCTTTGAAGCTCTACTAACAAAATGATGCATAAAAACAAAATCCATGAAAAAACCTTATGATATCTCAGACACAATTTCTCTGACATGAAAGACTGGGAAACATTTGAATTGGCTGAAGACCTTGGACAATCATTTCAAGAGTTGACGTGGTCTTCAATGGACTGTAAGACTATCCCATTATGTAAATTGGTGGAATCCAATTCACACAATCATCCTATGACAAACTACTAGAGTATTGAAATCTTTCAAATTAATCAAGCCTAAACCTTGCAGCTAAACTCGAATCCCTCAATAATCATTAGGAACTTCATGTCCCATGTATGCACTTGTCTTGTTAGGACGTCGTAATACATGACAGAACAATGCACACTTAGTATCTATCAGACTAGTCAAATGCAAAATTTTGCCAGAAATGGCTACCTTTGTTGATTTGAACATGAGCTGTGCGGGGTAGTTGAGGAAAGCCAATGACCCCTTTGTGAGCCCATGTGAACCCATAAGTACTGCAGAGAGTTTCACATAAGTCTTCCATGGATTCACCATTTGCTTGGTGCTGAAGCCTTGGAGGTAAATAAGGAACAGATACACAAATCCTTGAACAAATGTGAAGTACCAACCATAGCTGTCGGAAAAAAAACAAGACAATTTTGCAAACTTCTTCAATGGATATGGAAAAAAAAAAGAAAAAAAGACACGAGTTAAATCCCGGAACGAGGATCACCAGACAAGAAGCCGCTGAAAAAAACGAACCTGAATTGAAGCCTGTTGTACACGTATTCCTGTGAATTAGACAATGATCAATATTCATCTCGAAACATAATACGCTTTAAAGAAACGGGTGTCCCCTAATGAAGCTGAACTGAAGTAAGAAACGAAGACAAGACTGAGCAGAATCGTCTGAGCAACTTGCATGCACCTACAATCCGTACAAAAGAAACCCAAAATAATGAAAGAAAAGAATTATGTCGCTAGTTTTCTCAGCGATGAGACAGAAGAGATAGACGATAATCAAGAAAAAGCAGGACTCCATGAAGTACCTCGCAAATGCCATTGACGAGGTAACCAAAGAAGAACCCAGATGAGCAAATAATGAATTGCTGCCACTTCGGTCTCTCCGACAGCGAGATTCCGAACAAAAATCGAGCTTGCTCTTCGCTCTTCATGACTTTAACATGAAATTTCCGAGACTCCAAACTCGAGCGATCTCAAGCAACGAACTTTCGAGTGCTGGGTTCTCCAATGGACTGATCGCATGACCAGATGCAGTTGAAATAGAGAAAAAAAAATCGTACTTTGATGATTGTTTCGGGGTGACAATGACTTCTCTTGCCGGCGTTGCGAAAAACAGCCGAGGAGAGAGAGAGAGAGAGAGAGAGAGATTACGTGGGAATGAGAAAATACAAGGATTCTATAGTGATTTCCAAAGCACAGGGGATCAGTCTTGTACATGTGATGACCATCGTGAACCATTAAACAAATCATAGGCCGGATTTCTTAACTTCTTTGGAAAATTACCCCCCAAAAAAAAAGAGTCAAAAGAGACTAAATTCTCATTAAACAAATCATAGGCCGGATTTCTTAACTTCTTTGGAAAATTACCCCCAAAAAAAGAGAGTCAAAAGAGACTAAATTCAAACAACTATAATCAATTCATAATTTTTTTATTTTTTTATAATTTTACTTCTTTAGACCTTGATTGAAAAAGACCCGGATGCGTGGATGAGATTTGATTTTTGAGATTCGAACACAAACACAACTTCGAACACGAAGAATCCACAGCATCCCAAATATGGTAAAAAGGAGAAAAGATAGAGAGCGAGAGAAACAGAGATGAATACATTGAAAGGATAGCGTCTCTGCAAATGGCAGCAACAGACGTTACAAGCCCCATGACATCAACGACACGTTCGGCAAAGGTGGAGCAAGATGTCGAAATGGCGAAGGCCGAAGCTTTGCATTGGGAATCGGCGACCGACGTTAAAGCTAAATAGCCTCGAATCCTGCCGCAGCTCCGGACCTCTACACCAGTCGTGACAAAACTGGGTATTGAAGCCTTTCAAGATTCATTCACGTGGCTCGTTCAGGCCCCTCCTGGGAATCGTCATTCGGTTCCCACCCGGAGACCAACGACTGGCGCCCAGTTGGCGAGGAGGAGCCTGTCGTGTCTTTGTTCGAACTCTTGGTTTCGAATCACCTCATTCGCATTTGCCTTTTTCTTTTGTGTTCCAGTTCTAAAAGCCATGATGAGATTCGCTAACCATTCCTTATGCATAAGAAAGCAAGTCATAATCTCATTACCAACCTTCAAATTCTCTAATTCTAATTGCCATTGAGTCCAGTTCTGAACTGTAATTCCCCAGTTTGACTAGAATCAAAACATAATCATCCGTCGACAAGAAAGAAATTGACCAGATCATGGGTTTCGAAATCATGTAATCACACTAATTGGTTTGCGGGTATTGAATATTTGCTTTCCGTCTTTTTTTGTATATTAATGCACATACGCCTTTCGCTAGTATAGGAGGACATAGATGATGCAACCCAATAACATTCGATAGACCTACCAAGTTTAGGAAGAACATACATACTAATATGGACAATCAAATGCTCTGTTCAGACCCCCCAAAAAAAAAAAATTGCTCTATAACTCCAAGTTCCTTAAGCATTTAACATCCGTAAATAGTCATCGATTATAGACATGGCCGAGGAACGATAACCTGAACCGAAGAGATTATAGTGATTCAGGTAGTGGTACAGGAGGTAAATATCTCTCCTCTTCTCGTATCCAGGCTGCTTCGGCATCACCTGGGAAGGATCACATCATGATTAGTGATAAAAAGAATCGCACAAGATAACGTTTCGAAAATTAGGCGTACCTTGAAGTAGGCATCATAGAAGGCTCCTGAAAATCCAGCACACCAAGACATTCCGAATTCTGCCTCATTATGTCCATCTACAGAAAGAAACCAGCAAAATCAGCTCTCCAACAAAATGGAAGAAAATACTCTTGCAGGCAATGCTCTTCAAACGTGTGGAGATCCGCAATCGCAAGGGCATCAATCAAACTCATGACAATTATTATGTTACCAATATATAGGGACAATCATCGTCAGACGGAGATAAGGCCTTCAGCTATCTGTAAACCTTTGCTCCAAGAAGGTTTCATGATATTTCATAAGTTTCCCCTTCTTAATTCCCGGTAATTCTAAGATCTTTTACCTTCCCCAAACTTTATTTTGTTTTCGTTTTTTTATAACAACCTGAACTAAATCAGAAACCAAGAACAAGTTTAGAAACCAAACCGCCCTCAACTGAAGACTAAACATGAGACAGAACAAATCTGAGAGCATCAGTATCTAAACAGTCCGACAAAACAAGACATGTCACCAATCTTGGACTTACAATAACATGCTGGATCGAGTATGACAGGCTCGCCGTTCTTGTCAGAGCTTATGTTTCCACTCCACAAGTCTCCATGCAGTAGGCATGGCTCTATAACCGCACCCTCAAATAGGGGTCCCATGCTTTTCACTAGCCTCTGTCCTGTTGAGTTGCCGGCATCAAAATTATGCCATCACATAGGAGAATTAAAGGACATAAGTCTATACTACAGGGTATGACGCCATGGTTCCCATTAAACAGCATGATATGTGTTCAGCTTGCGTGCTCCATTTATTAACTAGTAGGGGGAACAATCCAAAATACATGCATTTCCGCAATGTAGAAAAAGAAATCAATTTCAAAGTTTGAACAAAAATTGTATTTCTTTTAGTGCTCCAAAGGTTTTGTGTTTCACTCAGTCAAGCTTCAGCTCTGGTGTCATTTTTGACTCATGAGAACTCCTCTAACTCTGACTTACAATGACAGAAGTGAACATTGAATCTGGGGAGATAAGCAATTTAAACCGACAAAGGGCTCAAGGGAGGTTCAAAGAGTCACTTTTGGAAATTCATAGGGCCTCTTTTTGGCATGACATGTAACAGCAGGGCGGAATAAGAGAATGTGATGAACATGGGAAAAAGATTGCTTCGAGATATCACCTTTGTCATATATTGATCTATCTCCATACTGCTCCAATGCCAACTTCAATTGGTAACCAAGTCTATGTTCCCCATAAAACTGAACCCAGTCAGATGTCCAAGTGTTTATCTGTGGAGTACTACAAGGCAAGGCAACATATACCGATCCATTAGAGCGCAACCCTATACAAATGTAATGCCAAGTACCTCTGCACACCCACCATGTGTAAGAGTTAAGTAATGACGCAGAAAAAGAGCCTACCTGCCAATGGTATTGTCAACATCAAAGCCAAAGCCTTTTGCAGATTTCCCTGCTTTATGCATTTCAGCAAGCTTCTTCCCTAGGACAGGCTGAGTACCAATGTACAGTCAAAACATTATTGTTGCACTAATTGCGGGAGGCATCAACTCCATAAAAGGTCACAGGTGTCACCTGATTGCCTCTTGATGTTCCGAACTCGATAAACTCCATGATTATGAATGAACCACCAGTTGGAAGAGGCCCCACCTGGACCGACAGAAAAATTCCACAATCTTGGATGGCATATAGAAATCATAAGCTTCCTTTCTGTTATGAAAAGGGATAATATGTTTCCTGACCTTGAACGGCCTAGGCACATGGATTGTCCCTGTCTCATACATCGCACCTAAACCAAGAGCTTCTCCCTCAAACATTGATGGCCCGATTCTCCTGCTCCAGTTTTCAATACAATAAATCCTTCTGCAGTCTATCACAGATAGAAGCACTTACATAACATATGCATTTGTGGCCAACATCTCTAAGGTAACTTGCTGGATTGTCTGATACTTACCTGTTTGTCTTAACGAAGAAGGAACCGGCATCTGTATCGTACTGACTAGCCAAATTGATGCAACCTCCGCCAACAGGACTTATCCTTGTTATTCGAGTAGCCTTTCCTTCCGATAGAATCCATTCCCGAATTGGATCATCACCCATCGCTGCCACTGCTTCATTAAGAAAGATCATGAATCAAACAAAATCAAGCCAAAACAGAAGTTCATAACACCAGACATCTCGCAAGACAATGAGTATAGTGGCTTCCATGGAGTTCTGTACATCCCAAATCGATGATATCAGTTGGCCTTCCTTATTGTTTAAGCTAGTACAAAAGTGAAGCAGCAGCAGCATTCTTATTATTATTGATAGGCTTATAACATGACTTTGCATCACATTTTTCACTCACGACTCGCAATGCATCAATAAATGGATTTACCGCGTAAATCACTGTACTTCAATAGCTAGACAGCTTGAGAAAACCATGCCACGGGGCAAGAAACGTAGCAGCACTACAGACTCCGGACTATCAACTTAGCAGCATCCTGGGAACTGTCTATTGACAATCCTAACATGCTGAATACCTGGATTTGAGAACTCTCAGCTAACTAAAGAGACCACTGCCCAGTTATCATTCGATTTTATGCACGTTCTCATCATGCCTTGTGCTTGTGCCATTAAGAGTAAACCACTATCAATATTCTCCAATGAACAATCAAATACAAAGTACCCATCATCCCCAATTTGAACAATTCTCCGGGAGAACCCATTGCACATGAGCCCGTTTCGTCAGCAATCAAGGCTAGAAATTGAGCACAGAAATAAAAGCAGTGACAGATACAAAATGCTAGAGACCCTAAGACGGTTCGCGAAATTGGTATAGAAATTAACGTGGCAGGCCACACTCCCATTGATTGCTTGGATTTTATCCAACTCCTTTTAGTATCGTCAATTCAATATATCGATTTCGCAACCGAGCTTGATGTCCCCAGCATTACTCAACACAAAAATCCCATGTACGTTTTAGCATGAGCTAATGATAGAACTGTCTAATATCCCATAATCAGAGGAAAATTCACGAGAAACGATCATAAAAAAGGGGAAAAACAGAGCTTGATTGAAGCAACCTGCAAGTGTGGAATGGCGAGTACACAGCGAGCGAGGGAGCACTTACTGGCAAACGGCTTGCGTTCGGTGAAGGCGAGACGAGGAAGACGAGCGAGCGCCGGGAAGCAAGAGCCCGAAGCGATAATCCCCACGTGTCCCACCATCTCCCTCTCTCCCTCTCTCTCTCTCTCTCTCTCTGTCGCTCGCTCACGTCTTCAACCAGAGTCGCTAGTAGTCTCCATGCCCGCACGTGCCGAGGTGATTCCTTTTTCTTTCTCCTTTTTGTTTGATCTTTTCTTAGCCCTTGTTTCTTCTTTTACGAATTTAATTTACAATATTCTGTTTCGGACGAAAATCGAAACATGAGTCATTCTTGGGATGCATATATTTTTTTATTTTTATTTGATGTATTTTGATATCCAGGGGCCGAGATCACTCTTCGCGGATAACACGATCCTCCCGTGCTTGGTGGCATCGGAGGGGCCTCGCCGCAAGCCACTACGGTGCTTAATGGAATGGAGGGATCTCGCCGCAAACCGCTATTTAGATGTAAACTCTCGATCACTTAAGTCGCAAGTATCCGGAGATTCGAACTCATTTCCTTCGACGATGAGGTAGTAACCCCAAACATCATGGCTACTTACAAATGGGTATATTTTTTCATTTTTTGAAAAAAAGAAGTAAATTTCTTATTTTTGTTTTAAATTATTCCCTAATCACTTTTCTTCTTCTAAGAATAAAAAGATTAACTGACGTTATCAAATAGATGTTTATTCTTTTTTTTGTTTTGAGAAATAAAAGAATAGAAAAACGAAAAAAATAAATTGGTTATCAAATAAATCCTTAGGATTTTGTCCCTTTCCTTGCTTGTTTCCAGGGAGGGGACACGAGTAGATGAATGAATCAAGGGGGTCCTAAGAGAAACCCTTTTATAAATGGGTAAATTGAATAATGTGTATGATAATGAAAAACATGCTTTATAACTGTCACAAAGAAAATGAAATAAGAAGCCTTCCTCATCATCGTATGCTGGAAAACTATGATGTAGATAGAGTACATGAAAAGGCAAATGAGAAAGTAAAGCAAGTTAATAATAACAATTTCAAGAGTCCCAAATTGAGGGAGGGAAAAAGGGCCTATGTCAGGTGTTGAATCACCATCACCCTGCATCAAACGAGGGTCTTTGCTCGTGTCTCCCACACAAATTCCTATTCGACACGTCCTATCTTATGTTACCAAACAATTTCCTTTATGCTTTTTCCTATGAGTACAGAATGTAATCAGGCATGCGGGCACTAATAGAAAGAACTCGCCAGTGACAGTTCCGCGACCCCTTTGATCCGCCAGCGTGCTGTTGTGGATCGAATACAAGTCCCTGTAAGAGCCTGAGGAAAATGGTTTTGCCATATGATCATCTACTCGTCCCTGTGTTCCCTACAGAGAGTCTGGTTAGTCCAGGGGAATGGTCAGGAAAAGGCTCGGGATTCTCTTGGTGATCGCTGCTTTGCTCCAAGTGATCGACACCCGGAATCAACCAGTGACGCGAATTGTCCATCGACATGTTGGATTCCTCGACAGGACTCGTCGTTTCAAATGCATCGGTTCCCAATGCATCGGTTCCCAGAGACCTCAACAAGAATGAGTTTTGCAAGCGCAAGCGGCAGACGGGGCATGTGGATTGTTTCCTTAGCCATGTATCGATGCAGGAGAGATGGAAACTATGGCCGCATTTGGGCATGATCCGCAACACTTCTCCCTCTTGGTACTCTCCTAGGCAGATTGAGCATCTGCAGGACCCAAAGAGATCCGCTGTTTATAGCAAAGCAATATATAACGACATCTATCTTATCCAACGAACCATTTGATGACATTAGGAGCTCGAGCATTCGTAAAGGACTATCAATCAATCAGCGCATAGAAATTTCAGTGTATATTCGACTTCTAAGTAGTTGATGGATGTGCCTAAACTTACTGTGCATCTTCGACAGAGCTAAAAGCCTTCTGGTCGAATTTCATCGTCGGGATCGCAGCTACCAGAACAGGCTCAAGTCCGCTCACTCGATGCACTGCCTGTTAAGTATAACACAAATTACAAATCCCCAATCGTCATTCAATCAAAATGAAACTCACAACAACGAATTACAAAGCACATATGCAATCACATATTCACATCCATTATAAAGTTCATCCACCACAATTGGTTGAAGCAGTAAGATCACCAAGTCTCACACTTTCTGGTCAATTCAATCAAAGTCCGGTATTTTCTTCTGCCAGAGTGAAGTTTCATCATACTCATTCAGAAAATTCATCAACCAGGTGAAGTGCAAACTATCGCGGTTTAAACCAATTCAGAATTCCAGACACAAAGTACTCGACTGCGGTGATATGGAGAGCGAAATATCCCCCAACAAGAAAGACCCAACTTTGCCACCGACCAATGACGAAATATCAAAATGGGTTCCATCAGTACCTGCTCCACATCGATTCTTGAATCGAGCTCGAAAATGGGCCTCGGTTGATCCCTCCGCACCCTCCCGCAAATCAGTCTCGTGCACACGAACACAACGAAAGCCGCACTCATCCCAAACCCAATTACAGTGGTAATCAAATTCATACTCGAGGCCGTCATTCGCAAAGCTCAAAAGAAAAGGAGGGGCAAGAGAACCAAAACCAGAAGGAGACCAAGAAGACGACCAAGGAAGAAGAAGAAGAGGAGTCCTCGAGTGACAGAAGTCAAGTATTTTCAGAGGAAGAGCCACTTTTTTCGCCGTGAAGACTGCTCCAATTTTTGGAGTTTTGCTTTGGATTGACTCGAGATCGT
Source organism: Eucalyptus decipiens (assembly GCA_014182575.1). Taxonomy (NCBI): domain Eukaryota; kingdom Viridiplantae; phylum Streptophyta; class Magnoliopsida; order Myrtales; family Myrtaceae; genus Eucalyptus; species Eucalyptus decipiens. The sequence goes on along the minus strand of CM024613.1, from coordinate 2,747,736 downwards.
ACAGTGATTATTAGAATGGATGGGCCATGGATGGGATGGTGAAGGTCAAGAAGATGGAAGAGATGATGACTCTCGCAGGAAGAAATTGCCAAGGCTCCTTCGCATTTCTCTCCTCTTCTCGACCGTGTTAGTACAATATGTGACGCGCGTTGGGGGGGGGGGGGGTGGGGGCGCACGTGATATGCCAAATCGAGCACCAATCATAAGAGGCATGGAACATTCAACCATCTATCCTTAAATTTACCCCAAAAAAAAAAAAAACAAACTACATAAAGTCAATATATGTAAATATCTGTAATCTTAATTACCCATTGCCCATATAATAAGTTCTCGTCAAATTCGATTGAATTTATGTTAAATTGGTCGGACTGGCAGACGTTTCGGCGTGCGCGGTGACAACTGCTGAATCGAGATGGGCTTGTTATCGGACAGTAGAGGATGGCCGACGGATTTGGCTGCAAAGGATATCCAGCGGCGGAAAGAGTGGATAACGTGTCAAGATCAACGGAGAGGATTGAGATTCCAACGCCGGCGTGGAGAATCTAGAGGCTTTTTATTTTTTTCAGCCTTTTTGCTTTCTAGGGGGAATTTGCTAATTTTGAGGATAAGGCCTGGATTATAAGATTCATGTATTTCTGGCTCAGGCGTCATTGGTCGAGATATTCCGGCAGGCACTTTTCAACTTATGGGAACGAGAGGTCCCATCTTTTGTCCGTGTCTTCTAAGAGCTTGCTAGTTGCTAAAAAAAAAAAAAACACTTTGGCCTAAAAATTGGGAAAAATAAGCACATAAATAAGCTTCCATTGTTTACAACATTGTTTAATTTAGAGAAAACGACACAAATAATTCCTAAACTTTAATTCAAAATGTGAAGTATCCTTGAATTTACAATTTGTTCAATGTAAATATTTAATCTAATTTTTAAATTATATGAAAATATTTAATGTAGCCCTAAATTATTTCAAGTTAACAAAATTTATTCATATGACTTTTAATCCGTTAAGTTTGAAGGATGAACAACATGTGGATTATTCACGTAAAATGTTCATCTCAAGTCAGGATGTCATAATTCAAGTCATGAAGATGGACATGTTAACATTTGATTTTTTTTTTCTCTTGTCTAAAGGAGATGTATAAAAGAATGGATATATTGACGTATCACTTTTAAAAATCCAACTCAACATAAAAATAAGGTTTGATTTATTGTTTGAGCAAATGTAGAGACTGAGTTGAACATTTACTAATAGTTTTGAGATTAACTTGAATAAAAGTTTAGGAATGATATTACATATTTGATCAAAGTCTGTGGGGACCATTTCTGTCACTTTCTCTTTACTTGGATAGACAAATGAAAGAATTGAAAAAAAATTAAATATACGATTTCCCTTTTCCTTTTTGTCTGTAATTAATTTCCCTTGATAAAGCCAAGTAGAATACTTGGAAGTCTCATCAAGGTATTTGTTCTACGCCATTATTTAATTGCCTAAAAGAAAAATTCGTTCTTTTTCTTTTTTTGTAATGTATTAACTCTAATGGTAAGCTGATAAAGCATGAGCTTAGTCCTCAAATCACGTCTTCGTGATTCCTGGTGCAATTTATTGTATATACGTATCTGTTGTTCTCCATTCTGGGAAGTAACCATTTTCTATTCTCTGCCGCTATCCTTATCATATGATGCGTCAATATAGACCCTTGATTATCTAAATTACATTTATTTATATATTTATGCTGATGTGAAGTGGTATCTGTATTAAGCTGTATACTTATTTCTCCGGTATTTTTAAAAATAGACTATTTTGCCTAGAAAAATAAATTATTTGCTGGGTCGCGTCTAGCTTGTTTGAACGCAATACCTTGCGTGTTCAAGCTACAGTATAAAGTACCATTTATTTACTAATTCAACTAAACTTTTTTTGACCGACAAAAAAAAAAATACTAAACCTTTTTTGGAACTTTGGAGTTTGCATTCGACCTATTTGATGACATGCTTGGAGTAATTCAAGAGCACGTAATCTTTACTACCTCAAAGCAGTCGGTTGGTCAATCGAGTTAATTAAGATTTACTCTCAAGTGATTTAGTGCATGATTGATTTCATGAAAATTCTTATTTTCAATTTGTGTATCAATTGAGCGTAGACAACTTTGATATTATTCCAACTTGCAATCGACGGCATGATGGTGATGTGCTCGGTCAACATGAGCAGTGGCTAGCAAAAATCTAACATTCTGACCGCTCATTCGAAAATCCAATATCTTGTATGAGGTAATAAGGGTGTCTAGGGGAAAAAAATATTTATTTTCTAGAAATCTTAAACACGTTTCCATGTCACAAAAGATCGTGGGCCAGTTCGGAGCCACTTTGAGTTCGTGCTTCTTCGACCCGAAGGTCCTGATTGGCCCAGAAGAACAATGAAACTTAACACGGGCCCTGTAACCCGGCCCAAAAAAACTTGTCCATATCGGGCGGGTCGGACCGGGAATAAATAGGCTTCATCATTAATGTTCGTCTCTCGTACGAATGCTTTTCTTTACCCGAAGGGCACTGTGCTTCCCATTCTACCGTGTAAATGGATTCCACCGACAAGCAAACGAAGCAGGCCCTATAAATGCACTTCATTGGTATTGCGCCGAATTTATTATACTCTTAAAGAAGAAAATAACATATTTGGCATCATGCTTTAATATCATATCAAGTTGGAAAAATCAGTACACTTTTAACGTTACATTGGTAATAAGTGCGTCAAAAACTGCAGAAAAATTTTAACGAAATCTTTTATAATTTGGATAAGCAGCTTAATCATTAGACAATCGTCTGCAATAAGGAGTAATGTTCTTTCTGTTTTTTTTTTTTCTAATGTGTAGCGAGTTTAATTACACTGATTCATACGACAATAGTAAATCCCAATTAAAATGGGTAATTTATTCACCCATGTGCTCGTTAATTGAACAAGTTAGATTACTTTAATTCGCATGGACTGTGTTTAGAAATGTGTTAATCCTGATATACCACCTGATTATTCTCTGAAAGAAGAAATTATGGTACGGAACGGATGTTTGCATTTTGAAAGTGCTACTTAGCCGATGGACCAACCCATCTGCAATGATACGAAGCACCGACCGAAGGTCCACACGTGGGAAATGCACAGCCCCACGAGGGCAGGAATTCGCACGTTGATTTGCCCGCTACGGCAGGCTCTCGTCGCATCGACTTTCGAACAGCAGTAGCACATTCAAATTTTTCACCCCATCCCAACGGTAACTGGCGACTCCCGATCTCAGCCGTCGATCCACCATCATGCCCGACATTTAATATTCCTGCCCGAATCCACCCTGGTGAGAAATCATTGGCTTCGCGAAAAAAGAAATTCGATAAATGCGGAGAAAATGAGAATCTGAAGAGACGAAGACAGCGAGAGACCTGCCTGCCACCTGATGTACTTCTCTCTCCATCGCATCCCGCAGAGAAAAGAGATGAGCCACTTTGCAGATGCGTTTTGAGTTTTTGAATGCGTCCGTCTTCTCAGTTTCGAGAGTTCTCGACCGTTGTCGCCGCGCGTTCGTCGCTCGAGAACACATGTAAATTCTCGGGGGAATTCAGCTTCCAAGTGTTTGATTGCTGATTTTGGAAGGAGGACAAGCTCGCCGAAACGACGCGTGGGTTTGATTGCTGATTTTGGAAGTGATGATTTCCGAGAAGTGAGAGGACAAAGAAGCTTTTGAAGGTGAAGGCGAAGCCATAAACTTGCCGAAGAGTTCTTGGAAGGTTGGTATCTGTCAAAACAAGTTTTGATCTGCTTTTCTGAAACTTACCCAGTTATTATCGTGCATCGGTGTAGTGGTTCGCTTCCATTCTAAAGGTAGGAATTGTAAGTTTTTCAGTGCGCGTCGCATTCAATGACTTTGGGTTTCTTTTGTTTTTTGGTTTAAATGTTGTCCTTAAAGCAATTTCAGGTCTTGTGTTCATTTGTTTGGCCTGTATAATGATTCCCCGGAGGGGTTGGTCTTGACTATGGTTGAACTGAATTGGAATACACTACAACTGTTATGATAGAGACTTTTACCTTCTCTTCAACGCAAAGTCTCACCACAAAGTTCATGTCGCAGGGAAAGCTAGATAAATGTGAGAATCCAGCTAAAACTTCCATCTTTTCAATGTTTCTTTAAGCAAAAATGACCTTTGGATTTAGATGGGCAAAAATCTTTAGCTTATGTAGATGGGTTAAATCTACCATTGATAATCCCACTCTTTTGTTGGGTGATTGAGAATGTAAAGCTGCAATTTTTATACTGCATATGAATATTTGAAGCATGAATTAATAAGATAATTTCCTGAGAGCTAATCTCTGCTTCTTGATTAGTCAATCGGATGCTTCACGAACGTTCGACGAAACTTCTTTCCTGCGCCATATGCATCTCTAACAGCATTTAATTCCTCTGCATTGAATGTTAGAGCTAGATAAAGTAGTAGAGCATGATCAGTGCGACACCTTTAGGTATTTGTTTATTTCGGTCCTGTCCCTTTTTTCATCGATGACTTCTGAAGCTATTATTGACCATCCATTTGTTATTTTCCCTTCGGTTTTGCATCACACGCTTTTCTTGGTTTGTATGACGCATAACCATATAATAATTGCAACTACTCTGCTGTCTTCTAGGTTTCTTCAACAAGTTGGTTCTTTCCATTCTCCTATATTTTTTTTGCAAGTTCTGGTTTCCCTCAATCTCAGCTCGATTGTCTTGGGGACAGCTCATCATGGATTTTTTTCATTGCCAGATTAAAACTATGGTGGAACAAGGCAAAATTGAGGTTCTGGCGAATCAGCGGTCCATTGAGGATTGGTTGTCACATGCTCGTGAGCTTGTTCCGGTGGCACTGGATAGAGCCAGAGAGGTTAAGGGATTCCCAGCTCGCTGGAGGAAGATAATTTCGAAACTGGAGCAGATTCCCTCATGCTTGTCGGACCTGTCGAGCCATCCTTGCTTCTCAAAGAATGCGCTTTCCAAAGAACAGTTGCAGGCAGTGTCCAGAACTCTTGCAGAAGCAATCGAGTTGGCCGAGTCGTGTTTGGGTGAGAAGTGCGAAGGGAAGCTGAGGATGCAGAGCGACCTTGACTCTTTGTCTGGAAAACTAGATTTGAATCTCCGGGACTGTGGTCTCCTGATCAAGACTGGAGTGCTCGGGGAGGTGTCGGAGCCGGTATCTGCACCCAATTCTTCAACCAAAATGGAGGCCGTAACAAGTAGCAATATAAAAGAATTGCTTGCGCGGCTTCAGATTGGTTCATTGGAGGCAAAACACAGAGCTCTGGATTGCATACTGGAACTTATGAAGGAGGATGAGAAGAGCTTATTTGCTGCGCTAGGACGTAGTAACATTGGGTCACTAATCCAAATGCTCACTGCGACATCTACTTGTATCCGTGAAAAATCCATCACAGTCATATGCTCTATCATTGAGTCGGGGAATTACAAGAATTGGCTTGTGTCGGAAGGTGTTTTACCCCCTCTAATTAGGCTTCTTGAGTCCGGAAGCTCTGTAGGTAAAGAAAAGGCTGTGATTTCTGTTCAGAGGTTATCCATGTCGGCTGAGACTGCACGTGCCCTTGTGGGTCATGGAGGGATCCAGCCGCTGATCGAGACATGCCGGACCGGGGATTCTATTTTGCAGGCAGCAGCGGCATGTGCTTTGAAGAACATCTCAGCTTTACCCGAGGTCCGACAGAGTTTGTCTGAGCAAGGCATCGTAAAGGTAATGATCAATCTACTTGATTGTGGAATTTTACTCGGAACCAAGGAATACGCGGCGGAATGTTTGCAGAATCTGACTGCGGCCAACGAGAATCTACGGAAATTGGTAATTTCAGAAGGCGGGGTTCGGAGCTTGTTGGCTTATCTAGACCGCCCATTGCCCCAAGAGTCTGCGGTTTCGGCATTGAGAAACTTGGTTGGATCGCTGCCCCCAGAAAAGCTAGCGTCTCTCAATTTCCTTCCCCGGTTAGTCCATGTACTCAAGTCCGGATCATTAGGTGCCCAGCAAGCGGCTGCGTCGGCCATTTGTAGGGCGTGTGACTCCGAGGAGATGAAGAAACTGGTCGGTGAAGCCGGGTGCATCCCTCTCTTGATCAAGCTGCTCGAGGCCAAGCCCCACGGCGCCCGCGAGATTGCCGCACAAGCCGTTTCCAGCTTGATAACTCTGCCCCAGAACCGCAAGGAGATAAAAAAGGACGACCAGAGCGTGCCTAACTTGGTCCAGCTCCTCGACTCGAGCCCTCAGAACACTGCGAAGAAGTACGCGGTCTTATGCTTATTGTGCCTCTCGTCGAGCCAGAAGTGCAGGAGGATGATGATCTCCCATGGGGCGATCGGGTATCTGAAGAAGCTCGCGGAGATGGACATTCCGGGGGCCAAGAAATTGCTGGAGAGGTTGGAGATGGGGAAGCTGAGAAGCCTGCTCAGCAGGAACTAGCGAAGAGGGGAGCTAGACCCACTTGTATGGTCCCAAAATTTCTTTTTCTTTCTTCTTCTTGTCGTATCATGTATGAACAATATCTCATTGTCCATGTAGGATACCAGTTGATGAGTCCATGTTAGTATGTTGCGACCTTCATGAGTAAAACTCAAAATGTTATTTATGCTAATTGCTAGCCTAGAAGTGTCTTCTTGATGGGCGAGGTTCTTCAGGTTTCATCTCCCTCTGCTCTACGAATCTAGAACTTGAGCTCTTCTTAACATTCGAACTTGTTTGCAACATTATGTAGTCAACGATTTCATTGATGTTCTAATGGCAGCTTACATATAGTCTCTCAACAACCCCTATATAGGGTAGACGATTGGCTATAAGACTAGACCAGATTAGAAATGATAGACGCAGTCATTAAAAATTCAAAATTTCAATTATTGTTAGAACAAGAAAACTTCAATTTGATGATTGGCCGTACCATACCCAGATTAGATGATTTCAATTATTATTTGAACAAGAAAAGGTCGATTTGATGTTTGGCCATATCATACCCAATCTGCACAGAATTATTAATTAAGGCCATCACACATATTTCAAAGAAATAGAAAAAGAACTGAGGAAGAAATGGAAGCCCCATTTATAATTTGGCCGTTCAACCGAACAATTATGAGGGCCGCGAAAAAAACCAACGCAAATGCGTCAACTAATGTTCATATTGGAGTGCCGTGCCGAGCGGGACATGCCCCTATCATGATTGTGCACTACAGAAACAGAGAGTCAATGACGTGGAGCACTCATCGCTCAAAAAAAAAAATGACGTGGAGCACTCGTATTCTCCGTCACACTCAACTCTCTCTCTCTCTCTCTCTCTCTCTCTCAAAATAAAGCAAAAGAAAAAAATCGACACAAACAGTCATTAAACTTCCATTAAAATTCATTCATTTTACAAAAAAAATTATGTTTTAAAAAATATTTTTTAGGAAGTCATTTTTCAAGAAAATAACTATATTTTCTGATATTCGACTTAAACTTGAAATTTAAGTGAAAAATATTTTCCACTTTTCGTTATTTAATTTGATTTTTTGGGAAAAATTACCAAACAGATTAAAATTTTAATATTTTTAATTGACAAAAAAAAATTTAGTTTTAATTTTTATATATTTTTAAAAAATGAATTTTTAATTATTTTAAATTTTTCTTTCTTTTTCCTTTTCCTCCCTCCTCCTTCCTCCTCCACTGCTGCGTGCCTCAACGTGGCCGATTGCTCGGCGGTCAACCAAGATGCAATCGCCAAATCCGACAAGCTCGAGCCTCTGCCAATCCAGGCGAGCTACAGGCTTGCCGTCCAAAGGACATGACTTGCTTGGATCAGCTAAGCCTCGAGCTTGCCGGTCTCGGTGGAGCTCGGGCCTACCAAATCCGACGAGCTCAAGCCTCACCCTTGATAAATCTAGCTTGTCGCGACCAATTTTTCGGGGTGTGAACCACCTAAAATTTGGCTAATGGATTGTTAGCCTAAACTTAACTCGAGCTCTCCCAAGCCCATATCAATTTGCGACTTTCGGTTCAAGTTCTTAACATGTAAATTTTTAATTAGGAGTCGCCACTAATCTATTTCTTGGTGGGTCGATTAGAAACCCAAATAAAGTAACGGGAGATTTACGAACCGAGATTTATGAGTTCGTGGACTTGATTACGTTAGATTTCTCTAACGCCCTTTCTGATACCTTTCTTTTTATTTTGAAAAATGTTTGGCAAGCGTTTGGATTGATTTTAAATTTATTTCCTAAGATGTGAGGTGATTATGCGGGTCTGCACAAACCACCAATTTAACACCCGAGATAAACAATAAATAAATTGCAAAAACTTACCTCCAAACAACGAAAAGATCTAATGTTAAATTAGAATCCACATCAACAACCCTAAATATGGTTTCTAATTAACACGCAATTTTTGTTTTGTTTTCACTCAATTAATGAAAATCATGCAATATGCAATGCAATATTAACTAAATGACCTAATTCCAATGACATGTAATTTCTAATTAAATTGGCCTAGCAAAAATACTAAATGACACGCATCTCAATGAATCTAACCCTAATGACGTGCATATGAATTTTTTTTTTCTAAAAGAATGCATTTCATCATAAATAATAAAACTAATTTAACCTATGACATTTTTTTTTGTATTTTTCATGATAATTCGTAATTAAAAATTACTAAAAATAAAAATCTAAGTAAAGTGAGATATTATCTATCTTAAGCTAGGACATAGACTAATTTGAGTCCTATCTTAACTTAGCAATTTATCTCGATATGCAATTTAGTTCAAAGATATTATCTAACCTAGATACCATCTAAACATGTGTTCTAATATAATTAGACAATAATCTAACTATTCTATCATGCAATTCTATCTAGGGAATTTTTCTAATCTATATGATATGCATATGCAATCTCTTTGTATTTTCGGGATAAATAAGACAGTTAAAAGATAAACACCAGATCATTCAAAATCACCAAAGATCACACATCATTCGAATCATGGAACAATATCCAAATCAGCTTGATTATTTCGCTAATAAAATCGATAAATTGATCTTAAGCCTTTAAGATCAAGATATCAAGTTTATTCCGCGTGATTAATTATTCCATCTAAAGCCTTATAGATGGAATAAAAAAATCGATGTGCGGTTGCGAATTAGGAAATATATCATTATATCCTTACTCAAAAACTTTAAATTAGATATCAATCTCATCAATCTATGACGTTTAAATCAAATTAAGATGAGATTTTTTACCTAATTGCCAAATATATTTTGAATTTGAATTTGTCAATGGACGGCTTGGACGGACGGATGGTTCATGATGAAGTAGATTTCTCGACGGTGTCCTGCGATGACAAAGCAAATGACCAATATCAATAATAATGGGGGTTCAGCATGGGAAACTAGCAAATTAGACTCCACTTGGACGTGTATCTTGACTCAGTCAACACTCTTGGCATCGGACGAAACTGAGACAAGCTGGGCTATTGGCTTGCGATTCCAACGCCGAGGTGGGCTGGACGCGACGACACTCCTTGGGTAGTGACCGGGCGCAACTGGGCTCGTTGGACAATGACGGAACAACACCTTCGAGTGGCGACGGGTCACGTGGTGGTTCATAGTGATGCTGGCCGATGGGTCTCTCGATGATGCTTACGATCAACAAACCTACAAAACAGAAACTTCACGGGATGCTTGGTTCGGGGATGAGCCCATCGGGACAGTAGCTTGTCTTGACGTCGGGCCAAAGGATGGTGTCGGAGTAGCTCACGTCGAGGCTTCACGGCTCAGCATGGCAGGGCAAAAAAAAAAACAATGGATGAACTTTTACCGATGAAAATCGAAGTCGATAGGTAACCGCCAGGACTGCAGGAACGTCGGAAGCAGCGTTAATTCATGAGCGGCAAGCAGATCGCATTAGCACCGCCCAAGAAAAAAGATCTTTGAAAAGTGAGGTGTCCATAATGGAGTGGAGAGAACAGTGAAACCATGAAACATAATCCAAAAAGAAAAGGCCAAAGAAGAACATCCCCTATGCGACCAAAGTAGTATTTTTTATTGGCCCTCCCTCCTTCCTTCACGAGCGTAGCTGTGCTCTCTGATCTCCGATTCTTTGATCACCACACCCGGTGAATTTCATTGATTTCACATTCAGGGACTTCCATGCGACCGGCAAATCGAATTCCACGGCTAGGCAAGGGTTCCCATTGACGAAACCCCTGAACTCGAGATCGCGACCGGAAGGAACGCTGCATTTTCTAGATGACCTGGGATATCCGTGGCAGGAGCAGCTAGTCGTGATATGGGTGTGGGTTTTGCAGGTCCGTGCGCGATATCGGAAGGGTAAAATATTGGTCGTCCAGAGAAGTCGTCCTCAAGATGTAAGGATCTCTCTCTCTTTCAATCTAAGTCTCACCCTTACTCACGTTTTTCTCTCAATGGCCGTGTATTCAATATGTGTGGCCCCCTCTTTGCTTGTCCGTAGATGGTCCTTTTATAGGACTAACCTAGGTTTTCGAGGAAAGAGAATAAATCCGCATATTATATTTTAGAACAATGACATTTGTAGCCAAAAATTTTCCGATTCCTTTCCATCCATGTTCCTCGATCCTTTTACCCGCATCTTCGTAAAATCAGCCGAATTCTTTCTTCTTTTATTTGCTTTATGTGTCCACGTGCGTCCATGAAACAAATTTCTTCAAGACAAACCAAATATACTGCCATAGATACGCATGAAGAGAATATATGGTCAATATCTCCAAATTTTACTTCCTTTCTCTTCATTATCTTTCTCAGCAGAAACATTGGTGAGCCCTTGGATTTTTCTTTTTGCCCAAGCCAATTTTTGGAGTTCACGCATGAGTGGGCTCCTTGCCAGCAATATTGAATGTCCACTGCCAAATTTCGCATGAGATCCACGCAATGTAATTTTATGTGGACTCATTGTTATGCTAATGCTCCTAACATCTATGCAATTAATATATATATATTTTAGGGATAAAATTAACCCCTAATTTTTTAATACGATAAATGTCTAAATTGGTCGTCAAAATTTAGGTGTCAACATAGCTTTGGGTAAGGCTGGAGTTGGCCTATAGCTAGTCATTGGCTACCATCATGGTTGGCAACTGGCCAAGGAAGAAAAAATTTAAAAAGAATTAAAATTTCAATTTAAAAAAAGAAAAGAAAATGTAAAAAATAAAGAAGAAGAGGGAAAAAAAGAAAATAAAAAATTTTCAAATAAAAAAAAAAAAAGGAAGAGGAGGAGGAGGAGGAGAAAGTGAGGAAAATATTTTTTTCTTTTCAAAAGTGGAAAATATTTTCTCTAGTTTAGAATTTTTTTCTTTTCATCCCGAGTAATTCATTTTTCGTGAAATGAATGATGAAAAATTCGAATTTTTTCTTTTTAAAGTTGTTTTTCATGAAATGAACGGAGTTTATATGTAGTATAATCTTATATAACTCATGAACTTTCAATTTATTTAATGTGATTTATATGTTTAGTTTAATTATCGAATCATATAAAAAGTTCAATATGATGTTTAAATTTGAATTAATAGAATGATAGTAAAATTAAATATGTATAAAAAATTAAAGAATCATATTATCCATTAAATTAAAAATTCAGGAGTCATATTAAGTAAATTATTTATGTAGTACAGAATCGTCGTGATCCCGAAAGCCAAAAACAGAAAAGCTCAAATTGGCGAAATTGCGAATTTCGAGGATACGTCTGCTGGCACTCGCATCGGTACAGAATCGTCTCCCTCATCCGGTCGTCCCCTCCTGCCATCAATAAAAGGTGAATATAAATATCGTAAATATCCACGGGAGAGAAAAAGTTGCAAGAGAAACTCTCCGGCGAAGAACGTGTTCAATTGGCCGTCTCGTCCCGTCCGTCGCCTCCGGTGCCGTCCCCCGTTGAGAGGTATGCGCAGGAAGGATTCCCGTCGTCTGAGCTCGTTTCGTTGAATCCGTCGTTATTTTCACTTCGTTCCTAGCTCGGATTTCGCGCGAATCGCGGTTTCCGTGATCCTCCGCGACTCTCTGCTCTTCGAATCGAGCTGTATGTGGCTCTGTGACGAGCTCGTGTTTCGATAGGTGTAGGATCGATGTCGGTTCCGCTGCGTTGCTTTCCTTTTCCCTGACTCGTCGCGTGCGACTCGTTAGGTTTTCTGAATCCATCGTCGTCGATCTGAATTGATTCAGCTGGTGTTGAGGTGAAGTTTGGAGGGGACGAATGCGTTATATATGGAGCTGGGAATAGATTAAGCTGTGTTATAGTTTGGTATCTTAGCTAGGGTGGCGAGGGCGGGAATTTGAACTGAGTTACGTTGCAGTACGCGATTCTAATTTGACGTAATTGTTCAGCGCTCGTGTAATTAATTTGGCAGAAAATGCTACATTCTCTAATGTTTTAGATAGAGAAAGTTCGTCCCTAGCTTGTAATTTGGTATTTTGAGACCTGGAGTGCGCATGTGCGCTCGTGATGTGGTGGTTTGGGGGTGTGGGTGGGGAGGACTGATGGGAAAATGTTATATTGATTGCGGAATTGTCAGTCTCTGGATTTCTGTACAGGTTTTGGAATGAGAACTTTTGCATTCTGGGTTGAGGCTGAATTCCACGGAGTATTGTTTGCTCTTGCCATCTGTCTTCTAGATTTCTCGTGGTTTCCAGTGCCTTGGTTCTCTGTCAAATGAGAAACCAAGCTTTTTTATTTTTAATTTTTTTATGTCATTCATGCCGCGCGAATAGGGTTCTGGGAAAATGGATGCATTTTTGTTGGCCCATGCTCCATATTAATGTTCGAATATGATTGCCTTCTTGAAGGAGCCATTCATGTGCTAAGTTACGTTTGTGTTGATTTCTGTGGATGTTTTTGGCTTCAATTATATGCACCGTTGACTACACACATATTGTTTAGTCTTTTCTGATTCTCTAATGGTAAGCACCATGTTTAGTTTTTGCAGTTTGATTAGGTTAAGGATGAGTTCTTTAGACGTAGCTAGAGCCGAACTTGGCCTCGCAGTTCTGTATCTGAATAAGGCTGAAGCCAGGGACAAGATATGCAGGGCCATTCAATATGGATCAAAATTCTTAAGTAATGGAGAGCCGGGTACAGCCCAGAATGTTGACAAATCAACTAGCTTGGCACGAAAAGTATTTCGTCTTTTCAAGGTTAGGCTACTCTTCCTAATTATACTTTATGTTACATTTTTTCCGACAATGCTTGGATAGTTGCAATTCTTTTATCTGATATAGTTGTGGGTTTAACTCTCTCGCTTTCCATTTCTAAAAGACTATTTGACTGCTTGTTGACTTATTTTCCTTCAAGTGTCCAGATGTATCTACCCTTTTTAAACATTGCATTTATCTATAACATTCTTTCTCAATTTCATGAGATGGTGATATTGGCTTGAAAATAATATATATTAGACTTCCTATTCTAACTCAGATTCGTTGCTGTTCCATTTCATTTTTCAAAAGCAGTTCGTCAATGATCTGCATGGTCTTATCAGCCCTGTTCCCGAAGGGACACCTCTTCCTCTTGTTTTGCTTGGAAAGGTAAAATTAAATGGCTGATAGAGCATTCTCTGAGATTCCTCTACTTTTTCTACAGATAATGGACTGATTCTCTTTTATGCATATGATCTTTCATGAATTTTTGTTTGTTTGCAGTCCAAAAATGCATTATTATCGACTTTCTTGTTCCTTGATCAAATCGTATGGCTCAGTAGAACTGGCATTTACAAGGTATGAAGGTTGCTATTTTCTGTGTCCGGTATAAATGTGGTTGTGTTAGATGTTAGGACTGAAGGACCTTGATATTTTTTTTTTTTTTTTGGTAAAATGAAGGACCTTGATATTTTGTGTGGTGCAGAACAAAGAACGTGCTGAGCTACTTGGGCGGATATCACTCTTCTGTTGGATGGGTTCCTCAGTATGCACTACCTTGGTTGAGGTCTGTGGCATTCCCTTATTATTTAGCTTGTTTTAAATTTCCCAAATGAAACAATGTAAACTGATTTTCGTACAATCTTTTGGTGATTCTTGAATCAGCTTGGGGAGATAGGGAGGCTGTCCGCATCAATGAAGAAGTTGGAAAAGAATCTAAAAGATGGTGACAAGCATCAAGTATGGTCACAATGCTCTTTTCTAATCAATCAAGTCTTCGTCCATCTGTCACCACACCCATTGTTGCTTCTTGCCTTACATTGTCAGTATTCAGTTTCTGTGGTGTGATATGTTCTGTTCCTTTTGTACTTCCCTGGCACAGAATGAGCAATATCGGGCTAAGCTTAAAAGATCCAATGAGAGGTCTCTGGCCCTGATTAAGGCATTAATGGACATCGTTGTTGCGGTGGGCCTGCTTCAATTGGCACCTAAGAAAATTACTCCCCGTGTAACAGGAGGCTTTGGATTTATTAGCTCTCTTATCTCATGTTATCAGGTAGTTGATCTAATCTCTTCTTGTACTTCACCTGAACATGTTGTCATTAGTGCAGTAAGAAACTAGAACCTATGATCAGCTAAATGCACCATCCTTGGAATGTTGATAAACAATTTCCATAACAAAAAAATTTGTTGATGTTGTCAGCAAAGTAATAACATATGATGTAGCACTGGTGGTCTTCTTGAACAATTTTTTCTGATGACCAAACATTCTGAAGACAAAGCCTTTTTTTTTTTTTTTGATGACCCAATAATGAAGTATTGGGTTAATTGTGATGCTGCTTAGACTTCTTTAGTTGCATGCAGATTTAGCGTTTCACATCCCTTGTATTTGGAAGTGATTATTGACGTGTATTTTGACAACTCTTTATATCGTGAATCTTCATCCATCTGTTGGTAATTAATTATGGTGACATTTACGCGAATGCCTCTGTTGCTTTTATGCAGTTACTTCCTTCACCACCCAAGTCAAAGGCATCCTGAGGAGAGAAAGCTTATTCTGATCATACAGCCTCTGTATCACTCCAATAATCGCCAAAGGCCTGTGCTTGAATCCGCAGTAGTGTATGATTTTTGCTTCAGCTTGCTGTCTCTTAGGGTGATGTTGAAACTTGCCCATTGCTTGTGCATCTATGCTTTATTAAGTTATCTTTTGATATCTATGACAAATAAATGCCTTGCTGTTGTCTTTGGTCTTGTTCAGTTGTTGCTGTTAGGTTCTGTATGACATCAAACAATAGTTGCTTGAACATGTCTTATTCAACCTGTTTTAGGAGGTATAAGCAGGTAGCTTGACTTGATACGGGTCTGGTTGGTGCTTAAGATTTCTCTTACGGGTCTGGTTGGTGCTTAAGATTTCTCTTACTTCTGGGTAGTTGGAAGCACATGACGGAAGTGATGATCTCTGACTATATTAATGGCTCGTTTGGAAAAAAAGAAGAAGAAGAAGATAGAAAAGCTCATCGTGCAGATTATACGAGGAATGAACCTAATCACAATGCGATGGATATGTAGGAACATGTGGATTTTCATGGAGAGATTGTGTTTTGGATATGTGAGTGGTGGTAATCAAGATTACTTTCAGTCGTTGCTCTTTTATCCTCTTCTGGAGTATTATGGCAGTTTTTTCAAACCTTAGGTGTGTGAATTCTTATTAGGGACCCAGCTTCCTGCTACTCGTTGTTTGTACGATCCGCTGACTTCTGAACATGGGTGGTTAGTTCTCATCTGTCACCACATGGTGGGTGACCATGCATGCGATTTCTTCTCGTTCATGCTCTTCTCCCTTAAGAACACGCATGTGACTGGGTCCGTCAAAACGTGCAGTTTCGATATTGCATGTTCGCGTAAGTTCAATGTTGGACGATCCAAGCGGGATCATTACGGAATGTATCAGTAATTTAACGCCGCGATCATAGCGACACGCTATTCTGCGTGGGTTTGTTGCGTTGCACCTTGTGGAGAAAGATCAGAGGATGTTGACACCGAAGTAGGGGCCCAATAAAAAAACACCAAATAAGGGAAAATCTAAATAAAGAAAAAGAAAAGAAAAGACAGAGGATATTCATTTGTCTCGGGCCCACTCGCTTGTAAATTAGTATTTATCTTTCTCTACAGAATCAAGAATCTGCAGACTGCAGGTCTCTGAACTGAAAGTTTTGGGGTCTTTCTTTGCATTTGGAATTCCTCCATGCTTAATTGGCTACGTGGCATCTTTTCACTTTGCATGGCTACTTTCCTTCGTCACGAGAAAGACCCGACCATAAAGGAATTAAAAGGAACATTTTCTCGAAAGTCTGGTAATCATTGGGGGACAAAAGATCATTTTTAGATGATCGGATCACAAATTATGGGGGGTCAGAGCAGTTCTACTATCTTATGCCGTGAGTCCTACTTACCTGTTCTAAGCATCCCCTCTTTGCAAAAAGGGCTTTTAAGGCCCTGTTTGGTAAAAAATGTTTCTGATTCTCGGAACAAAATTTTTTGTTTTTTTTATTCCAAAGAACAAAAAAAGAATAGAAACGTGTTTGGTAAAATTTTTGTTTTGTTCCTAATTTGGAACATAAACAAAAAGTAGAAAAAATTGCTTTATTGTTCCCGGGAATAATTTCGAGAAACACTTCTTTTTTTATTCTTCTTCTTTCTATTGGCCGGTCGTCAGCCTTGGCCATCGCCGGCAATCGGCCGACGAGGGCCGACGACCTCATCGGAGCATCGCCAACCCCTGACAAGGCCGAGCCTTACTGGTGCCTGGGCGAGCTCAGCCTCGCTAAATCTGGGTGAGCTTGGGCGTCGCCCAACGGTGGCTTGATGAGGCCAAGCCTTGCCAGTGGCTAGGCGAGCTCGGCCTCGCCGGGGGCTGGCGATGCTCCGGCGAGGTTGCCGGCCATGGTCGAGGCCGGTGACCGGCCAAAAAAGGAAGAAAGAAGAAAAAAAAAGAAAAAGAAAAATAAAAATATTGAAAAATTAAAAGAAATAATAAAATTATACAAGTTTACCAAACACATTTCTATTTCTGGAATAAAATTTTTTACTTGTAGTTACTAAGTGCAATCTTATGCTCATAAATTATTCCCGGGAACAGAAATAGAAAAAATTATTTTTGTTCAAAAATTGTTACTCGGAACAAAAACGTTATTTTAAGCTAAAATTTTATCACCATTAAATCAAAAGTATACATATGATAAATGTCGTCCTGTAAATCTGTGCTTAAGTCGATTTGGGAAGAAAAACAAGTCCCTTGTTGACGGTACGCCCACGGCGGTCAGTCTTTTTCTCACAAACTTCGTGTACCCTTATAAACATATTTATGTTAAACCCATGAGCTTTGTTGGTTACATGTGGTGTGGAATTCGTATGTATCAAAAACTTGCGAGCATCTTTTGCATATGACGAAGCTTATTCAAGATGAATTTCAGCAGCGTTGCATGTAAAATGGCTGGTATTATATTTTTCGTCTGTTTAAAAATCGATCCAGTTAAGGCTTTGCTATGATAAACTATACGTGGCCGATTTCGTGAAATTTGTTCAGACTACTTATTGATGTCAAATCATTTTATTCAGGCCATGCCACATTAATAGCATTTATGCAATTTGTGTATGTAATTGTGGCAAGATTGGATTGAGATATGTCCTAAGAAGATTTTTAGGATTCGAGATATATGATAGATCTTTTTTTTCTTTGGTGTTAAGTTCTTATATTTTGAAAATAAAACACGATTTACAATTGCATGTGTATCCTTTTTTTTTTTTTTTTTTTTTTTTTTTCGAATCAAGGGAAATTTGATTATCGCGAGTTTGCAAAAAGTCACTCTAGCTTTGTCATTTAAAGGGAAAAGTACAAAAAAAGTTCTGATATGAATTTAATCCTGAATTTTTCAATTAGACTAATTTTAATTTTAAACATTTTGATGATTTGTCAATGTAATTCGTTTGATCAATTTTGATTAGAAATCATTAAGGTGAATATTAGCTGTCCTATGACATGACTGATGTTGGTATGGACAATTTTTACAATTTATTATTTTTTTTTTTTAATTCTTTCTCCATTAGTTATTGGGCCTCAGTAATGGTTGGCGAGAGTCGCCATCAATGGCCTTAGGTAAGGTCACTCGTGCCACCGTTACTTACTTTGGGTAAGGGTTTGCCCTACTAGCTTTGGGCAAGGCTCCACCTTGTTGGGATTTGGTGAGGGGCGACGTCGTCAGCCTCAAGTAAGGTGAGGCTCACCTTTGCTAGATCTAGGGAAGTTGACCATCACCAAAAGTTGGCTAAGCCGACCCTTGCGAGGGCAACCCTAGATAGTCGTATCGCTGAGGCCTAGCAACCGTAGAGGAAAAAGGAAAGGAAAAGAAAAGAAAAAGGAAATTTTCAAAAAAAATATAAAAATTGTCACATTAGTAATCATTATGTCATGTAGGATTTACCATGTCACATAAAACGGTTGGTGTTTATATCAGCAATTTTAAATCAAAAAATTAGCTAGATAAACTATATTGGTAAAACATAAAAATGTTTAGGATTTAACTAATTCAATTGAAATTTTCATAACTGAATTGATATGAATGTAATAAATTTATAATTTTTATAATAATTTTTCCAGTGGACATGAAGAAGAGTTTGAGGCACGAGAGTAATTAAAGTATTAGCAGTTATTGACACCACATTTGCTCAAAGGTGAGGCATTTTTCAATTGTCAGCTTCTTCTCATCACCATCACCAATCGCCATGGTTATCCGATGATTAAGAAAATGGAAGATGATGGAACCTGGGTCAATTCTCGAACAAGAGTAAGAATGAAGGAAAGAGGCACGAAATCCGGACCCCTCCTACTGTTTCCCAAAAAGTATAGCTCACTCCATCCTTCAATTCTTTTACCCGAAAAAGAAAATTAAAAAAAAAAAAAAAGCCAGAAAAGAAAAGAAAAAAACAAACGCTGAATTCTGTAAATTTTTGACCCCGGAGCAGCAGAGCACGTAGTCGCGGACTCGCGCAGAGCCTGCTCGTGAGCGCACCTCCTCATTCGCTGCGCTCACGAGCCTCGCCTCGCCTCGCCGCCGGGAGAAAATATGTCATCCCAATTCTTTCTCTCTCTCCACGTAATATTTCTTGAAACGTTGACCCGTCACTTTCTCTCTCTAAAAACAGAGCGTTGCGAGGCCGCCAAGGCCAAGGCCGTCCATACCGACTCTCCACCTTCACCTTCTCTTCTCCTTCTTCTTCTTCTTTCCGTCAGTCCTTTCTCTTCTCCTTTTCTTGATATTTACGCAGTTTAGCAACAATGGCCAAGACCTGCTCTTGCCCAAACCCTCTAAACTATTTCGCCACCCGCACCAACAAGTCCACCCTCCTCTACCTCACCGCCACCTCCTTCCTCTGCACCCTCTCCTACCTCGCCGCCCTCTGGCGCCGCTCCGGCGACTTCTCCCCCGCCTCCCCCGCCACGATCTTCCCATGCAAGACTCCAGTCTCCGTTGCGGCCGCCGCCGGTGGCCCCGCTCCTCCGCTCGACTTCGCTGCTCACCACTACAGGGATTTCCGGGCGCCGCCCTCCGCGGCGGAGCGCGGGCCTCGGTTCCCGCCGTGCGGCGCCAACTTCAGCGAGTACACCCCCTGCGAGGACGTGGCGCGGTCGCTGAGGTTCGAGCGGGAGATGCTCGTGTACCGGGAGCGGCACTGCCCCGAGCGGGGCGCCGGCGGGGAGCGGCTCCGGTGCCGCGTGCCGGCGCCGTACGGGTACAGGAGGCCGTTCCGGTGGCCGGAGAGCCGCGGGAACGCGTGGTTCGCGAACGTGCCGCACAAGGAGCTGACGGTGGAGAAGAGGAACCAGAATTGGGTCAAGTTCGAAGGCGACAGGTTCGTGTTTCCCGGCGGCGGGACCATGTTTCCGAAGGGCGCTGATAAGTACATTGAAGATATTGGGAAGATGATAAATCTTAGAGATGGGTCTATAAGAACCGCTCTCGATACTGGCTGTGGGGTGAGTTCCTTTAAAGCAAAGCTTTCATTTTTCATTGCATTAGAGGAGTGATCACGATCTTTGTGGGGGATCGGTTCAAGAATTGCGATGGTGCGGCTGACTCTGTCGGTTCGGTTCTTGGTTCTTGGTTCTTGAATTTGCGGTTTGAGATTATTTCGTTGCATGTTAGCATCTGTGGAGTGCGGAAGCATTGCTCTGTTTTCTTGGTTTTTTTCCCTCGAGTGCATTCTGCTCGACTTTTCTTGGCTGAGGGGTTGCTGATTCATCTGAAGTTAATGGATATAGGCGGCTTCGATTCAATGTTCCCAAAACACGTTTTGTATCTTTATGATAGGAGGAATAGAAATGGTGTAGAATGGAGTAACTATGGAGGATGAGAGAGAGAGAGAGAGAGAGAGAGAGAGAGAGAGAGAGAGAGACGGAGTATTCAAAGGTCATTTATTTAATATGGGTTGGGGGCAAAAATTGAAGGAAGAGAGGTAATAAAATAAGTTTCCTCGTGGGAAGGAATTTCAAAGAATATTTATGGGATAATTATCCATTTTGTATTCATCCTTCATAAACGCAGTGCCGTTTCTGAAACGTGTATAAAGCCAGATAATATGGTATGTAAATCTAGGAAACCTAGGCGTTGGTAGGAGATAAATATTAACAAGGGAGGATTTTTTTTTTTTTTTTCTTTTCCCTTTCGGCCAGATAACGAGGAAGGTTATTATGAGATATATTTCTTTCTATCAAGGCTTGTAAATCTATGAAAAAACGCCCTCTATCAAACATGAGTAATTTTGAAGGCAAAAGATAGAATTTTGCAGCATGCAAAAATCTTGAGGTGTAACGTGTGTCATGAATTCTTTCAAACATTAACCGAAGAAATCATTAATTAGAGCTTATGTTCCCTTGTTCAAGTGGCGAAAGAGACGTTCGCTCATCTCAGTTATCGAAGCTTTTTGTCATCCAGAAAAAACCATGCTGCAACTGGTCCACCTCGCCTTGAACCGT
Organism: Eucalyptus decipiens; assembly: GCA_014182575.1. NCBI lineage: Eukaryota > Viridiplantae > Streptophyta > Magnoliopsida > Myrtales > Myrtaceae > Eucalyptus > Eucalyptus decipiens. The sequence goes on along the minus strand of CM024613.1, from coordinate 2,726,798 downwards.
TTTGACATTCAAGAGGTTCATTGATATTGTAGTTAAGTGTTTTGATGATGGCAAAGTTGGCAAACCAAAGCCATGTGGCTGGTCACAAAGTCGACCATTTACCCACTAGCATTTACTCTCGTCCGTTTACTTCTCCTTTCCTTGCTTAGCAGACAAGCTTACATCTATCCTACTGAATTATCACTTCGTAATTTGTACACAAACATCATCACATTAGCAAAACCTGTAAAAAAAATTGCCTTCTCTCTATGGCAAGAACTGTAATGACAGCAAATGTTTTCATTATCGAGTTATGACCTTTTAGATCAGACCAAGTCATGGTCATGGGACCATAGAAAAACCCTCAATGGGAATAAAGGAATAAGGAAGAAAGAGTGTTACACTTTTGTCTTAAAGTTCTCTTTAAGCTTTTGAGATTGGAACTTTTCTGGGGTTGCAATGTGGGGCCTTGATGGAATTCTGCAGGTGGCGAGCTGGGGCGCTTACTTGTTGTCTCGGAATATCCTGGCGATGTCATTTGCGCCAAGGGACACCCACGAGGCTCAGGTCCAATTTGCCCTCGAGCGTGGTGTCCCTGCATTGATCGGGGTCCTCGCCTCCAACAGGATTCCTTACCCATCGAGAGCTTTCGATATGGCTCATTGCTCTCGCTGCCTCATACCTTGGAGCCAATACAGTAAGTTTCAGTGGCATACAAAAGAAAAATGGAAAGCTTTCCAATTCGCTAATCCTCTCGTTAACCAATTGCTGATGCTGATAATCATGGGAAAAGATCGTCGATAATCTTGTTCTATGTTGATGCCAGTTGAATTACGATTAGACTCGGCCTATCATAAATTAACCACATTAAGCTAAAATACTCGGGCTGCTTGCCCCTTTTTTAGGCTCTGTGTAGGCCTAGTGTATTTGTTATGTATTCCACTTGTTTTGATCTACTTGTTTTGGTCTATTTAAAATCATTACTATATGATTATCTCTAATAACATTTTTGGTTATGGATGAGCAGATGGACTGTACTTGATTGAGATTGACCGGGTCCTGCGTCCCGGCGGGTACTGGATCCTGTCTGGCCCGCCCATAAACTGGGAAAGGCATTGGAAAGGATGGGAACGAACAACTGAAGATCTTAAGGCGGAACAGACTTCGATTGAGACTTTAGCCCGTAGTCTATGCTGGAAAAAGTTGAAGCAGAAGGAAGACATTGCAATATGGCAAAAACCAACAAACCATGTTCACTGTAAAATCAACCGGAAGGTATTCAAGTTCCCACATTTCTGCCAGTCACAAGATCCGGATATGGCCTGGTAATGCGGTTTCCCAAATTGAGAGTTTTCATTAATCTTCATTCACAATCTCCAATACTGCACACAGTTACTAAATCAAATCCTTTGATCCCATCTTAATCCAATTTCTCAATACATCAGCTGTTATTTGCTTAACTTTGGTACTTCACTGGGTTGCTTTTGTCTTCAAAGCAAATTGTCCTTTGCTTTTGCCATTTTTCTTCCACAGGATCTCCAGTACAGTGGGCAATAAAAACCCAATTCCATGATCTATCTTGTAGCTTTTGCCATGTTGCTTTTGTTGTATTATGATCTGAGAATCAGAACATGCATTGAATCACCTAGCACATAATATCATCTACATTGGTGCACAATAATCAAAGGAACTTTGCTATAAACAGAGGTCTTAGGTGGCTTGAACTTTATTGCTTGTTTTGACTACTTTTTCTACCAGGACTTTCCCAGTGAATTAAACCGCTGATAATTTACAAAAAGATATGTAATTGTGTACTTCTATCCTTGCAGGTATACAAAAATGGAAGCTTGTTTGACCCCATTGCCTGAAGTGCCGGACAACAACATTAAGTTAGTGGCGGGAGGCGGGCTAGCGAGATGGCCTGAGAGGCTAATCTCAGTACCCCCTAGGATTAGCAGCGGCAGTTTGAAAGGAATCACAGAGAAGACGTTTATAGAGAACACTGCCGCATGGAAAACAAGGGTTTCGCATTACAAATCTCTGGACAGTCAGCTGGCCGAGCTTGGCAGGTACCGCAACTTGCTCGACATGAACTCTTACTTGGGAGGATTCGCAGCTGCACTGGTTGATGATCCGGTGTGGGTCATGAACATTGTCCCCGTGGAGGCTCGGGTGAAAACTCTCGGAGTCATCTACGAGCGTGGGTTGATCGGGACTTATCAAAGCTGGTAACATTATTGTCTTCCTACTGAACACTACCTTCAACTAACAATGAAAGGGACATCTTTACTTCCTCCCAGCTGTTCTTGTCGTTGCCATTTGTCAACTGCCCATTTCTTCTTGTCCTCACATCAGACCACACCCACTTCCTTGCCTCTTTCGGTCCACAATTATTGATCCTTACCAATGAAAATTGATAGGCATATCAAGAATGGTTTATTAGATTGATATACTAGGTGATATGGCAGACTTACATTAAATGTCGATTATGATCCACTTGTTCAAAAGACTGTATGTCGTTTGCCACATCACTTTGGTAGACAAATTCAGGAAACTGGCTTTAGCATACTGAAATTAATTTTGTTCTACTCCATTTTGCTTGGAAAACCCATTGATTTTCTAGCATTCCTATGGGAATAGGTGTGAGGCCATGTCTACTTATCCGAGGACTTACGACCTCATTCACGCCGATTCGGTCTTTACCCTCTACAGAGACAGGTACAGTGAGTTGGTAGATGATTTATCTTACGACCATCGACGGCACTAGGGAGTTTCTATATCATTACATGGATTGTGATTTGGTCTACCATCGCAGGTGCGAAATGGAAGACATCTTGTTGGAAATGGATAGGATCTTGCGGCCCGAGGGGAGTATCATTTTCCGTGATGACGTGGATGTCTTGGTGAAGATCAAGGACGCCATCGATGGAATGCAATATGATAGCAGGATTACGGACCATGAGAATGGTCCGCTTGAACGAGAGAAAATACTCTTGGCAGTTAAGCAGTACTGGACATCACCAGCTCCTGAGTCAGATCAGTAAAGGAATAAACAGAGATTCTGTTGACGGGAGTTCCTCCTCTCGTGGCCTCTCCAGTTTTAATTCTTTTCATTGATAAAATTTCCAGCTTTTTTCGTGTGAATAATCTTGATGAGAATCGATTTTTATTGTCTTTGCGTTGTGCCTTGTGGCAATTTCGTGGTGCTCAAGGTGTAAAGATGCAAGGTCCCGGAAAAATTGAGCATTTGTAAAGAGATAGGACATTTTAACTCTTTGGAGTATACAAATGAAGTGAAATGGCGTTTGGTGAATCAAAATTTTGAGGAGTAACAGTTGATGTAAAGGGAGACGTCGAAAGGAATGGGTCAATGACTGCTATTTATGTTCTGTGTTAAAGATGTGGATTTTTTTTTTTTTTGGGTCTTAATGTATAGTAATGAGTGTTGGGAAGTATAAATAATCGCGGTAAAAATGTTTGGTGGCTCTTTCCAAATGACTTATTGGTGACTAGCACAATAATTCACTGCCATGACCTTTGCCATGACCTCCACTTAAATTTGAGTTCCCCAAAAGGTATAAATTGAACCCACAACCATTAGAACCTGAGCCAAAAGCGTGAGAACACCCTTGCCACTGGTCAATCCTAGCGTGCGCAACGTTAAATTATATTCGAATTTACCTTGAGTTATCAACTTCATTTACTTTTAGTTAGTAACCCGTTACATTTATATATCTATCATCAATAAAAATTAGTGTGATTCACTAACTTTTGCACTAATTATGGCATTACTAGTTGGCATTGCATGCCTATGTTTGGCTTGCTTAACACCATTACCACATGAAGACAACCAAAGTAGGTAAAATTTGAAAGAGCAAATTTCTGTGGTTCAGCAACTAAAGAGCTTGCTATCACCATTCAAGCTGGAGTTGGAGGACCTATTCATGAACGGAGCATAAAGGTATTGAAATCTCGAATATTAAACTCCCAAGTCTCAATCGGAAGGACATCTCATAAATCTAGAATTAAATTGAGTGAATTTAAACTCTAAGATCTATAATTAGATCAAGAGAAGAGAGTTCCCACGTATAAATCAGGCGGAAAAAAAACAAGAGAATAACAAAAAACACAAACAAAGTAAGCAAGAGAGGGAGGGAAGGGAGAGACTAGCTTAAACCCTACCTCATGGCTAAAAGTTGAAGAAGATTATGGAGATAAAAGAGAGAGAAAAAAAGTTTTCGATTGTAGATTAAAAAAAAAAAAACCTAGAGTAATTCAATTGACGCAAAAGTTAATGAGTCACTTAATAATCGTATAAATAATAGATAATTAATTTAAGGCATCAGTAAAATGGGAAATGAATCTTGCAAACAATAAAGAAATTTTTTTGGTGAAAGATAAGAGAAGATGATCATGTAGAAGAAAGTACAAATAAACAAACTTCGGTAAGTAATTCGTATACACAATTATTTATTAGCTTGACCGGAAGAAAAATTGATAATCATGTTAATTAAGGTTGGTAATAATTTAACGAGATGGTAAGCGAAACATATAAAAGTCAGTAACCACTGGGGTTTGCCCCAAGTGGCGACCTTTCCAATTTGGAAGGGGGAGGTGAGGGGTTCAAATCCCCACTTTCTCAGAGGGTTGAGGTGAGGACGATTTCATTTCAGGAGTGGGTTTCGACTTCCATGTCCTGCAAGGAGGTAGAGCAAAAATCTAAGAGTGAGTGTTAGAATAGGATTAGAGTAGGACCAATAAAAAAAAATGAAAAAAAGGGTAAATATTTTACAAAAAAAATATAGAGAAAAACTTAAAGGATAGTAGCCAGTGGGTAGGACTTGCATATCACTTTTCTGGTTGAGGCGGACAGGGCCTAGTTCTACCCGGTCCGGCCTTTTTCTTTTAAGCCCGTTTCCGCAATCGCGTCCACATGGGCCGGATCGAGCCCGCAGCAGACCCGCTAGCGGGAGCTAATCTCTCTCCCTCTCTCCTCGCTCCACTTCCCCAAACGACATAACCACTAACCAGAGAGAAAGAAAATAAGAGAGAGAGAGAGAGAGAGAGAGAGAGAGAGAGGAAGCCTCTTCACTCTTCTTTCCTCCTCAACTCGAATCGCCCAACAGAAAAGCACTGAGAAATCCTCCCAAACCGTAACCCTACCTCCGCTCCGATTCCCCTCATCCCCCTTCCCTTCATTCGGTTCCGCGGTTGCCGAGCCCCCCACCCCGGCGATGGAACCGGAGGACGAGATCTACGAGAACGGCGGCGGGGAGCAGCCGCCCCCCCGGAGCAAGCCCATCATCAGCGGCGAGCAGCTCGACGTCGAGGCCTACGCCAGCCTCTACAGGGACCGCACCAAGGTCGCGCGGCTCCTGTTCATCGCCGACCGCTGCGACAACGAGGCGATGCAGATGGAGGCGCTGCGGATGGCGTACGACGAGATCAAGAAGGGCGAGAACACGCAGCTGTTCCGGGAGGTCGAGGGGAAGATCGGGGGCATGCTGGGGGACAAGTACTTGATGGACGCCGCCTGGTGCGAGACCGTCGATCGGAGGGCCGAGCAGAAGAAGGAGAAGCTCGAGAACGAGCTCAATTCGTATCGAGTATGTCGGTTTGTTCTGTCTTTTCGATTGTTTTGATTTGTTGCTTTTGTGTGGTTGGCGGTTGTGCGCTTTGTGAGGAGCGTGTTTGTTCGCGTGTGAGATCGTAGATAGGATTGGGAGAAGGAAGAAAAACCAATGTTCCGTGAGATTTTGGAAATGGATCGATTATTCTGCTGTGATTGTAGAAAGATGCTTGTGGAACGTTCATAGCATGTCAGCTTGATAGACAAGCTTTAGAACCAGTTTGTGGTACGGTATTGTTTTCACTCAGGCCTTTGTTCTGGTGAATGACTTTTGATAGTGCTGATGTTGCAAAAGCACCGGAAATTACAAATTTCTTTTCCTGTACTGATTCTTGAAGTGATGTGGGCCAATATCGTTCGGCCATGCTCGTGCTATTTGATTTTTCCAGTTGTCATATGACTCTGATTGTTTTGTTGTAAACTCATTGGTGATTCACTCTGTAATTGGTTATGTTCGTCTGTTATTGATGATTATGGAGCAGCCTTTGGTATTTTGGTCGTGTCACGGTTTAGCAGTTGGTTGGTTCCGGGAGATGGTTTCGCTCACAGGATGAGCTTGAAATCAAAGTCCCCTCCTCAGGGATGATGTTTTATTAAGCTAAATATGCTGGACAGCTGATGATTATGGCTTATAAGGAGGAACTAGATTTAAATATCACTCCTCTTCATTTATTTGTTTATGATTGGCATCCTAATATGGCACTATGAATAGACATGTGTTTCTGCGTGTCTAACATCTCATCTTAATTGGGTGCATGAGCTTAATGATTTTACCATTTCCTCCTATCTGATGGTGCATCTAACATGGAGTATCTTGTTTGCAGACAAATCTGATCAAGGAAAGTATAAGGATGGGTTACAATGACTTTGGTGATTTTCACTATGCTCATGGTGCCCTCGGGGATGCTTTTAAAAGTTATGTCCGTACTCGTGATTACTGCACAACATCAAAGCATATCATTAGCATGTGTATGAATGCAATCTTAGTGAGCATTGAAATGGGTCAGTTCACTCATGTTACAAGCTACGTCAGCAAAGCTGAACAAACTCCAGATGCCCTGGACCCGATAACAGTTGCAAAACTACGATGTGCTGCTGGACTGGCTCATTTGGAGACGAAGAAGTATAAGCTTGCTGCTCGTAAGGTGTGTCAACCTATCACGTGACTTCTCCTTCATTGAAGCATGCTAATTACCTATAGTTATCACCGAAATAAGTTTTTCTGTCTGTCCTATTTATGTCTTTAATGGTAGTTTGTGCATGGAGTTTTGAATCGAGTAAACATCCAATGTGATAGTTAAATTGATCATGCTCGGCAAGTTTCTTTTCTTTATTTTTTTTCCCTTTTTTTTAGGTGAAGAGGTCATTTTCTGAAATTTAAGAAATGGCACAAAGTCCAATTGATTTCTACTGTATAAGTAAATTGACAAATCTTGACCTTGGGGAGGTTGCTGAATTACTTGACACTAAAAATTGAGTTCTGCAGCAAGCAATTTTTTTGGGCACCTAGGGAACTCCTGCCTTGGTTAACCGCTTGCTGTGCGATGGGGATTGTCGCGACTCAATGGGATTAGTAGCATTAGTTGGATGCCCTGCAAGGTCAGGAGACCAATGTGGCGTTTTGATGGGCAGTTTATTGGTGAAAGTAATATTAGGCAGTTTTTATTTGATCAAGCATTTCTCATTATCTTGTTAGTCATTTGGGTTTGCTCTTTGGGGCTGGAAAGTGATGCCTTCCATATGCTTACAGTTCCTGGAAACTGGTCCCGAGTTGGGGAGTCACTACAATGAAGTCATTGCAGCTCAAGATGTTGCCACATACGGGGGACTCTGTGCTCTTGCAAGTTTTGACCGGACGGAACTGAAGGCACATAGCAACTGTTCAACTTTTGTGTTCAAGATTTTCTGCCAGTGATTGGGAATTTGCTTTCTGATTGACATGTGTTTCTTCCTTTATTTTCTTGGCAGAATAAAGTGATCGACAATCTCAACTTCCGAAATTTTCTGGAGTTGGTCCCAGAAGTGAGGGAGCTTATTAATGATTTCTACTCTAGGTAGCTTTTCTGCCGCTTTGCTTTTTTCCTGCTGTCAATCTTATTACCACCTTTGTTTGATTGCTGAATTAGTCTTAAGTTTGATATGGCATTAATTTCGTGCTTCTTCATAGATCTGTGGATGGGGAATTCCCTGTTCTGATTGTTCTCTTTTTCGCGCAGCCACTACGCTTCATGCTTGGAGTACCTTGGAAACCTCAAACCGAATCTGTTACTTGACATTCACTTGCACGATCATGTGGAGACACTATATGACCAGATCCGGCATAAAGCTCTGATCCAGTATACGCATCCTTTTGTGTCTGTTGATTTGCGTATGATGGCCAATGCTTTCAAAACCAGTGTTGCTGGGCTAGAAAAAGAGCTCGAGGCTTTAATAACTGACAACCAGATACAGGTCTGATTTTTTTTCCTCCCTTTTTTTATGTAGATCACTAGTAGGAATAATAATGTGGAGCTCTACATAATTAGCCTGTTTGATGGATATAGGATTCGTTCTTTTGTAAATTTGTTGCCGCTGGAGTGCTTTTTTCTAGGGGTGTGCTTTTAATCTTCAATGCATGGGTACTGTGCTGCTTCCTCAATCCTTGCGCGCGGCTGGAGCTGGTGTGCTTAATTATCAATCATGTCACTGCAGGCTAGAATCGACTCTCACAACAAAATCTTGTATGCTCGGCATGCTGATCAAAGGAATGCCACTTTCCAACGGGTCTTGCAGACTGGCAGCGAATTTGATCGAGATGTTAGATCGATGCTACTAAGAGCGAATCTTATCAAATATGACCACAATCTTAGGGCGTCAAGGAAACTATGAGTTTACTCTGAGTCATCCGATGTACTTGAGCTTTACCAAGGATTTTGATGTATATTCATCTGCTAAATTTATCGGTGATGGTGGAGGAATCCTCCAGTGCTTTAACAAGGTTCTATCCAATGTCCATAGCCACCATCGATTGGATGAGGATTTGAGGTCTCATTTCCAGAAAATAACAATTGGCATTTGTTTTCTTTACGTACTTTATTAGTTCTGATGACATCTTTCCATTTCGTGCCTCTTCGGCGGCCTCGCCTCTTTAATACTTCTTACCATGTGTAAACACTCGAATTTTAGGCTTTGTACGGGGTTTGCATTTCTGTCTTTTGGGTTGCCTCCCTACTTCATTGCGGGGGATAAAGCCAACAGACACCAATGCACCAGGGAGAATTTAGACATCTACAGCGGCCGACCGCACTGCTGTCTAGAATGAGATGCCTTTGTGCTAAGAGGCGGGAAGCTGGAGAATTTGCTGCTCTAGCGTTTCGTCGTGACGTGCCTACAACGAAGTCTCTTTGGGAACAGTAAGTAGTCTTTTCGATCAAGAGTGAAATGGCAGACATGACATCCTTGACTCTTTCACTATCTTGCGTCCTAATAAGAAAATAAACACGAATAAGTCAAGTGGCAATGATTCGACCGAGAAAAGAAAAAGTGGCAATTTACCATCTTCTCATTTTGGGTGGGTAGAAAACCATCATGGTCACTTCCTATTTAAGGTTGTTGCATATCTTATGGTATTAAGCAAACTTAAATCAGGGGGTGGAAACTTGTGATTGATATTAAAATACTTTTGTCGCTTCTTCAGCAAAATGTTTTCCCTTTTCGGGTTTGGAAATTCATTTCCCTAATTTTAGAAATGCATAACTTATTCGACGCAAGTGATTTTCTATTAACCAAATTATTTTTACCAAACTAAACAAGTGAAAGTGCCTAATTTTATTTTGCGAATTTATTTTTTCGCTCAAACAACTACATCGTCAGTGTTCTATAAAATGCGTGGATAACAATTTAGTTTGAGTAGCTTTTATGTTCAATTTACTTAATTTATTTCTTTATCCGAATGCAATTAGTACATTACTATTTCGGAGGATAGTCCCTTAAGCAAACCATCGGTGTAGCGCAATAAATTCTCTGTGCCGCGCGCGAAATTCGCTGGCGATTTACATTTACACTCAAGAAAAAAATCACCGAAAAGGTCTTCGGCTTAGTTCGTGGACCCGTCAAAGTCATATAATTACCAAAGAACCACTCCCACCTCTCCACACGCCGCTCGCATCGAAAATCCCCCCACCGCCCCTCCTCATTTTCCCCCGAATGTCAACAACAGACCCGCAACTGTGCAGTCCATAACTGTAGACTTCGCTCGCTCTTTCTTCTCGTCCTCTCTTCTCTTCTCTTTCCTTCCTTCTTCTTCGCCTCCGATTCGGTGCCAAGACCTGCCTGTTCCCCCAGATCACCGCCACCTCCGACGCTCGCTCGATCAGATCCGAGTCAGTCCACAACCTCCCGATGCTCCCTCGATCCATGGCCGTCTGATCCAGCCAAGATAGAGAGAGACAGAGGGACGGTCCGGACGGTCCGGATTGGCGAGAGGGTCCGGGGATGGGGCACCTGAGCCTGCCCGCGTCGAAGCGGAGCCCCCGCCAGTGGAAGCTCCTGGACCTCGTGATCGCCGTCCTCCTCGGCCTCGTCCTCCTCTTCTTCCTCCTCGTCTTCACCCGCCTCGGCGACTCCCTCGCCGCCTCCGGCCGCCAGTCCCTCCTCCTCGCCTCCCGCGACCACGCCCGCCTCGTCGCCGCCGTCGAGTCCGGCAAGCTCTACCCCAGCCACATCGAGTCCTGCCCCGACGACTACGCCGACCACATGCCCTGCGAGGATCCGCGGCGCAACAGCCAGCTCAGCCGGGAGATGAACTTCTACCGGGAGAGGCACTGCCCGCCGCCCGAGGGGACGCCGCTCTGCTTGGTCCCCCCGCCGGAGGGGTACAAGATCCCGGTGCAGTGGCCGGCCTGCTTGGATAAGGTGAATTTCGAGATTTGGTTAGATTTTGGTTGGATAGTTGTTTGCTGTCGGTCTAGCTGTCGAGAGCTCGTCTTCGCATTGCTTCGAAATTTAGAAAGTTGCGAGCATCTACTTCGACTAGCTAAGTGCGAGACAAGATCTGTGCCCGGCGGCCATTTGCGATGCATGGCTTAGCATCGTGCGGCAGCGATACTGAGGGCGCAGAGTGTCGAGTCAATCGACTGCTCATTTCGTTTCAGCTCATTAGCTGTCATCGTGAGGCACGTCATTGAGCTAGAGATAGGAGCTCTTTTGGGATTTTCATGCTGATTGGAAGTTCGTAACTTGCTCAAACTGATAAGCTGAAAACTTGGCCAGATCGTGTGCATTGAACCTGGATCTGACTGACAATTTGGTCACCTCAAGTTCGATTTTTACGAAAGTCTATATGGTTATGCTCATTCATATATTGGCGCCACAGATGGATGTTGCCCTTATTCTGTAATATCTACCCTATTCTTCAATTATGGGAATGTGGGTACTGACTGTTAACACAAATTAGTGAGACTCATGAATGACCGTCTATGGTTGTCATTCCAGATGTGGCACAGCAACATGCCGCATAATAAGATAGCAGACAGGAAAGGCCACCAAGGATGGATGAAAGCAGAGGGTCCTTACTTCATATTCCCAGGGGGCGGCACGATGTTTCCTGATGGAGCTGGACATTACATTGAAAAATTAAAACAGTACATTCCTATAACTGGTGGAGTTCTGAGGACTTCTCTTGACATGGGATGTGGGGTAGGGAAAAACTTTGCCATGTATGATTTCATCTCTTTGTGGGGAATGTCTACTTGCAATTAATTAAACGTCTTTATTTAGGTAGCCAGCTTTGGAGGATCTTTGCTTGGTGAAGGAATTCTGACAATGTCGTTTGCTCCGAGAGATTCGCACAAATCGCAAATACAGTTCGCTCTGGAGAGAGGAATACCAGCATTTGTTGCCATGCTTGGCACTCGGAGGCTCCCATTTCCCGCCTTTTCTTTTGATTTTGTCCATTGCTCCCGCTGTTTGATCCCATTTACAGCATACAGTGAGTTCTCCGTTCAGCTTATGCATTTGCAATTCTTGTCCTAGTTTTCTCCTTCGCCCACTGCTTGTTGTTAATATGAGAACATCTTGCTTTGCAGATGCTACATACTTCATTGAAGTGGATCGGTTACTTCGCCCTGGGGGATACCTGGTCATCTCTGGCCCTCCTGTACAGTGGCCTAAGCAGGACAAGGAGTGGGCGGATCTTCAGGCTGTAGCAAGGGCATTGTGTTACGATCTGATTGCTGTGGATGGGAACACTGTGATCTGGAAAAAGCCTGGTGGAGATTCATGTCTTCCCAATCAAAATGAATTTGGGCTTGAACTATGTGATGAATCTGATGATCCAAGTAGTGCATGGTAATTGTCCTCGGTTGCTTTCTTTTTTAGATCAGGTTTTGGCACTTGGATAGGCAAATCCAAGTAGTGCATGTTAATCGTTGTTGCTTGCTTTATGGGTTGGCTCTAGGAGACATAAGTCAAAAATATGTTACGCACTTCTCTGGAGATTTGCAAGATGAATGTGGCTGGACTTTAGTTTGCAACCTCTATTGCACTCTAATTTTTTTTCAGATTTTGTTGGCATTGGAAATTTGATTTGGCTAATTGTTTTTATATGCCTTATTCAGGTACTTCAAGTTGAAGAAGTGTGTAGCCAGGACAAGTTCAGTGAAGGGGGATTATGCAGTTGGAATGATTCCGAAGTGGCCAGAGAGGCTGACAAAAGTTCCTGCACGAGCCAGGCTCGTGAAAAATGGAGTTGACCTATTTGAGGCTGATACTCGACGATGGGCAAGGAGGGTGGCCTACTATAAGAATTCACTGAACTTGAAGCTAGGAAGTCCAGCAATTCGAAATGTAATGGACATGAATGCATTCTTTGGAGGCTTTGCAGCAGCATTGATATCTGATCCTGTTTGGGTAATGAATGTTGTTCCTGCTCGCAAGCCATCAACCCTGGGTGTAATTTATGACAGAGGACTTACTGGAGTATACCATGATTGGTGAGACATATTAGCACCTTGTCTTACTGCCTTTTTTACATATGACTGCACTACTTGCGACTTCCTTGGTTCACTGTTTAATGACTCAACTTGGAACTACTGCAATAGAGATGCATATTCTATGTGGCGAGTGATGGAAAAGAAGTTCAAAATTTATGACTTTGCAACTAAATCATGACAATTTTCCTCCCCATTTATAGCATGACACAAGAAAGCAAGATACTGCAGGCATGTAGTTGTAGCTCGTAGTGCATCTCCTTATATGATTACACTTGTAAGATGGCCATTCTCAATTGACTCTGAGACATCTGCTGCAAGCTAACTGCAGAAATAGTCCTGTTGTTGACTTGCACAGCCTATGTCTCACCTACCCAAGTTTTAACCACCGAATTCTGATAGTGGGGTGAAATCATTGTCTACTTTATACCAATTTGAGGCTGATTATTAAAATTATTTTTCGTTTTCCTGTTTGCTCTCTAAATAACTGATAGTTCCCTAATAAAGGGGCATTTTTTACTGAGCTTAATTTGAAGATCTTTTGATGTAGGTGCGAACCTTTCTCCACTTATCCTCGTACTTATGATTTTATCCATGTCGCTGGCATAGAATTGCTGACAAAAGACCCGAGTACAAGCAAGAGCAGGTAATCCCGATCAAAACAACCATCCTACCATCCTGCATCTTAGTCACTTCTTGGTATTTTCTTAGTATTGCCCAACCTGAACAATTGTTGCCTTCTGATTTCTATTCAGGTGTCACCTTGTGGATTTGATGGTTGAGATGGACCGGATATTGCGACCAGAAGGGGAAGTAGTAATCCGCGATTCACCTGAAGTAATTGATAGAATATCTCGTATAGCCGACGCGGTCAGATGGTCGGTCACCGTACACGAGCAGGAGCCTGGCTCCCATGCGAGGGAGAAGATTCTCGTCGCGACCAAGAGTTTCTGGAAGCTTCCCACATCGTCCAGCTGATGCATCCTTAAATTCTTGTACCTTTAGGGGCATGGCTAAAATTTTTAAGTTACTTTGCTGCCCCCATATTGGGTCTGTTATATGTGCATCAAACAGATGCTGATTTGATCTTTGATCTCCATTCAAAGTACTTAAGATGGAGAAAATCAAATGGAGAGACTGTATTAGGAGGAAACAGGGCTTGTATGCTTGTAGGATGTATTAGCAAAATATCTCTTACTGTTCGTCAATTTGATTATAGGTTTATCTTACTGCATGCAATTTTCTCTCCTTTGTACCAAATTGCTGAAATGTATCGAAATGCTTACTAAAGTTTCAATTGGAGAAGTGAATAAATAACCTCGTGGGCCGCCTCAAATTTTCATTTACTCATTCGGGTATCTTCAATTTAGTTAGCCCCGTTATTCATTAAGAAATTTTCTGGTAAAATTTTACTCTTCAAGGCACTACTCTTTATAATAATAAAAGGAAAATGGAAGAAGGAAGGGGAGGTAATAAAAGCACAAACGAAAAAGGGAAACGAAAGAGCTCAGGGTTCGCGAGAGGCTTGATCCTCAGATGGATCGGTAGGCGTGACTGAATCAAGCGGTCACGATCGCAAGTCATCATGGCTCTTCGTGAGGATTGCACCAGCTGGGAATCGAATCCGGGTCTGTATCGTGGCAGGGTACTATTATACCACTAGACCAGGGCTTGTGTGCTTGTAGAATGTATTAGCAAAATATGTGTTATTGTTTGTCAATTTGATTATAGGTTTATCTTACTGCATGCAATTTTCTCTCCTTTGTGCCAAATTGTTGAAATGTATTGAAATGCTTGCTAAAGTTTCAATTGCTAAAGTTTCAATTGGAGAAGTGAATAAATAACCTCATGGGCCACCTCCAATTTTCATTTACTCATTCGGGTACCTTCAATTTAGTTGGCCCCGTTATTTAGTAAGAAATTTTCTGGTAAAATTTTACTCTTCAAGGCACTACTCTTTATAATTATAAAAGGAAAATGGAAGAGGGAAGGTGAAATAAGAAAAAGCTAAAAATGAAAAAGGAAAAGGAAGAGCTCAGGGGTTGCGAGATGTTTGATCCTCAGATGGATCAGTTGGCGTGACTGAATCAACGGTCACGATCGCAGGTCGTCACGGCTCTTCGTGAGGACTGCACCAGCCGGGAATCGAACCCGGGTCTGTACCGTGGCAGGGTACTATTCTACCACTAGACCACTGGTGCTTCGTTGAAGGGTAGCAGAAAGAAAAAGAAATAATATCAAAAGTCAACCTACATCATCCAAAAAATCTATTCCTTGTACCTAAGAGACGTGTTCATAGCTTTCGTTCGGGAGGCATCTAATTGCCTCGACACTTGATAATGATCATCATCAAATATCCGGACTTTTCTAAAAATTAGATATTTTGTACTACTTTTCATTTTCTTGTGAATATCTTTTCCCCAAGTGATAAAATCAATAAGAATTAGTCCATATTTTAAATTTATAAATACAACTAAGCGTGATGAGATTTTTCATTAGTTAGCTACTAAACAGGCTCACTACGGACAAATGAAAAGAAAAGACGATTGACGAGTGACGACAACTTCTCTAAGCCAAAACCAAATTACATAATTGTAGAACACACGCACACGTGTACACAACCGCGCCTCTGCTTCTCTCTCTCTGTCCAGTTCTTATTCGCACTCTTCCTCAGCATTCATCGCTCTCTCTCTCACTAGTCTTCGTCTCCGTCTCGGCCGACGCTACCACAGATGCGACGACGATCTGTCGAGCAGGCAGGTCGCGGACGCCGCGGATTGCGACCTCTCGACCGGTCATCGCCACCGCTTCTCTCCCTCTTCAAGAGACGTTCCGGTGAAGTCGTACTCCTCTCAGGAATGATCGCCGATTCCAGGTGTGTCTACAGCTAACCTGCTTGATCCTTCGGCGATCCTTCGGTTGCCGAAGGACGCGAATCAGGCTCTGCTTTTGCCGACCGACGATCTGCCCGAGGATTTCAACTGGAGAGATCCTGGAGCCGTCACCGCTGTCAAAAATCAACTAAGTCTTTTCCCGAGCTCGTAGGATAGTCGACGTCAATTGTACTAATTACGCGGATTTGTCGTTTGTTCGTAACTAGCAAGAGCAACTCATCTCTACATAGTTTCTTTTTTTTTTTTTTGGCGGATTAACCTGGGGCATGCAAATCGGTTGTGGTTTCTAATGATCTTGTTCAAGTTGATTAGGTACTTTGGATTCCTCCATGCTCGGTATCGTCAATGAATTTCCTTCAAATATCGTTTCGTTGGCTTCTCTCTCTCTATCATAAGTTGCCGAGTCTGCTGATTATCTTGCTGAGATATCGGGGCTGATGCCTGGAGTTTCAGCACGACTGGGAGCACTGGAAGGTGCGCGCTACCTTGCCGGTGGGGAGAATCGGTTAGCCTCCGCGAGCAGCAACATGTGGATTGTGATTGCGAGGTAATGTCATCGTGTCTTCTTTCGGTTTGCCTCATTTGCATTGGATTTTCGCCACATTGTTCGGTGAGAAAAAGGGAAATGGAAGAGGGAAGGTGAAATAAGAAAAAGGAAAAGGAAGAGCTCAGGGGTTGCGAGATGTTTGATCCTCAGATGGATCAGTTGGCGTGACTGAATCAACGGTCACGATCGCAGGTCGTCACGGCTCTTCGTGAGGACTGCACCAGCCGGGAATCGAACCCGGGTCTGTACCGTGGCAGGGTACTATTCTACCACTAGACCACTGGTGCTTTGTTGAATGGTTACCCAAAATGATTTTATTTATTTATTAAAAACGAAACTACCATCATTCGAAAAACGCTTTTCCTAATACGTATATAATACCTAAGAAAGACGTTCATGGTTTTAGTAAATTACATTGACGCCTGATAATAATCATCAAATATCCATTTTTTTTTAAATAGCTGTTTATACCACTTTACATTTTCTTGTCCAGTTACAAGATTTTTCCAAATGGAAAATATGATTTCATGTTAGAGTGATGAAATATTCCATTATTTAGCGAGTGACGACAGTCGTTTTAGACAAAGGCAAATAATGACGTAAAAGTAGGACAAACAAGGCTCAGAGCTCCCCCCACTTGTCGTCCGCCGATTGGCTCTCCCTTTCCCAGTCATCGCAAGCCAAAATTCCCGCTCGCGTTTGAAGGCATCATTTGCACTCTTACCCCATCCGTGTTTCTCCTTCTTCGCATTCCCTCTCCTTCCTGGCTCTCATCTCTCTCGTCTTCGTCTCGGCCAAACCCTACTTCGCGACCTGTCGATCCGGCAGGTCGTAGACGCCGCGGATTGCAGACTCTCGGCCGATCGATCATTGCCGCTGCCCTCTCTTCAGGAGAAGTTTCGGTGAGTCGTACTCCTCGTCGGGAAGTGCACGATCGCCGGTTCAGAGTGTTTAGGGCTAGTGTGCTTCCGGCGTGGAGGCACCGGAAGCTCGATGCGTCGGCGATCCACGGCGTCGCTTAGTTCTCCGCCGAGTTCTGGCGGACGTGTTTGGGGATTACAAGTGGGCCTTGGTTGCCGAAGGATGAGAATCCGGCTCTGCTTCTGCCGGCCGATGGTCTTCCCGAGGATTTCGATTGGACAGATCACGGAGCTGTCGCCGCTGTAAAACATCCGGTGAGTTTTTCCCCAAATCTCTTGGATCTTCGACGTCAATTATACTTGTTATACGGATTTGCGATTTGTTCGTGACTCGTAAGGCCAACTCACCTAAATAGGTTTTGTGAGAATTGACCTAGGTCTTGCAAATCGACCGTAGTTTCTTTTGACTTTGTTTAAATTGATCAGGTAGTTTGAATTGCTCCATGCTGAGTCTTGTCAATGAATTTCTTCAGAGTATTTAGTTGGCTTTCTTCTCATAAAGTGCCGAACTCTGCTCTTTATTTTGCTGAGATCAGGGTTCGGTGAGGATCATGCTGGAGTTTCGGTACGACAGGAGCACTGGAAAGTGCGCACTACCTTGCTAATTGAGTATCAGTTAGCCTCCACGAGCAACAACTTGTGGATTGTGATCATGAGGTAATGTCATTGTGTCTTCTTTTTTGTTGCTTCATTTTCCTTTGGTTTTGCTGTATGTTAATCTTCTTTGATCAATGAGACGGAATTGGAAATTTTATATTGAGAAAACCGTTCTTCAAGTACTATATGCGGTAGAGAAAGCAGAGGTACATTAGGCAATAATCTTGTGGAACTAAAAGTGGATGGGCATTCCTTCACTCATGGAAGGGGATGAGCATTTTGTTAAATTCTGTTACAATGTAAAAAGTGGTGACAGCATGAGAATGTGAGTGGGAACTGGAATTTGATTTTGTTTTAATCTATTCCTTACATGCCATCATCTGCATCTTGAATGGTCACGTGTAGAGATGCTGCTACTCCATGGATTTATTTTCAGATAGTCAATTTGATTATCCATTGAGCCAGAAGTTTGATTTGTTGCATGCCTCATCGCTCGGATTCAGTGCATTTCATTATGCTTTCGTTTAGATTTTGTACACTAAATTTTGTGTGACCTTAAGGTAATTCCTTGGGGAAATAGCAACGAGTTAGATTCCTTGGAAACCTTAAGTAACAGGTTATACTTTTGCAAATGGTTTGGCAACTATTCACCTTATATATTAGGTAAGTTGGAATAGAATAGCGGCGACCCATGTTTGTTTTTTTTAAATGCTTCATGGGAGGTATTGCATAGCATTATCTAGTTGAGAAGAAGTCAAGGCAAACTTGAGTAGGCAAACTTAATTGGTGCTCAAGATATTTGAGTTGTTTGCAGGTGCTCAAGGTGTTTGAGTTGTTTGCAACTATACAAGCTATTTCTAAAATTTTTGTCAAACATGGAATATTTATATTAATTGATCACTGCAATAAAGAGTATCTTTATAAATTTTCAATATGTGAAAGTTACTTGAATATAATTCCGCTAGGAGAAAAAGTGACCTGCTGGTCTTGAAAACCAGCCAATTTATGTGGGGATAGGAATGTATTAAAGCTTCCACAAATGAAAAACTTGATGTTTGATCAGTAGGATGTTAGCTGCGGAAGCGAGGAAATAATGAAGCTGGCAATAAAGTTTCCTAAAGTGAACCGAGGATTAGAGGTTTTTTCTTATTCCATTTCTATGTTTCTCTGCAAACATGAAGAGCAGTAGACCTTTGACCATCCCAAAACAAATATTGTAAAATGCACGTGAGGAGAGAAGAAGAAGGGGGGGCGCGTGGAATTTCCACCACCGCCACCTCCAGTATCGGATAGGAAGAAGGTAGTCGGGTGTTGTGTGCTTCTGCACTCCCTCTGGATTGTAAGAATGGAAGGTTAACACAATTATGTGCTGCATTGTGTGAAAACTTTCTAGTAGCTCTCGTAATATGATTATGTTGTGAAAGTTGAAAACGTCTGATGCTTACTCCTATTAAATCTATTCTTCTCTAGCCTATTATATTTTCCTCATAAGAGTACCTAATCCTTCCCTAGCATAAAAAGGCGCAATATTCATGTGCATGCCTTGTTGATTCACTTGTCAATTTTCGTTATGTTTGACTTATGCGAATATACCAAAGGGGTTCTGCTTTGTTGCAGTGTGATCTGATGAACCTGGTTCATGTGACTCTGGATGCAGTCCTTCCAAGTCCAACTTAAAGCAGGTGGGCTCATACGAGAGGGCGACTACCCCTATACTGGCAGTGATTGTGGAACTTGCAAATTCAACAAGTTCAAGGTTGCTGCATCAGTGGCCAACTTCAGCATTGTTTCCCTTGATGAAGACCGCAAATCTGGCAAAGAACAGGCCTGTCGCTGGTACATGACCCCAGTCTACAATTTTTTTCATCTTTTGACTCGGATACTGTTCATGTTGTTTATATTACTGCACTGGAAATTCTTTTAACTCTTCCTTGCTTGGAACAGTGACTATCAAGACCGTGTTCAAGCAGACATACATAGGAGGGAATTCGTTCCCATTCATTTGCTCCATGGATTAGACTTTAGACCATGGGTTAGTTGGTTGGATATATGATTATGCAGGTTATGCTCCCATCAGAATGAAGGATGTAAGCCTTACTGAATCATAAAGAACTTGTGTGGAGAGAACTGGGGAGAAAATGGATACTAATTCCGTGGGGCAGAAATATCTGTGGAGTAGCTTATTGGTCTCTTCCGTGGCTGCCATTTCGACCGATTGAAATAAGTTACGATTGGGCTGATTAGTCTACTAATGATTGTCATTACTGTCCATGAACTATTTTGATGTACCGTCTTTATTTATTTTTAGACTCAGAGAACTGAAATATGCTCGTTGAAGTGTGGGTATCGTATCAACTTTTAATTAGGCGGGAAAGTCATTGTGGAGGTCGTTAGGCTTGTGGTTCGGAATTCGTTCCCCCTGTGGATTTGGTGGCCCACAAAACGGCTGAACGAATATCTGGCGCAGCTTAATATCTCGCCCCAAAAAGAGCCTGAGGCCTAAAAGACCCCAGAGTGGGCATTAAACGCATGTTGATCTGTCGGCCCAATAGGCCAGAGCCTGCATGCCACCCTCTGATGGACAAGCTAGGATTAATGTCCTATGCGATGAGCCTTCATGGTGAAAATGGCCCACTCTCGTAAACAGACCGAAGCCCGACCCTTTTGCTGGCCCGAAGAGACCTAATGGCGAAGCCAATTTGCCCAGAGGCTGGCCCTTCAGCTCGCACAACATCCCCAACCTGGGCCCGTTGTATAGGCCCAAGCTCAGGCCATTAAATAGGCTAAATCTGGGCCAACTAGCCTAAAGTCGGGCTCCTTTACAAGGCCCAACTAGTTCGATGTTGGCCCATTAATGCAGGCTAGTACCCAACGCACATGGGCCCAACCAACAGCCCACTCGGAGGCCCAAATTACGGCCCATTTATGCAAAAATACTGCTCCATGCCCACTGGGCCACTATGCAAGGACAACCGAAAAAGCATAGGCCCAAACGTTCAGACCATTTTGAGGTCAATGGTCTCATTAATTCCGCCCAAACTGGACTTGTATTCACCCAAAACGCGGCCCAAAATGGTCCATGATGGGGGCCCAACAGATCCAACCCGGCTCATATATGCAGTAACCCTTTTAGGCCCAGGGGCCCAAATCCAGTCCATTGAGTCATCACAAATAGGCCCAATATCTGGTCCATTAAGTAAACCCGGACAGATTCAGAAAGATGCGGCCCAAAGCTTGGCCCATCAGCAAGCCCCAAAAGTACTTCAATGGGCAATTTGTGCAGTACCCGCCTGGGCCCATTAACATGATACGCGAGGCCCATGACCCACGTTCCGGCCCACAACCCACGGTCCAGCCCACTGTCGAGGCCCAAACCCATTGCGGCCCAAGGCCCAATGTCTTGCACAGATTTCAAGGCCCATTGGCCAATGGTCCGGCCCAGAATTGAGGCCACTATCTTGATTAACAAGGCCCATGGTTCGGCCCATAATGGAGACCCAAACCCGAATTCGGCCCAAATTACAGGCCGATTAACTTGATTTATCGGCCCACTGACTAAGGCCCATTAAC
Organism: Eucalyptus decipiens; assembly: GCA_014182575.1. Classification (NCBI taxonomy): domain Eukaryota; kingdom Viridiplantae; phylum Streptophyta; class Magnoliopsida; order Myrtales; family Myrtaceae; genus Eucalyptus; species Eucalyptus decipiens. Next base: position 2,705,694 of record CM024613.1, on the reverse strand, counting down.
TTGATTTTACAGGGCCCCTCATTCGGCCCATAATTGAGGCCCAAACTTAAATGCGGCCCAAATTCGAGGCCCATTGACTTGATTTACAAGGCTAATTGACGCATGGTCCATCTAAACGCGGCCCAAATTATAGCCCATTAATCGGCCCAAGTTGAATTACTTTATGCAAAAAAGCTCAACCCAAGCATATATTATGGGTCCCACAGGCCCAAATTACGTGACCCAGGCCAACTTTTTTTAATAAAAAAAAATTTCTAACGTTTTGGTCAGAGTCGACATTCTTACTGTTATTTTATGTTTTTCCCCATATTTTGGCTTTCCCCAAGTGGGACCATTTGCGTGCTTATTCCAACTGATTCACAATTGCTATGTGGGTTGGTTGGGGCTAATTCAACGAGAATTCTTACATTTATCCAGTTCAGCAATTGGACTTCGGTATCTTTGTAATCCAAGCTTGCTTTACCTTGGAGAACAAAAATACTTAACAGGGACCTAATCAAACCAGGCCCGACGCTGCATCAGTACGAATCCGTGCTCATCCTCATCACTGAGAATGGACAGAACTTGCAGCGTAAAAACTTGTTTTGCAACTCCACCGAGTGAAGTCGCTGGGAATGGAAGAAGCACTGCGTTTCAATCACCAGCAACACGCTGACAGTTGCCCAGACGAAGATGATGATGCCGACAGAGAGAATGATCACGGTTGAACCTGTATCACATTGTACCAGTTTCCAAAGATCACGAATCTGATGCAATAACAGTACCCATCATTTCTTACTAATGGAAAAAAGGGGAGTCTTTTTAAGGAGGTACACAAGGAAGGTCCGCTCCAGTGTCATAATGCCCACAATATCTTAAAAATAGCAAATGAAGAGTTTACCAGCAAAAAACGCATCCTGAAAGACCAGTTTGAAAAATCAAATGGGCAGCAACAAGTCAACAAGCAAAGCTTAAACCCATGGTCCCTATCTTTTCTGTAAAAATCCTAAGTGAACTACGTGGCAATCTATAACTAGCATGATGACAAGGCAAAGCGAATGAGTAAAGCTTACCCCCTAGCAAGCAGCAGAACCTTCAAACAGAACACGCTTGACAACTGAGTGGGCAAGAATTTCCAAATCTGCAGGTGAGGAAAAATGTCAAATTAGTTACTTTATTGTCTGCAGGAAAGGGAAAATAATATGACAGAGTATACAGTGGCTCCGAGTATAGCTAGATGGAGAATGAGAAATGACACAGGTTCGAGCAGCATACCTAAGAACCTGTGAACGAAGATATGAAGCTGTATTCTAGACCGCCCAAAGTACTAATTCAATACTATGTATTAGCTGGTGTACAAAGACTTCACTAAATTCAAATTCTTCATGATCCCCATGGGCATCATGGTTTGTTTCCAAGTAAAAGCTGTTTTCCGCTGTCTCCAGTGGCATGTAAGAATTGCCTCAGTGCCTCTGCAAAATGTATCAATAAATATGAGCAGAATCCAAAAATCAAATAAATAAATTACTTGGCTTAAGGAAAAAAGAAAAGATACCTCTTCATGTTATTTCTTCAGAAGAAAAGGCTTTGGAAAAGGGCCAGCAATAGTAGCATGAGCTGGCGATAAACCAATATATATGAGGACATTCACATCTGATATATCTGATAAGTCAATAATTACAAATCAAAGGTAACGGTCATAGCAAAGATTACCTGCACCATTTTCTGGCCAGGGAAAAGCTTTATTCTCACCCAGATCATCAGGAGGGCTTAGGAACATCATTATGTGATATAGATCAGCTTGTGAACCAGTGCACCATTCCACAATGATTGGGAGGGAGAGTACCCAAACAAACTATCCAGAAATATTATCTGGGAATGAATGGAAACAGAGATGATGAGTCAACTAAGCATCATTTCATTTATACCCAAAACTTTGCAAAAGAAAAGATGTATAAAAGCTAAAATAAGTCAAGGTTTTAAGAAGTAATCAAGCTTAAAGCTTGCAAATATCGAAGACTACAATTGCCAGATATTCAGGCCTTAGGATTTTTCTTGATCTTTTTTGGATATGGCTTCAAGTTCAACAACATAATTTGATGTTGAGAAGTTTGATGGGAGTGGCAGATTCAACCTATGGCTGGTTCGTATGTTGGCCATTTTGATGTAGCAGGGTTTGATGAAAAGTCTGTTTGGGAAAGGAAAGAAACCGGAAAGCATGTTGGATGAAACCTAAGAAAAACTGGATGAAAATGCCTTGTCTACTATTCAGTTGTGTCTCACGAATGAAGTTCTGCAGGAGGTACTAAATCAGAAAACAGTTGCAAGTTTATGTAATAAACTGAAGAGTATTCTTTTGACAAAATCACTCACTAATCGATTGAGACTCGAACAATGACTCTCATTCGTCGTATGGCCAAAGGTGCTTCTCTTAAATGTCATATATTTGAGTTATACTATTATCTCTAAATTATGAAATATTATGTTAAGATTAAAGATGAGGATTAGACTCTCTCTTATTGTTAATTTCGTTACCTTCTTCATATAAGAATTTTAGAAAGGCCATGATTGTTAGCAAAGAAACTATTGTATTGAAAATGTCAAGACTAGTCTTTTAAATAAGCAAAAACTGAATATATAATTGACTTTTGGAGGTGGTAATGATCATAAGACTGGTTTAGTTGCTAGAAAAAGGCTGGTTCAGTTATTAGAAAAAGGTCTATTGAGAGAAGTAATAGTCGTAGGACCAGATCAAAATCGAAGCATAGGGATTTAATTGGCAACTATTGCAAGTCTAAGGGGCATATCAAGATAAATTGTCTAAAACTTAAAGCAAAGCAGCAGAAAGAAAATAATATGAATAAACAAGATCAAGGAGATGCAAATCAGAAGAACAATCTGAATTACCATATCAGGCAGAATTAGGGAAATGAAAATTCCACTCAAGCTGTTATTGTTGAAGAAGAAAACAAAGATTGGTTATTGGTTGCAGATGATAAAGACAAGTTAAATGATAGCTGGATTCTTGATTCAAGCTGATCATACCACATGTGCCCTAATTATGACTGATTCTCCACATACAAAGAATATAATGCCGAAGTAATTCCTATGGGAAATAACGCTAAATGCAAAGCAATTAGGATTGAAACTGTCAACATTAAGATGCATGACAGTATTATCAAAACTTCAGATAATGTCGGACACATTCTTCATTTAAAAACGAACATCATCTATTTGGGTACACTTGATGCTAACGGTTGTAGGATTATAGCCAAAGATGAAGTTATGAAGATTATGAAAGGCTCACTTCTATTGATTTTTTTATATATTTTTTATTTTGTCAGTTCTACTCTAACTCTCACTTTTAGACTTTTGCCCTGCTTCCTTGCAGGGCGTGAGAATCGAAATTCACACTTGAATTTAAATCGCTCCCATCTCCTTGAGAGAGTGGGAATTCAGACCCCTCCCTTCTTCCATGTTGGAAATATGGCCACTAGGGCAAACCCCAGTGGTTCTCACTTCTATTGATGAAAGGGCAAAAAATTGACACTTCGTATTGGCTGCATTGCACTATAACCAGTTCAGTTGTAGTCTTATCTTTTATGATAGAATTACATGACACTAAACTATGATATATGAGATTAGGCCATATAAGTATTACAGGAATAGAGGAGCTTAGTAAAAGAGGTCTTTTGTGTAGTTAGAAAATTAGAAAACTAGATTTCTATGGACATTGTCTTTGCAAAACAAAAAAGGGTTAGTTTTAAGACAATAATTCACACAAGAAAGGGCACTCTAAATTATATTCACTCTGATCTTTGGGAGTTTGCGAAAGTTCCTGCGAAAGGCCTTGGTTTCAAGGATATTTACTTCATTGATGATTTTTCATAAAGGTTTGGGTCTATTTTCTAAAGCAGAAGAGTGATGTTTTCATTATATTTAAACAATGGAAAACATCAATTGAGAAGCAAACTAATAAGAAGTTTAAGCAATTGAGAATAGATAATGGGCTGAAATTTCGTGAGGTATCATACTACGGTAACTACACTACAACATAATGATATTGCAGAACACATAAATAGAACCTTATTAGAAAGGAATAGGTGTCTATTGTCTGACGTTGGTTTATGTAAAGAGTTTTATGCTAAAGCAGTCAATACAACTGCTTAGTTGATAAATCACTCTCCTTGCACATCTATTAAGTGCAAGACACTTGAGGAGGTATGTTCAAGTAAACCTGCTAATAATTCTTCAGTTCGAATATTTGGATGTCTAGAGCCTAGAGAAAAAAGATAAAAAAATAAAAATAAAGAGTCTTTCTTGGTTATGCTTCTGGTGTAAAAAGATGTAGATTTTGATGTGCGAATTCATCTGAGATTATCATTAGTAGAGATGTTACTTTTGATGAGTTGCAGAAAGTGTTGCAGTAAGTAGAGCTTGAAGTAATTTCTTTACAACCAATTCATAATATTGAGTTTGAAGAACTTGAAGAGAACTGATATTCTATTGCTAAAGATAGACCAAGGACAATGGAGTCTCCACAAAAATATGAGGTCTTAAATTTTGTTGCTTATGCTCTTTTAGTTACAGAATCAGAGTATAGTAAGCCTAAACCTACAAAGAAGCTATCTCTTCAAAAGATTCAACAAAGTTGTTATGAACAAAGAAATGGAATGTCTAGAAAAAAATCAAACTTGGGAGCATATAAATCCAGAAAAAAAAAAAAAAAAAAGAAAAAGAAAATTGTGGGTTGTAAATGGATTTTTAAAAAGAAAGGAAGGTATTTCTAAAATTTAAGACATTGGGTTCAAAGCTCATGCTATGGTCAAATTGAGGAGTTGATTTTAATGATGTGTTTTCATTTGTTGTTAAACACATCTCTATTTGGGCTTTTCTTGTGTTAGTTGCTAAGCATGATTTAGAGTTGAAATAATTCGACATGAAGACAACTTTCTTGCACAGTGACCTTAAAAAAAAAATCAATATGGATCAACAAGAGGGAAATTAATTTGAAAGTAAGGAAGATTATGTCTGTTTACTGAAAAAATCTATATATGGTTGAAGCAATTGCCTAGACCATGGTATAAAAAGTTTGATTTGTTTATGATGCAACTTGCCTATTATAGGAGCAATTATGATAGTTGTATATACATGCGCAAACTTCCAAGTGGCCCTTTCGTCTATTTATTATTATATATTGATGACATGTTAATTGAAGCAAAAAATAAATTAGATATACAAAATTTGAAGGCACGGTTGAGTGCTTAATTTAAGATGAAGGATTTAGATGTAGCGTAGAAAGTCCTAGACATGGAAATTTGGCAAGATCGAAAAAGGGAAAAATTAGGCATTAGATCATTTTTGCATGAATAATGTCAAACCAATAAGTACTCATCTTGCCGCTCATTTTAGATTATAAGCTAATTTATGCCCACAAATAGATGAGGATATAAAACATCACATGTTCCATACTCTAGTATAGTTGGTAGTTTTACGTATGTCATAATTTTTACTTGACCCAACATTTCGCATGCTGTTAGCTTGGTAAGTACATATTTATCATGCCCAAGCGAAATTCACCGACAAGCTGTGAAGTGAATTTTGAAATATCTGAAGGGTACTTTTGATTTTGGTTAAGAGTTTGGGAAAACTGGTGATACACTACAAGATATGTTGATTTTGATTATACTATGGCTTTGATAAGATGAGGTCTTTGACTTGGTACATCTTCACCATTGGAGGTTGTATAGTCAGTTGAAAAGTTACTTTACAACATACAGATGCTTTGTCTACTATAGATGCAAAGTATAAAATTATTACAAAGGCAGTTAAAGAGGCCATAAGAGAATTAATTGGAAAGCTTAGTTTGGATCATGATGTGATTGTCGTTCATTACAATAATTAGAGTGCTATACATCTTACTAAAGATTAGTTGTATCATGAGAGGACAAACACATTGATGTAGTGTATCATAATATTCTTGCTAATGGCTATATCAAGGTCTTGAAGATTGGTATAGAAAACAATCCAGCTGATATGTTGATGAAAGCTTTGCGCATTGCCAAATTCAAGCGTTGCTTGGATTTGGTTAATGTTTTGCAACTGAGTTTTACCCTTTTGGAGGAGAAGATTGTTTATTGATTGTGTAGAATTTAAGCCAAGGTGGAGATCCATTGAGTCTGTCTGGAATTCTTTATGGGCTTGGCCCAACATTAGGGCTTGGAGACAATATAAATATAGTTTTTCCCAAGTTATTAGGTCAAGAAATGGAAGACAGAAAAATCCTAGTTTTTTAGAGCCACCTTTTGTAATACTTGAATTTTCATAGTGGATTTTGCGCCCCCCCAGGTGGTTTTTCCCACAAGGGTTTTCCAAGTAATTTGGTGTTCTTTTATTATTCTCAGTTACAATTTTATTAAATTTCCATATCTACTATAACAAAAATGAGCATTAACCCCAGCTCACAAGAATACAACATGCTCACTGCAAGATGATTTAACCAAACAGTCCTTGAGCAAATATAATTTATTAGGCAATCAAGCTTAAGGATCTTATCTCAAATTTAAGGAACTTGCCTCGCCCATGTTAATAAAGGAAAAGAAAGTTTCAACGCACTCCCACTCACAAGAAATCTTTCTATAATTAGCAAAGATGAAGGATTTCTTCTAAAAATTTGCAGCAACTAAGATGCAAGATATAACTTGGATTTGTATATTACCTGATAAGAAAGCTTTTTTTCCCTAAATATCAACACTAGTGTTGCAAATAACAGGCATATTCCATGTCCCCAATCACCAAAGATGACAGCAAATAGAAGAGGGGAAGTAATTATTGTATATACTCCAGGATTCGCATCCTGATTTTTAGTCACCCAGCATAATCAGGAGCAGCAGCAGTGATCTTATTAGCATGCAACTGAATTTTGCAGAGCATATTAGCTAGGGATGTGCAACCGGACCTGGTATACACGGTTCCCGGACCGGCCCACTCGGAAAATAGGGTTGGGAACCGGTTCCCGTTGAAACTGGTCTGGGAACCGGTTCCCAAAATTCGGAACCGGTTTAAACGGGTCCGAGAACAGGTTCCGAGTGATTACCCACCCGGAAATTGGTTCTTGGACCGGTTCCCGGACCGGTTTTGTAAGTAGAGATCCAACACCCCTTTTTTTCCCCCAATTTCTATTGTTACTCCTGCAATCACATGACATCCTCTTGGCTCTTTCAAACACGCACGACACTCCTCTTTTATCATTTCTCTTCCTCACTTGCTTCCCTCCCTCACTGGCTCCCTCTCGCACCGTCCGATGGATGGACAATGTTCGTCACCGCCAAATTCTTGTATATCACATGGATTGACTCGCCTAATTTCTCTTTTGTAGGAGGAGTTATACTTGTATAAATGAGTAGCTTCTTGTAGTAGTTGTGGGAATAAAACTAATATTAGACCCATGTTTGTTATTAATTCTTTGCTTTATGATTTTATTTATTATAATTAGTCTTGTGGATCCTTAATTTTTCGTTTAGTCAAATGGTTCATGTATTTATTTATTACAAGTGCTTAATGTTTCAATACAAATTAAGAGGAATACGTTATTTTCTCACGCATTAATATAAAATTCGAATTCAAAGTTGTATAGGATACCGGGAGATTGCAAAACATGTTCCAATGGAAACAGGGTTGACTTTGGAACTGGATTGGAAAAACAGGATGGGTCGGATACAGGGTTCAATACAAACAGGGTCGGATATAGGGTTAAAAAAAGAGGAATTGGTTATAACAGGGTCGGGTATAGGGTCTAGGTCCTGGACCTGATCACCCCTAATATTAGCCTTATAGAGAGACCCCAGATTTCAACTAGCAAAACACCAACATGAGAATACCATCACACAATGCTATAAGCCAAATCACATTTTACAACTTAAAAGATAACCATAAAGAATTAATCCCATGTAGTTCCAAGTTTATGAAAACTCACCCATATGCATCGGCAATCTCCTCAAATGCAGAAGTAAATTTGTTTGGGCAGAAGTATGTCAGTGGAAGCTCCTTCGAATGCAAAACCTGGAAAACGGCTCCAACTTGAGCCTTGGAGTCAAATGCAACTTGCTGCAATGCATACTGAATCTGAAAAAAGTCCAAAGTTTGCCCAGCACCAATATTAGGATGATTACCTAGTTTATCACGCCACTAAATAGACATACTAGAACACCACAAGTACCTGTTTTGTCACAAATGCAGGACACAAACCTCTGGAACAAGACATTTCTTTGTCACATCAAGGCTAAGTGCGTTGAATGTGTGATAGATAGCCTTTTCCTTCCACACCTTCAGGGTTAAAAAAAATTTTTAGGCAATGTACACATCTGTCTATCCTAAAGAGCAAAACATTTCTTCAAAGATGTGAAATATCTGTGCGAATGTAAAATTGGGGAGCCAAATCAAAATGAAAAATTTTCAGTCAGTAAACTATGGCTAATGTACAACACCTACCAAGTGGCTCCACTGCTCATGTTGATTTCCAATAGTCTGCAACAAGATGCCGATACATGTCAAGAATTTATGGTGATATCAGAATCTTCGACCAACTTGCTGTGAGAGAGAAAGGAAGACACATGAATCTTACACCAAGGTTAAAACCTAGTATCAGAATCTTAAAGCAGAGTTTTTAGCAGCTTCACCCAGAACTTTTAAATTTAACGGACATCAATTGCTAGAAAAGAGAAAATGAAGTAAAGGAAATCAAAGTAGAAAAGAATGACATGTAGCTGTTAATGATGAAGGCTTCTGTACCTGAGCAGCATGAGTCCTTTGGAAGGGGCTTTTGTCTGCATTGAGCAAAGGGACGATTTTATCAAATCAGCTATGGATAAATAATTATCGAAACAAGTATATATGAAAGTTTCATATACAACAATGAAAAGAGAAATCATGACTACCCTAAACATTGATTGTCACATTTGCCTGTCCGGCGCTATCATAACCAAAAGAATGAAAGAAAATGGCCAATAAATAACTCATGTAATATAAGCTTGATATGATTGCATATCATCTAACAAGTGAAGGGAATAATCCTCCGGCAGAATTCTCACTGCAATTGAGATTCCATTTCCTAAATTCAGAACCACATGATGCAAAGAACTAGGACATCATGATTAATGATTATTTGATACCCATAAACATCATGCACTTGGAAAGGGATATATCAGAGCTCATGTGTGATATGATGTCCCTATCATTCCTGCTTCGTTTTCTCAATCACAATGGATGATGTACCAACTTATCCAACTTCTATTTGTTCTCTTCGTTCTCCATTCTCCTTCACTTCTGAAGCAATGACCAAATACCCGTTCCCGTATGAAGTAGTGCACAATCCAGTAACGCGTCTGAAATACAGGTATTCACATCTTACTCCTACAATTTCTCTGAGTACAGCTAGATTTCTACCAAAAACAAGGATTTCCTAGAGCGGCTCAAACAAGCAGCCTCAGCCGCACAACAGGATACCGCAGCAAATGAACTAGTGATGCAATCGCAGCAAAATCAAACGCCTCGATTCGACTCCAGACAGACAATCAGCAATCCCTACAACGTAATCAGCTACAATTTCCAAACGCGTGAAACTCGCCTCCAAACCTAACACGTCCACAGACAACAGAAGGCGACAGCGAAACCCTCGCCCCATCGCGAAAGCCATCGGCAGCAAGGACGGGCGAGGAACAATCGAATCCAAACGGCGAAGCGAGATAAGAGCGAGCGAGAAATCCGAAAAGAGGACAAACAATCCAATCGGAGACGGGGAATCGAAGCAGGAGAAGGAAGAAGAAGAAGAAGAGGGAGAGGAGTACGGACATCTTCAAAATGGAGGAGGCCGAGGTCGCCGATGTAGGAGGAGAAGGTGACGGCGAGCGGACTCGACGGGGATGAAGAGGCTCCGACCTGAACAGGATCCATCGAAGGTCCACATCCTCCTCCTCCGCCGCCGCCGCGACTCTCTCCACCATCACCGGGCGCCGATCCTCAACCTTCGGATTCTTCTGGTTCTGGATTCCTCTCTGGACCTCAAGCGTCGCGAGGAACCGAGATGGCTTGGAGTTTAGTACGGCAACGCGTTTCTTCTCTGGCTCCCTAACATCTGATTTTTTTTTCCTTTTTCGTAATTTCTTTTCCCCATTTATTTTCCACTTTTTTACGCGTGTTTCGCACTTTGATCTTCGTAGCGGCCGAGACCGATGAATGTATCATGTGGCCATCAAATGGATGAATCAGATCGAAAATAGTCTAAGTCAAATTAGCTCAATTAATTTATTTTGATTTATTTTCATGTAATATAAATTTAATAGCTCATATTGACTCGATTTATAATCAAGATGTATTCGCCTTGATCAATATTATTAAATATTTCCATATTTAAACCAATTTAAGGAAATTTATATGAAGAGAGAGTAACTATAGAGTCTTAGTGGTAGGTTTGGATTAAAAAATTATGAATTTATTTAATACTCATATTATTAACAGTTTTACTATCATAAACTTATTTATTGAATATAATCAACTTATATAACAACTTAGCACGTTAAATATGGCTACAAGGCTAAGGATGGTTACAAAAAAAAAGAGACTACATCTATTGTTACCTAATTCATCAAAAATGTTCCTTCAAGTTGAGGCACACAACTTTGTAAGAGAGAAAGACCTTTTATTTTATCTAATAATTCATAATTAAGGCTCCGATTGTTCGACAAAATGAATGATTTAGAAAATATTTTTCTAAATGATTAATTATATCACTTATAAAAATATATAAATGAAATATATTTTCTTTATCAATGAAATTTTTAGATATAAATTATTGTTGGTAGTGGAAATATTTTTCATTAACTAATTATTTTAAGTGATATAAATAATTATTCTTAGAAAACTAATTTTTAAATTATTAATTTTTCTCAAAATAAATGGAACATTTTATGGTGCATTTATTTGAGGAAAATTCAATGATAAAGAAAAGGCTTTCTTGGAAAGTATTTTTCCAAGAATACGGTTGGTTTTTTCTTTATTTGGTGATATATGATCAAAACATTTTCGGATATTCAAACCTTATTAAAAAATAATTTCAATCTCATGATTTTATTTTTGGCAAAAAAATTTGATTTTTTTAATTTTTATTTTTTTTTTCTCTTTTTCTTTTCTTTTTATATAAATTATATTTTTCATTTATTTTCTAATTTCCTTTATTTTCTTTATTTCCTTTTCTTTTTCAACTTTCTTCGTCGTGACTAACTGATGATAGCCATAAATGAGTCGCAAGCTTGGGGTTAGCTCGAGCTCACCTAGATCACTCAAGCCTTAAGCTCATTGGCCTGCATCATGGCTAGTAGCCGGGCTGTCGGCTATCGCCAAGGCATGTAACTTAGGGGTGAGCGCGGTTCCCGTGTAGAACCGGGAACCAGTGATCCCAGTTCCGGAACTGGAACCGGTCGAGGAATCGGAACCGGAATCGGTCACAGAACCGGAACCGGAACCGGTCGCAGAACCGGTCAAGGAATTGGAACCGGAACCGGTCGTGGAACCAGTTGAGGAATCGATTAGTTAGGGTTCCAAAAGGAGCTCCCCTCCCCCGCTTGGCGTTTCCGAGTCCTAGAAATGAGTCCAAGAAAAGAAAGTGCTGCAAAGAACTTAACTTAGTCTCACGCTGCCGGACGCCGCTCGCCCTCAAGGCCACCGCCGCCGGACGCTAGTCACCGATGTTGCTCGCGTGAACCCTCGCCACTCGCTGTCGTGCTCTACCTCTACTCATCGCCAACGCCACTCTGACTCTTGCTCGCCGCAACTACGCGACATAGGCAGATCTGAGTCGAGCTCGTCTTCGCTCGTAACCCACCGCCTTTGCTCAGCGCCAGAAGCCCCGACGCCCCTGCTGCTGGGTCCTCCTCTGCTCCACCGCCGATGCAACCAGACGCCAGAAGCCACCATTCCTACCGCGACGTTGCTGCTGCTGTCTCCGCCTCTACTCCGACGACCCGACGCCATCAGTCGCAACGCCTAATGCCGTTGCCCCGAAGACCAGTGACTGACATCCCTGCTCGGCGCCAGAAGCCTCGACGCCCCTGCTGCTGGGTCCTCCTCTGCTCCCTGACGCCCCTGCAAGTGCATGCTACTTTATTCTTGGTTGTGAATGCTGGTAGAGCTAAGTTGCAATGTCTGACTTCCTCATTATTGTGAATTATTTAATACTTTTGAGGCTTTATTCCCCTTGTTTTCTCTTGACTAAGTGTGTATCTCCAAGTGTGCCCTCTCTCCTTGTTCTAACCCTCTTTGTGTTAGTTTCCACATTTGAGTTGACCCTCATGGATGATTTCGACTTTTAATATGGTTGCACTTATGCCTTGCTTCTCATGCAAAACTCTATTTCTGCTATGATAATATATTAAAGGTCTTACTATGGCAAGTCTGTTGGTGCCATGCCATTTTCAGGAGCGAAATTGGGTATGATGGATGGAGGCTTGATTTTGTTAGAGGCTTTTGGGGTGGCTATGTCAAAGACTACTTGGATGCTAGTGAACCTTACTTTGCTGTTGGTGAGTACTGAGATTCCCTCAGCTATACATATGAAGAAATGGATCACAATCAAGATGCACACAGGCAGAGAATTATCGATTAAATAAACGCTACAAATGGCACAGCTGGAGCATTTGATGTCACCACAAAAGGAATTCTTCATGCCGTAAGCACTATTACTGATAGATATGCACTTGTTTAGATGTTCGGAAGCATAGACACTCGATTAAGTGCCGACTCTAGATAGAGGAAATTCATTTGGTGTTTTGTTTTTCTTTTTGGATGAGTATGCATACCATGTCAATTAATGTGTTCACATTATGCTTAAATTAGAGATGTACAGCTATTACACTGTTGGACCCGCTGTTATTCAAGTAGTTATGTTCTTGGATGTTGCCGGTGAAGGAGAACTATAGACTAAAACTCAGGCTCTAACCCTTGAATTATGTACTGATCTGCACTTGATGAATCTCACTAATTAGGTTCTTTGAAGGACGGGCTTTTATAGATTACTTGTATGAGCATTAACTGTACCGCTGATTATCTTCAGAAGCAAAAGCTCTTGATTCTTGATTCTCTCTTTGTGCTTTCTAACCGAATTAAAGGATTTAACTTGGCAGAAAGTGTCATTACCTCTACCAACAAATTTATAGAATCAGAGAGTTTGTTACCCTTCTTCAAGTTTCAATTATGTGTGCTTGATGTTTCAACGATCATCCATTAGCCAACATCGGCATTATGGATAACTGTAATTTTTAATTTGTTAACGGGTTAAGCGTAGCAAAACTTTTCACGGACTTACAAAAAAGATTTCTATGTTTTTATAAAAACATATGATTTGAGAAGAAAGATCGGTGACAACCAGCATCTCGATGGTGCTGAAGATTATGATAATATGCGCGTACGTTATAATTCAACTTTGAAAATGAACTAAAAAAAAAGAACCTCATTTGGAAGTTTGGAACCAAGCCTTGGAACCTATGGCCTAGTAGGTTCCGGGTTTTGGTTACGAAAGGTAAGTTCCGGGTTCCAAAAATTTGGAACCCGTACTCGAGGGTAGGTTCCGGGTTCCATACGGAATCGAACCGGAACCTGGACCCGCTCACTCTAACGTAACCTAGAGGAAGAAAGGATGAAGGAAAAGAAGAAAATAAAATTAATAAAAAAATCGATTTTTTAAAATATTTTTATAAGAATAAAAATTCCATTAACCGATGACCCGAAAGTTAGGAGAAAATTTCGAAATTTTTATTTTGATTCTTTTAAAAATGAATTCATTTTTCTGAATATAAGTTTTTATAGAAAAATCTTTTTTGTTGATCAGAAAAATATTTTCTGTTGATTTATTTTTCCTAAACGAATTAAACAATGAAAAATGCAGAAAATATTATTCCAGAAAATATTTTTCAGGAAACAAATGCTTAGATAGAGCTTTTTTTCGCAGATATGTAGTCTTAGGACATAATTTTGCTTCCACATTATGGAAGAACAAATAGAAATGTGCAAAAGAGAGAAAACTAAATTGACTGGAACTACGAAATGATTTCCGAGGAGGATTCTTAGAGATTTCGACACCACCTTTGCTGGTGAAAGACGTGTCTAATGCTAACTTGAATCCAGGCGATTGAAGTCGGTGGATCCATGTGTTTGCACAGTGTACGGACACGTATGGACCCGACTTTCTAGCTAGCGGAGACAACGAGGAAAGACTAACAGATGAATTATCAGACATCTACAGCCTTGTGATCTGCTGGACCAGCTTGCATGATCAAATGCCGTAACTCCACGTGCTTGACTTAATAGCGGTGATTATGGGAGTCAAAGAGGCGATTTCGAGGGTTCTTCCTGGCGTAGAATCCGATACCTGCAGCCTGTCCATGTATGATGATTACAGTTTTCATTGATTTCCATTAAAGATGAGCGATTTTAAATTCTTTATAGATTTCGCCTAAAATTTAAAATCTATTATTGGATACAGATTTATCATTTTTTTAAAACATGGAACCTACTTGTCGGGACCTAGAATTTGGCACCTATCTTGTTACAGGTTTCGGAATCGATTTTAGGGTTCAATAGGTTTTTTTTAACTAATGAACGCAATAATAATAAATAAACTTGTCATTCATAAAAGACAATACAAAATGAACAAAACTATCAACAAAAGAAAATGAATTATTGGTAAGGAATTCAACTAAATAAAAGTAATGGTGAACGGTTCTAAGTTCGGTATAAAGGGTGAACGGTTCCAAGTTCGGTATAAAGGGTGAACGGTTCCAAGTTCCGTATAAGTTCCATCTGAAACTTGGAACATACCCGTTGGAACCTATCATGTTATAGGAACCTAAAACTTACTTTGTATACCTTAGAAGTTGGACCATATCATGTTATACGTTACAAGGTTTATCCAGGTCCCATTTATATTATTATTTGAACAATTACAATTCACTAATCATAACTTATATTTAAATACAAAAAGATATGAACATTAATAAATAAAATTTTTAACCATAAAATAGAAACTCGGATTAGTGCTTCCAGATTATACACTCATTATGAAATATTGAAAGATCGCACGGAGACATGGATAAAGAAAATATTAAAATTTGTTCCAAATTTTAGATTACAGGTTTCTCTAATTAAGAACTTGGAACCTACCCGTTAAAATGGGTTTTCATTTTTTAAAACCTAAAACCTACCCTACATACTTTGGAATCTGAAACCTATAAGTTTCTACCAGTCCGGTTCTTAGGTTCTAGGTTTTATCCTAGAACCATGTTCACCCTAGTTTTCACTATATTCTTTCTTGAGCTGAATTTTCTTAACAGTTTCCCCAAGCTACTACGCAGCACTGAGTTATAGGTTAGCAGAAATCTATTATTTTACGTCCAGAAACACCGTTTTTCTTGTACTGGAAAATTTCGATAAAAAAAGAATGATTGTCCACTCTTTTTTTTTTTTTTTTAATAACTTGTTGATAACTCAGATCGTGGCGGTCATCTCGGCGAGACGCTCCACTCGTTGAAGTGCCGTGTCATGTCGACAGCTGGTTTCGCGACGAAGGATCCGCGCGTTGCGTAAAGGAGAGAAGCGGGCGAGGCGGAAACAAGGAGGAAGAAGAGATTCCATGGGTCAAGAGTTGACCAGAAGCATCACTCGGTTCGACCACGAAATGCATGCATACGCATGGAAAACCGAGCTCCTTTTGCATGCCAGTTGCCATTTTCTTTTTCTTCCTCTCGTAACTGGATCTCGATCTCATTACCTTTCTTTCCTTCATCAACACCATGAACACTCTCATAATCCTATTACGAACTTATCGCCATCGACTTCATATCTTGAAACGATAATTATTCTGGAGTTACATATGATATATATACTTTTTTTTTTGCAAGAGAAATTTTCTTTTGCTCGAATGATGTCATGACAATTTTCCTTTAGTTCAATGCTCTTTCTGGGTGTTAAGAGTTGTACTCTATGTCTGTAGATGAAAGACAAAATTATATGATGTTGGCATTTCCAAAAAGAAGCATCTTCACAATCATTAATGTCTTTTAAATAATCAATAACCACATAGCGACGTATGCATAAATATTTTCATTGAAAAACTTAGAATATATAAATTTTTAAACCCAAACACACACAATTGTAATTTTTTTCCTATTCAGACCTTAGAGGGTTGAACTCGCTGAGACGTTGTCTCACTCCGTTGTGGGATAACAATTTTACCAAAAAAAAAAAAAAAAAACACACACACACACACACAACTGCGAAACAAAGGATTATTGATTGTCATACATGACATTATAATAAATTTCGTAGAAAGCGATATGAAATATCGATAAATTATGAATTCAGTATATATTTCCATCCAACGGAGGACAATTTTGGTGACTTTGGTCTCTTTTTAATAATAACATGGTTGATGAGGAAACCAAACCGGAACTCCGGTCACTACTACGTTGCTAGCCACCTTTCTTTCACCCATCGGAACTCCCAACTCTGGCTGCGGGCCTGGCATCACGCATGCCGGAGCTGTCGATTTCACTGAAATATTGATAATACCATTACGTATTCCATAATTATCCCTCAACCTATAACTCAAAAAATGTAGATAATTTGTGGGCGTAAGGCCGCCGAGAATTTCCGAAACCGGTATCCTCACTCCACCGACGAGCTTATGATCACGCCATGACGACCGCTTGCAATGGACTTCCACGGTAATAAACTCCCCATGCAATGGCAGGTCCAAGGTGAGCTTCTTGTTCCACCTAGGGTTTGTTCCGTCCTCCGCTGCCGGTTCCGTCATGCAGGGGTCAGCAGAATCTGCACGGACCACCACGATGGCGTTCTTCAAGGGCTTTTTATGGAATCGTAGGTCTTCGCCGGATATCGCAGTGATTTCTAAACGTTGCTTCATTTTCTCTCTTCCTCGCAAAATGACGTCACGCAAGAGTCAAAAAGTACGTGAAGATCAAAACGTGGGATGTGAAGATTAGAAAGAGGGATTGTTGTTGGTGCAAGACGATAGCATGAGCGACCGTTTATATAACATGAGCACTCTGTTGAGAGGAAATAGACGTGAAATGGTGATGAAGGAGGTGAGTTGCTTCTCTTTTATGGTCCCGTTCGTGGTTTCGACCGAGTTGACGCGGTCCAACGAGGATCGATCGTGTCGACCGTTGACTTTCTGTGTGTGGGAGCGGAGGCAAAGAACGAAGACTTTGATTGGTCTTAGTTTGCGGATCCTTGTTTATCGCGAGGATGATGACGCGTGCAAGCTTTTCTATGCATTGCGTGTGTTTTGGGTGTTCAACATTATTCTAAAATCAGGCATTTACCATTTCAAAATCCATGCATTTACCCTATTAAATAAATGGAAAACAAATAGCAAAGGGGGTCGCCATGAACTTTCATGATAGCTTTGTCCTTTTTAGATATGTAATCACCTGGGGAATTCCAACTAGCAAAAGGGTGTTTTCTGTGTACGAAGCAACCGAGGCAAGAGCCCGGATGAAACCCAGCAAAGAAAAGACGAGAAGAGAAGAGAATAAATTGGAATCTGATTCCTATATTCCGATGGGTTTGAGGGAAACGAATATATTTATTAACATTACTTGTGTTAGCCATATTTTAAATATTTCTTTAATATTCCAAATCTCTTTGATTGTGCATGTTCTTAATTAATATGTTACCTTAGATGTTCATATAATAAAATTCACAAATAAGCTTATATCAAAATATAGAGAAATTACATAATTTTTTCTTTCGCTTTATGCTTGTCTACTGGTACCAAATTATGGTACAACTATTTCGTAACACCAGAACGTGAGTCATTGATTTCTAGATGGTCTGACATTCACACTCAAGGGGATTTCTCGCCTAATATTAAAACGTCAAAAATGAGAAACGAAGCAAACGGAAGGTCTAGAAAGATTCAGATAGGACATCTTATATTTTCCCGTGCTATGTTGAAAGATGTGGCATTTCTGTCAGGCTTATCCAAAAATTAAACTGTAAAATAAAAACAACGATGTTTGATATCAATTTAATGAACCAATTCTTAGGATACCATGCTCACTCTCACCGAAAACATGTTTTTCTATACTAAATGTTTCAGCATCCTATCACAACCACAACATAAATTAGTTAATGGAAATTTTGTATTGCGGGAGAAACTTTGTAAACTTCCTTCTTAACACAATAAAGTCAGGTACATGAGAAAATAGAATCCACAGAAATAGAGTTCTATAAAAAAATTAAGTTGTCAACTAATACGCTATACTATTAACACAACTGTTAGATGATTTCTATTCAAGCTTTGTGAGAATTGGGCCGTCTGATATACGGTATCAGAAGACACGTTGTGAGTTCAAAGCTTAACATTTCTACTTATCTTTAATCTGTCCATTATACCCATTGTCTGTTTGGTGCAGTTATAATACATCTGTATTATGCTCTCGAGGACAAACTTACGGGCGAGATAAAGTATTAAGAAATACGCTAAAAACATATTAACAGCTCATTTTCTTGAAATTCTTGAGAAATGGTTTCTCTCTTTCGATGTAGTTGTTTAGAAAACACTAAAGAATTCATGGAATTGCTCGGTCTCAAGGAACGTGTATATATGTAGTTATGAACACAGAACCATGTGGGTCAAAGTTGGTCCGTTTTGGTGTAACTTTCTACCAAATTGACTCTCGGAGGGGCATCCAATGATTTCAAAATTGTTGACATCGCGCTGCTTGTAGTGGTTGAAATTAGAAATTGGAGAATTTTCGGGGAAAATGTTTTATTGAGTGTGGGTGTCGCGTAAATTTCGAAGCCCGTTCGAGACGACAGCGCAAGCACATGGATAAAGTCGGTTGACCCGAAGAAAGTTTTGTACATTCTCGAAGAGCATTTAAGTAATATTCCCCCTTTAATGTTTTGAACGTGTCTCCTAGTGCTCGTTCATGTTCTTACCTGCAAGTTTTCGTGCACGACAGAGCATACTTTTGTCTTCTTGATACAGGACTTAGCGCTCCTATTGGATTTTAGAATGCCGTCGATTGCGGGTATAACCCACCCTTTATGTTATTGTAAATTTGAGTTGGGTTTTTAAATGATTAAGTATATAATTGACTTACTTTCTCATGCGTTGCTAGCAAACGTAGTCCATCAAACAAACAATCTTGCTTGTTGTTGGTCCTTTGTGGTAAATGACTCACTCAAAGGCAGTTAATTAGGTGTATCTGACCAACTATGTTATTGTATATTGACATTGATATTATAAAGTTTCCACATACAATTTGAGATTTTTCTTCACACGTCACAAGCACACTTAACGTGCATTCATTCTCATCTACTACCAATGTATATTTACATTTTTTAATTGCACCTTGCATTTATCAACTTTTATACCAAATTGCAAGATTTTTCAACTTTATCCTGGTTAGTTTATCAACTATGGTTTTCGGATACCAACTTTGATTTTAGTTAGTTACCAATGTCCATTTGCTTTTCCTAGTCTACGTACTTCTTTATGGGGCTACTTAATTGAGAGGAAAAATTTGGTAAATTACTTTGATAAAGATTGGTAATTTAATACGATAATTGGTAAATTTTAGGCATTGGCCAAAAAATGAAAGTAAAAGTTGTTATGAGATAAAAGTTGTTATGAGATAAAAGAGAAGTTGTAAGTTTTAGAAAGCCTATCAAATGTCGGTAAGTAACATAAATAGGAGTTAGTGACTCAAAATTTATCAGTTCTTAATCGTAGAAATGATTGGTAAGTAAGGCTCCGTTTGTTTCGCCAATTCAACTCGTTGGTAAGAAAGATAAATAAAAAATGATAAACGATGAGAGAATTTGGCCAATCCTAGAAAAGTTTGTAATCATCTAATTGCGGCTAGTAATTTCTGAATATAGTTGATAAATTTAATTAAAAAGTTGTTCAGCAAAGCAAATAAAGGTGGAGACTCAATAAAAGTTGCTAACTTTTAAAAAGATAAACTTTTAAAAGCAACTCTTAAGAGTGAAGAGTCAAGAGTTGTTTACCTGAAATTAGTTTGTAATTTAATTAGGGAATAGTTGGTAAGTCACTCAAATAAAGGTTGGTAAATAAAGAGAATCAATAATGCTTGGTTAATTTAAGACATTATTAGAAAAAAAAGGTAAATAAGGAGAATCTTTTCTTCTAAGATGAGAAAAGCTGGTAATATAAAAAGCAACAAATAAATATTAGTAACTAAATCAAATAGAAGTTGGTAGTGCAAAACTAATTAGTAACTTAAACAGAGGAAAGTTGGTAGTCATTCCGATTAAGGTTTGTAATTTCTAAAAGAGTCAATAAATTTAGTTAGTTTTAGACAAGGCAAATAAAAGTTGGTAACTCAAAGCGAAGTTGGAAATATTTTTGAAAAACAAAAGACAAATGAAGTTGGTAATTAACTCCAACAAGAGTTATTAAATCAATTTTTTTTTTTGGTCAGTCCTACTCTATTCCTACTCTATACTCACTCGTAGACTTGTGCCCTGCCTCTTGCAGGGCGTGGGAGTCGCAACCACTCTCGAAACTTACGCGTCCCTACCCCATTCCCCCTGAGAAGGTGGGGATTTGAACCCCTCACCTCCCCCTTCCATGTTGGAAAGGTGGCCACTGGGGCGAACCCCCAGTGGTTAGTTATTAAATCAATTTAGTTTGTGACCTAATGAGATAAAAGTTAATAAATCATAAAAAAATGTTGGGAAATATTAACAGAAGTTGATATGTGAAAAAGAAACCGAACAAATGTTGGCAAATTTAAACAAGAACTAGTAATCCAAAATTAATTGATAATCACTCCGATAATTTTTTTTTTGATGACCCAGGGAACCCCGTAAGCCGACAGCAAATGACCCAGGGAACCCCGTAAGCCGACAGCCGGCGGACTCACTCCGATAATTTTGCTATCAAGATATTCAAAAATTTAGTAAATTCATATTAAGGGACTCACTCCGATGAAGAATGTGTTCGGAAGAAAGACGAATAATATAATTTATGATTTATCCCATTGACAGACTAGAGTACAGCACAATATGTGGCGCATAAAAAAATATCTAGGGATGTCCGCCGCTGATTCGTTGTTCCATAGATTGAATTATAAAAGGGAAAGGTCGTCGCTTCGGGGACAAACGGAAAGTTCTCTCTAAGTCGTCCGAGCGGGTGTTGGGACATTACACGGCAATGATGTCTCATGAAAGCTTGTGCGACTCTGCATATTTTATTAGCAGCGTCTTCCGGACGAACCGGTGGGTCTTTATGTTGTTGTCATATAATTGCCGAGAAGACCAGACATGTCGAAAGGGAACTTAAAGAACGACCGACTTTGAGTCAACCGGCCGGTGCGTCGCTT
Source organism: Eucalyptus decipiens (assembly GCA_014182575.1). Classification (NCBI taxonomy): domain Eukaryota; kingdom Viridiplantae; phylum Streptophyta; class Magnoliopsida; order Myrtales; family Myrtaceae; genus Eucalyptus; species Eucalyptus decipiens. The sequence goes on along the minus strand of CM024613.1, from coordinate 2,684,287 downwards.
TTGATGTGCCCCAAAAATTGTGGGGATCATCTCACCAACGTGACGCCATTGTACAATGTCCTTCTTGAAGTTCTAACGCATCGCAGGATGAATTTCGTTGATACAATCTCCCACAATGAATGTATAGTCAGAGAAGACTAAGCAATGGACGCAAGGGGCCACAACCCGTGTGAACATTATCATCTTCATGTTGCGAGACTTTGTGTAACTATGGGAAAAGTACCACAAAAATCCTAAATTTATTACATTGATACTAATTCAGTTTTAAACTATTCAATTAAATTAATTTAATTCTAAATCTTGTCACTACCAATTTAGTCAATTTGGCCAATTTAGGCTAGAAATTATTAACATGGATGCTAGCCGTTTTATATGGTATGATCGGTGCTAATGTGAACATTTTTAATTTTTTTTCCCTTTAATTTTTGCCAATGGCCCTATGAGGGTAAGTGTTGGGCATTTAGGTGGGCAACCTTGTTAGACCTGGCAAGGCCGACCCTTGCCTAAGTTAGAGGACCCTTGCTACGCCTTGCCTGAGTGAGGATGTGCCTCACTGGCCTCGCCTAGGCTATGGTGAGGCTTGACAAGCCTCGCACTAGACTGGGCGAGGGTTAGTCTTGCATGAGGAAGCCAACCCTTACCAAGCGGGGCTTGTCGGACCTCGACCTCAACTAGTTGAGGCTAACCCTCACCGGCCAACGCTTGTGACCATGGTTGGCGAGGGCCATTAGCAAAAGGAAAAGGTAAAGAAAAGGGAAAAAAAGAAAAAAATCCCAAAATTTTATTTAAAAAATTATTGAAAATGTTTACGTCAGTGTTGACCATCCTATATGCTGTGTAGGAAGGTCAGTGTCTACTTCAGCAATTTTTAATTTAAATCGGCTGAATGGATTGAATTAGTTCCAACGTGAAAATGTTTTAACTAAATTGGAATAATTGAAAGGATTATAATTAAATTGTACCAATGCAATAGATTTATGACTTTTTTAGTACTTTTCATGTGGGATCATTGTCAACTGTTTTACAAGTTTAAGTTGTTAGATGAATGCATGATTTATTATTTAAATATTTTAACACTTTTTTTCACACTTAATTAGGTATTATTGCCTACTACTAAGTGTAGAAATCTAATTGGAAAGGTAGATGGGGCCTAGAAAAATTTGAATTCATGATGTACTGCTTTGATATCATTTGAGTAGGACCATTGCCAGGATTTGATTCCCATCCTTGCCATACAACTGCCCTAGAAGGAAAATAGGAAGGAAGGAAGGAAGGAAGGAAGGAAGGAAGAAGGTTCGATGCACAACGCATTCTCCAATAAGTTTTGTGCATGTTGGGTTTTTATTTCATATCATTAGAGTAAGAGTCAAGATAAGAGTCGAGATCATAGTATATACAAATAATTATGAAACCCCACATGAACATGTAATATATTATTAACAAGAGTACTATTTCATTGGAAACAAGACCGATCCTCCATCAACATAAGCATGAGAAAACTTTGGGATCGATCTGGAAGCAGACTAAAGTATAAATCAGGAAGCCTTCTTAGGTTTATAAAACCAAGGAAGTTCTGCATTGATCTTATAGACTGGGTATGTGCATAATAAGCGAATGAAAATTCGAGTGGATAGCTAAGTATGAAATTATTTCACATGTACCATATTGCTTGGCTTTCTTATTAACTATGTTTGAAATCTCTGTGTTGTAACTACGTTGACACCCAAAAATAACAATTTTGGTTATAATCAACAAGTGACATACTTAGTCGATAATAACAAGGTGAACACAGAAGTCGTTAATGAAAAAAATAGTCTACAACTTGAAGAGCATTGATAACTCGCCAAGAAAGTCATCAACAGTGGATAATCGACACAAAAATGTAATTGCTGCATAGTTATGTTTATTGCCACTATTTTAGGATTTTATAACTTTTTGTGGGAATATTTTGTTGTCATTTCTTGTAACCACAAATAGGATTAAGTAGTTATTTGTTATGAAGATAGAATTATGAAGTTATCCTTTAAAATTCAATAAACACTCGTAACCGGTAACCGTTAATTGTGGCAGATAAATAGCCACATTGTACTATTTGTGAACGATCTTTAATCAATAAAAAGAACTCAATGTCCTCGCAAATTTATCTTAATTTTAACTTTCCTGCAATTTAAATGCTTACCCGCGATTACTTCTATTTTTTGTGTTTTGAACTTTCTTATCAAATCGAAATTGGTGAAGGAATTTTCGCAAACTTTGTCAATTCATATTGCTCCATCTATGTTCTTGAAGGATATTTCATCGACACTTTTTGGTGAAACAAACTAAAAACATATCGTATTATAACTGTCTCATGAAGGAAAGAATATTTGAATGAACATAGACCATTGACTATATATAGTTAGAACCATTAATATTTGTGAGATCCATCTCGATTTCACGTGAGACCCATATGATCAATGGCTTTGGTTAGCTAATCTATGTAGACAACAGTTTAGAGACATATCTCACCTCCCTCGACGTGCCCTCATGTATATGTTCGACTTCGGCAAGGTATGTTCTCAACTTCCATGCTTTGAAGCTAATTTAAAAGTAGCTTCCCTATATTGGTTTCAAAATTAGTCTAGAGCTTTTTGCCTTTTCTTATATGCAAGTAGATGCTCTCTTTGTAATGGTTAGAAGCACGATTGCATAGCCAAGAGCAGAGATGAAGAAATCAAATAAGAAGACACGATTTAATAAGGTTTAACAATGTGCCTACGTCCTCATGTAATCTTCTCTCAAAGTTTTCTTTTTGTCACATCATCTTTGAGAGAGGGATTGCCATTTTATTGATGAAGTACAGGAAAGGAAGACAATAAGAAAATAAGGTAATTCCCAAAATTACATAAATCTAACAAATCTACATAATTTCTTCCCAAATCAAACAAATCTAAATAATTTCTTCCCAAATAGAAGAGCTAGCACCAATCACGGCAATACTACCCCTCAAGTTGGACCGAAGATATCATTGGAAGTCAACTTGCTCACTATCTCTTGAAATGACCCCTTAGGAAGAGCTTTGGTGAACACATCCGCCAATTGTTCTCTACTCTAGATATGAGTTGTCTCAATGGTTTTATCTTAAACGTTTTCTCGTACGAAATGGCAATCCACCTCAATGTGTTTAGTCCTTTCATGAAGAACAGGGTTCGAGGCGATGTGAGTAGTAGCTTGGTTGTCACAAAATAATTTCCTAGATGAATTTGAAGGCCTACAACCCAATTCCCGAAGTAGTAATCACAGCCAAAAGATTTCACTAGTAGCAGATGCCATTGCTCGATACTCTGCTTCAGCACTTGACTGGGCAACCACGAATTGTTTCTTACTTTTCCATGTGACAACGTTACCTCCTACTAACATACAGAATACAGAGGTGGACTTTCGATCATGAGGGCTTCTGGCCTAGTTTGCCGCTGTATATCCAACTATTTCTATATGACCATTGTTCTTCATCAATAAACCTCTCCCTATTGTGGCCTTTAAGTGCCTCAACAGATAATCAACTAAATACATATGTCATTGTGTAGGATTTTGCATGAATTGACTCATGAAACTAACAGAATAAGTAATATTAGGTCTATTAATAGTGAAGTAGATTAGTTTGCCGACAAGACGTTGAAATCGACCCACATCTTGCAAAGGGAAGTCATCTAAAACCATTTTCTTGCTATAGTCCATAGGAACACTAGCTGGTTTTGCACCTATCTTGCCAGTCTTCTTCAATAGATCCAAAACATATATTCGCTGTGAAAGGAACAAGCCTTTGCTAGAATTTTCCACCTTAATACCTAAGAATATTTCAGCTATCCAACATCTTTAATATCAAACTCCCGGCGCAATTGAGTTTTGAGCACATCAATCCCTAATCGATTACTCCCAATGACGACAAATTTGTCGACATATACAAGTGGTACCACAAGACCATTTTCATCAACCTTGGTAAACATAGAGGAATCTGCTGCTCCTTGGTTATATCCAAACTTAAGAAGAGAGGTGCTAAGTTTTCCATACCAAGCTCGGGGAGATTGTTTGAGTCCATATATAGACTTCCTGAGTCTATACATCATCCCTTCTTCTCTTTGTAAGCGGTGCCTAGACGGAAGATCCATGTAAGCTTCCTCTTCGAGATCACCATGAAGGAATGCATTCTTCATGTTCATTTGAAATACAGGCCACCTGCTATTGATTGCAACCGACATAAGAACCCTGATAGTATTCATTTTTACAACATGAGCAAAAGTTTCCTTGTAGTTAATATCATAAGTCTGGGTGTATCTCTTAGCAACCAACCTGGCTTTGTACCTCTCTATCGAGCCATCACTATTATATCTAACTTTATAAATCCAGCGACACCCAACAGTGTGCTTTCCATTAGGTAAGCGAACTACATCCCAAGTATTATTCCTATCAAGTGCCTGTAGCTCATCTTTCGTGGCTTCAACCCCTATAGGCCACTTGTTAGCTTCCTCAAAACTATTAGATTTTGTGGTCTCTTCAAGAACATATAAAAAACTAACAAAACTAGAAGATAACTTCTCATAGCCAATGTGATTCTGGATGGAATACTGTACTGTGTGATAAGTGGTGAAGTCCTGAAGTCGTGTTGAGGGTCTAGACACACGGGTAGATCTCTAAATAGGAGCTAGAGTTGTAGGAATAGGTTTGGGAGCAGTGGGAACCAATTCGACATTTGTCCAATCCGAAGCTATCCTTAGTGTGGGCATTGATTCAGGGCTATCATTTTTGATTATTTGTTGAGTCTTATATATTCCTTTGGGGTCATTCCGTGGGTTACTTTCAATTCCAGGGCCATTGTTTAACTCATTCACCATAGGAATAGGAGCTAATTCAATTGTCACCTCATTGTACTACCCTTGAATTGGACTCTTGGAATGAAAAAATATAGTAGATTCATCAAATGTAACATCATGCGATGTATACATCCGTCTAGTGGCTGGATCAAAGCCCTTGTTTCCCTTTTTTTTGTTGATGAATAGCCCATGAACACACATTTCTTAGCATGAGGGTCAAGCTTACCATCGCTTCGAGAGTGTACATAACACAAACACCCAAAAACTCTTAAATGCAAGATATTAAGTTTGTGCCCATAAATAATTTTCATAGGCGTCTTGTAACCTAGAACATGACTAGGAAGTCGATTAATAAGATAACAACTAGTTAAAACATCATTGCTCCAATAAGTCTTCAGCATGCCTCCAAAAACTAATAATGCTCAAGTCACCTCAAGAAGGTGCTGATTCTTTCATTCGGCCACCCCATTTTGCTGAGGTGTATCTACACATGAAGTTTGATTAATAATGCCCAAGCTGCTCAAATAAGATTGGAAGGTCTGATTAAAATATTTTGTACCATTATCAGTGCGTTAGACCTTCATGCATGTTTTGAATTGATTTTGAATCATGCTACAAAATTTCGAAAAAAGTGACTACATCACTTTTAGCTTTGAGAAGGTATAGCCAAGTAACTCGCGATTTATCATCAATAAAAGCTGAATCAATTGGAGCACTCCAAACATCTAAATGCACTAGATCAAATACCTCAGAAGCTAAATTAGAGCCTTGAGGAAAAGGTAATCTGTGTTGTTTAGCATAATAACAAGAGTCACAATTATTGTGATTATAAAATAAAGTTCTATCAATAGCTTGCGACACATGGTTAGAAGGACCCATGCGCATGTGCCATAGTCTTGAAGCCTCCATCGCATTCTTCTTTGCCACCAAGGCATTGGTATAATAGCCTAGGACGTAGAGGTCATTTTGCAACCGTCCTTCACCAATCGTCTTCTTAGTACTGCAATCCTGAAACATCACATTTGAAGGAGAGAAGATAACGTTGCAATTTAATTCTTTAGTGCACTTGCTCACAGAAAGTAAATGAGAAGACAAATCAAGCACAACCAAAACATCAGTTTTTTGTGAGAACAACTTAAGCTGTCCTGCTCCTTGCGTTGGAACTTGCATTCTGTTAGCCACAGTAATGGGTGGATATGAGGAACTTGAGGAGACATTAAAAAGTAAATTTATAGAGCTACACATGTGATTGGTAGATCCCGAAACTATGACGAATTGAGTACTAGATTGGGTTAAAAGAGCGGTACCTGATGTTTTAACCATGTTAGTCGAATTTGATGAAGGACCCGAAGATCCCTAACCAATCACTCCTTGCCCTTGCATTTGAAGCTGTTGTTGAAATTGTTGTACCAAGGACTCTAGTTTTGACTGAAACTCTGTAGAGTTTCCTGGAACAACAAGTTTTGCTTATTGAACCTTATCTTTGTTGGCACGAAGATGAGGATGGAGTAACCAACACCTATCTTTGGAGTGACCATCTCTATCACAATGGTCACAATGAAATCAAATGGGCATTTTATTTTTTCACTTTGCCAATTTCGCCACAGGTTCACCACGTTGGTTGTTCATCACAACCTTATGAATTGAACTTTCGGAGATTGGTTTATCAAGACTAGGTGAGACACTCATCACTCGACACATCGTCTCTTCTCCTTGAATCAAGCCACAGACTTCATCAAACGTAGGCAATTTTGGACTCGTTGGAATTTGTCTTCTCACGTCTTCGTACTTAGGCCCAATGCTGGCCAATAACTGGAAGACGCAATCTTGCTCTTCCCATCGAATGTAATTAGCCACATTTTGGGTTGCTGGCCTATACAGACGAAGTTCATCCCACCTTCTCTTCATATTTCCAAGATGGTTGGTGAAGGATTGAGAGGGTTCTTGCTTAGAGTTAGCAATCTCTTGCTGCAATTTGAATGCTCGAGATGCATTTTGAGCTTGCCCATACATCTTATTCAATGATTCCCACAAGATTTGAGTTGTAGGGGAATATGCAAAAATGTCATACACTTGAGATTCCATAGAGTTAAAAATCCAAGGCAAAACCAAACTATCGTTGGCTTGCCATTCATCGAATTTTGCATCCCTCTCAGGAGGTGCTTTTATTTGCCCATTGATATGCCCAAGCTTTGATTTACGACCACAGTAATAGCTTGAGATCATGGAAGAAAGTTCTTCTCATTTAGCAATATGTTGGTGAGTCGTTGATTGGTGGTAGTGGAGCCGGGTTCGGGATTGGTTGAACTCGAATCAGTCATGATTTGAACAACAACCATGTAGACGGACACAGATGGATCAAACGCATAAACAGGTACATACCTGCTTTGATACCATGAATAAATTAAATAAGAAGACACGATTAAACGAGGTTCAGCAATGTGCCTACATCCTTGGTAATCCTCTCTCAAAGTTTTTTTTTGGTCATATCGTCCTTGAGAGAGGAACTACCATTTTATTGATGAAGTACAGGAAAGGAAGACAATGAGAAGATAAGGCAATTCCCAAAATTACATAAATCAAACAAATCCATATAATTTCTTCCAAAATCAAACAAATCTAAATAATTTCTTCCCAAATAGAAGGGCTAGCACCAATCGTGCCAACACAAGAGGAACCAGAAGAGAAAATACAAGAATGTCGCGTTTTCAATTACACGTACTGTGTTTACAATGTTGAGTTAGCACTAGAAAAAATAGTCTTAAAAGAAAAGGTCAACTTGGTTTGATCAGCTCTGGCTCTAACATCTACACGGCTGCGCGTACCTAACTGGGACTCCAATCACCAACCCACCGGCCACCATCATCTTCCTCTGATGACCGACCGGCACTCCAATCGGTGGACGGGGAACCTCATATTTGTGTGCCGGCGCCGGCCCGGACATTTTCGCCGAAATGTTAATGATGCCATCCGTCTGCACGCCGTTAGAATCCCTCAACCTATAACTGAGAAAATGGACGTGGCCCTCTGGTGTGCCAGGCTCACCAGCGAGATCCGAAACCGGTACCGTCGCTCCGCCGACGAGCTTGTAACTCCCCGACGAGCTCCTGCACTTCACTTCCAATGTAATGAAGCCCGCATGCAGCGGCAAGTCAACGGCCAGTTTCTCGTTCCACTGAGGGTTTGTTCCTTTGTCCGGCGCCGGTTTGGTCGAGCATTCGTGGCCGGTCTCCACTCGGACCGCCACGACCGCGTTCTTCACGGGCTTCTTGTTGAGCCGTAGATTCTCTCCGGATATCAAGGTGATTTCCAAGGCTCGCTTCATCCTTCTTTTTTTCCTTTTCTGGGTCGAAGATCGCCGCTCGGAAAGCTTGAAGTTTGGGATTTGAAGAAGTGGAGTAGATGAATGTGATGAGAAATGTTGAGATGAAGAAGACTGTGAAGAGGAAAGAGGGCGTGTTGTCTGACTATATAGAAGGGGCTGTGTTGTGGAGGAAGGGAGAGAGAAAGAAGGTAGAAGGAGGTGGGTGGTTTCTGACGATTCCTCTTTTTCCGTATGGACCGACAGTTGCGCGGTGCAATTGGTTGACGTGCGAGATGGGCCGCGAAGGTCAAGAGACGTGTTTCTTTTGCGAGTCTATTGTATATATTTGCTCCCAGAGTTTTGTCAGACGTAATTCCATTTTAGGAAATAAAGTCAATTTTCTGTTCTTTAGTAGGGTTACGCGATGCGCGTGAAGACTGCAAACGGAAACATTCAATTATGGCGTGTATTCGGTGGTCCCGGAAGCTTCCCGATGACGGGGTACAAAAGTTGTTTGGGGGTAAAGTGGCAATTGCATAATTCCATCTTGGGCTGCTGAGAAATAACCCGCTCAACAACTCTTATGAAATTTCGACCATAAAGACTCCATGATGTTTCTGTCCTTTTGAAGCGTGTAAGAGGAAAAATTGATTCAATGCCGATCCTCAAAGAGGATTAGCTTACGATCAAGATTGTTTGTCATTTACTTTCTTGTTAATTCATGAACACCAAAAAAAAAAAGGAGACGAAAATTTAATATCATCAGTTAGAATTTAATGATGGCCCGTTTTTATGTTTAAATTCTACTCATTTTTACCATCCCTATCACTTTAGAAAATGCGGAAAAATTGTCCAAAAAGTGTAAACCTACTTTATTGTGCAAATTGTAAAATTTTTCAATTTAGCTAATTTAGTTTTAAATTTCTTAATAATTTTCTAATGTAATCCTTTTGGTTGATTTTGATCGAAAATAGCTAGCATGGAAATCTAGACAATTTTTTTTTTTTTTTTTTTTAATTTTCAGTTTTTTTCTATGTTCTTTTTAAATGTTATTCCTTAAAAAATTGAGGGGGAACATGGCTAGCGATTAACCAGGTGCTGTCCATAGGAGAGTTGCGATGCCCTAGCTCCCCACTAGGCGAGGCGAGGTAAGAGGCCTCAATGCCCTTCCCTAGTGGCCAATGAAGGCTTGTAGGCCCTCATCGGCTTTCGCTAAGGTCCTGATAACCTCCATCGACCCTTTTGAAAAATATGAATAGTGAAATTAAATAAAATTGAAAAAAAATTTAAAAAATTTAGAAAAATTACAAAAATGGCCATATTAGCATTAATTGTGTCATGTTAACAATTTTCAATCAATTTTGGTAGGAAAATTTATATTAAAAAATTGTTAAAATAATTATAACTAAATTGGCTAAATTGAGTAATTCAAAACTGTATAGACTAATATATGTTAAGTTTAGGATATATTGAATAATTATTCAAAAAAAAGATACATCATATTTAAGTGAAACTCACGCGAAAGAGAAGTTTGTCGGTCTAATATCACTATGTCATGAGAAATATCCAGGAATTTACTAGTGAGGTGCGTTTCTGCGTATGAAGACCGTTGGATTGCGGTCAACTCATCTGGAAAAAGGAAAAGAAAAGAAAATTCTCCCCTCACCATACGTCCAACACCTCAATCAGTTGGTCTATTTGCACCAGCTAATTTTCAATTTATAAATTACTGGCCATGTGGGCCGGCAGATGTCATGTCACTGTCTTCATGCGGCGCTACCTCATGATATTTGGTATAGTCTACCTTACAAAACGCGCCAACAGAGAACACCTGGGCTGTGATCTGACCTTACATATGTAAGCATCTCAAAAATTTCGAACCCCGTGAAGCCGGGTGCAACACTGGTTTCCGTGATGAGGTTTCATTCCAAGCGAAATAGATAATTGGAGCCGCTGAAGGAGGATCGCTAGATCGCCACGTGAAAATGCGCGGAGCGGATGAAACACGTGTGCAACGCGGACATGCTGACTTTGGGGATTTTTTAATGTTGAGTCCTCCAAATCATCCACAACTTTCGTCGGTCATGGTCGGGAAACTTTGTGGAACAGAAAAAGAAAAGAAAAAAAGGTCCGGAAATTTCTTTGTAAAAAATAAAATAAAAAAAGTGGAAGCTTCACGTGTGTTTCAGGCCTAGTTTTCTCAAAAAATTCAATTTTAACTCCACCCTTAATTCCCCCCCAACTTCTTTTCTGCCTAAAAAGGATTGCCGATTTTTATTCTAATCCCTAAATCTTTCCAGCATCCAAAAACCGCTATTGCTCTCTTCAAAATTATTAATCTCAGGAGGCCGATGTTGTTCTCTACGAAGGTGGAGACGTTGGTATAGACCATGTTCTAATAATGAATCTTTAGCTAGCCTTAATATTGATAATTTTGAAAAATCTAGTAACATGGGGCATAGTCGAAATTATAGTGAAAATTTTGATCATTCTATAGATTAAAAAAAAGTTCGAAGCATAATTGAAATTTGATCTAAAGTTTGGAATTTTCTAGGAGATTAAACCAAGAATATATAGATCCATAGCCCAATAAGCCTCTTCTCTTGACTTTTCTTTGTCCAAACGAGGGCCAACATAAAAAGCAATGGATCCACATATAAACAAAATGAATTATTGTCCATGAAAACATTTAGACATAAATTATTATAGATAATGAAAATGTTTTCCATTGATTAATTATTTCAAGGGATATAAACAATTATTATTTTTTTAAATAATTCCGAATCGTTTGTTTTTTGCTAAATAAATGGAGCTGAAAATTCAAAAGATTTTTGAAAAGGAAAAGTAGTAATATAGCGTTGTAATCTGATTCACCATCAAATGCATTTACAAGCCTCGTTGAGATTTTTAGATGCACACCACTATTTCTATGAAATGGAAGCAATCTTAATCAAGACACTCATATACTTTCGTGGGCTTTGCAGGGAAGGCGTAAGAGAACCCCGTGAATGACCATGAGTTGGCTAACTGTTTTAAGAAAAGGACTCATATGAGATTATAAACACAAAAGCACTTCGATCATTTCAAATACTAAGGCGAGCGTTCTCATATTATCATTCAATTCCTCAAATTAGACGGATACATTGATTATTTAGATTAGATGACATAAAGGACGGCTGTGCATCTAACTAGTGTTATAACATAAAGGAACACCGCGCTTGTGCTTTTTTTGAAGAAATTCTTAAATACTACAAGAGTGAAAAAGAAAAAACATATATCACATAATCTACAATAAGATCATGAGATTAATCATCATCAGCGGCGTCATGCACCATTCCATGGCCGACTCATTCGATGGGCAAAAAGCAAATAATTATCACTTTAGATTATATAAGTGAATTCAAAATGATACTGAGTACAACTTAGATTACCAAGGGCAGTGGGCACCTAATAGCATCTGCCAAATTTTGAGCAAGCCATGTGATAGAGAAGTTTTTGTTCATGAGATTCTCCAAACTGAAAAAGAGAAGATTTCAGAAGAATTATCATTTGGAGTTATTGTATGAAGCTTGGTAAAGGTATCTAGGATGTTTATGACCGGTTCAAAATATATAATCCATCCTCCAATCAAAATTAATTGGGAAATCGGTCTTTCTTTCTTTTTGTGCAGATCAATGATCAAAATTTAAAAATTCCTCTGATGATGAACATTGCATTACGAACCAAGCTTGCTTCTTATTGGGCTGAAATGATCGGGTTCAAGTTCAACCCGTAATTTGACTTCTGAATCATCATTACGAGGATTCGTGGAAAAAAACAACGGTGGAGCTATGAGAAATTTTTCGAGCAACGTTCTTATATTTTCTTTTGACGGGTAGTCTGCTTGTTATTGGCCGAGCCTATGTTAACGTTATCAAACTCGTTTAGAGAGAAGAAAATGGTTCATAATCTTCCCTTTTTTTTTCCAGGCCGAAAGAAGATTAGTTCAACCAAACCATGCGAAAGCAATCTCATAATGGAAATTCCCACTACCTACCTGAACCAACCAATAAGGGACCTATCTTATCGCTTGGTACCAAAAAGATGATCTCGATTGATGACCAATACCAAAGCGTGACTGGCAGACCAAAGAATTCCAAATTCATCACCCTTTGCTACTTTTTTAATTGACATGTCAAATGGGTGGGGCAAATTGGATTTGAGTCAAGTTGAAAATGACTAGATCCAAATTGATCAATTTAAACCGTTTTGATGAATTTATATCAAATGCAAATTTAGCGACTTACATCCAACCCAATCTATACTTGACCCAAACTCGACTCGACCCGGATTTCATCATTAGCAATTTTTCTCCTTAAATTGTTGTTTTTGAAGAGTGGAGTACTCCTTGGATGACTCGTCAGGCAAGTTAATGAGGGAGTTAGAGGGTCGAGTTATGAATGGGGTTGTGAAGGTAGTGGTGAAAGTTTAGGTTTACTCAAAAATGCAGTTTGTTATGGGAGCATGAAGTTGCAAGCTAGAGGAAAAAAAAATCTAACGATAGCAAAAGCAAGCAAAGAAGGGAGAAGGTCGCAAGTCATGAAATCGAAAAGGGAAAGAGAAGAGACCGGTGAAAAATGACTAAAGTGGGCTAACAGTGGGTCGAAAGTAAATTTATAATAAATTCACTAAAGCTGATGTGTTTTGGGTTTTTTTTTTTTTTACTTTAAAATCCATTCTGACCCATGCTTTAAGTTGAAGGTAACCCTTTTCAATAAATATGCGTTACAGATCTATTTTGACAGTCTTATGTTTAGCCGAACTAAATTTAAAGTCAAGACACGTGAGCTGTGCCAAACTTTTATAAATAAGCTCTCTTTTTTGGGTGTGTCGTGTAGGTTGATGAATTTTTTCTTTTTGAGTTTGAACAAATGCGTCGAATTTACTACTTGGAATTGATCGAGTCTTTATCCTGTGGGTGATCCACTGGTTTACGAGGTAGGAATTCTCCACAGAGTACTTTGCTTTTCAACTAGAAAAAAGCATAAATATAGGCGTATGAAAAAGAAAGCTTTAAATTGTCTAGTAAACATTTGAAGATTTGAATTAATATAGGAGGGAAAAAAAAGATGCTTGTAGCAATAGCAATATCTAAACTAAAATATTGATGGGAAGTAACATTTACGGGATCAGTGGACAGTATTTTGATATTTGAATACTGATTCTGTCTATCTTCATTTTAATGCAAATCTTAAATCTTACTGTTGTTATTTATTTTAATGAACGAAATGGACTCTCATGAAATATTTTGACAAGATTCTGAGCTGAAAACGCACAATATGGCGTGCATTGCAATACAGAGATAGAGACGCTTGCAGGGGGAAAGAAAGTATTTCATGATTTTCTTTACAGCCGGCAAAAGAATGCCTCAGCTACGCGAAGGCAATCTCACATCGGAGATTCACCCTCTTCCAGATCGAAACCGTTAAAAAAAAAAAAAAAAAAAAAAAGAATCCCAAATTCGTCAAACTTAATATATTCTCATCTTGAAAATTGAACTTGCCAACGCGCCTCTCAAGATTTGCATTGGTTGGGATACTAAATAGGCACGCCGGTCACCGTCCTGCTGTTCTTCTCCCGATCCATCGGAATCCCGAACTCTGGCACTGACGATGATGAAGACGACGAAGTCCCTTTATACGAGGACGTGACCATCCTCACTGAGATATTGATGATCCCGTTGCGCTGGCCTTTGGCGTCTCTCAGCCTGTAACTCAAGAAATGCTGGTAATTCTCTGGGGCGTAGCCTCCGACGAAGTCTGACACCGGGATCCATGCCGTCCCAACAAGCACGTCCCCGGCCGAGGAGCTCCTCCGGTGGAGCTCGACGACGACGTAGCGGGAGCCCGCAGGCAAGTCCACGTGGAGCTTCTCGTCCCAGTAAGGGTAGCTCTCGCCCCGGGCGTCGGGTTTCGTCGAGTCGTACAACGATGGCGAGCTGTGAGAGTCAGCCTTGACGGTGACGAAGGCGTTGTTCTTGATGGGCTTGTCGTTGATGCGGAGATCTTCGCCGGAGATGACGGTGACTTCCAATCTGCGATGGTGAGTGTTCGCCATGAAACTGGCGGGTGTGCTACTATAGAATGAAACAAAATACGACGGAATATGTATTCATGGAACGCTTCTTCTCTGATTGTGAGAAGGAGATTAGGATAAAATATATGCCCTTTTTTCTAATGCATATGTACAGAAAACGATGTGATCTTGGAGAAGAGTTTTTTTTTTTTTTTTGGTGACCAAGAACCGCTGGAGACTCCTTTCAGGATCATCCTGCCCTCCGATGTCCAATGGCACTGTTGGATGTCGTAAACCATTTGACCTGCGGAATCAGGAGGCCAGTCTTCAACTAGAGCAGCCATACGTGGGTGGGTAAATCACTTTAATAGTTCTTGCCTTTTAGAAGTATAATCACGATACATGATTCGAAATTCGAGAAAACCATGTCTAAAATTTCATTGAAACCGTCTCAAAACTCTAGTTTTGGAAATTATTCGGTCACAGCAAGGTGATTCTTGCAATTTCCTCGAAATCAGCTCCAAAATTATGTTGATAAATTACTCAAATGAGGTGGGACATAAATGAAGATACTTTTTCAATTTTGGGCTCATGATGTTGCCTACCAACATCCTTAATCGTGAAAGTAGTTAAGGATTGCGGTGGTTCCACCTACTGGAATTTTCCGAAATGGGGAGACGAAGTTAATGGGATGAAGTTTCCGGGAAAGTGACCGGCTTATATTCGTTAGGGACATTCAGGTAAAATTTTGAAATTTGTAGAATATGCAATTGTGTGCACCAAGAAAATGTAGAATAATTGGCTCAAGTTATAAGAGGATGCTCTGTTTTATTTGAATAATAATCTTGAAACTAGGTAAAATGTTTAAACATAGTTCCGTTTTCTATCTAAACATGTAAATGCTCATCCTTGGTATCACATGCAAAATTTGTCCATGCACAGGACACACAATCATTTAGTTATTTCAAATAGGAGTATGGATTAACCATTGAGATTTGCCCCACTGGCCACAATTCCAACATGGAATGGGAGGTAGGGAGTTCGAGTCCCCACTTTCTTGAGAGAGTTGGGGGTGGGGACAATTTAGTTTCAAGTATGAGTTTCAACTTTTATGTCCTAAAAGGATATGGCAAAAATTTGAGAGTGAGAATTATAATAGAAATAAAGTAGGACCGACCAAAAATAAAATAAAATAGGAGTCTGAATTGATGATGCTTTTACGGACAATATAGCTACGTAACCGAACTATTTGATTTGCCTTGTCCAAGACGTTTTCCCCTTTTCCCTTTGGTCTTCGGGGGAAAAAAACGTAACAATTTTCCACATGAAATCGATACGTATTCAAGTCTTAATTCGATAAATACATCTGATTTAATGGTCCAAGGACATGTAGCTTATTTGTGCACTAAATGCATACAACTGACCTTTTAAAAAAGAGCATTGTCCCATCGTGTTTGCAGTAGTTAATTATTCGTTGCTAGTCTCTTTTCAATAGCCGACGATGTAATCCCAATGGTATCCCACCAATCTCTTCCATACAGATCCCACTCCATCTTTAATGTGGTCCTTGAACTGCAGATAAATGTTTAGTTAGTTGCTAAACTTTATGAAAATATTGTATGTTGTTCTTCCGTTGTTTCAAGTTAATGGAATACCAATCTATTAAGTTTGAACATGGACCGGCAAAAAAAAGTTATATTTGAATAATCCAAATATGATATTTACCTCATCAGGACATACTTATCAACATCATTAAATAACAATGGACATCTTAATGCCCTCATTTTTGTTTTCCTTTTATAAAGCAAATGGAAGAAAAGATGGATACAAAATCCAATTTAGTGTAGAATAATCTACAATATTAATTAACATCCGACTTATCATTTGAGCAAACATAATGGCTATATTGAATGTCAACTCATAAATTAAAGACTGCATTGAACAAATTAAAATTATAGGGACAATATTGTAAATTGGGCAAGAATTTACTATTTGTGTTATTTTCTCTATTATTTATGAAAGAATTGTTTTAGTTTTTCCACATATAGCTAATGTGTAATACCCCAAAAATTGAATCGGTAGAAAATGTGTCCACATGTCAAAATGTAAATATGACCTTCCTGAAACAAAATAACCAAAAAGGAGGATCTAAGGAAGCACTGGTTTTATCTATTTGGATAATAATGAGAATTACTATGAGGATGTAACGCTTGACTCGACCTCAATACATATGTAAAGTCGTATTAACGAAAGACATTGAAGTTTTTGGTGCGGTTGGTTGCGCCAAGGAATAAATGCCAACAGAAGGGATTAATCTTGAGGTGATCACTCCCCACCCGCTTCCTCTTTTTAAGCAAAAAAAGAAAAAGAAGAAGTGCCATCGTTTTTTCTTTTGGCGATAAATTCTTTTTGTTGACCTAGAGATAATTTGAGTTGTCAATCTCAGCACTGTTCTAAGTCAAAATCGCTAAGAGGACACGACACGTGATCAAAACTACGCTGTACCTACCTTCTGTGACTTAATCTGCATAAGCCGCGATGCCCACGTACAGAAGGCAGACGCCAAGAGGAGTCCGCGGAGACGATGACCAAATCAACGCACATGTCGCAAATATATAAGATCTTTAGCCTGGAAAGATGGGGGTGACGGCATCATGATGTCGGTTTCGTTTGTTCTAATTCGCTGGCACTGAGCACGAAGCATATGTATTCCACAACTTACCCTCATCTGGAGTTATTCTCTCTTTCTTCCTTCCCCCAGACAAAAAGAGATTAGTTGGATTGGGATGTTCTTGGGCAACTAGCAAGTCAGCGAGACACGCTGCCAGCGAAGTTGCTTTTCCCGGGCGTCGTTGCATTCAGATCAGACAAATTCAATAGAGCTCCCGAAGCCACTTTCCAAGCAGTACTTGTATGCGATCGAAGATGTTACATTCACGAGTTGACATATGTTGAAATAATTATTTTCACTCAGCACCCAAGTTTGATATCATCTCGGTATGCTCGCTCGCGCTTTGATATCACGAACCGGTCAGGGACAGCGGTCACTCTTCGATGCTGGTAGCACGGGATATCCGAGTCTTTAAGCAAATAAATATTATATATTTCACGTGAACTCCATTTTTAAAACACTAGACATTTAGATGTGGAATATACTTTCGACTGAAAGTAAGGATATTTTACAATTGTTTAACAGTTGAGCTAATTTTTCTAGTATTTAGAAGACACATCAATGATGCACCTTCTTGGGTAAGGATAATTACACAAATGATCTCCAAATTTTGACAAAGAGTGCAATGTCGTCCCCGTAGCTTAAATTTGTTCAATGCAATAATTGAATTTTTAGTCTAATCTCTAAACATTTTCATATAATCTGAGAACCGAATTGAACATATACAAAACATTCAGGACAACATTAAATAAATTAAAAGTTCAAGGATGATATAATACATTGAGTTAAAGTACATGGACTATATTGAATAAATTTAAAGTTTAGGGATGACATTACACATTCGGCCAAAGTTTAGAGATAATTTATATCATTTTCTCTCTCTGGTATAGTGTGGTTCTCATTTAAACTCGTTAAATTCACAAAAAAGTATACAATCATGATCATAATTTGATTACCAAGTTACCAATGCAAATCTGCATAGACCTTGAAGGATGAAGCATGAACTTACCGGTTATATAAGAAAAGCAAGTTTGGTTTAAAAAATGTGCCTTATCCATGCCAAAGATCCTTGTTCATGTGTAAAATTTGCGACCTATACAGATGCATTAAGAGTTAGGTTCCCATTTTTTAGGAATGCTTTCTTCGGCTTTTGGCTAAGACCAAGCATGAATTTGTATAGTGTGATTGATTCACAGTCATGCCGGAGTAGTTAAATTTTCTTGCACGTGCCTACAGGTGTTTCAAGCACATGCAATTGGTTCCATTGGATTGTGCGAGAGCTGATACCTATTCGGTTCCAGCCTCCTTTGGTCCGGTCCTAGGTTGGGAACCCCACCTGTTGGGATTATCGGATTCCCAAAATACCGGATTCGACACTAAATCGAACTCCTAAAACGAATGCGGAAGACAAGCCCAGGAAAAACATGTATCACCGATCCTAAAGCACACCACGGAATCGAGTGTACCTTGTTAGCCACATATTAAACACTAATGCCGATAAGAGGAAGAGAAAACCGATCCCGTTCGATCTGATGATGTCAATTGGCCTTGAAGGGAAGACGGCGTCGCCTTTAACTTACGTTTTTCTCTTGGAAGGGAGAGAGGGAGTGGAACGTGCGTTCGTTAAAAATGCCAAAATGTGTGTTCGTCCCTCTCTTTTCTCCCTTATATACGTTCCCTCCAAAAGGAATCGTGCCCCTTCATCATATTCCTCCATCCATGGCCCCTAATCTTGTGGGTCGGGCTTTTAGGCCCAACATGGGCGGACGGGCCTTAAGCCCATCACATAAAACCATCATCTCCCACTCGCACATGGTGGGCTGAATAAGATTCTCTTTACCTCTCTTCAACATTCATACCGGTGAATAATCCGTGCGATCAGCATACTTTGAGAGCTCGTTGCCATACATCTGTTAGGAATATATAGCAGCTCATAATGGGCATCACATCCTGAGTAGATTTAGTATGCAGTTCCCTAGATCGATCAATCACATTTATATTTCTCTTGATCTCTTTTAAACAATGATACATATATTGTATTCACAATTATGATTATCCCAAAGACAGTCATAATTGGTTAACCAGTGAATACAAAACTATAATGTGATTCTCCAAATTCGATCTTCCTCTTTCCTTCAAACTCTCAATTTCAGTTCAGCTTGCTTTTCTAGAAATGTCCAATTAGATCGAATTAAATCATGACCATTGGCAATATCCTAAGATAGCAAACACCAAATAGAAATCTTGAGAATAAGTAAGAGTCATGAGAGCACTCAAACTGAGGAACTCTTTTCCTCAAGAGCCTCACACGGCATAAAAATTGAGATCAAACTTTTGCTACTCTTATTGGTCGTCTCATGCATACGTAGTATGAAATACGTATTACGGTATTAACTCATTTCTCATGGAGCATATGTCTACACCTTTAATACCGTACATATAATAGTTCAGACATACCCAATGTTTAACTTGAGTTTACGTATCTACTCATTAACAAAATTCATCAGAACTCACATCTGGCATCATAGACAGATAAAGTAAAATATGTGGGTTATTTTACTTTCGGACATAGTAAGTATTATGTCCTCATCTTAACACTTAGTTAAGACGACATACATATTTTAAGCTTGAGCTTTCGATTATCACCTTGATAATAAGCTTAAAAACAGTCTTATCTCTATTTATCACACAGTAAATAGATGCGATTACCCATGTGAGTGGGCTAATCTTATATCTGTCCGACATACTTTCTCAACTTAAAGTAATGTACTGAACATTAAGATGCATAAAGATCAAACAAAGATTCATAGGCATTAATGATGAAAACACAAATTCATCAAATGTGAACACTTAAGGAAAGTACAATATTCAGTACATCAGCCTCTATGCAATCCTAGAGATTTCATATGGCCACAAAACACATCTCTAGGTATTGGCTTTGTCATAGGATCTGCTACCATTCTATGCGTAATATGTACTATAAGTTCACATCTTTACGTGCAATCATATCTTTGACAAAATTATATTTGGTATCTATGTGTTTGGTCTTGCCATGATATTTTGGATTTTTGGTGTACGCTTTTACTGCTTGGCTTTCACAGTTAACCAATAATGGACTTGCAGCTTTCTCAATAACATCTAAATGATCCAAAAAATCTCTTAAGCCAAACATTTTCTTATATTGCTGCTGATAATGCCACAAACTCAGTTTCCATCATGGACAAGGCTATACACTTTTGTTTCTTATTGCTCCAACATATGGTGCTATTATTCGGTAAGAAAACAAACCCAGAGGTAGATTTTCTTTCATCTAAATCTCCTCCCCAATCAGCATCAGAATAGCCTTTGAGTCGCAGATCCTTTCCTTGATAACTCAGCGTATAATTAGCAGTCCCCTTTAGATACTTCATCATTCTCTTTGTTAGGGAAATCCCTTATGATGTTTTGAAGATGACAAAATAAATCAAAGGCTACTAACATGTTTAATGGTTAAGTAATAGACCATGCAGATGATAGAACATGTAAAGGATATTATCAAAGTCGAAGACGACGCGGAAGACTGAACGTAACATATGTCCAGAGTATATTTTGAAGATTTCCAGACTTCTGTGTCAAAGTCTGAAGACTGCCAGACTCAAGACTTAAATCTAAAGATTGCCAGACTCAGACTTAGATTGTAAAGTCTAAAGACCCTCAGACTTTACATCCAGAATTCGACAGAATGTAACTCAAGCCCAATCATACAACGGCTAGTGATCTGGTTTGAATTCCACATCAAGATTGATTTGATTGACTCAAACTAATTGATTGACAATTGGATCTTGAAGACATTTCTATACGAAGAAGCTTTACTTATGGAAACTAAGATTCCGTTTGTATGGGTGATCGGAATCAATTTGGGATTCTACCTTTGTCACTCAACGGCTACCAAATCTTCTAGATACAGAACTGTCCAATGGGTATATTGGAAGACGATTCTCTGGGATACTGTCCAACGGATAGTTTGGAAGTGGAGGAGTATTTAAGGAGATCATGGACCGATGAGCAAGTAAGAGATGGAGCGTAGAATTTATAATTCCAAAGTCCGAGTGATCTTTGTTCATACACTTGTCTTTGGAGAGCTTAAACGTTTGTAATCGTGAGAGAAATACCAAAAGAGTGACTTAGTGAGATAGTGTGATCTACTACTAAGTGTTTGCACTCAAAGTTGTAATCTCTTGTTGATTGCATAGTGGAATCCTGCCAAGAAGGCTGTTAGCGTGGGAGAGTGGACGTAGGCTTGGATTAAGCCGAACCACTATAAATCTTGTGTTCTTATTCTCTTTCTTAACTCCTTTGTTTTACTCGAAGTTTATTTTATTCCGCATATATTTGCCAAGGTTTATTTTATACACCTATTCACCCCCTCTAGGTGTTCATACTAGCACTCACAATTGGTATCAGAGCCAAGTGCTCGGTTTATAAAAGTGATTTTACTTTTGAGCTAAAGATCTTTTATGGCTAGTATCTTGGCACCAGGACTTATGGAAGGGCAAAGCAACACAAGGCCACCATATTTTGATGGAAATGAATATGACGTGTGGAAGAACAAAATGAAAGCATTCCTAAGATCCAGAGATCTCTTACAATGGGATGTTGTGGAAAGAGGAATCAACCCCATTGCCGCGTCTACATCAAATAAGAATGGCAAAGACAAAGAAACCAAACCCCCCGCTCTTATGTCTCGGACGGAGATGTCTAAAAGAGAAGCGCTTGATGCAAAAGCAATTTATTCTTTATATTGCGCTTTGTCTCTTGTTGAATATAACAGAATCTCTTCATGTGAAACAGCAAAAGAAGTTTGGGATAGACTTAATGTTACATATGAAGGGACCGATCGTGTAAAAGAGACAAAAGTAAATTTCCTGCTCGGCAAATATGAATCCTTCAAGATGAAGCAAGGAGAGTCGATTGGAGATATGTTCAATCGTTTTACAGAAATTGTAAATGGTTTGGCATATCAAGGTCATCCAATTTCTTCCCCAATGAAGGTCAACAAACTCTTGCGAGGTCTTTCAAAAGATTGGAACCATGTAAAGACCTCAATCTGGGAGACTCGGAGGATTATGTCACTCTCCGTTGATGAATTGATCGGCACTCTTCAATCCTATGAAGTGGAACAACTCAACGACGAAGATCCCGAAGGTAAAAAGTCCATTGCTTTAATATCTAACACTGTTTTTGATGAAACAGACTCAGAAAATGACTTGGATGACGAAGAACTTGCCTTTATGGTCAAGAAATTCAAAAAGCTGAGTAGAAAAGAAAGGAAATTCGATGGAAGAAATAAATACAAGCAGAATGGCCAGAAAAGAACAATGAAAGAAGATGATGAGCAAGAAAATATATGCTTGACGGCACATTCAGAATCTGAGTTTGATTCAGACACAGACTCAGAATCCGATGAGAAAATCGAGGTAAGTCATTCAAAAATTCCTATCAAAGTTTCAAGGTATATAAATGAGCTTTGCTTAAATCTCAAATCTTCTCTTAAAAGGATCTCTGAACTTAAAAAGGAGAATTCTTGGCTTAGACAACATGATCTTTCTCAAAAAGAAAATTTTGAAATTTTACAAAAAGATTTTCTACAAACAAAAGAAAGTCGAGATTTACTTGTCAAAGAAAATGATTCTTTGAATAAAGAATTTTCAAATATTTCGACAAGATTTTCAAATGGATCAAAAACATTAGAGCATATTCTTTCTAAACAAGTTCCTTATTATAATAAGTCAGGACTTGGTTTCAATAAGGAAAATAATTCTTTAATTGATTTTCCTAAAGTAAAAGAGAGACTTAGACAAAAACCTTCAAAGGCATTTTACAAAAATCATTTTCAAAAAGTGTTTGTAAAATCTGTTGGTCTAAATGCATTCAAGTGTTCAAATTGTGGAGACTCAGAACACTTTGAGAAATAATTTTTAAAAGTCTGGAAACAAGTTAAGAAAAATTGGATAAAAATAGAATTTTCTACTAACTCTCATGGACCCAAGAAAAAATGGGTACCAAAGAAAAGATGAGTTCTTTTTTTGCAGGAAATAAAGGAAAAGAGGATTTGGTAAGGAATTTTTTTATTCTCAATGTGATTTGAGTACGAAATTTAAAATTTCTCATTATGCTCGATATTCGATATATCCTTGGTTGATTGAAATTTTATAATGATCATATTCCTTGATTTGTTTTATTGAAGAAAGGATCGCATGATTTGTTTTTGTGACTCGAGATTTAATTTGATACGTGTGATCATTTTTGATATCATGCTTAAAGACAAAATAATTTATTTGGTTTGATTTTATACTCTCAGATTTGATTTAATACGTGTGATTATTTGAGATAATTCAAATTATTTTGTCTAATTTTATGCTCTCAAATTGTCATATTTTGCAAAATGAAAATCTGTTTTACATTATGATGCAAGATATTCTTAGATATTCAAAGATTTTATTCTCTTTGATTTTATCGTATTATGACTAAGTGAGAATTTAATTTTCAAAATATCATTGTGCATAATATTCTTTCTTTGAATACTTTGTTATGATGAATTTAGAAAGAATATTTGATTATCTATGAGATTTTATATTTTGCTCTAACGTCAAGGAAGGATCCAAATTGATGGATACCAAAAAGGGAAATGAGTTGATTGCAAGAAATTCTTTAAGGGAAGAATGATCGCGAATCTATGCAAATCAAGATGCAATCAAAAATATATCTCATGCGACAATTGGTAATGATTTTTTTTTAATCAATGGTATATTGCAAATATATACCTTGGGTAAGAGAAATTTTTCATCCCGCCTTGCAAATGTCTACGTGCATTCATCATGATTTTGGATGATTGTTTATTATACTGCGAATATCTTTTGTCATAAATATAAGGTATTGCAATTTTGGCACGTGATAGAAATATCTATTTTCCTTTTGTAAAATGCATATCTGAAATTTATGCTCAAGGAAATCTCCTTGATCTTGAAAGATATTATTGCATATTTATGGATATTTTTGCTATATTCTTAGAAGATATATTATATCTAGCAAGTTTGATCCGCAAATCAAAGAATGATATTACGTGACATTTTTGCAAAGATTATTATCTGTTATATAAGAATTTGCAGGTCACAAAAGAATCTTCCATATGGATTTTGGAAAACTCAATCAGAAAATCATGGAGATTCTATACTATCTTTTGGAAGTTCAAAGATTCCATTCCTTATGCAAAATTTTTGCAAATTGTTGAGGAAATCCCTTATGTATCCGTATGGAAGGTTGAGTAGTTCTGAATCTTAATTTTACATATGCTACTCAATTTATTTATTTGGAGAAATGGTATTATATATTACGTGGATATTATTACAGCTTATTTGTGGAAAAAGTTTGTTAAGTTGATGTAGGATGATTCGAGAAAAGCTTAATTGAAGAAAATAAATTTTTACCTCGAATTTCAAAATGCAGGTGATTATTGCGGATATTGTTGCTACAAAGGAAATATTGGAAAAATATTCTGTTCAACGTGCACAAGCCACAATTGTTTTTATGTGCAAATATTGTCATGATCACAGGGGGAGAAAGCAAATCCAAAAGAAAAGGAAAAGAATCATTTTCATCTCAAAAAGACAACAAATTGAGGGGGAGCTTTGATCAATTATGGAAAAATCTTTTTGGATTGATCGTGATCTTGTTATGAAAGGAAGGAAATGTAAATGTGTCAGAATTTGTTCTAAAAAATCTGATTAGTGCATCTTTTATTACTTTTTGTCATTGATAAATCTTGTATTGATATTATCATTTTATTATGACAAAAAATGGTACGTGAATTTCATGATGCATCTGTGATTTTTATTGAATATTTGCTGATATATATAATCGAAGTGAGCTATATTGCATATCTTTAATATTCGATTTATTTTATAAAAGCTGATTTTTGGAAATTATGCAAGACACATTTGTTATCATTTTATATTCTCTACGTGAATCCATTATTATCGCTTTTTGATTATGACAAAAATGGGGAGAATATATGAATATGCATATGTGTTGATTGGTTGATATTATTTATTGCATAATATTGAGCTGCGATTATTTTCTATATATTATGCTCAATCTATTTGTTATCTTCTAATATCATTTGATTTAAATTAATATTTTTAAAAGCGTGTTTACAAATCTGCATATTCAGAGATTGTTTTGTCATCATCAAAAAGGGGGAGATTGTTAGGGAAATCCCTTATGATGTTTTGAAGATGACAAAATAAATCAAAGGCTACTAACATGATTAATGGTTAAGTAATAGACCATGCAGATGATAGAACATGTAGAGGATATTATTATTATTATTATTATTATTATTTTTTATTTTTTTTTTTTTGGTGACCCAGGGAACCTTCGAACGCCGCTTCGCGGGGAGAGTAAACCCTGGAGCGCCGGGGGCCCCCACCGCTGACCCCCAAGCGCGGGTAAGACGCGCGTTATGCATATGTTCCACGGAGGTTCGAACCCTTCCCCCGCGTTTGGGGTACCAAGCCCTAACCAACGCTTCCACCGCGGGCGGTGGTTGTAGAGGATATTATCAAAGTCAGAAGAGGGCCAGAAGACTGAACGTAACATATGTCCAGAGTATATTTTGAAAATTTCCAGACTTCTGTGTCAAAGTCTGAAGACTGCCAGACTCAAGACTTAAATCTGAAGATTGCCAGACTCAGACTCAGATTGTAAAGTCTAAAGACCCTCAGACTTTACATCTAGAATTCGACAGAATGTAACTCAAGCCCAATCATACAACGGCTAGTGATCTGGTTTGAATTCTACATCAAGATCAAGATTGATTTACTACTAAGTAAATGGGTATATTGGAAGACGATTCTCCGGGATACTGTCCAACGGGTAGTTTGGAAGTGGAGGAGTATTTAAGGAGATCATGGACCGATGAACAAGTAAGAGACGGAGCGTAGAATTTATAATTCCAAAGTCCGAGCGATCTTTGTTCATACACTTGTCTTTGGAGAGCTTAAACGTTTGTAATCGTGAGAGAAATACCAAAATAGTGACTTAGTGAGATAGTGTGATCTACTACTAGGTGTTTGCACTCAAAGTTGTAATCTCTTGTTGATTGCATAGTGGAATCCAGCCAAGAAGGCTGTTAGCGTGGGAGAGTGGACGTAGGCTTGGATTAAGCCGAACCACTATAAATCTTGTGTTTTTATTCTCTTCCTTAACTCCTTTGTTTTACTCAAAATTTATTTTATTCCGCATATATTTGCCAAGGTTTATTTTATACACCTATTCACCTCCCTCTAGGTGTTTATACTAGCACTCACACTCTTAACGGCCTTCCAATGTGCTTGATCTGGATTGAATTGATATTTACTCACCATTCCAATTGCAAAACATATGTCAGGTATTGTGTCACGCCCCGAACCCTGAGCGCGCACACATCCCACTGCGGTCGATCAAATACGCGACATCCCAGGATATGTCGCCGACCCATTCATTTATTTTACGCATGCGGAAGCAAAACAAATCCCCTGACAACATTTAACTTGGGATAGAAAAGCAGGCAATCAATCACAATATCAAACACTCATTTACAAACACATAGGTTTAAATACAACTATAGACTGTCTACAAAATAGACCCGCTCGACAAAAGGGAAACTATCATAAAACCAACTAGCAGGACACGTTCACCGATACTTCAGTCTCCACCTTTCCAGACTTAGGGCTTCGGGTCCTCCACGATCGCCATCTAGGGACCTGAAATTTTAATCCTCAAACCGGGATGAGACAATGTCTCAGCAAGTTCAACCCCCTAAACCCCTATTAGAAAGAAAATACGCCCCGGGTGGCCTAGTCACATCACACAGAGAACTTACCTCGCCTCAATTCCTTCCTGCAGGTTAGCACAATTCAAATCACTTAATCACAGATAGTAATAAGGACTTAAACAACCAGAACGCATTCACTTTCATATAGCAAACAACCGTGGGGGTCCTGATTATAAGACTAAATCGTTATGACACGTCCCATTCCATGCCACACAATTCCGTCCCATAATCCGACACATCAACAACGCTCAACATACATTCCAATTGTTATTCACTGCCACACAAGGGCATAGCCTACTCGCCGTTCGGCTATCTACTGGCATATAGCCAGGCATCGCCTCCCCCCTTGGAGCGCGGCTTCGTCAGTACATCGACGGCGTTCCCGAAGGAGCATGGACCCAGAATCTACTGCGACCCACATCCACCGCGTGGGCATCCCATATAGGGGCAAGTTCGGCTCAACAGCCCATGACGATTCCTCTTAGTTATCACACAGCTAAAGCATATTCGGCCCCAGGACACTTTATCTTTCACTTAATGCTTCCACTTAAAATAGTGATCCCGGCCATATTTCTTCATATTAAAAATATTCCAGAAATTACTAACGTGTGTGGGGACACGCTAATTTCGAATCAAAAAGCCAATATCTCACTTTTTCAAGCCCCACTATTTAATATAATCATTAAAATCCAATTTTTGCATCAAGATCCGACACTTGGGTTTTTATGAATAAAATCCCTATTTACCACAATCAACACTCAATTTGCCACATCCATTCATCAAATTCAAATTCTAAATGCACAGCAGCGACTAGCACGAAATTCTGAGAATTTAGGGTCCCAAAGTAATTTCTCGGAATTTATTAAATAATTAAATTTATTCCGAAAATTAATTAAATAATAACATTCATATTTTTCACGATCCACACTCAATTTATAATATCCAATCATCCATTTCAAAATCCGACTACACAGCAGCGATCGGCACAAAATTCTGAGCAATCGGGGTTAAAAATAATTTTTCCGTTTTTTTTAAATAATATTATTTTAATAATTTCGGAATATAATATAATATTATAAATTCCAGAATTCGAATTCATTAAATAATTCAAAAATAAAACCCTATTATGTCACATCAAGGCTTTATATTAAAAATAAACATACTTAACTTTAAAATAAACACACTTTAACTTAATTAAACACCATAATCTAATCATCAATCAAATAAACTAATCTAACCACCTAAACTTACTTAACTTAGACTAAGCACACTTAGGGCATCATTAACCCTCTAATCAAGATATAGTGAGTTAAACTCACCGGATTAGCGAGCCGAGTGGACCAAAAGGATGAGGACGACGCGAGGATCGACTTTCCTCAAGGCGGGCCGAGCATCCGGGCTCGGGAAGACGGCCAAAACGGGCCAAGAAGGGGCTGCATTACCTATTTTCTGTCTTCTCGGTTCGCTGCTGGAAGGGGCGGAGATGGGGCGGTTTCGGCGGCGGTTCTGACGCGGAAAGGACGGAGAGAGACGGTGGGTAGCTTAGGCGGCGACTGGTGGTGGCTCACGGCGGCGACGGCGACGGAGGGCGACGACGGCGTGGGCTAGCGCGAGCTGGGCAAAGCGGGCGTGGGGGCTTCGCGCGGACGCATGGCGATGGCGACGAGCGGACGGGCGAAGGCATGAGGTCCGGCGGCTTCTTCGGCTCCTTTGGCCTGCTCGGTTCCGTCCAGTAGCAAGAAGAAATCAGGAGAGAGGGAGCCGGCGAGAGGGAGGAAGAAGAGTGAGAGGAGAGAGAAGGGGGGCCATTTCTTTTTTTCTTTTCCCTTTTCTTTTTCTCTTTTTCTCTTTTTCCTTCATCCAATCAAGGTGGCCCACCATGACCTAGGATGACCTCACAATCCACTCACCCAAACCTCCACAACCTCTTCCAATTGTTGCAATTTCATTTTCCGCCGGGGTCCAATTCTTGTGCCCTAATTTCTTTAATTCCATTCAATTCTCTTCCAATTGAATCCAATTAAAATCCACAAAAATTATCTCATGATCCTAATAAGATGTGTGACATAACTGGGCTTCTAACTTCTAAATTCAATCCCAATTTTTTTTTTTTTTTTTTTTTTTTTTTTTTTTTACGGTTGAATTCAATCTGGTGCGATTTCAGCACGCCTAGCCTACCGGGTAGCTTTCAGGGAAATTTTCTTGCATCCGACCTAAGGGTGATCAATCCCCAAGTTTGACGCGTTAAAATCCCTTAATTACTTCGTCCAATAGGCTAGTTCTCTCATGAGTGGCCAACTCAGAGAGACGAACTATATGCGTAGATGCAATGCCCGACTCAATCAGCTGAAAATAGAATTAGAAAATCGGGATGTCACAACTCTTCCCCTCTTATAAAAATTTCGTCCTCGAAATTAAAACATTTTACCAATTCTTAAACCAAAAGGTGGGGGTACAGTCGTCTCATATAATCTTCTATTTCTCAGATCGCTCCTTCTGCATCAATGATGCCAAATCACTGCCATCTTGCCCAAACCACTTCGGATCCAATATACTAAACACTTGCCTACTTAAAATTTTAAAGGTCTTCAACACAAAATCTGCAAAGCTAACTGGCAATTTTGAGCGGTCTCTAAGCTGTCTCTGATAATTGCAGCTGAATCACTGATTTCTAAACTACTTTGGACCTGCGATTTTCTGATACCTGATCTCATCTCAACCAACTGAAGTCCTGAACACTTTGCTCTACACTGATTAAAAAGAAACTATCTAACTGATCCGCTGAAATTGGGAACCTCTGGTCAAGATCTTATATAACTCTGACACTAATCTAGGCAACTGAAATCGCTGACTACTGTACTGACCCTGGCCTGTAACCTTTCTTTCCCTGACTTCATCTCAGCGATCGAAATTCTGCACTCTCTGCTATGCACTGCTTAAGAAGGAACCTTTTGAAAGCTCTGCCCACTTGAAACATCTGATCTAGATTTGAAATACAATTCATCCTAGGCACTCAATGTAGATGAATTATCTTATGCACACACACTTCGGTATATCCACTTTATGACAAGACAGAATCTTCAATTTCTGAAATCGAATTTAGATTGGCGGTTAATTTCACTCCGACACGCTTTTAGTGTGATATAGGCTACTAGGTAGTTTTCGGAGCTTTTTAAGACAGATGACCCGTGGTCGATTTTCTTCGAGCCATGATGAACCCACTCGACACATTAGCGACTCTCGATCCTCGTGAAAATCTTTGATTCAAATACGGACACAGGGTACCAAAATGACAGTAAAATCAAATTAGTATCAGTCGACGAGAGTTTTCCAATTTAGTGGAGTCACCCATGATCGGTCATTCATTTCAGTCAAACTGACCTATCTCTGATCTTAATTCGATTTTTAACTGTGCCGTGATGATCTCTAAATATGAACACAGTCGAGAAGTCGATTTCTGATCGAAGTCTCAAGTCTATTTGCCTTAAAGTCCTTAATAACTCACCCAATTAGTCTAGTTATCTTGTAAGTGGCCAACTCAGAGAAAAACACTGTAATTGTGTTGATGAAATGCCCAATTTAACCAATCGAAATCAAAGTCTGAAAATCAGGATGTCACGCACTCAAAACAAGATCTATTCATACTGTACCAAATTGGACTAACTCCATCTATCGATCGACTACTATCCTCAAATGGTATCAGTAATCCCCTGAATCCTTAGTAAGCTCGTCACAATGTTCCATTGTGATATATTTTCATTCTCACTTAGGACTCTCGAGTGATGGTAGAAGTCCTCCTGGTTTGCATTACTGAACTTCCACTTACTGACGTCTCTGATACTTGTAACTTGATTGGTGATGTCTATCTTTATATCGATCTACCAATCCCGATGATGTAGATTCTGACTCATCTTCGCACTGTCTAGACGACTCTAAAATTGCTATGATGAGCTTCCCATAAGATCTCTTCTTTAATCTCTGTATCGTCAATTACACACAATCGTCCTCAGAACCTTTGCATTCTATCTTTAGAAATCTAAAAATCAACCTCTCTCATATGCATTTTCTTATAGAATCTTCTAAATTTCTGAATCTGTCCACTGAAGCGTTTTGATTCTGATATGAACTTTCAGCTCAATTCTGAGGGTAGTCATAAGATTCAAAAGGTGGCTTACCTTAGATTTGAAAACCAAATTTCGAACTTTCTCAGATAAGATCCAATATTTGAGTACCAACTGCGCAACGAGGGACTCTCGACTCAGTGCATTTGTAACTTTGCTCACCTTTTTGGAGTGATACGAAATATCATAATCATAATTCTTAATGAGTTCCATCCAGCGACGCTATCTCATAATCAACTCTCGAGGTCTCAACTGACGGGACGCACATGCAACAACTCTATCATGCTATATCAACACATAACCCAATTCTTTAAACGACGCATCGCTGTAGATCTCAACCCTCTTGGACTAGATGGAATAGTAAGCACAAGTGCGGTAGTCAGCCTCTTCTTAGGCCCTTGAAAACTACGCTCGCACTTATCTGTCCACATGAACTTTTCTTACTTCCTTAGTAGTTGAATCAACTGCAACGTTGATGCTAAAATCCCTTCTACAAAACTTCTATAATATCCTGCTAATCCCCAGAAACTTCTAATCTCTACCACTGTAGTCAATATCGGCCAACTGATCACTGCTTTAATCTTGGACGAGGTCTATGGAGATTCCTTTTGCCTGAAATCATGTGACCTAGGAACGCAATATGAGTCATCCAAAACTCGAACTTGCTAAACTTAGCGTAAGATTCAAGAGTCCTTAAGGTCTGAAATATCATCTTCTAATGTCTCTTGTGCTCCTTAGCACTCTTTGAACACCCCAGGATAACTTCACTGAGCACGATCACAACTGATTCAAGTACTCTTAAACATTATGCTTATTAGACCCAAACAAACAGCTAAGGTGTCCATCAAACCACACGGTATTACAATGAACTCATAACTGCCATATCAAGTGCGAGATGCTAACTTCGGTATATCTTTCTTCCTGATCCTCAACTGATGATACCCTGACCTCCAGTCGATCCCGAAGAATATCGATGTACAAACACAATGAATCGACTTTCTTCTTCCCGAATAGAAAAGATGCTCCCTAAGATGATGCACTGGAATGTATGAATCCCCTATTCAACAATTCCTACATCTATACCTTCAGTTCTTTTAACTCAGGTAACATCATTCGGTAAGAAGCCTTAAGGACTGGCTCCGTTCCGGATGCTAATTCAATCATGAACTCATTTTCTCCTGCTGACAACAAACCTGACAATTCCCTAGAAAATGCCTTAGAAAACTCATGTACCATGATTATGTCCTCCATATTCGGCCCCTCAACTGACGCATCTATTACAGCTGCCATATAGATTCGATAATCAATAACCAGAACCAGGTCATCTTCAGTGGAAAATAACAAGGATCGAAGTTCCTCTTCGACTTTCAGTAATTCAAAACTTTCATATGCTAACTGAACAAACTGAATTATATCACTGCCACGATTCATAACAATAGAAAGCTCATCGAGCTAAACCTTTCCATAAATGACTTCCAAGTCATACATAAGCAAACCCATCAGGTACAACTATAGTCAAAGACTCATCTTCCTATTACTTTATTACAACAACAGAAATTCCACAACCTTCACTCAAAATCCTGTTGCGCTACTCTGATAAAACACCTCAAAACATTCTTCCCTTGATTAATGCATAGTCAATCCATTATTATTCCTTTCGCCATCCTAGTGGCGTTCTATCTG
Organism: Eucalyptus decipiens; assembly: GCA_014182575.1. Taxonomy (NCBI): domain Eukaryota; kingdom Viridiplantae; phylum Streptophyta; class Magnoliopsida; order Myrtales; family Myrtaceae; genus Eucalyptus; species Eucalyptus decipiens. The sequence goes on along the minus strand of CM024613.1, from coordinate 2,651,751 downwards.
CAGTAACAGTGCTTACACTCTCCTGAACTTACACGGACAGTTCCCAACCTGACGGCCATCCTAGCCACATTCAAAACATGTCCCCCTTTTTACTCTAACACTGGGTTGACTCAAGCCCCATTTCCACAATCTTGGCACACAATCAGTGAGTCCTCTACCTTCCATCAAGGAACATCATGCCCCCTTTCTTGCACTGGGGTCCATTCCAAGTACCCCATTGAACATCCTGAAGCATGCTTCCTCTGTTCTTTTCTATCGACGACGGTGACAAAAATAGCTGCGATTCCATCTGTCTATACAAATAATCTCTGATCAAATGGCTGTACTGGCAACCTTGTAACAAATCCTTTCTCTCTTACAGCACGGAACAAATCCCTTTCTTTTCTTACAGACACGACACACATTGATCAAGTTGAGCACTGGCTTTCCAATTCTACTCTTTGGTTAGGTGAAACGGGGCACCTTTCTTCTGACATCGGCCTTTCTCCCAAATCGATTTCCATCTCTGCTAAATCTGAACCTCGACTTGGATGCAACGGCTTGCTCCCAGATCATAACTCTAGCTTGGGCTTCAACAAGTGCAGCAACAACAACGGTTGCAACACTAGTAGCGGTAGAAACAACGGCAACAGCGGCGGCTCGGTCCCGAACTCACTCACCCAACAAGCTTCCAAGGAACACTAGTGCCTGAACGATCCCAACGAACCTAGGATCATTCGGTGCTGCCACACTCTCAGTACCAACTTGCGACGATACTCTCACATTTGCGCTGGTCTAAACCTACGCTCTACCTTGGGTACCAACTCTCGTCAGCATCTTACCCAGAGGTACAGGTCCTATCGACCTCCTCCAAGGAGTTCTCCACTCCTGGTCACTCATCCTACAGGCCCTTTATCGACGCCTGTTTTCGATTCCAACATCAGGTTAGAATTTGAGTGACCCCACAAACAAGCTACCAAGCAGCTAACAATCACATGCATCAGAATAATAAAAGCCTTTCCTACTAACTATCCCGTGACTCATCACACCTTATCACTCCATACACAGACCATGCTCTGATACCACTTAAACGGGATGTCATGCCCCGAACCCCGAGCGTGTGCACATCCCACTGCGGTCAATCAAATATGCGACATCCCAGGATATGTCGCCGACCCATTCATTTTATTACGCATGCAGAAGCGAAACAAATCCCCTGACAACATTTAACTTGGGATAGAAAAGCAGGCAATCAATCACAATATCAAACACTCATTTACAAACACATAGGTTTAAATACAACTCTAGACTATCTACAAAATAGACCCGCTCGACAAAAGGGGAACTAACTTAAAACCAACTAGCAGGACACGTTCACCGATACTTCAGTCTCCACCTTTCCAGACTTAGGGCTTCGGGTCCTCCACGACCGCCATTTAGGGACCTGAAATTTTAATCCCTAAACCGGGATGAGACAATGTCTCAGCACGTTCAACCCCCTAAACCCCTATTAGAAAGAAAATACGTCCCGGGTGGCCTAGCCACATCACACAGAGAACTTACCTCGCCTCAATTCCTTCATGTAGGTTAGCACAATTTAAATCACTTAATCACAGATAGTAATAGGGACTTAAACAACCAGAACGCATTCACTTTCATATAGCAAACAACCGCGGGGGTCCTGATTATAAGACTAAATCGTTATGACACGTCACATTCCATGCCACACAATTCCGTCCTATAATCTGACACATCAACAATGCTCAACATGCATTCCAATTGTTATTCACTGCCACACAAGAGCATAGCCTACTTGCCATTCGGCTATCTACTGGCATATAGCCAGGCATCGCCTCCCCCCTTGGAGCGCGGTTTCGTCAATACATCGACGGCGTTCCCGAAGGAGCATGGGCCCAGAATCTACTGCGACCCACATCCACCGCGTGGGCATCCCATATAGGGGTAAGTTCGGCTCAACAGCCCAGGACGATTCCTCTTAGTTATCACACAGCTAAAGCATACTCGGCCCTAGGACACTTTATCTTTCACTTAATGCTTCCACTTAAAATAGTGATCCCGGCCATATTTCTTCATATTAAAAATATTCCAGAAATTACTCACGTGTGTGGGGACATGCTAATTTCGAATCAAAAAGCCAATATCTCACATTTTTCAAACCCCACTATTTAATATAATCATTAAAATTCAATTTTTGTATCAAAATCCGACACTTGGGTTTTTATGAATAAAATCCATATTTACCACAATCAAAACTCAATTTGCCACATCCATTCATCAAATTCAAATTCTAAATGCACAAAGAAATGATCAGCATGAAATTATGAGAAAATAATGTCCGAAAATGATTTTCGGAATTTATTAAATAATTAAATTTATTCCGAAAATTAATTAAATAATAATATTCATATTTTCACGATCCACACTCAATTTATAATATCCAATCATCCATTTCAAAATCCGACTACATAGCAGCGATCGGCACAAAATTCTGAGCAATCGGGGTTAAAAATAATTTTTCCGTTTTTTTTTTAATATTATTTTTTAATAATTTCGGAATATAATATAATATTATAAATTCCAGAATTCGAATTCATTAAATAATTCAAAAATAAAACCCTATTATGTCACATCAAGGCTTTATATTAAAAATAAACATACTTAACTTTAAACTACACACACTTTAACTTAATTAAACACCATAATTTAATCATCAACCAAATAAACTAATCTAACTACCTAAACTTACTTAACTTAGACTAAGCACACTTAGGGCATCATTAACCCTCTAATAGAGATTTAGTGAGTTAAACTCACTAGATTAGCGAGCCGAGCGAACCAAAACGATGAGGACGACGTGAGGATTGACTTTCCTCAAGGCGGGCCGAGCATCTGGGCTCGAGAAGGCGGCCAAAACGGGCCAAACACCCGCTGAAATACCCATTTTTCTTGGCTGCTGTTCACGGGCGGAAGGGCGGAGATGGGGCGGCGATTCGGGCGGCGGCGGAGAAGGGCGTCGGCAGAAAGGGCGGGCAGGCGACGGTGGGTAGCTTAGGCGGCGGCGGTGGTGGCTCACGGCGGCTCGGGGCGACGGAGGGCGACGGCGTGGGCTAGCGCGGAGATAGTGCGAAATGAGCGGCGTGGGGGCGACGCGCGCGGACGCATGGCGATGGCGACGGCGGATGGCGAAGGCATGGGTCGGCGGCAAGCTTCTTCTGGCTCCTTTCTCCCTCTCTCTCCCGTCCCTATTTGCAAAGCCAAAGGTTGAAGATGATGGAGAGGGAGGAAGAAGAGACAGAGGAGAGAGAAGGGGGCCATTTCCTTTTTTTTCTTTTCCCTTTTCTTTTTCACATTTTCTTTCATCCAATCAAGGTGGCCCACCATGACCTAGGATGACCTCACAATCCACTCACCCAAACCTCCACAACCTCTTCCAATGGTTGCAATTTCATTTTCCGCCGGGGTCTAATTCTTATGCCCTAATTTCTTCAATTCCATATAATTCTCTTCCAATTGAATCCAATTAAAATCCACAAAAATTATCTCATGATCCTAATAAGATGTGTGACATAACCGGGTTTCCAACTTCTAAATTCAATCCCAATTTTTACGGTTGAATTCAATCTTGTGCGATTTCAGCACGCCTAACCTACCTGGTAGCTTTCAGGGAAATTTTCTTGCATCCGACCTCAGGGTGATCAGCCCCCAAGTTTGACGCGTTAAAATCCCTTAATTGCTTCGTCCAATAGGCTAGTCCTCTCATGAGTGGCCAACTCAAAGAGACGAACTATATGCATCGATGAAATGCCCGACTCAATCAGCTGAAAATAGAATTAGAAAAATCGGGATGTCACATATTGTACACATCATAGCGTACATAAAGCTTTCAACAGCACTAGCATAAAGAACATGTTTCATTTGTTCATTCTTTTGTGGAGTCCTTGGACACAGTCTATGGCTCAATCCTTCACCTTTTGCAATAGGAGTGTCTATAGGTTTACAATCTTGCATACGAAATCGTTCAAGAACCTTATTTAAATATGTTTCTTGCGAAAAAGATAACGATCTCTTCGAACGATCTTTTGAAATCTTAACTCCAAGAATGTATGTAGCCTCATCCATATCCTTCATCTCAAAGTTGGAAGACAATAAACTCTTGACAGTATTAACAAACTCCATATTGTTTCCGGCAATTAGTATATCATCAACATATAATGATATGATCACAAATTGATCTTTGGATCTTTTAATATATACACAATGATCCTCATCAATCATTGTAAAATCATATGCCATTATGGCATTATGAAAACATATATACCATTGTCTCGATGACTGCTTAAGGCCGTATATCGATCTCAAAAGTCGACATACCTTTCCTTCTTGGCCTTCCTTTATGAAACCAGCAGGTTGTTCCATAGATATTTCTTCTTCTAATTCTCCATTGAGGAAATCAGTCTTTACATCCATTTGATGTAACTCAAGATCCATACTAGCCACTATTGCCAGAATAATGCAAATCGAGGTAAATCTCACTACAGGAGAAAAAGTATCTTCATAATCAATTCATTCCTGTTGATTATACCCCTTCGCCACAAGGCGAGTTTTATGCCTTTCTATCGAGCCATCATCTTTTCGCTTTATTTTGAGAACCCACTTATTCCCAATAGTTTTGTGTCCTTTTGGAAGATCAACTAGTTCCCAAACATGGTTTGACTTCATTGACTCCATTTCCTCTTCCATTGCATGAATCAATTTTTCCTTACTAGGGCAATTTAGAGCCTCATTAATATTTTTTAGCTCATCCTCATCTTGCGGAGCAATCATGAAAGTTTCCCCTTCAATGTCAAAACGTCGATGGGGAATACTTTGGCGACTTGTTCGCCGTATGGAAGATTGTACACTTAGCACATCATTTCCCATTATGCTCCCACTAGGATTAGATAATGATGACGTCGTCTCATCATGTGGTTGCAATTAAGAATGAGTTGAATTCAATTCATCACTTATCATATTACTCCCACTTGAACGAACTCCACTAATATCATTATCTTGATCCAAGATTACAAATAGGGAGTAATCTTCCCCTATTTCGCTATTCTTAGGAAATTCATCATTTAAGAATGTGACATCTCGTGATTCAAATTCAGTTATACTCCCACTTTCCTGCTCACCTATGAACTATGAAGCACGGACACGCTGTCCATGCTCGCGTATCGTGTCCGACACATGTCGGAACGTGTCGGACACCTCGACACGCTCGGACACGCGGTCAACTTTTCTCGACACGCGTGTCGACGCGTGTCCGAAAGATTGATAGAGGGTGGAGGCGAGGGAGCAGAGGCCGCGAGCGCCGGCGAGACAAAGCCACGAACAGACCACCGCGACGGCGAGAGACGGCTAGAGAAGGAGCTGAACAGAGAGAAAGAAGAGAGAAGGCAAACTCCTGCTGGTGAGACGCAGCCACGAACGGACCACCGCGACGGCGAGAGACGGCCAGAGAGAGCGGCGAGGGCCGCCACCGTTGTGATGGATCGGCGACGAGAGGAAGAGGAGAGGAGGGAAGGGGTCGTGCGACGAGCGGCAAGGAGGAATAAGAAAAGGAGCGTCGCGGCAAGGAGGAATAGGAAAAGGAGGGCTCGGCTCGCTAGGTTTTTCATAAAGAAACCCAAAAAATAAGAAGGAGATCTGATGGCGTGAGGGGAGGAGAAGTGACAGCTTACTTGTCATTGTCAAGTGGTGGGAGGAGGGAAAAAAAGTGAAAAAATTTGGGGTGGAGGGAAAAGGACGAAGGAAAGAAGGGGTGGAGTTTGGGGATTGTTTTTTAACCGGAAAATTAAATAAATAAAATTAAAAAATAATTTTGTAAAATAAAAGTATTAAATTTTAAATAATGATAAATTTTGATCATGATAGAAAATTATGGATTTATTTAAATAAATTGATTCTAATTTTTTTTATTAATTATTAGTTTCATCGATAACTTTTGTTAAAATTAAAAAAATGTTCCTCATTAACTATAAATATATCTTTTGAATTTCAAATGAATTGATTTGTTAATATTATTAGTGTAAATTTATTATAGGCTCTTTTTTAATTAATTAATTATTTATGAATTTGAATCAAATTAATTTAAAATAAAAATATTTATTTAATATACAATGTGTCGCAACGTGTCGGAATTCTCTATTTTTTAGAAATGACGTGTCGACGTATCGTGTCATGTCAGACACTCGTGTCGTGTCGCGTGTCGGTGCTACATAGTCTATGAACACATACCATTTTGAGTGTTCGGAATACCTTATGAAAATACTCTTCTTTCCTCTTGGACCCAATTTCCCAAATTTGTGAGATGATTCATGAGTATAAGCAGCACAACCCCAATGGCTTAAGAAAACTTAAGTCCGATTTTCTACATGTCCATAACTCATACGGAGTGGAAGTAACTAATTTGGAAGACACCCGGTTAAGTATATAAGTAGCAGTTAACAACGCATCACTCCAAAAAGTGATAGGTAAGTTAGCATACGCCATCATGGACCTAACCATTTCCAGTAGGGTTTTGTTTCTTCTCTCTGCAACACCATATTGTTGACGAGTATATGGAATAGACAACTGTCTGTCTATTCCCTTTTCATCACATAATTTTCTGAACTCATCAGATAAATATTCTCGACCTCAATTGGATCTTAATACTTTTCTTTTCTTGTCTAATTGATTTTCTACCAAGTTCATAAACCTTTTGAAGCAACTTAATGTTTTAGATTTATGAGAAATCAAATAGACATATCCGAATCAAGTATAATCATCTAGAAAAGTGATGAAATAAATAGCTCCATACCTTCCTATTTCTTCATTTCATTGGACCACATACATCAGAATGGATTAAATGCAGAGGAAATTTAGCTCTTTTACCTTTTTCAAATGGTTTCCTTGTCATTTTCCCTACTAGGCAATGCTCACATATGGACAAATCGACTTTTTCAATATTGCCCAACAAGCCCTCTTTGGCTAGTCTATTCATATGTTGTTGGTCAACATGATCAAGTCTAGCATGCCACACATTCACATCATTTTTATATGAATTAGGAGATGTGAGAAGAGAATAACAAACATTTGCATTAATATAGTCAATATCTAATACAATGAAACCATCCAGAAAATAACAACAACCATAGTAGTTTGTATCCAAATACAAATCTACACATCTATTATGGAAGTTCATATAAAAATCAAGCTTAACCAACACCAAAATAGACACTAAATTTTGACGAATTTCCGGAGCATATATAACATCATGTAGGAACAAGGTGCGTCCACCATGCATGTTTAATTGGCAGGTGCCAATCTCTTTAATTTCAACTTTGGAGTTATAACCTATATAGATGCACTTAGTTCCAGTTGGTACTCGTCAAAATTCCACGAAGGATTCTTTATCCTTCCCTACATGGTCTGTCGCTCATGAATCTACAGTTTACAAAAGATTGGATTTAGCCAATAATACACAACTTGACACATAAGCAAAGTTCTCAAATGTACAAGAGGTGTTTACTTTTTTCGGCTTACAGCAATTGCGAGCATAGTGACATTTCTTGTCACAATTGTAACACCTCACCCTTGACATTTTCTTCACTTGAGGACATTTTCCTCTCTTGTGTTGGTTAACTCTTGATTTCTTGCAATAAAGACTTGATCCTTTGCATTCCCACATATTGAACGAATCGATACGCTTGTGCTTAGAGTTCAAAGCCCTTTCTGAGTTAGAACCAGCATTGCAAATGTCTATTTTCGGCTCAAATGCCTTTAGGTGGTCCTCTACTAGCTCAAGGTGGCGCACAGCATTATCAAGATCTTTCATAATATGGTCAAGAGCTTCTAGTGATTTTTGCTTTTCCAGCACATATTGAATCTTCATATTCAATATTTCACAATTGTTGCTGTTTATATAAGCAATTACGTTCTTAGTTTCTGAAACCAGCGATCTGAACACATCAGACATATATGCACGAATAATTAATGCCTATAATTTATGCATCCACTTTGCACAGACCCATCATATCAATGAATAATTTCAAGTAAGGTTTCAGAATCAAAATGTCACTATGTTTCTAATCATCCTCCAAAAAATCCTAACTCAAAATTATTATTAATATAATTGTCTTATGCAAAATAAATTTTATGAAGTTACAAGAACTTCTATGAACTACCCACAGTAGTCAACAATAACATAAAACAAATAATATTTGACATCCAATAGAATAATAATGCTTTCACATAATACAACTATCCATTACACTAAGCAATATATACAGAGGAAAAATATCAACATAGAAAGATATATTCACATTCAAAAACATCTCAAACTAATCTAAGAAATAAATAGGGAATGTCCCTTATAATCTGTCAGTCAAAATATCTGAGAAATTTGAAGGCACATTTGCCAACCATGGAAAAACTTTTGGAGAGCTTTCATGTCGCATCCAAGGCGCATTCATTTTGCGCCATATGGCGCTCAATCTAAGGGTTGGAGTTTTGGTTAACTCAATCCTATAGTACTCTCTAACAAAAGCTACTACTAGCCTCCTATAACCCGGGACCACATTGACCTCCCATAGCCGATCTAACGCTGCTTGCCATTCAGGTGAAAGAGTGTTCATCAAAACCGGCACCTTCTCAAAATCCGGTATAAGATAACCATTTCAGATGATTTTCGTATCATCTGATTGACCTTGATCACATGTGATACTAAATCACCGTTATGCCACCGATAATTAGCTAACTCTGTCATCAGTCTTTTAAGTCTTGCACTTCCCTCGTCCGTTCTCGGGATTGCAGGTATCCGTGCATAATGCATCATAGTTCCTGCAACAAATGCAGAACAAAAAATGGATTACTTATAATCTATAATGTACATAAGGGAAAATACATAATTTTCCATGATTCATGCAACAAATGCAGAATAAATAATGGATTACTTATAACCCACATAGACATAATTGAAAAAGAAACAGATTCTTTTTTTTTTTTGGGTCAACGGTCAACAGTCAACGGTCAATGGTCAATGGTCGTTGGTCAACGGTCAACGGTCAACGGGCGGCGGGTCGGGCCGGGTCAGACGAACCGACTCAGCACGTGCCTCGCAAGCGCGGGTGATCGGTCAGATCTCGGGTCGAGTCGCGTCTCGAGTCGGGTTGGTTCGCCAGTCGGGTCGGGTCGCCGGCCGGTGACCGGCCGGCCAACTATCACCGGCGATGACGTCATCGATGATGTCATCCCAGCGGTTAACGACCGTTGGGTGACGTCATCGATCACGTCATCACGTGTCGGTTCGCCGACCGGCGCGTGCTGGTTCGCCGGCCGGCGGCGCCACACACGTGCCGGTTCGCTGATCGGCGCGCGTGGCGCACGCGCTGGCTGAGCCAGCGCTTCAGGCGCATGGCGCCCACACGCAACGGCTTCTGGCCGCGCATGTGGGCGCGTCCGGCGTCTCCCAGCGGCATTCGACCCATCGCCAAACTTGTCTCGATGAGCTCTTTCACCCTATGCCATCAGAAATCGATTTCGACTTACAGAAACTCGAAAAAGTGGATGAATAGTGCTTGGGTGTCGGGATTTTTCGCCCCAATCCGTGTCGGCTGATATTTCTCGAAAAATCAATCAAAAAACATGAAAGGGGTCAGGAAAACATGAACTAGGGCTCTGATACCAATGTTGGGATTATCGGATTTCCAAAATACCGGATTCGACACTAAATCGAACCCCTCAAACGAATGCGGAAGACAAGCCTAGGAAAAAAATGTATCACCGATCCTAAAGCACACCATGGAATCAATCGTACCTTGTTAGCCACAGATTAAACACCAATGCCGATAAGAGGAAGAGAAAACCGATCCCGTTCGATCCGATGACGTCGATTGGCCTTGAAGGGAAGACGGCGTCGCCTTTAGCTTACGTTTTTCTCTTGGAAGGGAGAGAGGGAGTGGAACGTATGTTCGTTAAAAATGCCAAAAGGTGTGTTCGTCCCTCTCTTTTCTCCCTTATATACGTTCCCTTCAAAAGGAATTGTGCCCCTTCATCATATCCCTCCATCCATGGGCCATAATCTTGTGGGCCGAGCTTTTAGGCCCAACATGAGCGGACAGGCCTTAAGCCCATCACATAAAACCATCACCACCAATGCCTAAATAAAAGTATAGCCCCTAAATAAAAGTATAGTTGTAATATATAGATAAATAAAAGTATAACGGTAATATATAGATTTTAAGAAAGATAATTACATGTAGTTGGTTATGCAATGCAATTCGGGGCAATTTTTTTGGGAAACAAGGAGAGCAAACCCTTCTACGCCATCACATCAGAATATGTTGGAATTAAATGAGTAATAATAAGTTTGGAAATTTGGAATGAGAGCACAAATAAGGATTGGAGGGAGAACTTATTAAAATGCAAATGCGTTTGTTTTAGATGTGTCTACAAATCTGAACTTCATAACCTTGACATGGCTGTAGATGCAACCTAAGTAGCATCGATATGCGACATGAACAAGCGACACGATACGATACAATATGATACGATACGTCGACACGTCATTTCTCAAAAATAAAAAATTTGGACACGTTGGGACACGTTATATATTAAATGAATATTTTTATTTTTAATTAATTTGATTCAAATTTATAAATAATTAATTAATTAAAAAAGAGCTTACAATGAATTCACACTAATAATATTAATAAATTGACAAAAGTTATTGATGAAACTAATGACTAACAACAAATTAGAATAAACTCATTTAAATAAATCCATGATCTTCTACAATGACCAAAATTTATCATCATTCAACATTCAATACTTTTATTTTTTGAAATTACTTTTTAATTTCATTCAATTATTTTTTTATTAAATAAAAAGTCCCCTCGGGGGGGTCCACCTCCAACCCCTACCCTCTTTTTTTTCCTCGTCTCTTTCCCACCACCCCCAATTTTTTTTCACTTTTCTTTCCCTCCCCACCTCTTGACACGCTATCACTTCCCCCTCCTCCCCTCCAACACATCAAGTCCCTTTTTATTTTTATTTTTATTTTTTTATTCTTTTAGTTTCCTTCTCAAAACTCTAGCAGCGCCCTCCTTCCCCTCCTCCTCGCCGCACGACCCCTTTCCTCTCCTCTTCCTCTCGATCTCTGCTTGCTCTCGGTCTTCATCAAAAACATTCACCGCCTCGCCTCCAGCCTCCCTCCCTTGCAATTGCAGCCTTGTCGCCGATCCATCGCAGCATCACAAAGTGGCGGCCCTCGCCTCAGTCTCTCGCCATTGCGGGCTCGTCGTCGCTCACGGCCTCTTCTTTGCTCCCTTGCCCTTGCCTCCACCCTTCATCGTCTTTCAAACACGTGTGTCGAAACGTGTCGAGAAAATTTGACAACGTATCGAAAAATCCAACACGCGATCAACGGGTGTCTGAGCGTGTCGACGTGTTTGACATGCTCCGACATGTGTCGGACGAAATAGAAGCACGTGTAATGTGTCCGTGCTTCATAGGATGCATCAACCAATGTGTTCAAATCCAACAATCAATTTTATATTATTCAACATATATATATAAGTCACTAGTAAGTTAATTATGTATTGTTTACTAAATTGTTTTTCGGAACGCTAAACTATACCCATTGTAACACATTTACCCTGAATTTCTTGTTATGACATAAAAAAACCCCAAAGTATGCCCACTTTGATATATTTATCCTAAACTTTTTCTTGCAACATAAAAAACCTCAAATTTATATATATGTGATGCATTTGCTTTCTATTAATGTCATGTAATATGAATTTTCAATTAAAACAATATCATTTTTATTTCACTTAAGTCATGTGGACACCATATCAACAACATTTGCTTTCTTACATTTACATAGGCAGATAATAGTATCCATATTGATAAAATCTTTCGTCAAGATAAATATATTACAGAGATACATTTTGAGATTTTTAACGTTATAGGAAAAAAATTAGGATAAATATATCAATTGGGTATAATTGGAAATTTTTGGTGATGTTTTTCCAATATTTTCATTTACAGTATAATCAAGTGGGTCTACTAAATCTTTTCAATATTTTTAATTTTGACATCCCCCATCCAATCCTGTATAAGACATTGAGCGTCGTGCCAGTAGATGCTAATTTTTACACAGACAAATCTTAATTCAGTCGATCACTGCCGCCTTAGGTGGCTCAGTAGACTTTTTTTTTTTGGGGTCGGTTCTTAGTAGATTTCAATTGTGCCCATATTGACTAACTCTTTTCGACATCAACGAACCTTCCCATTGGGCAAAGAGAGACAAGAAACGAAAAGAAATATCCATTAACTTTTGCCTTGACAATAATAAATTGATTATAAAAGTGAAAATTATATATAATCTCCTTTTATAGATAGTATGATGGGATCGTGGTAGAAGGTTGTGTTATTTATCTAAAACGGAATCTAATTTTCCTAAAATCAATCTTAACGGTTGGATTTGAAGAGAGCAAGAAAGAGATGGTTGACAAAAAAGAAAAGGAGAAATCAAAGAGGAAAAGAACATCATACGGTGACGAGTGGTGGAGTCCTCGGTTACCAAAAAAATAAAAGAAAACATCATACAGCTTACTTTGCCTAAACGACAATGGATCACCCGCGCGACCTATGCACACTCGTGCGTTGTGCATACCACCGTCTTCGAACACGGAGCTCCGAGAGTGAAAAGAACTGAGATGAAAGAGAATCATCCATGGCTTCATCTTCTCCTTCAAGTCATCTCTCTCTGCTACTTCCGCATCCTCCGCATCCACTTTGCTTTCTCTTCCACTTCCCTTCGAAACGGTCCACTGCATCCTCGCTCTTTTGACCGGCCGATTCCAGGTTTAGGTGCTCGGGTAGTCAAACAGGCTTCTTCACTCGACTCGACTGGTTGATAAAGGAGAAACGGAACAGCGACGCCGAGAAGATATTTTCTGGTTTTTCGAAGACCAGAGACAATCTCCTGGTCATCAATGAGCTCCTTCTTTACTGGAACCTCACCGACACCGATCACGTCCTCGATGAACTGGAAGAGGTCCTTCATGTTAATTTTCTGGAGAGTTTGAAGTCTGTTGGGGAAGGATTAATTTCTTAAAGCTTGGTTATGAACTTCATTGTAAGTTTTAGGTGTTGAAGTAGTGTGATTCCTTTTTCTGCATAGAAAAAATAAGGGAAAAAACCACCAAAAACCCAAACTTTGCTTAAAGTGACAAATTTATCCTAATTTTTTTTTTGTGACATGAAAAATCTCAAATTTTGCAAATCATGACACATTTACCCCACTAAGGACGTTTTCATCTTATTTTTTCTGTTTTTCCTTTTTTTTTTCTTCTTCTCTCTTCCCTCTGCCGACCATGGTGGAGTCGGCGGAGGGAAGTCGGAGTCAGCGGAGGGAAGTCAGAGTCAGGTGAGGGATGCCCTCACCAGCGTCGAGCGAGGGTTGCCCTCGCTTAGGCTGGCTAGGGTCGCTTTGCAGATTTGGCGAGGGCCGTCCTTGCCTGATGCTGGCGAGGGCTTGGCGAGGGTAGCCCTCACTTGACTCCGGCTTCCCTTTGCCAACTCCACCATGGCCGACGGAGGGTGTTGGAGAAAACTTCTTTATCTGTTTTGAAGTTGACAAAACGTTTCATTCCATCAAACTCTGAAGACTGCCATACTCAAGATTTAAAGTTTGCCCTCATTGATAGTTTTTAGATCGACGAAGAAATCTTATTCAGATACAAGTTTATCTTTAAGGATTTGATCCGTTTGGTTGAAGATTATTTCATAGCTGGAGATAACATCTAAAGATTGATTATTCGTTTTGAAATCAATACGAATAAATTGGATCCGTTGATTGGCAAAGTATACTTGGAAGTTTCTACTTATGAAAACCTAGATCCTGATTGTATGGGCGAGTAGGATTGGTGGGCTATCTTCACATTCCTTAAGTAACTCGAGATCTCCCTAATTGATTTCGTCCAACGGGTAGATTGGAAGAACTCATTTGGAAGGTGTCAACAGATATGAAGGCATGAAGGAGTATATAAGGAAGATGCTCTAGTTATTCGAGAGTGTGTGTGATAGATAAATTCCAAAGTCTAAAGTTCCTTGTTCTTTGCTGATTCATTTGTTGAGCGAAAACTTGTACTCAAAAGAGAGTTTAGACATTTGTGAGGCATTGAGGAAGTGTAGCGGCGTCTCTACACTGTGGAATCAAGGACGTAAGACTATAACGACTCTTTTGATTCATAGTGAAATCCAGCCGGTGGGCTGTCAGTGCGGGAGAGTGGACGTAGGCTTGGATTAAGCCGAACCACTATAAATCTTGTGTTCTTATTATCTTCCCTGAACTCTTTTATTTTGCTCATAACTCTATTTAATTGTTAGAGTCTGATTTTCTCTACAAAGTATATTTTCATTTAGACTCAGGTTAAAAGTAAAGTCTTATACTATATCTTGCAAAAGTTGTTTGTGCACTTATTCACCCCCCTTTAGGTGCTCGTACTAGCACTATCAATTGGTATCAGAGCTTGTGTACTTATTTAAATTGAAGTGTTTTTATTTCAGAGTTAAAGATCCATAACTAGTATGTTGGCTCTAGGTTTGATTGAAGGGCAAAGCAACACCAGACCGCCTTATTTTGATGGAAATAATTATAGCATATGGAAAAATAAGATGAAAGCTTTCCTAAGATCGAAAGATTCTCTGGAATGGGATGTTGTAGACAAATGAATCATTCATAAAGTTATAACAGTCTTAGAAAGGGGAAAAGAAGTTGTAGAGGCTAGCGAGATGACTCAAGAAGAGATAACCAAGAGACAAGCTCTTGATGCAAAAGCAATTTACTCCTTATATTGTGCATTATCTCCAAATATCTTCTTGTGAAACAGCTAAAGAAGTCTGGGATAGGCTGCACATTACGTATAAAGGGACTGATCGAGTGAAAGAAACCAGAATTAATATTCTGCTCGGTCAATATGAAGCCTTCAAAATGAAGCCAGGAGAATCTATCACTGACATGTTTAGTCATTTTACAGAAATTATGAATGGTCTTGAGTATCAAGGTGTCAACCAATCTCAGGACCCATGAAGGTTAACAAATTGTTGCATGGACTTTCCAAAGATTGGAATCACATAAAGACATCAATAAGGGAGACACAAAAGATCATGCCACTTTCTGTTGACGAATTGGTTGGCACTCTTCAGTCTTACGAAGTGGAGCAAATCAATGAAGATGAATATCCTAAAGGTAAAAAATCTATTGCTTTAAAATCTAATGATGATTATGATGTTACAGATTTTAAAGACAATATGGACGATGAGGAGCTTGCTCTCATGATAAAAATGTTTAGAAAACTGAACAAAAAGGGAAGACGATTCAATTGCAAAAAACAAAGCTCTCAAAGATTTCAAAACAAGTTAGCTGATGATGACGAATCCAATAAAGATGTGATTTGTTTTGAATGCAAGAAAAAATGACACATCAGACCTAACTGTCCATTGCTGAAGAAAAAGAAAGGAAAAGCTAAGAAATACATAAATGCACTCAAAGCAGAGACTTGGAGTGATATCGAATGCGAAGAGAGTGATGATGATTATGCTAATATTTGTTTAATGGCAAAATCAGAATCATATTCAAACTCTAAGACATATACAAACTCAGACTCAGACAGTGAAATCAAGATAAGTAATTTAAAAATTCCTACTAAAGTATCTAGATATATTAATGAACTGTGTCTTAGTCTCAAAACCTCTCTCAAGAGGATTTCTGAGCTAAAAAGGGAGAATTCTACACTGAAGCAACATGAAATTTTATGGAAAGAAAAGTTTCAAAATCTAGATAAAAATCTTATTACTTTAAAAGAAAATGCAGAATCTCTTTCAAAAGAAAACATACTTTTGAAAAATGATATTTCAAACATTTCAAAAAGGTTTTCCATGGGATCTGAAAAATTGGAAAAGATTCTTTCAGTACAAAGACCTTACTTTAACAAATTAGGCTTGGGAATGACATCTAAAACTATTCCTTTAATTGACTTTCCAAAAGTAAAGGAAAGAATCAAACAAAGACCTATAAAGCCTTCTATATAAATCACTTTCAAAAATTCTTTGTAAAACCTATTGGCCGAAGTGCTCTTAGATGTTCTAAGTGTAACGGCTTAGAACACTTTGAAAAAGAATATCCTATGGTTTGGAGGCCTGTTAAGAAGGATTGGGCAAAGATCGTATATTGCACTAACTCCACTAGACTCAAGAAAGTGTGGGTACCAAAGAAAACTTGAGTTTCTTTTTTAATTGCAGGTCACTATCAAGAAAAATGTCAAATGGTATTTTGATAGTGGCTATTCAAGGCACATGACTGGAGATTCAAATTGCTTTATTAAACTTAAGCAAGTAATTAGTGGAAAAGTCTTCTTTGGCGGAAACAGCAAGGGAAGATTGTTGGATGTGGATAGGATGTCTCACAATCAACAACGTCTCCTTAGTGGAAGGACTTAACTACAACTTGCTCAGTATCAGCCAATTGTGCATTATTGGATTCAAGATCAATTTTCAAGAAGGAATATATTCAGGCACTAGTAAAGATCTTTCACAATCCTTTACTGGTGAAGGCATGAAATATCTATCTTTTAGATATCAATCCAGAAAGATATTAATGTTTAATTTCAATTCAAGATGAAGAAAATCTCTGGCATCGAAAGCTTGGCCATATCAACATGAAGCAAATTGCCAAGATTTCTTCAAAGAAGCTTGTTCGTGGACTACCCAATCTGAAGTACCAAAAATCTGACTTATGCACACTATGTGTATTGGGAAAACATGTTAGAAATTATTTCAAACCAATAAATCAAGTTTCCACTAATCGTGTGTTGTAGCTCTTGCATATGGATCTCTTTGGACCAACTAGAACTCAAAGCATTGGTGGAAAGAAATATTGCCTAGTAATAGTGGATGATTATTCACGATTTACTTGGGTCTATTTTTTGGCAAGTAAGTTTGAAACCTTCTCTTATTTTTACTAAATTTGCCAAGAATGTTCAGAATGAGAAATTATATGTTATTTCAAGCATACGGACAGACCATGGAGGTGAGTTTGAAAATCAAAATTTTGCTAAATTTTGTGATGAATCTGGTTTTCAGCATAAGTTCTCCTCACCATACACTCCTGAACAGAATGGAGTTGTGGAAAGGAAGAATAGATTATTGCAAGAAATGGCTAGAACTATTTTAATTGAAAGCAACATTTCTTCTCGTTTTTGGGCTGAAGCAGTTTCTACAACATGCTATATCATTAATAGAGTTTTTTTAAGGCCTATTATGGAGAAAACTCCCTATGAGTTGTTCAAAGAGAAGAAGCCAATTGTTTTTTATTTTCATGTGTTTGGTTGCAAATGCTTTATCTTGAAAAATGCAAATGATCGAATTGGTAAGTTTGAAGAAAAATCATATGAAGGAATCTTCCTTGGATACTCAACATCCAGCAAAGCTTACAAAGTATACAACAAAAAGACTTAGTCTGTGGAAGAGTCAATGAATGTCAAATTTCAAGATTCTATACAAAATCAATCGATCTAGACTCAACCTGAAGAATCAAACCTGCTCTAGACTCTACAAAATCTACTTCCCTTGAAGCATCTCAAACTACAAAAGAACAACAACGAACAAATAATGAAGAATCAACTGAAGAAGAAATTCAGCAATTTGTCAGACCAACCAGTAACTGGAAGCACAAGTTCAGTCATCCCAAAGAACTCATCATCGGTAACATTGATGAAGGAATTCGTACAAGATTCAAAAGGCATGAATAATCTAGCGTTGTAGCTCTTATTTCTAAAATAGAACCTAAGAGCATAGAAGAAGCTTTAACTGATGAAAGCTGGATCGAAGCCATGCAAGAAGAGCTTAGGCAGTTTAGTGTTAATGATGTTTGGGAACTAACTTCTAAACCAGAAGGTAAATCTGTTATTGGAGCTAAATGAGTTTTCAGGAACAAGATGGATGAGAAAGGAAATTATAAGGAACAAAGCAAGACTCGTAGCCAAAGGATATACGCAAGAAGAAGGGATAGACTATGATGAGACTTACGCACCAGTAGCAAGATTAGAAACAATTAGATTATTGCTTGCTTTTGCTTATTATAAGAATTTCAGGTTATTCCAAATGGACGTCAAAAGTGCAATGCTGAATGGATTTATCCAAGATGAAGTCTATGTGGAACAACCTCATGGTTTAGAAGATCCAAGGAAACCATACTCTGTATTCAGATTGAAGAAGGCTCTATATGGATTAAAGCAAACACCTCAAGCCTGGTATGACAGGTTAAGTAAATTTTTAATACAAAGTGGTTTTGCCAAAGGCAAAGTAGACACTACTCTGTTTATTAAAAGGAAAGGTAAAATTTTTTTACTTGTTCAAATCTATGTTGATGATATAATATTTGGATCATCTAACGAAAATCTATGCAAGAATTTCTCTAAGTCTATGCAGGAAGAATTCGAGATGAGCATGATGAGTGAATTATCTTTCTTTCTTGGACTACAAGTAAAGCAATTGAAGGAATGGATTTTTATTCACCAAGAAAAATATGCAAAAGAACTTGTTAAAAGTTTCGAATTAGAAAATTGCAAAAAGACTGAAATACCAATGTCTAATTCTTTGAAGTTGGATAAAGATGAAGGAGGAAAGAAAGTTGACTAGAAATTTTACTTGAGTATTATTAGTTCATTTCTTTATCTTATTGCTTCTAGACCTGACATTTTGTTTAGTGTTTGCATTTGTGCCATATGTCAATCAGATCCAAAAGAGTCTCATCTAAGTGCTGCAAAATGCATAATCAAATATGTTGCAACAATCTCGAAGATAGGTCTATGGTATCTCAAAGAGGGAGACCTTACTCTCCTTGGATATTCAAACGCAGATCTAGCAGATTGCCGCGTTGAAAGAAAAAGCACTTTCGGTACTTGTCAATTGCTTGGTAACAGGATAGTATCATGGTTTTCAAGGAAACAAAGTACAGTAGCTCTTTCAATAGCAGAAGCAGAATATGTAGCTCTTGGAAGTTGCTATTCTCAAATCTTGTGGATAAAACAACAACTAAGAGACTTTGGAATCAAATATTTGTGCACTGAGATCAGATGTGATAACACCAACGTAATTAATCTCACAAAGAATCCAATTTTTCATTCAAAAGCAAAGCATATAGAGATTCGATACCATTTTATTAGAGATCATGTTCAAAATGGAGAAGTTATGATCCAATTTATTGACTCAAAGAATCAATTGACGGATATATTTACAAAGCCACTGGAGAAAAGTCTATTTGAGTCTATTTGCACCAGACTGAACATTATATCTCTTGCTCAGTAGAATCTGGATGTGCACAAGACTCAAAAGGTAAAGTTTGAATGTGTTCAAACTCAGAAAACCAAGAGTTACAACTTTATCTCCTTTTTCGAGCAAGTGGTGAATTCCTCCCTTGAAGCGACAATGTCTTTGAAGAAGTCCTCAAGAATTGCAAGCAGGGGACCACGATCTATGCCTGAGGGTCCTACCCATTTTGACTTAACTGAGGAAGAAGATTCTTCTCCACCACTGCGTCTGAGTCAGCAACAACCTTTTCAATAGCGTTGACCTTAGCCACCGACTCAACTTGAAGAAGAAGTCATAGAGGATGCTGAACCTGTAAGAACTCTGACTCCCAAGGTTGCTTATAAGCTCCACTCTAATCTGAAGAAAGGAGGTACGCCGATGTCCTTAATCGATGAATTCTTAAAAGATAGAGAAT
Organism: Eucalyptus decipiens; assembly: GCA_014182575.1. Classification (NCBI taxonomy): domain Eukaryota; kingdom Viridiplantae; phylum Streptophyta; class Magnoliopsida; order Myrtales; family Myrtaceae; genus Eucalyptus; species Eucalyptus decipiens. Next base: position 2,631,938 of record CM024613.1, on the reverse strand, counting down.
TCAAGAATGAAACCTTGTTCTTGGGAGATTTGGAAAAATTGGGAGTTGTAGAGAAAGGAACGGCTGATAGAACGTTTGAGAACATACCGAGTAACCCATTCTATGGCTCTACAAATCAACCTTAGGATGACGATGAATGGTTGTTTGCTCATTTTCAGCCTAGATCAGGTGTGGCTGCAAACGTTACTGATGGCTCTAATCTGTTTAGATCGAGGGGGCACAAGAAGGTTTATTCAGAACTTTTGAAGAGAGGGGTTATGAACCCTAGAACTATTGATTTTGATTTTCTTGATTCGATAAAGGTCAATCTCCGCGAGAAGTTTGCCTTACTGCAACTGGAATGTTTTCTTTTGAATCCACTGCTGCTTTTCTAGAACTCATCGTGTACTTTTATTCGAACTTATTTTTCTTGAATGCAAATCGTTTTATTTTCATTGTGAAGGACAAAGAGTTTTTGGTGGATACAGACACATTGGCCGATATAATTGGGGTGGAAAGATCGAGTTTTCAACCAATTAATGTGTCTATTACACATGCTATTCTGTCATTAGTGAGAGATAGGAATGTTGATGGCAAGATTTCTTACTCAAGGATGAGTGCCTCTAACATTTTGCTGCACAAGATTGTGATAAATTGCATTCGTCCTAAATCAACATCCAAGACAGATATTTCTCGATCGGAAACTAAGTTGATGTGTGCCATCAACTCTGGATATAAATTCTCTTTGCCTCACACCATATTGTTTCATATGTACCGCACTGTGGAAAAAGATAAGGGACAACTTCCTTATTCTGCTCTTATCTCAAGGCTCTTTTAGCACTTTAAAATTCACATTTCTACACTATTATGCTTGTCAATCATTTCTCCTATAGTGATTAGGTTCAAAATGGTGACAAAGATGAGATTAAAAGAGTTGCATAAAGTGTTGGAGCATGTGAAGGCAAAGTCTCCCACAAAAGCAAAACAAGGCTCTGCTACTGCGAAGAGAAAAGGTAAGGAGCCCATGGTTGCTCCTGTGAAGAAGAAGAAAAGAACTCTCATCTTGTAAGATGAAGAAGATGAGGATGAACTGACCATAGTAGCTTTTGAGAAACTTAAAGAGTTTTGTAAGCTTTCGTGAGACAAGAGAAGAGCCAGGAGAAGAGGAAAGAGAGAGAGGAGTCACAGAGGAAGAAGAAGAGGAAGGAAGAAGAGAAGCAGAAGAGGAAGAGGAAGAGGAAGAGGAAGAAGAAGAGAGAGAAGGAGAACAAGATTAGGGTCAAGAGGACTCCTTTGAGCCAACCTTGGTTATCTCTTTGTCTAGTGCGTCTGCAGATGAGGGAACTTCATCTACTCCACCTGAGGGCATCAAAATAAGGGGAGATGTTGATCCAAAAGATATTTCTTCATCATTGCATGCTAGTAATGTGAGTCGTTTTGCAGCAGATTCTGAGGATGTGTATGCCTCGCACAATCTAGAAGACAGTCATGATGGACAATTTGTTGAAGATCCATCGATTCTCAAAATTCTCATCCTTCACTCAGCTAGTCCTAGTGATACATCTGCTTAGACAGCAGACTTTTCGAGATTGCTGGAAGTTCTTTTGGATGTTAGAAAGCAGCAATATGCCATGGAATTTGAGATGTAGGATCTCAAGAATGCTTTTAAGGCCACTTCAGTATCGTTGCATGAATAGTTGAATGCCTTGAAGCTTCAAGTTCAGTCTTTGTAGAGTGAAGATTTTCTGTTATTGAAGCAGAATTTTGATAGGCTTGAGAAGACAGTGCATTCTATGGAAAAATTCACGCTTGTTCACTTGCCCAAACAGCCTTGATTTTAACTCCATTTTCTATCCATCTCTTTAGTCTATTCTCCACTTTTTGCTGTTGACAAAAATGGGGAGAGGTTTTATGCAGATCTGATTAACTCTATCTTTTTGACTTTATGTTTTGGACTTTAACCTTTGTTTAGTGTGGTTTTGATTCAGATTGGTTTGGACTGATGATGCTTGCAATTTAAGCTATTATTGATTACATTAAAGATAGTTGTGTTTACAGGACTAACATGTTTTTTGTGGTTGCAGAATTGCTACTATCTCTATCGTAATCTCTAATTTTCATCTATAAGGAATCTTGGTTTGCTCAAGTGTTGTCTTGTAGGTCAAAATGTCCAAATCTGCGGGAAAGTTTTGTCACCATCAAATATGGGGAGATTGTTGGAGAAAACTTCCTTATCTGTTTTGAAGTTGACAAAACGTTTCATTCCATCAAAGTCTGAAGATCACCAAACTCAAGATTTAAAGTCTGCCCTCATTGACAGTTTCTAGACCGACAAGGAAATCTTATTCAGATGCAAGTTCATCTTTAAGGATTTGATCCGTTTGGTTGAAGATTTTTTCACGGCTGGAGATAGCATCTAAAGATTGATTATTTGTTTTGAAATCAATACGAGTAAATTGAATCCGTTGATTGGCGAAGTATACTTGGAAGGTTCTACTTGTGGAAACCTAGATCCTGATTGTATGGGCAAGCAGGATTGGTGGGCTATCTTCACATTCCTTAAGTAACTCGAGATCTCCATAATTGATTCTGTCCAACAGGTAGATTGGAAGAACTCATTTGGAAGGTGCCAACGGATATGAAGGCATGGAGGAGTATATAAGGAAGATGCTCTAGTTATTCGAGTGTGTGCGTGATAGATAAATTCCAAAGTCTGAAGTTCCTTGTTCTTTGCTAATTCATTTGTTGAGCGAAAACTTGTACTCAAAAGAGAGTTTAGACATTTGTGAGGCCTTGAGGAAGTGTAGAAGAGTCTCTACACTGTTGAATCAAGGACGTGAGACTGTAACAACTCTTTTGATTTATAGTGAAATCCAACTGGTGGACTGTTAGTGCGGGAAAGTGGACGTAGGATTGGATTAAGCCGAACCACTATAAATCTTGTGTTCTTATTCGCTTCCTTGAACTTTTTTATTTTGCTCGTAACTCTATTTAATTGTTAGAGTCTGATTTTCTCTACAAAGTCTATCTTTATTCAGACTCAGATTAAAAGTAAAGTCTTATATTATATCATGCAAAAGTTGTTTGTGCACCTATTTACCCCCTTTAGGTGCTCGTATTAGCACTATCAGAGGGAAGAGAGAAGAAGAAGAAAAAAAAGAAAAATTAAAAGACCAAAATGCCCTATAGTTTAGAATAAATGTGTCACACGGATAAAAGTTCAGGATTTTTTGTGTCACAAAAGAAATTTGGGGTAAATGTGTCACGATTGGTAAATGTTGAGATTTTTAATGTTACAAAAAAAAGTTTGAGGTAAATTTGTTATTTTGGGTAAGGTTTGTAGTTTTTGGTGGTCTTTTCCTAAATAAAAATGAGTCAGACAAAAGTTCATTAATTCACATAAGAGTCGATAAATTTAAGGCGTTTGGTTGAAAGATAGAAGAAAAAAGATAAATAAAAACAAAACTCAAAATATGATAGCAGATGTAACTTTAAAAGAAAATTGGTAATCCCATAATTAAATGGCAAATTAATTGAAAATCTCATAATAAAGATTAATAAACTCAAATAAGAGTTAATAAATTGAGATATCGGTAAAAATGTCATAAATTTTTCATCTCATATAATGAAAAGAGTATATCATAATATGTAACACATAACAAACGCATGCACACATATTTATTTAGAGTGGATCATTCTTTCGTTGTCCCCAAATTTTAAAAATATATATATATCTGGGGTCTGCCCGTTGCAGATGAGGTGTTCTTTAGATTGACTAGCGAAAGGCAAAGTTCGTCGCTTTTCAAGTCGTCCGCGCGGGTGCTGGGATATTACATGAGAATGATGACACATGAAAACATGTGCAGCTCTGCATAACTTTATTCGCAACGTCTCAGGAACCTGTTGATATGATGGAGTCATATATATGTTGTCCCACTAGAGGGAGCTACTCAAGAACGACTGACTTACTTTTTTTCCAAAAAAAAAGAGAGATGAACGACTTACTTTAAAGTCAACCCGCCAGTGCGTCGCTTTCGGCGTGGCCCAGCAAAGGTGTCGCCATCGTCTCACCGGTATCTCGCCATTATGCATCTTCCTCTTAATGCTCTCAACGCAATGCACGATAAATCTCGTGAATAAAATCTGCAAAGATCAATGCCCTACGACTATAGAGGGTATGTGTGTAATATGCAGACGAGAATATGAGTGGATGGTGAAGTAAGGAATTATTTACACTTAGACTTGAAAACATGTAATCTGTGTAATGTTCTATTCACATACATAAAAAGTATTTATAGCGCGTTTGATTCAGTATTTCTAAAAAATTTTGAGCTTGTAAAATTTTCGAAAAAGAGTTAGAGCAATTTATAAATTTTTTTGGACCAAATTGGAGAGATACCAGCATTAGTAAAACCAAAAATCTAAAGGTAGGGACTTAACTTAGGTTTTAAGCATTTTTGAAAGATAACTTCTAAGGTTAATGAACTTTTTTTCCTTCTAAAATTGTTGCTATTGATATTTTTATAGTCCACTCTTGCCCTCTTGAATATTAATCATCTCACTGCAAATTTGGACTTCGTGGAGTTGGCCAGGAGTCGTTGAACGGACGCCAACGAGGGTTCAGCCGGGGTCGCACGCCGTCAGTGTCTCGTAATTTGGGATTGAACAGCCTTGGCAACTCGTCGCAAGGATCCTATGATGTCCAAGTCCAGATTTAGCTTGTCCAAGGCCGTACATCCTCAATATCGCTTTGCTTGGGGCCACGTGACCTCAACAACCTGTTGCAAGGCTTGTGCGATTTTGCCGTCGCCTCATCTGACGTCGCACACTCGCCTAGAGTCATGCTGTTTATTGAAGGGCCAGATTTAGGAATCTGAAGATGTGAGAGCCTAGCGTCATCTCGCCTAAGGTCGCACAACTCTTGTGGCTCATTGGATGGGGTCACTCAACATCAGTGGCCCTCGCCTAGGATCATGACCTCGCTTGAGCTAGATTCGTTGCCCAATGCTTTTGTTGAGCTTCAACAAGGGTTCCGATGAGATTTGCTACAACGGGAGTTGCTAATTGGCCAATGGTCACCTCCAATTGCCGTTGATGCCTCCTTGTGGTCACCGCCGAAGCTCACCCAATATTCCTGCCTCTTCTGCCTCTGGTAGCCCAGTCGTTTGCCCTTTTTGTTTTCTTTTACTTTAAAGTTGATTTATAAAATATGTTCCAAATATCCGAATGCTATTTGCTGCTCAGCAAGATACCTTCATCCAAAGATCCTTGGGAAAATGGTTTTACATCTCCTTGAAGCTTAACCAAAAGCAATTTTAGTCCTTTTATCACATATGCTTGAAATCTTTTCATTTTGGTTGTAACTATATCATGTTGTAATTGTCTCATAAAGAAAAAGTAATTGAATGAACATGGATCTATAGACCATTTATAATATGAACATTAACATTTGTCAAATCTACATGAATTACAAGTGAGATTCATGTGATCAATGGCTTTGATTGGTTCAATCCACGTAGGCAATATTTCAAAGACAAATCTCGACTTTGTGATACGACAAGATGCATATGATCAACTTCAATAGCGCATCTTCTCAACTTCAACACTTTGAAGCTATGTTAAAAGTAGCTTCCCAGCCATTGTTGTCATGAATATACATCGGTGTTAAAATATAATCGAGAGATTGCTGCCTTTATTATATACAGGTAGATGCTCTCTCCATGGTAGTTAGGAAGCGAGACTGTACAGCTGAGAGCCAAGAGAAACCGCACAAGAAAAGAAAGAACAATGTCGCGTTCTAGAAACAGTACGGCCGGCCACGAATTAAGGTTGTTTACCATACCCATATATTTTGGTCTATTCAAATTTTCAATTGCACATCCTGGGTTTACAATGTTATGTTAGCACAAGGGAAAATTGTCCGACGAAAAAGGTAAACTTCGTTTGATCAGCTCTGGCTTCAACATCTACAAGGCTGGGCGTACCAAACTGGGACTCCAGTCACCAATCCACCGGCCGCCATCATCCTCCTCGGATCACCAACTGGTACTCCGATCTCCGGTCGCGGAACCTCATACGTATGTGCCAGGGCCGCTATGGCCATTTTTGCCGAAATGTTGATGATGCCATCCGTCCGCACGCCACTAGAATCTCTCAACCTATAGCTCAGAAAATGCACGTGACCCTCCGGTGCCCCAAATTCCCCAGCGAAGTCCGAAATCGGCACTATCGCTCCGCCGACGAGCTTGTACTTACCCGAGGAGCTCTTGCACTTCACTTCCACGGTGATGAAGCCTGCATGCAGTGGCAAGTCAACAACGAGACTCTCGTTCCACAAAGGGTTTGTTCCTTTGTCCGGCGCTGGTTTGGTCCAGCATTCATAGCCGTGCTCCACTCGGATCACCACCACCGCGTTCTTCACGGGCTTTTTGTTGAGCCGGATGTTCTCTGCGGATATTGAGGTGATTTCCAAGGCTCGCTTCATCATCTTCTTCTTTGTTTTCCTTTTCTAGGTTGAAGATTACCCGCTTGGAAAAGCTTGAAGCTTGTGACTGGAAGAAATGTAGAGTGTTGAGGTGGAGAAGACTGAAGAGGAAAGAAAGTGCGTGGTTTGGCTATATATAAGGAGGCTTTGTCGTGAGGGAAGGGAGCGAGAAATAAGGGAGAAGGGGGTGGGTGGTTTCTTATCCGTCTTCTCCGAATTGACGGAGACGCGTTTATTGAGGTCAAGAGACGAGTTGAAGTTTCTCTTGGATTATTCGCCGTTGACTAGTCGTAGTCACTAGTACAAACGGAGAAACCGGGACATATTTAGGAAATAAAAAATTCGTTTGCGGGGGAAAGATCAGACCCTTTTCCTCTCCTCAGATTTTTAATTCGTGGATTACACATATACCCACATTACCCAAATCCCTATATTTAATTAAATTCACATGTGGACAATATTTATACTTATTACCCACCATAGTCGGGGAACCAGGTAGGAAGCAAACACATAAAAAATAAAGGTAAACTCATTTGAATGAATGACACGGCGACGGAGACACTTATGGATTTTGTATATTCTTTATGTGACCCAAATTAAATAATAAGTGGCTCCATGCTTCATATGTAATTAATTTGATGTAAATAATACTAAATTCATTATGAAGTTATTTCTTTAGAATATGATGTTTGTCTATCAAATTTGCACAAATATATATGTCTTGGTCTCATGGATTTGGATCAAAATTTTTTCTTATGCTTACACTATAAATCAAATGATACTTGCTTATTTGTAAGCTATTATATTTTTTCATAAAGTCTCACTTGCTAAACAAATTGTTGAACGTAATTGAAGGAAAAATGCACCGGCGCCAACCCTCAAATTTCTCGGGAAGATAAGCTTAGGATCAAGTTTGCATGTAATTCGTTTCTTGTTAATTGATGAACACCTAAAAGAAGGAGATGATTACGATCTTACTGGCTAGAATATTCGCATTTTCTGATGTCTAAAATCGAACTACTCTTATTATAGGGGAAAAAGACCTGATATTATCAATGACCAATATTCTGATAATCACAAAAGAAATAATGTTTATTTGATTTAATTCTTCCATTACATTTTAAGGTAATTTTTCTTTTGTTTAGTTAACATCAATTTTCAATCATATTTTAATTATACTTTCATTACCGTTTTTCCTTTTATACGAGTTTAAAAATCTAATTTCAAATATAGCTTTCCGTTATAAATATTACAAAAGGTATGAACTCATAGAAGTTAAACTTTATAATCATTTAAGATAACATAGATTACCTGTTCCTTATTGTCATGATGTCTTCATCATTAACATCTTTAGTTAATAATTTTTCTCGACCAATCTTGTAATATTCTTTCATCAATCCAATTACTATAAAAGGAACTCTTTATAATAAAAAACAAACAAAGAAAAAATGGTTTAAGAATATCCAATTCAAGAAAAATGTGATGTCTTGATAAATAATGATTAAAATATGATGAGCAGGTACCATCTATTGGTGTATAGTTAAAGTTAATAAGAGACTAGTAAACTTTCTTTTTTGCAAAGAGAAAAACTTGTTTTTCAACGTGTAGATAAAAGAATTTAGTCGTTATGTGTGTGATTTGAAAGTGTCAAAAGAATTAAAAATCCACAATTTATATCCTTCATATACCTAACAATTACTTTTCTCATTTGTCAATTCTCAAATATTATTTTTTGTTTTCACTAAAATTGAGAGATATGAAATCGTCTAAAACTAGTTTTTAACATTTAAAGAAGTTGGCTAGCGTTTGATACCTTCCGTTGTATCTTGACAGGTTGAAACTAATCCTCCATTTGCCCATACTAAGCAAAAGAGAATCTGTGGTCCCGCTAGCACTATTACTATTTGTCGGTAACGGTACGTGATGCTAGCCAATCTCAGTCCATAGTAGGTTGTAATTCGGCCAGCTATAGTAGTACTGTGGCACCACCTATATTTCACATCATAAATTATGAACCATGTGGGCCGGCAAATCTTACCGTCCTCACGCGGCGCCAACCCGTGAAATTTTATGTTCTTTACCTTATGGAACACGCCTAAGAGAACCTTTTTCCAATGGTTTGACCTAAAAAAATAATATGTAACTGCTCAAAGATTTTGAACAAGTAGATAATGCTGGCCGCCCAAGAGAGCTAAGGATCGCCACGTGTAATCCAAGGAACGGATTGGGTGAACACGCGTGTGCCACGTTGACATGTCTTGATTTTGCTAACGTCAAGTCCTTCTCAATGTTATCCACATCTTCTTTCGTCGTTCGAAGTTGGGAAACTTTCATATGTTTTCCATGAGAATGTATAGATGCACCGGTCCAATGGAATCAATGCTCTTGATTTTCTCTATTAGAATATATGGATGGACATTATCCAAATAAGGGCCGACATAATTTTTTTTTCACGAAAAAATAAGACGTAATGAATGACATGCAGAGATGGAGTTCATATGGAGGCACGAAAAGATTTTTGGAAAAGAAAAGGAGAAATCTAGTGTAGCAAAGTTTATTCTGTATCACGATTTGGCGGGCTTATCTTTTAGCCTCATTGAGATCTTAGATTCGCACCATTATCTTTATGAGTGGAAGCAGTCTTAATCAAGACACTCAAAACTATTTTCCTGAGCTTCACGAGGCAAGGCGCGGGAGAAAGTTGGGAACAACTGTGAGTTGGCCAACTCTTTTAAGAAAAGGACTCATATAAGGGATTTATAAACATAAGACTGTGTTCAATTATCCGAATTGCTAAGCTGAAAAATCTCATTACGATGCTATTTAATTGAGTTTTGACTCACAGCTATGGTTTATAGAATTATTAGAATATATTCTTGCCCATTGTTCCAGCACATTGGAAAAAGGACATTAAGGACGAGTTATATAACAAGTGTTATGACATGCTGCCGCTCTTTATTGGAGAAATTCGTAAAATGAGATGCGAATCATCATAGTTTTCAGTAACACGAGGTCACGAGGAAGTTTTTGACATCTAAGTCATCATTGTCTCTCGACGAGGGTTCGAGGAAAGAACAGTTGAGCAGTATTCGGCATATCGGTTGAATGTTGTCTTTTTAAAGTTCAAATAATGCTCCTTTGTATTGCAAAAAATGAATAATTTAAAAAATATTTTCTTAAAATTGATGACTTCTATTGCTCAAAATATTTACTTAATGATTTTTTTTTAATTATCAATAACTTATGTCCAAATATTTTCATGGACAATGAATATATTTTTCATTCATTTATTATTGCTACAAACACATTTTTAGAAAAATAATTTTCAAATTATTCATTTTTTTCCAAAACAAACAAAACCTAAAAGTCACAAACCTAAAAGTCACAAAATTATACTTTTCGTAGGTTGAGCCTACGTTAATGTGTCGAAATTCTTTAGAGAGGGAAGAATAGTTCATGATTTTCTTTATTTTTTGGGCCTAAAGAAGAATAGTTCAACTCATCCGTGGATAGTTGCGTTGGTTGAGAATTCCCCTCTTATCGCAGATGTCGAGAGTTCGAAACCTATAGTTGCTAGCGATTTAAGTAGGGGGCCCTGGCGGTGGGTTGCTAGGCTAGTCTCCTCCGAGATATAGGGGCTCGACCCTCAGGAGCCATTCGGGCATGAGGGGTCCGTGATTGAGTTCTCGGTTACCAAAAAGAAAGAAAGAAGAAGAATAGTTGTGACATCTCGATTTTCCAATTCTATTTTCAATAGATTGAGACGGGCATTTCGTTGGCACGCATATAGTTATTTTCCTTGAGTCGGCCACTCATATGAAAACCAGTCTATCGGGTGAAGCTGTTAAGAGTTTCTAATGCATCAAACTCGAGAATTTGACCAGGAAACGACCTATCGACCGAGCTAATCTGCAAGTGTCATTACGGCACGATTAAAATCGATTAGAGATCGGAGATAGGTCGACTCGACAGAGGCATGTGATTAGGTGTGGGTGATTCCACCAGATTGCACAATTCTGGTCGATCGGCACTAGACCGACTCTTCTATCGATTGGGTACCCTGTGTTCGTATTTGAAACCTTGAGATTACGCCGACAACCGAAAGTCGCCAATGTTTCAAAGATGTACATTGTGGCTTGAGATGATCAACCACATGTCAAATGCATGAAAATTTCTAAAGGCTACCCGGTAGGTTGGGCCGCGCTAGTATCGTGCCAAAGTGAAATTAACCGTGGAATTGAGATCGAATTCAAAAATTGGAAGTCTGGGTGTGTCACAAATCATTTCAGGGATCATTGAATCATCTTTGGAAGATTTTTCTTGCAATCAGAGTTCTTTGGCAAATTAAATCAGAAAATGGCTAATTTGGCTCGAGAAATTAGTAGGCCCGCTTTTGGTCGTACTTTTGGGACTTAAATTGATTATATAGTCAAGTGAAGATGTGAATTGAAGTGTGGTGACATTGAATTTATTTTATGGACTTCAATTTGGCTCAATTGAAAGTGGATTGAATGGAATTAAAGAATTTGATGCACAAGAATTGGACCCCGGCGGAAAAGTAAATTGCTACCATTGGAAAATGTTGTGGGAGGTTTGGAGATAGTGGAAGATGACATGGGATGATGTCATGGTGGTTGAGGCCAAGGGTTGAGATCTTGACACGTGGACGGTGGAGATTTGCCCGAGAAAAGGTGACCCATCACCATCATCTTCTTCCTTGAATCAAGGGAGTTTGTTGGGAGGGGATAAGGAGGAGAGAGAGGGAGCCGATCGGGAAGGAACCAGCAGCCCCGACCGCCCCTTCGCCCGTCGCTCGGCCGTCCGTCGTCGCCGCCGTCGCTTCGCGCCGCCCGCGTGTCTCCGCCCGCTCGCCATCGCAGCCCCGCGAGCTGCTTCGCCTCTCCCATCCCTGCTTCGTCTGCGCGGCTAGCAACCAACCTTCGTCGTCCCGAGATGCCGCCGCCGCCGAAGACCCGCCGAAGCTACCGCCTTGCTCGCCTGAGCTGCCGCCGGTCTTCTCCGCCGCCCCCGAGCCCATTCCGCCGCCGGAACCGCCCCATCTCCGCCCCTTCCAGCAGCCAAGAAAATGGGTATGGCAGCCCCTTCATGGCCCGTTTTGGCCGCCTTCCCGAGCCCGAATGCTCGGCCCACTTTGAGGAAAGTCGATCCTCGCGTCGTCCCCGTCGTTTTGGTCCGCTCGGTTCGCTAATCCGGTGAGTTTAACTCACTAAACCTTGCTTAGAGGGTTAATTACACTTTAGGTGTGCTTAGTTTATGTTAATTGTGATTAGGTGGTTAGTTTAATTTATTTAAGTGTGGATTATATTAATGTGTTTAATTAGCTTAAAGTGTGATTAAATTAAAGGTTAAGAGAGTTTATTTAATATAAAACCTTGATGTGACATAATGGGGTTTTATTTTTGAATTATTTAAATGATTTCGAATTTTGGAATTTATAATATTATATTATATTCCGGAATTATTAAAATATTATTATTATAAAAAAAAAAAAACGAAAAAAATTATTTTTGACCCCGGTTGCTCGAATTTCGTGCCGATCGCTGCCGTGTAGTCGGATTTTGAAATTGATGATTGGATATCATAAATTGAGCGTGGATCGTGAAAAATATGGATATTATTATTATATTAATTTTCGAAATAAATTTAATTATTTAATAAATTCGAAAAATTATTGTGGGACCCTAAACTCTCGAATTTCGTGCCGCTCGCTTTCTTTGCATTTAGAATTTGATATTGATGATTGATTGTGGCAAATTGGGTGTTGATTGTGGTAAATAAGGATTTTATTCATAAAAACCCAAGTGTTGGGTTTTGATGCAAAAATTGGATTTTAATAATTATATTAAATGGTGGGGTTTAAAAAAATGAGATATTGGTCTTTTGATTCGAAATTAGCGTGTCCCCACACACGTGAGTAATTTCTGGAATATTTTTAATATGAAGAAAAATGGTCGGGATCACTATTTTAAGTGGAAGCATTGAGTGAAATGCAAAGTGTCCTGGGGCCGAGTATGCTTTGGCTGTGTGATAATTAAGAGGAATCGTCCTGGGCTGTTGAGCCGGACTTGCCCCTATATAGGATGCCCACGTGGTGGATGTGGGTCGCAGTAGATTCTGGGCCCATGCTCCTTCGGGAATGCCGTTGACGTACTGACGAAGCCACGCTCCATGGGGGGAGGTGATGCCTGGCTATATGCCAATAGATAGCCGAACAGCGAGTAGGCTATGCCCTTGTGTGGCAATGAATAATAATTGGAATGCGTGCTAAGTGCGATCGTGATTTATATGAAAGTGATGGCGTTCCAATTGTTTGAATTATTATTATTACCTGAGATTGTGTGATACGAATTGTGTTAACCTGCAGGAAGGAATTGAGGCGAGGTAAGTTCTCTGTGTGATGTGGCTAGGCCACCCGGGGCGTATTTTATTTCTAATAGGGGTTTAGGGGGTTGAACTTGCTGAGACATCGTCTCATCCCGGTTGTGGGATTAAAATTTCAGGTCCCAGTGGACGGAGCGAGCGGATAGCTTTGATTGGCCTTGAGGAGTCGCGAGAGGTGAAGTCATAAGATTGGAGAACGTGTCCGACTTGTAGATCGTAGGACAGTCCCTTTTTAAAAGCCGGTCCTTTGTAGACTTTTGGCTGTAGGCTTCTAACTGTAATTCTGTTGAATTATGAAAGTGCTATGTTGTGATTGATTGCCTGCTTTTCTATCCCAAGTTAAATGTTGTCAGGGGATTTGTTTCGCTTCCGCATGTGCAAATGAAATTGAATGGGTCGGCGACTCGTCCTGGGAAGTCGCAATTGTATCGACCAGAGTGGGATATTCGCGTGCTCGGACGATCGGGGCGTGACAATAGTTCAACTTAACTCCACAAAGGTAGTGTCATATTGGAATTCACTCTAAAAAAGGGGAGCTATTCGTCCTATGAAATTGATGACCAAAACCAAAATGCAACTAAGGGCCTGTTTGATGACCAATCAATTCTTGACTATTTCTATTTTTTTTTCTGTTTCTTGAAATAATAATAAAAAAAAAAAAAAAAAGATTAGAAATCCATTTGGTAACGTTGGATAATTTTTTTACTTCATGGATCAAATTTATTCTTAGGAATAGATTTGGAACAAAATCAATAAGTAGAAAATAGTTATTTTTTATTTATTCTTGGAAACAATTCTAAAATCAAGCAAATTTCCTTTTTCTTTCTTTTCTTCTTCTTCCTCATCTAGCTGGTTGCTAACCTTGGCGATGGGCCGTGACCAGCTAGACAAGGTTCGACAACCTTGCTAGAGCCTCGCTGAGGTCGGCGATCAACTAAATAAGGAAGAAGAAGAAAAGGAAAGCAAAAGAAAAACAATATACAATTATTAAAAAATTAAAAGTAATTCTATGGCATAAAAAAATTCGAGCGTTGTACTAAACGTATTTCATTTTATTTATGTATTTATTTTAGGAATAGAAATTTTATGCGATTCCAAATACTTTTGAATGCTAAAAAACTCATTTGGGGAATAGAATATTAAAAAATCGATTCTGAGTAGAAATTATTACCGGGAATAGATTGATTACCAAATAAGCTCTTAGTCTTTTTGAGTTCAAGCAAGTGCTTCCTATTTATACTTGGAATTGACCACTTGTTTGTAAGGTTCGGATTCTCCACAAATTATAGGTCTTTTACTAGAAAAAAAAAGTTTAAAATGTCCCGAAAGTATTTGAAGATTTGAGTTAATTTAAGAGGGATTAGTCAACATAGACATTTGTGTCTATTTTGATTTTATTGTAGAATACTAATGTTGTTATTTTGGAAAAAATATCCAATCAATTTGGAATCTATTATACAAATGTCAATTTCCTCTTAAACTTTTTTTAATTTTGTTAATTTAGTCCCAAATTTTTATGTGAAATTTGATTGACATAATCACATTAGAACTCCACATAAAAATTTAGGACTCAATTAGTAAAATTGAAAAGTTTATAACCGAATTGATATCCGTACAATAGATTTATGATTGATTGGGTAATTTCCCATGTTTTTTATCTTAATAAATAAAGTGGACTCTAATGACATGTTTTGACAACATTTTGAGATGAAAAGGCACCAATTTAGCATGCCTTGTCATATAGAGATATAAAGATGCATAAAGGCATAAATGTTTCGTTCGTTTCACGAAAAATAAATTGGTCAGAGAAAATATTTTCCACTAATGGAAAAAAGTATATTACAATAAAGGAATTTTTTTTTTCATTTTCTGGAAAGTGGAAAACATTTTCCCCACTCTTTCTTTCATCACTCATTTTAATTATTTTTACTTATTTTTCTTTTTTAAATTATAATTATTTTTTTATTTTTTCCTTCTTTTTCTTCAGCCGGTCATTAGCCACGGCAAAGGCCAACAACCGGGCCATTGGCAAGCTTGAGCATCGCGAGAGGACAATGAGGCTCGGACCCTATAGATTGGTGACGCTTGAGCCTCGGAAATCTCCGCCGCTCGAGTGTCACCAAAGGCCACGAAGCTTGTGCCTCACTAGATCTAAGATGCCCGAGCGTCAGAAGACGATGGAGAGGCTCCAGCCTTGCAGATCGGCACCATTTGAGCATCGCCAGAGACCACAAGGCTGGGCCTTGTAGATAGAAGAAAATTCGATTTTTTAAAATAAAAAATAAAAAAGAATAGAAAAGAAAATGATCAGAGGAAGTGAACGGAGAAAAATCAGATGAGATACCGACCGGCAGAAAATATATTCTTTTTCAATTTCTTATTATATTTTTCGGAAACGCTGCTGCAAAATGAGGGGAGCCAAAATATGTCATAATTTTCTTTATGGGAAGTACAAGAATACCTCAATTTAGTTACGCGAAGGCAATCTCATGTCGGACATTCACACTCCACCGGATCGAACCAATCAAATGGGACCACCCCCACCCCCCAACAAGCAACAACCCAAAACATTAAAGAAATCGATACGGTGCACTTACGCTGTTACACCAAAAAGACTTCCACTCTCGTGACCAAACCCAAACCGGAACACGTGTCTCTCAAGCTTTCCATTGATTGGGACACCAAACCGGCACGCCTGTCACCGTCCCGCCGTGGTTCTCCCGATCCACCGGCATCCTGAACGCCGGCACCAATGGTGGCTGACGCGACGAACAGGACGAAGTCCCTTTATACGACGACGACGCAACCCTCACTGAGATATTGATGATCCCGTTGCGTAGCCCCTTGGCGTCTCTCAGCCGATAACTCAAGAAATGCAAGTAATTCTCCGGCGTGTAGTCTCCGATGAAGTCTGACACCGGAATCCACGCTGTACCGACTAGCTTGTCTCCGGCCGAGGAGCTCCTTCGGCGGACCTCAACGACGACGTAGCGCGACCCCGTGGGCAATTCCATGTGGAGCTTCTCATCCCAGTAAGGGTAGCTCTCGCCCCGCGCGTCCGGTTTAGTCGAGTCCTGCGACGATGGCGAGCAGCGAGAGTTGGCCTTAACGGTGGCGAAGGCGTTGTTCTTGATGGGCCTGTCGTTGATGCGGAGGTCTTCGCCGGAGATGATGGTGACTTCCAAGCTGCGATTTTGAGCGTGGGCCATGTCTGACGTGTTCGTAAAACTGGTTGGTGTGCTTTCACGGAACGGAATCTGATGCCACGAAATATGTGTCAGAACGATTCTTATTTGTGGGTGCATACGTACAAAATACATCGCTTTTACGAAATTTGGTCATACATGACACTGCAATTTCCTCGAAACACTTCAAGAGTCTTTATTTTTTCGTTTTTATTATTAGTATAAGGCATCTATAATATAATAATATAGTTTTTCCCGATATACTAATTTCGATAATTTTTGAGTTATGATGAAATGATTCTTGTAATTTCTTCCTCAAAAGTCATTACTTTAATATTTACTTACATTAGATGGGCAATAAATCAGGGTGCCTGTCCAATTTTAGATTTCCGATGATGTCTATCGACTAAACAAGTCTAATCTATGGACGGGAGGAAATCAATGAGCCGAATATCTCCCTCCCTGGGTTCTGAGATAAGTGATGCTTTTTGAGAATAAACTTTTGCCCTGAGAATTTACTTAGTAATGCGGTAAAGCATCCATGAACATGGTAGGACTTGGCATGAATTATTTACTTAATGCTTTTTCGAAGAATCGGGACACCTCAATTGAGAAGAAACATAAAGTGGTTCCACCTCCTGGAATTTTCTAAAAAGGGAAAGTAAATTAAAAGCAATGAAATTTCCGAGAAAGTGATTGGCTTTATAGTCGTCGGGGAATTACATTACATGTGCCTTGGACAGCTGGCATAAATATTCTCTATTTAATTTAAGAAAAGATGATACAAATGGTCCTTATATTTTGGCCCAATATGTAATACGGTGCCTGAACTTTTAACTTATTCAAAATTATCTCTAAATTTTTAATTTGTTTAATATGGTCTTTGAATTTTTAGTACATATTTAATGTAGTCCCTAATTTACATGAAAATATTCAATTTTGTCATTGACTTTAAATTAATTGAAGGACATCATGAGATATTTTCATATATTTCATATATTTCAACAATGTACCAAAAGCTCGTGGATCATATTGGACAAATCAAAAATTCCGAAACTACATAGCATATTAAGCTAAAATTCGGAGATCACATTTAACAAATTAAAAATTTCAAGACTACAATGCACATTTGACCAACATTCAAGAGTCATTTTTCTTTCGTTAAACAATTAATGAAAATTTCTGAATGTGTTAAATATTTCAAATTGCAAGAACCCGTGAAGACGAGATAATGTAAAGTAATTAGCTAAAGCTGTGAGCGTATGCTTCTGCTTTGTCTGAATAATAATTCTAGACTTATATATGAAAATGCTTGTGCTTGGTATTGCGTGCACAAGTTTTCTTGCGATGGGCGACGCAATATTTTAGTCATTTAATTAGGAGTGCGAATTGACGAGGCATTTGTGAACGACTTTGCCACGTAACCTAATTATATTTATATACTTGAAGATCATCATCGATCTGCTTTGTCCAGGATGTTTTTTCCCTTGGATCTTCGGATAAAAAACAAAGCTACATAAAAGTTCATACATGATATCGACACGTGCATATTTGGTGAAGGTCTATCTGATATAAGGATCCATGCACATGCAGCTCATTTGCGTACTAAATGCATACAATGACTTTAAAACTGTTAGAAATAGTAAAATTGATTTTAGATGAAGAAACAGAAGTTTAAATTGAACTTTGGTTCTTACTTCAACTTATGGTGGTAGAATGTGGCGGTGGATTTAAAGGAGATTTAAGATTCCATTTATTTCACGGAAAGTATTTTTCGGGAAAAATTTTCTTTACTTTTTGGCATTTGAATTGTTTTGGAAAATGAGTTAATTGAAAATTTATAATTAAATTCAAGAAAATAATTTTTAGAAGTGTAATATTTTTTCATGAAACAAACGGAATCCAAGTGAACAACTTAGATTTTGTTTCATCTTCTTTGACTTTTGGAGCCGCGCAAGGGACTCTCTTATCTTCAAGAGTCTTCAACAAACTATCGGCAGCAATGAAATGGGCTTTGTCAAAAGTAAAAAAGTGGCTCACGTCTTACAAGTTGGACTTTGTTGTGTTCGGCTGCGTTTGCTGCGTTTATTTGAAGAAAAATATTTTTTCGATAAAATATATTTTGATGTTTGGATCATTTTAGAAAATGAGCCAATGAAAAATATTTTCCTAATTAACAGATAATTTATGCTTAAATTTAGAAAAATGATTTCTTGTTTAAAAAATCAAACACCATTTTCACAATATGATTAGATATTAGCGCTTAAACCAAAAGCTCCACATTTTGCCACGGGAACGCCAACACTTATTCCTAGGCCCTTGACAATGGTCGTCAGCAGAGTCCCTCAAGGTCCATCGAGGCCAAGCCCGGGTTTCAAAGAGGTCGAGCCAAGGTTCATAGAGATTGGACTCAAGATACCAATGCTTATGGCCAAGCCTAAGAATTCAATGTCATTGTCCAACTCTCTAGCACCCCAACCTAGGTCTAGAAAGGCCAAGCCCCGACCTTGGTGCTTATGCTCGGATCTCTAACACTTGGGCCTATGTTTGTTGAGGTAAAGCTTAAGTTCATATAGCTTGTGTCCATGTCAATCAAGGCTGGGCAGAGACCTTGGAACCTAAGCCTAGGATGGCATTCCTACCCAAGTCCTCAACACCCATGTCAGAGTCCCTAGCGCCTAGGCTTGGGTTTGAGGCTAGGTTGGGTCCAAAACGCTAATAACCACTTGAGTCAATCAAGGCTAGGCTCAAGGCCGTGATGCCCACGCCCAAGTCCCTCGAGACTAGGCTAGTGTCCATCGAGGTTGGGCCTAGGACCTTGGTGCTAAAGCCTAGGTCCCTAACACTTGTGCATGAGTTGATCAAGGTCGAGATCAAGACTTGAGAGCTTGTGTCCCAACACTTGGGTCCATGAGGCCAGGCCCAAGTTGGGGTCCCTTGAGATCTAATTCGAGACCTTCACACTATACCCCATTCTCCAATTACCTATGGATAAGTTACTAATGCCCAAATAATCTATGTTTATTTAGGAAAATCATATGCTTATAATTATCAAATGACTAAAAATATTTTACACTTCATTTTTAGATTTTAGCTAAACATCACAATTGTCATTTTCTTGGAAAGTAACTTTCTAGAAAATATTTTCCACAAATGTTGCATTTTTTGCGAAATAAATGAAGCTTTCAAGTTGGAATTGCTCTCTGTCAAGTCGGCAAACTTCAAGAGGCGGTGGAATTATTTTAAATACATTTGGAGTTCTTTGTTGAGTAGCCTTAGAAGTAGAGAGTGAGAGAGTTAAGTTAAAAGGAAAGCTTGTAGAGTTAAGCTTAGAAGAGTGTGGTGTGTTCCTAGTGCAAAGCCCACGCAAAAGGCATTTTGAATCTATTTCTCTCCTTTTGTATTTGTGTGATGTAAGTCCAAAAGTTTCTATACCTTCTGGTTCCATAAACAACAAAAACCATGCATTATCATGTTTGCAATAGTAACTACTAGCTTATTGGTTTGTTCTTATGGCCGATGAAGTAATTTTTTTTTTTTTTTTGTAAGTGCCGATGAAGTAATTAATTGTTGTTATAACCTTAAATTGGACTTTTCGCCTAAATGTTTTGCTTGTCTAGTTTAAGTTGGATCCCATCCATGGACTATTTCATCATTCCATTCAGAATGTTATGGAAGGAAACTTTGCTATAACCTTTTCCGAGGTGAATCACTAAGAGAAAACTAATAGATTACTAGGAGGGCACAAACAAACACTCATTAACTAGGAAATAACTTGTATTAAATCCTACTAATACACTAACTAAAACCCCATTAGGGTTATATAAAGCCAAACTACCTGTTGATGTCTTACTGATTCGAATGGGACTTTTAGAATTAGCTAAATGAACCCATTATTTTATACGAAAGAAGCATTTTAGTGTTTCTTATTAGTATTTCTGATATTGCTATTAGATAATAATGAGAATTCCTGTGAGGATGAAACGCTTGACTCGACCTCACTACATATACTGAGTCGTATTAACTTAAAAAAAGAAGAAGAAATGATTAATCTCAAGGCGATCAGTGCCCTCTGCTCTCTCTTTTTACGCTATGCAAAGTAGTGCTATTGTTTTTTCTTTTAACAATGGATCACTGACGACATTTTTTTTTTTGTTGACCTAGAGAGAAGTTAGGGTGCGCTGTACCTAACGTCAGAGACTTCATCTGCATGAGCTGAGATGCCCACCTAAAGAAGACTTACGGCAAGAGGTGTCAACGAAGACGATGACCAGACCTCAACTCAAAAGTCAAGAATTTATAATATTTTTTAGCCTTGAGAATTATAATATGAGGTGACGACAGCGTGGCGATGTTGGTCTCGTCACTGTGATTACGTTATATAATTTTCCAATTTGGTGGTACTGAGTCCGAAGCATACACATTCTACATCTTCCCCTCCTTTGGACTTATTCTTCTTCCATCCACCACTCAAAGAGATTAGTTGGGCTGGGATTTTTTTGGGCGACTAGCAAGTCAGCGAGAGACGTTGCCAGCGAAGTTGCTTTTCCCACGCGTCGTTGCATTCAGACCAGACAAATTCAATACAGCTCTCGAAGTCACTTTTGCAAGTCGTCTTTTGCATGGACAAATGCGATTGAAGTTATTATATTCGTGAGCGTCACTGTCATCGAGTTTGATATGATGTGAATGTGTTGTCTCACGATATGATTATTAAGTCGTGATCCAAGTGTTCAATTCAATAAATAGTATATCTTTCAGGTGGAATCCATAATTTAAAGACCAAACATTAGATGTAAAAAATTGTTTCGACCAAAGTAAAGACAATATGTAATGGTTTGACAGTTAGGCCAATTTGTCTAGGCTCCAAAAGGCACATCAATGATGCACTTTCTTGGGTTCTGGATCCACAGTGGTCAATAAGACTCCTGTAAAGTGAATTAATATATACAAAAGTGATATCCTGTCTTGTATATCGCTTACTAGTTTCCAATAACCTCGAAGATGAAACATAAATTTAATGTTAAATAAGAAATGCATGTTTGACCAAGAACTTTTACAGGTTGGAAAAATGCATGCTCTGCATGCCAATGATCCAATGAATAATCAAATAAAGTTAATGGTCACATGTAAAGAAACTTGATTTCATGTACTTCGGTTATAAAATGCAATTTGCTTTTTTTTTTTTTTTTTTTTTTTTTTTTTTTTTTTTTTTAAGGTAACAAAGGAGGGCAAGCCCGCCCACCGGCGGACAGTTAAGTTGGTTTGGCTTTGGGCACTTCATCACTAAGGTTCTGGGGTCGAAACTTGCAACTGCTAACACGTCTTAAGTGAGGGGTCATGATGGTGGGGTCTTGTGCTAGCTTCCCCCCAAGTATTGACGCTTGGTCCAGGGTGCACCACGCACTCTATGGGCCGTGGGTTGGCGAGCATAAGCGAGTTGGGCCCGGTGGATCCTGGGCATAAAAAAATAAAAAAAGGAGAGCAAGCCCTCTTAATGCACTGCATTATAATGTAATTAACTTGTTTCCATCCCTTCTGGTTCTGACAACAACAAAAACCATTAATTATAATGTTTGCAGTGGTAAATTAAAGCTTATCGGTCTCTTCTTTATGGCTGACTATGTAAATAATTGTTGTTTTAATAATGAGAATTCCAATGAGAATGGAACGCTTGACTCGACTTCAATACACATGCTAAGTGGTATAAACTAAACAAGAAGAAGGAAGGATTAATTTCAAGGTGATAATTCCCCCCCCTGCTCTCTCTTTTCACGCTATGTAAAGTAGGACTATATCGTTCGTACTTTTGACAACGGATCATTGAGGACATTTTTTTTTTCTTTTTTGTTGACCTAGAGAGAACTTGGGGTCTTAATCTAATCATTGATCTAGGTCAACATCGCTAACAGTACCCGACACGAAATCAAGACTACGCTGCGCTTACCGCCTGTGACTTCATCTGCATGAGCTGTGATGCCCACGTACAGAAGACTAAACGCCAAGAGGAGCCAACGAAGACGATGACCATATGTCAACCCAAAAGTCTTGTAATATTTTTAGCCTTGCAAATGTGGGGTGACAACGATATCATTACGATGCCGGTCTCGTTACTGTCATTACGTCATTAAATTTTCCAAGTTGATGATCCTGCGCAGGAAGCATATGTATTCAACATCTTCCCCCCCTTTGTCTTGCAGCCACCATACAAAAAGAGATGAGCTTGACCTGGATTTATTTAGGGCGACTATTCAGTCGCGAGAGGCATTTCTAGCGAAGTTGCTGTTGCTGAGCGTGGTTGCGTATTATATTATACAAGTAATGTACAACTTTCCAAGTCATTTTGCAAGTGGTCTTTGAAGGGATGAATGCAAACGAAGTTATAATATTCGTGAGTTGACATAAGTCAAAATAATTAATTTCACCATCATCAAGTTTGATATGATGTGATATACTTTCTCAAGCTTTGATTATTAAGTTGTGATCCAAGTCAATATAGAGTATATATTTCAGCTGGACTTCATCATTTAAATACAAAACAGTAGATGTAGAAAATAGTTTCCACCGAAAGTAAAGATGATTTATACTTTTTTGACAGTTAAGCTAATTTGCCTAGGCTCCAGAAGGCACATCGATGCACTTTCTCGGGATCTGGTTCTAGAGCGAATAATAAAACTCATGTAAAGTGAATAAATACGTATAGAAAAGATATATCCCGTCCTGTACATTGCTCACAAGTTTCCAATACGGATTTGTATAGACCTCAAAGGATATGACATCAATTTACTGTTAAATAAGAGACGCATGTATGACCAAGAACTTTAGAG
Source organism: Eucalyptus decipiens (assembly GCA_014182575.1). Classification (NCBI taxonomy): domain Eukaryota; kingdom Viridiplantae; phylum Streptophyta; class Magnoliopsida; order Myrtales; family Myrtaceae; genus Eucalyptus; species Eucalyptus decipiens. The sequence continues at coordinate 2,609,061 of CM024613.1, read as the reverse complement.
CTTTTACAGGCTGCAAAAGTGCATGCCATGCATGCCAATGATCCTCGTTCCTACGTAAACTGTAATTATTTATACGCATAAACAAAAATAAGGTTCAAATTTTTAAGGATTTACTTTTACAATACTAGTGTGCGTCCATGATTATAATTTTACAAGAACATAATATGGTTACATAAGAATTTTTACATAGATCCAGTGAATAGTTAAATAAAGTTAGCGGCCACATGTAAAGAAACTTGATTTCATGTAATTCGGTTATGTAGTGCAATTCGGGATTCTTTTTTTAATAACGGAGGAGAGCAAACCCTTTTTAATGCACTGCATTAGAATGTGATTAACTTCTAAGTAGATTATATATTGTTTATTGAAATTTTTCTGTCTACATTATAATCGAAAGGGTAAAAAATTTCAGCTGGACTCCATCATTTAAAGACAAAACATTAGATGTAAAAAATTGTTTCAGCCGAAAGTAAAGACAATATGTAATGGTTTGCCAGTTAAGCTAATTTGTCTAGGCTCTAAAAGGCATATCGATGATGCACTTTCTCGGTTCTAGTTCCACGGTGGACAATAAGGGCACATTTGGGGTGTGCATGACAAAATTTCTTGGCTAGAAATTGATTTCTCAATTTCTATTTCAGAAATCGAGAAGTTAAAAATTTTAGTTTCTGATTTCTTCTTCAAATTTATTTCTGGAATAAAAATCTGTTCTAGAAATGGAAAAATCAAATTACATTACCAAACGGATTTTTGTTTCAAACCTATTTTGGGGAATAGAGAAACAGAGAAATAGAGAAGTAGAAATTTTATCATGCGCACCCTTGGTAATCATTCTATCTCAGGAACAATTTTTAATCGAAATGGTTTTTTTTTTTTTTTTTTGATTTTGTTCCCGGTAACAATTTCTAGATAAAAGAATGCATTTGATAATTGCATAAAATTTCTATTCTTGGGATAGAAATGCATTTGGTGGGATTCTTATTTTTTCAATTTCTTTTAATTTTTTAATACTTTTATTATATTTTTCTTATTTTTCATTTTATTTTTCTTCTTCTTCCTTCTCCTTCCTACAAGCCTAGCCATGGCGAGCCTTCGGCAAGCTTGCTAGACCTCACCAAGTCTATCGTCGGCCACTGCCAGTAGTGGCGGCGGCGACGACGGCGGCGACGGCCGGAAGTGGCTGTTGACCAATTAGGACTGGGAGGAAGAAGAAGAAGAAGAGAGAAGGAGAAAAGAAAGAAAAGAAGAAAAAGTTAGGTTTGATTCTTGAAATTGTTCCCAGGAACAAGAAGTAGTTTTTTTTCTAATTTTTGATTATATTTCAAATCTATTCTTGAGAATGAAAAAATAGATTTTTGTTCTTGAAAATAAAATTTTTATCAAATAAACTTATGTTCATTTTTTATTCCGGGAAACAAAAAAATAGAATCGGTTGTTCTAAGGATAGTTACCAAACATGGCCTAAGACTTCTGTAAAGTGAATAAATACATAAAAAGTGATATATCATGTCCTGTACATGTACATCGCTTACTAGGTAAATAAGAAACACATGTTTGACCAAGAACTTTTACAGGTTGCAAAAGTGCATGCTATGCAGGCCAATGATCTGATGGATTATCAAATAAAGTTAATGGTAACTTGTAAAGAAACTTAATTTTACTTCGGTTATGTAATGCAATTCGGGATTTTTAATTCGGGATTTTTTCTAAGTAACAAAGGAGAGCAAGCCCTTTTAATGCAATGCATTAGAATGTAATTAACTTGTTTCTATCCCTTCTGGTTCCGACAACAACAAAAACCATTCATTATCATGTTTGCAGTAGTAAATTATAGCTTACTGGTCTCTTCTTTATGGCTGACGATGTAATTAATTGTTGTCTTACTAATGAGAATTCCAATGAGGGTGGAACGCTTGACTCAACCTCGATACACATGCGAAGTGGTATAAACAAAAAAAGAAGAAGAAAGGATTAATTTCATGGTGATCGCTTCCCCCTCCTCTCTCTTTTTACGCTATGTAAAGTAGGGCCATATTGTTCGTACTTTTGACAATGGATCATTAAGGACATGCTTTTTTTTCTTTTTTTTGACCTAGAGAGAACTTGGGGTCTTAATCTAATCATTGTTCTAGGTCAAATTCGCTAATAGTACCCGACCTGTGATCAAGACTACGCTGCGCTTACCGTCTGTGACTTCATCTGCATGAGCTGGGATGCCCACGTACAGAAGACTTAACGCCAAGAGGAGCCAACGAAGACGATGACCATATGCCATCGCAAAAGTCTTAAAATCTTTTTAGCCTTGCAAATATGGGGTGACGACAACATCATGACGATGCCGATCTCGTTACTGTCATTACGTCATTAAATTTGCCAATTTGATGGTCCTGCGCACGAAGCATATGTATTCAACATCTTCCCCTCCTTTGTCTTGTAGCAACCAGACAAAAAGAGATGAACTAGATCTGGATTTATTTAGGGTGACTAATAAGTCGCGAGAGACACTGCTAGCGAAGTTGCTGTGCGTCGTCGCGTATTATATCTAACAAATAATGTACAGCTTTCCAAGTCATTTTGCAAGTCTTCTTTGAAGGGATGAATGCAAACGAAAACGAAGTTATAATATTCGTGAGTTCACGTGCGTCAAAATAATTAATTTCACTGTCATTAAGTTTGGTATGCTGTGATATACTTTCTCAAGCTTTGATTATTAAGTCGTGATCCAAGTCAACAATAGATGATTTATATATTTTTTAGCCGGACTTCATCATTTAAATACAAAACAAAAGATGTAGAAAATAGTTTCCACCGAAAGTAAAGATGATTTTTACTTTTTTGACAGTTAAGCTAATTTGTCTGGGCTCCAGAAGGCACATGGGTGATGCACTTTCTCGGGATCTAGCTCTAGAGTTGACAATTAAGACTCCTATAAAGTGAATAAACACGTATAGAAATGATATATCCCGTCCTATACATCTTTCACCAGTTTTCGATATAGATCTGTATAGACCTCCAAGGATATAGCATGAATTTACTGTTAAATAAGAAACGCATGTGTGACCAAGAACATTAGAGCTTTTACAGGTTGTAAAAGTGCATGCCGTACATGCCAATGATCCTCGTTCATGTGTAAAATGTAATTATTTATACGCATAAACAAGAGTAAGGTTCACATTTTTAAGGTTCACTTCTACAATACTAGTGTGTTCATGATTATTTTCTTACGAGAACATAATATGGTCAAATAAGAATTTTTATATAGATCCAATGAATAATCAAATGTAAAGAAAATTGATTTCATGTACTTCAGGATTTTTTATTTTTTTTTAACAAAGGAGAGCAAACCCTTTTAATGCACTGCATTAGAATGTAATTAACTTAAAGTAAATTACGTATTGTTTATTGAAATTTTTCTATCTACATTGTGACCGAAGGGGTATACTGAATCTTTGCAACATTTTTAATTTCAAAGGCCCCCATCCAATCCTGTGTAAGCCATTTATTGGCGTGCCAGTTGATGCTAGCTTTGCACATAGACAAATCTTAGCTTGGTTGACTACTATCGTCTAGCTAGCTCAGTGGACTTCAACTGGGCCACCATCAACTATCTTTTGTCATCGGCAGAACTTCCCATCGGGCAAAGAGAGATGAAAAATGAAAAGAAATTTCCATCAACTTTTTCCTTGACAGTCAAAATAAATTGATTATTAAAAAAAATTATCTATAATCTCATTTTATAGAGCATGATGGGATTGCGGTAGAAGGTCACAGTTGTTTATCTAAAATTGGTTACAGAATCTCCATATGTTTTCGAACTATGATTAAAATCTAATTTCCCTAGAATCAATCTTAGTGGTTGGATTCGAAGAGACTAGAAAAGAGTCGAAAAAAAGTGCATTCAAAGAGGAAAAGAACATTGTACAGCTTGTTTTGCCTAAATGACAACGAATCACTTGCTCGGTTTATCCACTCTTAACTAATCACTTGCCCGGTTTATCCACTCTTGGCGTTGCGCATATCATTGTCTTTGAACATGGAGCTTCAACAGTGAGCAGAACTGAGACCGAGAAGAGAAACACCTTCTCCTTCAAGTCATCTCTCGCTCTTCACAAGCCTTCGACGCCGCCGTCGCCCCATCCGCTTCACATCCTCCTCCACTTGCTTTTGAACCGGTCCACTGTGTCCTCGCTCTCTTGACGGGCCAATTCCAGGTTCAGTAGCTCGGCCAGCCAAAATGAGTTCATAATTATATCGAAAAAATTTTTATTGAGATTTTCAGATAAAAAATCAATAAATTTAAATAAGAGTGGGTAAGTTAAGATATTCGTCAGATATATAATTTGAGAGTGGATCTTTATAATGTCCCCGAATTTTAATAAATATTTAGGGTCTGTCCGTCCCGGATGAGGAGTTGTTTAGATTGACCAATGAAACGGAAAGGTCGTTGGTTGGTAGGTAAACAAAAATATTTTAAGTCGCGGTCGCGGGTGTTGGGATATTACATGACCATGATGACACATGAAAGCATGCGCAACTCTGCAAATGTTATTAGTGACATATCTAGAGAACGACTGACTTTGAAGTCAACCCACCGGTTATTAATTAATACGAGAAATATTTTATTGGTAACAAGATCGATCCTCCACAAACTTAAGCACAAAAAGCTTTGGGTTCGATCTGGGAACAGACTTACAGTTATAATGGGGAAGGCATTTTAGGTGAATACAAACAAGGAAATGCTCCATTCATCTTTATAGACAGGGTATCCACGACCTAGAAAGATACAATTTATGTCATGTTCTATTTCATGAACATAATAATATATATGGTGCAATTGGTTCAACTTTTCCAAAGGACTTCAAGCCTTTAAATTCTTCTATAGCATTTGGTATATACCAACACGGGGTTGCACAGCACTAGCGTCTTGTTGCTTGGGGTCACATGGTTCCAATGATCCGTTACAAGGCTCAAGCAACATCAAAGTCCATATTTGACTCACTTGCAATCATGTGACCTTGGCGTCGCATCACCTGGGGTTGCTCAACCTTAGCGACCCTCACCAAAGATGATGTTGACCATCGAAGGGCCATATCTAAGAAGCCTAACCATTGAAAGGCTAGATCTGGGAAGCTCAAGTTTGTTGAACTTGATGTTTCCTCGTCTAAGTTTGAAGAACCTCGGCAGCTTGTTGTCTAGGGTCGTTCGGCCTCCATGACCCTCGCCTAGGGTAAGTGACCTTGGCAACGGGCCTTGCTTGAGATAAATTCATCACCTAGTGCTTTTGCAAAACTTCGACAAGGATAGCAATGAGATTTATTGCAACAAGGGTCGCCGGTTGATAGTCGCCTGGCCAATGATCGCCTTAGGTTGTCGTCGATGCTCGCTTGTGATCTTTGCTGATGCTCGCCCAATGTCCCTGCCTCTTTGCCTCTAGTGGCTCAATTGCATGCCCTCTTTTTTTGTCCTTTTACTTCTAAGTTGCTTTAAAATATATAAACCAAAATTAAATATCCAAACCCTATTTGCTTTCAATAAATACACCTTTATTCATAAGTCCTCGGGGAAATGGCTTTACATCTCCCAAAACTTAATTAAATGCAATCCTAAGCCTTTTATTTGTTTGAAATGTATTCATTTTAGCTTTAACTATGTTGTTTTATAATTGTCTCTTAAAGGAAATACACTTGAATGAACATGCATCCATAGACCATATATAATCCGAATCATTAATATCAGTAAGATCCATCTAGATCTTATGTGAGACTCATGTGATCGGCGGTTTTGATTGACTTAATTCACATAGGCAACAATTCAAACACAAATCTCACCTCCCGTGACGTGGCTAGATGCATATAGTCAACTTCAAGAGCACATATTCTCAACTTCAACACATTAAAGCTAAGCTAAAAATATAATCCAGAGCTTTTGCCTCTATTATATGTAGGTAGATGCTCTTTCTATGATAGTCAGGAAGCATGATTGAATAGCTAGAGCCAAGAGAAACCAAAACAAGAAATAATGTCGTGTTACAAACAGTTTGGCCAGCCTCAAATTGAGGATGTTTGTGATACCTATATATTAATGGTCCATGGAAATTTTCTATTGTGCATACTGTGTTTACAATGTCAACACAAGAGAAAATTGTCTGACAAAAAAGGTCAACTTAGTTTGATTAGTGTCAGAATATTAGATGGAAACTGTCAGGAATAACGGATTCCCTAAAACTGGTCCGACATTCAATCGAACCCCTAAAACAAATGCGGAAGACGAGCCCATGAAGAACATGTATCACTGATCAAAAGTTACACTGCAGAATCGAGAGTACCTTATTTGTCACAGATTAAATACCAATGTTGAAGATCGAGGAAGAATTCTGATCTCGTTCTATTGTGGAGCATACTGTTGCTATTAGGGGGAGAAAACTCTGAACATAAATGAACTGTTCTTACATTGGTCTTTTTGGAGGGAGAGAGAGAACTGTTTTATGGAGAATGTATGTACTTCCAAAAGGTACGTTCTTTTTTTTTCTTTTCTCCCCTTAAATAGAAATCTTAAAAATAAGTAAGAGTCGTGAGGACACTAAATTGATTAACTCTTTTCCTCAAGAGTCTCACACGGCATAAAAGTTGAGATCAAACTTTTGCCACTCTTATTAGTCGTCTCATGCATACGTAATATGAAATACGTATTACGGTATTAACTCATTTTCCATGTAGCGTATGTCTACACCATCAATACCGTACAGATGATAGTTCAAACATACCTAAGTGACATATGTATTTTAAGCTTGAGCTCTCGATTATCACATAGATAATAAGCTTAAAAATCGTCTCATCTCTATTTATCACATAGTAAATAGAAGCGATTACCCGTGTGAGTGAGTTAATCTTTTATCTGTTCGACATACTTTCTCAACTTTATATAATGCACTGAGTATTAAGATGCATAAACATCAAATAAATATTCATAGGCAATAATGATGAAAAACACAAATTCATTAAATGTGAATATTTCAAGGAAATTACAACATTCAATACATTAGCTTTTACGCAGTCCTAGAAATTTTACATGACCACAAAACACATCTCTAGATATTAGCTTTGTCATAGGATTTGCTACCATTTTATGCGTAGATATGTACTGTAAGTTCACATCATTTTATGCAACCATATCATTGACAAAATTATACTTAGTATCTATATGTTTGGTCTTGCCATGATATTTTGGATCTTTGGTGTACGCTATAGCTACTTGGCTATCACAGTTAACCAATAATGGATTTACAGCATACCTAATAACACCTAAATAATCCAAAAATCTCTTAAGCTAAACACCTTCTTGTACTGCTGCTGATAATGTCACGAACTCAGCTTCCATCGTGGACAAGGCTATACACGTTTGCTTCTTACTGCTCCAAGATATGGCGCCATTATTTAGTAAAAAAGCAAAACCAGAGGTAGATTTCCTTTCATCTAAATCTCCTCCCCAATCAGCATCTAAATAGCCTTTAAGTCGCAGATCCTTTCCTTGGTAATTCAGCTTGTAATGAGCAGTTCTCTTCAGATACCTCAATATTCTTTTAACGGCTTTCCAATGTGCTTTACTTGGATTGAATTGGTATCTACTCACCATTCCAATTGCAAAACATATATTAGGTTTTGTACACATCATGGCATACATTAAGCATCCCATAGCACTAGCATAAGGAACATGTTTAATTTGTTCATTTTCTTGTGGAGACATTAGACACAATCTTTGGCTCAATCATTTACCTTTTGCAATAGGAGTATCTATGGGTTTACAATCTTGCATACGAAATTGTTCAAAAACCTTATTTATGTATGTTTCTTGCGAAAGAGATAATGATCTCTTCGAACAATCTCTTGAAATCTTAACTCCAAGAATGTATGCAGCCTCACCCATATATTTCATCTCAAAGTTGGAAGATAACCAACTCTTGACAGTATTAACAAACTCCATATTACTCTCGGCAATTAGTATATCATCAACATATAATGATATGATCACAAATTGATCTTTTGATTTTTGATATATACCCAATGATCTTCATCTATCATTGTAAAATCATATGGCATTATGAAAAAATATATACCATTATCTCGACGACTGCTTAAGGCTATATATCGATCTCAAAAATCGACATACCTTTCCTTCTTGGCCTTCCATAATGAAACCAGCAGGTTGTTCCATATATATTTCTTCCTCTAATTTTCCATTGAGGAAATCAATCTTTACATCTATTTGATGTAACTCAAGATCCATACTAGCCATTATTGCTAGAATAATGTGAATCGAGGTAAATCTCACTATAGGAGAAAACGTTTCTTTATAATCAATTTCTTCCTATTGACTATACCCCTTTGTCACAAGGCGAGCTTTATGCTTTTCTATCGAGCCATTAGCTTTACGCTTTATTTTGAGAACCCACTTGTTCCCAATATCTTTGCGTCCTTTTGGAAGGTCAACCAGTTCTCAAACATGATTTGACTTCATTGACTCAATCTCCTCTTCCATTACATGCATCAATTTTTCCTTACTATGGCAATTTAGAGCCTCATTGACATTTCTTGGCCCATCTTCATCTCGTTGAGCAACCATAAAAGTTTCCCCTTCAATGTCAAAGTGTCGACGGGGAATACTTTTGCGACTTGTTCGTCATATGAGAGATTGTACACTTTGCACATGATTCCCCATTATGCTCCCACTTGGATTAGATAATGACGATATCGTCTTATCATATGGTTGTAATTGGGAGTGAGTTGAATTAAATTCGTCACTTCTCATGTTACTCCCATTTGGACGAACTCCACTAAATTCATTATCTGGATCCAATGTTTCAAATAGGGAGTAATCCTCATCTATTTCGCCATTCTTAGGAAATTCATTCTCTAAGAATATGACATTTCGCGATTTAAATTCAATTATACTTCCACTTTCCTGCTCACCTATGAACACATACCCTTTTGAGTGTTCAAAGTATCTTATGAAAATACCCTTCTTTCCTCTGAGACATAATTTTCCAAACTTGTGAGAGGGCTCATGAGTATAGGCAGCATAACCCCATGGTTTAAGAAAATTTAAGTCCAGTTTTCTACCTGTCCATAATTCATATGGAGTAGAAGTAACTGATTTGGAAGGCACTCGGTTAAGTATATAGGCAGCAGTTAATAACGCATCACTTCAAAAAGTGATAGGTAAGTTAGCATGCGCCATCATGGACCTAACCATTTTCAGTAGGGTTCTGTTTCTTCTCTCCGCAACATCATTTTGTTAAGGAGTATATGGAATAGACAACTGTCTTTCTATTCATTTTTCATCACATAAATTTCTGAACTCATTAGACAAATATTCTCGACCTCGATCGGATTTCAATACTTTTATTTTCTTGTCTAATTGATTTTCTACTAAGTTCATAAACTTTTTGAAACAACTCAATGATTCAGATTTATGATAAATCAAATAGACATATCCGAATCGAGTATAATCATATATAAATGTGATGAAATAAACAGCCCCATGCCTTCCTCTCACATTTAACGGACACAGGCGTCAGAATGAATTAAATGCAAAGGAAATTCAGCTTTTTTACCTTTTCCAAATGGTTTCATTGTCGTTTTCCCCACTAAACAATGCTCACATATGGGCAAATCGATTTTTTTAATGTTGCCCAACAAGCCCTCTTTAGTTAGTCTATTCATACGTTGTTGGCCAATATGACCAAGTCTAACATACCACACATTCACATCATTATCATATGAATTAGAAGATGTGAAAAGGGAATAACAAACCTTGACATCACCATAGTCAACATTCAATATAATAAAACCATCTAGAAAATAACCACAACTATAGTAATTTATATCCAAATACAAATCCACACCACTATTATGGAAGTTCATATTAAAATCAAGCTTAACCAACACTAAAATAGACACTAAATTCCGACAAATTTTTGGAGCATACAATACATAATGTAGGAACAAAGTGCGTACACCACGCATGTTCAGTTGGTAGGTGTCAATCCCTTTTACTTCTGTTCTGGAGTTATTTCCTATATAGATCCACTTAGTTCTAATTGGTACTCGTCGGAATTCCACGAACGATTCTCTATCCTTCTCTACATGATCTGTTGCTCCTAAATCTACAGTTCACAAATGATTAGATTCAGCTAAGAATAAGAACTTGACACATTATCAAAGTTCTTAAGAGTACAAGGGGTGAGTACATTCTTTGACTCACGACAGTCACGAGTGTAGTGACCCTTCTGGTCACAGTTGTAACACTTCACCCTTGAAATACTCTTCACTCGAGGATGTTTTCCTTTCTTTTGTTAGTTAGCTCTTGGTTTCTTGCAAGAAGGACTTGATCCCTTGCATTTTCACATATTTAATAAATTAATGCGCTTGCGCTTAGAGCTCGAAGCCCCTTCTGAGCTGGAAACAACACATCAAATGTCTGTTTCCTGCTCAAATGCCTTGAGGCGGTCTTCTGCTAGCTCAAGGTGGCGCACAAAATCCTCAAGTTCTTCCATAACATGGTTAAGAGCTTTTAGTGCCTCTTGCTTTTCAAACACATATTGAATTCTCTCATTCAATATTTCACAATTCTCGCCATTCAATTTGTCTTCTTTGTTCAAATCAGCAATTATGTTTTTAGTTGCTAAAACCATTTATCTAAACATATCAGACATATATGCACGAATTATTAATGCCTATCGTTTATGCATCCATTTTGCACAGACCCATCATATTAATGAATAATTTCAAGTAAGGTTTCAAAATCAAAAGGTCACTATGTTTCATCATCCAAAAAATCCTAACTTAAAACTATAATTAATATAATCGTCTATGCAAAATAAGTTCAGCAAAGTCACTAAAACTTTTTTGAACTTCTCACAACGAATTGTAAATTAACATACTAATTTACAACAATAAATAACTTTGAACTTTCAATAATTAAACATGTCCATTACACTAAATAATATATCCAAAGAAAAATATCAACATAGAAAGAGATATTTACATCTAAAACTTCTCAAACTAATCTAAAAAATAAATAGGAAAAGTCTTTTCTAATCTATCAGTAAAATTCTCTAAGAATTCTGAAGGCACATTGGCCAACCATTGAAAAATTTTTGGAGAGTTCTCATGCCACCTACAAGGCGCATTCACTTTGCACCATATGGCACTCATCCCAATGGTTGAAGTTTTAGCTAACTCGATCCTATATTATTCTCTTACAAAAGCTACTATAAGCCTCATATAATCCGAGACCACGTTGACCTCCCATAGGCGATATAACATTGCTTGCTATTCAGGTGGAAGAGTGTTCGTTAAAGCTGACACATTCTCAAAATCTGGCATAGGATAACCATTCCAGATGATTTCTTGTATCATCTGATTGACCCTGATCACAAGTGATACTACATTACCGTCATTTCACCGATAATTAGCTAACTCTGTCATTAGCTCTTTAAGTCTTGTATTTTCTTCGTCCGTTCTCGGAAATACAGGTATGCATGCATAACACGTCATAGTTTCTGCAACAAATGCAGAACAAAAATGGATTACTTATAATCCAAATGAACAAAAGGAAAAATACAAAATTTTCCATGGTTTATGTAACAAATGCATAATGAAAAAAAAAAAAAGGATTACTTATAATCCACAACGAATAAATTGGAAAATCCAAAATTTTCCTTTTTTTTTTTTTTTTTGTGCCGGTCAATGGTGGTCAACACAAGTCAATGGGTTAATCGGGTCAACGGTCAACAGTCAACGGCCAAAGGGGTCAATGGTCAACGGGTCGAGTTGAATAGGGTTGGACTGGTCGGATCGGGTCGGATCGGTGAGGCCGGGTCGGGTCGGTCGGATGAACCGAATGGCATGTGCCACGCGCCAGGCTTCTGCGCGTGTGTTGCACGCGCCTGGGACCGAAATGGCGCATGCAACACACGCGCCCGATGGGGTTGCACGCATCGATGACCCCAATCCATTCCGGCCGCGCGTGGCGGCACGTCCGACGACCCTTGGCGGCGATTTGCGACTTGTTTTTGTCGTATCGACGAGAGTTTCGACCCTACGCTATCAGAAATGAACTTCAATTTACAGAAAATCAAAAAATGGGGTGAACAATACGCGGGTGTCGGGATTTTTCCGTCCTCGATCAGCCGACGGCGGTGTTTTATGAAAATTCAATCAAAAACAAATCACAAACATGAAAAGGGATGGGGAAACATGAACAATGGCTCTAATACCAATGTTGGGAATAACAGATTCCTTAAAACCGGTCCGACACTCAATCGAACCCCTAAAAAGAATGCGGAAGACGAGCCTAGGAAGAATATGTATCACCGATCAAAAGTTACACTACAGAATCGAGCGTACATTATTTGTCACAGATTAAACACTAATGTTGAAGATCAAGGAAGAATTCTGATCCCGTTATATCGAGGAGCGTACTGTTGCTATTAGGGGGAGAAAACTCTGAACGTAAATGTACTATTCTTATATTAGTCCTTTTGGAGGGGGAGAGAGAATTGTTTTTTGGAGAATATACGTAATTCCAAAAGGTACGTTCTCTTTTTCTTTTCTCCCCTTAAAAACGTCTTATCCAAAAGACATAACTCTTCAACGTAAAACGTTCCTCCAAAAGACATAACCCTCGTATCTAAATAACGTAGCCTTTCACATCGCAACCGTTCCTCCATGGGCCCTTATCTTGTGGGCCGGGCTTTTAGGCCCAACATGGGCGGACGGGCCCACTTAGGCCCATCATCATAGTTAAAAAAACCATCAGAAACAAACCAAGAATCGAGAATTGGGAAAGTTGTTTTTCTTTCTCTGCAATACAATTGTCTTGTATAGTTTATAGCCCTATTAATAATGTACAAGCTTGATCTAATTAGAGAAAATAAATATACAAAATTCTAATTTTCGCTAAATATACAAAGTAGATCAATAAGGATCGATTATGATCAATTATAGGTAATAGTATCTTCAACACTCCCCCTCAAGTTGGTGGTCTATACACATCAAAGACGCCAAGCTTGCTTAGTAGATGCATGTGTTGCCTTTGACACAAGGGCTTGGTAAATATGTCTGCATGCTGTTCTGTTGTACTTATTCCTCTTGCCTTGATCACTTCGGCTTGGATCTTGTCTCTAACAAAATGACAATCGACTTCTATATGTTTCGTCCTTTCATGAAAAACCAGATTCATCGCTAGTTTGAGTGCAGCATCATTGTCACAAAACATGACAGTTGGTTCTTTTACCCAAACACCAAGATCTTGAAGTAAGCCTCTTATCCAGACTATTTCGTAGCTAGTCTTTGCCATTGCTTGATATTCCGCTTCAGCAGACATAATGACACAGTCGACTGTTTTTTTAGTTTTCCATGAGAGCAACGAATCCCCCAGTTTTATATAGAATCCCGTAACAAATTTTCTACTCATGGGGCAAGTAGCATAATCTGTGTTAAAAAACACTGTCATTTCCATGTTATTATCTTGAGATAACAGTATCCCCAAACCTGGACATCCTTTCAAGTACTTCATGACCTTTAAAGTGGCATTCATGTGAGACTATTTCAGATTGTGCACAAACTAATTGAGAATTTGCACTGCATAACATACGCCAGGTCTAGTCATTGTGAGATAAATGAGCTTCCCGAACAAGTCTCTGATAAATGGAAGGATCTTTCAGTAAAGGATCTTCATTTAGGGGTGAAAGTCCCTTATCGTACTCAGATGTGGTTAACTTGACGTTTTGTTCAATTGGAATGACAGCTAGCTTGGATTATGATAATCCTACTTTTGATATGATTTCTAGGATAAATTTGCATTGACTAAGGCAAATCCCTTTATCCGATCGTGCAATCTCTATTCTGAGAAAATATTTGGGAGGTCCCAAATCCTTAATCCAAAATGTGGAGTGTAGGTACCTCTTGAACGTTGAATGGCAGATTCATTGTTTCCTATAATGAGGATATCATCAACATATATAAGTAAGTAAATTGATGATGTACCTTGACTCCATGTGAAGAGGGCATAATCATGTTTAGAATGTCGAAATCTTGCAGCTGTAAGTGTAGCAGTGAACTTAGCATTCCACTGGCGAGAAGCCTGCTTGAGTCCATACAAGGATTTATGAAGATGATATACTCAATTCTCTCCCTGTCTGCGTAAACCTGGTGGAAGATCCATGTAAATCTCTTATTTGAGATCTTCATGAAGGAAAGCATTATGAACATCCATCTGGTGAAGAGGCCAATCACGCAAAGCGGCAATAGAAAGAAAGGAACAAACAATGACTTCCTTGGCTACTGGAGAGAATGTTTATGTATAATCGAACCCTTCTTGTTGCGTAAACCCTTTGGCCACTAGTCTTGCTTTATATTGTTCGATGGATCCATCTGCCTTGTACTTGATCTTATATACCCACTTGCAACCGATAGGTTGTCGGTGAGGAGGTGAGGTAACAATATCCCAAGTCTCATTTTCTACCAAGGCTTGTAATTCATCCTTCATTTCTTGTTGCAATGAGGGTCTTTGACAGCTTCCTCATATGTGGATGGTTCCTGTCCCTCGAAGATTCTTCTAATGCAACACATATGTTCCGGGGAAAGACAAGCAAAACTAACATAAGATGAGATAGGATGATGTATACCAGATAACTCAAAGGTGGGACAAAGATAATCTGTTGTCCATGTGGGCGGGCGTGTACTACGCCCTGATTGTCGAGGTTGATCTAGTGCACTTACAAGTGGTAGAGTAGAGTTCTTATCTAGATTTGTTGGTGAAGCAGAACTTCCGATATCACTGCTTGTGGTTCCTCGGGTGCGGCATTATCCGCATAGGATTGCGGATTATTTCTAGGTGTAGAATATGAGACATGAGGAAATATGACTTGCTGTGAAGGCAACAAATCTTCTTCATTGAGGAATAGACGATGATGTGCGACTGATCCTGAATCTTGATTTAAAAGAAGTTCTTCTTGGAAGGGTAAAATGTCCTCATGAAAGATAACATCTCTGCTAATGATGGAGCGACCAGTAGATAGATCATAGATCGAGTATCCCTTTTGAGAAACATGATATCCCATAAACACACCTTTAATAGTGCAGGACCTAATTTGTCCCGAGGGCCCACTGTTGAGATATAACACAAGCATCCAAAGACACGAAGATGACTAATATCCGGCTGTTTCCCAAAAAAGTAATTCAAATGGAGTCTTCCCATTTAGGATTTGGGATGGCATCCGATTGATCAAATAGGCTGCTGTGATCACACAATCACCCCAAAATATTTTCGGAATTGAGGCTTGATACTTAAGAGCACGGGCAACTTCTAAGAGATGACAATATTTTCGTTCAACCACCCCATTTTGTTGAGGTGTATAGGTGTAGGAAATCTCATGAAGGATGCCGTTTGATGTAAATAGAGAAGAACACTCGTGATTAAAGAATTCACGACCATTATCAGTATGAATCTGTTGTACGGATTTGTGAAACTGATTTTTAATTAATGCAAGGAAATTTCTAACATGAGAAAATACTTGTGCCTTAGATTGCATCAAGAAAAGCCAGGTAGCTCATGTATAATCATCCACAATTGTAAGGAAAAAAAAGATCCATCCCAATGTGGTGTATGATATGGTCCCCAAATGTCCATGTGTAGAAGAGAGAAAGCTGTTTTGCTACGTGAGGTACTTTGCGAAAAAGGCAATCGAGATTGTTTAGCTATTAGACAAATATGACATTTTGAATGAGGAAATTAGACACTGTGGCCTAGACGCTGATGGAATAAAATATTTTTATTAGAATTGGCATTACATAAGATGCCATTATCTAAAGGAAATGAAACATTGAGATTTTTGGGAATTGTGGCCCAAAAATAGAGTCCCTCTTGAATTTTACTCCAGCCCATCAGTTTCCCAGTCGAAATGGCCGGAAATAAGCAGATATTAGAATCAAAGATGACTATAGAAATTGTCCTCACAAATTTTGAGATAGAGATGAGGTTGAATTGAAATTCAGGAATGAATAGGACATTTTTCAACGTAATGGATGGACTGAGATTAACTGTTCCAATTTTGGTGACTGAAGTATCATTCCCATTTGGAAGATTGACGGAAGTAACATGAGAGGATTCTTTAATACCGAAAAGGAAACGTTTATTGCAAACTATGTGATCACTAGCACCTGAGTCAATAATCCATGCTTCAGTTGAAATGGAGCTTAAGCAATCAGAAGTACCTGTATAACTCGATGCTTTATCTTATGATCCCAATTGGCTTAAAGCTCTCATGATTTGCTGGAATTGATCATTACTAACAGGCCGGTGAACTTTAGCATTTGCTGCGATGGAAATTTCATTTTCCTTCCTTTCCTTATCTGTTGACTTCCCATGCAATTTCCAACAATTATCCCGTGTATGATTGGGACGCTTACAATAATCACAAAATTTGCCTTTTCCTTTGTTGGAATTTCTGCCATGGTATTTATTTGAGAAATTTGCCGGATTATGGCTGTTAGATCCTCTCCACGTTGGTGCAAACGTGACTTGTTGTGAGCCATCAGATTTGGGTGCTGCCAAGATGTATCCTAGACCGTCAGATCGTCCGAGCCAGCTGTAGCCATTGGATCCAGAGATGAGGTCTCTACCGTTTGCTGGAAAAGGAGCCTGCAAGAGGCTCGGACCGTCCAATCGGCCGATTAAATCGTGGTTGCTCGTTCCAGATGAATAAAAGACTTTGTAAATCGTGGCTGCTCGTTCCAGATGAATAAAAGACTTTGTCTTCTCCATTTGCTAACCCTAGGGTTGCGACCGCAGTTCCCTATCCGCCATGGCTCCCATGGCCGGACTTCGCTATAGCTGGCTTTTGCTCTGGCGTCGCCTTGGTCGCAAGAATAACGTGATCTCCAACTTTGAGGTACTCTGAGGAAGCCAGGTGCTGCGACTCTTCCTAGACTGTGAGCTGGTAAATTCGGCCAAGCGAGGGTACGGGTTCCATGGTGAGGATTTGGCTACGAAACGGTAAGTAACTTTCATTTAGTATGAGTAGAAACCGAGTTACCTTCTCTCTCTCCCTTATCGCCCGGTATTGTGCTAGGGTTGCTTCGGGTCCCTCCAATTTTTCTTTGGCCATCTCCAATTCGTTCCACAGTTCCGATAACTTGTTAAAAACGGTAGAGATCAAGATATTCCCTTGTCTTAGCTCGGATAGGGCCTGAGTTATGCTGAAAATTTTGGCTCGATCAAGTTTTCCATACATTTCCCATATATTTTCCCATATTCCTTTAGCATCTTCGGTCGGGGGTAGTCCGATGGCAACCTCCGGGGTGAGGCAGTTGCCGATCCATGTTCGGACAAGCTGATTACATTTCCTCCAATGGCGCGCAAGTCGTTTGTCGCTTGGAATCGGAACCATTCCGTCTATAAACCCTTCTTTGTCTTTTGTGATTAGGACCCGATGAAACTCACGTGACCAAATGGAATAATTTTCTGGCCCCGACAACTGTTGTGTGATGAGGCAGAGCTCCGGTTCATCCGCATTGGAGGTGTAGAGAGGGTCTCCTAGTTCGGGTCGAGCTTCGGTGAAGGCTGTGAAGGGAAGAAAACCTGGTCCATAGGTCGGGTACGAACTTACCCCAAATCCTGATGAACCCGAACCGGTTTGATACAAGAAGGGCCATCCCGTCCCACCAGAGTTGGACTGATTATTAAGCTGCGGGTCTTCTCCCCTTGGCCCGTCATTGGCTCTCTCGGGAAAGCCGGTGGAATTTTGGGCAGGATTCATCTGACTCCTTTGGCCTAGAATAGGTTGAACTTGGATGGGAACCCATTGAACATATGGGCCCGGAAGAAATTGCCCCGTATTGGGATGAACAGAACCTTGTCGCTCCTCAAGAGTCGGCACTTGATTCCATTCTTGTGTTTGGTTTTCCGTCACCCGATCTGTTTGTTCATCCAAAGGTGAGTCGCTTGAACCTTGGATGTTAGAAGAAATTTCTGGATCTTGGGAAGTCCCAGATTTTGATGCTTGGTTTCTCGGCATTTTTGTTTCCTTGCTGTTTTAGTACAAAAAAATTGTAGGCTTAACGTGGAGAAGAAAGGAAACAGGGGAGCAGAAAAGAAAGCTAGATGTAGCTTCGAGGGATAGAAGAAGCAGAGAAAGAAGGAGCGAAAAAAGGTAGAGAAAGATGAAAAGAAGGAGTGGAAGCTAGAAGATAGGCTCTGATACCATGTCAGAATATTAGATGGAAACAAACCGAGAATCAAGAATTGGGAAAAGTGTTTTTCTTTCTCTTTAATACAATTGTATTGTATAGTTTACAGCCCTATTAATAACGTACAAGCTTGATCTAAATAGAGAAAATAAATATACAAAATTCTAATTTTCCCTAAATATACAAAGTAGATCAATAAGGATCAATTATGGTCAATTATAGGCAACAGTATCTTCAACAATCAGCTCTGGCTTCATCATCTACAGCGCTGGGCGTACCAAACTGGGACTCCAGTTACCAATCCACCGGTCGCCACCATCTTCCTCTGATCACCAACCGGCACTCTGATCTCCGGCCGCAGAACCTCATATGTGCGTGCCAGTGCCGGCGCGGCCATTTTTGCCAAAATGTTAATGATGCCATCTGTCCGTACGCCATTAGAATCCCTCAACCTATAACTGAGAAAACGCACGTAACCCTCCGGCATGCCAAAATCGCCAACGAAATCCGAAGCTGGTACCGTCGCTCCGTCGACGAGCTTGTAACTCCCGGACGAGCTCGATCAAATCGACGGTAATGTTAATTGTGAAGATTTCATTATCGATCAAATCGATCTCCATTTACCCCCATTTTGGCCTAAGACTTGGCCGCGCCATGGACAATCTCTGTCGGTGAAAACTAAATTTCTTTGTCGGCGGACTAGGTTTTTTGACCAACGCCTCCCAACACTTGATGGGTTTTTGCTCCTGTCGTTGGCGTTCTACCGAATCTTTATCGATTCGACTATCGACTCTAACACCCGAGATATTTTTTTTTGCGTCAACAATTGCTAATCAAATGACGCGTTATTATTTATGAGTTATTCAATCTATATTGTTGAACGCAATTCCTTCATGGAAAAGGCTAATTTTCTTTTCGCTAGTAGTGTTAGGTGACGCACGTGAGGATATACGGAGGCAATTGTTCAATTATGGCGTGTGCTTGCAATTGCATGAGTCCGTGTTGGCCTGCTTGAATATAACCTGTTCAACAACTCAATAAATGTTTGTGGCCTTTAGGGCACGCATGACAAAATTCTGGAGCATAAATCAATTTCTATTCAATGGATGAGTTTCTGAGCAGAAAATCCGTTTGATAATGATTCAAAATTTCTATTTATAGAATAAAAATTCATTTGATAACATAATAAAATTTTTATTTCTAGGAGCAACGACGACCGACATCCGATGGCTAGAGTTTGATGTTTGGCGATCAATGTCTAGCGACCGGTGGTGGGCGGCCAGAGTCCGAAGTCCGACATTTAGTGTTCGGTGTTGGAGTCTGAAGTCCGGCATCCGATGCTTGAGTCCAACGTTTGGTGAGCAGCGAGCAGCGTCCGACGTCCGGAGTCCGACTTCCAACATTTGAAATCCGGAGTCCGGTGAGCGGCAGTTGGCGGTGAGCGGCCAACATCCGGCGGTCGGTGGTGAGTGACGGGCGGTCGATGGCGGACATTTGGTGGTTGGCGGTGAGCCTCCGACGTCCAACGGTTGGCAATGAGCGGCCAACAACCAGCAAGCATCCAATATTCGGCGGTCGGCGACTGGCAACAGGCGGCTGGAGTCTGATGGCCGATGATTGGTCGCTAGCGACTGGCAACCGAAGTCTAGTGGCCAGTGGTTGGCGGTTGGCAACTGACGACCGAGGCTGGTGGCGGGCAGCAGGTCAGGCGTCCAGCGTCCCATAGGTGATAGGTAGATGATGTGTGGTGATGAGAGTGAACGATGAGGAAAATTTTGATTTCTTATTTATATATTAGAAATAGAAAAATTAAAAAATTTAACTTTTGATGTCTACTTCAAATCTATATTTAGAATATAAATTTGTTCCAAAAATAAAAAAAATGAAATTATGTTATCAAATGGATTTTTGTTTCAAACTTGTTTCGAGAAACAAAAAAAAATAAAAAAAAATAAAGAAACAGAAATGTTGTCACACGCGCCCTTAAAGCTCATCAGAGGGAAAAAAATGCACTGACGCCAAGCCCTAAACGTTCCACGAAGATTAGCTTAGGATTGTAGTTCGCATTGTAATTAGTTTCTTGTTAATTGATAAACACCTAAAAGAAAGGAGAAGAGGACAATATCACTATATATTATTTAAAAAACGTGCGCATTTTCCTTTACGTTTGAAATCAAATTACTCTTACTTTTCCCCGTATGTATATAATCACTTCCCAAAATGCCCATCACGTTTAGGCGAAATTCATGGGAAAGCAAAGTTTGTCGGTCTAGTTTTCACTGTATTATGAGAAACATCCCAGAATAAGCAAGTGAGATGATTTATTCAGAATAGGTGTGTCTGTATAAAGAATGTTGCAATTTGGTCAACTATAACACAAAAAGAAAAAAGAATTTCCCCGCACCAAACGACACCTAAATTAGTCCAAGTCCATTTTTTGCACCGCCTCGATTTCACCTTATAAAATACTAACCACGCGTCCACGCGTGCCGGCAAATTTTTCTGACTTACGCCACGCCACCGCGTGCGACCTTGTGGAGTACGCCGACAGAGGACGCTGGGCAGTCGTCTGACCTAAGACAATAACATGTAAACTACTCCCAGATTTCTGAACCATGTATGGCCCCAAAGTTCAATGGATCGTGACATCGTGTTGTATACTTTTATTAAAGAACAAGGTAGAGAACTCAGGCCGCTTAAGGAGAGATAGGATTGCCAAGTGTAAATGCATGGAGCGGATTGCGGAAATGTTTTGACTTTCTTAACGTTGGATCCTTTATCTTGTTCTTTGTTCGAAGTGCGGAAACTGTCATATATTTTCCTCGAGAATGTATAGATGCACCGGTCTAATGAAACCTTTGCTTTTGATTTTCTTTAGTAGGATATGTGGATGGATATTTTCCAAACGATGGCGGACACAGTTTAGATTTTTTTTTTTTTTTTTATAGAAAAAAGGACGTAATGGATGACATACATAGAGATCGAGTTCTCACGAAGATTTTTTGGAAAAAAAGTGTTGCAAAGCTTTATTCTGAATCATGATCGAATGCTTTCAAAAGCCTCATTGAGATCTTAGATTTACACCTCTACTTTTATGAGATGGAAGCAGGCATAATCAAAGGGCCTCTTATGAACTTTTTTGGGTCTTCCCAATGAAACCGCAATAGAAATTTGAAAATGACCATGAGTGGATTAACTATTTTAAAAAAACACACTTTTTACGGGATTATAATCGTAATATCATTTCCGTTAGAGATAATTGGATATTTCTCTAAGATATATTTCTATGTTAAAAATAATTAATATTTTTCTGTTGATTATATATATATATATATATGTATGTATGTATTTCAAGATTGCACGTAAATCTTTATTTGATTATGAATATCTTGATTGATGTGTTATTTTAGATATATGATAAAACTTGTAAATAAGCCGATATATTCTTCTTTGTTATATTACATAAATATATGGAAAATTCTTAGCTCTGTTTTCCGCATTTTTCCTCTTATCTCTTTATTTATCCAAATTACTAAGGCAGGCAATCCTATATTATTGAGGCTACTTAATTGAGTTTTGACTGGAAGATCCCATTGTTCCTTCACATTGGAAAAAGAACATTAAGGACAAATCGTATAACAAGCGTTGTGACATAAAGGACAGCTGTGCTGGTGCTCTTTTTTGGACAAATATTTACATTTTACGACTCCGCGAAGTAAAAAATACATTGCACAATTTGGAATAAGATCATGGAGATTAATCATCATTAATGATTGTGATGCACCATTCCACAACGGACTCAATGTATGGGCAAAAAGAAAATGATTATCGAGAGCATATACAACAAATCGGTATTAGATTAGATAAGTGAAATCCAAATTATCTTTGGAGTTTACAGCTCATAGTACCATGTGACACCCAATAGCATCTTCCAAGTTGTTGGGGTATAGCTTTTTTAGTAAGCTTTCTTCTAGATTTTCTTATATTTACGGAACCTATTTAAAATGTACAATGTGCCTCCAATCAAAACTAATTGCGAAATCAATCTTTTTGCGCTGATCATAATTGAAAATTTTCTTTGGTGATAAAAACGAGGGAATATTTTGCATCGTGATCCACGTTCTCTTTTATTTGGCTACAATATTCGGGTCAAGTTTGAACCATAGTTCGACTGAATCCATATTGATCTAATTAATCTTATTTAATGTCATTAATTTCATTCCTACAATGCGACGTAAAAGAACTCTTTGGACAATTAGCTATGAAAATGTATTCTTGTATATCCCTTTTATTAATCTTTTCCTAATCTCATCGTATTGAAATGAAAATAAGAAAACACGTTTAAAAGAATTGACATAAACTTACATTTGATACGTCCAATGATCTCTAGAACATAACCCTCGAGGTAATCGAAAGTGCCTATATTAATGTATCCTACGTGTTTAGAGAGAAGAGAACAACACTTCCTGATCTTCCTTTTCTTGTTCGGCAGAAGAAAGAATTCAACTTTGCTACGCAAAGGCAATTACGTGTTGGAAGTTCATGCTACCTACCTGACCCAACTAAAAAGAAGATTCACAATTTGCTGACCAAAACAGAAAACGCAACTAGGAGAACGTAGAATTCCAAATTCATCGCTCTTGGTGCTTTTTTACTAAACTCAATTTAATGTCAAATCGCGTGAGCTTTGCAGAAATTTTTTGGAATAAACTCCTTGTTTTTTGGTTTGACAAGTAACTTTGCATTATAGGTTGATGAGAACTTTGTCTATTTGAGTTCATACAAGCGCCTCCGATTTCTACTTGGATTCGACCGAGTCTATATTCACTGTGTGGATCAACTTTTTTATAACGCAGAAATTCTCCACAGACTACTTCCTTTTCTCCGCTTAGGAAAAAAAAAAAAAAAAACAGAAATAAGGCATATGAAAAATAAGGTTTTGGCTGGGTCATGAAAGTATTTGAAGATTTGACTTTATATAGGAGGGAAAAACAAAATGCTTGTAGCATGTGCTGTATATAAAACATCGAAAGGCAGACATTTACGGGATTAGTCAACAATTTCTTCGTTACTCATATAACGATTCTGTCTATTTTGATTCTAATAATGATTTTGTCATTTATCTTAATGGATAGATGGACTCTCATGAAATATTTTAATAAGATTTCGATATGAAATGGCACCTTTAAGCGCGCCTTGAGAGAGAGAGAGAGAGAGAGAGAGAGAGAGATGCTAGAGGAGGAAATATTTCATGATAGTCCATTTGGCCAGTAAAAGAATACCTCATCTTAGCTCCGCGAGAGCAATCTCACATGGAAGATTCACCCTCTACCAGATCGAACCAGTCAGATAAGGACCGAAAACATCAAGTGATAAGTCTAAAAAAAATCAATATGTGCACTTACAAGACGATCACTTGTCCAAAACCAAATCGTAAGTGACAGACCAAAGAATCCCGACGCCTTCTTTTCCAACTGGAAGTTTGGAATCGAAACGCCCGTGTCTCTCAAGATTTCCATTACCAAATCGGTACCCCGGTCACCGTCCCCCCGTTCCTCTCCCGATCCACCGGCATCCTGAACTCCAGCACCGATGGTGGTAGACGCGACGAACTGGACAAAGTCCCTTTATACGACGATGACACGACCCTCACCGAGATATTGATGATCCCATTGCGTAGGCCTTTGGCATCTCTCAGCCTGTAACTCAAGAAATGCAGGTAATTCTCTGGCGTGTAGTCTCCGACGAAGTCCGACACTGGAATCCAGGCCGTCCCAACAAGCTTGTCTCCAGCCGAGGAGGTCCTCCGGCAGACCTCGACAACGATGTAATGCGAGCCTGCGGGCAAGTCCATGTGGAGCTTCTCGTCCCAGTAAGGGTAGCTCTCGCTCTGAGCATCAGGTTTGGTCGAGTCTTGCGACGAAGTCGAGCCGCAACAGTCAGCCTTGACAGTGACGAAGGCGTTGTTCTTGATGGGCCTGTCGTTGATGCGGAGGTCTTCGCCGGAGATGACGGTGACTTCTAATCTGCGGTGGTGGGAGTTGGCCATGTCTGAGGTGTTCTTAAAAATGGCGGCTGTGCTTCCATACAACGGAATAGGAGACCCCAATATATATGTACTTATGCAACGATTCTTCTTTTGATTGGGACGAGGAAATGAGGATCTGACGAAGACTCGGACTATATATATATATATATAGATGCATATGGACAAAAGACAAAGCTGTAAAGAAGTATTATATTATATATATTAAACGTATTCGTAGTTTCTTCGAAATCACCTCATGAGTCCTTATTTTTTATACTTACAATTATCATACGTGATTTGAGATATGATAAAAATGTATCCATATATTTTCCTTGAAATTGTTTCGGAATTTCAATTTTGATAATTATTTGGATACAACGGGATAAATCTCACAATTTCCTCAAAATAGAGTTATTACTTTCATAATTACTTAAATTTGATGGACATAAGTAAGGTTTTTTTATTTTCCAATTTTGGACTCGTGAAGTGGTCTATCAACCAATCTGAGTCTAATCTATAGACTAGAGGAAAACAATTTGACAATATCGGTGTTAATTAGCCAAGTACCTATCGTGACCTCCTTTTCGACGCCCTATTGCCCGCAAGTGCCTGCGGAGGCTAATGGCTTGCTAAGTCTATTAGGCTTAGCCCAAGCTCTCCCAAGCCCACCAATTCACGACTTATGATCCAAGTTTTTAACCTGTAAATTAATTTTAAATAGGAGTCGCCACTAATAAATTTGGGATGAGTCGACTAGATACCCAAATGAAATATGAGGAGAAATATTTCACTCCTACATAACTAGAGAAACTAGGATTGGTGATTTGATTACATTAGTTAATCACTAATACCCTTTCGGTACCTAATTTTGTTTAAACCCTAAGGCTTTTGGATTTTTAAGGATTTTTCCATGCATAAAAACATATTTTGGTCTTTTTCTATATTTGTTGAACATAAAAAGTATTTTGGTCTTTTGGATTTTTAAGGATTTTTTAGGACCGGTGATGTTGTCTGTTAGAGCTGTGGCAAGAGGGGGCATCTTAAAAGGAATTGCCTTAAGCTGAAGAATGAGAAGGGTAAGGGAATTATAGTTGACTCTGCAGATAATGTTGCAGCTGTAGCAGATAATACCGATTATGTCTTGTCTATCACTGATTATTCATCGTTTGATTGATGTATTATGGATTCTGGTTGTTTTTTTCATGCTACACCAAATAGATATTGGTTTACTACTTATCAATGCATGGATAATAGTAAAGGACAGTTGGGGAACAATGCTGAATGCAAAGTCGTCGGTGTTGGCAATGTTAAAATTAGAATACATGATGGTATCGTGAGGACATTGACTGGAGTAAGACATGTTCCAGAGTTGAAGAAGAATTTAATTTCTTTGAGTGCCCTAGATTCAACTGGGTATCGATATATTTCAAAATGTGGTATTTTGAAAATTGTTCAAGGTGCTTTGATAATAATGAAAGGAATCAAACACAATAGCATGTATGAGCTTCAAGGTAAGACAGTGACAAATTTCGCTGCAGAGACGTCAGATACATCTGTTCAATAGTTTGAATTGTGGCATATGCGTTTGGAGCACATTGGCAAAAGAAGCCTGAAGGTTTTAAGTGAAGAGAATCTGTTATGTGGTTATGTTTTTAACGAACTGAATATATGCACGTGCTATTATTTAGGTGTTATTATTTAGATCAACGGTGGGAAATGCAGTTCAGTTCTACTGTCAAAGAAACCATGGAAATTGCAGAGTTAATTCACTTGAATGTTCGCAGGTTGTCGTGGTTTCCTTCAAGGAAGAGTGCTAGATATATGCTAACAGTTGTTGATGACTACTCAATGAAGATGTGGGTATTTGTGCTTAGGCACAAGTTTGATGCTATTGTCAGGATCAAACAGTTGATAGCTTTGATCGAAAAAGAGACTGGTAAGACGATCAAGCATGTGCGGACTGATAGTAGTATGGAGTTTGCTCGAAACTATTAAACGAGTTCTGCATGAAAGAAGGCATAGTGAAACACTGCACTAATGCTGATGAACCACAATATGTTGCTAAATTGATGAGCAAAACATTATTAGAGACATCCCATAAAATGCTCTCTAGTGCCGGCATGGCTAGGAGATTCCTAGCGGATGCGCTAAGTACAGCGTGCTACTTGATGAATAGATCCCCATCGACTGCAATTGGATATCGAACTCCTGAAGAAATAAGGTTAGGTAAGTTACTAATTATTCTATTCTTAGAATATTTGGTTGCCCATATTATATTCGAGCGAGTGATGGTAAGCTCGATGAAAGGGTAAGAAAGTGCATATTCCTAGGCTATGCACGAGGTGAGAGGGGTTACCAGTTGTGGTGCCCGGAGTTAAATTCACCTATTATTAGCAGAGAAGTTACGTTTGACAAATCTCCAGTACTTCTTACTAGGAGTGATTATAGCAGTGTTCAAACAGATCTGAACGGTGTTTAGCTTGAGGTGGAGTTGCAACTAGAAACTCCTAAGATAGCAAGTACGAGTACTAGCAAAGTAATTGACACATATGGTGCTTGTAAAGAGGTGGAGCTTATAGAGTCAATGGTTGCTATAACTGTTGAAATGAACAAGGTATGTATTCGATTTCCTGATAGATATGGATGCAACAATGGTTTTGCTTTATTTGCGGTTAAGAAGGTTGCGTCGGAAAATCCTTGCGGAGTAGTTAAAGGTGCATGTGGAGTTGGTATTCTGATGAGGTCCTCGGTTATGGTGAAGTTCAAGCGAGGCTTGGAACTTGGATAATATCTGTGGCGGTTGAGCCCATAGGGGCTATGGGAAAGTAGCGGCAGAGTTTGAATTTTTGCGAAGTGATTACGACTTGGCTCAAACGTCAAGCCAATGTGGAGATTGTTAAAATATATCTCGAGTTTGAGCCCAATGCGAAATTCTGAATATTCCGAATTGGATATGCTGCAGACATTCGAAATCGAGCAAAGAAGATCCAAAGACCAACTTCCCAAAATTTCAAATCTACGTTAGAGAATTTGGCCGCTAAAATAGGAAAGTCCAACTTTAACTTGAACTTGGATTTTTGTTTAAAATATATAGAATCCTATGAGAAGTCGGTAAAAGAATAAGGGTCTCACTTATATATATATAGACTTGTGGCCGTGGGTAGTAGGAGGTTGATCAGGAAGAATTGGTCTTGAAGCACTGTCTCATCGTCGAGTGCTTGGGAGGGATTTTTCTTTGTCGTTCTTGTTCGTGAATTGCATCCAAGAAGATTTAGTGTTCAAGTCAATTAAATCTTGTGGTAAGATTTACGTGTAATTCCTTCGTAAGATTGAGATATTATTTCTTGAGGAATTTCGGCGTTAAACACTACGTGCGTTATTGGGTGTAATTGGGGCTTGGGAAACACCGAGAGAGTGTTTGAATGACTCGAATGTGTAATCTTCTTGTATCGCTTGATTTATAGTGAAATTCATTGCTGCTTTCTCTGTGGACGTAAGTTTTTACGACCAAACCACGTAAATCTGGTGTCTGATTTATTTTCTTCTTCCGTCTATATTATTATTCAATTGCTTGTCTTTCGTAATATATTCTAGGTTTAGGTGCTCGGGTAGTCAAACAGGCTTCACGGGGGGGGAGTATTGTCTATCGTTGGCCTCGACTGGTTGATAAAGGAGAAACGGAACAACGACGCCGAGAAGATATTTTCTGGTTTTTCGAAGACCAGAGACAATCTCATGGTCATCAATGAGCTCCTTCTTTACTGCAACCTCACCGACACCGATCACGTCCTCGATGAACTGGAAGAGGTCCTTCATGTTAATTTTCTGGAGAGTTTGAAGTCTGTCGTGGAAAGATTAATTTCTTAAAGCTTGGTTATGAAATTCATTGTAAGTTTTAGGTGTTGAAGTAGCGCGATTCCTTTTTCTGCATAGGAAAAATAATGAGTCAGACAAAAGTTCATTAATTTATATAAGAGTCGATAAATTAAAGGCATTTGATGGAAAGACAGAAAAAAAAAAAGATAAATGAGAACAAAAGTTGAAATATGAAAGTAAATGTAACTTCAAAAGAAAATTGGTAATCCATAATTAGTTGGCAAATTAATCGAAAATAATATAATCGAGATATAAATATTAATAAACTCAAATAAGAGTTAGTAAATTGAGATATCAGTAAAAATGTCATAAATTTTTCATCTCATAGAATGATAAGAGCATATCGTAATATACATATAACAAACGCATGCACACATATATATTTATTTATTTAGAGTGGATCTTTATTTCGTTGCCCCCAGATTTAAAATATATATATCTAGGGTCTGCTCGTTGCAGATGAGGTGTTCTTTAGATTGACTAGCGAAAGGCAAAGGTCGTCGCTTTTTAAGTCGTCCGCGCGGGTGCTGGGATATTACATAAGAATGATGACACATAAAAACATCTACAGCTCTGCATAATTTTATTCGCGACGTCTCAGGAACCTGTTGATATGATGGAGTCATGTATATGTTGTCCCACCGGAGGGAGCTACTAAAGAACGACTGACTTACTTTTTTCCGAAAAAGAAGAGAGATGAACGACTTACTTTAAAGTCAACCCGCCAGTGCACCGCTTTCGGCGTGGCCCAGCAAAGGTGTCGCCATCGTCTCACCAGTATCTCGCCATTATGCATCTTCCTCTTAATGCTCTCAACGCATTGCACGATAAATCTCGTGAATAAAATCTGCAACAATCGATGCCCTGCGACTATAGAGGGTATGTGTGTAATATGCAGACGAGAATATGAGTGGATGGAGAAGTATGGAATTATTTACACTTGACTTGAAAACATGTAATTTGTGTGATGTTCTATTCACATACACAAAAGTATTTATGGCGTGTTTGATTCAGTGTTCCTAAAAAATTTGGAGTCTGTAAAATTTTTGGGAAAGAGTTAGGGCAATTTATAAAAAAAAAAATTGGACCAAATTGGAGGGATACCAGCATTATTAAAACCAAAAATCTAAAGGTAGGGACAACCCTTTCCAAGCGGTACTGCGCCGCGCCTCAACAGGGGAGCCAGGACAACTGGTTGCTCCAAATTCAAAGGAAAAGACACGCATCTGCTGGATCTGTTCAACATTTTTGAAAATGGAATGGATGCCACTGATTGTGTACAAACCAAGATCGCCTCTGAGTCTGCACAGCAACCTCAACTGACTTGCTCACCTGATGATGGCAACAGGGGGAGGACAGATCAGCTAAAAGGAAAATTTACAGGCGACCAGGAAAAAAGCTCGACCTCAGAACAGTGTAAGAATGTGAAAGAGAGAATTTGGGGAGAAAAGCATTCTGTATTGTCTATATATTTCTGTACGTACAATGTCAATGTTTATATTACAAGACATGTATAATGAAAAAGGAAACTAAATAATGTACAGACTAGACTTGATATTAATTGATCCTTGATATGAAGTCTTCCAACACTCCCCCTCATAGACTAAACTAAATATGTACAGACAAGACATTTTCATAGATTTAATGCAATCTGGAGATATCTTGCGTATCTTCCAACACTCCCCCTCAAGCCGGTGGCTTGTAGATATCCAAGACGCCGAGCTTGCTTAAGAGATACGCATGCTGACTTTGACATAGAGGCTTGGTGAATACATCTGCAGGTTGTTCTTCTATTCCAATCCCCCGTGTCTCGATTATGCCTTCCTAAATTTTCTCTTGAGTAAAATGGCAGTCCACTTCTATGTGTTTCGTTCTCTCATGCACAATGGGATTTGATGCTAGCTTGAGGGCTGCATCGTTGTCACAAAGTAATCTGGTTGGTCCCTCGACTTGCACTCCAAGGTCCCGAAGTAATCCCCGTAGCCATACTATCTCACATGTCGTTTTTGCCATAGCTCGGTATTCTACTTCTGCCGAGGATAAAGAGACAGTCGGCTGCTTCTTGGTTTTCCATGAAAGTAAAGAATCTCCCAACTTAATGCAGAAACCGGTTATGGATCTCCTACTCATTGGACAAGTGGCATAGTCTGCATCGCAATACGCTGTCATTCTCATATCACACTTCCTGGAAAGAAGAATCCCAAGTCCAGGACATTTCTTCAAGTACTTCACAACTTCCAATGCAGCGTTCATGTGAGACTGCTTTGGCTTGTGCATGAATTGGCTAAGTGTCTGTACAGCATAACTAATGTCTGGCCTGGTCATAGTCAAATATATGAGTTTCCCAACAAGTTTCTGATAACTCAATGGATCTTTGAGTACTAGATCTGCTTGCTGAGACACTTCAGCATCATAATCGGCCGTAGTCAATTTAACATTTTGCTCGATTGGAATCACTGCTGGCTTACATCCTGACAAACCTGCTTATGATATGATTTCCAAAGCAAATTTTCTTTGGCTGAGAGATACTCCTTGATCTAATCGTGCAATTTCTATTCCAAGGAAATATTTGGGCGTACCCAAATCTTTTATGTGAAAGGTAGAATGCAAGTATTCCTTGAAGATTTGAATATCTACTTCATCGTTTCCCATAATAAGTATATCATCTACATATATCATTAAGTATATAGATGACGTACCTTTAGTCCGTGTAAAAACAGCATAGTCAAATCTGGACTGTTGGAAACCTGCAGCTATCAAGGACTCAGCAAATTTGGCATACCACTGTCTGGAAGCCTGTTTAAGTCCATACAAGGATTTGCGGAGACGACATACTCTATTCGCCCCCTGTCTCTGTAAACCTTGTGGCACATCCATATAAATCTCTTCGTCTAAATCTCCATGTAAGAAGTCATTGTGGACATCCATATGATGCAGTGACCAATCCTGAAAAGTTGCTACTAAGAGGAATGAGCGTACCGTAACATCTTTGGCGATGGGAGAGAAGGTTTCATGATAGTCAAAACCTTCCCGTTGTGTGAAACCTTTAGCCATTAATCGAGCCTTGTACCTTTCAATTGATCCATATGCTTGATACTTGATCTTGTACACCCATTTGCACCCAATTGCCTTCCGATTTGGGGGTAAAGAGACGAATTCCCATGTCTGATTGTCCACTAAAGCCTGCAATTCTGCTTTCATAGCTTTCTGCCATCTCGGATCAGTGCTCGCCTCATCATAATTGGATGGTTCTCGCTCCTCAGAAATGCGAGAAATGCAACAACGATGCTCTACCGACAGCCGATCAAATGAAACATAAGAGGATATGGGAAAAAAAAAATACCTGGCGAGTTTCTGACGCCACATACGTAGTCTTTCGTCCAAGTTGGTGGACGCATTACTCGTCGGGAACGCCTTGGTGGAGTATTTGCAAGGGATGATTGACTCGAGCCAGTATCAACAGGAGTGGATGAATGTTTCGTACCAGTATTAACAGAAGTGGAGTCGATCACAGCTTCATCATTCGAGATTTGGTGTGTGGATTCCATCGGAGGTGTTAATTCCATGGCTGATGCAGGGGAGTCCCTTCTGTCTGTTGGTGCAGGAAATAGAATATATCCTGGATCATTTGCTATTTCTTCAATATGAGGCGAAGAGTAATGTCCTCGGCTATCTGTGCTTTGATCCTATGCAGCAAAAGGAAAAATATTCTTCTGGAACAAAACATCTCTACTAACAAAGAAGTCCCTTGTAGATGAATCATAAATCCTGTACCCCTTTTGTAGAGTGGGATATCCCATGAATGTGCAACGGCGAGCACGAGGACCCATCTTATCTCTAGATCCCACTATAGTGGCATAACATTGATCGCCAAAAATCTTCAGATGACTCATATTTGGCTTTTTCCCAAAAAGCAATTCGAAAGGACTTCGACCATTAAGAATCTTGGTCGGCATTCTATTGATTAGATAAGCTGCAGTTAAAATGCAGTCTCCCCAAAAATTGTCAAGGATGGAAGCTTGAAATTTCAGGGCGCGAGCAAGTTCCAATAGATGACGATGTTTGCGTTCCACTACTCCATTTTGCTGTGGAGTATACGTATATGAACTCTCATGTAAGATCCTTGAGATGAGAGTAAACCAGTACACTCATGGTTAAAAAATTCCTTCCCATTGTCTGTTCGTATTCGGCGGATTGTCTTGCCAAATTGAGTCTTTGATAGAGAAAGGAAGGTCCTCAAATGAGATATGACTTGACCCTTAGATTGCATGAGAAAAATCCATGTGGCCCTTGAATGGTCATCCACAATGGTGAGGAAAAAACGGGACCCATCATGATTTTGTGTATGGTAAGGCCCCCAGACATCAATATGAAGTAAGGAAAACGAATCATCTGCATGATTTGTGCTTAATGGAAAGGGTATACGGGACTGTTTGGCAAGTGGACAAATATGACATTGCGGATAAGGAAATAAAGAACTATGACCCATTCTGGAATGCAAATGAATTGTTTATCATTGGTAGTCAAATTACACAATGATTATTTATTACAATGAAATTGATCAAGATTTGCTAAGTTTTTCCAGAAATATAGTCCTTTAGACAGATTACCCCAACCCATCAGTTTCCCAGTCGAAAGGGCCTGAAAGAGACAGCTATCAGCAATGAAGGAAACCTTACAAGAATTTTCCTCACAGGCTCTAGACACAGAGATAAGATTAAATTGAAAATCCGGAATGTGTAGGACATTTGTGAGTGTAAGCTGAGAGCTAATATTGACTGTCCCTGTTGTAGATACACGAGCAATATTTCCATTCGGCAATTGCACAATAATGGGACTATCCAGATCTTTATTAATAACAGTAAATAGCTTCTTGTCACAAGCAATATGATCACTAGCTCCAGAATCAATAATCAAAGTACTCCTTGATATGGTATTTATTAGGCAATGAGAAATACCTATAAAACTGCTCCCCCTTTTTGGAATATCCAAGTTTTGCAGTGCTTGCATCAATTGCTGATATTCAACATGTGTGATGGATTGATAAGTTGATCTTGTGAGTTGATAAGCCGCTGCTGTTGATATTTCCTTCCTTTTTTCTCCAGGTCGGCCATGCAGTTTCCGACAACTATCAATTGTGTGGTGAGGTCGCTTGCAATAGTTGCAAAAAAGCTTTCCTTTATTCTTCAAATTCGATCCATAATTCGGCCCATAATTTTGCCCGAGAGTCTTCGAAAAGGGGGGGCCGTTGGATCTGCTTGATCCGGAGCTATCTCCGCCGTCCAGATCGTCCGTGTAGCGCACGCCTTTAGAGCCGTTGGATCGCTGCATGTGATCTGAGCTGTCCACCGGGGGACCTTTAAAAGGTCTCTGTTCAATGAACCCTTGCGACGGGTTCCGCCTCTTTTCTAGGGTTTTCGTCCCTCCTCTCTCGATTCTTGCCGCGAGAGCCAAACCCTCCGTCGCTTTGTTTTCCGTCGAGGTAAGTCTTTGGCTCTCCTCTTGCACAGCAAGTTGGAAAATCCGTCCAATCGGCGGCGGAGGCTCCATGGCCAGAATTTGCGACCTGAAAGTAAGGTAAGAATTGTTAAGTATTAGCAAAAATCTCGTTACCTTCTCTCGGTCCTTCATCCCCTTGTATTGTTGGAGAGTTTCTTCGGATCCGACGAGTTTTTCTCCGGCGGCCTCTAGCTTGTTCCAGAGGGCTAAGTGCTTGTTGAAGCAGGCCGTCACGGTCATGTTTCCCTGCTTCAGTTCGGAAAGGGCTTGATGCAACGAAAAAATCCTTGCCCGATCCAATTTCCCGTACATCTCTCTTATACTATCCCAAAAAAATTTTGAGTCCTTTGTCGGAGGCAACCTGGCGGCTATTTCTGGGCTGATACAATTCCCTATCCATGTTCTAATGAGCTAATTGCATTTTTTCCATTATCACCCTAATTTTTCATCGGTTGGGACGGGAACTGTTCCGTCGATAAACCCTTCTTTGTCTTTTGTGATGAGGGCTTGGCGGAATTCTTGTGCCCAACTCAAATAATTCTTGGATCCTGTGAGATGGTTGCTGATGAGCTTCAACTCGGGTCCGTCGGCTGTGGAAACATACAGCGCATCGCCGGGTTCTGGGCGACCCATGGCGGCCGCAAAGGGAAAAGGTATAAACCCTGTTGGAAACCCCGCATTGGTTGTAGTCTGTCCTTGATTCGAATTTCCAGATCCGCCCGTCTGCTCAAGGCCTATGGTTGTGTTTGCCCCAGCGTTGGTTGGTAGACCTCCATCGGTCCGCATGCTCTGGTAGCCCGGCTATGATGTATCTGGATTTGATCCAAGCATCCATGGGTACGGCACCCATTGATAAGAATAGCCAGAGAAAGGTAACCTTGGATTGAACTGAGCCGGATTGGGTTGCCAGAGCGTGTGTTGTGTTTGACTGGGTCGTTGATCAGCTACTGGATTGACGATGGATGAATTCGGGGTTGATGAAGCATGAGGCGTTGCATTGACTGCCGACTGTTCTTCGGTGACTGAGGTAGGTGTTTTTGGATTTATCATGGTGGAGAAAAAAATTCTGCAGTAACTATGTTCTGCAGGTTGGCAAAAAAAAAACGAAGAATCAAGAATTCCTGCCGGATGCTGTTTTGGTTTGCAAGTGTGGCTACAACCAAGAACAGAAGATCACGGAAGGCAATTCAAAGACAAGTGCGGAAGCTATGTCAGAACCAGAAAGCGCTCCGATACCATGTAAGAATGTAAAAGAGAGAATTTGGGGAGAAAAGCTTTCTGTATTGTCTATATATTTCTGTACGTACAATGTCAATGTTTATATTACAAGACATGTATAATGAAAAAGGAAACTAAATAATGTACAGGCTAGACTTGATATTAATTGATCCCTGATATGATCTTAATTGATCTGAGGAATATTTAATGCAATCTGGAGATATCTTGCGTATCTTCCAACAAACAGCACAGATAGGAGCTCGTTTTCTCCACTGGCTCTCAACATCGACACCCCCCCTTCAAAGGTGTTGTAGCTTGTATTTGCAGGGATGAGATGGGCAGAACTATTGATGGCTTTACGAAATCTGTGGAGGTGAGATCGGCGGAGCAAGCGGAGGTAATGGCTTTGGTGGAAACCCTAGATTTTATTTCATCGAAGTTGGCCCCAAATAGAACTAAAAAAGAGACTCTCATACATTCTAACTGTAGTATGATGGTGAATGGGGGTCCTCTCTCCGGAGACTTGTAGCTGGGAGATACAAACACTAGTGGATCAGGCTAAGTGAAATCTGGAATAGATGTCGAGTACCACTTTAGCCCATTGTAGTCGAACCACTAGGGGTGAGCGCGGTTCCCAGGTAGAACCAGGAATCGGAGAACCGGAACTGGAGGTTCCGATTCGGTTCCCGGTTCTTAAAGGACCGGTTTCGGTTCCCGTTTCCATTTTTCCGGGAACCGGAACCGGAACCGGTCGCAAAAATGGTTTTGGAACCGGTTAGGGTTCCAAAAGGAACCCCGAGACTCTTGACCCTTTCACTTACAGTTTTTCAGAGTCTCGCCGGACGCCGCTCTGAGTCTCGCTGCCGCTCGCCCTCAAGGCCACCGTCGCCGAACGTCGCTAGACGCCAGTCGCTAACGTCGCTCGCGCAAACCCTCGCTGCTCGACGCCTGTCGCTGCCATTCTCTGCCTCTGCTCGTCGTAGCCGTGCTCTGCCTCTACACCCATTGCCGACTACCCAACGCAGGCAGATTTGAGCCGAGCTCGTCTTTGCTCGCGACCCACCGCCTTTGCTCGCGTTAGAAGCCTCGACGAGCAGAAGCCCCGACGACGCCGATTCTGCTGTCTCCGCTCGCAACCCACTGTTGCTGCTCACGCCAGAAGCCCCGACAACGCCGATTCACCGCAATCGCCCAATATTTTTGCCTCTTTTGCCTCTGGTCGCCCAGTCATCTGCCTTTTTTTTCTTTTACTTTAAAGTTGATTTATAAAAATACGTTCCAAATATCCAAATGCTATTTGCTGCTCAGCAAGATACCTTCATCCAAAGATCCTTGGGAAAATGGTTTTACATCTCCTTGAAGCTTTTTTTTTTTTTTTTTTTTTGAGCAAACTCCTTGAAGCTTAACCAAAGGCAATTTTAGTCCTTTTATCACATATGCCTGAATTCTTTTCATTTCGGTTGTAACTATATCATGTTGTAATTGTCTCACAAAGAAAAAGTAATTGAATGAACATGGATCCATAGACCATTTATAATATGAACATTAACATTTGTAAAATCTATATAAATTACAAATGAGATTCATGTGATCAATGGCTTTGATTGGTTCAATCCACGTAGGCAATATTTCAAAGATAGATCTCGACTTCGTGATGCGACAAGATGCATATGATCGACTTTAATAGGGCATCTTCTCAACTTCAACACTTTGAAGCTATGTTAAAAGTAGCTTCCCAGCCATTGTTGTTATGAATATACATCGGTGTTCAAATATAATCGAGAGATTTTTGCCTTTATTATATACAGGTAGATGCTCTCTCCATGTTAGTTAGGAAGCGAGATTGTACAGCTGAGAGCCAAGAGAAACCGCACAAGAAAAGAAAGAACAACGTCGCGTTCTAGAAACAGTATGGCCGGCCACGAATTGAGGTTGTTTACCATACCCATATATTTTGGTCTATTCAAATTTTCAATTGCACATCCTGGGTTTACAATGTTATGTTAGCACAAGGAATAATTGTCCGACAAAAAAGGTCAACTTCGTTTGATCAGCTCTTGCTTCAACATCTACAAGGCTGGGCGTACCAAACTGGGACTCCAGTCACCAATCCACCGGCCGCCATCATCCTCCTCGGATCACCAACTGGTACTCCGATCTCTGGTCGCGGAACCTCATACGTATGTGCCAGGGCCGCTATGGCCATTTTCGCCGAAATGTTGATGATGCCATCCGTCCGCACGCCACTAGAATCTCTCAACCTATAGCTCAGAAAATGCACGTGACCCTCCGGTGCGCCAAATTCCCCAGCGATGTCCGAAATCGGCACTATCGCACCGCCGACGAGCTTGTACTTACCCGAGGAGCTCTTGCACTTCACTTCCACGGTGATGAAGCCTGCATGCAGTGGCAAGTCAACAACGAGACTCTCGCTCCACTTGGGGTTTGTTCCTTTGTCCGGCGCCGGTTTGGTCGAGCATTCGTAGCCGTGCTCCACTCGGATCACCACCACCGCGTTCTTCACGGGCTTTTTGTTGAGCCGGATGTTCTCTGCGGATATTGAGGTGATTTCCAAGGCTCGCTTCATCATCTTCTTCTTTGTTTTCCTTTTCTAGGTTGAAGATTACCCGCTTGGAAAAGCTTGAAGCTTGTAACCGGAAGAAATGTAGAGTATTGAGGTGGAGAAGCCTGAAGAGGAGGTTTGGCTATATATAAGGAGGCTGTGTCGTGAAGGAAGGGAGCGAGAAATAAGGGAGAAGGGGGTGGGTGGTTTCTTATCCGTCTTCTCCGACTTGACGGAGACGCGTTTATAGAGGTCAAGAGACGAGTTGAAGTTTCTCTTGGATTGTTCGCCGTTGATTAGTCGCAAATCGCTAGTACAAACGGAGAAACCGAGACACATTCAGGAAATAAAAAATTCGTGTGCGGGGGAAAGATCCGACCCTTTTCCTCTACTCAGATTTTTAATTCGTGGATTACACATATACCCACATTACCCAAATCTCTATATTTAATTAAATTATCTTATTGACAATATTTATACTTATTACCCACCATGCCCCGACTGGAGAACCAGGTAGGAAGCAAACACAACCAAAAATAAAGTTAAACTCATTTGAATGAATGACGCGGCGACGGAGACACTTCTGGATTTTGTATTTTATTTATGTGACCCAAATTTAACAATAAGTGGCTCCATGCTTCATATGTAATTAATTTGGTGTAAATAATACTAAATTCATTATGAGGTTATTTCTTTAGAATATGATGCTTGTCTATCAAATTTGAACAAATATATATGTCCTGGTCTCATGGATTTGGATTGAAGTTTTTCTTATGCTAACACTATAAATCAAATGATACTTGCTTATTTGTGAGCTATTATATTTTTTCACAAACTCTTACATGCTAAACAAATTGTTGAACGTAATTGAAGGGAAAATGCACCGGCACCAAGCCTCAAATTTCTCGAGAAGAAGGAGATGAATACAATCTTAATGGCTAGAATATTCGCATTTTCTGATAAGTCCAAAATCCAATTACTCTTATTATAGGGGAAAAATACCTAATATTATCAATGACCAATATTCTGATAATCACAAAAGAACTACTATTTATTTGATTTAATTCTTCCATACATTTTAAGGTGATTTTTC
Source organism: Eucalyptus decipiens (assembly GCA_014182575.1). Lineage (NCBI taxonomy): Eukaryota > Viridiplantae > Streptophyta > Magnoliopsida > Myrtales > Myrtaceae > Eucalyptus > Eucalyptus decipiens. Next base: position 2,570,533 of record CM024613.1, on the reverse strand, counting down.
TTTTGTTTAGTTAACACCAATCTTCAATCATATTTTAATTATACTTTCATTACCATTTTTCCTTTTATAGGAGTTTAAAAATCTAATGTCAAATATAGCTTTCTGTTATAAATATTACAAAAGTATGGACTCATAAAAGTTAAAATTATAATCATTTAACATAGATTCCTTTTTCCTTATTGTCATGATATCTTTATCATTAACATCTTTAGTTAATAATTTTTCTCAACCAATCTTGAAATATATTTTCATCAATCCAATTACTACAAAAGGAACTCTTCGTAAAAAAAACAAACAAACAAAAAATGGTTTAAGAATATCCAATCCAAGAAAAATGTAATATCTTGACAAATAATGATTAAAATACGATAATCAAGTCCATCTATTGGTGTACAGTTAAAGTTAATTAGAGACTAATAAACTTTCTTTTTTGCAAAGAGAAAAACTTGTTTCTCAATGTGTAGATAAAAGAATTTGGTCACTATGTGCGTGATTTGAAAGTATCAAAAGAATTAAGAATTCACAATTTATATCCTTTGTATAACTAACAATTACTTTTCTCATTTGTCAATTCTCAAGTATTAGTTTTTGTTTTCTCTAAATTTGTGAGATATGAAATCTTCTAAAACTAGTTTTTGACATTTAGGGAATTTGGCTAGTGTTTGATACATTCCGCTGTATCTCGACAGGTTGAACCTAATCCTCCATTTGCCCATACTAAGCAAAAGAGAATTTGTGGTCCTGCTAGCTCTGTTACTATTTGTCGATAACGGTGCCGTAATGCTAGCCAATCTCAGTCCAAAAAACTCTAATTCGGTCAGCTATAATAGTACTATGGCAACACCTATACCTTTTTCTTTTTTCTTCTTTTGCAACACCTATACTTCACATCATAAATTATGAACCATGTGGGCCGGCAAATCTTACCGTTCTTATGCGGGGCCAACCCGTGAAATTTCATGTTCTTTACCTCATAGAACACGCCTAAGAGAACCTTTTTCCAATGGTTTGACCTAAAATAATAATATGTAACTGCTCAAAGATTTTGAACGAGTAGATAATGCTGGCCGCCCAAGAGAGATAAGGATCGCCACGTGTAATCCAAGGAAGGGGTTGGGTGAACACGTGTGTGACACGTCGACATGTCTTGATTTTGTTAATGTCAAAGTCCTTCTCAATGTTATCCACATCTTCTTTCGTCGTTGGAAGTTGGGAAACTTTCACATGTTTTCCATGAGGATGTATAGATGCACCGGTCCAATAGAACCAATGCTCTTTATTTTCTCTATTAGAATATATGGATGGACATTATCCAAATAAGGGCCGACGTAATTTTTTTTTTTCACGAAAAGTAAGACGTAACAAATGACATATGCAGAGATCGAGTTCATATGGAGACACGAAAAGATTTTTGGAAAAGAATAGGAGAAATATAGTGTTGCAAAGTTTATTCTGGATCACGATTGAATGCATTTGCTGGGCTTATCTTTTAGCCTCACTGAGATCTTAGATTTGCACCATTATCTTTATGAGATGGAAGCAGTCTTAATCAAGACACTCAAACTATTTTCCTGGGCTTTCCGAGGTAAGGCGTAGGAGAAAGTTGAGAACGACCGTGAGTTGGCCATCTCTTTTAAGAGAAGGACTCATATAAGGGGATTTATAAACATAAAACTGCGTTCAATTGTCCGAATTGCTAAGGTGAACAATCTAGTTTTGATGCAAAACTAGTATGGTTTATAGAACTAGTAGAATATATTGTTGCTCTTTGTTCCAGCACATTGGCAAAAGAACATTAGGGACGAGTTATATAACAAGTGATATGACATAAAGGACCGCTATGCTCCGCTCTTATTTGGAGAAATTCTTAAAATGAGATGCGAATCATCATAGTTTCTAGTAACACGAGCTCACGAGAAAGTTTTTGACATCTGAACTATCATTTTCTCTCGACAAGGATTCGGGGGAAAGACAATTGAGCAATATTCAACATATCATGTTGAATGTTGTCCTTTGAAAGTTCAAATAACGCTTCATTTGTATTGTGAAAAATGAATAATTTGAAAAATATCTTTTTAAAATCGATTGCTTCCATCGCTTGAAATATGTAGTTAATGAAAAATGTTTTAATTATTAATAACAATTTACAACTATGCATTTTCATGGACGATGGAAATATTTTTCATTCATTTGTTATTGCTACAAACATATTTTTAGAAATTATTTTTCAAATTATTTCTTTTTTCCAAAACAAACACACGCTAAAAGTCACAAAATTCTACTTTTCATAGGCTGAGCCTATGTTAATGTGTCAAAATTGTCTGAGAGAGGGGAGAATAGTTCATGATTTTCTTCATTTTTTGGGCCTAAAGAAGCCTTAACTCCGCAAAGGCCGTCTCATATTGGAATTCACTCCAAAAGAGGGAACTATTCTGTCCTGTGACTCCAAAAAGATGATCGGAATTGATGACCAAAACCAAAACCTAACTATTTTGAGTTCAAGCAAGTGCCTCCTATTTCTACTTGGAATTGACCACTTGTTTATAACGCTCAAATTCTCCACAAATTACACTTTTTCTTACTAGAAAAAAAAAGTTTAAAATGTCCAGAAAGTATTTGAAGATTTGAGTTAATTTAGGAGGGACTAGTGAACATAGACATTTATGTCTATTTTGATTTTATTGGAGAATGCTAATGTTGTTATTTAGACAAAATTATTCAATCAATCCAGAATCTATTATACGGATGTCAATTCCATCCTAAACTTTTAAATTTTATTAATTTAGTCCTAAACTTTTATGTGAAATTCCAACATAATCATTTCAAATAATTTTCACCAAAAAGCACTAAAGTGACAGTCCATTCATCACCAACTATCCCACACAGCACACGGCCACATCATAAATTTTGCGAAAATTGATTGACATGATTACATTAGAACTCCACATAAAGGTTTAGAACTTAATTGGTAAAATTGAAAAATTTATGATTGAATTGATATCATAACAATAGGTTTATGATTTTCCGTGTTTTTTATCTTGATAAATAAAGTGGACTCTAACGACATGTTTTGACAAGATTTTGAGATTAAAAGGCACCAATTTAGTTTGCCTTGTGGTCTAGAGATAAAGAGATGCCTAAAGGCATAAAATATGTCGTGATTTTCTTTATGGCGACTACAAGAGTAACTCAACTTGGCAACACGAAGGAAATCTTGTGTCGGACATTCACCCTCCACCGAATCGAACCAATCAAATAGGGACCACCCAAAACATTAAAGAAATTGACAGTGCGAACTCACACCGTTACACCAAAAAGACTTCGCTTTCATGACCAAAACCAAACTGGAACACGTGTCTCTCAAGCTTTCCATTGATTGGGATACCAAGCTGGCACACCGGTCACCGTCCCGCCATGGTTCTCCCGATCCGCTGGCATCCTGAACCCCGGCACCAACGGTGGCGGACGCGACGAACAGGACGAAGTCCCTTTATACGACGACGACACGACCCTCACTGAGATATTGATGATCCCGTTGCGCAGCCCTTTGGCGTCTCTCAGCCGGTAACTCAAGAAATGCAAGTAATTCTCCGGCGTGTAGTCTCCAATGAAGTCCGACACCGGAATCCACGCTGTACCGACTAGCTTGTCTCCGGTGGAGAAGCTCCTTCGGCAGACCTCAACGACGATGAAGCGCGAACCTGCTGGCAATTCGACGTGGAGCTTCTCATCCCAGTAAGGGTAGCTCTCGCCCTGCGCGTCTGGTTTAGTCGAGTCCTGCGATGATGTCGAGCAGCAAGAGTCAGCCTTGACGGTGACGAAGGCGTTGTTCTTGATGGGCCTGTCGTTGATGCGGAGGTCTTCGCCGGAGATGATGGTGACTTCCAAGCTGCGATTGTGAGTGTTGGCCATGCCTAATGGGTCTATAAAACTGATGGGCGTGGTTTCCTAGAAAGGAATCGGAGACGACGAAATATGTGGAACGATTCCTTCTTGTTGCGACGATGAGATCGGAATCCGATAAAGACAAGGACTACGAAATACATAGGCCCCTTCGAATGCATATGTACAAAAGATGATGCTTTCACGAAGAATAGTCCTATATGACATTGCAATTTCCTCGAAACACCTCAAGAGTCTTGACTTTTTCGTTCTTATTATTAGTATAAGGGATTTGCGATATAATAAAATAGTTTCCCTCGATATACTAATTTCGATAATTTTTTGATTACGATGAAATGACTCTCGGAATTTCTTTAAAATCACATCAAAGATTATTACTTTAATAATTACTTAAATTAGATGGGGAATAAATCTGGGTGCCTGTCCTGTTTTAGATTTGCAATGATGTACAGGAGGAAAACAATGAGCCAAATACCTCCCTGGGTTAGGAGATAAGTGATGCTTTTTCAGAATAAACTTTTTCCCTAACAATGTTCTAAGTAATGCGGTAAAGCATCCATAACCATAGTACGTCTTGGCATGAATAATTTACTTAATGCTTTTTCGAAGAATCTGGATAACTCGATTGAGAAGAAACAGTGGTTCCACCTCCTCGAATTTTCCAAATAGGGAAAGTAAATTAAAGGCGATGGAATTTCCGAGAAAGTGATTGGCTTTATAGTCGTCAGGGAATTACATTACATCTGCCTTGGATAGCTGGCACAAATATTCTCTATTTTATTTAAGAAAAAATATACAAATGGTTGCCATATTTTGGCCTGATACGTAATATAGTACCTGAACTTTTAACTTATTCAATGTCATTCCTAAACTTTTAATTTGTTTAATATAATCTTTGGATTTTAAGTATATATTCAACGTAATCCCTAAATTACATGAAAATATTCAATATTGTCATTAATTTTGAATTTATTGAAGGACATCATGAGCTATTTTCATATATTCCAGTAATGTACTAAAAGCTCATGGACCACGTTGAATAAATTAAAAGTTTCGAAACTATATAACACATTGAGCTAAAATTTAGACATTGCATTGAATAAATTCAAGGACTAAATGCCCATTTGACCAACATTCAAGAATCATTTTTTCTTTTATTTAAACAATCAATGAAAATTTTCAAATTGCAAGAACCCGTGAAGACGAGATAATGTAAAATAATTGGTTAAAGCTGTGAGCACATGCTTCTGCTTTATCTGAATAATGATTCTAGACTTATATATGAAAATGCTTGTGCTTGGTATTACGTGCACAAGTTTCCTCGCAACAAGGGACGCAATATTTTAGTCATTTAGTTAGGAGTGCGAATTGACGAGGCATTTGTGAACGATTTTGCTACGTAACCTAATTTCATTTCTATATTTAAAGATCATCATCGATTTGCTTTGTCCAGGATGTTTTTACCCTTGGATCTTCGGGAAAAAAAAAAAACAAAGCCACATAACAGTTCATACATGATATCGATACGTGCATATTCAAGTCCATGCACATGCAACTCATTTGCGTACTAAATGCATACAATGACTTTAAAACTGTTAGAAATAGTAAAATTGATTTTAGATGAAGAACAAAAGTTTAAATTGAACGTTGGTTCCTACTCCAACTTAAGGTGGTAAAGCGTGGCAGTGGATTTAGAGGAAATTTAAGGTTTCATTTGTTTTGCGGAAAGCATTTTTGGGAAAACATTTGCTTTACCTTTCACCGTTTGAATCGTTTTGGAAAATGAGTTAACTGAAAATTTATAATTAAATTCGATAAAATGATTTTTAGAAGTACAACATTTTTCTTCATCTTCTTTGACTCTTGGAGCTGCGCTAGGGACTCTCTTGTCTTCAAGAGTCTTCAATAAACTATCAGCAACAATGAAATGGGCTTTGTCAAAAAGAAAAAGGGGCTCACGTCTTACAACTTGGACTTTGTTGTGTTCGGCTGCGTTTATTTCAAGAAAAACATTTTTTTTTCGAGAAAATATGTTTCGGCATTTGAATCGCTTTAGAAAATGAGTTAATGGAAAATGTTTTCTTAATTAACATATAATTTATGCTTAAATTTAGAAAAATAATTTCTTGTTTAAAAAATCAAAAATCATTTTCCAAAATATGATTCTATATTAGCGTTTAAACCAAAAACTCACGTTTGGCCGTGGGAATGCCAATGCATATTCCTGGGCCCTTGACAATGGTCATGAGCGGGGTCCCTCAAGGTCCATCGAGGCCAAGCTCGGGTTTCAAAGAGGCCAGGGCCAGGTTCATAGAGATTGGACTCAAGATACCAGTGCCTATGGCCATGCCTAAGACTTCGATATCATTGCCCAACTCTCTAGCACCCCGGCCCCGGTCCAGAAAGGTCGAGCCCAAGACCTTGATGCTTGTGCTCGGATATCTAACACTTGGGCCTATGTCCGTTGAGGTAGAGCTTAAGTCCATAGAGCTTGTGCCTACGTCCATAGAGGTTAGGCCTGAGACCTTGGAACCTAAGCTCGGGATGGCATTCCTACCCTAGTCCTCTGCACCTATGTCTAGGTCCCCAGCGCCTAGGCCTGGGTCTTGGGTCCATTGAGGCTGGATTCGAGACACTAGTGGCCGCCTAAGTCTATCAAGGCTAGGCTCCAGGCCTAGGCTTTGGCACCCATGCTCGAGTCCATCGAGGCTAGGCTAGTGTCCTTTAAGGTTGGGCCTAGGACCTTAGTGCTAGAGCCTAGGTCCCCGACACTTGTGCACAAGTTGATCGAGGTTGAGATTGAGACTTGAGAGCTTGTGCCCCAACACCTGGGTCCATGAAGCCAAGCCCAAGTTGGGGTCCATTGAGGCCGAATCCGAGACCTTCGCACTATACCCAGTTCTTTGATTGTCTATGCACAAGTTACTAATGCCCAAATAATGTATGTTTATAAAAAAAAAAAAAAATCATATAGTGATGGAAAATATTTTTTCACTTCATTTTCAAATGTCAGCTAAACACCGCAATTATCATTTTCCTGTAAAGTAACTTTATGGGAAATATTTTCCATAAATGTCACATTTTTTGCGAAACAAATAGAGCTTTCAAGTTGGAATTGCTCTCTGTCAAGTCGACAAACTTCAAGAGGTGGTGGAATTATTCTATAAATACATTTGGGAGGTCTTTGTTGAGTAGCCTGAGAAGTGAGAGTGAGGGAGTTAAGTTTAAAGAAAAGCTTGTGGAGTTAAGCTTAGAAGAATGAGGTGTGTTCCTTGTGCAAAGCCTACGCAAAAGGCATTTTGAATCTATTTCTCTCCTTTTGTATTTGTGTGCTCTAAGTCCAAAAGTTTCTATACCTTCTGGCTCCAACAACAACAAAAACCATGCATTATCATGTTTGCAGTAGTTTATAATAGCTTATTGGTGTCTTCTTTATGGGACAATGTAATTTTTTTTTTTTTTTTTTTTTTTTTTTGGTGACCCGGGAACCCCCGTACAGCCGGCAGCCGGCGGGGCAAACCCGGGGTGACGCTAGCGGAGGACAATGTAATTAATTGTTGTTATAACCTTAAATTGGACTTTTCGCCTAAATGTTTTGCTTGTCTAACTTAAGTTAGATCCCATCCATGGACTATTTCATCATTCCATTCAGAATGTTATGGAAGGAAACTTTGTTATAACCTTTTCCGAGGTGATTCACTAAGGGAAAACTAATAGATTACTTGGAGGGCACAAACAAACACTCATTAACTAGGAAATAACGTGTATTAAATCCTAGTAGTACACTAACTAGAATCCCCTTTAGGATCATATAAAGTCAAACTACCGTTGACGTCTACTGATTCGAATGGGATTTTTAGAATTAGTTAAATGAACCAATTATAATAAACGAAAGAATCATTTTAGTATTTCTGATATTGCTATTAGATAATAATGAGAATTCTTATGAGGATGGGATGCTGACTCAACTTCAATACATATGCTATGCCGTATTAACTTTAAAAAAGAAGAAGAAAGGATTAGTCTCAAGGCGATCAGTCCACCCTGCTCTCTCTTTTTACGCTATGCAAAGTAGTGCTATTGTTTTTTCTTTTAACAATGGATCACCGACGACATTTTTTTGTTGATCAGGAGAGAAGTTAGGGTACGCCGTAACTAACGTCAGTGACTTCATCTGCATGAGCTGAGATGTCCACGTAAAGGAGACTTACGCCAAGAGGTGTCAATGAAGACGACCAGACCTCAAATCAAAAGTCACGAATTTATAATATTTTTAGCCTTGAAAATTATAACATGAGGTGACGACAGCGTGGCGATGTTGGTCTCGTCACTGTGATTACGTCATATAATTTTCCAATTTGGTGGTACTGAGCACGAAGCAATACATATTCGACATCTTCCCCTCCTTTGGACCTATTCTCTCTTTCTTGCATCCACCACACAAAGCGATTAGTTGGATTGGGATTTTTTTGGGCGACTAGCAAGTCAGCGAAAGACGTTGCTAGCGAAGTTGCTTTTCCCATGCGTCGTTGCTTTCAGACCAGACAAATTCAATACAGCTCTCGAAGTCACTTTTGCAAGTCGTCTTTTGCATGGATGAATGCGATCGAAGTTATAATATTCGTGAGCGTCACTGTCATCGAGTTTGATATGATGTGAATGTATTATCTCACGCTATGATTATTAAGTCGTGATTCAAGTGTTTAAGTCAATAAATAGTATATATTTAAGCTGGAATCCATAATTTAAAGACAAAACATTAGATGTAAAAAATTGTTTCAACCGGAAGTGAAGACAATATGTAATGGTTTGACAGTTAGGCTAATTTGTCTAGGCTCCAAAAGGCACATCATTAATGCACTTTATTGGGTTCTGGTTCCACAGTGGACAATAAGACTCCTGTAAAGTGAATATACCCTGTCTTGTATATCGCTTACCAGTTTCCAATACGGATCTGTACTGATCTCGAAGATAAAACATAAATTTAATGTTAAATAAGAAACGCATGTTTGACCAAGAACTTTCATAGGTTGGAAAAGTGCATGCCATGCATGCCAATGATCCAATGAATAATCAAATAAAGTTAACAGTCACATGTAAAGAAACTTGATTTGATGTACTTCGGTTATGTAATGCAATTCAGGATTTCTTTTTTTTAAGGTAATAAAGGAGAGCAAGCCCTTTTAATACACTGCATTAGAATGAAATTAACTTGTTTCTATCCCTTCTGATTCCGAAAACAGCAAAAACCATTAATTATAATGTTTGCAGTAGTAAATTATAGCTTATTTTTTACCCAAAAAAAAAATTATAGCTTATCGGTCTCTTCTTTATGGCAGACGATGTAATTAATTGTTGTTTTAATAATGAGAATTCCAATGAGAATGGAACGTTTGACTCGACTTCAATACCCATGCTAAGTGATATAAACCAAACAAGAAGAAGGGAGGATTAATTTCAAGGTGATCCCTCCTACACAACCCCCCCCAACCCCGGCTCTCTCTTTTTTCACGCTATGTGAAGCAGGGCCATATTGTTCGTACTTTTGACAACGGATCATTGAGGACATGTTTTTTTTTTGACCTAGAGAGAACTTGAGGTCTTAATCCAATCATCGTTCTAGGTCAACATCGCTAATAGTACCCGACACGTGATCAAGACTCCGCTGCGCTTACCGTCTGTGACTTCATCTGCATGAGCTGTGATGCCTACGTACGGAAGACTTAACGCCAAGAGGAGCCAACGAAGACGATGACCATATGTCAACGCAAAAGTCTTGTAATATTTTTAGCCTTGCAAATATGGGTGACGACGATATCATTCCTGCGTACGAAGCATATGTATTCAACATCTTCCCCTCCTTTGACTTGTAGCCACCAGACAAAAAGAGATGAGCTGGATCTGGATTTATTTAGGGCGACTATTAAGTCGCGAGAGGCATTTCTAGCGAAGCTGCTGTTGCTGAGCGTGGTTGCGTATTATATTTTACAGGTAATGTGCAACTTTCCAAGTCATTTTGCAAGTGGTCTTTGAAGGGATGAATGCAGACGAAGTTATAATATTCGTGAGTTGACGTATGTCAAAATAATTAATTTCACCGTAATCAAGTTTGATATGATGTGATATACTTTCTCAAGCTTTGATTATTAAGTCGTGATCCAAGTCAATATATAATATATTTTTCAGCTGGACTTCATCATTTAAATACAAAACAATAGATGTAGAAAATAGTTTCAACCGAAAGTAAAGGTGATTTATACTTTTTTGACAGTTAAGCTAATTTGCCTAGGCTCCAGAAGGCACATCGATGCACTTTCTCGGGGGCTGGTTCTAGAGTGAACAATAAGACTCATGTGAAGTGAATAAATACGTATAGAAAAGATATATCCCGTCCTGTACATCGCTCACAAGTTTCCGATACGGATCTATATAGACCTCAAAGGATATAACATCGATTTTCTGTTATATAAGAGACGCATGTGTGACCAAGAACTTTAGAGCTTTTACAGGTTGCAAAAGTGCATGCTATGCATGCCAATGATCCTCGTTCCTGCATAAAATGTAATTATTTACACGCATAAACAAAAGTAAGGTTCACATTTTTAAGGATTCGCTCCTACAATACTAGTGTGTGTTCATGATTATATTTTTACAAGAACATAATATGGTTACATAAGAATTTTTACATAGATCCAGTGAATAATTAAATAAAGTTAGCGGTAATATGTAAAGAAACTTGATTTCATGTGATTCGGTTATGTAGTGCAATTTGGGATTCTTTTATATATATATATATATATATAACGGAGGAGAGCAAACCCTTTTTAATGCACTGCATTAGAATGTGATTAACTTGTAAGTAGATTATGTATTCTTTATTGAAATTTTTCTATCTACATTATAATCGAAAGGGTAACAAATTTCAGCTGGACTCCATCATTTAAAGACAAAACATTAGATGTAAAATATTGTTTCAACCGAAAGTAAAGAAAATATGTAATGGTTTGCTAGTTAGGCTAATTTGTCTAGGCTCCAAAAGGCACATCAATGATGCACTTTCTCGGGTTCTAGTTCCACAGTGGACAATAACCATTCTATTCCCCGAAACAATTTTTGATTAGAAATGGTTTTTTTTTTTTTTGTTTTTTTGTTCCCAGTAACAATTTCTAGATAAAAGAATAGGTTTTGTAACTACACAAAATTTCTATCTTCATCATAGGGATGTGTTCGGTGAGATTCTTAATTTTTTTTGTTTCTTTTAATTTTTTAATACATTTGTTATATTTTTCTGAGGTTAGGACACCTGGAGTGCCATAACTTGGCACGGAGGGACACTTAAGTACCATAACTTTAAAATGGCACACTTAAGTGTTAATATCGGAGTAAAATTGGACACTTAAGTGCCACTCCGACGAAAATCCGGCCAAATGACTGACGTGGCAATTTTTCGGCGAGTTTGGTCCAAAACGGCGTCGTTTTGCACGCTGACATGGCGGAGAAAATACAAAAATGATACCGTTTCGTGTATACGTGTAAATAATAATATAAAAATTAATTAAATTAGATTTAAAATTAATTTTATTTAAAATATTCAAAAAAATTTTAAAAAATTAAGAAAAATTTTAAAATTTTAAAAAATTAAGAAAAATTTTAAAAATTTTAAAATTTTAGAAAATTAAAAAATTTTAAAAAATAAAAATAAAATAAAAAGGGAGGAGGGAGGTCGAACGAGGCGGCCGAGGGCCGAGCCCTCGCCGCGCCGCCCCCCCGCCGTCGCCGAGAAGGGACGGCGACGGAGGGGGGAGGGTCAGCCGGGTCGCCGGCCCCCAGCCGACCAATGGCGAGGGCTTCGCCGGATCGCGGCGAGGGCCGCAACCCTCGCCCTAGATCTGGGCAAGGGCTCACGGGCCCTCACCGCCGGTCGGCCAGCCTCGCCGACCCTTGGCTAGGGCCCAACGACCCCGGCCGACCCTCCCCACTCCGTCGCCGGCCCTTCCGGCGGCGGCGAGGGCCAAAGCCCTCGCCGGATCTATGCGAGGGCCGCGACCCTCGCCGGATCCGGGCACGGGTCGCGACCCTCGCCCGCATCCGGGGGGTCGCGGGCCCTCGTCGCCTTCCCGCCGCCGCCGAGAAGGGCCGGCGACAGAGGGGGGAGGGTCGGCCGGGTCGTCGGGCCGGCCGGGGCCGGCGAGGCCGGGCCCCCGGCCCTCGCCGCGATCCGGCGAGGGCTCGCAGGCCCTCGCCATCGCCGGCCGAGGGTCGGCGACCCCGCCGACCCTCCCCCCTCCGTCACCGACCCTTCCCGGCGACGGCGGGGAGGCGGCGGTGGTGAGGGCTCACCCTCGCCCGCCCGCCCGTCGACCTCCCCCCTTTTTATTTTTTATTTTATTTTTTAAAAATTTTTAAACTTTTCTTTTTTAAAAATTTTTTTGAATATTTTTAATAAAATTAATTTTAAATATAATTTAATTAATTTTTATATTATTATTTTCACGTAGAAACGAAACGGCGTCATTTTTGCATTTTCTCCGCCACGTCAGTGTGCAAAACGACGCCGTTTTGGACCAAACTCGCCGGAAAGTCGCCATGTAAGCCATTTGGCGGGATCTTCGCCGGAGTGGCACTTAAGTGTCCCATTTAACTTCAAAAACGGCACTCAAGTGTACCATTTTAAAGTTATGGCACTTAAGTGTCCCCCGGTGCCAAGTTATAGCACTTAGGCTGTACTTCGCCTATTTTTCTTATATTCCCTTTTTTCTTTATAATTTTTATTTTCCCTTTTTAATTCTTCTTCCTCCTCCTTTGTGGTCGACAATCGCCTAGGCGAGGTCCAGCAAGCTTGGCCATGGGGACCCTTGGCCTCACTAGATTTGGGTTAGGTTGAGTCTTGTAGTAGCTAGGCGAGCCTCCGGCGAGATCGCCGAACCTCGCCTAGTTTGTCGCCGGCCATTGCAGTCGACAGTGGCGACAATCAATAGTGGCTGGTGACCAGCTGGGATTGGAAGGAAAAAGAAGAAGAAGATAGAAGAAGAAAAAAAAAGTTAAGTTTGATTCTTGAAATTGTTCCTAAGAATAAGAAGCAACTTTTTTCTAATTCTTGATTTTGTTTGAAATCTATTCCTAAGAACAAAAAAATTGATTTTTGTTCCTAGGAACAAAAATTTTATCAAATGGATTTTTTTCTTTTTTTATTCCGAGAAATAAAAGAATAGAATCAGTTGTTCCAGAGATGATTATCAAATAGGGGCTAAGACTCTTGTAAAGTGAATAAATACATAAAAAGTGATATATCCTATCTTGTACATCGCTTACTAGTTGAAAAAGAAACGCATGTTTGACCAAGAACTTTTACAAGTTGCAAAAGTACATGCTATGCAGGCCAATGATCCAATGGATAATCAAATAAAGTTAATGGTAACATGTAAAGAAACTTGATTTTACTTCAGTCATGTAATGCAATTCGGGATTTTTTCTAAGTAACAAGGGAGCAAGCCCTTTTAATGCAATGCATTAGAGTGTAATTAACTTGTTTCTATCCCTTCTGGTTCCGACAACAACAAAGCCATTCATTGTCATGTTTGCAGTAGTAAATTATAGCTTATGGGTCTCTTCTTTATGGCTGACGATGTATTAATTGTTGTATTAATTTTTGTCTTAATAATGAGAATTCCAATGAGAATGGAACACTTGACTCGACTTCGATACACATGCTAAGTGGTATAAACTAAAAAAGAACAAGAAAGGATTAATTTCAAGGTGATCGCTCCCCCCTGCTCTCTTTTTACGCTATGTAAAGTAAGGCCATATTGTTCGTACTTTTGACAATGGATCATTGAGGACATGTTTTTTTTTTTGGTTGATCGAGAGAACTTGAGGTCTTAATCCAATCATTGTTATAGGTCAACATCGCTAATAGTACCCGACGCGTGATCAAGACTACGCGGCGCTTACCGTCTGTGACTTCATCTGCGTGAGCTGGGATGCCCACGTACGAAAGACTTAACGCCATGAGGAGACAACGAAGACGATGACCATATAACATCGCAAAAGTCTTAAAATATTTTTAGCCTTGCAAATATGGGGTGACGACAATATCATGACGATGCCGATCTCGTTACTGTCATTACGTCATTAAATTTGCCAATTTGATGGTCCTGCGCACGAAGCATAAGTATTCAACATCTTCCCTTCCTTTGTCTTGTAGCCACCAGACAAAAAGAGATGAGCTAGATCTGGATTTATTTAGGGCGACTAATAAGTCGTGAGAGACATTGCTAGCGAAGTTGCTGTGCGTCGTCGCGTATTATATCTAACAAATAATGTACAGCTTTCCAAGTCATTTTGCAAGTCTTCTTTGAAAGGATGAATGCAAACGAAAACGAAGTTATAATATTCGTGAGTTTACGTGCGTCAAAATAATCAATTTCACTGTCATTAAGTTTGGTATGCTGTGATATACTTTATCAAGCTTTGATTATTAAGTCGTGATCCAAGTCAACAATAGATGATTTATATATTTCAGCCGGACTTCATCATTTAAATTCAAAACAAAAGATGTAGAAAATAGTTTCCACCGAAAGTAAAGATGATTTATACTTTTTTTGACAGTTAAGCTAATTTGTCTAGGCTCCAGAAGGCACATGGATGATGCACTTTCTCGGGATCTAGCTCTAGAGTTGACAATTAAGACTCCTATAAAGTGAATAAACACGTATAGAAATGATATATCCGGTCCTATACATCTTTCACCTGTTTTCAATATAGATCTGGATAGACCTCCAAGGATATAGCATGAATTTACTGTTAAATAAGAAACGCATGTGTGACTAAGAACTTTAGAGCTATTACAGGTTGTAAAAGTGCATGCCGTACATGCCAATGATCCTTGTTCATGTGTAAAGTGTAATTATTTATACGCATAAACAAGAGTAAGGTTCACATTTTTAAGGTTCCTTGTTCACGATTATTTTCTTACGAGAACATAATATGGTCAAATAAGAATTTTTATATAGATCCAATGAATAATCAAATGTAAAGAAAATTGATTTCATGTACTTCGGTTATGTAATGCAATTCAGGATTTTTTTTTTTTTTTTTTTAACAAAGGAGAGCAAACCCTTTTAATGCAGTGCATTAGAATGTAATTAACTTGAAGTAAATTACGTATTGTTTATTGAATTTTTTCTATCTACATTGTGACCGAAGGGGTCTACTGAATCTTTGCAACATTTTTAATTTCAAAGGCCCCCATCCAATCCTGTATAAGCCATTTATTGGCGTGCCAGTTGATGCTAGCTTTGCACATAGACAAATCTTAGCTTGTTTGACCACTATCGTCTAGCTAGCCCAGTGGACTTCAACTGGGCCACTATCAACTATCTTTTGTCATCGGCAGAACTTCCCATCGGGCAAAGAGAGATGAAAAGTGAAAAGAAATTTCCATCAACTTTTTCCTTGACAGTCAAAATAAATTGATTATTAAAAAAAATTATATATAATCTCATTTTATAGAGCATGATGGGATTGTGGTAGAAGGTGGTTGTTTATCTAAAATTGGTTATGAATCTCCATATGTTCCCGAACTATGATTGGAATCTAATTTCTATAGAATCAATCTTAGCAGTTGGATTCGAAGAGACTAAAAAAAAAGTGCATTCAAAGAGGAAAAGAACATTGTACAGCTTGTTTTGCCTAAATGACAACGAATCACTTGCTCGGTTTATCCACTCTTAACGAATCACTTGCTCGGTTTATCCACTTTTAGGCGTTGCGCATATCATTGTCTTTGAACGTGGAGCTTCGTCAGTGAGCAGAACTGAGACCGAGAAGAGAAACACCTTCTCCTTCGAGTCATCTCTCGCTCTTCACAAGCCTTCGACGCCGCCGTCGCCACATCCGCTTCACATCCTCTTCCACTTGCTTTTGAACCGCTCCACTGTGTCCTCGCTCTCTTGACGGGCCAATTCCAGGTTCAGTTGCTCGGCCAGCCAAAATGAGTTCATAAATATATCGAAAAAAGTTTTATTGAGATTTTCAGATAAAAAATCAATAAATTTAAATAAGAGTGGGTAAGTTAAGATATTCGTCAGAGATATAATTTGAGAGTGGATCTTTATAATGTCCCCGAATTTTAAAAAATATTTAGGGTATGTCCGTCGCGGATGAGGAGTTGTTTAGATTGACCAATGAAACGGAAAGGTCGTTGGTTGTGGGCAAACGAAAATATTTTCAGTCGCCGTCGCGGGTGTTGGGATATTATTTGACCATGATGACACATGAAAGCATGCGCAACTCTGCATCGTTTGCCCACCAACCCACCAGTTATTAATTAATACGAGAAATATTTTATTGGTAACAAGATCGATCCTCCACAAACTTAAGCACAAAAAGCTTTGGGTTCGATCTGGAAACAGACTTACAGTTATAATGGGGAAGGCACGTTAGGTGAATAATAGGGGTGTGCAAAATACCCGGAACCGCCCGGACCGCCCGGAACCGACCGAACCGCCCGGAACCGGCGGTTCTTGAGGGACCGGTCCGGTTCCCGGTTCCAATTGTTGAGAACCGGTGGGAACCAGTCCGGTTCCCGGTTCCGTGGGCGGAACCGCCCGCCCGCCCACCCGGACCGGACCGGTACCTATTTATAATATAAAAAAAAAATACTAAATGAAAGTTACGAAGCCCTAATTCACGAAGCCTTAATTCGCGTCTCATATCTTCCGGTTTCTTCCTCAATCTTCGATTCTCTCTTTGTTTCTTCTTTAGTCTCTTCTCTTTGTCTTCAATTCCTCGCCGAGCATCCACGCCGCCACCGCCGCTACTCCTCCTCCTCTTCTTCATTCACGTGTAGTTGATTGTTATTTAATGTTGAGCATTCGTCTATTAATTATTGTTTTAGTTTTTGGAGATTGGAACTTGGAATTTTAGAACTCAAAACTTGGGAACCGGACCGAACCAGTGGTCCGGGAAACCAAAATTGTTTCGCGACCGTTTTATGTTGAAAACTAAAAATTTCGCGTCAAAATCGGTTCCATGGATCCACCTGGGAACCAGACCGGACCGGCGGTCCGGTTCCCGGGTGGATCCATGCAACAAACGGGTGGATCCCGGTTCCAATTTTTCGGAACCGGTACTTAGCGGGCGGTTCCCAGTTCTAGGTCGGGAACCGCCCGCCTGGACCATGCACATTCCTAGTGAATACAAACAAGGAAAATGCTCCATTGATCTTTATAGATAGGGTATCACGACCTAGAAAGATACAATTTATGTCATGTTCTATTTCATGAACATAATAATATATATGGTGCAATTGGTTCAACTTTTCCAAAGGACTTTAAGCCTTTAAAATCTTCTATAGCATTTGGTAAATGCCAACACGGGGTTGCACACAACTAGCGTCTTGTTGCTTGGGGTCACATGGTTCCAATGATCCGTTACAAGGCTCACGCAATGTCAAAGTCCAGATTTGACTCGCTTGCAATCATGTGACCTTGGCGTTGCATCACCTAGGGTTGCTCAACCTTAGCGACCCTCACCAAAGATGATGTTGACCATCGAAGGGCCATATCTAAGAAGCCTAATTATTGAAAGGCTAGATCTGGGAAGCTCAAGTTTGTTGAACTTGGTGTTTCCTCGCCTAAGTTTGAACAACCTCGGCAGCTCGTTGTCTGGGGTCGTTCGGCCTCTGTGAACCTCACCTAGGGTAAGCGACCTCGGCAACGGGCCTCGCTTGAGATAAATTCATCACCTAGTGCTTTTGCAAAGCTTCGACGAGGATAGCAATGAGATTTATTGCAACAAGGGTCGCCGGTTGATGGTCGCCTGGCCAATGATCGCCTTAGGTTGTCGTCGATGCTCGCTTGTGATCTTCGCTGATGCTCGCCCAATGTCCCTGCCTCGCTGCCTCTAGTGGCTCAATTGCTTGCCCTCTTTTTTTTGTCCTTTTACTTCTAAGTTGCTTTAAAATATATAAACCAAAATTAAATATCCAAACCCTATTTGCTTTCAATAAATACACCTTTATTCATAAGTCCTCGGGGAAATGGCTTTACATCTCTCCAAAAATTAATTAAATGCAATCGTAAGCCTTTTATTTGTTTGAAATGTATTCATTTTAGCTTTAAGTATATTGTTTTATAATTGTCTCCTAAAGGAAATACACTTGAATGAACATGCATCCATAGACCATATATAATCCGAATCATTAACATCAGTAAGATCCATCTAGATATTATGTGAGACTCATGTGATTAGTGGTTTTGATTGACTTAATTCACATAGGCAACAGTTCAAACACAAATCTCACCTCCTGTGACGTGGCTAGATGCATATAGTCGACTTCAAGAGCACATATTCTCAACTTCAACACATTAAAGCTAAGCTAAAAATAACTTCGTAACTATTGTTATCATGAATATATATATGTGTGTGTGTGTTCAAATATAATCCAGAGCTTTTGCCTCTATTATACGTAGGTAGATGCGCTTTCTATGATAGTCAGGAAGCATGATTGAATAGATAGAGCCAAGAGAAACCAAAACAAGAAATAATGTCGTGTACAAACAGTTTGGCCGGCCTCAAATTGAGGATGTTTGCGATACCCATATATTAATGGTCCCTGGAAATTTTCTATTGCGCATACCGTGTTTACAATGTCAACACAAGAGAAAACTGTCTGACAAAAAAGGTCAACTTAGTTTGATCAGCTCTGGCTTCATCATCTACAGGGCTGGGCGTACCAAACTGGGACTCCAGTTACCAATCCACCGGCCGCCACCATCTTCCTCTGATCACCAACCGGCACTCTGATCTCCGGCCGCGGAACCTCATATGTGCGTGCCAGTGCCGGCGCGGCCATTTTTGCCGAAATGTTAATGATGCCGTCTGTCCGCACGCCATTAGAATCCCTCAACCTATAACTGAGAAAACGCACGTAACCCTCCGGCGTGCCAAAATCGCCAGCGAAATCCGAAGCTGGTACCGTCGCTCCGCCGACGAGCTTGTAACTCCCGGACGAGTTCTTGCACTTCACTTCCAAGGTAATGAAGCCCACATGCAGCGGCAAGTCAACGACGAGATTCTCGTTCCACTGAGGGTTTGTTCCTTTGTCTGGCGCCGGTTTAGTCGAGCATTCGTGGCCGGGCTCTGCTCGGACCGCCACGACTGCGTTCTTCACGGGCTTCTTGTTGAGCCGGATGTTCTCTGCGGATATCAAGGTGATTTCCAAGGCTCGCTTCATCTTCTTTTTTGGTTGAAGATCACCGGTCGGAAAGCTTGAAGCTTGTGATTGGAAGAAGTGGAGGAGATGAATGTAATGAAAAGTGTTGAGATGAAGAAGACTGTGAAGGAGGAAAGAGGCTGTGTGGTTTGGCTATATATAAAGGGTTGGGTAAGGAAGGGAGAGAGAAAGAAGGAAGAAGGAGGTGAGCGATTTCTGTTTCTTCTTCGCCGGCCCGACTTTGACGCGGCCATGTTTGTTTAGGTGAGAGAGGAGAGGGTCACGTAGAACAGGTGACGCAGAACACGAGCCGAGTTAAAGTTGGTTTTTGCTGTTGAAAAGTCGTGGTCACAACTCACAAGTACAAACAGCGAAATTTTTCCAGATGTTGACCAAATCAATTCATTAGCGGGGGAAGGATCGCAGCCTCTTCCTCTTGTCAGTTTAATTAGTAGATTATATATATACACACACATTATCCACATTATTAACACCTAAATTTTGGCTAAATACTTAAAATTAAATTGCATAAGAAAATTAGGGACTAATTCGGCCCTAACAAAAATGATTTTTTTGCATCAATCAGGTCTTTTTTTTATTTGCATCCATTAAAGCTTTATTTCCTATTTTTCGGATTTTTTTTTTTTTAAAGGAAAAAGGGCAGCCCGCTGGAGCTCGGCCTTCGCGCCCAGCCACTTTTTCTCCCCATCGGCGCCACAGAGAGACGGGGAAGGAGGCGACCTCGAGTCGGGTAAGAGCTGGGTCGGGCGCGAACCATAGCTGGGTAGGGTTCTGGACGATTCGGGCCGGCCGAGTCGATTGTGCGTGGGCTGATTTTGCGCGAGCTTAGGGATGGGTGGGCCTGTTGTTTTTTTATTTATTTGGGGGCTTAGATTGTTTAAAAGAAAAAAAATCCGCGCCTCAGGCCAATCTGGGCCGATGGTCGGCCATTCGGGCCGGTGGTCAGCGAACCGGGTCGGTCCCAACCCAGGAAGCCGACCCGGGTCTTTTCTAATATTATATTAATATAATAAAAATAATATTTTAATAATAAAAATAATTTATTTTTCAGAAATCAGAAAAACCCATAAATATTCTATGTTTTCCCAAAAAATCATAAAAAGTCAAAAAATGATTTATATTTTCAAAAGAAAGATAAAAAAATCCGAAAAACTTTTTATATTCAAAAAATAGAAAATGCCAAAAATATGTTTTTCTCCACAAATGCATGGAAAAATCCTTGAAAATCCAAAAAAACCTTAAGGTTTAAACAAGATTAAGTACTTAAAGAGCATTAGTGATTAACTAGTGTAATTAAGTCTCTAATCCTAATTTTTCTGGTGGAGTCAAATATTTTTCCCATTATTTCATTTGGGTTTCCGATCGACCCATCCCAAATTGATTAGTGACAACTCTTATTTAAAATTAACTTGCATGTTAAAAACTCAGACTTTGATAGGCTTGAGAGAGCCCGGGCTAAGCCTAATAGACTTAGCCTAGCCATTAGCCTCCACTGACGCTTGCACAATAGGACGCCAAAAAAGAGGTAGCGACACACTTATTTTTAAAGAAATACTCATATGGATAATATGTCACCCACCATATATGATTGGAGAACCTAGAAGGTAGCAAACATAAGGACAAATAAGGTGTGTTTATTTGATTAGTAATTTCATGATAAAATAATTTTTTTTTTTATGAAAATCATTTCTAAGGAAAATTGTTAGTTTTGATTTATTTGATAATTTATAAAAAGTGATTTTCTTCTTGCTAGAAGGATAAATCGTCTTCCACCAAATAAAACTTGTTGTTTTCCGTCTATGGAAAAACATTTTCTGTATATCGATAAATTTTCCATCTTCCAGATAAGGAAAAGTTGGAGAACAATTCCCGTGAAACAATTTTCTCAAATAAACAGTCCTAAGGAAAACTCTTTAAAATCCATGATGCTATGTTACCCAAATTAAATGATATGTGGCTCCATTTCTTGATATGTAATTAGTTTGGTATAGTGGAAGGACGTAAATAATACTAAATTAATTTAGAGGTTATTTCTTAGGATATGATGCTGGACTATCAAAAATTAATAAATATATGTGTTGGTCTCATTGATATAGATCGAAGTTATTTCTTATACTAGCAGTATTGTTTGTTGGAAAATGTTGATGTAATACTTTTTAAAATGGATCGATGTGAATCAACAAAGGTCTTGAAAGGGTCCTCTGCCGATTCTTGAACATGAAAGATGAAACATTAATAACAAGAAATTAAAATAACTACGACTGGGAACAATCTTGCTGACCATGTAAAAGGTACTAGATTGTTAAGAAATTTGGAAGAAAAAGTGAATAGCTTGTGCTTTTGATTGATTGGTGGTGCCTTCTACAAACTACAATCCAAGCACTTATACCTACAGTCTACAGTTATAGACGTTTACAAAGAAATCAAACACATCCAACATGATTCTTACAATTCAGCAACTCCTATTTACAAACGGTAGCTTAGAAACAACCGACTCCTCTATTCAATGGTTGTATCTTCTCAGCTTCCTCACTGTTGCTATTATCAACTTTTTTGGAATCTTTGACTCCATTACTTGACGGTTGCACCAAATTTACTCTTTATGAGTGCCTCTCCAACACTTGCAGTTGAATTCGTTGGCTCCACTACTTAGAGAGTCCTTTCATTTCCACTCCGTCAATGGTTATGCCTTTTTTATTTTTTTGGTTGGAACGTCGACGGTAATGTTAATTGTGACCTTTACATTATCGATCAAATCAATCTCCATTTACCCACGTTTTGGCCTAAGACTTGGCCGCGCCATGGACAATCTCCGTCGGTGAAAACTAAATTCCTTTATCGGCCGACTAGGTTTTTTGACCGACGCCTCCCAACACTTGATGGCATTTTGCTCTTGTCGTTGGCGTTCTACTGAATCTTTATCGATTTGACTATCGACCCTAACACCTAAGATATTCTTTTTTTTGCGTCAACAATTGCTAATCAAATGAAACGTGATTATTTGTGAGTTATTAAATCTATATTGTTGAACGTAATTCTTTCGTGGGAAAAGGCTAATTTTCTTTTCGCTAGCAGTGTTAGGTGACGCGCGTGTGGACGTACGGAGGCAATTGTTCAATTATGGCGTGTGCTTGCAATTGATGGGTCCATGTTGGCCTGCTTGAATATAACCTGTTCAACAACTCAATAAACGTTTGTGGCCTTTTGGAGCCCATCGGAGGCAAAAAATGCACCGAAGCCAAGCCTCAAACGTTCCACGAAGATTAGCTTAGGATTGTAGTTCGCATTGTAATTAGTTTCTTGTTAATTGATGAACACCTAAAAGAAAGGAGAAGAGGACAATATCACTGTATATTATTTAAAAAACGTGCGCATTTTCCTTTACGTTTGAAATCAAATTACTCTTACACTTTCCTGTATGTATATAATCACTTCCCAGAACACATCACGTGAAAGCAAAGTTTGTCGGTCTAATTTTGACTGTATTATGAGAAACATCCTGGAATAAGTGGGTGAGATGATTTATTCAGAATAGGCGTGTCGGCATAAAGAATGTTGCAATTTGGTCACCTATAACACAAAAAGAAAAAAGAACTTCTCCGCACCAACCGACACCTAAGTCAGCCCAAGACCATTTTTTGCACCCCCTCGATTTCTCCCTGTAAAAAAGTAACCCCATGTGCCGGCAAATTTTACTGTCCTTTACGCGGCGCCGCCACGTGCTACCTTGTAGAATACGCCAGCAGAGGACACTGGGCAGTCGTCTGACCTAAGACAATGATATGTAAAGTACTGCAGACTTCTGAACCGCGCGTGACACCGAAATTCGATGAATCGTGTTGTATACTTTTATTAAAGAACAAGGTAGATAAGTCACGTCGCTTAAGGAGGGATAGGATCGCCAAGTGTAAATGCAAGGGGCGGATTGCGGAAATGTTTTGACTTCGTTAAAGTTGGATCCTTATCTTGTTCGTCGTTCGAAGTTGGGAAACTTTCATATCTTTTCTTCGAAAATGTATAGATGCATCGGTCTAATAAAACCTTTGCTCTTGATTTTCTTTAGTAGAATATGTGGATGGATATTTTCCAAACGATGGCCGACATAGATTACATTTTTTTTTCTTATATGGAAAAATAAGACATAACGGATAATGTACATAGAGATCGAGTTCATATTAATTCACGAAGATTTTTTGGAAAAAAATGTTGCAAATCTTCATTATGAATCACGATTGAATGCTTTCAAGAGCATCATTAAGATTTTAGATTCAAACCTCTATTTTTATGAAATGGAAGCAAACTTAATCAAAGACCCTCTCATGTACTTTTTTTGGTCTTCCCAATGAAAGCGCAATAGAAATTTGGAAATGACCATGAGTGGATTAACGATTAAAAGAAAAAGAAAAAGAAAAAAAACCTCTTTATAGGATTATAAACATCGCTTTTATTAGAGATAATTGGATATTTCTCTAAGATATTTTTCTATGTTAAAGATAATTAATATTTTTCTGTTGATTGTATATATTAAGATTGCATGTAAATTTTTATGTGATTGTGAATATCTTGATCAATATGTCATCTTAGATATCTAATAAAACTTGTAAATAGGCCAATGTATTCTTCCTTGTTATATTACATAAATATATGGAAAATTCTTAACTCTATGTTTTGCATTTTTCCTCTTTATCTTTTTGATTATCCAAATTACTAAGGCAGGCAATCTCATATTATTGAGGCTACTTAATTGAGTTTTGACTTACAAATTATTTGATTTATGGAACTAGTAACATCCCATTTTTCGTTCACATTGGAAAAAGAACGTTAAGGACGAATCATATAACAAGCGTTATGACATAAAAGACCACTGTGCTGGTGCTCTTTTTTGGATAAATTTTTACATTTTACGACTCCGCAAAAAAAAAAAAAAAAAAAATACAATGCACAATTTGTAATAAGATCATGGAGATTAATCATCATCAATGATTGTGATGCATCATTCCACAATGGACTCAATGTATGGGCAAAAAGAAAATGATTATTGAGAGCATATACAGCAATCCAATATCATATTAGATAAGTGAAATCCAAATTATCTTTAGAGTTTACGGCTCATATTACCATGTAACACCCAATAGCATCTTCCAAGTTGTTGGGGCATAGCTTTTTTGGTAAGCTATCTTCTAGATTTTCTAATATTTTGAAACCTGTTCAAAATGAACATTGCGCCTCCAATTAAAAGTAATTGCTAAGTCAATATTTCTGCGTTGATCACAATTGAAAATTTTCTTTGGTGATAAAACCGAGGGAATATTTTGCATTATGACCCACGTTTTTTTTTTTTTGTCGGTGTCCACGTTCTCTTTAATTTGGCTACAATATTCGGGTTCAAGTTTGAACCATAGTTGACTGAATCCATATTAATCTAATTAATCTTTTTTAATGTCATTAATTTCATTCCTACAATGAAACGTAAAAAGAAATCTGGAAAATTAGCTATGAAAATGCATTCTTGTATATCCCTTCTATTAATCTTCTCCTAATCTCATCTTATCGAAATGAAAATAAGAAAACACGTTTAAAAGAATTGACGTAAACATACATTTGATACGTCCAATGACCTCTATAACATAACCCTCGAGGTAATCGAACGAGCCTATATTAATGCATCCTACTTCCTGATCTTCCTTTCTTGTTCGGCAAAAGAAAGAATTCAACTTTGCTACGCAAAGGCAATTTCGTATTGGAAGTTCTTGCTTCCTACCTGAACCAACTGAAAAGAAGATTCACAATTTGCTGACCAAAACAGAAACGCAACTAGCAGAACTGCAGAATTCCAAATTCATTGCTCTTGGAGATTTTTTACTAAACTCAATTTAATGTCAAA
Source organism: Eucalyptus decipiens (assembly GCA_014182575.1). Taxonomy (NCBI): domain Eukaryota; kingdom Viridiplantae; phylum Streptophyta; class Magnoliopsida; order Myrtales; family Myrtaceae; genus Eucalyptus; species Eucalyptus decipiens. The sequence goes on along the minus strand of CM024613.1, from coordinate 2,545,508 downwards.
TCGCGTGAGCTGTGCAGAAATTCTTTGGAATAAACTCCTTTTTTGGTTTGACGAGTAACTTTGCATTATAGGTTGATGAGAACTTTGTCTATTTGAGTTCATACAAGCGCCTCCGATTTCTACTTGGAACCGACCGAGTCTATATACACTGGGGGGATCAACTTTTCTATAACGCAGAAATTGTCCACAGACTACTTCCTTTTCTCCGCTTAGGAAAAAAAAAACAGAAATAAGGCATGTGAAAGATAAGCTTTTGGCTGGGTCTAGAAAGTATCTGAAGATTTGAGTTTATATAGGACGGAAAAACAAAATGCTTGTAGCATGTGCAATATATAAAACATCGAAAGGCGGACACTTACGGGATTAGTCAACAATTTCTTCGTTACTCATATAACGATTCTGTCTATTTTGATTCTAATAATGATTTTGTCATTTATCTTAATGGATAGATGGACTCTAATGAAATATTTTAATAAGATTTCGAGATGAAATGGCACCTTTAAGCGTGCCTTGAGAGAGAGAGGGAGATGCTAGAGGAGAAAATATTTCATGATAGTCCATTTGGCCAGTAAAAGAATACCTCATCTTAGCTCCGCGAGAGCAATCTCACATCGAAGATTCACCCTCTACCAGATCGAACCAGTCAGATAAGGACCGAAAACATCAAGTAATAAGTCTAAAAAAAATCAATATGTGCACTTACAAGATGATCACTTGTCCAAAACCAAATCGTAAATGACAGATCAAAGAATCCCGACGCCTTCTTTTCCAACTGGAAGTTTGGAATCGAAACACCCGTGTCTCTCAAGATTTCCATTGATTGGGATACCAAACCGGCACCCCGGTCACCGTCCCCCCGTTCCTCTCCCGATCCACCGGCATCCTGAACTCCAGCACCGATGGTGGCAGACGCGACGAACTGGACAAAGTCCCTTTATACGACGATGACACGACCCTCACCGAGATATTGATGATCCCATTGCGTAGGCCTTTGGCATCTCTCAGCCTGTAACTCAAGAAATGCAGGTAATTCTCTGGCGTGTAGTCTCCGACGAAATCCGACACTGGAATCCAGGCCGTCCCGACAAGCTTGTCTCCAGCCGAGGAGGTCCTCCGGCAGACCTCGACAACGATGTAACGCGAGCCTGCGGGCAAGTCCACGTGGAGCTTCTCGTCCCAGTAAGGGTAGCTCTCGCTCTGGGCATCGGGCTTGGTCGAGTCTTGCGACGAAGGCAAGCCACAAGAGTCGGCCTTGACGGTGACGAAGGCGTTGTTCTTGATGGGCCTGTCGTTGATGCGGAGGTCTTCGCCGGAGATGACGGTGACTTCTAATCTGCGGTGGTGGGAGTTGGCCATGTCTGAGGTGCTCATAAAAATGGCGGCTGTGCTTTCATACAACAGAATAGGAGACCCAATATATATGTACTTATGGAACGATTCTTCTTTGATTGGGATCTGAGGAAGACTCGGTCTACATATACAGATGCAAATGGACAAAAGACAAAGCAGTAAAGAAGTATTATATTATATATATTAAACATATTCGCAGTTTCTTAGAAATCACGTCACGGGTCCTTATTTTTTATACTTACAATTATCCTACGTGATTCGAGAAATAACAAAAATGTAGCCTTATCTTTTTCTTGAAATTGTCTTAGAATTGCAATTTTGATGATTATTTGGATACAACGGGATAAATCTCACAATTTCCCCGAAATAGAGTTATTACTTTGATAGTTACTTAAATTTGATGGGCATAAGCAAGGATGTTTTTCTTTTCTTTTCAATTTTGGACTCGTGAAGTGGTCTATCAACCAATCTGAGTCTAATCTATAGACTAGAGGAAAACAATTTGACAATATCAGAGTTAATTAGCCAAGTACCTTCCTAGGTTACCTAACAATTTTCTTTAGTAATGTAAAATTATGGATGTTGTGTTTATTTATGTGACTCGAATGAAATGATATGTGGCTACACTTCTTGATATGTAATAAATTTGGTGTTTTGGAAGGAAGTAAATGATACTAAATTCATTCAGAGGTTATTTCTTAGAATATGATGCTGGTTTATCAAATTTGAACAAGTATATACGTCTTGGTATCCTCGTGGATTTAGATCGGAAGTTATTTCTAATACTATCTTTATAAATCAAATGACAAGTGCTTATTTGCGAGTTATTAAATCTAATCACAAAGTCTCACTTGTTTAACGAATTGTTGAATGCAATTCCTTTTTAGTAGAAAAGGTCAATTTTGTTTTCTTAAGTTGGGTTAGATGACACGTGAGAACATGCAAATGGAAAGTGTCTGGTAACTGAGAGTACTAGGCCGACAAGTTGATTACACAGAGTCTCGCTTGTTTAATGAATTATTGAACACAATTCTTTTATGGGAGAAAAGGCCAATTTTGTTTTTTTAATTAGGGTTAGGTGACGCGAGTGAGGACATGCAAATGGAATCGTTCAATTACGGCATGAATTTGCAATTGCATGAGAGTCCATGTAGGCCTGCTTGGATATAACCTGCTCAACGACTCGATTATGTTTCTGGCCTTTGGAGCCCGTTAGAGGAAATATGCATTGTGTCCCGAAGACTGGGTTAGGATAAACTTTGCATGTAATTTGTTTCTGTTAATTGATGAACACCAAAAAAGGGAGAAGAAAATACAATAGCATTGGGTATAATTTAAAGATCATGCGCATTTTCTTCGATAATCAAAAATCAAAGTGCTCTTAATATTACATGATCAATTCTAAAAGAGTGGGTCTATTTCCACCCACGTTTTGGCTAAAACACTTCTTTTTTCTATTGACTAAGCAAAATAACTTCCCCCCCTCCCCCTCCCTCCCTCCCTCTCTTCAATGTATTATTTCCTTTTATCAGGCTAACCAATCAAACTAATTTTATTTTATGATATCTCTTATCAATTTTACATGCCTCATACACCTAACAAGATATATTTTATCTTACGTCATGTTATCACTTTGCTTCAAGAAGGTTGTTGATTTTCATTTATGAACTCATGTTTTAATTAGAAAACCTATTATAGAATATTAAAAATTTCTATTAATAAAGACTGGGGATACACAATTAATTGCCTTTTTTTTTTATTCAAGCAGTTTTAGCGAATCTATATTTCAAACTTAAAAATTAAATTCCAATTTAAATATCTAGTCAATCTTGAACTTCTAAGTGTTTTTTCGAAATAGGTTTATAGGGTTTCTAAAAATAAACATCACTTACTTTGTGCTTTATTTTGAGCTTTTCACATTTCAATTTGAATTGCAGAATGGCGTTGAAAATGTAGTTGAACGTTCTTCATTATCAAACTTACATTAGATTATTTCAAAGGAAACTGATGCAAGAGCATCCAATGTAGCTCGGTTGACCAACTCAGAACCATCGATACTTATCCAAGCCAATAAAGAAATTGGGCCATTGATGGTTCTGAGTTGGTCGATGGAGCTACGTTGGATGCTCCCGCATCATCCTTCCTGGGTTGTTTGAGATTTGTCCTCAAATCTAGAAGGTTTTCATCCTCCAAGTAAGGAGAAAGGTCTCCCACGTTGAATGTTCTGTTCTGGAATCACTCACCCCATCACGCATTAGAAACCCTCAAGCATATTTTAGAGTTTTAATCCAATTACATTGAGATTGAATTGACAACCGATATTGATTACTTTCTTCATTGTAGAAATAGAATAGCAACAAGTTCTCTCTTTTTTCCCATTTTGTGCTCATCTTTTGTTTCAATATGATCTGGATATCAACATTTTTAAGGTTTGATTAAACTTGTAACACATCAACATTCTACATGTTTCTAACAAATTGAAGATAGAAGAGCATTTGGGTCAATTAATTGAAAGGGAAAAAAAGAAGAAGGTGTTTTAGCCAAAATGGAAGTGAAATAGAGTCAACCTTTAAAAAAAAATGTATATTGATATTTGGCAAAACTCATGTAGAAGTAAAGTTTGTTAGTCAAATTTCACTATATTACGAGAAACATCCAGGAATGAGCAAGTGAGATGATATATCCAGAATAGCTTTCTCTGTACAAAGACCGTTGCAATTCGGTGAACCATAACACATGATTTTTTTTTTCTTTTAATAAAACTCCCCACAATTTACAACACCTAAGCCTGTCGAAGTCTATTCGCACCACCTAAATTTCATATTATAAATTATCAACCATGTGGGCCGGCAAATTTTACTGCCCTTATGCGGCGACGCCACGTGATATTAACCTCGTGGAATCCGTCAAAGCAGAACATTTTTCGATGGTTTGACCTAAAATAATAATATGTTACTTACTCACAGATTTTGAACCATGCGAAACCAACGGTAATAATGGATTGTGGGATAAAATTCTATTTAAAAAAAGTTAAGTGGATAATTCCAGCCGCCAAAGGGAGATAGGATCGCCGCGTGTAAATGCGTGGAGAGGATTTGGTGAACACCAGGGCGACACGCTGACATACCTTGACTTTGTTAATGTCTCCTCAGCATTATCCACATCTTTTCGTGGTTGAAAGTCGGGAAACTTTCACATATGTTTATCGCAAGAATGTATACATGCACCGGTCCACTATAACCTACATGCTATTGATTTTCTTAATAGACTATATGAGTCGATATTATGCATCCGAAGTTGCTGACCTAACACTCCATGAAGAAGGGAAGGTGGGATGAGCATAAACTGAAAAAATTGTTTGATAAATAACTATTTAGCGAAATTCTGACTTTACCTTTGAGAACTCCTCTCATAAATGGTAGAGTGGATGGGTACAAAAACATTACTCAGTGAAAAATGCTTATAATTTGCTTCGAGATGATGAAAACAAACTGAACACAATGCAAGCCTCATCATCACGTCACTCGTCACTCATCCTCTGCAAGTTATGGTATCAAATCTGGCACCTGAAGACTCCCTCCAAAGTGAGAATTTTTCTCTGGAATGTGTGCCAAAACGCACTCCCTACTATAGGAAATCTGTATAAATGGAAGATTATGCCTCACTCTCTTTGCCCTTTTTGCAAACAAGAAATTGAAACAGCGTAACTTTTGTTCTTGCTCTGCTCCTGAACTTGCTTGGTTTAGACAGATCCTTTGGTAAATTTGCAGATGTCGGATTAGAAGATTACATGAATGGACGAGTGGCTCCAGAAGCACCAACAACAGACAACGAACTGACTACCTTTCGATAAAATTGCAGCACTCCTCTGGTATATCTCGAAAACCAGGAACAATCTGGTGTTCCTACGAAGACCCCCCAACACAAAAGCCCTAATTGCTTCAATGGAGGCTATGCCTAGGAATTATAGCAAGTGGAAACCTATAAGTTTTAAACTTGATATGGTTCGAGCTCAATTACCTTCCAATTGGTGCCCGTCGAGGAACCAATCCCTCAAGATAAACGTCGACGTGTCCTTTGTAGCTGGTGGTTCAGAAGGAGCATTCGCGGGTGTCCTTATTAACGCCGCAAGTGCACTACTTGATGGATTTACGGAAAAAGAGTTGATGCTTCCTCGCCGATTCAAGCTGAAGCCCTCGCTCTGGTAGAGGCTTTGATGTACATCAAATCTAAAAGAGAAGAGGACTTGTACTTAGAGACAGACAACATTGTTCTGGTCAACACTCTGCTAGAAGATAATCATGTGCCTTGGAAGGTGGAGGCACTTGTATTGGACGCCTGAGCACAGTTAGCCAAGTTTAAAAATATATCCATGGTCCATTGCAGAAGATTGGCGAGCCAAGTAGCTAACCAGATGGTTAAAGCTCAACATTTAGATCTCTTCTGTTGGGAATAACGGATTCCCGAAAACGCGGATTCGACACTGAATCGAACCCCTAAATCAAAGCGGAAGACGAAGCCCGGGAAAAACCACGCATCACCGATCCTAAAGCACACCACGGATTCGAGCGTACCTTGTTAGCCACAGATTAGACACCGACGCCAATTGAGGAAAAAATTCCAGTCGAATTCGATCCGATGAAGCCTTGAAGGGAAGAAATTGGAAGCCGTATGCCTACTGTTCTTTTGGGAGAGAAAACGCGCGGGAGAGAGAAAACGTACGTGAATTTCTGATTCAACTAACGTAACTCTCTCTCTCTCTCTCTTCCCTTTTATACCCCATTCTTTCCACGGGCCTTATTCCCGTGGGCCAGGCTTTCTGGGCCCAACTTGACGGATGGGCCTTAAGCCCAATTACTAATAAATCATTCATCTCCCACTTGCACATGATGGTCCAAAACCAACATGGGCGGACAGGGCCTACTCAGCCCCATCAGAGAATAATCCAACATAGACTCTCTCTTAACATGGTGGGCCGAACAGAATTCTCTTTACCTCTCTTCAACATTCATACTTTGGTGAATAATCCGTGCGACCAGCATACTTTGAGAGCTCGTTGCTATACATCTGTTAGGAATATATAGCAGCTCATAATGGGCGTCACACTCCGAGTAGATTTAGTATGCGTACCCTAGATCGATCGATCACATTTATATCTCTCTTGATCTCTTTTAAACATGATATATACATTGTATTCACAATTACAATTATCACAAAGACAATCATAATTGGTCGACTAGTGAATACAAAACCACAATGTGATTCTCCAAAATCGATCTTCCTCTTTCCTTCAAACTCTCAATTTCAGTCCAGCTTGCTTTTCTAGAAATGTCCCATTAGATCAAATCAAAATCATGACCATTGGCAACATCCTAAGATAGCAAACACTAAATAGAAATCTTGAGAATAAGTAAGAGTCATGAGGAGACTAAAAATTCGAGGAACTCTTTCCCTCAAGAGTCTCACACGTCATAAAAGTTGAGATCAAACTTTTTGTCACTCTTCTTGGTCGTCTCATGCATACGTAGTATGAAATACGTATTACAGTATTAACTCCTTTCCCATGGAGCGTATGTCTACACTGTTCAATACCGTACAGATGATAGTTCAGACATACCCAATGTCTAACTTGAGTTCACTTATCTACTCATTCACTAAATTCATCAGAACTCACATCTAGCATCTTAGACAGATAAAGTAAAATATGTGGGGTATTTTACTTTCGGACATCACAAGTATTATGTCCTCATCTTAACACTTAGTTAAGACGACATGCGTATTTCAAGCTTGAGTTTTCGATTATCACCTAGATAATAAGCTTAAATACAGTCTCATCTCTATTTATCACACAGTAAACAGAGGCGATTACCCGTGTGAGTGGGCTAATCTTATATATGTCCGACATACTCCTCTTAACTTAAAGTAATGCACCGAGCATTAAGATGCATAAAGATCACATAAAGATTCATAGGCATTAATCAATGAAAATCAAAATTTCATAAATGTGAACAACTCAGGAAATTACAATTCAAGACATCGACTCTACGCAATCCTAGAGATTTTACATGACCACAAAACACATCTCTAGGTATTGGCTTTGTCATAGGATCTGCTACCATTCTATGCGTAGATATGTACTGCAAGTTCACATCCTTTCGTGCAACCATATCTTTTACAAAGTTATACTTGGTATCTATATGTTTGGTATTGCCATGATATTTTGGATCTTTGGTGTACGCTATAGCTGCTTGGCTATCACAGTTAACCAATAATGGATTCGCAGCTTTCTCAATAACACCTAAATGATCCAAGAATCTCTTAAGCCAAACTCTTTCTTGTACTGCTGCTGATAATGCCACGAACTCAGCTTCCATCGTGGATAAGGCTATGCACGTTTGCTTCTTACTACTCCATGATATGGCGCCATTGCTCAGTAAGAAAGCATATCCTGAGGTAGATTTTCTTTCATCTAAATCTCCTCCCCAATCAAAGATCTCGAATAGCCTTCAAGTCGCAGATCCTTTCCTTGGTAATTCAACTTGAAATCAGCAGTCCCCTTCAGATACCTCAGTATTCTCTTGACGGCTTTCCAATATGCTGAACCTGGATTGGATTGGTATCTACTCACCATTCCAACTGCAAAACATATGTCGGGTCTTGTACACATCATAGCGTACATCAAGCTCCCAACAGCACTTGCATAAGGAACATACTTCATTTGTTCCTTCTCTTGTGGAGTCCCTGGACACAATCTATGGCTCAATCCTTCACCCTTTGCAATAGGAGTGTCTATGGGTTTACAATCTTGCATACGAAATCGTTCAAGAACCTTATTTATATAGGTTTCTTGCGAAAGAGACAACGATCTCTTCAAACGATCTCTTGAAATCTTAACTCCAAGAATGTATGTAGCCTCACCCATATCCTTCATCTCAAAGTTGGAAGACAACCAACTCTTAACAGTCTTAACAAACTCCATATTGCTTCCGGCAATTAGTATATTATCAACATATAATGATATGATCACAAATTGATCCTTGGATCTTTTGATATATACACAATGATCCTCATTAATCATTGTAAAATCATATGCCATTATGGTATTATGAAAACGTATATACCATTGTCTTGATGACTGCTTAAGGCCATATATCGACCTCAAAAGTCGACATACTTTTTCTTCTTGGCCTTTCATTATGAAACCAGCAGGTTGTTCCATGTATATTTCTTCCTCTAATTCTCCATTGAGGAAATCAGTCTTTACATCCATTTGATGTAACTCAAGATCCAGACTAGCCACAATTGCCAGAATAATGCGAATTGAAGTAAATCTCACTACAGGAGAAAACGTATCTTCATAATCAATTCATTCCTGTTGATTATACCCCTTCGCCACAAAGCGAGCCTTATGCTTTTCTATTGAGCCATCAGCCTTTCGCTTTATTTTGAGAACCCATTTGTTCCTAATAGCTTTACGTCCTTATGGAAGATCAACCAGTTCCCAGACTTGGTTTGATTTCATTGACTCCATTTCCTCTTCCATTGCATTAATCCATTTTTCCTTACTAGGGCAATTTAGAGCCTCATTAATATTTCTTCGCTCATCATCATCTTGTGGAGCAACCATGAAAGTTTCCCCTTCAATGCCAAAACGTCGACGGTGAATACTTTGGCGACTTGTTCGCCGTATGGGAGATTGTACACTTTGCACATCATTCCCCATCATACTCCCACTTGGATTAGGTAATAATGATGCCGTCTCATCAAGTGGTCGTAATTGATAATGAGTTGAATTCAATTCATCACTTCTCATATTACTCCCACTCGGATGAACTCCACTAACACCATTATCCTGATCCAAGGTCTCAAATAGGGAACAATCTTTCCCTATTTCGCCCTTCTTAGGAAATTCATCCTCTAAGAATGTGACATCTTGTGATTCAAATTCAGTTACACTCCCACTTTCCTGCTCACCTATGAACACATACCCTTTTGAGTGTTCCGAGTAACTTATGAAAATACTCTTCTTTCCTCTAGGACCCAATTTCCCAAACTTGTGAAAGGACTCATGTGTGTAGGCAGCACAACCCCATGGCTTAAGAAAACTTAAGTCCGGTTTTCTACCTGTCCATAACTCATATGGAGTGGAAGCAACTGATTTGGAAGGCACACGGTTAAGTATATAGGCAGCAATTAACAACGCATCACTCCAAAATGTGATAGGTAAGTTAGCATGCGCCATCATGGACCTAACCATTTCCAGTATGGTTCTGTTTCTTCTCTCGGCAACACCATTTTGTTGAGGAGTATATGGAATAGACAACTATCTTTCTATTCCTTTTTCATCACATAATTTTCTGAACTCATCAGATATATATTCTCGACCTCGATTGGATCTCAATGCTTTTATTTTCTTGTCTAATTGATTTTCTACCAGGTTCATAAACCTCTTGAAACAACTTATTGCTTCAGATTTGTGAGAAATCAAATAGACATATCCGAATCGAGTATAATCATCAATAAACGTGATGAAATAAACAGCCCCATGCCTTCCTCTAACATTCATTGGATCACGACATCGAAATGGATTAAGTGCGAGGAAATTCAGCTCTTTTCCTTTTCCAAATGGTTTCCGTGTTGTTTTCCCTTCTAGGCAATGCTTACATATAGGCAAATCGACTTTTTCAATGTTGCCCAACAAGCCCTCTTTGGCTAGTCTATTCATACGTTGTTGGCCAATGTGACCAAGTCTAGCATGCCACAGATTCACATCATTATCATATGTATTAGAAGATGTGATAAGGGAATAACAAACATTTGCATTAACATAGTCAATATCTAATACAATGAAACCATCCAGAAAATAACCACAACCATAGTAATTTGTATTCAAAAACAAATTCACACCTCTATTACAGAAGTTCACATTGAAACCTAATTTAACCAACATTAAAACAGACACTAAATTCCGACGAATCTCCGGAGCATACAGCACATCATGAAGGAACAAAGTGCGTCCACCACGCATGTTCAGTTGGCAGATGCCAATTCCTTTCACTTCAGCTCTGGAGTTGTTTCCCACATAGATCCACTTAGTTCCAATAGGTACTCGTCGGAATTCCACGAAGGATCCTCTATCCTTCGCTACATGGTCCGTCGCTCCTGAATCCACAGTCCACAAAGGATCAGACTCAGTTAAAAAGACAGAACTCGACACAAGAGTAAAGTTCTGATTAGTACAAGGGGTGCATACCTTCTTTGGCTCACGACAGTCGCGAGCATAGTGACCCTTCTGGTCACAGTTATAACACCTTATCCTTGACATTTTCTTCACTTGAGGACGTTTTCCTCTCTTGTGTTGGTTAACTTTTGATTTCTTGCAACAAGGACTTGATCCTTTGCATTCCCACATATTGAACGAATCAATACACTTGCGCTTAGAGCTCAAAGCCCTTTCTGAGCTAGAACCAGCATTGCAAATGTCTAATCTCGACTCAAATGCAGTTAGGCGGTCCTCTACTAGCTCAAGGTGGCGCGCAGCATCCTCAAGATCTTCCATAATGTGGTCAAGAGCTTCCAGTGCTTCTTGCTTTTCCAGCACATATTGAATCTTCATATTCAATATTTCACTATTGTTGCCGTTCATATCAGCAATTACGTTCTTAGTTGCTGAAGTCATCGATCTGAACACATCAGACATTTATGCACGATTAATATTAATGCCTATCATTTATGCATCCCTATTTGCATAGACCCATCATATTAATGAATAATTTCAAGTAAGGCTTCAGAATCAAAAGGTCACTATGTTTTCAATCATCCTCCAAAAATCCTAACTTAAAACTATCATTAATATGATTGTCATATGCAAAATCAATTCTATGAAGTTACAAAAACTTCTATAACTACCCACAGCTAATTACCCACAGCAACCAGCAGTAACAGAAAGCAATTGATAATTGACATCAAATAAAACAAATAATGCTTTTCAACCAATACAACCAATATATAGGTAGTTGACATCACATAATATGTCCACAAAGTACACTTAACAAATAATCAGTCAATATCACTAACACAAAGTCAGCACACAAACTGGAAAAGATCCTCTTTTGTTCAATTTCTTGATCTTTTCCCTTGAAACAATACAATAATATTCATTTACAAAATCCATCACAATTTTCTTATAGGAAGCGACTCCGTTGACATCCCATATGCAATTCAACACATCTTGCCATTCGGGTGGAAGAGTGCTTATGAAAAATCGCACCATCTCTCGTCTCGTGACATAGGACGACCATTCCATATGACCTGTTGAATTTTCCCGTTGACTTCAAGGACGTGGTCAATTAAGTCACCTCTCTCCCATCGATGATCGCCGCCTCGCTATCGCCTAGACAACCTATCCTTTTGTTCATCCAGAATCGCGCGAATAGGTGTGTGCAACCTCAGGGGAGGCATTGTTCCTGCAACAAATGCAGAACAAAAATAAGGGATTACTTATAACCCACATAGACTTAATTGAAAAAGAAACACATTCTTTTCCCTCTTTTTTTTTTGGTCAACGGTCAACGGTCGTCGGTCAACGGTCAACGGTCGGTCAACGGTCAACGGTCGCCGATTGCCGGTCATCGGACCGGTCAGACTGGTCGGACCGGTCGAACCGGTCGGCCGGTCGAACCGGGCCAGTCAAACCGACGCACGTGCCACGCGCGTGCGCGGGCTGACATCACGCAGACGTCAGCCGGCACGTGCCGCACGCGTGCCGATGTCCGCTGGTCGGGTCGCCGGTCAGGTCGCCGGCCGGTGAGGGCACGGCCAACCGACGTCATGCTAACGTCATGCTGACGTCATCGCTGACGTCAGCACTCGTCGGTCCGCGGACCGGCGCGTGCCGGTTCGCCGGCCGGCGGCACGCACGCACCGGTTCGCCGACCGGCGTGTGTGCCGCACGCGCCTGGGCGACCCAGCGCTTCCGGGCGCGTCGCGCCCACGCGCAGCGGCTTCGGGCCGCGCGTGTGGGCGCGTGCGGCGTCGCCTGGCGGTGGTCGAGGTGTCCACGGACTCGTCTCGACGTCGCCTTTCTTCTTATACCATTAGAATTGGATGGCGACTTACGCAAACTCGGAAAAAAAAGCTGAAAAGCGCTCGGGTGTTGGGATTTCACGCCCAATCCGTACGGCCGAAGAACTTTTTGCGAAAAAACAATCGAAAACATGATAAACAGATCGGGAAAACGTGAAAGCGGGCTTTGATACCAATGTTGGGAATAACGGATCCCCGAAAACGCAGATTCGACACTGAATCGAACCCCTAAATTAAAGCGGAAGACGAAGCCCGGGAAAAACCACGCATCACCAATCCTAAAGCACACCACGGATTCGAGCGTACCTTGTTAGCCACAGATTAGACACCGACGCCAATTGAGGAAGAAATTCCGGTCGAATTCGATCCGATGAAGCCTTGAAGGGAAGAAATTGGAAGCCGTATGCCTCTTTTGTTCTTTTGGGAGAGAAACGCGGGAGAGAGAAAACGTACGTGAATTTCTGATTCAACCAACGTAACTCTCTCTCTTCCCTTTTATACCCCCTTCTTTCCACGGGCCTTATTCCCGTGGGCCGGGCTTTCTGGGCCCAACTTGGCGGATGGGCCTTAAGCCCAATTACTAATAAATCCTTCATCTTCCCTCTTTCTGGTTAACCCAGCCCCCCAACCCAAGTGGGACTTGTGTTTTGATGTGCCTTCTTTGGGCTTTGTCTAGAACTCCAATAAAAAATAAAAGTAGTTTTTTGACCCCAAAAAAAATAAAAAGAGGACATAGATTAAGATTTTTTATTTTTTATTTTAATGAAAACAAGACGCAATGAATGGCACAAAAGGGTTTTTGAAAAGAAAAAGGAGCAATGTAGTGTTGCAAAGATCAATTCTATATGCTTTTACAAGCCTTATTGAGTTCATATATTCATACGATTGTTTTCATGAGATAGAAGCAATCTTAATCAAGACACTCGTATGTTTTTCTGGGCTTTGCTAAGGAAAGCGCAGGAGAAATTTGAGACCATGAGTTGGCTAACCATTTTTAAGAAAAAGACTCGTATACAAGATTATAAACATAACATCATTTCAATAATCCGAATTACTAGGCGAAAAATCTCACATTATTTGGGCTACTTGATTGAATTTTGACTCACGATTTATCTGATTTATGGAACTAGTAAGATACATTGATGCACATTCTTCCATCACATTGGAAAAAGGACGTTTGGGACAAGTCATATGACAAGCATTATGACATAAAGGACCGCTGAGCCCGTGTTCTTTTTTGGAGAAATTCTTACATTTCGCATAATTTACAATAAGATCACGAAGATTAATCATCATTAATGATTGTGATGCACCATTCCACGACGGACTCAATGTATGGGCAAAAAGAAATTGATCATCGAGAGCATATAAAACAATCCAAAGTAGAATTGGATAGGTGAAATCCAAAGGATCTTTAGAATTTACATATTTAATTTATCACGTAGCACCTAATAGCTTCTTCCAAGTTGTTGGGAGTATAGCTTTCTTGAGCAAGCCATCTTCCAGATTTTCTAGTATCTACATATCCTGTTCAAGATACACAATGTGCCTTCAATCAAAACTAATTATCAAATCAATCTTTTTGCGCTGATCAAAATTGAAGAATTTATGTGATGATAAAAACGAAGGAATGTTTTGCATTATGATCCAAGTTTCCTTTTATTGGGCTACAATATTCAAGTCCAAGTTCAAACCATAGTACGACTGAGTTCATATTGATCTAATTAATCCTTTTTGATGTCATTATTTTCGTTAGCCATGTAAAAAGAACTCATTGAAAAGTTAGTTATGAAAATGCATCCTCGTATATCCCTTCTATTAATCTTTTTCTAATCGCATCTTGTCAAAATAAAAATAAGAAAACACGTTTACGAAGAACTGACGTAAACAGACATTTGAGTCGTCCAATGACCTCTAGAACATAACCATCATAGTTATTGACCGAGCCTATATTAATGTATCCAACTTGGTTGGAGAGAAGAGAACACTTCCTGATCTTCCTTTTTTGTCTGGGCAACGAAAGATTGGTTCAACTTTACTACGCAAAGGCAATTTCGAATTGGAAATTCCCACTACCTACCAACTGAAAAGGGGACTATTTTGTCACGTGACACCGAAAAGATGATTCGCAATTGCTGACCAATTCATCAGTTTTGGTGCTTTTTTACTGGACAAATTTGAAGTCAAATCACGTGAGCTGTGAAGAATTTTGCATGATGGGTTGATGAGAGCTTCGTCTTTTTGGGTTGACACAAGTGCCGCCAATTTCTACTTGGAATTTGACCCCGTCTACATTCGCTGTGGGCGATCAACTTGTTCATAACGCGGGAATTCTCTACAAAATACACTTTCTATTTCACTAGAAAAGGAAAGCTTAAGATGTCCAAAAAATCTTTGAAGATTTGAGTTTCTATTGGGGGAAAAATAAATGCTTGTAGCATGTGAAAAATCTATACTAAAACATCAAAAAGTAAGACAATTACGGGATTAGTCAACAATTTTTCATTATCTGTGTTACGATTTTGTCTATTTTGATTCAAAAATTGATGTTGTTATTTATCTTAATAACTAAAATGGTACCTCATGAAATATTTTGATAAGATTTTGAGATGAAAAGGCACCATTTAGCGTGCCTTGTTGCCCCCAGTCGGGGGGACACAAAGGGGGAGAGATGCTGAGAGGAGAAAATATTTCATGAATTTCGTCATGTCCAGTGAATTTTTTTTTTTGTCAGTCCTACTCTATTCTTATTCTTAGACTTTTGTCCTGCCTCTTGCAGGGCGTGGGAGTCGAAACTCACTCCTAAAACTTACGCGTCCCCACCCATCCCCCTGAGAATGGAGATTTGAACCTCTCACCTCCCCATTCCATATTGGAAGGGTGGCCACTGGGGCGAATCCCAGTAGTTTCATGTCTGATGAGTGAACACCTCAACTTTTCTACACAGAGGCAAATCTCAGATTTGCAGTCACCCTCATCAAATCGAACCAGTCAAATAGGGAACCCCAAAACATCATAGTCTACAAAAAATCAATATGTGCACTCGCACGCTTGAAGCTACACCAAAGCGACGATCACTTTTGTGACCAAACCAAACCGGACCGGCGAATCCCAAACTCATCAATCCCGATACCTTCTTTTCCCACAGAAAGTTCAGAATCGAAACCCGTGTTTCTCAAGATTTGCATTGATTGGGATACCAAACCGGCACGCTGGTCACCGTCCCGCCTGTCTTCTCCCGATCCCCTGGAATCCGCAACTTCGGCACTGATGGTAGCAGTCCCTTTATATGACGACGTGACGTCCCTGACCGAGATATTGATTATCCCGTTGCGCCGGCCTTTTCCATCTCTCAGCCTGTAGCTCAAGAAATGCAGGTAATTCTCTGGCGTGTAGCCTCCGACGAAGTTGGACACCGGAATCCAGGCGGTCCCCACAAGCTTGTCTCCAGCC
Organism: Eucalyptus decipiens; assembly: GCA_014182575.1. Taxonomy (NCBI): domain Eukaryota; kingdom Viridiplantae; phylum Streptophyta; class Magnoliopsida; order Myrtales; family Myrtaceae; genus Eucalyptus; species Eucalyptus decipiens. Next base: position 2,529,620 of record CM024613.1, on the reverse strand, counting down.
GTGGAGCTCCTACAGCAGACCTCAACGACAAGGCACTGCGAGTCCGCGGGCAAGTCTACGTGGAGCTTCTCGTCCCAGTGAGGGTAGCTGGCGCTCCGCGCATCGGGTTTCGTCGAGTCTTGTGACGAAGGCGAGCCGCGGGAGTCGGACTTGACAGTGACGAAGGCATTGTTCTTGATGGGCCTGTCGTTGATGCGGAGGTCTTCGCCGGAGATGACGGTGACTTCTAAGCTGCGGTGGTGGGTGTTGGCCATGCCCGACTTGTTCAAGAAACTGGTGAGGGGGGTGCTTTCATGGAAGGGAATAGGAAACCTCAATGTATATGTACTTACGGAACGAATTTTCTTCCATTGCGGCGAGGAGATCTGGATCAGATAAAAACGCGGTCTACCGAAGCGTCGAAATACGTTTAATATCTTTGCAGTTTCCTTGAAGCCACCTCAAGAGTTCTTATCTTTTTATAACTTTCAATTGCCATAAGAAAACTACTGGGATTCGCCCCAGTGGCCACTCTTCCAACATGGAAGGAGGAGGTGAGGGGTTCAAATCCCCACCTTCTTAGGAGGGGATGGGATGGGGACGCGTAAGTCTCAGAAGTGGGTTTTGACTCTCACGCCTTGCAAGAGGCAGGGCAAAAATCTGAGAGTGAGTGTAGTCTAGGAATAGAGTAGGACTGACAAAAAAAAAAAAAAATTGCCATAAGAGATTCCCAATATGATAAATCTGTATCCACGTTGTTTCCTAGAAATTGCCTCGAGATTCTGGCTTTGATAATTATTCGGTTATAATGAGACCATTCTCGCAAATTCCTGGAAGCCACATCCAATGTCCTTACTTTTGAAACTTACTTCAATTAGATGGTACGTAAATAAGGATGCTTTTTCCATTTTTGGACTTGCCATGCGGTCCATCAACTAATTAAGTCTAATCTATGGGCTAGAGTAAAACAATTTGACAATATCATTACTATGTACCTAGATTACACCCTAGGCTACGAGATCACTGATACATATTCATAATGAACTTCTTCCCCAACAATTTTAATTCGTAATGTAAGGAAAAAAGAAATCCCTAATCAAGGTATGTCTGTATGATTAATTTATCTATTAATTTTTCGATGAATCAGGATATCTCAACTTAGAAGAAACGTCAAAGGGACGAAGAAGACTAGAGGATTGCAGTGGTTCCACCTCCTGAAATTGCTCCAAAAATGGGGAAAGAAAATTCATGACTGAAATTTGAAGGAAAGTGAATGGCTTTATAGTCGTTAGAATATTACCTGTGCCTTGGAAGTAGAATAAAAATTCTCTATTTTCTTAAACGATCGATGAAAATTTCAAATAGGGTGGAATATTCAAATTGTGCGAACCAGTGAAGATAATATAATGGAAAATAATTGGCTAAATTTATGAGGGGATGCTCTGCTTTATCTTATGCTAATTCTAAACTTATATATGAGAAGTCGGTGAGATGTTCATATAAAGTTCCGTTTTCTATCCAAACATGTAAATGATCGTCTTTGGTATTACGTGCACAATTGTCCATGCAATGAGAGACGTGATATTTTGTTATTCAGATAGAAGTCCGAATTGACGAGGCACTGATGAATGATTAAGTTACGTAAATTAACTATTTCTCTACATTTGATGATCATCCATTTGCATTGTCCATGACATTTTTCCTTTGATTTTCCAGAAAAAAACATACATAACAATGTTGAAAAGAAATCGATACATGCATATGCTAATCTGAATTCGATGGGTACATGAGGGTCTACCTGATATAAGGATCCAATCACAGTGCATCTCATTTGTGTACTAGATGCATACAGTGGCTTTTTTAAAAAGAAAAAAAAAAAGGACCATGTATTACATTTTTGCAATAGCAAATTATAGCTTACTGGTCTCTTCTTTCTGACTGACGATGTGACAATTGTTGTTTTAACCTTAAATTGATTTTGTCGCCTAAACGTGTTGCGTGTCCTGCTTATGTTAGATCCCATCCATGGATGACTATCCTTCCATTTTATTTTGGATGTTAAGGAAGCGAACATATGATGGAATTCCAGCAATCGTTAAGGAGTTGCACATAACCTTTTGCTTCACCTATGAGAATTCCTACCAATTCTTCTTTTATTCATCAAAGTTTATCCTGATCCCCATCAAGTTCACTGCCTTAGCCCAGTCCTATCATCTATATAATGGGGGTCGAGATCCCGAGTGTGTGTGTTTATATATAATTGTCTATATGTGTGTGTATATGTTTCTTTGTTTAATAACTTCAGCTCTTGAAATAGACCTGCTTCAACATCATTAGAAGCCAAACTACCTTATTGACGTCCACTAATCTTGAGGTGATCACTCCCATCCCTCCTTTTTTTCTTTTGCGCAAATAAAATATGCGCTATCGTTCGCTCATTTGGCAACAAATCATTGACGACTCTTTTCTTTTGTTGACCTAGAGAGAATTCGAGGGGTTCGTCTAATCTTTGTTCTAGGTCAACATCGCTAATAGTACAAGACAAGTAATCAAGAGTACGTTGTACTTACTCTCTGTGACGTCATCCGCGCGAGCTGATGCTCACGTAAGAAAAGACTTGAAGCCGAGAGTAGTCAACAAACGCTAATAAAACAAACGGTGAAGACTTCCACCGAGGACACACCGATGACCATATGTCATCGCAAAATCCCAGATTTCTAATATCTTAAACCTTGAAAATTTGAAAATATTGAGTGACGACATCGTGGCGGCGACGGTCTCGTCACTGTGATCGCGTCATGTTATTTCCCAATTTGCTGATACTGAGCCTGAAGCATCTCCATTGATCACGTCTCTTTATTCCGCCCACCCGACAGAAAGAGATGGGAAGAAAGAGACGAACCCCAGACAAGGGACTGTTTGTTGAAAATTGTTTTTGTTGTTCGGAACAAAAGTTTATGTTGTTTTGTTTCTCGGAACAAAAATTTATGTTCTTTTATTCTCGGGAACGAAAAAAGAATAAAAACGTATTTAATAAAAAATTTGTTTCCAAGAATAGATTTGGAACAAAAACAAGAAATAGAAAAAAGTAGCTTATTGTTCTCGTGAACAATTCCAAAAATTAATTTTTTTTCTCTTCTTTTTTCTTCTCTTTTCTTTTCTTCTTATTCATTTTGGCCGGTCGTCAGACTCGGCCATGGCCGACGACCGGCTGACGAGGGCCAGCAACCTCACCAAAGCGTCGTCGGGCCATCGCCAAGTCAACGTCGCCCAGCGGTGGCCTGGCGAGGCCAAGCCTCGCTGGTGGCTGGGCGAGCTCGGCCTCGCTAGATTTGGGCGAGCTCAAGCTCGCCTAGCCAAGGCGTGGCCTAGCCTCGCCTCGCCGGTCAGGTCAAGCCTCGCTGGTGGCCTGGCGAGGCTTGCCTAGCCACCGAAGCCATCGGTAAGGCTCAGCCTTGCCCAGATCTAACGAGGCCGAGCCTCACAGTGGCCTAGCAAGGCTCCAACGAGTTCACCGGCCCTCGCGATGGCCTAGCGAGCCTTCGGTGAGCTCGCCGGCCCTCGCGATGGCCTAGCAAGGCTCCGGCAAGCTCGCCGAATCTCGCCCGGCCCGATCGCCGACACCGACCGCCGCCGTGACTAGCGACCGACCACAAAGGAGAAAGAAGGAAAATAAAATATATATAATAAAAATATTGAAGAAAAAAAATTACAAGTTTATCAAACACATTTCTATTCCTAGAATAGAAATTTTTTGCACTTACCAAACGCGTTTTTATACTCAAAAATTGTTCCTAGGAAGCAGAAACAAAAAAAATTATTTCTCATCAAAAATTGTTCTCTAAAACAAAATCGTTACTAAATGCATCCTAACAAATCGTGAGATGCATTACTAGTGAAGCTGCTATTCCCATGCGTCGTTGCATATACATATGATAAATCGGAGATAGCTCTCCGAGAAAATATTGGCTAGAGTTGGATTCCAACGTGTCAACTTATGATTCCATTCATAATGCAACACGTATCGCCCGGGCCCCACCACGTTAGAATCTCTGACCCACACTCCTCTCACCTCTGTCGCCTCTACCTCTCTTCCCTCTCTTCTTTTTTCTTTTATTTCTTCTTCTTCTTCCCTCTGGCCTTCCCTTCCAATCTGTTGCGGAGCACACAGGCCTTGGACTCACCCCTGTGAGTTCTAGGGGCACCGAGACCTTCCCGAGCAACCTCCTAGAGCTCACCCCACAAATCGCTCCACGCTAGCCTATGTAGACGGAGACCTTCAAGTAGACCTTGCTAGAGAAGATGGACTTCTTGGTGAGCCTGTCGAGGTTGGACCTGCTGAGGCGGAAGGTGGCGCCATCATCGAGGAGGTAAGTGGCGTCAACGAGAGGTAGGGGATGAGGGTTGTCTAGAGGGGGGAAGCTCTTGAGCTTGACCTTGCAGAAGAAGCAAGGGGAGGAGGAAGGGTGGATGGTGGAGCGAGCGGGCTTGGTGACGACAAGAATCCCCACCGTGAGTAGAGGCTTCCCACGTGAGCAGAGGGAGGAAGAAGAAGAAGAAGAAGAAATAAAGGAAAAAGAGAGAGAGGAAGAGAGAGAGGGAAGAGAGAGAGGCAACAGAGGGGTGGGGAGTGTGTGTCAAGTTCTGAAGCGGTAGGGCTTGGAAGACACCTGCTGTCTGGTGAGTGGACTAGTTGGTTGACACGCTAGAATCCTAGTTCTAGCCAATATTTTCTCACGGCTCGTCATTTTGTCAATCATCTCTGCATTGATCAATGCGATTGTAGATATATTATATTCACAAGTTAGGTCACTCATATAAAGTTCGATATCATCTAGATATGCTCCCTGTCACTTTGATATTAAGTCATGATCCAACTCTTTTAAGTTAATAAACAGTATATATTTCAAGTGGGCTTCATTTTCAAATACATGATGTGTACGATAGTCTTGACTTAAAGTAGGAGTGTATTTGTTAAGGGAAAACTCCATAATAAAAGAAAATGCTTTCCAAAAAATTATTTTTCAGGAAAATAGTTAATTTTCTTTTGTTTGATTATATTTGACTAGAAAAGTTTTTTGGCATTTCGATGTCATTTGGAAAATGATTTAGAACTTTTTAGGAAAACACATTTCAACTGTTGAACAACTCAATGGTTAAGATGTGCTCTTTTTTTTCTTCATTTTTTTTGTTTTTGTTTTACTCTCTCTTCTTCCCTACCCCAACTTAGGTCGCATAGATCTGCTACTTGCCACCGCATTGCCGCTCAACCGTCATCGCCATGAGCCCTCTCCGTGCTGCCTCCATCCACCTTCAAAACTAGCCTCTCGTCTCTTGGAGTCATCATTGTGTCCATCCCTCTCCCTATCTTGGTTATCATGTTAGAAAAATCAACTCAAAAGCTTAAACTAATAGGCAAAGGAAAATTACTAGAATAGAGGAGTGGTTGTTGTAATTTAAAAAATCCAAATCAAATTCACCTTCCTTAGAAGTAATTGCGAGTATTTTTTGACATAATGCAATAAATAATTTTGTATTCTACCTTTAGAGCCCAAAATTGGCGATGATTGTTAAAACCCCATGCTCAAAACCAAAAGCTCAAAAAAAAGCACCCAAAGGACAAAACTTTAGGCTAAAGAAAATCTATTTGGTAACCATCATTTTTCACTATTTTTCTGTTCTCTTGTTCCCTGGAACTAGGGTTGAGTAGTTTTAGGTTCTATATAGGTTCTACATGGAAGAACTTACTCATTGAAATAGGTTTCTTATTTTTTGGAATCTTGAACCTACCATGCATTCCCTAGAACCTGGAACCTATATTGTCACAAGTTTCAGGATCGGTTCTAGAATTTACCTAGGTTCCAACTATATTATTAATTGAACAATTGCAACGAATTAAAATTTTTAATAATCATTACTTGCTATTACAATTCACTGACTATAAGACACTAAAAAGATATGAATATTAATAAAATAAAATTCCCATTCATAAAATGAAAGTTTAGACTAATATTTCCATATTATACATTCATTATCAAATGATATAGAACATCATAAGATTGCACAAAGACATGAATCAAGAAAACATTAAAACTTGTTCCAGGTTCTAGATTACAAATTACAGATTCCGAGTTTCAAGTTCCAAGTTCTAGGTTCCTCAAACTAAAAGTTTGGAATCTACCTATCGAAATAGCTTCATCGTTTTTTAGAACTTGGAACCTACTCTGCATACCTTGAAACTTAGAACCTACAAGTTCTTACCAGTCTGGTTCTTAGGTTCTAAGTTCTACTCCGGAACCATGCTCACTCCTATCTAGAATAGAAAGAGAATAAAATCTGTTTGGTAACTCGAGTAATTTTTCTATTCCTCGAAATAAAATAAAATAAAAAGTAATCGGAGAATAGATTTAGAATAAAAACAAGAAGTAATATATATGCTTCTTTTACTCCTGAGAGCGAAAATGGAAAAAGCTATTTCTGAACAAAATATGTTCTTGGGAACAAAAATATTATCACACGCACCTAGAGTGAGTTGGCTTACCATATATGTGAAGTCCACCCAAGAGAGGCTCCCTAAAGATAAATATCGATGGACCATATTTTGAAGGGACGATGGAAGGTGCAATAGCATGTAATTGTCACGATTCTTATTCCTCTTATTGGATCATATCTATAGCGAATTTTTGTAGCACATTGCATCAAATTATGATATTATCAACCGTTATTTGTGTATGTTAATATCTAAAGTTTTCCATTTTTATTGGAATTTAATCTCGTGGATAATTAGGGATCAGTCTCTTAAAAAATATTTAAAAAAGAAGTAAAAAGCAAAGTAAATAATTTTCATTAAAACGTATCATGTTATCATTAAAGTGCATGGCTTATAGACATTAGAAGCATTTGCATTAATAGAAATAGAGCCTTTCTATTTTTTTTAAAGTAAAAAAGAAATTAGTTATAAGAATTGTTTATTAAAGAGAGAGAGAGAGAGAGAGAGAGAGAGAGAAGAAAAAAAAAGGCGACATCGGGCCGGGTCTAAGCCGGTCCAGCCTGCTTTATTTTCTTGTTCTTCTATCTCTTTTCGTCTGGGCCCGGCCCGACCTCCTTCATGGCTTCTTTCCTTCCTGTTCCCCTCACGTTGGTAAAAGGAACAAACAAACAGGGCAGAGAAGGACGAGGTACGAGGGGCAGAGGGAACAAGACAGAGGGCAGAGCGTCGAACGGGAGGAGTTGGTGGTCAGGGTTAGGCTGGCAACAATAGCTACTGGCACGGCAGGTGGCATGCCCCATCGGAGCTTAAAAGCGAGAGAGGAGGAAGCGGTTAGGGGGTTCCCTAGCTGGTTTTTCTCTTCTTGTGGGGGGTTTCTTGGCGAGAGAGCTTGAGGGAGCGAGAGGGGTAGAAACGAAGAGTGACCGAAAAGAACGAGACCCGGAATCCACCTCAGCCGAGCGTTGCTCAGCCATCCCGACTCGAGCTTGCGCCTCCTAGTCGGAACCACCAAGCTTTGGTTTCCCTTTCCTCGATTGCAAGTTTTTCTAGTGAGTTTTCTGGTTTTGGGTTTAACCTATGTTGATTTCCCGAGGATCTCAACCCGGGGGCGTGCGATATATGTAAGTCGCAAATTGCGTTACCCCAAGATCTCCATAACTAAAACAAGAACATGCATAATTGAGTAGAAAGATTAACGCACCTATTTTGGGATCCATTGTTCTTGAAGTGGAAGCAGAAATACAATGTTCCACGCGCAAGTCCTTCTCCTCTATTACCCTCCGTATCACTGGCTCAATGAGGCGGCCCCCTCATGTGTAGCGTTAGGTAAACGCCCCTTAAGTGAGGATACAAGTGAGAATTATGGTTAGAGGAGAGATTTGAGCACTATTTATAGAGTTTCTAGCCAGTCCCCCTCATTACGGGTCAGGCTCAACTCGGCCCACACTAGCCAGCCCATATTAGACTAATTAAGAAACCTTCTATCTCACTTTAGACTAACCCCGTAAAACAGAAACGTTAAACGGTAAATTACAATATCAATTAATGTAGTCCACAATTAGAAAAACTCTTACATTCTCCCACTTGGACTATATTAATTAAAATCGTACTGTATGTGCGCACATTGATCCATAGATAATTCTTAATAGTCAATCATATCCCATAAAGTCTTAAACACCGAATCATGGCGGTAACTGCATGTATACACATAGAGCATTCCATGATCACAAGTGCTCTCAACTTTATTGATATGGATTCAATATGGTAGTGTGGCAAATGGATAACATCTCTCATAGAGAGATCCCATTTGTCAGTCACCATTCTCTTACCTTAGGCGACACAAAAAGCTTGTGCCATTAGAGAATGCTTTATGGTTCCAATGAACCCACATATGTCTTATCCTTACGAGTAACCTTTCTTTATTTATCACAAGACATATGCACAAGGCTAATAACTGGATGCCCGGATGCCCCTAGCCTTCACTTAAAGTTTAAGTAATACCTTGAGACTTTTAACAATATATATATTCAAAATAATAACAATCCATTCAAAAAATATTTTATTGAATGCAAAAGTTGACATATATATCAAAGTGTTACAAAATTGTAACAAAACAAATGTAAACTTTATTCAAAGAAAAATAAAACACAGCTCTCACTAAATAACAGCATCCCAAGATGCTCATAAGCCCATACTAATGACATGTCGATCAAAAACACACGGGCATAGGCCTTTAGTTAGTGGATCTACAATCATATCATCTGTAGGAATATAATCTACTGCAACATCACCATTCTGCACTTATTCCTTTATAGTAAAAAACTTGACCTCTATGTGTTTAGACCCCTTGAGACTTCTGTTATTATTAATAAACAACACCGCAGAGTTATTGTCACAATATAGCTGTATGGGTCTATCCACAAAATCAAAAACTTATAACTCCTTAATGAGGTTTCGGAGCCAAATAGCTTGAGTAGCAGCTGAAAAACATGCTACAAACTCCGCTTGCATGGTAGAAGAAGATATGAATTTCTGTTTTTTGCTCTTCCATGATACTGCACCTCCTGCCAACATAAATATGTATCATGTCGTTGACTTCTTATCATCTTGACAACCGGCAAAATCTGCATCTGAATAACCTGTTAGTTGCAAGTCTGGAACATGTCTATACGTCAGCATATAATATTTTGTTCTCTTTAAGTACCTTAAAACCTTCTTAGCAGCAACCCAGTGATTGTGTCCTAGATTTGATTGATATCTGCCTAGAAGCCCTGTTGCAAAAGCAATATCTGGCCTAGTGCAAACTTGAGCATACATGATGCTTCCAAGCACACTAGCATAAGGTACATCATTCATTTGAGCTTTCTCAAAATCTGAATTAGGGCATTATGAAAGACTCAATTTATCACCCTTAACAACAGGAGCAATTCCTGGTTTGCAATCCTGCATATTGAATCTTTCTAAAACGCGATCAATATACGCCTTCTGATATAAACCCAATGAACGGCGTGAGCAATCTCTATGGATCTCAATGCCAAAAACAAAAGACGCCTCACCAAGGTCTTTCATGTCAAAATTTTTCGATAACATCCGCTTTGTCTCATGCAGTAAACCAATGTCACTACTTGCAAGCAAGATTTCATCTACATAAAGTATGAAAAAAAAATATTTCCTCGCACTGACCTTGGTGTATATACACTGATCTACTTTGTTCTCAATAAATCCGAATGAAGTAACAACACTATGAAATTTGAAATACTACTGTCTAGAAGCTTGTTTAAGGCCATAAATAGACTTTTTCAATCTACAAACAAGCTTACCTGAGTCATCTACTACGAAATCTTCAGGCTGCACCATATAAACCTCATCATTAAGGTCTCCATTTAGAAAAGCAGTTTTAACATCCATCTGGTGTAACTCCATATCGTAATAAGCTACCAATGCCAAGATCACTCTAAAGGAATCTTTAGAAGAAACTGGAGAAAATGTTACTTCATAATATATTCCTTCTCTTTGAGTGAAACCCTTAGCTACCAGTCTGGCTTTAAACTTTTCAATCTTTCATTTGGAATCATTTTTACTCTTGAATACCCATTTGCAACCAATAAGTTTACAAGCTTCAGGCAATTCAACAAGCTCCCAAACACCATTGTGTTTCATAGATTGCATCTCATCTTTCATCGCATCTAACCACAAAACTGATTGAGGACATGAGATGGCATCAGTATAAGTTACGGGATCAACAACAAAGCCTATATCATAATCATGCTCTCCCAGGTAGACTAGATAGTCTTGTGGTATAGCTGAACGTCTTTCCATAGTTGATCTTCTAAGTGGAGCTACTTCAACTTCATTCTGAATTTGAGAGGCTTGAGGAATTTCATCAGAAACTGTCTCAACAATAGGATCATGTGCCACAACAGGCTCAGTTTGTGACGCAAGAGGCTCCATAATTGTCTGCACAAGATGAGATAGAGATCCAGTAATCCTCACCATACTATCATCTTCGATAGTTTGTGAGCAGCTACCCTTTTCAACTACATCAAATTCCAGAAATTTTGCAATCTGAGATTCTACAATTCTTGTACCTCCATTAGGGTTATAAAACCGATACCCTTTTGAATGATCTGGGTAAGACACGAAGTAACATCGAGTAGTTTTGGAATCCAATTTACTCAATGTTGGATTATATAACTTTACTTCTACTAGACATCCCTAAAATTTAAGATGATTTAAGCTAGGTTTATGTCCAGTCCATAACTCAAAAGGGATCAATGGAATTGCTTTAGTAGGAACACGATTTAGAATATAAAAAGTTGTTTTCAAAGCTTCACCCCACAGAAAATTAGGTAAATTGGTCATACTAATCATACTTATCATCATGTCCATAAGAGTATGATTGCGCCTTTCAGCTACACCATTTTGTTCAGGACTTCCGGGCATAGTAAATTGACCTATTATCTCAGAGTCCTCTAAGTATTTAGCAAACCGCCCTTTAAGTTGGCCAGCATCACCGTGCCTACCAAAATACTCACCACCACGATCAAATCTGACAATCTTAATAACTTTTCCCAACTATTTCTCCACTTCAGTCCAAAAAATCTTGAATTTGTCAAGAGACTCGGACTTTTCTTTAATCAAGTATAAGTATCTATATTGGGAATAGTCGTCAATAAATGTGATGAAATAAAAATTTCTGCACAAAGTAGCCGTGTATGGTCCACTAATATCAGTGTGAATAACCTCCAACAAGTCTGAACTTCGTATAGCAGATTTCTTCTTTATCTTAGTCATCTTACCTTTGCAACAGTCTACGCAAGTCTCTTTATCACCTTTAAGAGTAGGCAAGATATTAACATTTATAAGCCTTTCTACTCTATCTTTAGAGATGTGACCAAGATGTTTATGCCACAATGCATAAGACTGTTCCTTAGGTAGAGGCCTTTTGGAAACAACATTTTCAGTTGAATAAGCAACGTATATGACGTTGGGAGATAAGCTCAATCGATATAATCCATCGGATAAATTGCAACATCCAATCTTATTTGAATCATAAAACATGGAAATAGTATTACTCTTTATTTCAAAAGAGTATCCACACATGTCCAAACAAGACACAAAAACTAAATTCCGCTTAAAAGAATGTATGTAAAAGTGTTTCTTAACACCATCCGAAAGCTAGAATCTAAAATCAAAATAACATCTCCCACGAACTCAACATCAACTCCAACGCTGTTTCCAACAGTGAGTTTTGATTCATCCTGATTTGGCGTCCTTCGGTTTATGAACCCCTGTATGGTAAATGCAACATGATTAGTTGCACCACTATCTAGCCACTAGGAATTGGTTGGAACTTCAGATAGATTGGATTCATAAACAAATGCCAAAGAATCATTACATTTAGGCTCTCTCTTATTTCTCTTAGACAATCAAGCCTTAAACTTGCTGCAACGTTTCTTCGCATGTCCTCTATTCCTACAAAAGTAGCAAAGAACACCATCCTTCTTGGTGAATGCTTTCTTAGGACCTAGAGTGATAGAAGGACCTACACTTTCAAAATTTCCTTTGTTGTTGGAAGGACCAGCAGCTTCTGAATTGCCTTTGTGGGTATAGTTCTTCAACTTCTTACCCTTGTCACTAGCAGAACTAGAATCATAAAGAGTAATATGTCATTTATCTTTCTTCAATTTCTCTTCCTTTGCCACCAACCTTGCAATCAGGTCATTAACAGACCAGATTTCATCTTGGGAACTATAATTGCTCTTGATAATCCCAAAATCAGGAGGAAGGGTATTTAGAGCTTGATGGACAATGCAAGCAGTAGGAATTTCAACATTGAGAGCCTGAAGCTTTGTTTGTAAATCAACCATTATCATAACATAATCTCTAACTCCACCAGAACCATCATATGTCATAGTAAAAAGTGTTTGCATGTGTGTTCCTATCTCAACATTAGGTGAGACACGGTTTCTAGCCATCAAGGCTTCCATCATCTGCCTAGCATTGCAGTCTGCAGGCTAACCACTTTTCAAGTGTTCCTAAATGGAACGCTTCATGGATAGCAAGCAAATTCTATTGTTTTTTTCCCATGCAACAAAATTTGCTTTTTGAGCCTCTGTACTCTCGACAATCAAATCTGCCGGCCGATCAATAGTAAGAGCCGTATAAACATCTGCCATCTTCATAGCAAACAGAAAATCCTCTCTCCATCTCTTAAAATTTGAACCATCAAGAATCTCAATGGTGATGGAGTGACCATTTACAGAAAATATGACTAAAAAACAAGCAATATATATAATTAGAATCATGTGAGCATTGTGGGCAGAAGTCCAGCACAAGTGCCATAACTTGGCACGGGAGGACACTTAAGTGCCATAACTTCAAAACGGTACACTTAAGTGCCACTTTTTTTTTTTCTAGTGGGACACTTAAGTGCCACCTCTGACGACCATTGCCAGAAATCCTACGTGGCAATATTTTATTATTATTTTTTTGCCTACGTGGCTCGCCGGAGAGCTAAGTCGCTCGGTTCAAAGCAGCATCAAAACTAAAAATAAAAATAAAAAAAAAAAAGAAAATTTTAAAAATTTTAAAAAATTAAGAAAATTTTTATAAAAAAAAAAAAAAAAGGAGGGTGGGGGGGGGAGGTCGAATGAGTGGCTGAGGGCTGAGCCCTCGCCGCCGCCTCCCGCCGTCGCCGGGAAGGGCCGGTGACGAAGGGGGAGGGTCGGCCGGGGTCGCCGCCCCAGACCGACCGACGGCGAGGGCTGCGAGCCCTCGTCGGATCGCGGCGAGGGCCGCGACCCTCGCTCCGATCCGGGCGAGGGCTCGCGGGCCCTTGCCGCCGACCCCGGCCGGGCCTTAGGGCGGGGTTGCGGCCCTCGCCCGGATCCGACGAGGGCTCGCGGGCCCTCGCCGCCTCCCGCCGCCGCCGGAAGGGCCGGCGACGGGTGGGGAGGGTCGGCCGGGTCGGCCGGGCCCTGGCCGGGGCGCGGGCGAGGCCGATCGGCGGCGAGGGCCCACGAGCCCTCGCCCGTCGATCGGCCGGGGGTCGACGACCACTGGCCGACCCTCCCCCTCCGTCGCCGGCCCTTCCGGCGACGGCGGGGAGGCGGCGGCGACGAGGGCTCGGCCCTCGGCCGCCCATTTGACCTCCCTCCACTTTTTTTTTTTTTCAATTTTTCTTAATTTTTTAAATTTTTTTAAATTTTTAAATTTTCTTAATTTTTAAAACTTTTAAATTTTTCTTAATTTTTTAAAATTTTTAAATTTTTTCTTATTTTTTTAAATTTTTTGAATACTTTATAATTTAATTAATTTTTATATTATTATTTACATGTAGACACGAAACGGCGTCGTTTTTGCGTTTTCTCCACCATGTCAGCATGCAAAATGATGCTGTTTTGGACTAAACTCGCCGGAAAATTGCCACGTCAGCCATTTGGCCGGATTTTCGCCGGAGTGACACTTAAGTGTCCCATTTTACTCCGATGATGGCACTTAAATGTACCATTTTAAAGTTATGGCACTTAAGTGTCCCTCCGTGCCAAGTTATGGCACTCCAGGTATCCTCACCTCAAGCATTGTGTAACTTGATGTACAAGTACACAACCAGAAAGTTACATACAAAATCACATAATCACCTTTGGGCAGAATACATGACATACAATTGTACACTCCCCACATGATAGCGGTTATGAGAATATATTCCAATTTTCGTGAATTCATCACTTTTGGGCATATGAACCATTAGAATCGGTCACTCCTCCACCACAGTATCATGTATCCCTCCATGAACTAATACACAATCATTTCCTTTGGGGGTATGACTATGCATTAGACCAGGAGACATCCCAATCAATAAACGAGATCAAAATTTCTAAAACTCAACCAAGTGTACCACTTTGGCAGTCACAACTCAATTGAATTCTTGAAACTCTCTCATACCATGGATATAATCTTTACATCTCACATATATCATATGCATGTGATTTAACTTTAGTGATAGGGGCATTATATCACTCAAATTAGATGCCATGCTAATTACACTGTCTTATTCATTAATAAAATACAATAAAGTTTTAATTTTTATTAATGAATCACACTTTTATAATGTTAATGTGATAACATACCAATAATCCAACACATGTATTTCCAAAAACACGAAAAATACGAGAAAAATACGAGAAAATACACTAAAAATTCACGTATTTAGGGCTTTGTATGTATTTTCACATCCATAAAATCATTAAACATATAAAATAAATACACCATGACGTAGGGAATAATCATACGAGTCCATCGCCGCCAGCCACGCGCGAATCGAAGCCTCCACACGCTCGCACGCGCCGCCTGAGTGCGCGGTCCGTGGAGCTCACGCACGACGCGTGTTCGACGCCCAGGAGGTGCGTGGCCACGTGTGGGGCACGTGCAGCCTCCTCCGACGACGCGCCGCCCACGGTTCTCTTCGCCTCGTCGAGCCCAGTCCAAATATATAATTTAATTTATTTTTATTGAACGAAAAATCTCAAAAATCGCAAATTATGGCAAAATCCTTTGCGTTCATTAACTAGGGTTATGTAAGTTCTGATACCACATGTAAGTCGCAAATTGCGTTACCCCAAGATCTCCATAACTAGAACAAGAATATGCATAATTGAGTAGAAAGACTAACGCACATGTTTTTGGATCCATTGTTCTTAAAGTGGAAGCGGAAACACAATGTTCCACACACAAGTCATTCTCCTCTATTACCCTTCGTATCACTAGCTCAATGAAGTGGCCCCCTCACGTGTAGCGTTAGGTAAACGCCCTTTAGGTGAGGATACATGTGAGAATTAGGGTTAAATGAGAGACTTGAGCACTATTTATAGAGTTTCCAGCCAATCCCCATCATTACGGGCCAGGCTTAACTCGGCCCACACTAGCCAGCCCATATTAAACTAATTAAAAGACCTTGTATCTCACCTTAGATCAAACCCCGTAAAACGGTAAACGTTAAACGGTAAATTACAATATTAATTAATGTAGTCCACAATTAGAAACACTCTTACAATATATCGATCTCTCCCACCGTTCGCCACCTCCGAACCAGGCAGGAACCCTCTGCTGACCCTCTTTGTGCCCTGCTTTTGTCCTGTCCTCTTACATTTTTCGCACGGTTTATCGAGTCAAGGCGTGCATTTCAAGTTCGCTTATGCTGTCCTTTGTTGATGTTGAGGATTCCCGGCCTTTCTCGTTGAGCTTTGGTCTACTTTCGGGTCTTATTCTTGCCTGTGGCGTCCTTGAGCTGACGCATCCTAGTGTTTGATACAATACCCTCGTGGCGCTTCTGGTAAAACAGTCACTACCTTTGCCGTATCCGGAGCCCGTGTATCATCGTTTTGACTGCTAGTTACTGAGGTCGTCTTGCGTGAAGCCTTTTCTCATTGATCGTGGGTAGTGGTTGGCGAGTTTGAGCGGTGGCGCTTCTTCAAGAGAGATCTTGGCAATGGTGTTGCTCTCGGCAAAGAAGAGAACGTAAAAAGGGGAGCTCCAGTGAAGAAGGAAACCACGCCCAGGGTAGAGAAAATTAGATAAAGAATAGAAAATAGAAAAGAAAATAAAAGAAACAAACGAATAGTAATGAAAAGAGAGATAAAATCAATTCGTAAACTATTTTGAGCAAGTGGGCTGGATGGACTTCAGGAGTGTCTGTTTCATTTTCAAAGAGTAACATTTGTCTCATTTCGTCCATTTTCGTGTGTTGCACCTCACGTCCATCTTGCGTTTTGTATTTTATATATATTCGAGATTGTTGGACAGTGGCACACACTGTTCTCGGCTCAGGATGGAATAAATATACGTTAAGGTCATGGTTTCATTGCTTTGAGGCAGATGGGAAATTCTGGGTTTAATGGAAGCTTCGGACGTGTAGAGTACGCAAGAAGAAGAAGAGGACTAGAAGAAGGAAAAAAAAGATTAAAAGAAAAAGAAAGGTGAAAAAAAGAATTAAAACTAATATTAATATAAAAATGACAAAAGAAAAAAAAAAAAGGTTTAAGGAAATAGATTTTATCCATTTTAGGTCAAGTTTGGATCGTCAAATCAGGTTAACGGGGCGGATTGGGTTTACCCGGTCCAAACTTGTTTTTCAGAATATAATAATATTAGATATTAAAATTATATTAAAATTTCAAAATTCAAAAACTTTTCCGAAAATTCAGAGAACATTAAAAAATTCAAAAAATTTCAGAAAATATTAAAATTCGATTTTTAAAAAAATTAAATTCAAAAAATAGAAAATTCAAAAAACTAAAAAATGTTAGAAAATTCAAAATTCCATTTAAAAAAATTTTAAAAACAGACTTTTGAGCTATTTTCTTAAAATAATGGAAGCTTTTTAACTCTATAGTTGTGCTGAAAAATTAAGTAAGCCCTTAGAGCTCTACCTTAAGTGCTTTTGCTATTTGTGGATCCCTTTAATCTAGTTAGGATTGGTATTTATATGTTTCTTTAGCGTTAGGTCTTCTTCTCTATGCAATCTATTTAATGCTTTCTTTGGTGGCCTACTATGATGTTGATGATTACGCACCTGCATAATCACCTCATATGTTAGTTGATAAGTATAAAATCAATCTAGATTGCCTGACAAAAAATCTTTCTTAAAATGAACAAGATTAGGTACCAAAAGAACATTAATTGATTAATTAATGTAATTAAGTAATCGACCCTAGATCATCTAGTTGGGTAGAAAGTGAGGTACACTTTCATACCTCACTTGATTTCTAGCTAACCCAAATAATCTAGTGGTGACTCCTCATTACAAAATTATTGTGAACACCTGAATGTCGCATGAGGTATGGATTTGAGAGAACCCAAGTCTAAATCATGGGCTATAGGTTCGTCTTTTAGGCAATAGCTCTAAATTTATTCCCTCCCTCTAAAGGGTAGGTCACAACCGTGTGTATGCAGAAATCTTTCTCATTATCACATTGGATCCTTAAAAAAAAAAAAAAATACAAATTCTATATCATGTAAAATATATAATTCGACTTTCTTATGTTAAAACTTTGGCTTGCAAGCACAAAAGACTGCATGCACTTTTTTTTAAAAGATTAGGTTCGAAATTTTTGGAAGATTTCCTTACGGAGGAAGAAGTTGTTATTATTTTTTTTTTTTTATCTTCCCAAGAACTTATTCTACTTCACGGAAGTTATATAGAGGGCAGATTTGGTACTTGGATATTACCTTTTTCAGTGATTGAGGAACTTGGTCGATGACTTTACTCATTGTGTTCATGCAACCTCTACAATCCAAGTTGAAGCCCTAGCACTATTGACTCACCAAACAACTTTGAAGATCAAATCGATATGCACAAGTGAGCTTTTTGTCAAATCGCTTATTGCTGATAAGCTCTCTTGTAGTTATGTTTGAGTCTGGATGGGAACAAAGGGGCCTTATTGAGGAGTGCATGTCATGATTGACCCATTTCCATGAAGCCCAAGTTGTTGGAGGCTATCACTATCATCTAGAGGGGGTGAATAGGTAATTATACACAATCTTAATAAGAGTAAGCAGAATTTAAAACTATCAAGATTAATGTTACAAATGAACAAAGTCCTATAAGAAAATACACAGTGATTAAATTCTCGTGTGTAATATGCTATTGCATAAAATAATATAGAGTTAAAGAGATAAAGAAATTTGCACACAATAATTATAGCGGTTTGGCTTATTGCAAGTTTACATCTACTCTCCCACAACATATTTGCTGGATTTCACTAGAGAATCAATAAGAGATTACATAGTCTAAGTTCTCTACTTAAGTATGAGTGATCATATGTTCTAACCTCACAGAATCACTCTAAACAAATGCTTCTCAAATATTATAATTTCAGCTCACAAAGACAAGAATGTAATCTCGAAGCTCTGTTTGAACTTTAAAATTTCATAGTCAAGATCTTATACTTGCTTCAGCACAACAACCTACTTTTTATAAACCTCTATTTCCAAGTTGACCGTTGGACAATACTCTAAGGATCATTCGTTTAATCAACCGATTGGACATGAATGATGCAAGAAGATCTCATTGTTGTCTAATTTATTGGATTCAAGTCTCCCTTTGATTTAGTTGCCCATACAACTGAAGTTGGGTTTCCATAAGTAGAATTCTTGCAACAAGAGGACTACTTTGTCTTCAAATGATTGTCAATCGAATCACAAACCCTTGCAACAAGAGGATTAAATTGATAGTCATCCTTCATGAATAGATAGAAAATCAATATATTCATAAAAGGAAATCCGAGCCAACTTACTAGTTGTTGCACTGCATATAATCCATACCGATTCTGAATATTTCAATCATCTAAATATGTTCCGCAAAAAGCCTGAAGATTTATGTCATCTTGACAACACTTATGCAAGCTTTATAGTTATCTTCATTTAATTCAAATGATATGAATTATTAATGTCTTTGACATAGAAATTTAGAAATTCTCAATCAAACGAACAAGTATTCAGAATAGAATTGAGTTGCTTCAAGAATATTACCTGGAAATTCTATCATCGAAATTATTAAACACTTATGAAAGGTTTTGTCAAACCTCAAAACATATTGGGATGCTTTCTCAATGCAAGTTGTCCACTGTTACCACGAGGCCAATCAATTAGCAAATTGGATCGCAAAGGCCAAAGACGAAAACCCTTCTTGGTAATTGGTTGTTTAACCCACCCAAACCCTTTGGGCTATTATTTACTCATGGGCCCGTTCTTGTAGTTCTATGAACACCTAATTGATGAAATGAAAGCCTTCTTTTTGATTTCTTGAAAAAAAAAAATCACTTTTCGCGTTTTATGGGTGAGTCCTCTTTATTGGACGTTACTTTTCTTGCTTTCATACTTGACCGAATTTTGCTGAACATTTGGCACTCATCTTTATTCTGCTTTTGGCCAAAAATATTTACTCAGTATATGCTCTCACAGTGTCCCTTTGCGTCCGGGCTCGCGTGGGCTTCATCTTGAAATTTCGAATGAAGTCAGGGCCTCCTCTCTCCTAACTTCAAGCACGTAAGACCGGTTCAAACGAAATTTGCAATCAGACCAATTTACAGGAAATTTATTCGATGTGGACATATTACTGCTGAAAAGAAAATCTTTGTAATGCCTGAATGCAATGCGAAAGCAAAATTATGCAATATGAATGGTTTTGTTTAGGGGCCCATATTCTGTTGTAATCGATGACGTCGATCTCCATTCTTTATGAAATGCGCGTGAACTGTGGAGTCTTTAAGCAAAAATATAAAAGTCAACAATCAATTATAACCCAAAAAAAAAAAAAATTTCCTCACAACTTACAAAACCTAAATTAGTCAAAGTCCATTTGCAACGCCTTGATTTCACCTTATAAATTAGAGTTAATATTATGGAAAACTTACAACTAGTACATTCGTGAAAAATTTCTCCCAAACTAATTTTTTACACTTGCAACAAATTTAGTCTCTATTACTTTTTGTTAAATTTTATCATCAAATTGTTATGACACGTCCTAAAAGCTCTTTCTAGACACCTGTTTTCCGATTCCAACATCAAGTTAGAATTTGAGTGACCCCACAACAAGCTACCAATCAGCTATCACTCACATGCATCAGCATATTAAAAAGCCTTTCCTACTAACTATCCCATGACTCATCGCACCTTATCACTCCATACACAAACCATACTCTGATACCACTTAAACGGGGATGTCACACCCCGAACCCTGAGGTACACGCACATCCCATTGCGATCGATCAAATATGCGACATCTCAGGATACATCGCTGACCCATTCATTTTATTACGCATGCGGAAGCGAAACAAATCCCCTGACAACATTTAACTTGGGATAGAAAAGCAGGCAATCAATCAACATACCAAACACTCATTTACAAACACATAGGTTTAAATACAACTCTGGACTGTCTACAAAATAGACCAGCTCGACAAAAGGGGAACTATCCTAAAACCAACTAGCAGGACACGTTCACCGATACTTCAGTCTCCACCTTTCCAGACTTAGGACTTTGGGTCCTCCACGACCACCATCTAGGGACCTGAAATTTTAATCCCCAAACTGGGATGAGACAATGTCTCAGCAAGTTCAACCCCCTAAACCCCTATTAGAAAGAAAATACACCTCGGGTGGCCTAGCCACATCACACAGAAGACTTACCTCGCCTTAGTTCCTTCCTGCAGGTTACCACAATTCAAATCACTCAATCACAGATAGTAATAGGAACTTAAACAACCGGAACGCATTTACTTTCATATAACCAACAACCGTGGGGGTCCTGATTATAAGGCTAAATCGTTATGACACATCCCATTCCATGCAACACAATTCCGTCCCATAATCCGACACATCAACAACACTCAACATGCATTCCAATTGATATTCACTGCCGCACAAGGGCATAGCCTACTCGCAGTTCGGCTATCTACTGGCATATAGCCAGGCATCGCCTCCCCCCATGGAGCGCAGCTTCGTCAGTACATCGACGGCATTCCCAAAGGAGCATGGGCCTAGAATCAACTACGACTCGCATCCACCGCGTGGGCATCCCATATAGGGGCAAGTCCGGCTCAACAGCCCAGGACGATTCCTCTTAATTATCACACAGCCAAAGCATACTCGGCCCCAGGACACTTTATATTTCAATCAATGCTTCCACCTAAAATAGTGATCCGGCCATTTTTCTCCATATTAAAAATATTCCAGAAATTACTCACGTGTGTGGGGACACGCTAATTTCGAATCAAAAAACCAATATCTCACTTTTTCAAACCCCACTATTTAATATAATCATTAAAATCCAATTTTTGCATCAAAACCCGACGCTTGGGTTTTTATGAATAAAATCCCCGCTACCACAATCAACACTCAATTTGCCACATCCATTCATCAAATTCAAATTCTAAATGCACGCGGCGATCGGCACGAAATTCTGAGAAAATAAGGTTCCAAAAAATTTTCATAATTTATTAAATAATTAAATTTATTCGGAAAAATTAATTAAATAATAATATCCATATCTTTCATGATCCACACTCAATTTATAATATCCAACCGTCAATTTCAAAATCTGACTGCACAAAGAAATGCACGAAATTCTGAGAATTTAGGGTCTTGATAAAATTTTCGGAATTTAATAAATAATTAAATTTATTCCGAAAATAATTAAATAATAATATTTTAATAATTTCGAATAATAATCTATTATTAAATTATTAAATAATTTTGAGATATTTAAATAAATCAAAAGTAAATTCCTTTATGTCACATCAATGTTTATATTAATGTAAACATTCACTTAACGTTAATTTAATCACACTTTAAGTTAATCAAGCACATTAATATAATCTACACTTAAATAAATTAAACTAATCACCTAATAACACTTAACATAAACTAAACACACCTAAAGCATCATTAACCCTATAAGCGAGGTTTAGTGAGTTAAACTCACCGGATTAACGAACCGAGCGGACCAAAACGACGGGGACGACGCGAGGATTGACTTTCCTCAAGGCGGGCCGAGCATCCGGGCTCGGGAAGGCGGCCAAAATGGGCCAAAAAGGTGCTGCCATACCCATTTTCTGCAATCGCTGATTTGGGGCTGGAGGAGGCGGATCCGGCGTCGATTGAGGCGCATAAGGGCCGAGATGGGCTGAGAGACTTCCGGCGGGCTGAGGCGGGGGTGTACGGCGGTTCACGGCGGTGGAGACGAGCTCCGGCAGCTCTTGGAACGCGCGAACAGGGGCAGACGGAGGCGGCTGGCGTCGGCCAAGCGTGAGCGAGCGCGGGCGGAAGGGCAGCGACGGCAACGTCGAGCAAGCGACGAACGGGGACAGGCGGAGGCGTGCGACGGCTCCGGGCAACGTGCGACTCTTCCTCTGCAAATTTCTGGACGTCAAACCGAAAGAAGAGGGAGGAGAGAGCTGCTCGATGGACAGAGAGGAAAAGGGAAAGACGGAGGGCTTGCGGCCAAGGCGGAGCGGTGATAGTGTGCGGCGGCGACGGGCTCCGGCAACGAGCGTGCGAGTGGCCGAGCGGGCAGAGGGGCGGCCGGTCGAGCTGCTGGTTTCTTCCCGATCGGCTCTCTCTCTCTCTCCTCCTTTTCCAATTCCAACAAGCTCCCTTGATTCAAGGAAGAAGATGATGGTGATAGCCTACCTTTCCAAGAGCAAATCCTCACCCTCCATGTGTCAAGATCCTAGCCGCACAAGCTCCCACCATGACATCACTTGATGATGTCACATTCTACTATCTCCAATCCTCCCACAACAATCTTCAATAGGTGCAATTTATTTTTCCGCCGGGGCATAAAATCTTGTACATTTAATTTAATCATTTCTCAATCAATTCCATCCAATTGAAGCTTAATTAAATTAACCCAATGCCACCACGCTTCAATTCAATTATTTACTTGACCATAGAACTATCTTGATCTCAAAAATACCACCAAAAGATGGCCTACCAATTTTCCAAACCAAATTAACCATACTCTGATTATTATGTTGAAAAAGCTCGGCTTGCATGACAAATCTTCCATAGATGAGTCAATATTCCTAAAATGATTTGTGACACACCCAGACTTCCAATTTCTGAATTCGACCTCAATTCCACGATTAATTTCACTTTGGCACGATACTAGCGCGGCTCAACCTACTGGGTAGCCTTTAGAAATTTTCATGCATTTGACCTGTGGTTGATCATCTCAAGCCACAATGTACATCTTTGAAACATTGGCGACTTTCGGTTGTCGGGATAATCTCAAGGTTTCAAATACGAACACAGGGTACCCAATCGACGGAAAAGTCAGTCCAGTGCCGATCGACAAGAATTGTGCGATCTGGTAGAATCACCCACACCTGATCACATGCCTTCGTCGAGTCGACCTATCTCCGATCTCTAATCGATTTTAATTGTGCCGTAATGACCATTGCAAATTAGCTCGGTCGAAAGGTTGCTTCCTGGTCAAATTCTCGAGTCTGATGCATTAGAAACTCTTAATAGCTTCACCCGATAGATTAGTTTTCACATGAGTGGCCGACTCAAGGAAAAGAACTATATGTGTGCCAACGAAATGCCCGTCTCAATTTATTGAAAATAGAATTGGAAAATCGGGATGTCACAACTCTTCCCCTCTTATAAAAATTTCGTCCTCGAAATTTAATCATTCACCAATTCTTAACAAAAAGGTGGGGGTACAATCGTCTCATATCATCTTCTCTTTCTCAGATTGCTCCTTCTGTGCCAATGTTGCTAGATCACTGCTATCTTGCCCAAACCACTTCGGATTCAAAATACTGAAGACTTGCCCACTTAAAAATCCAAAGGTCTTCAACACAAAATCTGTGAAGCTAAACCGGTGATTCTGAGCAGTAATAATTGCAACTAAATCACTGATTTCTAACCCAACTCTGGACCTGCGATTTTCTGATCTCTGATCTCATCTCAACCGACTGAAATCCTGTACACTCTGCTCTGCACTGATTAAAAAGAAACTATCTGACTGAACTGCTGAAACTGGGAACCTCCAGTCAAGATCTGATATAACTCTGACATTGATCTCGACAACTGCAATCACTGACTACTATACTAACCCTGGCCTGTGATCTTTCTTTCCCTCACTTCATCTCAGCAATTGAAATTCTGCACTCTCTGCTATACACTACTTAAGAAAGAACCATCTGATAGCTCTGCCAACTTGGAACATCTGATATAGATTTGAAATACAATTCATCCCCGGCACTCCATGCAGATGATTTATATGATATGCACACACTTCGGTGTACCCATTTTGTGACAAGACAGAATCTCCAATTTCTGAAATCAAACTTAGATTGGCGGTTAACTTCACTCCGACACGCTTTTAGTGTGACATAGGCTATTAGGTAGTTTTCAGAGCTTTTTAGGACAAATGACCCGTGGTCGATTTTCTTCGAGCCACGATGAACCCACTCGACACATCAGCGACTCTCGAGGGTCGTGAAAATCTCGATGATTCAAATACGGACACAGGTTACCAAAACGACAGTAAAATCAAATTAGTATCAGTCGACGAGAGTTTTCCAATTTAGTGGAGTCACCCACGATCGGTCATTCATCTCAGTCGAACCAACCTATCTCTGATCTTAATTCGATTTTTAACTGTGCCGTAATGATCTCTAAAGATGAGCACGGTCGAGAAGTCGATTCTTGGTTGAATTCTCAAGTCTATTTGCCTTAAAGTCCTTAATAACTCACCCAACTAGTCTAATTATCTCGTAAGTGGCCAACTCAGAGAAAAACACTATAATCGTGTCGATGAAATGCCCAATTTAACCAATCGAAATCAGAGTTTGAAAATCGGGATGTCACACACTCAAAACAAGATCTATTTGTACGGTCTGGACAACGTTGAAATTGCTATGATGAGTTTCCCATAAGATCTCTTCTTTAAACTCTGTATCGTCAATTGCACACAAGCATCCTCAGAACCTTAGCGTTCTGTCTTCAGAAATATGAAAATCAACCTCTCTCTCATCTGCATTCTCTTATAGAGTCTTCTGAATTTCTGAATCTGTCCACTGAAGCGCTTTGATTCTAATCTATACTCTCGGCTCAATTCTGAGGGTAGTCATAAGATTCAAAAGGTAGCCTACCTTAGATTTGAAAACCAAATTTCGAACTTTCTCGAGTAAGATCCAATCTTTGAGTATCAACTGTGCAACTAAGGACTCTCGACTCAGTGCATTTGCGACTTTGCTCACCTTTCTAGAGTGGTTTAAAATATCATAGTCATAATCCTTAATGAGTTCCATCCAGCGACTCTGTCTCATATTCAACTCCTAAGGTCTCAACTGACGGGATGCATATGCAACAACCCTATCCTGCTGTATCAACACACAACCCAATCCTTTAAACGATGCATTACTGTAGATCTCATCACTTCTAGGATCAGATGGAATAGTCAGCACAGGTGCGGTAGTCGGCTTCTACTTAAGCTCTTAAAAACTACGCTCGCACTCATCTATCCACACAAACTTTTCTTACTACCTCAGTAGTCGAATCAACTACAACGCTGGCGCTGAAAACCCTTCCATGAAACTTTTGATCTCTATCACTGTAGTCAATCTCAGCCAACTGTTCACTGCTTTAATCTCGGACGGGGTCTACGGAGATTTCTTCGCCTAAAATCACATGACCTAGGAACGCAATACGAGTCATCCGAAACTTACCTTTGTTAAGCTCATTTTAAAATCCAAAAGCACTCAAGGTCTGAAGTACCATCCCCAAATGTCTCTCGTGCTCTTCAGCACTCTTTGAACACACCAAGACAACTTCAATGAACATGATCACAACTGATTCAAGTACCCTTAAACATTCCGCTCATTAGACCCAAACAAACAGCTAAGTTATCCATCAAACCACACGGTATTACAATGAACTCATAACTGCCATATCGTGTACGAGATGCTAACTTCGGTGTGTCTTTCTTCTTGATTCTCAACTAATGATACCTTGACCTCCAGTCGATCTTGAAGAATATCGATGCCCAGACACAAATGAACCAACTTTCCTCTTCACTAATAGAATGGGTGTTCCCCAAGGTGATACACTGGAACATATGAATCCCCTATCCAATAATTCCTGCATCTGCACCTTCAGTTCTTTTAACTCGGGTAACACCATCCGGTAAGGAGCCTTAGGGACTGGCTCTGTTCCGGGTGATAATTCAATCACGAACTCTATTTCTCTTTCTGATGACAAACTTGACAATTCTTCAGAGAATACCTTAGAAAACTTATGAACCACGATTATATTCTCCATATTCGGCTCATCAACCGACGCATCCATTACAGCTGCCATGTAGATTCGGTAACCAACAACTAGAACTAAGGTCGTCTTCAGTGACAAATAACAGGGATCGAAGGTCCTTTCTGACTTTCGGTAATTCAAAACTTTCATAAGTTAACTGAACAAACTGAATTATATCACTGCCACGATTCATAACAGCAGAAAGCTCCTCGAGCCAAACCTTTTCATAAATCACTTCCAAGTCATATATAAGCAAACCCATCAGGTACAACTATAGTCAGAGATTCATCTTTCTATTACTTATTATCACAACGAAAATCCTACAACCCTCACTAAAAATTCTGCTGCACTACTCTGATAAAAACATATCGAAAACATTCTCATTCTAATTAATGCATGGTCGATCCCTTCATGCTCCTCTAGCCATCCTAGTGGCGTCCTATCTGCAGTAACGGTACTTATGCTCTCTTGAACTTACACGGACAGTTCCTAACCTGACAGCCATGCTGGCCACATTCAAAGCATATTCCCCTTTTTGCTCTGACACTAGTCTGACTCAAGCCTCATTTCCACAATCTCGGCACACAATCAGTGAGTCTTCTACCTCCTATCAAGGAATATCCAGCACCCTTCCTTGCATTGGGGTCCATTCCAAGTACCCCACTAAGTGTCCCGAAGCATGCTTCCTCTGTTCTATCCTATCAACGGTGGTGTCAGGAACAGCTGTGATTCCATCTATTTATACGGACAATATTTGATCAAAAGACTGTACTGGCAACCCTTGTAGTAAGTCCTTTCTCTCTTACGGCACAGGACAGGTCCATGTCTTTTCTTACAGACACAACACACATCGATCGAGTTGAGCTCTGGCTTTCCAGTTATACTCTTCCAGTTGGGTGAAACATGGCACCTTTCTTCTGACATCGGCCTTTCTTCCCAATTGATTTCCATTTCTGTCTAAACTGAACCCTGACTTAGATACAGCAGCTTGATCCTCGATTACAACTCCAGATTAGGCCTCAATAGACGCAACAACAACAGCGGTCACAACACTGGCAACGGTAGAAACAACGGTAATAGCAGCGGCTCGATCCTGAGCTTACTGACCCAAAATGCTTCCAAGGAACACTAGCACATAAACGATCCCGACGAACCTAGGATCATTCGGTGCTGCTACACTCTCAGTACAAGCCTATGGCGGTACTCTCACACACACGCTAGACTAGGCCTGCGCTCTACCTCAGGTACCAACTCTTGTCAGCATCCTACCCCGAGGTACAGATCCTATCGACCTCTTCCCAGGAGTTCTCCACTCCTGGTCACTCATCCTACAGGCTCTTTCTAGACACCTGTTTTCCGATTCCAACATCAGGTTAGAATTTGAGTGACCCCACAACAAGCTACCAATCAGCTATCACTCACATGCATCAACATATTAAAAAGCCTTTCCTATTAACTATCCCATGACTCATCGCACCTTATCACTCCATACACAAACCATGCTCTGATACCACTTAAACGGGGATGTCACGCCCCGAACCCTGAGGTACGCGCACATCCCACTGCGGTCGATCAAATATGCGACATCCCAGGATACGTCGCCGACCCATTCATTTTATTACGCATGCGGAAGCGAAACAAATCCCCTGACAACATTTAACTTGGGATAGAAAAGCAGGCAATCAATCGGCATACCAAACACTCATTTACAAACACATAGGTTTAAATACAACTCTGGACTGTCTACAAAATAGACCAGCTCGACAAAAGGGGAACTATCCTAAAACCAACTAGCAGGACACGTTCACTGATACTTCAGTCTCCACCTTTCCAGACTTAGGGCTTCGGGTCCTCCACAACCACCATCTAGGGACCTGAAATTTTAATCCCCAAACCGGGATGAGACAATGTCTCAGCAAGTTCAACCCCCTAAACCCCTATTAGAAAGAAAATACACCCCGGGTGGCCTAGCCACATCACATAGAAGACTTACCTCGCCTTAGTTCCTTCCTGCAGGTTAGCACAATTCAAATCACTCAATCACAGATAGTAATAGGAACTTAAACAACCGGAACGCATTTACTTTCATATAACCAACAACCGTGGGGGTCCTGATTATAAGGCTAAATCGTTATGACACGTCCCATTCCATTCCACACAATTCCGTCCCATAATCTGACACATCAACAACACTAAACATGCATTCCAATTGATATTCACTGCCACACAAGGGCATAGCCTACTCGCAGTTTGGCTATCTGCATCGGCATATAGCCAAGCATCGCCTCCCCATGGAGCGCGCTTCGTCGAACATCAACGGCATTCCCGAAGGAGCATGGGCCCAGAATCAACTGCGACTCGCATCCACCGCGTGGGCATCCCATATAGGGGCAAGTCCGGCTCAACAGCTCAGGACGATTCCTCTTAATTATCACACAGCCAAAGTATACTCGGCCCCAGGACACTTTATATTTCAATCAATGCTTCCACCTAAAATAGTGATCCCAGCCATTTTTCTCCATATTAAAAATATTCCAGAAATTACTCACGTGTGTGGGGACACGCTAATTTCGAATCAAAAAACCAATATCTCACTTTTTCAAACCCCACTATTTAATATAATCATTAAAATCCAATTTTTGCATCAAAACCCGACGCTTGGGTTTTTATGAATAAAATCTCTGCTTACCACAATCAACACTCAATTTGCCACATCCATTCATCAAATTCAAATTCTAAATGCACAAAGAGCGATCAAAGACGAAATTCTGAGAAAATAAGATTCCAAAAAAATTTCAGAATTTATTAAATAATTAAATTTATTCCGAAAATTAATTAAATAATAATATTCATATCTTTCACGATCCACACTCAATTTATAATATCCAACCGTCAATTTCAAAATCTGATCTGCACAAAGAATGATCGGCACGAAATTCGAGAATTTAGGGTCCGATAAAATTTTCGGAATTTAATAAATAATTAAATTTATTCCGAAAATAATTAAATAATAATATTTTAATAATTTCGAATAATAATCTATTATTAAATTATTAAATAATTTCGAGGTATTTAAATAAATCAAAAGTAAATTCCTTTATGTCACATCAATGTTTATATTAATGTAAACATTCACTTAACCTTAATTTAATCACACTTTAAGTTAATCAAGCACATTAATATAATCTACACTTAAATAAATTAAACTAACCACCTAATAACACTTAACATAAACTAAACACACCTAAAGCATCATTAACCCTCTAAGCGAGGTTTAGTGAGTTAAACTCACCAAATTAACGAACCGAGCGGACCAAAACGATGGGGACGACGCGAGGATCGACTTTCCTCAAGGCAGGCCGAGCATCCGGGCTTGGGAAGGCGGCCAAAACGGGCCAAAAAGGTGCTGCCATACCCATTTTCTGCAATCGCTGATTTGGGGCTGGAGGAGGCGGATCCGGCGTCGGTTGAGGCGCATAAGGGCCGAGATGGGCTGAGAGACTTCCAGCGGGCTGAGGCGGGGGTGTACGGCAGTTCACGGCGGCGGAGACGAGCTCCGGCAGCTCCTGGAACGCGCGAACAGGGGCAGACGGAGGCAGTTGGGCGTCGGCCAAGCGCGGGCGAGCGCGGGCGAACGGGCAGCGACGGCGACGCACGACAACGTCGAGTGAGCGGCGAACGGGGATAGGCGGAGGCGTGCGACGGCTCCGGGCAACGTGCGGCTCTTCCTCTACAAATTTCTAGGCGTCAAACCGAAAGAAGAGGGAGGAGAGAGCTGCTCGATCTGGTGGAATCACCCACACCTGATCACATGCCTTCGTCGAGTCTACCTATCTCCGATCTCTAATCGATTTTAATTGTGCCGTAATGACCCTTGCAAATTAGCTCGGTCGAAAGGTTGTTTCCTAGTCAAATTCTCGAGTCTGATGCATTAAAAACTCTTAATAACTTTACATGATAGATTAGTTTTCACATGAGTGGCCGACTCAAGGAAAAGAACTATATGTGTGCCAACGAAATGCCCGTCTCAATTTATTGAAAATAGAATTGGAAAATCGGGATGTCACAGGCTGGTGACCAGCTGGGACTGGGAGGAAAAAGAAGAAGAAGATAGAAGAAGAAAAAAAAAGTTAGGCTTGATTCTTGAAATTATTTCTGAGAATAAGAATCAACTTTTTTCTAATTCTTGATTTTGTTTGAAATCTATTCCTAAGAACAAAAAAATTGATTTTTGTTCCTAGGAAAATAAATTTTATCAAACGGATTTTTTTTCTTTTTTTATTCCGAGAAATAAAAGAATAGAATCAGTTATTCCAGAGATGATTATCAAACAGGGCCTAAGACTCTTGTAAAGTGAACAAATACATAAAAAGTGATATATCCTATCTTGTACATCGCTTACTAGTTGAATAAGAAACGCACGTTTGACCAAGAACTTTTACAAGTTGCAAAAGTACATGCTATGCAGGCCAATGATCCAATGGATAATCAAATAAAGTTAATGGTAACATGTAAAGAAACTTGATTTTACTTCAGTCATGTAATGCAATTCGGGATTTTTTCTAAGTAACAAAGGAGCAAACCCTTTTAATGCAATGCATTAGAGTGTAATTAACTTGTTTCTATCCCTTCTGGTTCCGACAAAAACAAAGCCATTCATCATCATGTTTGCAGTAGTAAATTATAGCTTATCTCTTCTTTATGGCTGACGATGTATTAATTGTTGTCTTAATAATGAGAATTCCAATGAGAATGGAACACTTGACTCGACTTCGATACACATGCTAAGTGGTATAAACTAAAAAAGAACAAGAAAGGATTAATTTCAAGGTGATCGCTCCCCCCTGCTCTCTTTTTTCGCTATGTAAAGTAAGGCCATATTGTTCGTACTTTTGACAATGGATCATTGAGGACATGTTTTTTTTTGGTTGACCGAGAGAACTTGAGCTCTTAATCCAATCATTGTTATAGGTCAACATCGCTAATAGTACCCGACGCGTGATCAAGACTACGCGGCGCTTACCGTCTGTGACTTCATCTGCGTGAGCTGGGATGCCACGTACGGAAGACTTAACGCCATGAGGAGACAACGAAGACGATGACCATATAACATCGCAAAAGTCTTAAAATATTTTTAGCCTTGCAAATATGGGGTGACGACAATATCATGACGATGCCGATCTCGTTACTGTCATTACGCCATTAAATTTGCCAATTTGATGGTCCTGCGCACGAAGCATAAGTATTCAACATCTTCCCTTCCTTTGTCTTGTAGCCACCAGACAAAAAGAGATGAGCTAGATCTGGATTTATTTAGGGCGACTAATAAGTCGCGAGAGACATTGCTAGCGAAGTTGCTGTGCGTCGTCGCGTATTATATCTAACAAATAATGTACAGCTTTCCAAGTCATTTTGCAAGTCTTCTTTGAAGGGATGAATGCAAACGAAAACGAAGTTATAATATTCGTGAGTTTACGTGCGTCAAAATAATCAATTTCACTGTCATTAAGTTTGGTATGCTGTGATATACTTTCTCAAGCTTTGATTATTAAGTCGTGATCCAAGTCAACAATAGATGATTTATATATTTCAGCCGGACTTCATCATTTAAATTCAAAACAAAAGATGTGGAAAATAGTTTCCACCGAAAGTAAAGATGATTTATACTTTTTTGACAGTTAAGCTAATTTGTCTAGGCTCCAGAAGGCACATGGGTGATGCACTTTCTCGGGATCTAGCTCTAGAGTTGACAATTAAGACTCCTATAAAGTGAATAAACACGTATAGAAATGATATATCCCGTCCTATACATCTTTCACCTGTTTTCAATATAGATCTGGATAGACCTCCAAGGATATAGCATGAATTTACTGTTAAATAAGAAACGCATGTGTGACTAAGAACTTTAGAGCTATTACAGGTTGTAAAAGTGCATGCCGTACATGCCAATGATCCTTGTTCATGTGTAAAATGTAATTATTTATACGCATAAATAAGAGTAAGGTTCACATTTTTAAGATTCACTTCTACAATACTAGTGGGTGTTCACGATTATTTTCTTACGAGAACATAATATGGTCAAATAAGAATTTTTATATAGATCCAATGAATAATCATATGTAAAGAAAATTGATTTCATGCACTTCGGTTATGTTATGCAATTCGAGATTTTTTTTTTTTTAAACAAAGGAGAGCAAACCCTTTTAATGCACTGCATTAGAATGTAATTAACTTGAAGTAAATTACGTATTGTTTATTGAATTTTTTCTATCTACATTGTGACCGAAGGGGTCTACTGAATCTTTGCAACATTTTTAATTTCAAAGGCCCCCATCCAATCCTGTATAAGCCATTTATTGGCGTGCCAGTTGATGCTACCTTTGCACATAGACAAATCTTAGCTTGGTTGACCACTATCGTCTAGCTACCTCAGTGGACTTCAACTGGGCCACTATCAACTATCTTTTGTCATCGGCAGAACTTCCCATCGGGCAAAGAGAGATGAAAAATGAAAAGAAATTTCCATCAACTTTTTCCTTGACAGTCAAAATAAATTGATTATTAAAAGAAATTATATATAATCTCATTTTATAGAGGATGGGATTGTGGTAGAAGGTCACCATTGTTTATCTAAAATTGGTTACGAATCTCTATATGTTCCCGAACTATGATTAGAATCTAATTTCCCTAGAATCAATCTTAGCAGTTGGATTCGAAGAGACTAAAAAAGAGTCAGAAGAAAAAAAGTGCATTCAAAGAGGAAAAGAACATTGTACAGCTTGTTTTGCCTAAATGACAACGAATCACATGCTCAGTTTATCCACTCTTAACAAATCACTTGCTCGGTTTATCCACTCTTAGACGTTGCGCATGTCATTGTCTTTGAACATGGAGCTTCGACAGTGAGCAGAACTGAGACCGAGAAGAGAAACACCTTCTCCTTCGAGTCATCTCTCGCTCTTCACAAGGCTTCGCGCCGCCGTCGCCACATCCGCTTCACATCCTCTTCCACTTGCTTTTGAACCGCTCCACTGTGTCCCCGCTCTCTTGACGGGCCAATTCCAGGTTCAGTTGCTCGGCCAGCCAAAATGAGTTCATAAATATATCGAAAAAAGTTTTATTGAGATTTTCAGATAAAAAATCAATAAATTTAAATAAGAGTGGGTAAGTTAAGATATTCGTCAGTTATATAATTTGAGAGTGGATCTTTATAATATCCCCGAATTTTAAAAAATATTTAGGGTCTGTCCGTCGCTGATGAGGAGTTGTTTAGATTGACCAATGAAACGGAAAGGTCGTTGGTTGTGGGCAAACGAAAATATTTTAAGTCGCCGTCGTGGGTGTTGGGATATTACATGACCATGATGACACATGAAAGCATGCGCAACTCTGCAAATGTTTCGTTTGCCCACCAACCCACCAGTTATTAATTAATACGAGAAATATTTTATTGGTAACAAGATCGATCCTCCACAAACTTAAGCACAAAAAGCTTTGGGTTCCATCTGGAAACAGACTTACAGTTATAATGGGGAAGGCATTTTAGGTGAATACAAACAAGGAAATGCTCCATTGATCTTTATAGACAGGGTATCACGACCTAGAAAGATATAATTTATGTCATGTTCTATTTCATGAACATAATAATATATATGGTGCAATTGGTTCAACTTTTCCAAAGGACTTTAAGCCTTTAAAATCTTCTATAGCATTTGGTAAATGCCAACACAGGGTTGCACAGAACTAGCGTCTTGTTGCTTGGGGTCACATGGTTCCAATGATCCGTTACAAGGCTCACGCAATGTCAAAGTCCAAATTTGACTCACTTGCAATCATGTGACCTTGGCGTCGCATCACCTGGGGTTGCTCAACCTTAGCGACCCTCACCAAAGATGATGTTGACCATTGAAGGGTCATATCTAAGAAGCCTAACCATTGAAAGGCTAGATCTAGGAAGTTCAAGTTTGCTGAACTTGATGTTTCCTCGCCTAAGTTTAAACAACCTCGGCAGCTCGTTGTCTGGGGTCGTTCGGTCTCCGTGACCCTCACCTAGGGTAAGCGACCTCGGCAACGGGCCTCGCTTGAGATAAATTCATCACCTAGTGCTTTTGCAAAGCTTTGACGAGGATAGCAATGAGATTTATTGCAACAAGGGTCGCCGGTTGATGGTCGCCTGGCCAATGATCGCCTTAGGTTGTCGTCGATGCTCGCTTGTGATCTTCGCTGATGCTCGGCCAATGTCCCTGCCTCGCTGCCTCTAGTGGCTCAATTGCATGCCCTCTTTTTTTGTCCTTTTACTTCTAAGTTGCTTTAAAATATATAAATCAAAATTAAATATCCAAACCCCATTTGCTTTCAATAAATACACCTTTATTCATAAGTCCTCGGGGAAATGGCTTTACATCTCTCCAAAACTTAATTAAATGCAATCCTAAGCTTTTTATTTGTTTGAAATGTATTCATTTTAGCTTTAACTATATTGTTTTATAATTGTCTCCTAAAGGAAATACACTTGAATGAACATGCATCCATAGACCATATATAATCCGAATCATTAATATCAGTAAGATCCATTTAGATATTATGTGAGACTCATGTGATCAGTGGTTTTGATTGACTTAATTCACATAGGCAACAGTTCAAACACAAATCTCACCTCCCGTGACGTGGCTAGATGCATATAGTTGACTTCAAGAGCACATATTCTCAACTTCAACACATTAAAGCTAAGCTAACTTCATAACTGTTGTTGTCATGAATATACGTGCGTGCGTGTGTGTGTGTGTGTGTGTGTGTGTGTGTGTGGTGAGTGTTCAAATATAATCCAGAGCTTTTGCCTCTATTATACGTAGGTAGATGCGCTTTCTATGATAGTCAGGAAGCATGATTGAATAGCTAGAGCCAAGAGAAACCAATTATCGTGTTACAAACAGTTTGGCTGGCCTCAAATTGAGGATGTTTGCGATACCCATATATTAATGGTCCATGGAAATTTTCTATTGCGCATACCGTGTTTACAATGTCAACACAAGAGAAAACTGTCTGACAAAAAAGGTCAACTTAGTTTGATCAGCTCTGGCTTCATCATCTACAGGGCTGGGCGTACCAAACTGGGACTCCAGTTACCAATCCACCGGCCGCCACCATCTTCCTCTGATCACCAACCGGCACTCTGATCTCTGGCCGCGGAACCTCATATGTGCGTGCCAGTGCCGGCGCGGCCATTGTTGCTGAAATGTTAACGATGCCGTCTGTCCGCACGCCATTAGAATCCCTCAACCTATAACTGAGAAAACGCACGTAACCCTCCAGCGTGCCAAAATCGCCAGCGAAATCCGAAGCTGGTACCGTCGCTCCGCCGACGAGCTTGTAACTCCCGGACGAGTTCTTGCACTTCACTTCCAAGGTAATGAAGCCCACATGCAGCGGCAAGTCAACGACGAGATTCTCGTTCCACTGAGGGTTTGTTCCTTTGTCTGGCGCCGGTTTAGTCGAGCATTCGTGGCCGGGCTCTGCTCGGACGGCCACGACTGCGTTCTTCACGGGCTTCTTGTTGAGCCGGATGTTCTCTGCGGATATCAAGGTGATTTCCAAGGCTCGCTTCATCTTCTTTTTTGGTTGAAGATCACCGGTCGGAAAGCTTGAAGCTTGTGATTGGAAGAAGTGGAGGAGATGAATGTAATGAAAAGTGTTGAGATGAAGAAGACTGTGAAGGAGGAAAGAGGCTGTGTGGTTTGGCTATATATAAAGGGTTGGGTAAGGAAGGGAGAGAGAAAGAAGGAAGAAAGAGGTGAGCGATTTCTGTTTCTTCTTCGCCGGCCCGACTTTGACGCGGCCATGTTTGTTTAGGTGAGAGAGGAGAGGGTCACGTAGAACAGGTGACGCAGAACACGAGCCGAGTTAAAGTTGGTTTTTGCTGTTGAAAAGTCGTGGTCACAACTCACAAGTACAAACAGCGAAATTTTTCTAGATGTTGACTAGATCAATTCATTAGCGGGGGAAGGATCGCAGCCTCTTCCTCTTGTCAGTTTAATTAGTAGATTATATATATATATACACACACATATTATCCACATTATTAACACCTAAATTTTGACTAAATACTTAAAATTAAATTGCATAAGAAAATTAGGGACCAATTCGGCCCTAACAAAAATGAGTTTTTGCATCAATCAGGTCTTTTTGTTATTTGCATCCATTAAAGCTTTATTTCCTATTTTTCGGATATTTTTTTTTAAAGGAAAAAGGGCAGCCCGCTGGAGCTCGGCCTTCGCGCCCATCCACTTTTTCTCCCATTTTCCCCCCCAACAAGGGCCCAACCTCTTTTTCCAAGCCCGGCCCCTCCGCCTCCTCCTTTCTTCTTCTTCCTTCCTCCTTCCTCTTCCGCCTCTGCAACTCACGCGCAGCAACGACGACGCGCGCAAGGACGGCCTACGGCGGAGAGAGGAAGTGGGCGGTTGAGGAGACGACGGTCCGGCCTCGCCAAGGCCGGTTGGCATGCCAAGACCGGCGGCCGAAGCCTCTGTCGACCGGACCCGCTTGGCCTATAAATAGGGCTTCCGATTGAGGCCAAAGAAGAGGGACGGAGAGGAGAGATCCAAGGCAGCAAGCTCCGAGAGCTTCCCTTGAGAGACATCAGGGGAGGTCCGAGAGCGAGCAAGCCGGAGATCTAAGGAGGGGAGGTCGGCCGGAGAAGGAGAGGCGGTTCTGGTGCGAGATCTTGGGAGAGCGGAGGTCCTGGGGGCCAGATCTGAGGGAGGAGGGTCCGTGATCCATCGCCCGAGCCAACAACGACCGAGCTTGCTGCTCTGATCACCGTCTGCTGCGGCGTCACCTGCTGCCGCCCCGACGACCAGCCGCGAGCCCCGCCGTGCCGAGCTCGCCAGCCCGACGCTCGCTGCCCACCTCGTCGTTATCTCCCGACACCGTCCCTGTGCCAAGCCGTTGATCCCTTGAGCGGTGCCCCCGTCCCCCGACGCCGTCATCCTTGCTGCTGCTCGCCTCCATCGACGTCATCCTTGCTGCTGCTCGCCTCCATCGACGTCACCCCCCAAAGCCCTAGCCTTCGCCTCCCTCATCTCGGTCCCGACCGGCTGAGCAGCCCCCTGTTTGCTGCTGTCGTGCCGCGACGCCGACCCCATTGAACAGCTTGCTGCTGCCGTCTGCTGCGTCCCCGCAGTCGTCAACGCCGAACTGCCGCCCGGTGATGTCCCAGCCACCCCCATCGGCACCGCAGAGAGACGGGGAAGGAGGTGACCTCGAGTCGGGTCAGAGCCGGGTCGAGCACGAACCATAGCCGGGTAGGTTCTGGACGATTCGGGCTAGCCGAGTCCGATTGCGCGTGGGCTAATTTTGCGCGGGCTTAGGGATAGGTGGGCCTATTGTTTTTTTATTTATTTGTGGGCTTAGATTGTTTAAAAGAAAAAAAAAAAAAAAGGAATTTGGCGCCTCAGGCCCATTTGGGCCGATGGTCGGCCCTTCGGGCTAATGGTCAGCGAACCGGGTCGGTCCCAACCCGGGAACCCGACCTGGGTCTTTTTTAATATTATATTATTATAATAAAAAATAATTTTATTTTTTTTTTCAGAAATCAGAAAAACCCAAAACTATTCTATGTTTTCCCAAAAAATCATAAAAAGTCAAAAAATGATTTATATTTTCAAAAAAAAAAGATAAAAAAAATCAGAAAAATACTTTTTATGTTCAAAAAATAGAAAAGGCCAAAAATATGTTTTTCTCCACAAATGCATGGAAAAATCCTTGAAAATCCAAAAAGCCTTATGGCATTAGTAATTAACTAGTGTAATCAAGTCCATAATCTTATGATTATGCAGAAGTGAAATATTTCTCTAAATATTCTATACCAAAAAAAAATATATATATTTCTCTCAATATTTTACTTGATTTATAATCGACACATCCTAAATTAATTAATGGCGACTATTATTTAAAATTAATTTGCATGTTAAAAACTCAAACCATAAGTCGTGAATTGATAAGCTTGAGAGAGCCCGCACAATAGGATGCCGAAAAAAAGGTTGCGACACACTTATTTTTAAGAAATACTCATGTGGATAATATGTCACCCACCATATCTAATTGGAGAACCTGGA
Source organism: Eucalyptus decipiens (assembly GCA_014182575.1). NCBI lineage: Eukaryota > Viridiplantae > Streptophyta > Magnoliopsida > Myrtales > Myrtaceae > Eucalyptus > Eucalyptus decipiens. The sequence goes on along the minus strand of CM024613.1, from coordinate 2,491,217 downwards.
AGGTAGCAAACATGAGGACAAATAAGGTGTGTTAATTTAATTAGTAATTTCATGATAAAAGAAATATTTTGTTTTTACGGAAATCATTCCTAAGGAAAATTGTTAGTTTTGATTTATTTGATAATTTATGAAAAGTGATTTTCTTCTTGCTAGAAGGAAAAATCGTCTTCCACCAAATAAAACTTGTTGTTTTCCATCTATGGAAAAACATTTTCTGTATATCGATAAATTTTCCATTTTCCAAATAACAAAAAGTTAGAGAACAATTCTCGTAAAACAATTTTCTTAAATAAACGGTCCTAAGGAAAACTCTTTAAAATCCATGATGCTATGTTACTCAAATTAAATGATATGTGGCTCCCTTTCTTGATATGTAATTAGTTTGGTATAGTGGAAGGAAGTAAATAATACTAAATTCATTCAGAGGTTATTTCTCAGGATATGATGTTGGACTATCAAAAATTAATAAATATATGCGTTGGTCTCATTGATTTAGATCGAAGTTATTTCTTATACTAGCAGGTATTGTTTTGCTGGAAAATGTTGATGTAATACTTTTTAAAATGGATTGATGCGAGTCAACAAAGGTCTTGAAAGGTCCTCTGTTGATTCTCGAACATGAAACATAAATGACAAGAAAATTAAAATAACTACGACTAGGGACAATCCTTGCTGACCATGTAAAAGGTACTAGATTGTTAAGAAATTTGGAAGTAAAATTGAATAGCTAGTGCTTTTTGATTGATTGGTGGTGCCTTCTACAAATTACAATCCAAGCACTTATACCTACAGTCTACAGTTATAGACGTTTACAAAGAAATCAAACATATCCAACATGGTTCTTACAATTCAGCAACTCCTATTTACAAACGGTAGCTTAGAAACAACCGACTCCTCTATTCAATGGTTGTATCTTCTCAGCTTCTTCACTGTTGCTATTATTAACTTTTTTCGGAATCTTTGACTATATTACTTGACGGTTGCACCAAATTTACTCTTTGTGAGTGCCTCTCCAACACTTGCATTCGTTGGCTCCACTACTTAGAGAGTCCTTCCATTTCCACTCCACCAATGATTATGTCTTTTTTTTTTTTTTTTTGTCGGAACGTCGACGGTAATGTTAATTGTGACATTTACATTATCGATCAAATCAATCTCCATTTACCCACGTTTTGGCCTAAGACTTGGCCGCGCCATGGACAATCTCCGTCGGTGAAAACTAAATTCCTCCATCGGCCAACTAGGTTTTTTGACCGACGCCTCCCAACACTTGATGGCTTTTTGCTCCTGTCGTTGGCGTTCTATTGAATCTTTATCAATTTGACTATCGACCCTAACGCCTGAGATATTTTTTTTTTTTGCGTCAACAATTGCTAATCAAATGACACGTGATTATTTGTGAGTTACTAAATCTATATTGTTGAACGCAATTCTTTCGTGGGAAAAGGCTAATTTTCTTTTCGCTAGCAGTGTTAGGTGACACGCGTGAGGACTTACGGAGGCAATTGTTCAATTATGGCGTGTGCTTGCAATTGATGGGTCCATGTTGGCCTGCTTGAATATAACCTGCTCAACAACTCAATAAATGTTTGTGGCCTTTTGGAGCCCATCGGAGGCAAAAAATGCACCGACGCCAAGCCTCAAACGTTCCAGGAAGATTACCTTAGGATTGTAGTTCGCATTGTAATTAGTTTCTTGTTAATTGATAAACACCTAAAAGAAAGGAGAAGAGGACAATATCACTGTATATTATTTAAAAAACGTGCGCATTTTCCTTTACGTTTGAAATCAAATTACTCTTACACTTTCCTGTATGTATATAATCACTTCCCAGGACACATATCACGTGTACACGAAATTCACGTGAAAGCAAAGTTTGTCGGTCTAATTTTCAACATCCTGGAATAAGTGGGTGAGATGATGTATTCAGAATAGGTGTGTCAGTATGAAGAATGTGGCAATTTGGTCACCTATAACACAAAAAGAAAAAAGAACTTCTCCGCACCAACCGACACCTAAGTCAGCCCAAGACCATTTTTTGCACCCCCTCGATTTCTCCCTGTAAAAAAGTAACCCCATGTGCCGGCAATTTTTACTGTCCTTTACGCGGCGCCGCCACGTGCAACCTTGTAGAATACGCCAGCAGAGGACACTGGGCAGTCGTCTGACCTAAGACAATGATATGTAAAGTACTGCAGACTTCTGAACCGCGCGTGACACCGAAATTCGATGAATCGTGTTGTATACTTTTATTAAAGAACAAGGTAGATAAGTCACGTCGCTTAGGAGGGATAGGATCGCCAAGTGTAAATGCAAGGGGCGGATTGCGGAAATGTTTTGACTTTGTTAAAGTTGGATCCTTATCTTGTTCTTCGTTCGAAGTTGGGAAGCTTTCATATCTTTTCTTCGAAAATGTGTAGATGCATCGGTCTAATAAAACCTTTGCTCTTGATTTTCTTCAGTAGAATATGTGGATGGATATTTTCCAAATGATGGCCGACATAGATTAGATTTTTTTTTTTCATATATGGAAAAATAAGATATAACGCATGACGTACATAGAGATCGAGTTCATATTAATTCACGAAGATTTTTTGGAAAAAAAATCTTGCAAATCTTCATTATGAATCACGATTGAATGCTTTCAAGAGCATCATTAACATCTTAGATTCAAACCTCTATTTTTATGAGATGGAAGCAAACTTAGTCAAAGACCCTCTCATGTACTTTTTTTGGTCTTCCCAATGAAAGCACAATAGAAATTTGGAAATGACCATGAGTGGATTAACTATTAAAAGAAAAAAAAATCCTCTTTATGGGATTATAAACATCACTTTTATTAGAATTAATTGGATATTTCTCTAAGATATTTTTCTATGTTAAAGATAATTAATATTTTCTGTTGATTGTATATATTAAGATTGCATGTAAATATTTATGTAATTGTGAATATCTTGATCAATATGTCATCTTAGATATCTAATAAAACTTGTAAATAGGCTGATGTATTCTTCCTTGTTATATTACATAAATATATGGAAAATTCTTAACTCTGTGTTTTGCATTTTTCCTCTTTATCTCTTTGATTATCCAAATTACTAAGGCAGGCAATCTCATATTATTGAGGCTACTTAATTGAGTTTTGACTTACAAATTATTTGATTTATGGAACTAGTAACATCCCATTTTTCATTCACATTGGAAAAGGAACGTTAAGGACGAATCATATAACAAGCATTATGACATAAAAGACCGCTGTGCTGGTGCTCTTTTTGGGAGAAATTTTTACATTTTACGACTCCGCAAAAAAAAAAAAAAAAAAATACAATGCACAATTTGTAATAAGATCATGGAGATTAATCATCATCAATGATTGTGATGCATCATTCCACAATGGACTCAATGTATGGGCAAAAAGAAAATGATTATTGAGAGCATATACAGCAATCCAATATCAGATTAGATAAGTGAAATCAAATTATCTTTAGAGTTTACGGCTCATATTACCATGCAACACCCAATAGCATCTTCCAAGTTGTTGGGGCATAGCGTTTTTGGTAAGCTATCTTCTAGATTTTCTAATATTTTGAAACCTGTTCAAAATGAACATTGCGCCTCCAATTAAAAGTAATTGCTAAGTCAATCTTTCTGCGTTGATCACAATTGAAATTTTTCTTTGTTGATAAAACCGAGGGAATATTTTGCATTATGACCCACGTTTTTTTTTTTTTTTTTTTTTTTTTTTGGTTGTGTCGGTGTCCACGTTCTCTTTAATTTGGCTACAATATTCGGGTTCAAGTTTGAACCATAGTTGACTGAATCCATATTAATCTAATTAATCTTTTTTAATGTCATTAATTTCATTCCTACAATGCAACGTAAAAAGAACTCTGGAAAATTAGCTATGAAAATGCATTCTTGTATATCCCTTCTATTAATCTTCTCCTAATCTCATCTTATCGAAATGAAAATAAGAAAACACGTTTAAAAGAATTGACGTAAACATACATTTGATACGTCCAATGACCTCTATAACATAACCCTCGAGGTAATCGAACGAGCCTATATTAATGTATCCTACTTCCTGATCTTCCTTTCTTGTTCGGCAAAAGAAAGAATTCAACTTTGCTACGCAAAGGCAATTTCGTATTGGAAGTTCATGCTTCCTACCTGAACCAACTGAAAAGAAGATTCACAAATTGCTGACCAAAACAGAAACGCAACTAGCAGAACTGCAGAATTCCAAATTCATTGCTCTTGGAGATTTTTTTAATAAACTCAATTTAATGTCAAATCGCGTGAGCTGTGCAGAAATTCTTTGGAATAAACTCCTTTTTTGGTTTGACAAGTAACTTTGCATTATAGGTTGATGAGAACTTGGTCTATTTGAGTTTATACAAGCGCCTCCGATTTCTACTTGGAATCGACCGAGTCTATATTCACTGGGGGGATCAACTTTTCTATAACGCAGAAATTGTCCATAGACTACTTCCTTTTCTCCGCTTAGGGAAAAAAAACAGAAATAAGGCATGTGAAAAATAAGGTTTTGGCTGGGTCTAGAAAGTATTTGAAGATTTGAGTTTATATAGGAGGGAAAAACAAAATGCTTGTAGCATGTGCAATATATAAAACATCGAAAGACAGACATTTACGGGATTAGTCAACAATTTCTTCGTTACTCATATAACGATTCTGTCTATTTTGATTCTAATAATGATTTTGTCATTTATCTTAATGGATAGATGGACTCTAATGAAATATTTTAATAAGATTTCGAGATGAAATGGCACCTTTAAACCTGCCTTGAGAGAGAGAGAGATGCTAGAGGAGAAAATATTTCATGATAGTCGATTTGGCCAGTAAAAGAATACCTCATCTTAGCTCCGCAAGAGCAATCTCACATCGAAGATTCACCCTCTACCAGATCGAACCAGTCAGATAAGGACCGAAAACATCAAGTAATAAGTCTAAAAAAAATCAATATGTGCACTTACAAGATGATCACTTGTCCAAAACCAAATCGTAAATGACAGATCAAAGAATCCCGACGCCTTCTTTTCCAACTGGAAGTTTGGAATCGAAACACCCGTGTCTCTCAAGATCTCCATTGATTGGGATACCAAACCGGCACCCCGGTCACCGTCCCCCCGTTCCTCTCCTGATCCACCGGCATCCTGAACTCCAGCACCGATGGTGGCAGACGCGACGAACTGGACAAAGTCCCTTTATACGACGATGACACGACCCTCACCGAGATATTGATGATCCCATTGCGTAGGCCTTTGGCATCTTTCAGCCTGTAACTCAAGAAATGCAGGTAATTCTCTGGCGTGTAGTCTCCGACGAAATCCGACACTGGAATCCAGGCCGTCCCGACAAGCTTGTCTCCAGCCGAGGAGGTCCTCCGGCAGACCTCGACAACGATGTAACGCGAGCCTGCGGGCAAGTCCACGTGGAGCTTCGTCCCAGTAAGGGTAGCTCTCGCTCTGGGCATTGGGCTTGGTCGAGTCTTGCGACGAAGGCAAGCCACAAGAGTCGGCCTTGACGGTGACGAAGGCGTTGTTCTTGATGGGCCTGTCGTCGATGCGGAGGTCTTCGCCGGAGATGACGGTGACTTCTAATTTGCAGTGGTGGGAGTTGGCCATGTCTGAGGTGTTGAACGCAAATTGCGTAACCCAAGATCTCCATAACTAGAACAAGTAATTGAGTAGAAACATTACAAGTAATTGAGTAGAAAGATTAACGCACCTGTTTTGGGATCCATTGTTCTTGAATCAGAAGCACCTATTTTGGGATCCATTGTTCTTGAAGCGGAAGTCAACACAATGTTCCACGCGCAAGTCCTTCTCCTCTATTGCCTGGCTCAATGAGGCGGCCCCCTCAGTAAACGCCTAGGATACAGGTGAGAATTAGGGTTAGAGGAGAGACTTTAGCACTATTTATAGAGTTTCCAGCCATTCCTCATCATTACGGGCCAGGCTCAACTCGGCCCACACTAGCCAACCCATATTAAACTAATTAAGGAACCTTCTATCTCACCTTAGACCAAACCTCGTAAAACGATAAACGTTAAACGGTAAATTACAATATCAATTAATGTAGTCCACAATTAGAAAAACTCTTACATGAGGTGCTCATAAAAATGGCGGCTCTGCTTTCATACAACAGAATAGGAGACCCCAATATATATATGTACTTATGGAACGATTCTTCTTTGATTGGGATCTGAGGAAGACTCGGACTACATATACAGATGCAAATGGACAAAAGACAAAGCAGTAAAGAAGTATTATATTATATATATTAAACATATTTTCTTAGCACAGGTACTTATTTTTTATCCTTACAATTATCCTACGTGATTCGAGATATAACAAAAATGTATCCATATATTTTTCTTGAAATTGTCTCAGAATTGCAATTTTGATAATTATTTGGATACAATGGGATAAATTTCACAATTTCTCGAAATAGAGTTATTACTTTGATAATTACTTAAATTTGATGGGCATAAGCAAGGATGTTTTTTTTCTTTTCAATTTTGGACTCGTGAAGTGGTCTATCAACCAATCTCAGTCTAATCTATAGACTAGAGGAAAACAATTTGACAATATCAGAGTTAATTAGCCAAGTATCTTCCTAGGTTACCTAACAATTTTCTTTAGTAATGTAAAATTATGGATGTTGTGTTTATTTATGTCACTCGGATGAAATGATATGTGGCTACACTTCTTGATATGTAATAAATTTGGTGTTTTGGAAGGAAGTAAATGATACTAAATTCATTCAGAGGTTATTTCTTAGAATATGATGCTGGTTTATCAAATTTGAACAAGTATATACGTCTTGGTATCCTCGTGGATTTAGATCGGAAGTTATTTCTAATACTATCTTTATAAATCAAATGACAAGTGCTTATTTGCGAGTTATTAAATCTAATCACAAAGTCTCACTTGTTTAACGAATTGTTGAATGCAATTCTTTTTTGGGAGAAAAGGCCAATTTTGTTTTCTTAAGTTGGGTTAGGTGACATGTGAGAACATCCAAATGGAAAGTGTCTGGTAAATGGGAGTACTAGGCCGACAAATTGATTACACAGAGTCTCGCTTGTTTAATGAATTATTGAACGCAATTCTTTTATGGGAGAAAAGGCCAATTTTGTTTTTTCAATTAGGGTTAGGTGACGTGAGTGAGGACATGCAATTGAAATCGTTCAATTACGGCGTGAATTTGCAATTGCATGAGAGTCCATGTAGGCCTGCTTGGATATAACCTGCTCAACGACTCGATTATGTTTCTGGCCATTAGAGCCTGCTAGAGGAAATATGCACCCACAGCAAGCCTCCATTGTGTCCCGAAGACTAGGTTAGGATAAACTTTGCATGTAATTTGTTTCTGTTAATTGATGAACACCAAAAAAAGGAGAAGAAAATACAATAGCATTGGCTATAATTTAAAGATCATGCGCATACTCTTTGATGTTCAAAAATCAAAGTGCTCTTAATATTATATGATCAATTCTAAAAGAGCGGGTCTATTTCCACCCACGTTTTGGCTAAAAAACTTCTTTTTCAATTGACTGACCAAAATAACTTCCCCCTCCCTCCCTCCCTCTCCCTCTCTTCAATGTATTATTTCCCTTTTTATCAGGCTAACCAATCAAACTAATTTTATTTATATGATATGTCTTATCAATTTTACATGCCTCATACACCCAACAAGATGTATTTTATCTTACGTCATGTTATCACTTTGCTTCAAGAAGGTTGTTGATTTTCATTTATGAACTCATGTTTTAATTAGAAAACCTATTATAGAATATTAAAAATTTCTATTAATAAAGACTGGGGATACACAATTAATTGCCTTTTTTTTTATTCAAGCAGTTTAAGCGAATCTATATTTCAAAGTTAAAAATTAAATTCCAATTTAAATATCTAGTCAATCTTGAACTTATGAGTGTTTTTTCGAAATAGGTTTATAGGTTTTCTAAAAATAAACATCACTTACTTTGTGCTTTATTTTGAGCTTTTCACATTTCAATTTGAATTGCAAAATGGGGTTGAAAATGTAGTTGCACGTTCTTCATTATCAAACTTACATTAGATTATTTCAAAGGAAACTGATGCAAGAGCATCCAACGTAGCTCGGTTGACCAACTCAGAACCATCGATACTTATCCAAGCCAATAAAGAAATTGGGCCATTGATGATTCTGAGTTGGTCGATGGAGCTACGTTGGATGCTCCCGCATCATCCTTCCTGGGTTGTTTGAGATTTTTCCTCAAATCTAGAAGGTTTTCATCCTCCAAGAAAGGAGAAAGGTCTCCCACGTTGAATGTTTTGTTCTGGAATCACTCACCCCATCACGCATCAGAAACCCTCAAGCATATTTTAGAGTTTTAATCCAATTACATTGAGATTGAATTGACAACCGATATTGATTACTTTCTTCATTGTAGAAATAGAATAGCAACAAGTTCTCTCTTTTTTCCCATTTTGTGCTTATCTTTTGTTTCAATATGATCCAGATATCAACATTTTTAAGGTTTGATTAAACTTGTAACACATCAACATTTTCCTTGTTTCTAACAAATTGAAGATAGAAGAGCATTTCGGTCAATTAATTGAAAGGGAAAAAAAGAAGAAGGTGTTTTAGCCAAAATGGAAGTGAAATAGAGTCAACCTTTAAAAAAAATGTATATTGATATTTGGCAAAACTCATGTAGAAGTAAAGTTTGTTAGTCAAATCTCACTATATTACGAGAAACATCCAGGAATGAGCAAGTGAGATGATCTATCCAGAATAGCTTTCTCTGTACAAAGACCGTTGCAATTCGGTGAACCATAACACATGATTTTTTTTTTCTTTAATAAAACACTCCACAATTTACAACACCTAAGCCTGTCGAAGTCTATTCGCACCACCTAAATTTCATATTATAAATTATTAACCATGTGGGCCGGCAAATTTTACTGCCCTTATGCGGCGATGCCACGTGATATTAACCTCGTGGAATCCGTCAAAGCAGAACATTTTTCGATGGTTTGACCTAAAATAATAATATGTTACTTACTCACAGATTTTGAACCATGCGAAACCAACGGTAATAATGGATTGTGGATAAAATTCTATTTAAAAAAAGTTAAGTGGATAATTCCAGCCGCCAAAGGGAGATAGGATCGCCGCGTGTAAATGCGTGGAGAGGATTTGGTGAACACCAGGGCGACACGCTGACATACCTTGACTTTTGTTAATGTCTCCTCAGCATTATCCACATCTTTTCGTGGTTGAAAGTCGGGAAACTTTCACATATGTTTATCGCAAGAATGTATACATGCACCGGTCCACTATAACCTACATATTGATTTTCTTAATAGACTATATGAGTGGATATTATGCATCCGAAGTTGCTGACCTAACACTCCATGAAGAAGGGAAGGTGGGATGAGCATCAACTAAAAAAATTGTTTGATAAATAACTATTTAGCGAAATTCTTACTTTACCTTTGAGAACTCCTCTCATAAATGGTAAGAGTGGATGGGTACAAAAACATAAGTTTACTCAGTGAAAAATGCTTACAATTTGCTTCGAGATGATGAAAATAAACCAGACACAATGCAAGCCTTATCATCACGTCACTCATCACTCATCCTGCAAGTTATGGTATCAAATCTGGCACCTGAAGACTCCCTCCAAAGTGAGAATTTTTCTCTGGAATGTGTGCCAAAACGCACTCCCTACTATAGGAAATCTGTATAAATGGAAGATTATGCCTCACTCTCTTTGCCCTTCTTGCAAACAAGAAATTGAAACAGCGGAACATTTGTTCTTGCTCTGCTCCTTAACTTGCTTGGCTTAGACAGATCCTTCGGTAAATTTGCAGATATCGGATTAGAACATTACATGACTGGACGAGTGGCTCCAGAACCACCAACAACAGACAACGAACTGACTACCTTTCGATAAAATTGCAGCACTCCTCTGGTATATCTGGAAAACCAGGAACAATCTGGTGTTCCTACGAAGACCCCCCAACACAAAAGCCCTAATTGCTTCAATGGAGGCTATGCTTAGGAATTATAGCAAGTGGAACCCTATAAGTTTTAAACTTGACATGGTTCGAGCTCAATTACCTTCCAATTGGTGCCCGTCGAGGAATCAATCCCTCAAGATAAACGTCGACGTGTCCTTTGTAGCTGGTGGTTCAGAAGGAGCATTCGCGGGTGTCCTTATTAACGCCGCAAGTGCACTACTTGATGGATTTACGGAAAAAGAGTTGATGCTTCCTCGCCGATTCAAGCTGAAGCCCTCGCTCTGGTAGAGGCTTTGATGTACATCAGATCTAAAAGAGAAGAGGACTTGTACTTAGAGACAGACAACATTGTTCTGGTCAACACTCTGCTAGAAGATAATCATGTGCCTTGGAAGGTGGAGGCACTTGTATTGGACGCCTGAGCACAGTTAGCCAAATTTAAAAATATATCCATGGCCCATTGCAGAAGATTGGCGAGCCAAGTAGCTAACCAGATGGTTAAAGCTCAACGTTTAAATCCCTTCCCTCTTTCTGGTTAACCCAGCCCCCCAACCCCAGTGGGACTTGTGTTTTGATGTGCCTTCTTTGGGCTTTGTCTAGAACTCCAATAAAAAATAAAAGTAGTTTTTTGACCCAAAAAATAAAATAAAAAGAGGACATAGATTAAGATTTTTTATTTTTTATTTTAATGAAAACAAGACGCAATGAATGGCACGAAAGGGTTTTTGAAAAGAAAAAAGGAGCAATGTAGTGTTGCAAAGATCAATTCTATATGCTTTTATAAGCCTTATTGAGATCATATATTCATACGATTGTTTTCATGAGATAGAAGCAATCTTAATCAAGACACTCGTATGTTTTTATGGGCTTTCCTAAGGAAGGCGCAGGAGAAATTTGAGACCACGAGTTGGCTAACCATTTTTAAGAAAAGGACTCGTATACAAGATTATAAACATAACATCATTTCAATAATCCGAATTACTAGGGCGAACAATCTCACATTATTTGGGCTACTTGATTGAATTTTGACTCACAATTTATCTGATTTATGGAACTAGTAAGATACATTGATGCACATTCTTCCATCACATTGGAAAAAGGACGTTTGGGACAAGCATATGACAAGCATTATGACATAAAGGACCGCTGAGCCGGTGTTCTTTTTTGGAGAAATTCTTACATTTTGCATAATTTACAATAAGATCACGAAGATTAATCATCATTAATGATTGTGATGCACCATTCCACGACGGACTCAATGTATGGGCAAAAAGAAATTGATCATCGAGATCATATAAAACAATCCAAAGTAGAATTGGATAGGTGAAATCCAAAGGATCTTTAGAATTTACAAATTAACTTATCACATAGCACCTAATAGCTTCTTCCAAGTTGTTGGGAGTATAGCTTTCTTGAGCAAGCCATCTTCCAGATTTTCTAGTATCTACATAACATGTTCAAGATACACAATGTGCCTTCAATCAAAACTAATTATCAAATCAATCTTTTTGCGCTGATCAAAATTGAAGAATTTATGTGATGATAAAAACGAAGGAATGTTTTGCATTATGATCCAAGTTTTCTTTTATTGGGCTACAATATACAGGTCCAAGCTCAAACCATAGTACGACTGAGTTCATATTGATCTAATTAATCCTTTTTGATGTCATTATTTTCGTTAGCCATCTAAAAAGAACTCCTTGGAAAGTTAGTTATGAAAATGCATCCTCGTATATCCCTTCTATTAATCTTTTTCTAATCGTATCTTGTCAAAATAAAAATAAGAAAACATGTTTACGAAGAACTGACGTAAACAGACATTTGAGTCGCCCAATGACCTCTAGAACATAACCATCATAGTTATTGACCGAGCCTATATTAAGGTATCCAACTTGGTTAGAGAGAAGAGAACACTTCCTGATCTTCCTTTTTTGTCTGGGCAACGAAAGATTGGTTCAACTTTACTACGCAAAAGCAATTTCGAATTGGAAATTCCCACTACCTACCAACTGAAAAGGGGACTATTCTGTCACGTGACACCGAAAAGATGATTCGCAATTGCTGACCAATTCATCAGTTTTGGTGCTTTTTCACTGGCCAAATTTGAAGTCAAATCACGTCAGCTGTGAAGAATTTTGCATGATGGGTTGATGAGAGCTTCGTCTTTTTGGGTTGACACAAGTGCCGCCAATTTCTACTTGGAATTTGACCCCGTCTACATTCGCTGTGGGCGATCAACTTGTTCATAACGCGGGAATTCTCTACAAAATACACTTTCTATTTCACTAGAAAAGGAAAGCTTAAGATGTCCAGAAAATCTTTGAAGATTTGAGTTTCTATTGGGGGAAAAATAAATACTTGTAGCATGTGCAAAATCTATACTAAAACATCAAAAAGTAAGACAATTACGGGATTAGTCAACAATTTTTCATTATCTGTGTTACGATTTTGTCTATTTTAATTCAAAAATTGATGTTGTTATTTATCTTAATAACTAAGATGGTATCTCATGAAATATTTTGATAAGATTTTGAGATGAAAAGGCACCATTTAGCGTGCCTTGTTGCCCCGGGGGGGCGGCTCAGAGAGAGAGAGAGAGAGAGATATGCTGAGAGGAGAAAATATTTCATGAATTTCGTCATGTCCGGTGAATGAACACCTCAACTTCGCTACGCAGAGCCAAATCTCAGATTTGCAGTCACCCTCATCAGATCGAACCAGTCAAATAGGGAACCCCAAAACATCAGAGTCTACAAAAATCAATATGTGCACTCGCACGCTTGAAGCTACACCAAAGCGACGATCACTTTTGTGACCAAACCAAACCGGACCGGCGAATCCCAAACTCATCAATCCCGATACCTTCTTTTCCCACAGGAAGTTCAGAATCGAAACCCGTGTTTCTCAAGATTTGCATTGATTGGGATACCAAACCGGCACGCTGGTCACCGTCCCGCCTGTCTTCTCCCGATCCCCTGGAATCCGCAACTTCGGCACTGATGGCAGCAGTCCCTTTATATGACGACGTGACGTCCCTGACCGAGATATTGATTATCCCGTTGCACCGGCCTTTTCCATCTCTCAGCCTGTAGCTCAAGAAATGCAGGTAATTCTCTGGCGTGTAGCCTCCGACGAAGTTGGACACCGGAATCCAGGCGGTCCCCACAAGCTTGTCTCCAGCCGTGGAGCTCCTACAGCAGACCTCAACGACAAGGCACTGCGAGTCCGCGGGCAAGTCTACGTGGAGCTTCTCGTCCCAGTGAGGGTAGCTGGCGCTCCGCGCATCGGGTTTCGTCGAGTCTTGTGACGAAGGCGAGCCGCGGGAGTCAGACTTGACAGTGACGAAGGCATTGTTCTTGATGGGCCTGTCGTTGATGCGGAGGTCTTCGCCGGAGATGACGGTGACTTCTAAGCTGCGGTGGTGGGTGTTGGCCATGCCCGACTTGTTCATGAAACTGGTGAGGGGGGTGCTTTCATGGAAGGGAATAGGAAACCTCAATGCATATGTACTTACGGAACGAATTTTCTTCCATTGCGGCGAGGAGATCTGGATCAGATAAAAACGCGGTCTACCGAAGCGTCGAAATACGTTTAATATCTTTGCAGTTTCCTTGAAGCCACCTCAAGAGTTCTTATCTTTTTATAACTTTCAATTGCCATAAGAGATTCCCAATACGATTAATCTGTATCCACGTTGTTTCCTAGAAATTGCCTCGAGATTCTGGCTTTGATAATTATTCGGTTATAATGAGACCATTCTCGCAATTTCCTGGAAGCCACATCCAATGTCCTTACTTTTGAAACATACTTCAATTAGATGGTACATAAATAAGGATGCTTTTTCCATTTTTGGACTTGCCATGCGGTCCATCAACTAATTAAGTCTAATCTATGGGCTAGAGTAAAACAATTTGACAATATCATTACTATGTACCTAGATTACACCCTAGGCTACGAGATCACTGATACATATTCATAATGAACTTCTTCCCCAACAATTTTAATTCGTAATGTAAGGGAAAAAAAAAATCCCTAATAAAGGTATGTCTGTAATCCCTAATCAAGGTATGTCTGTATGATTAATTTATCTATTAATTTTTCGATGAATCAGGATATCTCAACTTAAAAGAAACGTCAAAGGGACGAAGAAGACTAGAGGATTGCAGTGGTTCCACCTCCTGAAATTGCTCCAAAAATGGGGAAAGAAAATTCATGACTATGAAATTTGAAGGAAAGTGAATGGCTTTATAGTCGTTAGAATATTACCTGTGCCTTGGAACTAGAATAAAAATTCTCTATTTTTTTAAATGATCGATGAAAATTTCAAATAGGGTGGAATATTCAAATTGTGCGAACCGGTGAAGACAATATAATGGAAAATAATTGGCTAAATTTATGAGAGGATGCTCTGCTTTATCTTATGCTAATTCTAGACTTATATATGAGAAGTCGGTGAGATGTTCATATAAAGTTCCGTTTTCTATCCAAACATGTAAATGATCGTCTTTGGTATTACGTGCACAATTGTCCATGCAATGAGAGACGTGATATTTTGTTATTCAGATAGAAGTCCGAATTGACGAGGCACTGATGAATGATTAAGTTACGTAAATTAACTATTTCTCTACATTTGATGATCATCCATTTGCATTGTCCATGACATTTTTCCTTTGATTTTCCAGAAAAAAAATACATACATAACAATGTTGAAAAGAAATACATGCATATGCTAATCTGAATTCGATGGATACATAAGGGTCTACCTGATATAAGGATCCAATCACAGTGCATCTCATTTGTGTACTAGATGCATACAGTGGCTTTTTTAAAAAGAAAAGAAAAAAAGGACCATGTATTACATTTTTGCAGTAGTAAATTATAGCTTATTGGTCTCTTCTTTGTGACTGACGATGTGACAATTGTTGTTTTAACCTTAAATTGATTTTGTCGCCTAAACGTGTTGCGTATCCTGCTTATGTTAGATCCCATCCATGGATGACTATCCTTCCATTTTTTGTTGGATTTTTTTTTTTTTTTTTTTTTTTTTTTTTTTTTTTTTTTAAGGAAGCGAACATATGATGGAATTCCAGCAATCGTTAAGGAGTTGCACTTAACCTTTTGCTTCACCTATGAGAATTCCTACCAGTTCTTCTTTTATTCATCAAAGTTTATCCTGATCCCCATCAAGTTCACTGCCTTAGCCCAGTCCTATCATCTATATAATGGGGTCGAGATCCCGAGTGTGTGTTTTTATATATTATTGTCTATATGTGTGTGTATATGTTTCTTTGTTTAATAACTTCAACTCTTGAAATAGACCTGCTTCAACATCATTAGAAGCCAAACTACCTTATTGACGTCCACTAATCTTGAGGTGATCACTCCCATCCCATCCCTCCTTTTTTTATTTTGCGCAAATAAAATATGCGCTATCGTTCGCTCATTTGGCAACAAATCATTGACGACTCTTTTCTTTTGTTGACCTAGAGAGAATTCGAGGGGTTCGTCTAATCTTTGTTCTAGGTCAACATCGCTAATAGTACAAGACAAGTGATCAAGAGTACGTTGTACTTACTCTCTGTGACGTCATCCGGGCGAGCTGATGCTCACGTAAGAAAAGACTTGAAGCCGAGAGTAGTCGACAAACGCGAATAAAACAAACGGTGAAGACTTCCACCGAGGACACACCGATGACCATATGTCATCGCAAAATCCCAGATTTCTAATATCTTAAACCTTGAAAATTTGCTTGCTCAAAAAAAAAAAAAAAAAACTTGAAAATTTGAAAATATTGAGTGACGACATCGTGGCGGCGACGGTCTCGTCACTGTGATCACGTCATGTTATTTCCCAATTTGCTGATACTGAGCCTGAAGCATCTCCATTGATCACGTCTCTTTATTTCGCCCACCCGACAGAAAGAGACGGGAAGAAAGAGACGAGCCCCAGACAAGGGACTGTTTGTTGAAAATTGTTTTTGTTCCTCGGAACAAAAATTTATGTCGTTTTGTTCTCGAGAACGAAAAAAGAATAGAAACGTATTTGATAAAAAAAAAAAATTTTTCGAGAATAGATTTGGAATAAAAAGTAGGCTTCTTATTCTCGGGAACAATTTCAAAAATCAATTTTTCTTTCTCTACTTTTTTCTTCTCTTTTCTTTCCTTCTTATTCCTTTTGGCCGGTCGTCGGCCTCGGCCATGACCGGCGACCGGCCGACGAGGGCCAGCAACCTTACCAGAGCGTCGTTGGGCCACCGCCAAGTTAGCGTCACCCAGCGGTGGCCCGGCAAGGCCAAGCCTCACTGGTGGCTAGGCGAGCTCAGCCTCGCTAGATTTGGGCGAGCTCAAGTTCGCCTAACCAAGGCAAGGCTGACCTCGTGCCGCCTGTGTGAGGTCGAGCCTCGCCGGTGGCCTGGCAAGGCTTGCCTGGCCACCGAAGCCATCGACAAGGCTCAGCCTCACCCAGATCTAGCGAGGCCAAGCCTCGTAGTGGCCTAGCGAGGCTCCAGCAAGTTCATCGGCCCTCGCGGTGGCCCGGCAAGCCTTCGATGGGCTCGCCGGCCCTCGCGATGGCCTAGCAAGGCTTCGCAAGCTCGCCGAACCTCGCCTAGCCGATTGCCAATAGCCAACCGCCACCGTGACTAGTGACCGACCACAAAGGAGAAAGAAGGAAAATAAAATACATATAATAAAAATATTGAAGAAAAAAACAAAAAAATTATACAAGTTTACCAAACACATTTCTATTCCTAGAATAGAAATTTTTGCACTTACCAAACGCGTTCTTATACTCAAAAATTGTTCCTAGGAACAAAAACAAAAAAAAAAATTGATTCTCATCAAAAATTGTTTTCTAAAACAAAATCGTTACTAAATGTGCCCTAACAAATCGTGAGATGCATTACTAGTGAAGCTGCTATTCCCATGCGTCATTGCATATACATCTGACAAATTGGACATAGCTCTCTGAGAAAATATTGGCTAGAGTTGGATTCCAACGTGTCAACTTATGATTCCATTCATAATGCAACACGTGTCACTCGGGCCCCACCGCATTAGAATCTCTGATCCACACTCCTCTCACCTCTGTCGCCTCTCCCTCTCTTCCCTCTCTTCTTTTTTCTTTTATTTCTTCTTCTTCTTCCCTCTAGCCTTCCCTTCCAATCTGTTGCGGAGCACACAGGCCTTGGACTCACCCCGGTGAGGTCCAGGGGCACCGAGACCTTCCCGAGCAACCTCCCAGAGCTCACCCCACAGATCGCCCCACGCCAGCCTATGTAGATGGAGACCTCCAAGTAGACCTTGCTAGAGAAGATGGACTTCTCGGCGAGCCTCTCAAGGTTGGACTTGTTGAGGCGGAAGGTGGCACCACCGTCGAGGGGGTAAGTGGCGTCAACGAGAGGTAGGGGACGAGGGTTGTCTAGAGGGGGAAGCTCTTGAGCTTGACCTTGCAGAAGAAGCAAGGGGAGGAGGAAGGGCGGACGGTGGAGCGAGCGGGCTTGGCGACGATAAGAATCCCCACCGTGAGTAGAGGCTTCCCACCGTGAGTAGAGGGAGGAGGAAGAAGAAGAAGAAGAAGAAGAAGAAGAAGAAGAAGAGGAAAAAGAGAGAGAGGAAGAGAGAGAGGCAACAGAGGGGAGGGGAGTGTGTGTCAAGTTCTGATGCGGTAGGGCTCGGAAGACACGTGCCGTCTGGTGAGTGGACTAGTTGGTTGACACGCTAGAATCCTAGTTCTAGCCAATATTTTCTCACGGCTCGTCATTTTGTCAATCATCTCTGCATTGATCAATGCAATCGTAGATATATTATATTCACAAGTTAGGTCACTCATATAAAGTTCAATATCATCTAGATATGCTCTCTGTCACTTTGATATTAAGTCATGATCCAAGTCTTTTAAGTTAATAAACAGTATATATTTCAAGTGGGCTTCATTTTCAAATACATGATGTGTACGATAGTCTTGACTTAAAGTAGGAGTGTATTTGTTAAGGGAAAACTCCATGATAAAAGAAAATGCTTTCCAAAAAATTATTTTTTAGGAAAATAGTTAATTTTCTTTTGTTTGATTATATTTGACTAGAAAAGTTTTTTGGATTTGGAAAATGATTTAGAACTTTTTAGGAAAACACATTTCAACTGTTGAACAACTCAATGGTTAAGATGTGCTCTTTTTTTTTCTTCATTTTTTTGTTTTTGTTTTACTCTCTCTTCTTCCCTACCCCGACTTAGGTCACATAGATCTGCTACTTGCCACCGCATTGCCGCTCAACCGTCATCGCCATGAGCCCTCTCCATGCTGCCTCCATCCACCTTCAAAACTAGCCTCTCGTCTCTTGGAGTCATCATTGTGTCCATCCCTCTCCCTATCTTGGTTATCATGTTAGAAAAATCAACTCAAAAGCTTAAACTAATAGGTGAAGGAAAATTACTAGAATAGAGGAATGGTTATTGTAATTTAAAAAATCCAAATCAAATTCACCTTCCGTAGAAGTAATTGCGAGTTTTTTCTGACATAATGCAATAAATAATTTTGTATTCTACCTTTAGAGCCCAAAATTGGCGATGATTGTTAAAACCCTGTGCTCAAAACCAAAAGCTAAAAAAAAAAGCACCCAAAGGACAAAACTTTAGGCTAAAGAAAATCTATTTGGTAACCATCCTTTTTCACTATTTTTCTGTTCTCTTGTTCCTTGGAACTAGGGGTGAGTAGTTTTAGGTTCTATATAGGTTCCACATGGAAGAACTTACTCATTGAAATAAGTTTCTTATTTTTTGGAATCTTGAACCTACCATGCATACCCTAGAACCTGGAACCTATATTGTCACAAGTTTCAGGATTGGTTCTAGAATTTACCGAGGTTCCAACTATATTATTAATTGAACAATTGCAGCGAATTAAAATTTTTAATAATCATTACTTGCTATTACAATTCACTGACTATAAGACACTAAAAAGATATGAATATTAATAAAATAAAAGTCCCATTCATAAAATGAAAGTTTAGACTAATATTTCCATATTATACATTCATTATCAAATGATATAGAACATCATAAGATTGCACAAAGACATGAATCAAGAAAACATTAAAACTTGTTCCAGGTTCTAAATTACAAATTATAGATTCTGAGTTTCAAGTTCCAAGTTCCAGGTTCCTCAAACTAAAAGTTTGGAATCTACCTATCGAAATAGGTTCATCATTTTTTAGAACTTGGAACCTACTTTGCATACCTTGAAACTTAGAACCTACAAGTTCTCACCAGTCTGGTTCTTAGGTTCTAAGTTCTACTCCGGAACCATACTCACTCCTATCTAGAATAGAAAGAGAATAAAATATGTTTGGTAACTCGAGTAATTTTTCTATTCCTCGAAATAAAATAAAATAAAAAGTAATCGGAGAATAGATTTAGAATAAAAACAAGAAGTAATATATATGCTTCTTTTACTCCTGGGAGCAAAAATGGAAAAAGCTATTTCTGAACAAAAATTGTTCTTGGAACAATAATATTATCACACGCACCTAGAGTGAGTTGGCTTACCATATATGTGAAGTCCACCCAAGAGAGGCTCCCTAAAGATAAATATCGACAGACCATATTTCGAAGGGACGATGGAAGGTGCAACAGCATGTAATTGTCACGATTCTTATTCCTCTTATTGGATCATATCTATAGCGAATTTTTGTAGCACATTGCATCAAATTATGATATTATCAACTGTTTTTTGTGTATGTTAATATCTAAAGTTTGCCATTTTTATTGGAATTTAATCTCGTGGATAATTAGGGGTTAGTCTCTTAAAAAATATTTAAAAAAGAAGTAAAAAGCAAAGTAAATAATTTTCATTAAAATGCATGGCTTATAGACATTAGAAGCATTTGCATTAATAGAAATAGAGCCTTTCTGTTTTTTTTTTTAAAGTAAAAAAGAAAATTAGTTATAAGAACTGTTTATTAAAAAGAGAGAGAGAGAAGAAAAAAAAAGGCGACATCGGGCCGAGTCTAAGCCGGTCCAGCCTGCTTTATTTTCCTGTTCTTCTATCTCTTTTCGTCCGGGCCCGGCCCGACCTCCTTCATGGCTTCTTTCCTTCCTCTTCCCCTCACGCTAGTAAAAGGAACAGACAAACAGGGCAGAGAAGGACAAGGTATGAGGGGCAGAGGGGCAGAGGGGACAAGACAGAGGGTAGAGTGTCGACCGGGAGGAGTTGGTGGTCAGGGCCAGGCTGGCAGAAATAGCGACTGGCACGGCAGGTGGCACGCCCCATCGGAGCTTAAAAGCGAGAGAGGAGGAAGATGTTAGTGTAAGACAAAATAATTCATATGCGGAAGCCAGGATCAATTAAAGACAAACCTCCAGCCATTGTTCTTGTTCAAGTTCGTCAGAAAACCTGAAATTAAAGAAGATTGGGGACACGCTACTACCCTAATTCACTCTCATACTGATGGTGTATTCTGAATGAGAGAGTTTGAGTTAGACCTTGTCATCACCCGTCAAAAATGAACGTACGTTCCTTTTTATATCCTGTCTTCCATCAAGAACAGTTACCAAATGGGCGGTTGTCACGAAAGGGTACGAAGCGTGGAAAAACTTCATGTTGAACAGTCGCAACTTTAAGAGAAAATGTGGGTCTAAAATGTGGGATTACAAAAAATAAATAATAGTTAGGGGGTTCCCTAGCTGGTTTTTCTCTTCTTGTGGGGGGTTTCTTGGCGAGAGAGCTTGAGGGAGAGAGGGGTAGAAACGGAGAGTGACCGGGAAGCAAGAGACCCGGAATCCACCTCAGCCGAGCGTCGCTCAGCCATCCCGACGCGAGCTTGCGCCTCCTAGCCGGAACCACCAAGCTTTGGCTTCCCTTTCCTCGATTGCAAGTTTTTCCAGTGAGTTTTCAGGTTTTGGGTTTAACCTGTGTTGATTTCCCGAGGATCCCGACCTGGGGGCGTGCGATATATCGATCTCACCCACCGTTCGCCACCTCCGAACCAGGCAGGGACCTTCCGCTGACCCTGCTATTGTCCTGTCCTCTTACATTTTTCGCACGGTTTATCGAGTCAAGGCGTGCGTTTTGAGTTCGCTTATGCTGTCCTTTGTTGATGTTGAGGATTCCCTGCCTTTCTCGTTGAGCTTTGGTCTACTTTCGGGTCTTATTCTTGCCTGTGGCTGCCTTGAGCTGACGCATCCTAGTGTTTGATACAATACCCTCGTGGCGCTTATGGTAAAACAGTCACTACCTTTGCCGTATCCGGAGCCCGTGTATCATTGTTTTGACTGTTAGTTACTGAGGTCGTCTTGCGTGAAGCCTTATCTCATTGATCGTGGGTAGTGGTTGGCGAGTTTGAGCGGTGGCGCTTCTTCAAGAGAGATCTTGGCAATGGTGTTGCTCTCGGCAAAGAAGAGAACGTAAAAAGGGGAGCTGAAAACACGCCCAGGGTAGAGAAAATTAGATAAAGAATAGAAAATAGAAAATAAAATAAAAGAAACAAACGAACAGTAATGAAAAGAGAGATAAAATCAATCCGTAAACTATTTTGAGCAAGTGGGCTGGATGGACTTCAGGAGTGTCTGTTTCATTTTCAAAGAGTAACATTTGTCTCAATTCGTCCATTTTCGTGTGTTGCACCTCACGTCCATCTTGCGTTTTGCATTTTATATATATTCGAGATTGTTGGACAGTGGCACACACTGTTCTCGGCTCAGGATGGAAGAAATATACGTTAGGGTCATGGTTTCATTGCTTTGAGGCAGATGGAATTTCTGGGTTTAATGGAAGCTTCGGACGTGTAGAGTACGCACGAAGAAGAAGAGGACTAAAAGAAGGAAAAAAAGATTAAAAGAAAAAGAAAGGTGAAAAAGAATTAAAAAATAATATTAATATAAAAACGACAAAAGAAAAAAACAGGTTTAAGGAAATAGATTTTATCCATTTTAGGTCAAGTTTGGATCGTCAGATCGGGTCAACGGGGCCGATTGGGTTTACCCGGTCCAAACCCGTTTTCCAGAATATAATAATATTAGATATTAAAATTATATTAAAATTTCAAAATTCAAAAACTTTTCCGAAAATTCAGAGAACATTAAAAAATTCAAAAAATTTCAAAAAATATTAAAATTCGAATTTAAAAAAATTAAATTCAAAAAATACAAAATTCAAAAAATACAAAATTCAAAAAAATAAAAAATGTTAGAAAATTCAAAATTCCATTTAAATTTTTTTTAAAACAGACTTTTGAGCTATTTTCTTAAAATAATGGAACTTTTTAACTCTATAGTTGTGCTGAAAAATTAAGTAAGCCCTTAGAGCTCTACCTTAAGTGCTTTTGCTATTTGTGGATCCCTTTAATCTAGTTAGGATTGGTATTTATATGTTTCTTTAGTGTTAGGTCTTCTTTTCTATGCAATCTTTTTAATGCTTTCTTTGGTGGCCTACTATGATGTTGATGATTATGCACCTGCATAATCACCTCATATGTTAGTTGATAAGTATAAAATCAATCTAGATTGCCTGACAAAAAATCTTTCTTAAAATGAACAAGATTAGGTACCAAAAGGACATTAATTGATTAATTAATGTAATTAAGTCATCGACCCTAGATAATCTAGTTGGATAGGAAGTGAGGTACACTTTCATACCTCACTTGATTTCTAACTAACCCAAATAATCTAGTGGTGACTCATCATTACAAAATTATTGTGAACACCTTAACGTCGCATGAGGTATGGATGTGAGAGAACCCAAGTCTAAATCATGGGCTATAGGTTCGTCTTTTAGGCAATAGCTCTAAATTTATTCCCTCCCTCTAAAGGGTAGGTCACAACCGTGTGTATGCAGAAATCTTTGGATCCTTAAAAAAAAAAAAAAAATACAAATTCTATATCATGTAAAATATATAATTCGACTTTCTTATGTTAAAACTTTGGCTTGCAAGCACAAAAAGACTGCATGCACTTTTTTTAAAAGATTAGGTTCGAAATTTTTGGAAGATTTCCTTACGGAGGAAGAAGTTGTTATTATTTTTTTTTTTATCTTCCCAAGAACTTATTCTACTTCACGGAAGTTATATAGAGGGCAGATTTGGTACTTGGATATTACCTTTTTCAGTGATTGAGGAACTTGGTCGATGACTTTACTCATTGTGTTCATGCAACCTCTACAATCCAAGTTGAAGCCCTAGCACTATTGACTCACCAAACAACTTTGAAGATCAAATCGATATGCACAAGTGAGCTTTTTGTCAAATCGCTTATTGCTGATAAGCTCTCTTGTAGTTATGTTTGAGTCTGGATGGGAACAAAGGGGCCTTATTGAGGAGTGCATGTCATGATTGACCCATTTCCATGAAGCCCAAGTTGTTGGAGGCTATCACTATCATCTAGAGGGGGTGAATAGGTAATTATACACAATCTTAATAAGAGTAAGCAGAATTTAAAACTATCAAGATTAATGTTACAAATGAACAAAGTCCTATAAGAAAATACACAGTGATTAAATTCTCGTGTGTAATATGCTATTGCATAAAATAATATAGAGTTAAAGAGATAAAGAAATTTGCACACAATAATTATAGCGGTTTGGCTTATTGCAAGTTTACATCTACTCTCCCACAACATATTTGCTGGATTTCACTAGAGAATCAATAAGAGATTACATAGTCTAAGTTCTCTACTTAAGTATGAGTGATCATATGTTCTAACCTCACAGAATCACTCTAAACAAATGCTTCTCAAATATTATAATTTCAGCTCACAAAGACAAGAATGTAATCTCGAAGCTCTGTTTGAACTTTAAAATTTCATAGTCAAGATCTTATACTTGCTTCAGCACAACAACCTACTTTTTATAAACCTCTATTTCCAAGTTGACCGTTGGACAATACTCTAAGGATCATTCGTTTAATCAACCGATTGGACATGAATGATGCAAGAAGATCTCATTGTTGTCTAATTTATTGGATTCAAGTCTCCCTTTGATTTAGTTGCCCATACAACTGAAGTTGGGTTTCCATAAGTAGAATTCTTGCAACAAGAGGACTACTTTGTCTTCAAATGATTGTCAATCGAATCACAAACCCTTGCAACAAGAGGATTAAATTGATAGTCATCCTTCATGAATAGATAGAAAATCAATATATTCATAAAAGGAAATCCGAGCCAAATTACTAGCTGTTGCGCTGCATATAATGCATACCGATTATGAATATTTTAATCATCTGAATATGTTCCGCGAAAAGCCTGAAGATTTATGTCATCTTGACAACACTTATGCAAGCTTTATAGTTATCTTCATTTAATTCAAATGATATGAATTATCAATGTCTTTGACATAGAAGTTTAGAACTTCTCAATCAAACGAACAAGAGAATAGAATTGAGTTGCTTCAAGAATATTACCTAGAAATTCTATTATCGAAATTATTAAACACTTATGAAAGATTTTGTCAAACCTCAAAACATATTGGGATGCTTTCTCAATGCAAGTTGTCCACTGTTACCACGGGGCCAATCAATTAGCAAATTGGATCGCAAAGGCCAGAGACGAAAACCCTTCTTGGTAATTGGTTGTTTAACCCACCCAAACCCTTTGGGCTATTATTTACTCATAGGCCCGTTCTTGTAGTTCTATGAACACCTAATTGATGAAATGAAAGCTTTCTTTTTGATTTCTTGAAAAAAAAAAAAAATCACTTTTCACGTTTTATGGGTGAGTCCTCTTTATTTGGCTTCTCAAAAGTTAACTTCTACAAAATTCCTTCTTGAACAAACCTTTGACCGAGTATTCTTGCCTCCATGTGTGCTTGATCTTTTGTGTGAGTGCTTTTTGGTGGCTGCTTTGGTTTTTATTGGACGTTACTTTTCTTGCTTTCATACTTGACCGAACTTTGCTGAACATTTGGCACTCATCTTTATTATGCTTTTGGCCAAAAATATTTACTCAATATATGCTCTCACAGTGTCCCTTTGCGTCCGGGCTCGCGTGGGCTTCATCTTGAAATTTCGAATGAAGTCAGGGCCTCCTCTCTCCTAACTTCAAGCACGTAAGACCGGTTCAAACGAAATTTGCAATCAGACCAATTTACAGGAAATTTATTCGATGTGGACATATTACTGCTGAAAAGAAAATCTTTGTAATGCCTGAATGCAATGCGAAAGCAAAATTATGGAATATGAATGGTTTTGTTTAGGGGCCCATATTCTGTTGTAATCGATGACGTCGATCTCCATTCTTTATGAAATGCGCGTGAACTGTGGGGTCTTTAAGCAAAAATATAAAAGTCAACAATCAATTATAACCCCAAAAAAATTCCTCACAACTTACAAAACCTAAATTAGTCAAAGTCCATTTGCAACGCCTTGATTTCACCTTATAAATTAGAGTTAATATTATGGAAAACTTCCAACGAGTACATTCGTAAAAAATTTCTCCCAAACTAATTTTTTACACCTGCAACAAATTTAGTCTCTATTACTTTTTGTTAAATTTTACCATCAAATTGTTAAGTTGAAGACAAGTGACAATTGATAGGTACATAAATTTATGATTTTACCCTCCGTTTGTCATATACTTACCAGTTTTTTTATATTTTTCTTGTTATTAATTCAATTTAACGGAAATTAAGAGATGGAAAATTTGTCATAAATGTACCGGTTTAGAGTTCTTCGTAATCGAAAAAATAATTTTAAGTAAATTTATCATAAATATACCAATTTGAATTTTTTAATGGTCCACAATTTAATTTTAGATGAATTTATTATATATTTATCGGTTTGAGTCTTTTGTAACGTGAACCTATATATTATTAATCACGTGGGCCGGCATATTTTCTGTCCCTGTGCGGCGTATAGACTATAGAGTACGCCGACGGAGGACGCTGGCCAGTCGTCTAACGTAAAAAAGTTCTATATAAACTGCTCACAGATTCAAAACCATGTGTTTCTCGTTACACCAAATGTTCAATGGGCGGTGTTCTGTAGCTTTTTCTGAAGTACAAAATAGATAATTCAGGCCGCTCAAGGGACCTAGGATCGCCACGTGTTGCATAGGGGGGTTTCGATGAACATGTCGGTGACACGTGGACATGCCTCGACTTTATTATTGCATGTCGGGTCCTACTCGAAGTCGGGGAGCTTACTAATATTTTTCAAGAGAGCTTCTTGATTTTTTGTAAGTAAAACATGGCGAATAGATATTATTCAAATGAGGGCCGGCATAGATTAGATCTTTGAAGAAAACACGACGTAATGAATCACGTGAAAGAAAAAGCAGTACTGTTAGTGTTTTAAAGTTTATTGTGTGTCATAATCGAATGCTGGAAGGTGCTAGAAATATTTAAGAACCACGATGAGCTAACTAATTTCGCCATATCATGAACAATATAGATAAACTCGAAAAATATTAAAAAGTATCCACGTCAGTATCAATCACATCATTGATTACATATGTGATATGCAGGCGAGCTTTGAATTTGTTAATGTATGGCTAAAAACTTTCATATTTTTTTCAGGGAATGCATGTATGCATGCACCGTCCATGGAAAACCTTTAGTCTAGATTCATTTAGTAGAATATGGCCAATAAATATCATCCAAATGAGGGCCGCCGGCCCACATAGATTAGACTTTTGATGAAAACACGATGTAATGAATGACATATATAGAGATCAAGTTCATACTTAAGTCACGGAAAAAAAAAATGTGAAGAGAGGTAGTGATATGAGCTTCGATTATTTTGCAAGAAATAAATAATTTAAAATTTATTTTTTTAAATGATTATTTATATTGCTTATAAAAATAAATGAATAAAAAATATTTTCATCATATATGTTATTTTTCAAATCATTCATTTTTCTCAAAACAAACTCATTCATTAATATTGCAGAATCTTATTATGATGTGATCGATTGTTTTTGTGTGCCTCAACGAGATATTAGATCCGTATGACTATTTTTATGAGATGGAAGCAATCCAATCAAGACATCATCTATTTCCCTAGGCTCACCAAGGAAAGGCGCAAGAGATATTTGATAATTTTAAGAACCCATGACCAGGAGTTGGGTAATTGTTAAAGAAATCATATATGGGATTATATACATTATAACGCTTCATTGAATCGAATTAATAAAATGAACAATCTCATATTGTTGGTGCTATTGAATTGAATTTTGACTTACAACTTATTAGATTCATGAAACCAATACGATACCTTGATGCACATAATTCCAACACATTAAACAAAAAACATCAAGGACAAATCAACTTATTAGGGTTGTGCTATAAAAGACCACGATGCCCGTGCTCTTTTTGAAAGAAATTCTTAAAAGATACGAGTCTGTAAAGACAAAAATATATGCATAATTTGTAATAAGATCATCATATATGATAAATCTAATATCAGATTAATTAAGTAGAAATCCAAATGATCTTTAGAGTTTACATATCGAATTACCACGTGACACCTAATAGTGTACTCCAAATTCATCACTCTCGGTATTGTAATGCGTACTTCATGATTTTCTTTCTTTTCTGGCCAAAGGAAGGATAGCTCAACCGAACTACGCAAACGCAAATCTCGTATTGGATGACCACAGCCTAAACGTAACAAACGGATTAAAGAATTCCAAATACATCACGGTTGCTGCTTCATAGTCAAATCGCGTCCGCTATGAAGAATATTTTAGAATAAGCTCTTTCTTTCTGGGGTTGACAAGTAACTTTGCATAATAGGTGGATGACAACTTTTGTCTTTTTGAGTCCGTAAAAGTGCCTCCAATTTCTACTTGGAATTTACCCAGTCTATAATTGCCGTCGGTGATCAACTTGGCTATAAGGCAGGGATTCTCCACAAATTACACGTTTTTTTACTAAAAAAATAGGCAGAATAATAGGCAAGTGAAAAGGAAAGCTTAAAATGGGTCTATAATGTATTTAAAGATTTGAGTTATTTTAGGAGGAAAAAAAAATGCCTGTAGTATGTGTAAAATCTAAACTAAAAATCAAAAGGCAGACATTTTCGCGATTACTATTTTTCCTTATTTGTTTTGCAATTATGTTTATTTCAATTCTAATATCGATCTTGTCATTTATCTTAATGAATAAAATGGACTCTCATGAAATACCTTGACAAGATTTTGAGATGGAAAGGCGCAAATTAGCGTGCCTTGTAATATGGAGATTGAGATGCTTAGAGGAAAAAGTATATCATGGTCTTCTCTGTGGCCGGCAAAAGAATACCTCAACTTATCGACGCAGAAGCGAATCTCGTATTGGGGTCCACTACCAGATCGAACCACGTGTCTCTCAAGCTTTCCATTGACTGGGATACCAAACCGGCACGCCGGTCACCGTCCCGCCGTGCTCCTCCCGATCCACCGGCATCCTGAACTCCGGCAACGGCGGTGGCGGACGCAACGAACAGGACGAACTCCTTTACACGACGATGTGACGACCCTCACCGAGATGTTGATGATCCCGTTGCGCAGGCCTTTGGCGTCTCTCAGCCTGTAACTCAAGAAGCGCAGGTAATTCTCCGGCGTGTAGTCTCCGACGAAGTCCGACACCGGAATCCACGCCGTCCCGACAAGCCTGTCTCTGGCCGAGGAGCTCCTCTGGCGGACCTCCACAACCACATGGCGCGAGCCTGCAGGCAAGTCCACGTGGAGCTTCTCGTCCCAATAAGGGTTGCTCTCCCCGTGGGCGTTGGGTTTCGTCGAGCTGGGCGGCAACGATGGCGAGCCGCAAGAGTCTGCCTTGACGGTGGCGAAGGCGTTGTTCTTGACGGGCCTGCCGTTGGTGCGGAGGTCTTCGCCGGAGATGACGGTGACCTCTAAACTGCGATGGTGAGTGTTGGCCATGTCTGGCGTTTTCAAGAAGCTAGTGGGTGTGACTTTATATAATGGTACAGGAGACGACGAAACGTTTGTACTCGTTTGAACGATTCTTCTTGGATTGCGAGGACGTGATTTGGATCTGAGAAATACTCGGACTGGGAAATATATACTTTTCCTTTTGTTTTTCCTTTCTTTTTTGGTATTGAATATACACTTTCTTTAAATAATGCATACATACAAAAGATGATGATGCAGTGAAAGTAATTGTCATATATATAATAGGTTTTCGTAGTTTCTTCACAATTACCTTTAAGAATCCTTATTTTTTAGCACTTACAATTACGATAAGAGATTGGAGATATAATAAAACTGAGTTTATGTAGTTTCCTTGATATTGCCTTAGAATTTTAGCTTCGATGGTTATTCAAATATGACGAGATGATTCTTGCAATTTTCTTGAAACAACTTCAAAGGTTGTTGCTTTGATAATTTCTCATATCGGATGGGATATATGTAAGGATGCTTTTAGAATTTTGGACTCGTGATGTCCTCTAATCTAGGGACCGGAGGAAAATGATTTGACAATATCATTATTAGTTTCAAATGCGCTATATAGAATAAATTAATTATGCTTGCGAAATACCTCCCTGGATTATGATACGTGTGATACGAATAAACTTTTGTCCTAGCAATTTTCCTAGTAATGAGGTAAAACATCACTAATCTTAATATGACTATATGAAAATGTTTTTTTTTTTTCAAAGAATCGGTAAATATCAATTTAGGAAAAATAGTGAAGATATGAATGAAGACTAGCAGTCTGGAGGATTGCAGTGGTTCCACCCTCCTCGAATTTTTCAAAATGGGGCAAGATAATTAATGTTTAGGAAATTTCTAGGAAATTGGATCGACTTAATAGTCGCTTGGAATTAAATATGCCTTGGACAACTAGCATGGAAAATC
Source organism: Eucalyptus decipiens (assembly GCA_014182575.1). Lineage (NCBI taxonomy): Eukaryota > Viridiplantae > Streptophyta > Magnoliopsida > Myrtales > Myrtaceae > Eucalyptus > Eucalyptus decipiens. Next base: position 2,461,399 of record CM024613.1, on the reverse strand, counting down.
TCTCTTTTATTCTAAACAATAAATGACAATTTCCAGAATTGTAGACTATTCAAATTGCGTGAACGGGGAACAAAAGATAGTGTAAAATAACTGGCTAAAGTTACAAGAGGATGCTTCTGCTTTATCTTAATAGTAATTCTAGACTTATATATGAGAACTAAGAGAAATTGTCCATGCAATGAGAGACGCTGCATTGCATTATTTAGATAGGAGTCTGAATTGATGAGGCATTGATGAACCATCAAGCTACGTAATGTATACAATGACTTTTCAAAAAGAAAAAAAAAGCATGTATCCATCATGTTCGCAGTAGTTTTTTATTTTTGGTAATTGTAGCTTATTGGTCTCTTCTTCATGGCTGACCACGTAATTAATTGTCGTTTTAACTTTAAATTAAAATTGTCCCCAAAACGTTTTGCCTGTCTAGCTTACGTCAGATCCCATCCGCGGATGCCTCTCCTACCATTTTAATTTAGATGTTAGGGAAGAAAACATATAATAGAATTCCGGCATTCATCAAGGAGATGCACGGGCAGCCAAACTACCTCATTGGCGTTTAATAAATTGAACAGGTGTTTACTAAAGGCGGTTTCGAGGTAGCGGTTTCGGGGTAGGTAGATTCTAGACCTGAGAGCTCTATACCTAACCCTCTTATAACTGATCCCCCCTTTTTATCATGCTCATACTAAAGCCTGTTTTGGAACTTATCATGTTTTTCTGGTTCGGTTTCAGGGTCTACATTTTTTGCACTAGAACCTGTTTTGTAACCATTCGATATCCTATGCAATTTTGAAATTTACTTAAATACTCGAGAAAACAACAACATAATCATCCTCATTTGTATTGAAACATTAAACGCATGTAATCAATAAGTACATGAACTTTTTGACTAAACTAAAAACTAAGATCCACAAGACTAACTTTCATAAATAAACATCACAAGGCAAAGTAAAAATCCTAACATTGCATAAATATTACTAGCAAACATGAATATAATATTAGTCTCATTCCCACAATTACTACAATAAGTTAATCATTTATCTAAAATGGTTAATAAATCTTTTTTAACACTAGTAAAAACCGGTTCAATTGGTCTGGTGACCTTTACTTGGAACAGGAAACTTGATCGTTTTCAATTGATTCCCGAACCAGTTCAAACAAAAACTTGTTCCTAGACTTGTTTTACAGGTGGTCCAGTCTGGTTCTCGGGTAAACTTGGTCTAGTTGCACACCCCTTGTGTCTATATGCCAAAATATAATCTTTGCAAAACCCAAAAAAAAATCAAAAAAATCAAAAGAGAGGATTTAGTTAAGCACTGGTTTTGATTGAAGTAACAAATCAAAAGGGGAAAAATCAGAATGCTTATAGTGCATAATCTTCTACAAATCAGGAGATAACAAATCAAGTAGAGTATTAACCAGGTTGAATATTTCAAGATCATTTGAAGAAACTCAGAAATTGAGTTGACGAAGCATTCATTTTCATTAATATGTTATACAATAGATATAAAGATATCACCACTTATAACTCCGGTGAAAGTTAAAGATAAAATATAACAGTTTTATCTACACATAAATTGAATAAAAGACAAATAAGATCATATGATCAATTCATTAATACTATGCTTGATTTGTTATATTCATACTGATTCATAAAAGATTCCGCACCGCGAACATTCTGATTTTTTCTCTTTTCTTTTGTTACTTCAGTAGTATTTTCTCTTCAAAGTGAGTTTTAGGATTCCTTCTCTTTCTTTTTTTTTTTTAACTTTTCCCTCTATTTGGATAATAATGAGGATTGCTAGGAGAATGATGGAAAGCTTGACTCGACTTCCATACCTACATACGCCAAGTTGTATTAACTAATCATACAAGAAAGGATTAGTCTCGAGGGGATCAGGCCCACCTGCTCTCTCTTTTCACGCAAAAACTAAATAAAGCAGTGCTATCGTTCGCTCTTTTGGCAATTGATCATTGACGACTTACCCCTTTTTCTTTTTTTAGACCCCGAGAGAGAGAGGGAGGATTCGAGGTATCGATCGATCTAATCATTGTTTTGCGTCGCCAATCGCCAATCACGGTGAGATTCGACGACAACGTGGGTCGAGAGGGGGCACCGTCGTACGTCACGCCAGTGACGTCACCCGCATGAGCTGATGCCCACGTAGAGAAAAAGACTTAAAAAGCCAAGGGGAGTCAACTAACACAAAGGAAAAAACGAATGGCAAGACTTTCCGCCGATGACCATAAGTCAGCGCAAAAGTCACGAATTGATAAAAGTAAAATAAAATTGAGCCTTGAAAAACCAGAAAATATGGGACGACGGCAGCATGGTCACTCTGATCACGTCATCATATCATTACCAAGTCTGCTGATACAGAGCATGAAGCATTGGACCTTTTTTTTTTTTTTTTTTTTTTTTTTTGGGTCGAAGAAGCATTGGACTTGGCCTCTCGCTTTCTTCCGCCCACCAGACAGAAAGAGAAGAGCCGGATCGTGATTTGTTTAGGGGAGACTAACAAAGTCACGGGGCAAATTGCTGGGGAAGCTGCTGTTCCCGTGCGTCGTCGCGTATGAATCAGACAAATCGGATGCAGCTCTCCCGGTCATTTTTGCGTGTCGTCTCTTCGTGGATCAAGGCGATCGTGGATATTATATTTACTTGTGACATATCATCAAGTCGTGATTGGATTCTTCAAGTTGATGTATAATATTATAACATTTCAGCTGGACACCCTTTTATAAGCCAAGATATTATATGTGGAAAATAGCTTAGGTAGAAGGTAAGGATGATTTGTAATGATTTGAAAGTTGAGCCAAATTGTCCGGTATCTAGAAGGCACATCCAGGATGCACTTTCTCGTTTATAGTGTCACGATGTTAAGACCTCCTTCACAATTCATTAAATTCGCAACAACATATGAGCATGATCATATTTTGATCAAGTTATCAAATAAGGATATGTGTTTAGATGTCAAAGGTAGATCAATCAAAATTGATCATAAACTCATTTTTTAACCCATATATGATGAATTAAGTTGTTATATCGTTTAGTTATATTTAGTAACTAGGTTATAAATAAGTTTAAAATGATAAAACTCAACATAATATAGAGCCAACTTATTTTTATGACTCTTTCTCCATTTTCTTTGGCCCTCACTCGATCCTGTGTTAGCTCACCTTGCACTCTCACCTTAGTTTAGGTATAGATTGGATATGAGTTACTAGATTTGTATTACATACAAACTACCAAAACAGATTAAATTGGTTTATTTAAGTCAGATCATTTTTTACCCGACCTAATCGTTTGACAAGTCTACTCGAAAGATGAAACATGAATTGGCTGTCAAATAAGAAAAGCTTGTTTGGCAAAGAACTTTAGAGCTTTTACAAGTTGCAATGATGCGCGCTATCCTCGAGCGATCCTTATTCATGTGAAACGCGTAAGAGGAAGGGGCCCATTTTTAAGGATTGACTACTACAATACTAGTGTGTGCACAATTATTTCCTCACGTGAACTTAAAAATGATTAAGCAAGAGAATAGTCATATACAGAGATGATTTGGTAATGATCTTTAATCTATAGTAAGAATAACAATTTGTTTTGGATGAAAAAATTAAATAGCAAATAATTAGATTATTGTAGAGTCTACTTTTTTAAGAAGTTATCCTCATAGTGACCCAGAGATCAGTGATGGGAAATGAAGCCTCAATATGAAAGATGGTAAATTTAATTCCCCAAAATTGAAAATTGTGAGTGGTGATGACGATGTTGAAGTTCCATTAAACTTGAAATTTCATATGGTTTCTCTCGTTATCAAAAAGATGAGGGAGGGACTGCAGCCACCAAACTGTGCGAAGATTTTTAGGAGTGCAATGAGATCTAACCGGGTTAGCAAAGATCATCGTCGGAATACACATCCGGCAGCACACGATAGCCAGTTTCAGAGGAGCAAAAGTCCAAAGGCAAGTCCGAACTGCTCATCACAAGATTTGGAATTGTAAATCCTCAGTCCTCAAGCTAGGACTCTACTTAATCAAGTCATTCTTTCTGTTCTTGGAACTCAGTTCAGAAGCTCCTGATGCTGAGAGCATCAATGTTAGAACTGAATAGCCTTCATTTTGGTTCCGTGAAGGATTTGCTCTCTTGCTCCCTCACCTGAACACGCAACTGTCGGGGGCTGTCATAATTCTTAAATGTCAAGTAGATTGACCATTGAGCCAAATTAGTAAAGTAAATGCTATGCATGCCTTTCTTATCATACCATGCTTTTATCCAATTGATTTAGTATGAATCAGAGATTATGTTTGAACGAGCAAATACAGTAAAATACATTAATCATCATATCTAACTGGTCCTACCAAAATTATGTTCAACGGTTGTTCTCTTAAATAGACCAATCTAGGATCGTAAGAGTATTTGACATAAGATATACCAAAGTAATTGTTGTTGAAAGAAACTCATAGAACTAGCAAATGCTTTCATCTATATTACGAAGTATCACATGCCCGGACCAGGAATTGCCCAAACTAGACCAAACTAGCCAATTATGGGTGATTTTTCAAGGACATCGATCCGGTTCCAATTCCAAAAAATGGGAATTGTTGATTTTTGGTCTAATTTCAATTTATTTGTGGAATTGTCAATCTAGACCACGGGGGATCGGACCGAATTAGAGTCCGCATGGCAACGTTTTTTTTTTTTTTTGTTATTTAGTTCTTAAAAATAGAAAAAGGAATACAAATCCGTTTGATAATGTCAGTTAATTTTTATATTCCCTAGATTAGGATAGTGGTCGGAGAATATATTTGGAACATAAATAAGAAGTAAAAAAAAAGTAACTTCTTATTTCTGAACAATTTCTGGAAAAAAAGTCATTTTCTTCCTTCTATTTCTTCTTCTTCTTTCTCTTCTAATAAGTTGGTGGAGACTCACCACCCACCACAACTATCCGCCACGGTAGCTGTTCATAGTCATCAATCGAAAGAAGAGAGGAAAAAAAAAGAGAAAAGAAAATTTTAAAAAATTATTAAAAAATCGAAAAATGCTTTTACATCATAAAAAAAATTGTGGATCGTACCTAACGCATTCCTCTATTTTTTTATTTCGAATAAAAATTCTGAATATGTTATTTTACTCAAAAATTATTCTAGAGAATAAAAATAAAAAAAAAAATTATTTCTAAAAAATTTATTTTCGAGAATAAAAATTGTTATGAAACGTACGAGAAAGTTATTTTTTATTCAACACACACCACTTTTCACAATCACCATAAACTCACCAAAAAGCAAAAGGCAAAAAGACAAAAATAAAATAATAAAAAAGTTGAAGAGACAAAAGATCCATCCATCAGGAAAAGCATTTTCTCTCTCTCCCCATTTTTTCCATTTCCACAACTCACATCACTAGTCACTTCAACCTTTTCTCGCTTTTGTCTCTCTCTCTTAGTATTATTCATTATGTAGTTTCCATTAGATACCTAAAAATGGTAGTTATTAATAATTCTCCCTCATCGTATCTTTCTTTCTCTTGTGGAGGCAAAATCTTTACTGTGTCAGCTTTTCTTTGATCAGATACCCTTTGGGAGGTAGAATCCATACGTAGGATCTCTCTCTCTCTGGAGCGGAGTGGGGATCATCTGTTTCTCGTGGCAGTGGCCATCACGTTGCGGAAGACGCAAGATCTTTACTAGTGAGTTTACTGAGTTTTAGGGAGCTTCGTGAGTGAGCGGAGCGAGTTACATGGGATCGAAGCAGAATCGGATCCCTCTCCAGCAGTGACCGGAACTGGTGAATGAGCTTCCCTCAGTTTTCTCGCGACATGCCACCGATTTCATGGGTGCACCTCAAGGGGACCGGTTCTCAATTTCTGAATAAGAAACAAACCATATGAGAACCAATTACCCATAATTTGTTGTATCTTTTACATGCATTGAAAAGAATTCTCAAACGTTCTTCCTCAGAAAATCACTGGTTATGCTAACAAGAAAAGCGTACAGGTTGTGACTCTCCCATTCAGCGACAAATTATGGCTAGTCAAGCTCAATAACTATCAGCCACATTAAGCTCAATAACTATCGGCCACATTACCCCACAGTGCAGCAATCTCTGCTAATTGGACCGCATTTGAGAAGGAAACTTCTCTGAAGGAGACCTCTGCACGTTTGTGATAATTAGAAGGGATGACGTTATCGTGCCCAATGTCTCCATCTTCAGGGACACTAGGATGGAAGCATCACAAGTACATTTTTAATGCCAAAGAACTTGAGAATTGCCAAGTTGAAATCTCCATTTTTGTTTTTCTGGGATTAAGCACAGTTTTTGCTTTGATGAACGGGACAATCCTGTGTTCCTTGATGCTTCTAGCTCGAGCGAGACTAATGTGACTATGTGAACACTATTACTAATATTTGGAAGCTCCGTATATTGTTTCTGAACAAGTCGTGGCTCATTTCTAGGATCTCTCCATTGCATATTGGAGATATCAAAAAGTAGTCTTGTGTTAATCAATAAGGTATTGCCATGGCCGTTCTCTCGCTTCTCCATCAAGAGAACTGAGAAGAAAGAGAATGTCCATCGACGACTATGGCCACCATATCTCCGAGATCTCAATCACGGTCATGGCCGCTTGAGCTCTCAGCTCTTGACCGTGGTCTCCAAATATCCAAGCTCTTGACCATGGCCCCTTGTAGATGTTGTGAACACCTCCATCCGTCCCTTCAATTCCTTCTTCACCGAGATCCCATGTCGCACGATGCTGCACACGTAACCCTGCTCCAACACACCCAAGCTCGACAAGTCGTTGAGCCCCAACGCCACGGTGATGCCATGGAAGCCGAGCCGCTCATTCCTGTCAGCAAGGCACCACTGGTGCTTCCTTGCAGCCATGATCGCTCTCTCTCTCTCTCTTCCCCACTGGGACCGTGGTTGCCGAAGAAGAGGAGCATCTCGTTCCCGTGTCCACACCATGAAGCGGCGTCTCTCCCCCAAACAACGGATTCCAAACCGGAACTAAATCATGCACCTAAGATCGAAATTGTTTAGAATCTGACCACACACCAGCAATGTATTTATCAAAGAGTCAGACTAACCGGGATGCTGCAAGGAAATTGCCACCAGAATCATGCCTGTGGTACAGACTGAGCTGCACCACATCGAGAACAACTGTTAATTGTTGTCATGCAAGCTAGGGGGTGAGTATAGTCCAAGGTAAAACTGGGACAACTGAACCAGTGGAAACCTCTCTAGTTTTAGGTTTCAAGATATGTAGAGTAGGTTTTAGATTCCAAAATTTAGGGAACTTTTGACAGGTAGATTACAAATTTTGGATAAATGGAATTTGGAATCCGGAACATGAAACAAGCTTTTGTGTTTTACTAAGAAAATTGTCAAAAAAATCTTAAACCTATTGCACTTTTACCAATTTAGTCCTAAATCTTTTAACTTTATCAATTTAGTTCTAAACATTTTCATTTCTTGCCAATTCAGTTCATTCGGCCAGTTTTGGCCGGAAAATGCTAACGTGGACGCCAACGGTGTCACGCAGAACTACGACACTAACATTAACAATTTTTAGTAATATTTTAATATTTTTTTGAATTTTTTTTTTTTGTTTTTTTGCTTTTTTTTTTTCTTTCTTTCTTTCTTTTCTTTTTAGCTTTCTTTGCCTTTTCCAATGGCAAGCCATAGGCGACAGCCAACCATCGGCCATAGCTAGCCAGCTGGCCTCGCACGCCACAGGCGAGGCCTGACCGGGCGAGAAGGAGCCTCGGCGAGGGGAGCCCTCGCCCAAGCGCGGCTCGGCAAGGGTCGCCCAGGCGAGGCCGACCTGCACCTAGGCCGGGCAGCCTCACCGGCCGTCGGCCCGAGCGAGTGTCAAACTCGCCTAGACCAAATCTAGCAAGGCCAGCCCTCACCCCTAGCCAGCCAACGCCCCAGCAATGCCACCCTAGCCTGGGCGAGAGCCGGCCTCGCCAGATCTAGTTTGGGCAAGGCTGACACTCGCCTGGGCGAAGGCAAGCCTCGGCGAGGGCTCCCCTCGCTAGAGCTCCTCCTCACCTATGGCGGGCGAGGCTAGTTGGCTGGCTGTGGCTGGTGGTTGGCCATTGGAAAAGGCAAAGAAAGCCAAAAAGAAAAGAAAGAAAAGGAAAAAAAAAAAAACAGAAAAAATATTAAAATATTATAAAAAATTGTCTACGTCAGCGCCGGCAATCCTATGTGGCATCGCCGGTGTCCACGTTAGTATTTTCTGACAAAAATTGGTCGGATGGATTGAATCGACAAAAAGTAAAAAGGTTTAGGACTAAATTAGCAAAGTTTAAAGGTTTATGACTAAATTGACAAAAGTGCAATAGATTTATGACTTTTTGGACAATTTTCCTGTGTTTTACTTGGTCTATATGTGATATTTCATAGCGATTGATAATGAGTGTATAACTTGGAACCACTAATATGAGTTTCCATTTTATAATGGAAACTTTTACTCAATTAATATTTCATATTATTCATATGTCTAAATATAAGTTATGGTCAATAAATTATAATAACAACTAATGATTATTAAGGTGATAATTCATTAATAATACAAGTAAAACTTAAGAAGAACCTAAAATTGACCCCAGTACTTGTAATATGGTAGGTTTGAGATTTCAAGGTTTGTAGAGTAGGTTTTAACTTTCAAAAGATAAGAAACTTGTTTCAATAGATAGGTCCCAAATTTCAAATAAAATATGTACATAATTTGAATCGTTCATCCCTAATGCAAGCCACTCGGGCCTTCATCGAAGCGGTTAGGCAAACCATGACGAAAATGCATCATAGCATGTGAGATGCACGGGCCCATTGACCGTGTGAGTTCAGACTCTTATTTGAGACTAAGTCAAACACTTTAAACCTTTATTTGAAACAAAATCTACTCTAACTTATCTTTTGAGAAAATTGTCATAATTTAGTTTCTTATTTGAAATTTTTCTTATTACAAATTTTTAATCGACACTATAGCCAAAAGGGCCTATTGAAAATTTTCTAACATTTTTAATTTCAATATCCCCACTTCCAATTCTACATCCACTATTAATCGTTGTGTTAGTTAATTTTGGTTAGATTTTGAAGAGAGGAAAGAGATTGTCTGAAAAGGAGAAATCAAAGAGGAAAAAGGGCTTGGAAGAGAATCCTCCATCTCAGGACAGAGTTCAGATTATCCTTCCGCTGGAGAGTTGGGGATGGCCAGTCAGTCTCCTTCTAGTTTGATCACTAGCACCCGAGAGGTCCGCTAGATCTTCTTTTCTCAGACTCAATGATATATAGCTTTGGTTTATCCAGTCAGGCTACGGTGGCTGATCTTTTTTCACCATCAGGGCAGTCCTTGAGGACAGTGTAAGATTCTTGGAATTACCCTCTTCATATCATCTCCCAAGTACCGGATCGTTTTATTTGGATTAATAGCTCTTCCAGTCTTTTCTCGGTCGCCTCGGCATGGCATGCTATCAGAAGGAAAAAGGCGAGGGTCGATTGGGCCTCCCTTATTTGGAACAATGCTATCACTCCGAGATATCAATTTAATCTCTAGTTTATTATCAAGAACCGTCTTTCCACCTAAGCCTTGCTCTTGTCATACAGTAGGATTGGGGATGCAGTATGTGCTTTTTCCAAGCTAACACCAGATTCCATCGATCATCTCTTCTTTGGGTGTTGCATCACAACCAGCTTTGCTTATTTCTAGGCGGCTAGATGCAACTTCCCTTGGCGCAACGGGATCTGGTCGGAGAACCTCCGATGGGTGATGAAATATCTAGTTGGAAAGGATTTTTATCACTCTATCGCCCGTTTTTCGTTCGGTGCTCTTTGCCACATTATTTGGAAGTTCAAGAACGACATCTTGTTCAGAAACCATACTTTGGCGATTCCAGCCGTTAAAAATCATCTCATTAAATTTGTTAAGGACAAGGCTTAACGTTCAAAAATGTCGTTGACAACCCGAGAAACAGAAGATTACAACGTAACTGGGGGATTGATCCTTGCATCTTCTCTTCTACTCCTGCGGATCCTTATTGTCCTTAGAGTAGAGGCATTTGACTCCTTGATCGTGTGCTGCTCCTCAGTCTACTGACCCTGTTCTCTTCGTTGCCGTGCTCGGAGCATTGGATGGTGTGGTTCGACGTTAGCGGTGGCTTCTCCTTCGGGTTCTTGATTTTCTTATAGGCATTTTGGTAGTGCTGGCTTTGCCTGCCTTTGCTTGCCTTTTCCTTCTTCGCCTTGGTCGCCGCTCTTTTGCTTAGTGGCTTTTTGCATTCGGCTCCCTTCTACTTAATTTGACTTGTTGTCTTTTTTAGTGCAAATTTTGTGGCACCGAATCTTGTGTAAATTATTGTTAAAACTCAATATTATTACCCTTTACCCAAAAAAAAGAAAAGGAAAAAGGACATTTTTACAGCTTATTTTGCCCAAACGACAGCGTATAACCTGCTCGGTTTATCCACACTTCTGCGCTGCGCGTATCATCGTCTTGGAACACGGAGCTCCGGGAGTGAGAAGAACCGAGACTGAGAAGAGAACCATCCATGGCTTCGCCTTCTCCGTCGAGTCATCATCTCTCCCTCCTCGCCAAGCCTTCGCCGCCGCCGCCCCAGCCACTTGGCCTCCGCTTCCGATTCCCTCCGAACCGGTCCGCCGCGCCCTCGCTCTCTCGGCCGGCCGGTTCCAGGTTCAGGTGCTCGGCCAGCCAGACGGGCTTCTTCAATCGGCTCGGCCGGTTGATCAAGGAGAAGGCGAAGAGCGACGTGGAGAAGATATTCTCCGGATTCTCGAAGACCAGAGAGAACCTCGCGGTCATCGATGAGCTCCTCCTTTACTGGAACCTCGCCGACACCGATCGCGTCCTCGATGAACTCGAAGAGGTCCTTTCATTTTGATTCTCTGTAGAGTTTGAAGTTGGTTGTGGAAGGATTGATTTCGTAAGGCCTGGTTATGCGGTCCGTCGAAGTTTTTTAGTGCGATGAAGTAGCGCGATTCCTTTGTCGTGCGTAGAAGTATCGTTGTTTCATGTTTCGCTTATGGAGAGTGTTTTGTTTCAGTACTTAGAGTCTAGAACTAGAAGAGGTTCGATTGCTTTTCTCCTGGAAGCGGTTGTCCCATTTCCATTTCTGTTTCGCATGTTCCTTACGTTTTGCTACTGGTTTCAGGCTCTGCTAGTGGCCGACTTTGGTCCGAGAATTACGATTAGGATTGTGGATAGATTGCGCGAGGATATATTGGCAGGAAAGCTTAAATCGGGAGCTGAGATAAAGGTATCTTCAATTGAAACGATCGGTTGCTTTTCGCGACATGCTGTTATCAAGTTAGATTTTGATTGTTTAATTGTCTCTTTCAAGTTCCGTTTGTATTTGGTAGTATATCTGATTCTTATCTGCAACTTGGAATTTTGTTTTCTTGCCTACATGTATTGAGGAACTAAATAAGCTGATTGACGTGGAAGTCTGCTCCTTGTGTGTTATATTGCCATAGGACACATTGAAGAAGAGTGTGTTGGAGTTGTTAACCACAAAGGGGAGCAAAACCGAACTCCAACTTGGTTTCAGGTTTGATAGTTCTTAAATGTTTGTATCTTGCCACAAAATACGCTGTTCATGTTCATTATGTTTTATTATCAGGAAACCGGCTGTGGTGATGATTGTTGGTGTTAATGGAGGTGGGAAAACAACTTCTCTTGGTAAGTAGTGTGGTTCCTTGCTAGAATTTCAACAGAAACCAGGAGGAAGTTGAATAAGCTGTACCCAAGTGGAAGTTTCTTTGCAAAAATAGTTAGTTGCTCTTTCATGTGCGTTCTTTATCATTCTGCTGCTTTTCTGCTACACTGGATTAACCTTGACCATTCTTTGCTTTTCAAGAGATAAAGTGCATTAGGTTTGCCATTCTCATAAAAAATGAGCAAATGCTGATGTCTTTGATTGCCTCCCTGCAGGAAAGCTGGCTAATAGACTAAAGAGAGAAGGAGCAAAGGTGATTCCCTCCCGGCACGAACATTTCTCTGAGAGGACTGAACCTTATGTCTTAAACTAAAGTTCAGTATAATTTATCGATCAAGGAGTACATTCATGTACAACATTCTAGATGAGCTGTGCTGTAGATTTTTTTTCACATTTTGTCCGCACCACCTGATGACGGGACATTGGCTTAGGTACTATTGGCAGCAGGTGACACCTTCAGAGCAGCTGCTAGCGATCAGCTTGAAATTTGGGCTGAGAGGACTGGTTGTGAGATTGTATTGGCTGAAGGAGAGAAGCCTAAAGCATCATCAGGTAGACAATCGGAATGAAAGAGTCAAATGTAGTTTTATTTGCATCCCCAGTTGAATTACCTTCTCTTATATGGTTTACATAGTTTGATGATGCTGACTATGATCTTAGAAGTTCTTTCTAAATAGTGCTCTCTCGGGCTGTGAAAAGAGGGAAAGAACAAGGATTTGATGTTGTCTTATGTGACACCTCTGGACGTAAGCACGATCACATCTTTGCTTTTTCTAGAACAGTCTTGTGTGGCTTATTTCTGGCATAATTTTAGGAGAGATGCCTGCTTTACATTTTCAGGTCTGCACACTAACTACAGCTTGATGGAGGAGCTGGTCGCATGTAAGAAAGCTGTTGCCAAAGTGGTTCCTGGCGCACCAAATGTATAATTCATCTTTTCATGTCATGAGCAAATCTTATTATATATGGTATCTCTTCATTTTGTCTATTCCATGTTTCTTTATCCATCTGCCACTTTTCTAAAAGCTAAAAGAATGAAATTTTCCAATATTTGGATCTAACAATGGCACTAATTATGGTTATTTGTTATTTTCTGAAAACCTTGTTTAAAATTTCCCAGGAAATTTTATTGGTTCTGGATGGGACGACAGGGTTGAATATGCTTCCACAGGCGAGAGAATTCAATGATGTAATATCACATTCTCATCTTTGAATTTGATAATACCTATACTTGTTTCTCACTTATATGTACTTGCAACAGTGGATTAGAGTCAAAGTTATACAATTAAAAAAAAACAGAATGGGAAAAATGTCTTTTAGGATGTGTTTGGTAATATTTTTGTTCAAAAATTGTTCCAAGAACAGAAATAAAAAAAATATTTCTGTTCGAAGAATAATTTTTTAACAAAAGAACGCGTTTAGTAACTACATAAATTTTTTTTTTTTCTGGAATAGAAAAAGAACAAAAACATATTTGGTAAACTTGTATAATTTTTTTGCTTTTTTTTTTAAAAAAAAATTAATTTTTAATTTTTTTCCTTTTTTTTCTTTTTTTTTTTCATTTTTCTTTTTTCTTCCTTTTTTCCGGTTGCCGGCTTCGGCCATGGTCGGCAACTGGTCAACGAGGGCTGGCAACCTCGCCCAACCACGTCCAGGCTCACTGAGCCACCGCCAGGTCGGCGTTGCTTGACGGTGGCCCAGCGAGGCTCAGCCTCACTCGAGCTTGCCCAGCCAAGGTGAGACTCCTCGCCGGGGGCTGGCGACACTCCGGCGAGGTCGCCGACCCTCGACAGCCGATCACCGGCCTCGAAAAAAGAAGAAAAGAAAGAGAAGGAAAAAATAAAAGAGAAAAATTGTTTCTCGGAATTGTTCCTAGGAACAAGAAACAAGTTTTTCTTATTTCTTGTTTTTGTTCCAAATGTGTTCCGGGGAACAAAACAATAGATTTTTTTGTTCCCGGAACAAAAGTAAACAAACACGTTTCTGTTCTCTTTTTGTTTTCCGGAACAAAAGAATAGAAATTGTGTTCTGGGAAACAAAAAAAGAACACAAACAAACAAGCCCTTGGCCATCACAATTCTTCTCCAGCTCAAACTAACAACTTTTGTCTCTGAAAGATCTGTTTTTTCCCTCACATGACTTGTGGAATACATAAATGAGGGATATAACATGGAAGAAGTGTCTTCAAAGTCCTTAATTCTATGTAGTATATATTATGTTTTCATGAAGTGGAAGTTTCAAAATGAGGAACCATAGAAATTATTTGGATATCTTGTTGATTATTACAGTTCAGCCTTAAGTTTTGCTCACTTTTCATCTGCTCCTGCTCTTGCTTGTATTTTCTTTTAATACAGTGGAGTGCTGATAGCCTAGAGCCCCAGTTTAGATAGAGTTTTCTGTAGAATTCTGAGATCTAGTGTGTTATTTGTTTGATTCTGTTAGAAATTTAGACTGCTAAGCAGAGATCAGGAGATTACTGAATAGGTTAATAGCAATCCCAATTCAAAATCCTGGCTTTGATTTTTGTTTGTTTAACAGTCAACAGCTGGCAGTATTAATTACTTTGATCCTGAACTTCTACAGGTGGTTGGTGTGACAGGTTATATTTTGACAAAACTTGATGGGTCTGCAAGAGGTGGCTGTGTGGTAGGTATCAACTTTTGAATGCTTTTCGCAATGGATTCATCCCTGTCTGGCTATTAACTCTTCGGATAGAAATGCCAAAGTTTTTAGCAAGAGAATCACTCTGTTTGCAGGTCAGCGTGGTTGATGAGTTGGGCATCCCTGTAAAGTTTGTGGGTGTTGGTGAAGGAGTTGAAGATCTCCAACCCTTTGATGCTGAGGCTTTTGTTGATGCAATATTTGCATGAGGTATTAATTCTTGTTTCAAAATGATGTATACCAGTTTCATACTTTATTTCACATCCAGAGCCCAACTTTCTATCGTCAGAAAAATTCCCCATTGAATTAGCCACTGTTGCTAGCTAATCCTTTTGTTGCCTACTTCCATGTCTTCCTCAGGAAAGCTTTTTTAGCATTTGAAAGTTGCATCTTGCGATACTATGCTTCTACTTGTCATTCTGTTTTGGTCAATCGAGAAAAAGTACTTCAGGTCAATATTCTACCTTATCTCTACTCCCGGCAGGCTAGAGAAAACAATTTGGTTGTTTGCTTGATCACCTATAATATCAAATAGAATGGCCGCTTTTTCGTTTGGCGGTGCTGGTAGTGGTGGTAGATACAGCTTTATGAAGCTTTTTAAAATGAATGAATTGCAAATGGTCAATTTGAGGCAACAGATGGATCAGTGAAAAGAAAACAGATAGATCTTAGATCACGGTTGACTCTGTTGGTCTTAACCCCTCTTCCATCTTTTTAAAGCAAATCTCTCTCTGAGAAAATTCTCGATGGCTTCTTATATTACAGCTAGCCTTCTCGTCTTTTATCGTTAGAACCTGTTGAAGCTCAAGTTGTTTCCTTTCCTCGTGCTCACTACTACAGCAAACTCCAGATGGTTGGAGCTGAGCTGGGGGACTTATATCAATTTCTCTGGCCAAACAAGGAAATGCCACTGAGATTTTACTTATAGAATGTGAAAAGACTTCCTTCCCTGGGGTTTCATGAATTGCCTCTGGCAAGTGATACGCGTTGAAGACCAGAGTCTCGCTGACGGAGCAGGAAAGGTGAATAACGGTTTACAAAGAATGAATCATTGCTTTTCCTCGCATTTTTGTAAATTTCTTAAAACATCTTTTATTGGTTCGTGAATTCATCATCGGCACATAGCTAATTTCTCTGCCACTCCCCTATATCTGGGACAATCCATTTTGACTCGTTTTTGTATTGTCATATTACCTCCTCTTACCGAAGCGAAGCTATTTCTGGCCCTCTATATATAGAATATGGATCGTAGATATATGTAATCAGCTATTTCTTACTTGAGGAGGGGCAGTAGTGTTTCATTTAAGATGCAAGATGAGAATCCTTCTGATTTGTGCTATTTATTCGATCATTAACTTAGGAAAGCAGTCAATTTTGATTCAATGTGATTATTTTAACAAACTGTTTTTACGCGTGTTGTATGTAAAAGTGCAATAGCTATAAATGCGAGAATATTTTACTTTGGCAATTGCATTGTTCTATTTGGCAATAACTTGGGATCGAATCCCATAGAGATGATAAAGCGGGTTTTCCTTCCAATTTTCAGGAAGATGAATTTCAACCGTCCACTTTCTCTCTACAAAATCCATTATTCCCTATCAAATGTATTATTTCATCGAGATCTAATCAAACCAACCTGCAATTCTGTAATAAAAGAGAGAGTAATCGGCACTAACAAATCTCCAGAACTCCACTACTCATTCAGGACGTTCGGAGTAAACTTACAAATACAAAAAACCAATAAAGCCAAACTATTAAAAAGTGAAGCTGAAAGGCGGATGCCGAGAAATGCAACTGGAATTCAGTATTGTCTCAATACCATCAATAGTGATAGTTTTAAGTAAGGGGAAAAGCAGCGTGATCAACATGACTTTGCAAATTAAATATCATTAAAATAGGATGAGAAAGGTAAGATCAAGTCAAATAATTGCTCATATCAAGTTTTCATGGACATAATCAGTGAACAGCAAAGGGATTAAAAGTAGAAGTAGACTAGAAGATTATTGAGCCAAAAGAACTGAAACAACAAACAAGCTGCACCGTGTGAAAAATTACATGGCGACGGCGACGAAGAAATCTCAAATGAAGACACAGCTCCAAGACGCCTAGATGCTCTCTCTCTCTCTCTCTCTCTCTCTCTCTCTCTGTACAGTACAAGAAAAAAAAGGCATATCGATACTCGTCTAACAGAAATAAGTACAAAGATTAAAGGGCAATGCAAACTAGAAATCCAATAAATCCAACAATAGCGCTTTTACTTCAAACATCATCCGCGCTGTACGATCATGCAGTGATGCTTCCAAGAAACCTCTTCCATATTATTATTTAAATCAATACCGATGGTCCTGGTCATTCATGAAGTTCTATGAGACTCATTTTATTTTTCATCAGAAGAGGTTGACAAATCTAAACACATGCAATGCATCTTCCTAGGATGGTTCTACACTCTCAAGTGAATCGATGCTATTCAAGCAAAATATTGCAGGGTCCATTGCTATGTTCTGCAGAAAAACATGTACACTAGAAAATTCACAAATCAACCTGCAATGTCAAATATGGCGCTAGCAGAGTCATAGTTTATCAACCTACCATAATGGCATACCATTGGTGCTTGATGCAGCAGCAGGTTCTCTTGTTACATACATGGATTTTGCCCATACTATGCTTCAGATTCTTACAACTTGGCAAGGGGCATATTAAAAAAGGTAGCTCGAGCAGTGAATGCAAGCTTTTCAGACTTTTTCAATTTGAAATTGACCTCAACTACAGTCACATTTCTTCCAGTCCTCACCACCGAAGCATCAATGATCAACTCGGACTACACAATAGAGATAAGTTGCAAGTCCTATAAGCATCAATTCCATAAACTCATCCACGATCAATAGTGGAGAAATTTGACATTGCTAATATGTATCAAAAGGCAATTGAAAATCACTGACTAAAGGGAAAAGAGACATACATTGTCAGGGGCAGCTGAGAGGTAAGAAATGCTCAATTCACCAAGGAACAGTTCTTTATCCTCGCGAATGACTGTTCTAGCGCAACCAATTGCCACTCTCTCCGCAACGGCAGCAACAGCTCCTCCGTGCAATCCACCATATGTGTTCTGCAACACAACATCCATGAGAACCAATAAAATTTTCGTTACAAGAGGGAAGTATCGAAACAGTGATCCACCAATGCATTTAGAGAAAATACGAGATTCATAGTTGCAGCTAATCAATTCATTATCATGCTGTACGACCAGTTAAGCCAGTAGCTTCTTTTCAGTTGTTGAGTAAAATGACGGATCGTGGCATTAACTAGTGTCGAACTCTGTGGAACCATCATAATTCCATCTAAAATGAAAGTGTGTTTAGTATCTATCATTTGAATACAGCACTTCCTGCATAGACTAGCATTTCTGCTGAAGCTAAAACCACAGAATTGTTTTAGATTATCACACCGCGATACGGGAGATCCGGACACAGAACCACATCAAAGTCATTGCTAATCGGTTCAATTCATCTGAAACCCTACACCAGCGGAAGAAACACGGTAAATCATTTCAACAGATTAATAGAACGAATCTCGCAGTCTCTCAATAATCTCAACCCGAGAATGAATAATAAGGTGTCCATTTCCTCAAATCTCTTAGAACTCCACCAGGCCGGTCATTCCACAGCGTTGAATGAAAGTTCATTTCCACAAGAGAAATGAAAAATCAATCAAGTAGGCCAGACAACTAGAGGCTCCATTCCAATTGTGGAGCAAAACGAGCAAATATAGCATCCGATTGATGCTATCGAGTCTCCTAGGCTCCCGTGCCGGTAATTTTAACATCCGTATCCGACAACAAAGACAAGCCGATCACAATCGACGAGCGATGCAAGCAGAATCCCGATCGGACGACGGAACAGGACTAGAGTGAGAGGCGAGTACCAGGAGAGGAGGTCCGACGGAGAGATGGCAAGAGACTTTGCCCCGCCGGACTTGATCGGCTCTGAGGGAGCCGCGGAGGAGGTCGGAGTAGCCGTCGGGAGCCGCGTACGGAGGCGGGATGGGATCGGAAACTCCCGTCTTCTCGAAGAAGCCGCACATCACCTCCACGCGCTCGCGGGGGACGTCCGGCGAGACCTTCGCCGGAGCCCCGGTCGCCATCGTTGAGAAATGAAGAGAGAAGAACGGCGGATGGGCCTGCGTAGGAAAACGGAGCAGCAAGTGCTATGCGGTCCCTCCTTTCGCTCGGAGCTTTTTTAACGAAACGACGTTACAGATAGTTCCACGTGGCACGCGCCGCCTAATTTTGTGAATTAATTTATGCGGAATGACTTTCAACGTTGCAGTTCTAATTAAATTATTTGTGCCATTGTGGAAAAGAATCTTTGGACATTTCAGGGAAATTAAGAAAAAGGAAAGTTGCGCTAAAATATGGCAATAATTTAAGTAATTCTAGGAAAAGGAAATTGCAACGAAAAGGAAAAAATTATCGCAATATGTATTCATCGAATTGTAGGGTGAGAAAAAAAAAGACTACCTTAATCAAACTAAACAGGCCGGTTTTGAATAGTTTTTGAGGATATCAAATCGATTCTCAATTTCATGCAATTGGAATTGGTGAATTTTGGTCCTTCTCGAGATTTGAAAAAGACAGCAAACGCTAAAATTCTAAAGGACAATTCTTAAGGACGAAAGGAATATTAAATGAAAGGGAGTTTAAGGAATAAGATTCAAAATGTTATATTTGAAATTGTATTTGAAGGCATATCTCTCAAAAGATAAAGGTGGTGAGATTTTCCATAGGACAAGTGAAGAAAGTCAATTAAAACTTACAAATTGAGACAAACCTAGTCAACACTTTCATTCTTGCGTGCACATTATGAATGAAAATGTTGCTATTAGTAGAAAGGGGATTCCAGCATAGTGTTTATATGCAAAAAATTTGTAAATGATAGCTATGGATCAATGATGGTTTACATGTTATTGAGTTGTATATTGGTGAAGTGTACGCCTATATGGCATTCCAAAAACAACCCCTTTCTAATAATGATGTCAAGTTTACGAGTCACTTTTGGTGTTTATTATGGTAAAAGATGGGGGCTCGACCTTAGCTAAGTTCTGCCAGCAATCCCTAAACCGATGGACAAGCTGAGGCCGTTAACGGAATTTTAGGCATTTTATTAAGGAGTTTTATAGGAAAACATGTTAAACAACATGATTTGCCATCACCACCGCCTGCGATGGCCCAATTGAATAAGACTCCCATGACCCTTTGCGTAGAAGGGAGGAGTTCGAATCCCGCTGGCTGCACGGGATTTTAAGCGTGACGTCGGGGTGGTGAGTTCTCCGCTAGCGTCACCCCCCGAGCCTGCCTCGCCGCCGCTGCATTGGGGTTCCTGTCACCAAAAAAAAAAAAAAAAACATGATTTGCCATCTAGTATGGAAAACAAGGAACAATATTCTTTTTCAGGATCACATCCTTTTCCTGCCTGCAATGAGAATGCATCTTATCAAAGTTGCAAAGGACAAAGCTTCATCATTTAGCCTTGTGGCGGATACGCCAAGGAATCGTAGATTGCAGCGAAGTTGGGGTCTCGACCCAGCTATCTTCTCTTCGGAGGTGTCAGATTATCCCTAAAGCGGGTGAGAGGGTTGCTAAAACTTGGACTACGGGCAGGTGCTTGGAACGAAGCTGGGAGCTTGGTCCGGTTCCTTTCTTCGGTTTTCTTGGTTACTGCAGATCAGAGAGCGCAACGGCGTTGGGGGCTACGCTCGGTTATTCGGAGGCTTCTGAATGTTTTCGGTTGCCGCTGTATGCTGTCAGGCTTCCTTGTCATTGTTCCTCTTTTGCCGCCGTTTGGGCTATTGTTTTTCCCTTAGCCTGTTTAGTTGCCGCTTGTTAGCTTGTGTTGTTTCTTTTTTTCTCGACACCCTTCTACTCAATTTGACATGTTCATCTTTTTAAGTGTAATTTTCAGTGCCAACATCCTTATGTATAGTTTTTGGTTCAAAAGTCAATATATTATTTACGTTACCAAAAAAAAAAGAAGCATGATTTGTTATTGGTTCAAGCTGAGTTTAAATATCATAATTTGGTGAGTCAAACTAGTAATATTCTCAAAGTTGATTACAGAAAGCATCTTTCATGTCCTTTGGCTCTTACATTGGCTCTTACACCTTTGCCCGCCAAAATGGCGAAACACTGGAAGTAGTTTTTCCTTGGGGCTTGAAAAGAAAAAGCACAGAAAGGTTCAATCAAAAGCATTTAGCACACGCTTCAATGACAAAGCAATTAAGTAAGAAAAATCTCTTTCTATAAGCAATTCTGAAAAAAGTCTAGTTAGATTGTTACGCTGGTATAGAATTTTTAATAACTTTTCGGAATCTATCATTTCAACAACATAAAAATTAAATCCTCATTTAATGTATTTTAAAATTTCAAGCACAATCATTATTCAATATCTAAATTATATCACCAATGAGTTTCTCTCCAATTTTCGGTACTCAATAGTTACCCATGCTTTAAGTTCATTGTTTTTTTTTTTTTTTTTTTTTTTTGGTAAAATGCTTTAAGTTCATTGTTCCTATGCAGTACTCGCACTATTTTGAAATGAGTTTGGACCTTTTTCTTGAATATTTTCTGTTTGAAGCAACATCAAGATTCGCATAGGGAAGTGTTTAATACTCTCCTAAACGGGAAGATTCCACTTAAGTCAATATACGTAGTTGAACGACAAACTGCATTTGATGTTTTAATATGCAGATATTTCTTAAGCACATCAACGAGCATCATTAGAGTTAGTTATCAATAATCAATAAATATTCATATTCATATACATTATAAGTGGATATAAAAAGACAGATGTAAAGACTAATCATTAAAATGCGCACCTTAAATTGTTCACTCACTATACTTTGGATGTTGCTTTTGCGCAGATCAAGTCCAATTAACTTCTTTGGCCCAGAGGAAAATTCTGGAACCCAAAGACATTTGGGCCATTCAAACCATCTTAGCTCATTAGGAAGATAGATCAAACCTTGGAAAGAGGTGTGAACATTAATCATGATAAGCACCCTCAACCTTCTCATGTTTGTGAAAGCATTAGGACCCATGTATATCTCTTTTGGCTCGGGTAAACCCAAAACTATGACTTTTACTGCATTTGTTCCCTATATTTGTTGAATTTGCATTGCAATTAATATATGAATTTAGAGAATAAGAGAGTAAAATCAGTGTCTAAACCAGCATATCTTACCATATCCCCCAACAAAACATAATGAACATCATCATAAAACCATTTAAGGTGCAAAATGACGTGGTTTTGCATTTGGCTCGCCGAAAAATCGTCACGTCAACATTTGGCCGAATTTTCTCGCCGTTGGCACTTAACTGATCTATTTTGCTCCGATTTTAGTCACTTGCAATTTTAGCACTTAAGTGTCACTTTCTTAACTTTTAACACTTAAATATTCCATCTTGCTGAGTTTTAACACTTCAGGTGTCTCAAACTCCACAAATTTGTGGCTTTTAACTCCCTACGATGATATTTCTTGTAACATGGTCGATGGTCGGAACGATGCCGATGATGATGGAAACCATCGCCGGAGACAAGCCAACTCGCGCGACGCTATTTCCAAGATCGCCATAATCATCGATGCAATTGGCATGCGGGTCAAAGAATGTTTCGTACTTATTCCGCCACCAAAATAATAGAAGAACGCGATGATTGCAAGGCTTATGATTTCGACCTCCTTTCTGATTCCCAATTGAAAATAAATTGGCCGTTCATCATTTAACAAACAAGAACAAACAAAAGGGACTCAACCACCATGACAGCAATGTAAATGTTAATGCACAAAATTAGAACAATTTTCAAAATCCAGTTACAGATATCTTAATGTATGCTAGTAAACACTCGCATTTCTGCACAGAAAGGGGCCAAAAAAACCCATAAACTATCGGATTTATTCCCGTAAAGAAGCGCTCAGCACCCATAATCGCGAAAGCAGCAGTCAATCCATTGGCGGCATATATAGTCCAGACCAGAGAGATTGTGACTTGTAGGAGTCGAACCAAATAATTTCACAGTATTGTCGATAAACAAATCTGCAAGAGAGAAGATTACAAAGTCATTAAGGGCGTGTTTGGTAATGTTTCTGTTCAAAGATTGTTCTAGGGAACAGAAATAAAAAAAAAACTATTTCTCGCTTCGGAAAACAATTTTTGAACACGTTTGATAAACTTGTTCCTAAATAAAAATTAATAGAAACACGTTTGGTAAATTTGTGTTCTTTTTTTGTTTCTTTTAATTTTTTAATATTTTTTTTTTCTTTTTTTTTTTTTTTCTTTTTCCGGCCGCCGCCAGCCAAAGAAAAAAAAAAAAAAGAAGAAAAAAAAGAGAAGAAAAAGAGAGAAAAATTGTTCCAGAAACAAGAAACATGTTTTTCTTGTTTCTCATTTCTATTCTAAATGTGTTTCTAGGAACAAAAAAATAGATTTGGAACAAAAACGCAAACAAACGCGTTTCTGTTTTTTTTTTTTTTTTTTTTCCTGAAAAAAAAAAAAAAAAACAGGATTTTTGTTCATAAACAGAAAAAAAGAAGGTTAACAAACATGACCTAAGCAGCCACCTATATGGCATGAACTCATTAACAGGCAAGATACATATGAGATTATGCGAGATTATTCCATTAAACATGCGTGAGTCTATAGGACAAAATACAATCGGCTTAAGTTTGCTTTCCTTAAAGCGTGTGTGATCTCCTGTGGCATCTCAAATCAATGCACAGATCATGTGATAACCATAGAAGCTAGGCGCTCCTGTACTCTCTTACGCCTACAGCAGAAATGCAATATCAGATCAAAGAAGTTAGCATGTCATAGATCACTTACCCTATACAGAATTTACAGGGTCTGCCGATCAACATATGGGTTTCATCAGCTAAGAGGGGCAGTGGCTTCAGCAGCAGCATTGAATGCATTCTCTAGGTTCTTTCCAACCGATTCTATAGCTGAAGTTCCAAGCTTCCGAGACTTTGGAGGAGACGGCAAAAGTTGCTTAGCAATGTACTGTTCAGTGCTGTTTTCAACGTCAGTATCACGAACCATTTGGCACATGTTAAAACCGTCCTTGTTTTCTCCAATTGCCGAGGTGCTGACTGTCTCGCTTGTATGTTCTCTGCCGATCGTTGTTTGAGTTTTCCGCTTCCTTATAATAGATGGGATGTTTTTGAAACTCCTTGCCGCACTCTTCAATTCAGAAAGGCAGCTTTCAAAAGACAAATCTCGAACTTGTCTTGGAGGATCGGAAATGCAGCTTTTCAAAGATATTTCTTGGGCTTGTCTTGGCGGGTTCCATAAGGAATATGGACCCATTGTCGTTCCTACATGACTGCTCGGAAAACTCCAAGAAGTCGAACATTTGTTGAGATCAAGGATTTTACAATGTTTCATGCCGTGGTCCGGAGACTGGAAATTGTTGGGAGGAGTTTTAGAGATGGATAGGAAGACTCCTGTAATTGTGCGCATGGGATTACTAGAGTTGCGCTGCTCCTGGGGATATGACAACTTCGGAAGATCCACAGAAGATCTGTTTGACACATCAGTGACCCTTAGTCGACTAACATTATCTGGAGGTCCCAAGTAAAAATATGATCAATAAACTCTTTTACCTTTTGCCAGTTGATTCATGTGTACCAATGCCTCTTTCTTCAGGCACTGCTCTAAATGGAAGATGCAGAACATCGATTTGTTGATTTCTGGGAGATTGGCATGTTTCCTCTACCGTAGAATTTAAATCAAACTGTTTTCCCCTCTGTTGATTTCGGAGTTGATGTTCTACTCTCTTTCTCAATGAACAGTTCCAGTGATTTTTAATCATATTTTCAGTCCTGCGATGAAGCAAACAGAAAGACACTCAAGTGAACAAAGCATAGGATTTAATATACCATGTGAAAGATATGAACCTCACTAACAGCAAGAATGAGATTCTTCACTATCAAACAAAGGTGCAGCGGTCAAATAAACAGAAAATGTGACTGAGATCCTTGTTGCATAACAGAAATCCCGATTTGGACCAGTCACTAAACCCAAATAATGATTATTTCAAGCACATGAAGAACAGTTGTCTACTAGGTTAGTTGCTTTAAAAGAAGCTTGCATATTTACTTGGCCTTATTCAAATTATTCATTAGAAATCAAATAATGAAATCCCTAATCTAGTAGTTGAAACTAATTTTGCCGTCTTTTTTTATTTTCTTTGCCCTAGTATCATTATCACGCGAAGGCTTTGAAGCCATACCTTCCTTTTAGTAACTTGGCTATTTCAGCCCACTTGTTGCCATACACCTTGTGAGCCTCAATAAGTGTCAGTTCCTCTTCCCTGGTCCATGCAGTTCTCCTGATATCGGGCTTTAGATGGTTATGCCACCTGAAAGAACGATTTCATACAGCTCACAAAAGAACGAAGTTTAGCTAAAGGTATCATGCGAAGCTTCTTAAGAATCAGGCCATAAAATGAACTTAAACAAGTTTGTACTTCTGAAGAGTTAGCCATAGTTGACGAATACCTTTCTCTACATTGCTTGCCTATGCGACCAGGCAAATGTTTCGCAATTTCAGACCAATTACTTGTGCCCTTCTTTGAAACAAGTGCAACAATAAGATCATCTTCCTGTCAATAGCAAAAGATGCATTTTTGAGAATCTCTATAAAATTGAGGGGGAAACTGCACCCTAAATGAAGAGAGATTTCTACTCGCACCTCCTTGTTCCAAGGTCCTTTTACAAGATCGGGATCGAGGACCTTCTTCCAGCGATGTAGGCACTGGACATCATTGCGATTCGGTACCCTTTCGGCTACAGAGGATACGTTCCATTAAATGCGCAGTGTAAGAGAGAGAAAATAACAGGGAAAAGGATTTTGACTTGCAGCCAACTATTAAGAATACAGAGGGGCAAAACAAGAGTGCTTGGGAAATCACTAAACAGAGACAAGAAGATCAGCTCACCGATCTTTTTCCAACTCTTGCCATTATATTCCTGGACAGCATCTATCAAAACTTTATCCTGCAGATAAGAGAAAAGACACACCAATCTGTCAAGGATGCAATTTGTCAAATCCACCATCAACATGAGAGATGAAGTTTCAACATGACGCTGAATAGAAATCATCCATTCAAGCCTTCTCTTTTTCATCAGGTGACTATAGGGACAGCAAAAGATATAGAGAGAAGAAAGATTAAGAAGCACGTGACGCTAAAAAGATTGCTTTAGTATCAAAGTTCAACTTTTGCATTGCCATCCCCGCACTTAAGAATCCAAGTGATTCTTGCCGAGAGGAGACCGATCAATTTATTATGCATCCCCATATGCAATAAAGAAGCCACCGAAAGAACAAAAGAACAAGGTTATATCTAACTACTAACCTCCTCCTCTGTCCAGCCTCCTATTGTCGATCGCCTTCTGGGTCCCGTTTCCCTCCTAAAGATAGAGAATTGACCAAGCAATTAATGTTGAATGATCCATGTAAACATGCTATAAATCTCATTTAACTAAACAACACCACCCCGAGATACGATCCAAAACCGATCCGGTAACTTCAAACGCGCACATTATATATATCCCCGACATTCGCACATAACATGTCCATCTCACAATGCCGAAATTCTAGAGCAGAGAGCGTGAGAAAGAGAGAGAGAGAGAGAGATGCTAACCGCGGGAGCGCGACCGAATGTAGAATTCCGCGGACGCAGCTAATGTCAGGGCCACACTCTTTGATCTCCACCATGATCATTAGCTGCAGGCCATCTCCATCACCTCATGATGACGACGACGACGACAATTATGGGAAAAAAAAAAAAAAAAAAGCGACGTCGGAATTAAAAGGAACTCGAGACCCAGAATTCTTCCCGATCTCAGAACGAAAGGGTAAAAAGAATAATTGAACAAGAGGGCGGAGAGAAACTGAATGAAGCAGCGTTAATGCTACCCCAATAACTCCATCTCTCTCTCTGAACAAAAAAAAAAAAAAAAAAAAAAAAATTAAAAATTGGATCTTGATCGTCGTTCAATGCGGAGCTCGGCAGCAAGCCATCGCCGGTCCGGCTTATAAAGAGAACAGAAGAAGAGGGCGAAATCAACGGATACGTTAGGAGCGCATGATAGATAGAGAGAGAGAGAGAGAGGGAGAGAGTTACTGCGACTTTCCTTTGAATGAGAAACGTTCATAAATTCAATCGCTTTTGCAGGGGTGAGGCCATGAGAATGGCGTAACGGTTCGAGGGAGAGAAGTGATGGGAGTGGAGGGAGTTGCAGTCGACGTGAAGGGTCAACAAAGAAGAAGGAGAAGGGGAGAGAGAGAGAGTTAGCGGGAACTGGAGCTGTAGGGAGAATTTATGAGAGGGTAAATAAAATAAAATAAAAAAATACCGCCATCCCATTGAAAAATTTTAATGATTAAAAATAAAGGGCTAGTTCTTCCAAAAAAAAACACCTTTGGGTTCAATTTCAATTTTTGTCTAAAAGAAATCTTCGACAAGTCACCATGGACCTTTTTCAAGATTATCAATATCATGACGCTGTTGTTGCTCCGATGAAGTCGAGGATGTTGACAGAAAAATGCATGTTTTGATAAATGGTCCCGATGCTGATAATTTGTAAAAATCGGTCAGATTTTTGGGCACGTGAGTAAATTTCGGATTAAATAGCATCTTTTTTAAGGCAAAAAAAATGCTTTTGAGATAGAATTGAAATTGGAGGTTATTTTAGGAAATTAGGCTAAAAAATAGAACACCGGGAGTGATGAGATCCTTTTGGTTCTAAGAGATTACTAGTTCCAAGATTGCTCTTCCGATTTTGTCGTGTGCTATCCAACAAATTACGTGATGTGGATATTTTTTGGGTGGATTTAAGCATTTGTACGGAAAATGCTAGATAAAGAGGGAAAAAGTGTGATTTGAATTATGTCGAAATATAGATCTAAATTATTACAGGATGACAATAATTATTTAAATTAAGAGCTCGTGAGATATCTATGCGATATCACTGTAATCTTTTTAAATTGATTTCTCTATCATTCAGTAATGCACTACAATTACTCTATCTATAGCATGCATGATGTTAAATGGTTCTCTTGGTTTTGCATTTAAGAATAGAAAGATGCTTACGGAAACAATTACCTACAACTTTTTTTTTTCTGCATATTCGAGTATTTTCGTTATCTTTCATCCCACAAAAAATAATGAGTGGCAAAGATAGGCCCAATTCCCTAAAAAAAAAAAAATCTCAAACTTTAGGTACAATCTAAATCTACCCTGAACTTTTTCTTTTGTTAAAAAAAAAAAAACTAACTTTAGATCAAATCCAAAATCTATTTCGAATTTTTATTTTGTATAAAAGAAAAATCACCAATTTTTTACTTGTGCGCCAAAGTAGCCTCATTAGGCCTCCATCCAAAATTCACTTATATTAGTCTCTAATTTTCATATCATAAAACGGTTTCATTTTGAAAATTATTTTCCAAGTCACCTTCTTGATGTGAATTTGTTATCAATGTGAAAATGGGATGTCAACTTTCAAGGGTAGATTTGAGTTGGGGTTTTTTTTCTTAGGTAAAATAAAAATTCATGGTAGATTTTGGATTGGACCAAAGCTTGGAGTTTTCTCTGAGATAAGAAAAAAACCGGGATTGAATTAAGACTAGATCTAAAATTGAAGATTTTTAGGGAATTAAGCTGGCAAATATATTGCACATTGAAGATTTTTAGGGAATTAAGCTGGCAAATATATTGCACGATGGATGGATGGCAGTTTTATGTTCTTACTCAAAAGAAGAGTATCAACCGTAACTATTGGTTTGAAATATAGTTCAATAGTACAAAGTATCAACCTTAGGATCCCTAGACTTATTTTTTTTTTTAAAGGATTTTTATACAAAGCATGATAAGAGAAACACGAACTCGGATGGATGAAGGGCCTACTTCATAAACATCTGCTACATCTGCTTGTTTCCGCTACAAGAATGCATTTGAGCAAAAATATAAAGCGGCAGCTAGTACTTTGAAAGGCGCTCGCTGGCCTAGAGGACTGACGAGCCCGACGAGCCCGCTCGTAGTTTAGGAGGGCTTGGACAATGCCTTTCGACATGCTGAACCAGTTCATCTAGAGCCCGTTCTGGACAGATGGTTGTCCATAGTGAGCCCGAGCTTTTTCTACGACCCAAAACCCGTCCAGAGCCACCCGTCGATCAGGTCTATGCTAGTATCGATCGATCGCCGAAACAAGACCAACAAGGAGTAACTCAAAATTACTAATCGTCGACCATGCATGAAATAGAGAAAAATTTGAAGCTTGAAGAGGAAAATGTTGCTCCACGAAAAGGCTTAATGATTTAGTACGAGGGACCGATAAAGCTGCCCAAGATTGAAACTAAATATTTCACCAGCAGAACCGGAATACCGAATTACCAAGGGCCTATTCCAGTTCCACTCGTCAGAATCATATGCAGAAATTTCAAGCTAATTGGAAGTGAGGATTCAAAATAGTTGATTACTTAAATAAGTCTACCTGGAGCAAGCCAAGCTCCGGAACAGCATAAAGTTTACCAGAGAAATCTTATGTCTGATAGAAGTTAAAAAGCAGGTAGGGTAAATGACATTAATAGAGTTTCTCCTCTTGTTATGAATAAGTCCAAGAGATGGGCAGTCGAAAGTCTCGGCAAACACTAATAGAGAAGCTATCTTCAAGTCGCCTTTTTCCTGAGTTGCCCGACAGTTGGGCGAGTGCTCTTGTCTCTCCTGTGATATTGATGCTCTATGTATGGCCTGCTCGGCTCCATGTAATGTTGGAAACTACTGTCTAGGGCAGAGATGGTGGGTTCCTCACCTGCTTCAGACCCGGCTGGGAAGGGGAAAATATTTGTGACAAAAGTCCAGTCATAATCTGACTCGCTTGAGCCCCCTTCAACTGGAATATACTGTTGAACACCACCGAAATCCCCCATGGGATTCATGTCCATTGAGCTGATGTTTACCGCACCTGCAGAGGTGGTTTATCCCATAGGAAATAGAATTAATGAATTGGTATGTGATTATATATAATTGCAAAGGCATTGTGTAACACATATATACTAATGCAGCTTCTGTTCCCACTTCCAACATTGGGAAGTTGGATGCTGTAAACGAGATTAGGTTTGACTTCATTAACATAATCCTTGAACCTGCAATTGCTGCATGGTGCACATGGCTATTCACCATGCATTCTGCTACTGAAGAAAATTATTTCATCACCACCAGATTCCGAGCCCTTAATACTATGAGGCCAAAAACCAGCAACGAACTTACAGTTTGAGTGAAAAAGTGAGATCATAAGATCTAAGTTGGGTTATGGCAAGTGAGGTTGCTTCATAACAGCTTCCTAAATCTTACATGATATTTTCAAATTTCAACTACTTTTTTGGATCAGACACTTACTCTCATCAATGGCCCCTAATTTGGAGGAGCTCTGGCCTAAGGAAAGCTGCTTTATAGCCAGTGGGCAGTAGTTCTTTCTTCTAGGAGGAAGCTTCTCCCTAGCTGGCGTGCTCCAAATGCTGGTCTGATCTACAGCTGAAAAAGATCATGCGTCACATTTGGAATTAGGAATTTCTTCTCACTAACTACCATCAATTTTAATCTCTAACCTGGAGAAAGCTGCAGATAACCTTCCCTCAGCCTTTTGGGAGGATATTCTACTCCTAACGCTGACCTCTGGTCGTTGGGGCAATCACCCCCTGATAAATTTTATCCAACCTTTGTCAGTCACCTTTTAGGTTAGCTTTTTAATCTTACCTGCAATAATAAATCTTAATCTCTAACCTGGGGAAAGCTCCTTCAGATCTGGCCAACAAGCTTCCTCCCTCCTTTCCGGAAGAATTTCTGCTTTCATTGCTACCATTGGGACTTTGGTCTGTTTAACATCTGATAAGTTTCATACAATAATATTCAGTCACCTTTTTAGTCAGGAATTCAATCTCGTTGACACCCATTAATGTTAACTTCTAACCTGGGGAAAGCTCCTTTGCATCCGACGGGTATGCTTCCTTCCGCCTTTTACAGGGAACATTTTCACTAATTTCAAACTTCGGAACCTTGATCTCACCAACAGCTGATAAATGTCACGTGTTATCTTTTCATTAACTTTGAGATAAGAGATCTACTCTTTGAGACTGCAAATGGTTTTTGAGCTCTAACCTGAGGGAAGCTGCTTGAGAGCTGATGAGCCAGCCTGTGTCCTTTTGCGAGTACATTTGGTGCGATCAATGGCTGATCGGTTTTGGGCAATCTTTTTCAGTAACTTTTTTGGTTGAAAATTTCAATCTTATTGACACACCAATATCAATTTTTCTAACCTGGGAAAACTTCCTCCGGATCCGCTGGGTATGCTTCCTTCCATTCCTCAGGAGGAAATCCTCCACCTATTCCAAACTTCAGAGTCTTGTTCTGGCCAATATCTGATAAATTTCGTGTAACACCTTTTCAAAAACATTGAGATAAGAGATCGACCATTTGAGACAAAAATGGGTTTTGAGCTCTAACCTGAGGGAAGCTGCTTGAGAGCTGCTGAGCCCGCCTGTGTCGTTTTGCAAGTAACTTTGGTGTTATCGACAGCTGATCAGTTATGGGTAATCTTTTTTAGTCACTTTTTTGGTCGAAAATTTCAATCTTATTGACACACATCAATATCAGTTCTCTAACCTGGGAAAACTTCCGCCCGATTAGCCGGGCATGCTTCCTTCCATCCTTCAGAAGGAAATTCTCCACCTACTCCAAACTTCAGAACCTTGTTCTGGCCAACATCTGATAAATTTCAAGCGACATCTTTTCAGAAACATTGATATAAGAGATCTACTATTTAAGACAGCAAGTGGGTTTTAAGCTCTAACCTGAGGGAAGCTGCTTGAGAGCTGCTGAGCCAGCCTGTGTCCTTTTGTGATAAACTTTAGTGCAATTAGTGGCTGATCAGTTTTGGGTAATCTTTTTTAGTCACTTGTTTGGTCGAAAATTTCAATTTTATTGACGTGCATCAATATCAATTCTCTAACCTCGGAAAACCTCCTTTGGATCTGCCAGGCATTCTTCCTTCCATCCTTTAGGAGGAAATTCTCCACCTATTCCAGACTTCAGAGCCTTTTTCTGGCCAACATCTGATAAATTTCATGTGACATCTCTTCAGAAACATTGAGATAAGAGATCTACTATTTGAGACAGCAAGTGGGTTTTGAGCTCTAACCTGAGGGAAGCTCCTTGAGAGCTGCTGAGCCAGCCTGTGTCCTCTTGCAAGGAATTTTCGTCTGATCGACAGCTGATCAGTTTTGGGCAATCTTTTTCAGTGACTTTATCCGTCGAAAAATTCAATCTTATTGACACATCAATATCAATTTTCTAACCTGGGAAAAGTTCCTCCGGATCCGCCAGGCACGCTTCCTTCCATCGTTTAGGAGGAAATTCTCCACCTATTCCAAACTTCAGAACCTTGCTCTGGCCAACATCTGATAAATTTCATGTGACATCTTTTCAGAAACATTGAGATAAGAGATCTATTATTTAAGACAGCAAATGGATTTTGGGCTCTAACCTGAGGGATGCTGCTTGAGAGTTGCTGAGCCAGCCTGTGTCCTTTTTTGAGGAACTTTCGTCTGATCATCGGCTGATCAGTTTTGGGCAATCTTGTTCAGTCACTTTGTTGGTCAAAAATTTCAATCATATTGACACACATCAATATCAATTCTCTAACCTGGGAAAACTTCTTCTGGATCCGCAGGGCATGCTTCCTTCCATCCTTTAGGAGGAAATCCTCCCCCTATTCCAAACTTCAGAACCTTGCTCTGGCCAACATCTGATAAATTTGATGTGGCATCTTTTCAGAAACATTGAGACAAGAGATCTACTATTTGAGACAGCATATGGGTTTTGAGCTCTAACCTGAGGGAAGCTGCTTGAGAGCTCCTGAGCCAGTCTGTGTCCTTTTGTGATAAACTTTGATGTTATTGACAGCTGATCAGTTTTGGGCAATCTTATTCAGTCACTTTTTTGGTCAAAAATTTCAATCTCTTATTGATACACATCAACATCAATTTTCTAACCTGGGAAAACACCCATAAATACAAAATTCTAACCTGGGGAAGCCTCCTTTGAATCTGGCAGGCATGCTTCCTCCCAACTTTTAGGAGGAAATGTTCCACTTATTCCAGACTTCAGAATTGTGATCTGACCAACATCTGATAAATTTCATGTGACATCTTTTCAGAAAATTTGAAATTAGAAATCTACACTTTGAGACAGCAAATGATTTTTGAGCTCTGACCTGAGGGAAGCTGCTCAAGAGCTGCTGATGTAGCTTTTGTCCCTTTGCTTGGAACTTCTCCTCCGGTCACTGGCGTACAAACATGGGTCTTAGTACGGGAGCGACCTTTTCTCTTTCCTGATGAATTATCAGCATCAAAGTCCTGCAACATTTGGACCTCATCTCCATGTCATTGGTTCTACAAACTTTTGCATAAGAAAAAATTGGATGTCTTGAGGAAAATAAAAAGAAAAGAAAGTCTTGAGTTTGTTAAGAAATGAAAGTTAAACAGATGTTCTAGCGCTCAAAGGGTACCTCCATTAGGCAAGGCCATCTCTTGCCACAGAGTAAGCCTGGGACCGAGGAAAGGTTTCTAATGGAAGTAACTTTAATAGATCATTGAACTGATTTTGTGTAGGTTGTTGAGATCAAAGTCAGACCGGATGCACGGCTGGTAATACAAGAGTTACTATGGGAAGGAAGCCTTGCGAAGTGGCTCTAAGTTGATGGCGGTTGAGCTAAGTAATTGCAGATAAAAAAGTTGAGTGATAACAAAATAAAGGTGCAATGCAGTAAGGTCCTTGTGTGGAGCCGTGGGTATCTACAAGGAGGTACTTTTAGTACACTACAACCTCTCTGTTAGTTTCTTCCCATCTGTGTTCCCAAAGCACATAGCCAAGTGAGGATAAAGAAAGCAAACTGATCATCCAGTCTGTAAATACATTGAGAATCACAAGGATCATATTCACTCCCCCGGAATGCTTTTCACACTTATTTTACAGATATAATTGCAGAAAGGAGAGTCCAATTAGAGCAACATTCAACAGCTGATTGGGTCTCCAAAGCAATCATACTGGATGCATGACGCATGATGCATCAAAATTCAGAACCTAAAATGTGTATTTACCAAAAAGTCACATCTCCAAGGCCACTCAGCAACACATATACCCAATAGAGGAATTCCTTTAATATTCGAATTTATCTGAATCTTGCCCGATACTCCAAGCTTATGCATTTAAAAGGGCTGATATAAAAGAGAAACAAAGCAAAGATGTAGTATCTGGAATGGTATTACATCATATGAGCTCTTGTTCATACTCTTTCCCCTCAACTACAGAAGGATGTTTATGGATGAGGCCTATGCTCCACCATAACGGACAGGCATCTTATCTCACGGATTAAAGCAACCCCAAAAAAGGGGAAAAAAAACAAAAAGAAAGGGGGAAAGTAGCATAAGAACCTCATACTCACCGGTGCATAAATGGAAACTTTTGCCTTTTTAGCATATTCCACATAGTGCATAAGGGCTTTATAGGTTGAAAAGATTTGGCCTGTGGCAGGACAGAAGTAATGCTGTCATAGAGAAAACATCAAGCAGATTAGCAAGTTTAATTAACACCAGATGAGACATAGATATAGAACTTT
Source organism: Eucalyptus decipiens (assembly GCA_014182575.1). Lineage (NCBI taxonomy): Eukaryota > Viridiplantae > Streptophyta > Magnoliopsida > Myrtales > Myrtaceae > Eucalyptus > Eucalyptus decipiens. The sequence continues at coordinate 2,427,269 of CM024613.1, read as the reverse complement.
CTTCTGTTAAAAATAGTCTCACTAAAATAAGTCAAATAAACTGCAAAAGGTAATGAGTGAAAAAGAGCAAAAAGTTAAGGACTGAATGACTAATGGACAAGACATTTGCCTCCAAAGTATGAGACAAGGTTTGGAGACCTTTGATGCCAACACATTCCATTCCCTCCAAGGGGACAAACCTTCGAAAGCAGAAACAGAACCACAAGAAGCAAAAGAACTAGAAAGCTGATCCCCAAGTTGCAACCTGAATACTTTTGCAACTTCTACTGTTCTAGCTTATATGTACAAAAGTTCTCCCAACTTTACAATTGTTTAACACAAAAGTTATTTGAAGTATTTCATCTTCATTGCAGAAGCAATTAATTAATGCTAAGTCAAATTTAATGAGTCGTTTCATTAAACTTATAATACTTTCTTCATCATTTAAAACACATTTCATAATTGTCTAGGTAAAGCCTACAGTAACCACAATTTCAACAGAATATTTCATTACAAAACAGTGATTGCAGCACCATTGCAAAACGGTGATGGCAGCACCAAGAGCTAAAAGAACTCCATATGGACATTGGTACAGGAAGCTAACTTGACAAGCTTCTTTCCTGAGTGTGTAGTTGATTAATTCCATACCAATATTCATGTGCATCAAACTACTGGTTAGAAGTAATATGCCGTGTACATCCAGAGCTGTAAAATAGAAATAACAACATAACTGCAAGATCTTTTCTTTCATCACAAGAAAAGGAAATGTGCCTTAGGTTAGCAAATTTTGACCCCATGAAATACCTCACTACATGGACAAAGTAAGATGTGTAGATAAATAGCCCAAATGTGGGGAATAGAAACCATGTGTTGTGACTTGCCCTAATACAAGCACAAGTCTATTTCCTAAGGCCTAATTTTTGCATTTAACTACAAGAACTCTGCGATCATTTTAACCAGCCTAATCACAAGCAGTTAGGTCAAGTTCATTGAATCAATTACGCTAGTCAATTCTACTACTTTAACCCTGTAGGATACCCCTTCCAATCCAACAACTGTGCGAACTGTCACCTCAATAGGCTACAGCCTAGACTTAATCAGTGTGTGGGGCTTATGAGATGCTTAACGGGCCTCTAGATAACTGTCCTCATGCAGCCATGCCCCTTGGTTATGAAAAAACAAAGGAAAGCTGTGAAAGTAGCTTCTCAAGTCATGAAGAGGTTGAACTATGTGAGGACCAAAATGCCTGATGTGAGCTTGAGTGGAGAAAGGGCATCTATCATTGTCACGATTGCAAAAAGCACAGTTCTGATGGATATTCTCAATTGATTGAAGCAGAATCTTCTGTGACACAAATGCAATCTTGGTGAAATAAAACTCAAAGGATACACTCCTACTTTCTGCTCTTCATTTGAAGCTAGGTCATAGGAGCTGATACTTAAGAAAACTCCCTCCATTAATGTCTTCAACATTGTCATGATTCCTCCAAATGCATATCTTGATTATTAACTTTCCATGCACCTTTGTCACTAGGCCTAGATATATTCCAACAAGATGCCATCATCTACATTCTGATGTATCAGCAACCAGGGCAAAACTCTTAAGAAGTTGCTGTCTTCAGTGTGCTCATGTGCAAGTCATCATACTCATTCTTATATAGGAAAGAAATGATTGACTTTAAAAATGTTTAAATTTGATACTCACGCTGCTGAATCACTGATCTATCATGACTAGAATTTAGGAGGATCTCATTAGGATACCCGCATTACTTCCAACACATTCTCAGCTATAGTCTCATTTAAATCAACAAAACTGTACACAATTAGTGCAGTGTAATAAATCACAGAAAAGCACCTGTTATGAACTATGATATTACATGGCTGCAGTTCAAACTCAAACTCATAAGGTAACCACATATTTAACTGGCACCAAATAAAGAATAACAGAATCGAGTAAGCTGAAAGTTTGAGATCTCACTTTTAGGTCTCAATAAATGTAATTAAATAGTAGGCTGATGACAGAATAACATTTTCGATGTAAAACCTATTGTGTTCAAGAGACTTAGATTTGCAAAAGATCAACTGACTTTATTGTGGAAGTATTGCCCACACTACTTTAACAGCCAACAGGAATCGCATCAACAGCACTTTCTGCTCAAAAATTGAATGTGGGTCCACAATTGACCAAAATCTAACGTTTATTTTCATTCTCTTTTTTTTGTAAAGCCTTAACAATTAAAAAATTTACGACCGCAACACTTTCAAGGGAAGTATTTCTTTTCCAACAAAATTTGCTTAACTAAGAATCAATTCACAGAGATCTAGGTTTTCGGAAATAATCCTCCATAAATTGCATAAACTCAAGTTTCATTAATCAGAAAACCAAACTGACTGCTTTATGTGAAAAAGAGGCCTCAAGCATAACTGAAAAGCACAAACATGCTCTACAAAGCAATGGATCTGACCAAACATGTCAAACAAATTTGATCATTCACCAAAAAAAATATAAATCCAGGCGGGACCTTTTCATGCCAATTTATGCAAGCAAAATGAATTAATAAATCAACATGGTGGTCGATCAAGCATGTTTGTGGTCGATAGGGATACCATTGAGAACAAAACAGATTAAAATGAATAGAATTAGGGTACAGGTTTACCGAGGCATCAGATCCACGCCGGCCCTTGGGCTTGAAAATCCAGCCATCAGGGATAATTCTAGATCTATCAGAATCAGCCATATCAGGAACAAGCAGATTTCCTTTACCACCAAACAAAGCTTTCTTCTTCGCTGCTTCCTCTGTGATGAATTTTCACCCCTCTTTCGAAAATATCGAGGCGCTGTTAGAGGAACGCTTAAATATCATATATGCCTCACGACCACGTGTTCCCTCTTTCTCCATCTGTCATGAATGGTAACCCAAAACATGCCTTTAAAGGAAAAGGAATTTATCAATCGCATTTTCCATTTTATTTCCAGTATTAATTAGAATTTCATTGAACTCGATATGGTGAAATCGGGAGAAAATGGACAGAAAAGGGGCCAAGCTCCTATTTAACTTTCCCAGGAAAAAGATAAGCGAACAATAACTGAAGATATAGAACTACCTTGATTAATTAAGAGTTTTCACGGTGGCAGCTAGAAAAGCCCATGCGAAAACAAGCGAAAATGTGGATATCCAACACAAACCACCAACATCAAACCAAACAAGTGGCAGCCATGCATACCAACAGTCAGAGAAAACGCAAAGTGAAAAGATAAAACTTCAACCAAGACATCCCATTTTGGCACGATAATGTCACCGAGGATCCTTTAATTCTACTACTACCCAAACATTTAGATCAAAATAAAACTCATTAAACTCGATGATGATAACAAAAGCCCATGAAGTAACAACCATGCAAGAGCTTCCTAAAACTTTTCCAACCTCAGACAGCATTTTATGCTTCAGATCATGTAAGACCAGTCATCCAATGTACCGACCAAAAGGGGAATGAAAAGCTCCAATACTGAATTTGCTTGAGATAAAGGCCCCGATAGAAAGCTCCAATATGTTTGAACTGCCCATGAAGACAGCATAAGTAGGCCTCTCATTATGCCTGATAAGTACTCCAAACTTGTAGAATGTACTCCAGATAGAAATTCCACAGCTTCAGCCATTCCTCAATCAAGTGAGAGCTCCTGATGCGTCCTGCTTTAGAAAAACTGCTAAAACTTAGTTCCAGATTTTTTGCCTGCCAAAGATCTTAGGCAACACTAAATTCACCAGCCCACAATTAAAAGGACTTAAAATCAGCACTTTGATTGCATCAAATAGACACCTAAAGCATAACTGTCTATTGTTACTAGGAGCAACAAGGAATGAAGAAAAATTACTCATCAACCCAAAGTCATGGATCACATAACAATCTTCATCATGTGTACTATCTCAACTTGTTCCAAGTCCTTAAGTATTCTTAACCCTCTCGAAGTTTAGAACAGATGATTATCAACGCTCAACATGTGTTGGGCCTTCAAGCCTAGCAAAAAATACGGAAGATTCCAGTCAATGGTTCTCATGACCAAGGTCTCTATAAACAAATTCATTTGTGGTCTGCTTCAAGGGTTCATGAGACTAACTCAAATCAAAGGCAGTCATTCAGTAGCTCTTTTGTTTCCCAAGAATAGCGACCTCATTTCGCTCTCCGAAGCTTATAGATCCACCATAGTCATCGTCTGATTCCAAAGGAACTCCAATTGACCCTTGTCCATCAATTTTGCAAACAGTGAGAACATAAACAAGTCTTTCAACACTCAAATGCTTTAAGGATCTTTTCTTCATATTCACTTTTTTTTTTTTTTTGGGAGATTTCAGTCCAAGTCAACTTAAAATCCCGTGACAACCGAGAGGAGATATCTAAACCCAAGCATTGAGAACTGAGAAGGTTTTCTATAAGAAGTAGCGGTAGTGCTGACTGCTGAACAATCATCATAAGGAATTGGACAGATCAGGAAAGAAAATAACTACAACTACAATCTGAGGATCAAATATTGATTTTATTGAACCACCATTACATCTTCCAAAGGTAATAAAAGACTGATCCTCTCCTTACCTTATTGTAGTTCGTGACACCAACCAGAATCATAACCGTCTCGACTCCCGGTGGAGAGATATGTCATTGTCATTGGAAACTGCACAGGTTAATGTATAGTCTAGAGTCTATAAGACCGGAGACCAACTTAAGGGGAAATAAAATTCCATTTGTAGTAGTAATAGCAGCATTATCTTCTCCTTCTCCACACTCTTTTCCCAGAGGGAGGGAAAGAATGCCTCCCAGCATATTTTTCATATCTCCGCTGGAAGGACTCAATACTCCACTGCGACAAATATTAGAGAAACGTAAATAACAAACACAAAAATGCCAATCATATAAAGAGATTGTGATTTTTCTTTTGACAAGTAAGATCACGAGAATAAGCTCAAAGAGAATTGCACATTACTCAAGCTGCAGAACAATTTCCCAAAGCATTAAACTTGGAAGACTACATGAATAGATCAATGTCCACAGCAAGCCATTGCAAACCGTGACTGCCAGAAATTCTTCGACAAGAAGGACGCACAAGCTTCTCTTATTTACAGATCATTTCCTAGCTCAGCTTCACCTGAGAACCCTAAATTCCAGTACAATGTTGCTTGAGAAATCCGCCTCTTAAATCAACGGTCCCGGCCAACCTCTTGCAGGCTTCGTCTTTGATACAGCGACCACGTTTCTAGCATATGAAGCATCTTTGCCCGCACAACTTCTCCAATTTCTCAATCGTCGAGACAGTAAGAACCTCGTGTCTTCTCCCAACGATTGATAAACCAAAGCGCACAGCAGCATCCGGTGAATATGAGATGCGTCAGGCATGCAACGCATGTGCCAATAAGCCAGGCGAAACTATGATATTCCGGCGAACGACGATCGCCGAGCGTGAAAATCCATTGACAGAGCGAGAAAACGAAGCTTTCGAGAGACGTACGCTCGCAACGGAGACCTCGCTTCCGTTTCCGAGCTCCCGAACGGCGGCGGGGACCCGAGCATCGGGGAGCAGATGTCGCATTCCATTGCACCGGCGAACTCCGTTTGCTCCGTCCGATTCATCGGATCGTCGTCGGTGACAAGCGGTGCGTGGCCGGTGAAGGCAATCGTAGGGAGATATGGACCGGCGATTTCTGCCCGTCTGTTGCAACCTCTCCCTTTGCCAATTGCATCGGTTGCCATGAGAGAGAGTCCATAATAACATTTTATAAGAAACAATGGAAACAGTGCAAACTTGAATGAATCTGTTCTTGGGAACCACAGTGACTTCTAGTTATTTACAACAGCATATTGAATATTGGTAATAATTTTAATTATGGCTCTAAGTAGAATCTTCAATGTCAATTTACTCCGAATGCAATCATACAGGCTAACCCGTTAATCATCTCTTGCTTCATTTTAAATCAATGACATTGACATTGGAGTCCTCAGGGAGTTGTATTTTGAGAGTTGGATGGTATCCGTAACACAACTTGGCAGTTCAATTGGGCAATTTTTATGAACTTCCTAATGCGATGATCCAACATTTATTGAAATATATGTCGGATACGTTACTAAATTTGCAGCACTCCCGTTCACAACTAGAATTATTCCAGAAAAAGCTATATCAAACAACCTATAGATATCGAGAAAAAGAGAGGACGGATGGACAAACCGAATCTCAGGTAGCTCCTGGGGATATAGCAGGGGAAGTTTTTATACCTATGGCGAGAGTCATATTAACAGTTTGGCTTGCGAGTCTATCAGCCGAGAACTAGAGAATTTCAGGATCGTGGCAAAGAATCATGCATCCCATGACTAGTCAGAATGACTACAGCGGCTATATGCAGGAACCAACACCGGTCTATGGCCATCCCTCCATTTCGATTGCAAATGGAATACAGAAATTTGATTAGTAATCATATTAGAATGAATAGCCCTTACATGCTTTTGGTATTATTTACAACCCTAAACCAAGTTTATTGATAGTAAAGAATTTCAAAGTAGTCACTACAGAGAAACTTTCCCGAATTTCATCATAGTATTCACCATATCAACTTCTTGAGCCTCTCTTTCTAGGAGGCATAGGCAACCCAAGATCCTTACTCAACTCTTCATCTGGTTGCAGGCTACCAGGAATGGCGCCAAATGCTCGCCGCGACATTTCGTAGCCAGAAGCCACGTAGTGCAAATATGCAGATGTGTCTTCCATTCTCTTCTTAAAGCTCAATGAAGTGGACATGAAGGTGTTGGAAGGAGTTCTGGACAAATTAGCCGTAGATGCCTGATCCAACTGAGCAGCCTTCAGAAACCGTTCTGTGGCGGCCTCCCACGATAACTCATACCTTAGATCATCCGTCATCTGGGCGGGCTCTTCACTCAGTGCCTTCCGAGTGGCATCCACAAATCCTTTGCTGTCATTATATTGCCGGCAATTTGGAAACTGCTTAAAGAAGTCATTTGACAGATGATTGGCACAGACAACCAATTTACCCATCGCCAGTGCTTCAGCTGTGGTTGTACAGACTACATCAGTGGTGCTTGGATTCAGGAACACCTTATAACTGGATGATGGAGAAGGAACTCAGTGAGATTAAACTTGACCAAGCATTTCTTTGGTTTCCAGAGCAATCAGGATTAACAGTGGATGTGAAATAGCTCCTTCCAATAGCTGGACTCAATATTCACATACCAATGACAAGATCACCTATTCACTGAAAGATAATTCAGCCATCATATTTGAAACCATTTCTTTGAAAAAATCACACTTCAACCTACTTATCGAATAGAAAAAGGGTATTACTCAAAACTAATATCTTTTATAAAAGAAAGTGACTCAGTCATCCCGCATGTGTGAAAGAGAAGAAAAAAACAGTAAAGTACAAGAAAGCATGATGGACAATCCAGTTTCCCATCATTGTCTCACATTAAGGATTTACAAGAAAATGTATTATGAGAAAAGAGTGACACTCTGTAAAAACAAACTGTGATAACATGCATGTAGTGTTTTGTACAGTAATTGGTATTTGAAGTACAAGAAAGCATGATGGGAAATCCAGTTACCCTTCAAGGTCTAGCATTAAGGATTTACAAGGAAATATGTTATTTTATAAGACCGATATTCTGCAAACTCATTGTTTGATACGATGCATTCAGCATTTTGTGTAGTTTTTAGTTTCGCCAACTTTTTGGTTGATAGGGAAAATCATAAAAGAAACCTCCAATTAGGGATGTCTGACAGCTGCTTTATATGTATCTAAAGCTGCAAAGTTGTGACTACTTACTCATGGAACAAGGGATCAGCATGGTCACGCCCCGGGTTAACTCTAATTGCTAGTTCCAACTTCTCTGCAGCTTTCCTAACTTGATCAGAATCCTCTCCATTCCCATACAAGTCAATCTCAAACCCAGGCAATTCTTTCTGGTGATCACCAAGGAGTTTAAGTAGTTCCTTGTAGCCTTTGCTCCAAACCATCTTGCCAATATAGTAAGCACCTTTGCTAAAGGCTTTGCCTTCATTTTGTTGCTGCTCCATCTTTTTCTGGCCAATCTCAAGGAACTTGGGATTAACTCCATGGACATTGCAGATGATAGAATTGGGATAATCCTGAGTGGCAGCAGATAATCTGATAACCTGCCATTAATTCCCCCAAGTGAAACCTCATTAAGTGCAGGCATTGAACAATAGCTATAGTTCCAGAATCAGCAGGTTTCCACCATAGTTCTTTCTAAACAGCTTACTTTTGATAGGAATGACCGGTGGAATTAAATAAAAAACTAACAGGACACTGCTCTCTCAACTTAAAGCTAAATGCAAACCAGTAATTCTGTGACTAATACAATAACACCGAGTACATGTTTGCATATTGCTCAGGCTAGGCTACATAAATCTATTGCATTTGGCTTCTTCTTTTTCTATGTATCCCAAAACCAACACGTTAGAACATCCATCCAAACATTAGATGCCCACCTAAGGAGGAAGAGGAGGAGGAGCAAACACAATGCATCCATGCTCATAAACTACTAACAGCCACTTCTATCCAGAAATTTCAGGACTGACAGACATTCAAAAACAAAAAGCAATATGAAAATTAAGGGTTGTAAATACAGCAACACAGCATCTTCAAGTTCAAATTGATTAGTCATTTTCCATTTAACTATCAAGAATCAAATTCAGCACCAAACAGACATCATTCAAAGATTCAGATATTGACAAAAAAGAATCTGATAACATGTAGGAAGTGAACAAAGGTGTCGATCATTGCTTTAATAACCTAGAAAAGGCCGATAGCATCTGCAAAGTATATCTTTCTCGATTAAACCAATGCCCCTGTACCCTCAGTGAAATTTGATGGATGATCCCCTCCTTTTTGAAACCTTCTGTGCAACCCATGAGAAACTGGGCCATCCATAAATCATTTACACAAAAAGGGGAGACCCCTAAATTATTGACAGAAAAGGGATCAACACTCTTTCGTCTCTTATAATTACAACGAGCACAAGCCAAGAAATAATTATTGTAATAAGCAGTTTGTCAAAGAGGGCTCTTTGAGCACTTATCAAGCAATCAAACAAGGAAACCTGCAAAATTCAATGCATTAACTTTTTCTGTAGTACATGCAATCAACGCATTGCAAATTGAACACTTCATCAAAGTATTCTTAGTAAGCGCCCTAAAGATACTCAACCCTTGAAACTTTTTAGTATGAGATTGCGCCCAGCATTTCTAAGACAAAAGAATCTCGACACGCCTCTACAAACGAGAATGCTCTTCTCTGACCCAATTCTTACCAACTCTAGGTCAGAAGACTGCATCAAAGGCCTATCATTTATTCCAAGTTCATATATCCCAGTTGTGCACTTCACCTTTTGCCTATATAAACTCTCAGTATAACCGTGTGTGAAATTGCCTGATTGCATATAATCACCTTCCAGAAGTACCGTGCTGGGCAAACAAGAAATATAGGATGCACTCAATTCTTAATGTCATGAGCTTACCCCCAGATAACCTAAAGAACTACCAACGGGTTTTTCATTCTAAAGCCTCCAAGGTCATCAAACCAAGTATTGCATGGGTAGTTCCATAACTGACCAATATCATACTCCATTAAAAATGTAAACCATCAAGAGTTAGCTTCTGTGTAAGACTAGGTACAGAGATGCAATCATTCTTACTACAGTAACCATTTCTCTCAACAAAAAATAAAAGGAAAAAGCTTGAGGACAATACCTTATGACAGTATATGTTGACAACCCAGCTATTTATGTGTTTAAGAAGAAATGCTTGGATACGACCATTCTTCTCTCTCTTCACATATTCCAAGTAATTTGTGTGAATAACTCCAATAACAAGGCGGAACTTAGTTTTCCATCTTTTCCCATGATGATACCATGTTAGGTGCTCTGGTTCCTCCAGGACAGCAATATCTGCCTCTTCATCAGATATGAGCTCTGCAATATCTCCAACAGGAAGAATGCTCCTTTTATCGCTGGAAAACTGCAGTGTAATTGATACCATGCATTTACATTTATCCTTGAGATAGTTGTAGATGATATTTTCTTACGTATAGAAGAAATTTTCAATAACCAAATGCCAAACATGACAAGCTTTCCACAGTATGCCAACGCAATTACATGTGGAAGAGCCAATGGACTATCCGTCACATGAATATGTTACGGCTCACGTGATCCTAGATTATACCTATGCTGAAGAAATGAGTACCAGATTTTTATCTACAGAGGAAAAAGTAAGCGTACAATTAGTAGAATAATCATGCCATAGACCATTAAGTGGTCAAAAATAAATGGTAAAAGATGCATCTATCTACAACTGGCCAAGAATGGCAATTCTCAACAATCTCACTACGGTAGCAAGAATGGCAATTCTCAATGATCTTGCTACTGTCGTAAGTTTATGCTCTCTTCCAGAAGAGGAAGAGTTGAAGATCGATCATTCAGTGGTACAAGTTTTGAATTTAACTGTTCTTCTGACTGTAGATGCAACTACTATTTGAATTATCAAAACAAAATAGTTTAACACAACAATTAGCACGTCTAATTTAGAATTCATGAGTACCTTTCCAGGATAAAACCGTATGCTGAAAGCAGATTTAAAACTCGTTCTTTCTTCAAGCCACTGACGGACATACATTTCCTGTTCTGAAGGAGACTTGAAAGTGATGTTACCAGGATATACCAATCCTTGATCATTTGATGATAACCAAGGGATCACCAAAGTGATATTTCTCTCTCCATCTTTTGAGAGATATGCAGCACGGAAAAGGGGGTTGACTGCTGTGCCAGTCATCCATGGTAGGCTCGCAGTCGTGAATATCGCAATATGTTGTTTTCTATCCATTGTTTTCAATCACAGGCTAACTCTTTAACAAAGAGTTAGAATTGCCATACACCTGTCACCTACAGCAATAGTACAATAAGTATCTTCACTCGCATGAATGATGAGGAACTTGCATATCTGAAATAAATGGTTGAAGAAAACATTAGAGAAAAGTCAATAACGCTATAAAAGTGCCAGTCTCTCAATTTCACATTTAATGAACATGCCCTTTCTGTGTTCTAGTATTTTTCAACTGCTTCTTTTTTCCCACTTACAAGGTTCAAATGTAGGGAAACTAATCCTGCTACAAGTCATCAACGAAACTAATTTAACTAATGGCTCCCCAGATCAACTTAAGTCTTTCTTAGATAAAAACCAACTACTGAAGTTCTTAAATACAGACAATCTCATCTTAATCTCTTTTCCATTGAAAGCAAACAAATAGTAATCCATAGTGCTCATGACCTAGAACATGAATGAGCTTATTCTGAGTTTACCGTCAAAGATATACACGAGCAATGAAACCACAGCAACCTGAACAAAGAAACATCTAAGATACTTCTCTTTTGCATAATCTTAAACCAAGAAAGTTTAAAGCTTTAATCACCCTTAAATCAACTATCTCCCACAAGGCTAAGAGAGGGCAATTTCATCCATCTAAAACAACATTAGAAAGCACACAAGCAAACTCAACAGCATGATTCCATTTGCTAATTCCAGTCTACCTTCCAAAGGAAGCTTATTTAAAACTGCTCAACCACAAAATGGGAACTGTTCCGTCGTCCTAATTCTCAACTGCTGCGGATACCTCGTGCAACGAACTGAGTTCGCTCATCCTGCGCGTCTCCCCATCTAGCGTCTACAACGTTTTATCTATCCCCTGTCGGGTGATGAAGGGAAACTATCTAAAATTGAACTTTAAAGAATCTCTCAAATGTCCTGCATGGTAAGAAAACAAGCACGCCCATGTCTAGAATCGTCCGACCCGAAGCAAACAGATTACATGCACGCAACAATCACAGAGCAACAACAGCGCGACCAGCGCGCATGGACACGCGAACGCGATACATACCGCATCGACAGCTCGACGAGGAAGAAGCCGACACGAAACCTAACACGGAAGCTCCACGAAACCGCGAAGAAATGCACGCGAGAGCGAGGAAGCAATGGCGAGATCAGGCGTGGAATTAAGCAAGAAATCGGAAGATGCCTTTACCTTCGTTCGGAACGTTCGATTGCGCCGCAAGAATCGGGATGCGAGGATTGGCGTGAAGTTCACGGGGAGAGAGAGAGAGAGAGAGATGAGAAGGAGAAAATGTTGGTGGCTTGATGCATTGCGGAGTACGTCGAATATACGCTTTGAAATTTCTCCTCCTACTGCTGCCGCTGTGCAGGCTGGATTCGGGGGGCGACGATTGGAGATTCGATCGTCGTACGACGGCGCGGCGTCGTTTGGTTAGCTTAGCGAGGGAGACAGCCGCTGGATTCGCTGGATCGAAAGCCGACGCTTCCGTGTCCGGGTCCCCGCCAGCGAGGGCGATCAGATGAGGGGCCATCCAATAGAAAGCAGCACGTGAAACATTCTCTGTCTTACCAACCAGCAATTTTTTCCTCGTTGCTTTTGACCTTCTTCAACTAAATTTGCTCGTTGGCTTTCCATCAAAACACAATATGGTAGGGAACCCCCGATGAGGGGCAGCGCCTATCAGCTGACTATCTCCTACCTCAGGAGGCAGCCCCATCCTTTAGGAATAGGGGCATTAGGGTTACTGTCCCCCAGAGGGTTTTCCCTTAATCTTTTAAGGATTTGCTTAAATCCAAAAAAATAAATAGATAAAGAGCGCGTTTAATAACCATTTTATTTCCGAAAATAAATTCTAACCATAAATTATTATTTTTTATTCTATTTCCAAAAACAATTTCTAAGTTTTAAGGCGTTTGAATATCTAAGATTTCGATTTTGGAATAAAATTGCATTTGGTATTGTCTTTCATTGATTCTATTTCAAATTCAATTTTTTTTTTAAATATTTTTTTTCCTTTTTTTTTTTTTTTTTTCCTTTTCTCTCATGTTCTTCTTCTTTCCGATCACCAGGTTGCCAATCCGGCGACCGACCAAATGAGGGCCGGCGACCTCACCAAGTGTCGTCGACCCTCGGCGAGGCCGGCCCTCATTGGCCGAGCCTCGCCGGTAGCTAGGCAAGACTCGCCCAGCCCCACCGAGGCTCAGCCTCACCAAATCTAGTGAGGCCGAGCCTCGCCGGTGGCCAGGCGGGCCTTGTCGGGGCTGGGCAAGGCTTGCTTGGCCATCGGCAGGGCCTAGGCGAGGCCCGCCTGGCCACCATCAAGGCTCGCCCAGCCTCGCCGAGCCTCGCCAGTGGCCAGGACGGCCTCGCCGAGGCTAGGTGAGGCTCACCTAGCCACCGTCGGGGCTGGGCGAGGCCCGCCTGGCCACCGGCGAGGTTGGGCGAGCTTCACTTGGGGCCGGGCGGGTTCGCCAAACCGATTGCTGGCGACCGGCGACAAACGGCAATCACGGGATGGCGATTAATGAAGAAGAAGAAAAGAGAAGAAGAAGAAGAGAAAATGGTTTTGAAGAATTGGTTTTGATTCTTAGATTTTTTTTTTATGACCTAGGAACCCGTGCACCGTACCAACACGAACAGCCCGACAGGCCTAGGATAACCGGGTGTAAACCTTGACGCGATGCTAGCGGAGGACCCACCACCCCGACGTCGCGCTTAAGATCCTATGCGATCAGTGGGATTCGAACTCCTCTCCTCCTCGCAAAGGATCATGGGAGTCTTATCCAACTGAGCCACCGCAAGTGGTGGTTTGATTCTTAGATTTGTTCCTGGAATAAGAATCAACTTTTTTTTAAAATTTTTGATTATGTTCCAAATCTACTTCCAGGAACAAAAAAAATAGAAATTTGTTCCCGTGAACAAAATTTTTACCAAACACGATTTTCTTCCCAAACTGATCTCAAGAACAAATAGTGCCAAAGAGTGCCAAAGAATAAAGAAAGAGGTCTACTGCAGACTTTGCATCTACTCTCACTCACGCCAATCGCAAATAGCTATTATACCAACCTACCCGACGGTAGCCAAAATCAAAGTCTCGACGTGATGTCTACATTCACCACCGTGAGATCCCCTAATTCTCTTATCTATCTTTGTTTTCTCGAGGAGGAGAGAAAAGGGGGTGACAGTGCGGGGTCTCCCACCCTTAGGCAAATCTCCCGCCTGTTTCTTCCACGTGAGCCTTTTAAGGACTTGCTTAAGTCTTGCCTTTATATTATTAAAGGCAATTAGGAGTGAGCATAGTTTCAAAGTGGAACCTAAAACCAAAGAATCGAACTAGTGGAAACTTTATCTTGTTTCAGGTCCAAAAATATGCATGATAAGTTCTAAATTTTTCAATTTCCATGGATACGTTCCAAATTTTGGATAGATTGAACCTGTTGAAATAAGTTTGTATGTTTTCCTTAATCTATATCATCGTGTGATCACGCAATATTTTAGGATATTCACTAATGAATGTATAATCTTAAATCACTGGTCTGAAGTTTCATTTTTTTATTGAAATTTTTATTTTGTTAATATTTCATATTCTTTATATATATAAATACAAGTAATGGTCAGTGGAATGTAATAACAAGTTATGGTGATTAAAGGAAATGATTTATTACAATAATTCAATTAATAATATAAGTGAAACTTGAATAAATCCTATAATCGTGACAAGATAGGTCCTAGAGTATGTAGGGTAGGTTCAAGTTTCAAAGAATAAGAAACTTGTTCCAACATGTAAATTATAAATTCCAAGTGGAACCAATATAGAATTTTTCAATTTGAACTGCTCACCCTTAATGATAATATCTATTTCCATATATCAATCTCCAATTATAGTCTACGCAATGTGTGGAAAAGTTAAAAAGATACAAAATTCCCATGCATGAAATCAGTAAGATGAAAAGCATGGCATTTCTTTTTGCCATCTTGTATTTCCACTTCTACAACTTGCTTCCACATATTTTGATTATGGTTAATTCCATGAAAAATTTCAAATTATGCCTATTATGACATAAATACCCTAAACTTTTTTTTTTTGTCTCTAAAACTCTAAATTTGCCCCTCATGACACAAATATCCAAAAAAATTTGTGTAAAAAAAAATTGAATATACCTTGAATAAAACTAAAATAGATAGTATATATATCACACAAATATAAGTCTAGATTTTTTAGTGACACAAAGAAAAAAGAAAAAAAGATGAGGGTATTTATGCCACAATGATAATTTTAGGGTTTTTGGTGACACGAAAAAAGTTTGGGATTTTATATCACGATGGGTATAGTTTGAAATTTCTGTGATATTTGCCATTTCTATTACTTAGTTATTCAATTTGAGAAGTCTACGTGATTGCTGGATACTAATTTCTTTTTTTTTTATATACTGTTCATAAGTTTTTTTAACCTTCTTCTACTACAAGGTTCAATTGATCAACTATTTCAATATGGCGTGAATTCCCCGCATTAAGTACAAAATGCTTAGATTAATATAGTTAAGGTATTTAACTGGAGAATTGTCCGTCATTAACAGATGTTACTCTTTATTTCACACTATCATCCATGGTCTCTAGAATATTAATCCTCACATAGGATCTTGTAACATTTTCAAGAGTAGTTATTCCATTTATTAGTGTGCTCTTTCATCTAGACATATGTCAAAAATTTTCTCAATAATGTACATCTTTTTATTTGAGTATGAACTTTTAAACTTAGCACTTCTACCAATAAGCAATCTATTTGCATAGAAACCCTTCATTTCACTGGATAATTTCTTTTAGATAAGCTTTCATAAATTAGTCACCATACTACACGGTATGAGAATTATAACTGAATTACATATTATGAAAAGATACATTGCAAGTGCCCTATTACAAAGCACATTATAATGAAGCCTTGATATTATGATCATTTTCAATTTGTTTTTCCATAGACACAAGATTATGTACTCATTACCGTCGCAACAATTTCACACTTTCCTTTACCAATAAAAAACAATTTCACACTTTCACACGAAAGAAGAACAGCGAGAGGCAGAAAATACAGCAACTGCAAGGGCCAATTCCTAAAAATAGAAAAGCGCGAGGAGTGATGTGAAAAAGGTAAAAAAAAAAGCTGAGAACCCAACTTTCGAGTTTAATCTAAATACCGGGGGCCCCCCTCAGCCTGGCGAAAGCAGAGAGAGAGAGAGCGTAGACTGGTAGTTTCGGAAATCCGAAACTGCTCGAAGCTCGTGAATCGTCTCCAACACGCCAACTCCCGAAAACCATCGATCGCGCGATTGCGAGATCCACCGCAGTCCATTCCGTTCGCCCGGCGTTCGAAGCGTCGACAGGTGAAGCCCCGCTCCGCGACATTTTCTCTGGGCGATTCGCGCTTGCCAATCGCTCGGTTCTCTTTCGGCGCTCGTGAACGTTTGAATCCGGACGAAATCCGTAGTTCGTAGAACGTGCGTACGAGGATTCTTGGCCTCGCCTCCATCCCGGAGACGCTATTTCACGCCGTGTTCCTAGGTTAGCTGGCATACCGAAATGGTAAAGTGCATGCATCTTCCAAAGCGAGGACTTTAGTTTGCAATGCCGACTAGCTTTTGTTCTGCAGTGATCTGCTGAATCGGTGTGTTCGGTCGGAGGTTACGGATGCGTTCCGTCGCTTTACTAATGTTGTAGGAGCGGACGTAACCGGAGAATTGAAGTAGATTTACCTATGTCTGAACCAGTGTCGTTGTTTTCTCCTCTTTCTGAAGTTGGAAGAAGCCTCTCCGGGTCAAACAATCTGTTGAGAATGCATTACCTCTTTGGGGTGGCGGGAAAATTGGGATTATAATCATATGACATGACTGATTCATCATTTAGTATGCTGGTTGGCATTGCTCTTGTTCTATTTGGAATGGGGAGTGCATTTTCCCTCTTTTTTCTCCCTCCGAGTCCATTATACTTGTGTTGAGATTCTCATATACAGAGATCGCCGTTGATATTTCCCTGGGTATCTAAACATCTGAGAGGTGAATAGTGGAGTGTGGCTGGCCGATACTGTGTTGTTAACCATAGTGGAATGTAGCTCCTGCCCTGTATCGGATTGAATGGCTTACTCTTCTATCATATGGTTAACCTAGCTAGGTTAATTGTGACAGTAATGCAACTCATGCCATCTTTCTGCAAGACTGCACTCTTGACCTCGGATCAATGGTTTCTTATGGTAAATTCAGCTAAGAAGCTTATGCTAGGGTTCATGATAGAGTTGAGCAAAGGGAGAAAAGACCAATCACAAGAAGAAAATGGGTCTAGGCATGTCTGGAGTTCTGGTCTTAAGCCTGGAAGATAGAGATTTAAGAATATTCTGCCAGTTTGAGTTGATCTGAAGAAGGGTCTTCCTTTTTTGGCCAACGTTCACTTGCTGTGCTTAGCTGTTGGAGATGAGAATCGTTATTAAACACTGGAGTTGAGTAATGACTAAGAAACTTAAAAGATTAGTGCGCTAATGGTAACTTCTTTATTTTGGATCAGTGGCCATTGCGGTAATTCTGTTTTTCAGTCCAGAACTTTTGTAATTTGCTAGAGAGGCAGGGAGAGTAGGATTAAACTTTGCTTGTATTAAGGTTGTTCTCAATGCATATTAGAAACTTTTCAAGGAACTTCGTAAAGCCGATTCATTAATTGATATTGTCAGCATTCTTGAGTTATTTTATTGACCTTCTACTGGTAGAGAAATATTTATTAACTACCTTTAACCACACTGCTTCAAGTGACTTACGCTATAATTTGAATTTGTATTCTTTTGGCTTTTCTAGTTCAAGAAAATGTTGATGGGTCATACTGATGGTCTGTCGGAGCGCAGTACATCGAAGGACCAGCTGCTCCCTGATCCTGAATCTGAAATAGACAATGATGAAGCATCATATTCTTCTGAGGAGATACTTTTTACGGCCTCATTTGAGGAGCTTGCAATGAATCACCTCAAGTATGATACCATCATATGGCTGTCTATATCCCTGCTTCTTGTTCTAGCATGGGGAGTTGGCATCTTTATGTTGATATATCTTCCCTATAGAAGACGTGTGATTCGAAATGATATTCGCTCACGAAAGTTATATGTCACACCTACTAGAATTGTTTACAAGGTCTGTTACCTTTATGTTCATATATATGTTTAAGGAAAGGAAAAAAAGGCATCTCGGCAATTCTAAATTTTCTTCTTTTTGAAGGTTTCGAGGCCATCATTCATACCCTTCTGGCGTCCCGCGGTAATTGAGAAGAATGTACCTCTTTCCTTGGTGATTGATATAATAATTGAGCAAGGTAATCATGCTTGCCTTATTGGAAGCCCACTCATATGATCTTTATCTATAATGTCAGCTGCTGTACTTTTCCTCTCTGGCCTAAGATGCTTAGCATACTGAACTTAAATGTCATGTCCTTATGGCTGTAGTGTATTATGCATACTCAAAATTGGTAGTTTTCTGAGCGAAGGACACAACATATTGTTGCACTAATCTAATTCTTGACTTTTTGAATTAATAGTGTGTATTTTTATTTTTCTAGGTTGGCTGCAGTCTATCTATGGAATTCATACCTTCAGAGTTGAAAGCGTGGCACGTGGAAAAGCTGCACCAGTAGATGAGCTGCAGGTTCAAGGGGTTTCAAACCCTGGTTTACTGAGGAAGGTTGTCCATTATTTACAACTCTTTCTTTCTTCATCTTTTAATATTCAGGAACATCTGTAATTCCATCTTTCAATCTCAAACTATTTTTGTCAGTCATTGGACAACATGGAAGAGATTATGTATATACAGTCCTTACATTTCTTGCAGGTTATCATCACAGAAGCTTCCAAAGTCATACAGGATGCTGGCAGAAGTTGGAAGCCTTCTTCCTATGTTGTCGAAGGAGGCAGTACGGTGACATCAATGTCTGAGGGATCACCTTTTCTGAAGTTGCCATCCCAAAGTTGGAAGGTACTTTGTAACCATGTTCTACAAGCTACATCCTTTTCTTGTTAAGAAAGACATGGCTAGGAAAGCATAGTATACTTCTGTAATAGCAGCAACCAGTGGAAGAAGATGATCACATGCTGTGAGCCTGCCTATTACTTGTTAGCAGAAGTTAACAGCAAAGAGAGATCTTTGTTAAAAATCAAGAACAACAGGCAGGCTTATTTTCATATTAGTTGACTCTTTTGGTGGAAGCTTTTTCAGAAACTGTAGGTTCTTTCTCAATGCACAATTGCCAACTTTTATATTCACTGTAGAAACAAGCATACTTTGCAAACATCAATGACAGTAAGTCAGCTACTGTGACTGGGGTTTGCCTGGTGATTGTACGCTGCTGCAGTAGCAGGAGTCAAGGATTCTATTCATCACTAACTGTGATATTTCATAACCAAAGGATAAGGTCTCTATGTAAAGCATGACTAATGTTTTGACTAGACTATATTCTAATGATTTCTTGGGTCTGTCAATCATGGGGCTTCTGCTGCTCATGAAGTCCACATATTCTTACAGCAGAAACATAGTTCAAGCCTCTGGTTTTTCGGAGGAAACATTGGAAGAAGATAATCAAAATACAGTTTCTGCTGTTGGTCCTATTTCTATGCAGCTGACTTTATACGTTTGAGCTCATTTCTAATGATGATCTTCTCATCAATTTTAAGATGCAGATGACTGGTTCCCCACGCTATCCTTCGATTGAGCGTAGGGGCGTAGTGCCTGGTGAACTGCTGCTAAATAAAGTTGAAGAAGTCAACAAGTCAGTGAAGGTATGGAGTTGCTTTCTGTAAAGTTCACGTTTTAGAAGGCTTACGCAAGTCTTTTAACCGGAGGAATAAAAGGGCCTCCATCATTAACTGCCAAAGGATTTCAAGAATTTTGAAATTTAATTGGGAAAATATATCCATCTGGGAGCTCATCTGCCTTTTCTCTTAGAGAAATTAGCTCCATCAGATCTTTTGCTTTTTTCTTATTTAAATGATTTGTGTTTCTAATGTTCCCACCAGAAAATTGAATCACTCGTTGAGAAGTCTCAAGGGATCCCGCACAACGACTGAGAGGAAGCCAGCCAATCTTGGCCGTCCTCTACTTTTCCAGAGCCAGTGCTCTGCAGTTGTCTGCATCAGGCAAAGCGACATAGAGAAGGGGTTGCCAATGCCAAAGTTTTGCCGTCCTCCCATTCGATGTTGTTTTATCCACACAATCACAAATCAGCTTCAGGTCTATCAGTTGATTGATTGCCTTTTTTAGGTTTGCTTTTTGCTGTATAGAATTTAGATTTAGAATCTCAAGAGAACTTGCAAAGGGAGGTTTCTACTTTTCCTCATGAGGCTCCTGCCTATTTGGGAATTTCGAGTTGTAAATAATACAGCGATGATTTTTGTTTTTTCATCCGACAACACCGATGGGTGTCGCTTCTGATTCCTTTCATGTTGGAGCATTGTTACTCGTCGATTGTGGTGTGTACACATGCGAAATTGTTGTTCTCTTCACAATTAGATTGCGATTGTTATGATATTTACGCCCTCCCGGTTTAGTTAAGAGGGGTTGATGACATCCGGGTTCAATGCCAAAAGATGACAATGGCAACAAAAGCAACCAAGTAGCATCGATCACCCTTAAATATAGAAAAAGGCAAGTATCAGAGGAAAGAGTGCAATCCTCATAGACTGAAAGACGGGCAATCATTAGATCTTTTGGTTACGGTTTTCTGTCTCATCACACGCATGGCCTGCACTTAACTTTCAAGAACAGCATTTGGAAATACCTGCAAGTGTTCATAAGAAGTTCATAAGAGCGTGCAAATTCAGCGAATGCTCGGAAGGCGAAGCAGAAGTCTTTCGTGCGTACGATCACAATAGAAAAGCCACCGTACGTACGACGTCGTTGCGCCGTTTCCACTAGACTCACGTGGGTCGCCGTGGGACCAGCTCGAACCTGGACGTCCTGGCGAAAGTTGCAGACGATGCGACAACGAAAGAAGCTTCCCTCCGCTCCATCGAAGATCCTCCCTCCTCGAATTGTGTCCA
Organism: Eucalyptus decipiens; assembly: GCA_014182575.1. Classification (NCBI taxonomy): domain Eukaryota; kingdom Viridiplantae; phylum Streptophyta; class Magnoliopsida; order Myrtales; family Myrtaceae; genus Eucalyptus; species Eucalyptus decipiens. The sequence continues at coordinate 2,406,333 of CM024613.1, read as the reverse complement.
TCCGCCATAAAGGAATCCGTCGTCTCCCCACGTTTCGTCACCTGCATTTGCTCGTGTTCCTTGCTCAGCCACAGCACAAGCAAATCCAAGAAGAAGAAGAAGAAGAATAAGAAGGCGAGGAAGAAGATGACCAGGAAGCGAATCTTGGTGGTCGGCGGCACCGGCTACTTGGGCCAGCACCTCTTGCGGGGGTATTCGGGGGTTCCGGATTCTCCGTACGACCTCGCGTTCACGTACCGCTCCAATCTCCCTCGGGATCTGCTCGATGCCTTTCCTGGTTCTCTGGCCTTTCGCGTTGATCTGCAGACTGGTGGAGGACTCGATGCCGTTTCCCAAGCGTTCGGTCAGGTTTTGTTGCTGTCGCCACTTTGAAGTTTTGTTCAATCTGAAGCATTTTAGTTCATGGTCTTCGACGTTTAGCTGTAGCTGAATTATGTTCACGGAGCAGTTCGCTTGTTCTGTTTGCTTGCCAAATGCTCGAGTCGAGCTCGCTGTGGGAATGGAAAAAGCCTTGCTGTAGTGGGTCTTGAGGTTTAAGTATAATGGGCTTCAAACTTACGAGAGGGGAACGTGCTGAATTAAACTGGAGTTGTATGCTGTCGAACTTTTGCTTTGGAAATGCGATTCTTTGTTGCAAATAAGAAGAGCATTGCTTCCACTATCTGATGCTGGGCCGTGATGTGTTGAAGCTTAGTCAGGCAGCATATTTGTGGGCAAAAATTGGATCCGGGCTGATTCGCATTGGAGTTTTTTTCGCACCTCCAGCCATGATTGTTGCACGTTTCTTCTTTTTTATTTGGAGATGTTTTTGCTACTCGGTGACTGGCTGTATAAACATTGTGCTGCTAGATTTGGGGCTTTAGTTGATTGTTCGATTGACGCCTGATAATCACAATGGTTTGGATCTTCCTAGATTGTGTCCCATTATATTAGTTTCCACACAAAACATGATCTGGGTTTATTCTCTCTGAAGAGAAGTTATTATGTCTGAATGGCAGCCTGATGTGGTCGTTAACTGTGCTGCACTCTCTGTACCTCGTGCCTGCGAAGCAGATCCAGCAGCCGCTATGTCTATTAACGTGCCTTCTACTCTTTTAGAATGGCTGTCGACTTTTAAGGAGGCTAACACTCTTCTTATACATCTATCAACTGATCAAGGTAAACTACTTAGTCTTAACCGTGGTTCTCTTATTTCAGTGTTCATTCTTAACTTCGATCATTGGCAACTAGTTGGCCCTTAAGGTTTCTGAACTTCTGGTGTGGGGATCATTTTAGCAAACGTGCAAGTTTTGTGGGGTTCTGCTTATAGTGAATGTACTCTTCTTGCCAAATCTTGCTGAAACTGATATCCTCAGATTTGATGCGTTTGAATTCAGTTTATGAAGGGGTGAAATCCTTCTACAAGGAAGAGGATGAAACTATTCCCGTGAATATTTATGGAAAGTCTAAAGTGGCAGCAGAGCAGTTCATCAGCAAGAACTGGTCAAACTTTGCTATCTTGAGGAGCAGCATCATCTTTGGCCCTCAGACTATTTCACCTGTTCCAAAGTCCCTTCCCATTCAGGTAAAGTCTGATGGACACTAGAGGCAGTTGAACATCACATTGAGTGATATTAGATTATTTCTTCCACATGTGCACACACATGTCTCTATTTCATATAATCTTAGATGAATTCCTATACCTCAGGGATGCTTTTTTACTTTTGGCCATGGGAGATACAAACTAGAGGTTTAAGATCTTTCTAAAAGAGGGCACCTCTGTATGATATGTCAAATGTTTAAGCATGCAAACTAGAAAATCTAATAGGAGCAACAGCCAGGCAGTGAGTGCTGTAAAGGCAAAATCAGAGGTCAAGAAATGGATTTTTCAGTGTCTAACTGGTACCCACCGATAATTGCTGTGCAGTGGATTGATGGCGTCCTCTCTAGAGGAGATAAAGCAGAGTTCTTCCATGATGAGTTTCGCTGTCCAGTGTATGTCAAGGATGTTGTAACTATAATACAAGCTCTGACTAGTAAATGGATATCAGGTAACAAAGAATCTCTAGCATTTGCAGCGACCACTTTTAATCCGTCATGCTGGGTAATGTTGGTAATTGTAGATCATCGTCTGACAATTAAATTAAACATCAGATCATAACGAAGATGTTAATAAAAGTTTCATATCCTTATGATCTAGAACGGGGAGGCTTTTATTTGTCAGTTGCTTTGCTTAACTCTGCATTTGGCAATATTCACCCACTTATTGGGGAATTGAAATCGATAAGTCATCTGCATTTTGTCCAAGGAACTGAGAATGTTGTGGTGACTGTTATCACAAATACCATCTGTTCTGTCCATTCGTGTGGCTAACCCAATAATTGATGATTGGTTCAGATGGCGAGCACATGCAATTGCTACTAAACGTTGGAGGACCAGACAGAGTCTCTCGTGCTCAAATGGCAGAGACTGTGGCACATATTAGAGGATACAACACCTCTTTAATCACACTAGTGTCTGCTTCATCAGTATGTATATTCACAAAACTCTTTTTCTATTTATTTGTGTTTACTCCTCCAAAAACCCATCTGGTGGTTGATTGTCTCCATTCTGCTCGATGGTGGTGCTTAACTTAATCCTGTCTAATTTTTCTGTCAATTATTATTATTATCGTCATTCGGACGAGAGTAGAGAAGAATTAATATTCATCTTGCTCTCCGTGCCTGAGATTCTTTAAATCTTAACTATAGGTGGCCTGTTTCTTTGAATTACCAACTTTTCTGATAATTGATATGTATGATTTTCACCAGGTTGACCGGGGTGTGAGATCCCCAGCTGACATCTCCATGGATATCACTAGACTGGTTCAGACACTAAGAATTTCTCCTACTCCATTTAAAGAAGGTGTCAGAATGACGCTTGAAGCTGAAGGAAGTGGTTGATGCCCTTTTGGTGCTGAAAATGTTGCTTCTGTTTTGAAGTTAAATGGTTTTATAAGCCTTTTTTGATGATCACGGACCATTTAAGAGCAGAGGATCCATCAAGCATGGGTTCTGCTAGGTTTCGTTGGCTGGAAGGTCCAGTGTGTCATATCATTCTTTTGCCTGTGTTGTATAATGACAATCCTGGAATGACTCACATATGGCAAATAAAAATTCATCGTTCACTTTTTCAGCAGCTATGTCTAGTCGCTGGATGGTAATAAAAAACAGGGAGAGTATTTCTTCTTTGTCGCCCACATTGTCTTTTTCATGCACGAGGTATATAGAAAGCTGAGGTGCAGATCAGAGATGCAATTTTTTGATGCTTTAGAGGCTTTCAGTGACATATGATGACAGAGAAGCCATGGAAGTTACAGCTAGTCTTCTTGAGGTTCCAACTTGTACTCTTTTGTCAGGTGAAGCAAAAGAAATCTCTCATAACAAGAAGAGGAAGAGAAATGCCACTCAACCTCATGTTACTTTCTTTGCTGAGACAAATTAATAGAGCATCAAAAACCTCAACTTGTGTATTTCATGATTGATCAGCTCTCTCCTATTCTCCCTACAAAAGCATTTAGCTGCCTGTAGATTTTACTTTTGAAATCGAGATGAAACTTTGTGCAAACAAAATAGTTAACATGTCCATGGAATTAATGGGTTGTTAACTATCAATAAGACTTGAAATTAGGATTTAAAGTTAAACTCCAAGTAAACATACATTCCATATGGAGAATACAATTCGTCACACCTGTGTCAGTTATATGAGATAATTTCCTGAAATTTCAAATTTATTATAATTATGATGCATACATAGCAAGTTGTTTTATTTTCTATTAAGATGGATCAGAATGTGTAAATTTATATCATTTTTAAGATGGTAGGGTTAAAGTATTTCTAGATTCAGATCTCTCCTAGTAAGTGTACACCATTTGCAAAGTGCTGTGAAATGAAAATTTGACGACCCTTCGAATGATAAGGAGCAAATCTACATTATTGGGCCGTCAGTGGAGGCCCATGAACATCTCACTCGCCACGCTACTGTGGAAAGACCAAACAGCCCTCGCCTTCACTCGCTAAACCCGCAGATTACCACCACGTTCGAGTTCTCCGACGCAGCAGCACACCGCACGAGCAGCCCGAAGAAGCTCGACTTCTCCGATTTCTCAGGTAATTCCGACCAATCTCTCTTCTTCGATCCTCAGATCTTCGTTGTCGACCGTCCTTTGGAATGCGGCCTTAGCTACTGATTAGCGAGCGATGCGTTTACTGTCGAAGAATCGATAAATTGAGTGTCTTAGGTTTCGTGGTTGTGTGCTACTCCGCTGATTTTGGTTTCCGTTTCGATCGATTCGTTGGTGAGCTAAAGCAGAGAGAGGAAGCAGCTTAAGAGGTCGGCAATGGGCGGAGCAGATCACGGGCACGGGCACGGGGAGGTCCACGGGGATTTCAGGGCCAAGGTATGGAGCATGAGCGGAGGGCCGTACTGCCGGCCCAAGCACTGGAAGCGCAACACCGCCATCGCCATGTTCGGCGTCTTCCTCGTCTGCATCCCCATCGCCATGACGTCCGCCAAGCTCGAGGTCGCGCTCTAATTCCGTTTCGAATTATTTTGATATGTTCTTTTGGAGATTCGTTTTTTTTTTTTTTTTTTCGAGCGGCTTATTCGTTGATGTTGCCTGTTTCTTTGTCTGGAGAGAAAGATTCGTGGTGTTTTGTGTTGGGAAGAGTGTTCTGAATTTGGGTTCTGGTGCTTTGGCATAAGTTTGCGGATGAGTAATATCGGTTGGTGCAAGATTGATTGGAAGTGCTCTTGCGAGGATATTTAGGCTAGACGAATGCACTAGTAATCTCTCAGTCGAAGGGCGCAAATGGCAAAGTTCGTAGCTACTAATTCACTTGTGAAATCTAAAACTAGTGTCCTCATTTTCTTTTTGTATTTAGGGTTTGAAGTGTGTGTGAAATCTTAAGTGGTGAAATTTCTTCTTGTTTGGAAGAGAGCAATGTCGCAGAAAGGTGCCTTCTGTGCTTGTGAGTGGGATTTCTGCAGAAGTTAAATGCCAGTTCTGTCTTTGAAGTCTACGTCCTGCACATTATAACTAAAGTCCCACTTAGCCATAATTATTTGCTCCTAGAAAGATAATTATACTTGTTGTCTCTTCAACAGTCTTAAGCCAATTTGTGGACTAATCCTTGTCAAAGAACTAGAGGAACATTTAATGGAAGTGGCGTTTTAATTGCAGTCTTAGAATCAAGGGTCATGTTCAGAACTTGAAGGCCAAAAGTGTTGCTAGCCAAGATCTTTTGGTCAAACAGTTAGAGAAGATACTGCACTTTGCTGTGCAATCATAAGATAAACACTAACCCTTATTATAGTAAAGTACTTCAATTGTTAACATGCTACTGGTATAACAAAGGCAAGCTGCGCCTGAGAGTTTTCCAAAGCTGTTTTCTTTTCGTTGGAATGTCGCTATCTTGATTAATTGGAAGCAAACAAACAAGATTGGTTGCCTATATACAATTTCATGTCATATAGTTAGAAAAGAAGTGTTGTGAAATGCAAGGAAATAGGGTGGAATGCTAACGAGTATCCATATCCCCATCCTTCAGACTGACAAGAGTTTGGAAAACTCGTACCTACAGAAAACTAATAGCAATGGATGACTTTTTGCTGTCTTAATGAATAGTCTCCTGTTGCATTTGAAAATCCTGTTCTAATAATCTTTTCATTGATCATCTGAGATTTTCCTTTCATGTGGTTCCTGCCTGTACACATTTTTGTGAATAAACTCAAAGGTACATATGCCGTTGAGTCATTGTTGTGCATCTTCATCGTCAACAGCCTTCCATATAAATTCCAGCTGGAACTAGATGTTATTCTATTTGTTGCATTTGCATCACTAGCTTAATGAGACATTTGGACCGAATGACCTCTAGCTTGAGAAAATTCTGCTGTCTGGTTTCCCGACTAGTGGTTGACAGAATTCTGTTTTCTTGCAGCAACGGCCTCATCAGCCTGTTCGCCCCATTCCTTCACAACTCTGGTGCAAGAACTTTGGTAACAAGGAGTACTGAAGAAGTGTGTGATGACAAATAACTGAAGTGCTAAGTCCCGCAGCAGATTGAAGTGGCTTGTATCTATTCTTCTTCGGATTTGAAACATCCAGTTGAGATTTTGGATCACATGTATCCGAACTGATGACAGTTGCCTTTTTCATCTTTTGCATGTCATTCAGCAGCCAATAAGCAGCGGATGATAATCCGATTTGCTTCTATTAAGACATGTCTGAAGCTACTTTTTCCAGCTGAACAAGTGGTATCATTCTATAAGCTTTTGTGCCATTCAATTTTGCAATGCAACGATAGCAATGAGAAGACAAAAAACAGCATTTTGCTGATGATGAAATTGGTCTTGTATATGTAGCAGATCGGGTGTGTAGATGGTTGTGCGTTGTTTGTAGCTTGAGAAAGCATCTAGGAAGTTACCAACGAAAGGACTTGAGCTACTCGCGTGGGGTCTCTAATCCATTGGAAAAGAATCATTCTTTGAAAAATGCCGAATGCATTTCAAAGTTGGTGATTTCGTCTCATGTATGGACGATTCACTAAGTACTAACTGTGCTGTTCGCAGAAGGAGTATGCCAAAATTTGGCATCAGAACCTTTTTCTTAGAAAGACAGAATCTAACTGTAAGAGAGGCCCCGTAAGAAAGGACCATGTGATGAGCAGCTGAGAAATTTCGTTCCCACACGAAAACAATTCGAATGGCAACAACGCATGACTGGTGAGTTACCTTTTGGACCAGTTAGAATGATGACATCGGAGTGTAATTGGGAGGAAGCTTCATTCATCCCACAAGCCGACACCGACAATTTCCTTCTTTATGAGGAGAATTCTTCCATGGTTTTTCCCAACCACCCCCCCGGGAACCCAAACCAAAATTTTCGTTTTTGTCCAATGCACTTTGAACTGAGTTGTTCTAGATTAATGAACTGTATTTTTATGATTTGATATAATTACAAATGGATCTTTTATATCGATTTTGGGAGATTTACGAGAAATTGCACATGTCATGACCCTTGGACTAAAAACTTTTTCCAAATTGGACGTGAAATTAAATGGTTTCAGGATGCGAGCGAGTAGAATTTAATTGCTAGCAAATTATGAGATCATTGACCATATTTTCTTCTTTTTTTTAATAAATAAATATGGGCATTAACCGTGTAGGAAAAAAAGTACTTCATAAACTTTTGGACTTGTCTTTACGTATAGAGAGTCCAGTTCAACATGCTCTTGTGATACTGTTATGAACATGGAATTCAATACCACTTAGTTTAAAAAAGCATTTTTTGTGCCGGCTATATGACTAAGGGACTGTTTGTTAACGTTCTTTTTTTTTCATTTATGAACACACTTTCTGTTTTTTTTTTGTTTTAGGGAACAAAAAAAAGAATGAAAACGCATTTGTTTGCGTTTTTGTTCCAAATCTATTTTTTTGTTTTCAGAAACACATTTGGAACATAAACGAGAAATAAGAAAATCATGTTTCTTGTTTCTGGAACAATTTTTAAGAACAAATTTTCTCTCTCCTCTCTTTTTCTTCTCTTTTTTTCTTCTTTTCTTTTTCTTTTTTCTTTGGCCGGCGATGCTGTCGAGGGCTAGCGACCTCGCCGGAGCCTCAAAGGCCCCTGGCGAGGCTCGCTAGCCTGGCGGTGGCCCGATGAGGCCGAGCCTCGCCGGCGCGGGGCAAGGCTGGGCGAGCCTCACCGTGGTTGGGCGAGGTCGCCAACCCTCGTCGGCCGGTTGCCGCCCATGGCCGAGGCCGGCGACCGGCCAAAAGAAGAAAAAAAGAAAAAGAAAAAGAATATTAAAAAATTAAAAGAAACAAAAAAAGAACACAAATTTACCAAACATGTTTTACATTCATTTTTTATTCCCAAAACAAGTTTACCAAACGCTTTGTTCTTTTCAAAATTGTTAGGAACGAAAATAGTTTTTATTTTATTTTATTTTTTTTATTTCTGTTCCCTGGAACAATTTTTGAACAGAAACGTTATCAAACGCGTTCTAAGTCAATTCAAAGTGATAGATTATACTATTCACTTATAAACAGTACGAAAGATATAAATAAAATTTTTAACTTTTCACTATTTGCTAAACTATTAATCTATTCAGAGGAAATAATCTTTATATTTTTTACTTTTTCTGAATTTAGTTCATCACGGCCCGTTAACCTAGCTAGGCTAATTGTGATTCACGGGGGATTCGATTAGCGTCTAACCTTTGCTGTCTAACTTCATTTTGATGGCAGAAAGAGATCTCGAATAGAATGGCCACGAGAAAGCCTGGTTTGATCGCTTTGTTCGATCTCGATGATACTCTCACAGCTCCAAGAAAGGTGCTAGTTCCTTCTTTGGCCATCTCTCTCTCTCTCTCTCTCTCTCTGAAGTACTAGTTGCAGCTATGCAGTTTGATTCGCTATTCTTACTGAGCATGTCGATATTGCTGTTGCATTTCCGGAGTGGAGTAAACTCGGTTGATTAATGTCAAATTCACCTCTTTCTTGTTCTTGTATTTCAGGGGATTACTCCTCAGATGTTAAGAGTTTATGCGGGAACTGCGAAAGGTACACGACTTAGTTGCCTAGCTACTTGTGCTGGAAATTTCCTGTTTTGTCTTCCTACTTGAAGAAAATGCTTTACCAGCTCTTTTTGTGCTTGTCTTTGCGACACATTTCAACGCAGGTTGTCACAGTTGGGGTTGTTGGGGGATCGAACCTATCCAAGATATCAGAACAGCTTGGAAGCACAGGTTGGTTACACTTGGAAATGCATGCCGTTAGATATTTCTCTTAGACAATACATCTGATTCATTTCACTTGACGGGCCTTCCGTTCATCTTTTTTACTAATTAAATAGCGAATCGAATTAAGTTGCTTTGGTTATGGTCTTTGTAGTCTAGTTAAGTCATCTTGGGATTCATGATTGGAATACATGAATAAGTGCTATAATTCTGGGTAGATTCTGTGATATTATCAAAGATTTTTCTCACCGAACCATCACAGGTCTGAATCATTGTTTTCATCCTTAAAATGCTGAATGAATTTGAGCTCCATCTAGCCTGAGTTTTTAGTAGATGGTATAGGCTTAAAATGGGGGGAAAACCACAATTTTGGATAAGCATTTATTTGATTTTGTGGGAACGGTGAGCTTCAATCAGGTGACAAGCATCACTTGATATGTGAGGATAAGGTTTATGGTAATACAGACAGTATCTCCCAAGAGCAAGATTCATTGCAGAAGGAGTTATCTGATAATTCAAACCTTCTTGTACTTTGAATTTCATGGTTTCACTCTAAATCTCGTGTCCTGAAATTGCAGACATGATCACATATCTCGACATTACTTGATGAAACCAGTTTTGAATTCTTAGGCTGATCGTTTTATTGACTTGATCTTTACTGTCACGTCAATTATGCAGTTATGAATGACTATGATTATGTGTTCTCGGAGAATGGCCTTATGGCACACAAAGAAGGGAAGCTTATTGATGTGCAGGTATGTGATTGCTTTTAACCACTCAAGCTGACTGAAAAATCTCGGCTCCACATTCTATTCATATCAATAATATATGAAGGAGTAGGAGATCAGGAGTTTTATAATTTTAATTTCACCATTTGGTAGCTAATTTTCTACTTAATGTCACTGTCCACAATTCTTATTGCAATTTGTATATATTCATGATCGATTCCTTAGCTAAACTGTACTGCCTTGACTGGTCCCATGATTTTCCTTTCTTCCAGAGTTTGAAATCATTTCTAGGAGAAGAGAAGCTTAAGGTATGATCTTCTGTTTGCTTTAATGTTTTTCAACTTAATGGTTAAAGCGACCGAGTGCAAGATTATTTTAGAGGTCAATTGTGGATGTCGATGTCCTTTAGTAGATTAGGTGGAACCAAACAACTGCGTGATAACATCTTTACCAAAAAAAAAAAAAAAAACAACTGCGTGATAACAAATGATATGAACTTGTTTGAAAATTGTCTTGCAGGAGTTCATTAATTTTACTCTTCACTACCTTGCTGACTTGGATATCCCGATAAAAAAGGTGAGCCTTGTTACCAGTTCTTTATCATTATAAAGCTCAAAGTCCAACAGAACTCTCATACTTCAATTCTTCCTCAGGGGCACATTTAGAGAATTCCGAAATGGGATGATTAATGTCTCCCCAATTGGGAGAAACTGTAGCCAAGAAGAAAGGGATGAATTTGAAAGGTACAACAAGGTGAGACATTCTAACCCTATTTCACTATTGGATATTCTGATAATGCAATACAACATGCGATCTCTCATCTGGTACTGTTTCAGGTTCATAACATACGTCCAAAAATGGTGTCTGTCCTGCGTGAAAAGTTTGCTCACTTTGATCTGACATTTTCAATTGGAGGGCAAATAAGTTTTGATGTAAGTAAATATACCACCTGTTGATTCTTTTGGATAAGTCTCAAACTTGTTAATGGTGAACAACACAAAGAACTCTATTAAATCTGTGAGGTTAAATAATGCTTGTATCAGGTTTTCCCTCAAGGTTGGGATAAGACATACTGCTTGAGATACCTTGAGGACTTCTCAGAAATCCACTTCTTTGGCGACAAGCCTTACAAGGTATGCCTTGTATTTTCATTCTAAGAAAAATGTCAACAATCTCTCTCCGTTTGCTAATTAATATCTCATGTATCACTGTCCTTTTTAAATCTTACATGCTTGGTGTTAGACTACATAGTACTAAGCTTTTTGATGATTTATGTCTACAAGATGTATTATTGCCCGCATGCAATGAGCTAGTGCTTCTTGGTCCATAAAGCAATCAATGTCCTTTGAACTGTAAAGGTGTGAAGGGATGCTTGATGCTGCTGCTAATTTTGGTTAAGTTATTGCAGAAATTTTGTTTAACTGATCCCAAGGATACGATAACTTGAATTGGAAAATAACGTTTACAATGCTTTACTTAAATGTAATACTTATTTGCTTGAAGTGCTCTTTGTGCTATCTATCAGTGTCTTTAATTCCTGGATTGCATATTCTCTGTGCGATCTTCATGGGCATGGTTCGCAATTTGAAGCAATTGAACATTCCGACTGTCATTCCATCTCTATTTCCTCTGTCCCCCCTAAGGTGGGGCCAATTGTTAGTGAGACACAGATTATTGATTCACATTACCGGCCGCATTATCGGCTTCAACAGAATAAACATGATATTTCCAGTGTATAAAGGTCAAAAAGCAATGTTCCTTCAAAAGTGCCTATCTCTTGAATCACAAGGAGATATAGATTATCGTATACTTAAATTTGAGAAAGGAGACTTTATGCTGCGTTTTAATTTTACTTATCCAATGCTAATCAATTTTACTTGTACATCCAATGTAAGCATGAGTTTAGATGTATTCTGCATATCGTGGTTAACCATATAAAATGTCCTCTTTGTGATGCATCATCTGGATCGTTCTTTTTGACAATTACTGTATCTTTCACTTGAGCAGGGGGGGAACGACCATGAGATATACGAGTCTGAGCGAACTGTGGGTCATACAGGTCAGCTTTGTGTATTGATGGGAATTTTGACACTTCAATTTCATTGTGTTTTCATCCAGCAGGATGTAGATGGATGGTTCTAAACGTTTAACACACATATTCATTAACCTAAAAAAGGAGGGTCCCAAAAATTTCTGAAACGTACAAGTGTAAAATCTTCAGAATAGTCACGGATTTTCACATGCAAGAAACACGAGATCTCATTTAATTTCAGAATAGACCGGGGATTAGTTTCATTTCTCCAAATGGCTGTTGTCAATATGTCACATAAACCCTTCGAAACTTCAATTTCCTTTTAATGACACACATCCATCAATTTGCATATTTATTTTTTTGCAAAATCCTGTTGTTGATACAGTTCTCCATGTTCTTTGGCAGTCACTTGTCCTGATGATACAGTGGAGCAGTGCAAGGCCCTCTTCCTTGCTAAACCTTGAGCCCGGCGTCATGTAGCAGTTTTTGGCAATATCTGCTTGTACTCCAATTCATCTGTATGAGAATGACTGGTACGCGTAACATGTACCAGTGCAGAGGGGAAAATATAATCCCAATATATGATTTGTTTCCTTTGGCGAATGGTTCAAATCACAGATTGTCCCATGTTTGCTTGTACATTATCAGTCCATTATTTCCGCAACATCAGTTAATGAATTCAGCCGGTGTATCAATTTGATATGCTAGCTGTAACAGGTGAAGCTGACCATGCCATAGAAAATTGGATGAATGTCGAATCTTTCTCCCTAATTATTCAAACAGTTTTCTCATTCAAACCATCATTTATTATCATCTTGACTGACCAGAGAGGTAAACTCAAAAGTCACAAGATTCATCACTCTATGTAAAGTCTATTTTAGACATTAAGATCAAAGGAGAGAGGGCACAGAAGCAATCAGGAACTGTTCACAGGTACCTTAGTGATGATTACAAAACCTCAAAGTTAAATCATACATTTGGCATGAGAAATTGGCGATCATACTATCGTTGCATCTTACCCTAGAATCAGAACCAATAAAGGACGCATAAAACAGAGATCTCAATTAGTAGTCCTTCCGTGGATCAACAGCAAAAGAATTTAGCAAAAATTACAACACTACAATAGTTTTTGAACTCACCAAGTGAGAATCAAATACGCCATCATATTTTCTCTCTCCCTCTCCCTCCCTCTCTCTCTCTCAAGAAAAATTCACCACATAACTTCCGTGGGTACAACCACTGGGGGTTCGCCCCAGTGGCCACCCTTCCAACATGGAAGGGGGAGGTGAGGGGTTCAAATCCCTACCTTCTCAAGGGGGGATGGGGGTAGGGACGCGTAAGTTTCGAGAGTGAGTTGCGACTCCCACGCTCTGCAAGAGGTAGGGCACAAGTTTGCGCGTGAGTGTAAAGTAGGAATAGAGTAGAACTGACAAAAAAAAAAAAAAAAAAAAAAAAAAACTTCCGTGGGTACCATCATTTGAGTGATTTCCAAAATGACAGAATCCTCTCTTTGAGAGCTTAACTCCGGTAAGGAAAAATTGATTTCACTATCTACTAGATCAACTGACAATGGAGTGATGAAACACCACCCAAAGCAAGGTAGAGTCAGGACACCTGCTGGAAACAGCAGCCTCGCCAATAACTATTCCTCTTGCACAGTTTCTACACCTGTCACCCAAATTGTAAAGTCATGTCTTGAATCTCCTACACTCATTGGAAGTTGTGTGCCCACTTTGCGGATGTAAGAGTATTAGAGAGAAGCATTGCTACCGTCATCGGACCAACTCCTCCTGGAACAGGAGTGATGGCTGAGGCAACTTTACAAGCCTCCTCGTAGCAGACGTCTCCAACTAGCTTGTAACCCCGAGAACTTTTTGGATCCTGTTAAAGCACCAAAGATATCACAAACAGTAAAAGTATAATTGTATGTGGTAAGTGATTTTCTTAATACGCAACCCTCTTCCCATATGATGAACAAGGGGCCAACTTCATTATAATGAGAATGACCCCTTGCTATTTAACAGTCACTTTTACCATCTAGCTATCAGTGTGGATTGATCAAGCCAACAACAGTGTCTCAGGCTAACTGTCGTTGCAACAATTGACAAGACATGGGCCACACAGCCTGCAGTTGTAAAATGTGACAGCTTTCAAGTTACCTCGACTGGGTTGATTCCGACATCAATAATCACTGCACCAGGTTGATCCATGTTCCTCTCACCATGTTCGCTTGCCCAACAGCTGCAATTATTATATTTGCCTCTCTCGTGATCTCCTCAGGATTTTGTTTCCTTGAATGGACAATACTGACATATCGTAGCAGCTGACGAAACATAACTTTTAAGGAGGGCAACATAGTTCAACAAGATAGAAGTATACTTGAAGTAGCAAAGCAGCAGGCATCCCGACAATATTGCTCCGGCCAATCACGACAGCTCTCTTTCCTTTAATACCAATACCATATCTATGCAACAGCTCTATGCAGCCTTTAGGAGTGCATGGCACAAACAAGGGCTCTCTACCCCTCATAGCAAGTCGACCAATGTTCAATGGGTGAAATCCGTCCACATCTTTCTGGATAGTTATTGCATTTAGGATACTCTGTTCATTCATATGCTGGCAGAAGAACACTTTGTTGGAGAAATCTTTCTGGAATATTTTGAAGCTGACAAAACGTTTCTATCAGTCTAGTCTGAAGATCTGCAGACTCTTCTATTCAAAGTCTGAAGATTTCCAGACTGCCAGACTCAAGACTTAAAGTCTATTCTCAGTGATAGTTTTTAATCCGTTGAAGTAAGGCTATCCAGATCTGTATGATTCATTATGGATTTAGCCTTATCGACTGGAGAAGATCTCTTGGCTGGATATGAGATAACGGATTCCTCTATTTGAATCAATATTGATTAAGGATCCGATGATTGGCTAAGTATTCTTGGAAGGTTCTGATATAGCTAGAACGAGTACCTAGAGGGGAGGTGAATAGGTATAAAACGATTTTTCACTTAAATCACACAATACTAGACAATCGATGGATATAAACAGCAATCGAAAGACTGAGAGAAGGGAAAAGAGAATTGAACACAATGATTATAGTGGTTCGGCTTTAGTTTAAGCCTACGTCCACTCTTCCGCACCGACGTCTATTGGCTGGATTCCACTATGAACAAAGAAGTGTTACGGTGTTGTTCTTCCTTGATTCATGGTGTAGATGATCTACCACACTCGCTCAAGATATCACTAAGTATAACCACTCTTTTGTGTATACAATTTTGCTCAGAATGAATCGATTGAATATCAAGGAACTTCAGACTTTGGAATTCGTCTATCGAGCATGCACTGAAATAACTTGAACGACTTCCTTTTATACTCCTTCATGCCATCATACCCGTTGGCACTTACCAAAGGAATTCCTCCAATCTACCCGTTGGACGGAATCAATTAAGGAGATCATTCGAGCTATTAAAGGAACTTGACGATAGCCCATCAATCCCGTTCGCCCATACAATCAGCATCTTGGTTTCCAAGAATAGAACTTTCCAAGATTACTTCGTCAACCATCGGATCTTGAATAGAAAGAATCCGTTAGCTTAACCCAGATCGGGATATCTTCTCCGAGAATAGGACTAACTCCTTAACCAAACACTTAGGTTCTGGATAGCCTTTCGACACTAGATTAGAAAACTGTCAATGAGAATATCTTTAAGTCTTGAGTCTTGAGTCTTGATGTCCAACTGTCTTCAGACTCTAAACCGAAAGTCTCGTAATAATCCGGACTAGACGATAGAAACGTTTTGTCAGCTTCAAAATATTCTGGCAGGATTTCTCCAACAATCTCCCCCTTTTTGATGGTGACAAAACTTTCTTGTAGATTTGAATAACTTTGACCTGCAAAATATTACTCAAGTAATATGGCTATATCAAAAAATTAATAAAGAACAACCAGATTCTGCATCCACAGAAAAATTGGTTAGTCCTTCACAAGTAAAACCATATAACAATACTTGATGTAACTGCAAGCATTCAGATATCAAAATCCGCACTTAAATCAGACCAAGTTCAAGTTCAAGCTCACACCCAAATCAAAACCAAAAATATAAACACATAAAAGAAATAGAATTTAAAGTTCGAGTTCAAAAGGTTCAAAGTTCGAGTTCAAAGCGGCAATTTCTCCCCCTTTTTGTCATCATTAAAAAGGCGAGAAAGTAGTCAATTCTGCTTGGGAATGCGAACTATCTGGAAATCTCCCATGGACTGAACGATTCCTTCCAGCCTCTTCAAGTATTCCCTTAGATGAGCTACCTCTTCTCCTTTGGCATTGGCTTGAATTTGAAAAGAGAGATCTTTGATCTGATCCTGCAGGGAAACAGAAGATGCTTTCCCAAAGCATTCTTCAGACTTGAATTTCACAGTCAAAGCATAGATTTGACCACGCATTTCCGAAGGATATCAAGTATGCGACGAAAATCTGCCGAATTATCCGTCGTGTACCGACATTTGCTCGGTCGATGGAGTAAACGCGGACGATGGATCTTCCGTGTAATCGCGCAGTTTCGATGTTGATGTATCATGTCCTTCTCCGGGCATTTGAGAAGCCTGAAAATCTTACGGATTTGCTTTAGAGCGACTCACATCTTCACAAGGAACATATGTAGTCTTCCTGTGCTCAACTCCTTCCCCTGTTTCTAATGCTTCTCCCCCTGTTTCTAAAGCCTCGGATGGGAAAGAATGAGGGTCAATCTCTGCAGCGTCTTGAAAAACTTCATCTTCATCTCGCAGACTTTTCTTTGGCTGCCTCTTCTTCTTCTTGACTTCTTTCTCTCGCTTCTTCTTTCTCTCGCTTCTCTCTCTTTCTCTTCTTGCTCTGCTCTTTCTTTCTCTTCTTCTTTGGCCTTTTCTTGTCTCTCTTCTTCTCTCTGTTTTTCCTCTACTTCTTTTTCCTTCTCCTGACGTTCTGTTGATTCAGATATAGAACGTCTTCTCCTTATCAATGCAGAAATAGTGCAATCTTCCTCTTCTTCTTCTTCATCCACCAAGATACTCTTCTTTTGCTTTTTGGATGGAGGATTGATTTGCTCCTTTCCTTTTCTTTTGAATGCCGAAGGTACTGGAGATTTTACTTTGAACTGCTCCATTGCCTTGTCAAGCTCTTTCAGACGCATTTTTGTCACCATTCGCAGACCCACCACCATTTTATCGCATGGTCGAACACATAGAGATTGTGGGGGCTCAATGTTCAAGTGTCTGAAGATCTTGGTCACAAGACTTGCATAAGGCAGTTGTCCATTGTCCTTCACCATTGCTCTATACATGTGAAAGAGAATGATGTGAGGAAGAGAGAATTTCTTCCCTTTGATGATTGCATACATCAATTTTGCCTCCGAATTTGACACATCTGTCTTTGATGTTGATTTTGGTCTAAGACAGTTGATGACAATTTTGTGCAGCAAAATGTTGATGGCACGCATTCTCGTGTAGACAATTTTCCCTTCTATATTGTTGCCTTTGACAAGATCCAACATAAGACGAGCAATGGAAACTTTAATCGGTTGACATGATCCTCTCTCTACTCCAATGATATCAGCCAACATGTCCACATTTATTATATAATCTTGGTCTCGGACACTAAAGGACATTCTATTCGCATCTAAAAAGCTAAGATTCGAATAGAAATATGCAGATCGATTGAGCATATCCTTCAAGTAGTGTCGAGCAAAATTGCTCAAGTTGCAGTAGATCGAACTTCTCCCTTAAGTTCACATGAATAGCATCCAGAAAATCAAAATCAACGCTTCTAGGGTTTATCACCCCTCTCTTCAACAGCCCTGAAAAACAAATTTTCCTGTTCTTTGGATTTAAACAAATCCATCCTCTTCCCTTTCACCTTTGCAGCAACACCCAACCTTGGTTGAAAATCATTGAACATTTTATCATCGTCATTTCCATCAGTAGGAGTCTGTCCAGCCACACGAGGATCACTTGGTATACTTGCAAGTGCTTCCTCAGCCCTTCCTCTAGGAGCAATTCCCAACTCCTCCATTTGTCGCAGAAAGAGATACTCATTCCCATAGTTCTTACTTTTAAGAAAATCATTCACGTGATTCAACGGAGTTTCTATGCTTTTCAAAGCACGATAGAGTTTATAGATAATAGAGGGTTTTTGTATTCTTACAGGCTCTGCATCCTCGATTATCTCATCCTCTCGATGGTGACCCGCACTTTGTGGGGTAGATGAAGAAGAGTCACGTGCTGGAGAGTGAATCGGGCTCTGTTGCTGACTTGATAACTCATCTTTTTCGGTGAGATCAACATGGGTAGGACCCTCTCTTGCTCTTTGTGGTCCCCTGCTTGCGATTCTTGAGGACTTCCTTGAAGAAGACATCTTTCTTTGACACTGAGAGATTTCTTTAATCGTTTTCCCAAGAAAAGTTGACAACTTTCTCGAGTTTGAACACAAAATGGAAACGAGATTGAGAGAAGAATGCTTTTCGAGGGTTTAGAAGATAGAGAGAAGAAAAATTGTATATATATAACTCGTTTCAAAAGGAAAAACCAATCGGTATGAAGGAAAGTGAACCTACGAATTCTTTTAAAATCAATAACTGCCATTTTTAATAGAAGTTATATTTTTGAAAAGACACGATTCCCTTTCTTTTTTTTTTTCGGTAATTATAAATAGGTTAAATAATCATACCTTTTCGAGACATAATAAAATAACAACTTACAGTTTATAGCCATGAGTCTGAGTCTGAGTCTGAAAGTCTGAGAGTCTCTAGACTTTTAACTTCCTCAAGCTTCAAAATGTTGAGTCTGGAGCAGATAAAATCGAATTGATTTTTCTCCAAAGGCTTTGTGAATATATCCGCCAGTTGACTCTTTGAATTAACAAATTGAATCGATATTTCTCCATTTTGAACATGATCTCCGATGAAGTGATGTCGAATCTCTATATGCTTTGCTCTTGAGTGAAGAATTGGATTTTTAGTAAGATTTATTGCACCGGTGTGCCGTCGTATCGATTTCGTGCATGAGTCTTCAATTCCGAAGTCTTGTAGCTGTTGCTTAATCCACAAAATTTGCGAACAGCAACTGCCAAGAGCTACATACTCTGCTTCTGTTGTTGAAAGAGCCACAGTACTCTGCTTCCTTGAAAACCAAGATACCGTCCTGTTTCCAAGCAACTGGCACATACCTGAAGTACTCTTTCTATCAACTCTGCAACCTGCTAGATCTGCGTCTGAATATCCCAGAAGATTAAAGTCTCCATTCTTAGGATACCAGAGACCAATGCTTGAAAATGAAGCAACGTATTTAATAATACGTTTCGCAGCACCGAGATGAGATTCTCTAGGGTCCGATTGAAACCTAGCACGAGATGCAAACACTTAACAAAATGTCGAGTCTAGAAGCAAAGTGAGATAAAGAAGTGAACGATGATACTCCTGTATAATTTTTATAAACTTTCTTCCCTTCTTCATCTTTGTCTATCTTCAAGGAACAAGACATTGGTATGTCGGTCTTTTTGCACTTTTCAAGCCCAAATATTTTGACAAGATCATTAGCATATTTTTCTTGATAAATGAAAGTTCATTCCTTCAATTGTTTTATTTGAAGTCCAAGAAAGAATGTTAACTCTCCCATCATACTCATTTCAAACTCATCCTGCATAGACTTAGAAATTTTTTTGCACAAACTTTCATTAGATTATCAAAAAATAATGTCATCCACATATATTTGAACAAGTAAAAAGCTTTTGTTTTCCTTTTTGATAAATAAAGTAGTATCAACTTTACCTTTAACAAATCCATTATGTATTAAAAACTTACTGAGTCTGTCGTACCACGCTCGAGGAGCTTGCTTTAAACCATACAAGGCCTTTTTCAATCTGAAGACTGAGTCTGGCTTCTTTGGGTCTTCAAACCCAGGTGGTTGTTCCACATAGACTTCCTCATGGATAAATCCATTCAGGAAGGCACTTTTGACGTCCATTTGGAATAACTTGAGATCTTTATAACAAGCAAAAGCAAGCAATAATCGAATAGCCTCTAACCTTGCTACTGGTGCGTAAGTCTCATCATAGTCTATCCCTTCTTCTTGCGTATATCCTTTGGCTACGAGTCCGCCTTGTTTCGTACGACTTTTCCTTTCTCATTCATCTTGTTTCTGAACACCCATTTGGCTCCAATAACAGTTTTACCTTTTGGTTTAGATGTCAATTCCCAGACATCATCCATGTTAAACTGTTTGAGCTCATCTTGCATAGCTTCAATCCAGCTTTCATCAGACAAAGCTTCTTCTATGCTTTTTGGTTCAATTTCAGAAATGAGAGCTACGGCACTAGACTCTTCATGCCTTTTGGATCAGTGCGAATTCCTTCATTAAGTTCGCCAATAATTAGATCTTTGGGATGACCGGACTTATGCTTCCAATTGCTGGTTGATTTATCTCGGCCGATGATCCCTTTCTTTGCCTGAATCTTCACAAATGGCTTGATCTTTGGTCTTCCCCCCGAATCGTGACGCCTCTTGTGTTGAAGACTTTGGAGAGGTTGGAGCAAGATCAGACTCTTCATGATGAGTCTGATTGGATTCATCTTGTACTGAGTCTTGAAATTTGACATTCATTGATTCCTCCACAGTCTAACCCTTCTTGTTATAGACTCTGTAGGCTTTGCTTGATGAAGAATATCCAAGGAAGATTCCTTCATCTGATCTTTCTTCAAACTTACCAACATAATCTTTTGCATTTTTCAATATAAAGCATTTGCAACCGAACACATGAAAATATGAAACAATAGGCTTCTTACCTTTGAATAATTCATAGGGGGTTTTCTTTAGAATAGGTCTTAAAAAGACTCTATTAATGATATAGCAAGCTGTTGAAAATGACTTGCCCAAAATCGAGAAGAAATTTTGTTTTCAATTAAAAGAGTTCTTGCCATTTCTTGAAAAGATCTATTCTTCCTTTCCACAACTCCATTTTGCTTTGAGGAGTATATGGAGAAGAGAACATATGCTTAAAGCCGATTCATCACGAATTTTGTAAAATCTTGATTTTCAAATTCACCACAATGATCTGTTCTTATGCTTAAAATAACACATCCCTTTTCATTTTGAACCTTTTTAGCAAATTTTTCAAAATACGAAAATGTTTCGGATTTACTTGCTAGAAAAAATACCCAAGTAAAGCGAGAGTAATCATCCACAATTACTAAGCAGTACTTTTTACCTCCAATACTCTGGGTTCTGGTTGGTCCGAAGAGATCCATATGTAGTAACTGCAGTACATGATTAGTTGAGACATGATTTATAGACTTATATGAATTTCTTACCTGCTTTCCCAGAATACATGGAGTACATAGATCGATCTTTTGATAAGGCAATTTGGGTAGACCACGAACAAGCTGCTTTGATGAGATTTTGGCTAATTGCTTCATATTAATATGCCCAAGCTTTACGTGCCACGTACTTGCTTCGTCTTGAATTGAAATCAAGCATTGCGATTCTTACGGTTTCACATCCGGGAGATAGATATTTCCATGCCTTCTACCCAAGAAAGACCGAGTAGAGTCTTTACTTGGTTCCGGAACATATTCCTTCTTGAAAGAAGATCTTAAAACTAGTATCACATAGTTGACTGATGTTGAGAAGATTGTAATTGAGTCATTCCACTAGAGAAACATTACTTATTGTGAGATTTCCAATTTTCACAGTTCCAAAACCCACAATTCTTCCTTTGCTATTTCCTCCAAATGAGACTTTTCCACCATTTTCTTGAACAAGCTTTATAAAGCATTTTGAGTCTCCCCTCATATGTCTTGAACATCCACCGCCCGTCATACCACTTTACCTTTCTCTTGATAGATACCGCATTCAAAGAAGAATCTCAAGCTTTCTTTGGTACCCACATTTTCTTGGGTCCTTTTGTGTTAGTAAGATAAACAAGTATTAGCCCAAGTTTTCTTAACGGGTTTCCAAACCATAGGACATTCTTTTTCAAAATGATCTGGACTTTTGCACTTAGAACACTGAGAGCATCTCGACCTACAGGCTTTACAAAAACCTTTTTGAAATGATTTTTATAAGCTTCTTTTGAAGGTCTTTGCTTAATTTTTTCTTTTACTTTAGGAAAATCAATTAAGGGAATAGTTTCTTGTCATACCTAAACCAGACTTATTGAAATAAGGTCTCTGACCGAAAGAATTTTTCAAGTTTCTCGAGACCCTATTGAAAATTTCTTTGAAATATTCGATGAGTCAATTTTTAAATGAGAATTTTCTTTCAAAAGATTTTCTTCATTTTCTTTAAGAGTAGTAACATTCATGTCTAAACACTTAACTTTTTCTTTCAAAATATTTTCCTATTGTTTTAAAATAGAGTTTTCCCTTTTAAGTTCAGAAATCCTTTTAAGAGAAGTCTTAAGACTTAAACACAGCTCATCAATATACTTAGAAATCTTGACAGAATTTTGAAATTACTTACTTCAAATTCGCTGTCCGAGTCGATTCGAGTTTGAGTCTCGAGTCCGATTGCGCCATCGACACAAGTTGGCATATTCATCATCACTTTATTCACACTCGTATCACTCCAAGTTTCAGCTTTGAAAGCCTTTCGAGACTTTTCAGCCTTTCCTTTCTTCTTCTTTAGAAGAGGACGGTTAGGTTGGGTCCGATGTGTCCCTTTTCTTACATTCAAAGCAAACTACATCTTTGTTTGCTTCATCATCATCAACAGTCTTGGTCATTTGTCTTTGAAGGCCTTGTCTCTTAGAGTTGAATTTTCTTCCTTTTCTATTCAACTTTCTGAATCTTCTTATCATGAGGGCAAGCTCCTCATCGTTCATATCGTCTTCAGAATCTGTAACATCATAATCATCATTTGATTTTAATGCAATGGATTTCTTACCTTTTGGATCTTCGTCTTTGTTTATTCATAAGTTCCAACACTTCATAATGATTCTTTGTGTCTCTCTTATTGAAGTCTTTATGTGTTCCAACCAGCTTGTTAACCTTCATCGAAATTGGTTGACCTTGATTTTGAAGACCATTCAGTGGCATGATTCTTTGTATTGATTCTAGCCTCTTTCATCGATGAAGTCTTTATGTGATTCCTCTTTTTTCGGACCCCCTTGGCATTAGACCACATTCCCCACCTGTTTTTCCTGTCCTAGGGAAGCTTGTTAACCTTCTTTCATGGGATCGAAAATGAAGAAACTTTCACGGTCTGACCTTGATTTTGAAGACCATTCACACTTTAACTCCAAAGTAATAATTACGCACAATAATTAAAATATGTCTCTTAAACAAAGGCAAGAAGCAAAAAGAAGTGACGGGACTAAGTTCGAAAAATGAAAGGAAAAGCACATCATGGAGCTTATTCCTTCTTCCTTTAGATTCATTGATTCTTGACAACCACACCGATCTCATTTTGAAGGCTTCATTATTGACCTTCCTCCATAAAGAAGAAGCCCAATATTGATTCTGACATACAACATTGCCTCTTTGACATGTTACATCGACACAAGAAGAATACCATGAGGCGCTAAATTTAAGTGCTAATTGACAAGCCCCATTTTCATATATGGTGATATGTAACTAAATGAAAAGCTAATCCTCGTGAACTTATGCTTTTATACCTTTATGACCAACGCAAAAGATAGAGCATTTTCCTAGAAAGCAACTCCCACGAGCACAATCACTTGAAAATGTGATTCCTCGAAATGGGAGCCCCAAGCAACTCACATGGCAATGCAAGAAGATATCACGCTCGGAGCACAAACAGGTGGGCGAGAGATTCCACAACAACGACCCCCGAAATCAAAACTCAACAACAAAGACAACTCTCTCATCTCACGAACCAAAACCAAACCCCTAAAAAAAGAAAAAAATTGAAAACACACCGTTCGGGAATCGAATCTTGAGCTTGATTTCTTCGGGGCCTTCGATTTCTGAACGAACGACACCCGACACGATCGGCGATTCGGTGGCGAAAACCAACAAAAATTAGGGAGGTGACAAAGCACAATATAAAGAATATATTGCTTTTGCATCAAGAGATTGTCTCTTGATTATTTCTTCCGGGGAACCGAGACATTCCGAAGATATTACTATACTTTCTTTTGCATCAAGAGATTGTCTCTTGATTATTTCTTCTTTCCGCTTTCTTTTCCTCTTTCTAAGACAGCTGCAACTTTAGGAATGATTCCTTTTTCTACAACGTCCCATTCCGAGAGGATCCTTTGATCGTAGAAAAGCTTTCATCTTGTTCTTCCGGATGTTGTAATCCTTTCCATCAAAGTAAGGTGGTCTGTATTGCTTTGCCCTTCCACCAGCCCCGGTGCTAACATACTAGCCATGGATCTTTTACTCAAGTAAAACACTTCAAATAAAGTGAGTACACAGGCTCTGATACCAATTGATATAGCTAGAACGAGTACCTAGAGGGGAGGTGAATAGGTATAAAACGATTTTTCACTTAAATCACACAATACTAGACAATCGATGGATATAAACAGCAATCGAAAGACTGAGAGAAGGGAAAAGAGAATTGAACACAATGATTATAGTGGTTCGGCTTTAGTTTAAGCCTACGTCCACTCTTCTGCACTGACAGTCTATTGGCTGGATTCCACTATGAACAAAGAAGTGTTACGGTGTTGTTCTTCCTTGATTCAGTGGTGTAGATGATCTACCACACTCGCTCAAGATATCACTAAGTATAACCACTCTTTTGTGTATACAATTTTGCTCGAAATGAATCGATCGAATATCAAGGAACTTGGACTGGGAATTCGTCTATCGAGCATGCACAAATATCTTGAACGACTTCCTTTTATACTCCTTCATGCCATCATACCTGTTGGCACTTACCAAAGGAATTCCTCCAATCTACCCGTTAGACGGAATCAATTAAGGAGATCATTCGAGCTATTAAAGGAACTTGACGATAGCCCATCAATCCTGTTCGCCCATACAATCAGCATCTTGGTTTCCAAGAATAGAACTTTCCAAGATTACTTCGTCAACCATCGGATCTTGAATAGAAAGAATCCGTTAGCTTAACCTAGCCAGGATATCTTCTCCAGAGAATAGGACTAACTCCTTAACCAAACACTTAGGTTCGGATAGCCTTTCGACACTTTGGATTAGAAAACTGTCAATGAGAATATCTTTAAGTCTTGAGTCTTGAGTCTTGATGTCCAACTGTCTTCAGACTCTAAATCAAAAGTCTGTAATAATCCAGACTAGACTGATAGAAACGTTTTGTCAGCTTCAAAATATTCTGGCAGGATTTCTCCAACAGGTTCTACTTATGGAAACCAAGATCCTGATTGTATGGGCGAGCAGGATTGATGGGCTATCGACATGTTCCTTTAATAGCTCGGATGATCTTCCAAATTGATTCTGTCCAACGGGAAGATTGGAAGAATTCCTTTGGTAAGTGCCAACGGGTATGATGGCATAAAAGAGTATAAAAGGAAGACGTTCTAGTTGTTCGAGAGAGCGCGATAGAAGAATTCCAAAGTCTGAAGCTCCTTGATTCGTAGTCAATTCATTTACTAAGCGAAAACCTTGTATACAAAAGAGAGTTCATATTGTGAGATACCTTGAGGAAGTGTGGTAGAACATCCATACTGTGGAATCAAGGAAGAGCATTGCCGTAACATCTTTTGTTCATAGTGAAATCCAGCCGGTGGGTCAGTGTCGAAAGAGTGGGACATAGGCTTGGAATAAGCCGAACCACTATAAATCTCGTGTTGAATTTTCTCTTCCATACTCTCTGTTTTACTTTGATCATAGTTCGTTTCATTATCGAAAGGATAACTTCCTTTCTATTGATTGCTTAGTATTGCTTTCAAATTAAGAGATAATTATTTTTATATACCTATTCATCCCCCTCTAGGTACTTATACTAGCTATATCAATTGGTATCAGAGCTTGTGTACTCACTTTGTTTAAAGTGTTTTACTTCAGAGTTGAAGATCCATGGCTAGTATGCTAGCTCCAGGGCTGGTGGAAGGGCAAAGCAATACCAGACCACCCTACTTTGATGGAAATGATTACAACATCTGGAAAAACAAGATGAAAGCGTTCCTACGATCAAAGAATCCTCTGGAATGGGACGTTGTAGAAAAAGGAATTACTCCTAAAGCTGTATCTGTCTTAGAGAGAGGAAAAGAAACTGTTGAGTCAAGAGAAATGACTCAGGAAGAGATAATCAAGAGACAAGCACTCGATGCAAAAGCAATTTATTCTTTATATTGTGCTTTGTCACCTACTTTGAATATAATAGAATATCTTCTTGTGTTACAAGAAAAAGAAGTCTCGGATAGATTACATATCACCTATGAAGGAACAGTCGAGTGAAGGAGACTAGAATCAACATTCTCCTTGGTCAATATGAAGCCTTCAAAATGAAATCGGGAGAATCTATAACGACATGTTTAGTCGTTTTACGATATCGTGAATGGTCTTGAAAATCAAGGTCAACCAATTTCTGATCCCATGAAGGTAAACAAGTTGCTACGAGAACTCTCCAAGGATTGGAACCATATAAAGACTTCAATAAGAGAGACACAAAGAATCATGCCACTATCTGTCGATGAGTTGGTTGGGACTCTTCAGTCTTATGAAGTGGAGCGAATCAATGAAGATGAAGATCCTAAAGGTAAGAAATCCATTGCATTAAAATCCAATGATAATTCTGATGCTACAGATTCTGAAGACGATATGGACGATGAGGAACTTGCTCTTATGATAAGAAGATTCAGAAAGCTGAATAGAAAAGGAAGAAGATTCAATCCAAGGAAACAGAGCTTTCAAAAGTATCAAACCAAGTCTATTGATGATGATGAATCAAACAAGGATGTAGTCTGCTTTGAATGTAAGAAAAAAGGACACATCAGACCCAACTGTCCTCTTCTAAGAAAGAAGAAAGGAAAAGCTGAAAAGTATCGTAAGGCTCTTAAAGCAGAATCCTGGAGTGACACAGAATGTGAAGAAAGCGATGATGATTATGCCAACATATGTCTGATGGCACAATCAGACTCAGATTCAAACTCTGAAACAGACTCAGACTCAGACAGTGAATTAGAGGTAAGTAACTTTAAAATCCCTGTTAAAGTTTCTAAATACATTGATGAGCTGTGTTTTAGTCTTAAGACTTCTCTCAAAAGGATTTCCGAACTTAAAAAGGAAAACTCTACACTAAAACAACAGGAGAATGCTTTGAAAGAAAAGTTGGAATGTTTAGACATGAATGTTTCATCTCTTAAAGAAAGTGAAGTCAATCTTTTGAAAGAAAATGCATTCTTAAAAAATGACTTATCAAATGTTTCAAAAAGATTTTCATTAGGATCTGAGAAACTTGAAAAAATTCTTTCTACTCAAAGACCATATTTCAATAAATCTGATTTAGGAATGACAGAAGAAACAATTCCTTTAATTGATTTTCCTAAAGTAAATGAAAGAATTAAGCAAAGACCTACAAGAGATACTTACAGAAAACATTTCAAAAAGGTTTTTGTAAAACCAGTAGGTCGAAATGCTCTCAAATGTTCAAATTGCAATCGTACAGATCATTTTGAAAAAGAGTGTCCTATGGTTTGGAAACCTGTTAAAAAAGTATGGGCAAATACTACTTTTCATACTAACTCCAATGGACCCAAGAAAATATGGGTACCAAAGAAAGTTTGAGTCTCCTTTTTAAATGCAGGTTACTATCAAGAAAAAGGTAAAATGGTATCTGGATAGTGGATGCTCAAGACACATGACATGAGATTCAAATTGCTTCATAAAGCTTGTTCAAGTAAATGGTGGAAAAGTTTCATTTGGAGGAAACAACAAAGGAAGAATTGTGGGATTTGGAACTGTAAAGATTGGGAACCTCTCAATAAGCAACGTTTCCCTAGTGAAAGGACTTAACTACAATCGCTCGCATTAGTCAACTCTGTGATACTGGTTTCAAAATCAGTTTTCAAGAGAGAATATGTTCAGGAATCAGTAAAGACTCTACTCAATCGTTTATGGGTCGAAGACATGAAAATATCTACCTCTTGGATGTGAAATCAGATGAATCACAATGTTTAATCTCAATTCAAGACGAAGCAAGCTTATGGCACAGAAAGCTTGGGCACATCAATATGAAGCAGATAGCCAAAATTTCAGCAAATAAGCTTGTTCATGGTCTACCAAATTTAACTTACCAAAAGTCTGATATATGCACACCATGCATATTGGGAAAGCAGGTAAGAAATTCCTTTAAACCAATAAATCAAGTTTCCACTAAACGTGTACTGCAGCTGTTGCATATGGATCAAAGCATTTGAGGTAAGAAATATTGCCTTGTAATTGTAGATGACTACTCTCGATTTACTTGGGTATACTTCCTGGCAAGTAAGTCTGAAACATTCTCTTATTTTGAAAAGTTTGCTAAAAGAGTTCAAAATGAAAAATGATATGTTATCTCTAGTATAAGAACAGACCATGGAGGCGAATTTGAAAATCAAGAGTTTACAAAATTCTGTGATGAATCGGGTTTTCAGCATGTGTTTTCCTCTCCATATACTCCAGAGCAAAATGGAGTTGTGGAAAGAAAGAATAGATCTCTTCAAGAAATAACTAGAACTCTCCTAATTGAAAGTAAAATCTCTTCACGATTTTGGGCTGAAGTTGTTTCAACAGCATGTTATATCATCAATAGAGTTTTTCTAAGGCCTATT
The DNA here is from genome assembly GCA_014182575.1 of Eucalyptus decipiens. Classification (NCBI taxonomy): domain Eukaryota; kingdom Viridiplantae; phylum Streptophyta; class Magnoliopsida; order Myrtales; family Myrtaceae; genus Eucalyptus; species Eucalyptus decipiens. Next base: position 2,378,098 of record CM024613.1, on the reverse strand, counting down.
CTAGAAAAAAAAAAACCCCTATGAATTATTCAAATGAAAGAAGCCTATTGTTTCATATTTTCATGTATTTGGATGCAAATGCTTTATATTGAAAAATGCAAATGATTGAGTTGGCAAGTTTGAAGAAAAATCAGACGAAGGCATCTTCCTTGGATATTCTACCTCAAGCAAAGCCTACAGAGTCTATAACAAGAAAAGTCAATCTGTGGAGGAATCAATGAATGTCAAATTCCAAGATTCTATGCAAAATGAATCTATTCGACTCATCTTGAAGAATCTGAATCTGCTCCGACTCTACAAAGTCTATATCTCAAGAAGCGACCCGGACTACGAAAGACCAAAGAACAAACGGTTATTGAAGATTCAAATGAAGGAAGTGATCATCATCCCGACGAATCAACCAAGAATCGGAAGCATAAGTCCAATCATCCCAAAGATCTCATTATTGGAGACATTAATGAAGGAATTCGCACAAGATCCAAAAGGCACGAAGAGTCTAGTGCTGTGGCTCTTATTTTTGAAGTAGAACCCAAAAGCATAAAAGAAGCTTTATCTGATGAAAGCTGGATTGAAGCTATGCAAGAAGAACTCAAACAATTAAGCATTAATGATGTCTGGGAATTGACTCCTAAACCAAAAGGTAAATCTATTATTAGAGCTAAATGGGTTTTCAGGAACAAGATGAACGAGAAAGGAAAAGTCGTTAGAAACAAAGCAAGACTTGTGGCCAAGGGATATACACAAGAGGAAGGAATAGACTATAATGAGACCTACGCACCAGTAGCAAGGTTAGAAGTAATTCGATTATTACTTGCTTTTGCTTGCTATAAGAATTTCAGGTTATTCCAAATGGACGTCAAAAGCGCTTTCCTAAATGGATTTATCCATGAGGAATTCTATGTGGAACAACCACCTGGGTTTGAAGATCCAAAGAAGCCGACTCGGTATTCGGATCGAAAAGGCCTTATATGGATTAAAAGCAAGCACCTCGAGCTTGGTATGACAGGCTAAGTAAGTTTTTAATTCAAAGTGGCTTTGTCAAAGGTAAAGTAGATACTACTCTATTTATCAAAAGAGAAAACAAAAGTTTCTTGCTTGTTCAAATATATGTTGATGATATCATTTTTGGATCCTCTAATGAAAGTCTGTGCAAGAAATTCTCCAAGTCTATGCAGGATGAATTTGAAATGAGTATGATGGGAGAATTAACCTTCTTTCTTGGACTTCAAGTGAAACGATTGAAGAAATGAACATTTATTCATCAAGAAAAATATGCTAATGATCTTGTCAAGAAGTTTGGACTGGAAAATTGCAAAAAGATTGATATATAAATGTCAAGTTCCTTGAAGATAGACAAAGATGAAGGAGGAAAGAAAGTTGATCAGAAGCTATACAAAAGTATCATCGGTTCACTTCTTTATCTTACTGCTTCTAGACCTGACATTTTGTTTAGTGTTTGCATTTGTGCTAGATTTCAAGCAGACCCTAAAGAATCTCATCTCAGTGCTGCAAAGCGTATTATCAAGTACATTGCTTCAACTCCAAGTATCGGTCTGTGGTATCCCAAAAAGGGAGACTTCACTCTTCTTGGATACTCAGACGTAGATCTAGCTGGTTGCAGAGTTGATAGAAAGAGCACCTCGGATACCGTCGCTTACTTGGAAACGAACGATATCTTGGTTTTCAAGAAAGCAAAGTATAGTAGCTCTTTCTACAAAGCGAGGCGAGTATGTAGCTCTCGGAAGTTGTTGTTTACAAATTCTGTGGATAAAGCAACAGCTAAGAGACTTTGGAATTGAAGAATCATGCACGGAGATTAACTGTGACAACACCAGCGTAATCAATCTTACCAAAAATCCTATTCTTCACTCAAGAGCAAAGCATATAGAGATTCGACATCACTTCATTAGAGATCATGTTCAAAATGGAGAAGTTTCGATTCAGTTTGTTGACTCAAAGAACCAACGGCGGATATATTTACAAAGCCTTTGGAGAAAAATCAATTTGAAATCATCCGTTCCAGACTCAACATTTTTAAGCTTGAAGAAGTTAAAGTCTAGAGACTCTCAGACTCTCAGACTTAGACAATCATGGGTCTTTACTGTAAGTTATTCTCTTTTATATTAAATCTCGAAAAGGTACGATCTGTGATAATTGATTTATGCTATCGTAAATTTCCGTACAGATTTACCTTTCCAAAACTAATTTAAAATGGCAGTTGTTTGTTTTTGAAAAATGCAGATAAGTTTTAAAAATGCACCTTTTCACCTTCCTTTATGACGTTTGGTATTTTCTCTTTCGACTGGGCTATTTACAATTGGTTTCTCTCGGCATAACTCCAAAAACCCTAAAAAGCATCGATCCTCCATTCCTGTCTTTCTCCATTGTTTAATATTCGAAAAAGTTGTCATTTTTTCTTGGAAAAGTCAAGCAAAGAATCTTTCAAGGATAAAGAAAGATGTCGTCTTCAAGAAAGTCTTCGAGGATTGCAAGCAGGAGACCACATCGAATGAGTGAGGGGCCTACTCACTTTGATCTTACTGGGGAAGAGGATTCACCGAGTCAGCAACAAAGCCCGCAACATTCTCAACCGCATCATTCTCCACCATCTAGTCCACAGGGTGTGGGTCATCAATAGGAAAAAGAAATCATTGAAGACGCCAATCCTGTAAGAACTCAAAAGCCTAGCTTTATTTATAAGCTTTATCGTGCTTTAAAAAGTACCGGTACCCCGTTGAAATATATCGATGAGTTTCTTAAAGATAAGGGATATGGGAACGAGTACATATTCTTGCGAAGATTGGAAGATTTGGGAATTGCTCGTAGGGGGGATGGCAGAAGAAGCCCTTGCGAACATTCCGAGTGACCCGCGTGTTGGGGGATTTAATCCGACAGATGGAAATGATGATGATAAACTGTACAGCCAATTTCAAGCGAGAATGGGTGTTGCAGCGAATATTCGAGGGAAGAGGACGGATCTGTTTAGATCAAAGGAACAAAAGGATCTATACTCCAGATTGCTAAAACGTGGGGTGATAAACTCTAGGAGTGTAGATTTTGACTTCCTAGATGCTGTGAATATGAACTTGAGAGAAAAGTTCAATTCTCTTCAATTAAAATAGTTCTGTACTGACACCACAGAGGGTTATGCTCAATTAACTGCACATTTCTATTCCAATCTTAGCTTCTTGGATGCGAATAGAATATCTTTCAGTGTCCGAGATCAGGACTTTGTGGTTGATGTGAATATGCTGGTAGATGTGATCGGGGTTGAAAGAGGAAGATATCAACCAATCAATGTCTCTATTGCTCGCACAACATTGGAACTTGTCAAAGACAGAATGACAGAGGGAAGAATTACCTACTCAAGGATGCGTGCGAACAACATCATTCTTTACAAGATTGTGATCAATTGCCTCAGACCGAAAGCAACTTCAAAGACTGATGTTTCCAACTCAGAGGCAAAGTTGATGTACGCAATCAATGCTGGGAAAAAGTTTTCTCTTCCTCACACCATTCTATTCCACATGTATAGAGCAATGGTGAAGGACAATGGACAACTTCCTTATGTAGGTCTTGTGACAAAGATATTCAGACACTTGAATATTCAACCACCACAAATTTTGTGTGTTCGACCGTGTGACCAAATGGTGGTAGGACTGAAAATGGTGCAGAAAATGCGTCTGAAAGAACTTAACAAGACATTGGAGAAGTTCAAGGAGGAAACCCCTGTCAAAACTCATCATGGTCCTACTGCATCGAAAAGAAAAGGGAAGGAGCCAATGGTTGCTTCATCCAAAAAGAGAAGGGCTCTCCTTATTGAGGATGAGGATGATGAGGATGATCTTATCATATCTGCCATAGCTTTGAAGAAGCTAAGTCGTTCTGTTCCAGAATCAATGGAATGACAAGAGAAGGAAGTAGAGGAAAGAGAAGAACAGGAGAAAGAAAGAGAAGAAGAGAGAGAAGAAGAGAAAGAAGAAAGAAAAGAAGAAAAAGAAGCAGAGGAGCAAGAAGCAGAGGAGAGAAGAGATGAAGAAAGAACAGAGGAGGAGAGATTCGAAGAAGAAGAAGAGAGAGCAGATCAAGAGGCAGAAGAGCCTGAAACACACTCTTCTCCCCATGAAGCCATAGAAACAGGGGGGAGATAAGGAGCAAAGAGGAGCGACATTCCATCCAATTACCGGTGAAGGAGTCGGTCGTTCTCCCGCGCAGATCCGAGAGGATGTTTATGCCTCTCAATTTCCTGAAGAGGGTCATGGTGCTTCATCGCCAAATCTACGCAATTCTGCTGATATACCATCGTTTGCCTTTACTCCATCAGACCGTGCTGAAGCTAGTACGCAGACTGATAACACAGCAGACTTTCGCAGAATTATTGATATTCTCCTGGAAATGCGAGGTCAAATTTATGCCTTGGAGTGCGAGGTTCAGAATCTTAAGAATGTTGGACAAGTCTCTTCCGTTTCCCTGTCTGATCAGATTCAAGCCATTTCTACTTAAATTCAAGCCAATGCTAAAGGAGAAAAAGTGGCTCATCTAAGGGAAGACTTGAAAAAGCTGGAAGGCATCGTTCAGTTTATGGGAGATTTCGAGCTTGTTCGCGTTCCCAAGCAAATTTGACTTCTTTTTCATCTCAAACCTTTTTATGATGACAAAAAGGGGGAGAGATGCAAACTTTGAACAACTTTGAACTTATCTTGTTTAATTTTTTTAGTTTGTTTGTGTGTCTGGATTTGACCGAATATGGTGTGGATTTGAATTTGACCGCCGCTTTGATGTTAAGTATTACGATATCTTGTGAATGACTTTATATGCCAGACTGACCTATTTTCTGTGGATGCAGATTCTAGTGTTATCATTAAGTTATTAATATTTTTGAGATATCTATATTGCTTGAGAAATGTTTTGCAAGTCAAAGTTTTTCAAATCTGCAGGAAAGTTTTGTCACCATCAAAAATTGGGAGATTGTTGGAGAAATCTTTCTGGAATATTTTGAAGCTGACAAAACGTTTCTATCGATCTAGTCGAAGATCTCGCAGACTCTTCTATTCAAAGTCTCGAAGACTTCCGGACTGCCGACTCAAGACTTAAAGTGTATTCTCAAGGAGTTTTTAATCCGTTGAAGTAAGGCTATCCAGATCTGTATGATTCATTATGGACTTAGCCTTATCGACTGGAGAAGATCTCTTGGCTGGATATGAGATAACGGATTCCTCTATTTGAATCAAGATTGATTAAGGATCTGATGATTGGCTAAGTATTCTTGGAAGGTTCTACTTATGGAAACCAAGATCCTGATTGTATGGGCGAGCATGATTGATGGGCTATCGACATGTTCCTTTAATAGCTCGGATGATCTTCCAAATTGATTCTGTTCAACGGGAAGATTGGAAGAATTCCTTTGGTAAGTGCCAACGGATATGATTGCATAAAGGAGCATAAAAGGAAGACGTTACAGTTGTTCGAGAGTGCGCGATAGAAGAATTCCAAAGTCTGAAGCTCCTTGATTCGTAGTCAATTCATTTACTAAGCGAAAACCTTGTATACAAAAGAGAGTTCATATTGTGAGATACCTTGAGGAAGTGTGGTAGAACATCCATACTGTGGAATCAAGGAAGAGCATTGCTGTAACATCTTTTGTTCATAGTGAAATCCAGCCAGTGGGCTGTCAGTGCAAAAGAGTGGACGTAGGCTTGGAATAAGCCGAACCACTATAAATCTCGTGTTGAATTTTCTCTTCCCTACTCTCTGTTTTACTTTGATCATAGTTCGTTTCATTATCGAAATGATAACTTCCTTTCTATTGATTGCTTAGTATTGCTTTCAAATTAAGAGAGAATTATTTTTATATGCCTATTCACCCCCTCTAGGTATTTATACTAGCTATATCACACTTTAGTTGTTAATATAAAGAACAAGAAGATGCCATTTAGTTCATATATGCAGGCAGATAGGGCCAAGGGGACAGAGTCCAATGACCACCTGATATGAAGTTGGTTTTCGACAAGATTAATTATGAAGTATAAAAAATCAAATCCAAGTACAAAGGTCGTCATAACTCCTGCATGAACATCAAAATCCACCTTATTATCGAATCCTCCTGTCATGAGATTAAAGATTGAACCCAATAAACTCAATTTAAGAAGTCTATCGATTAATTGGGGAAGAAAGAGCATTTAGATACGTACTGAAGGCAGGGGTAACTGAACAAGATTGCCGTGAACCGAAGGATCGTCATTGAATCCTAAGATAAACTTGAGCACATCTTCTTCTTTCGAGTCTGCAGGCAAATGCACTTCAAAGGAGTTAATCCCCACAGACTCACGAGCCTTTTTCTTGTTGCGTACATATGTAGCAGAATCCTTCCTGTCGCCAACAAGAATCACCGCTAACCCTGGTACAACCCCAATCGCCTCCTTCAATCTAGATACTTCAGCTGAAATCTCATCTCTGGTTTGCTTTGCAACGTGTTTTCCATCGATCACTTTGGCACAAGCCTCAATCGCCACTGAAGCTTCACAAGCACACTTACCCAATCAACTTTAAATAATTAAGACACGCATCAAATATGCGTCTTACACATGCATATAACTCCCACTTCAAAAGAGGTCGAATTGCAGTCCATAACAATGCAAAGAACAGAAGCATGAAACTGAAAGCAAACACAGTTTACATCCTCAGTGAAACAAATTTCAATCTACATGTATGCAGTATGGGCGGAAAGCAAAATTCTTCCATTCATTCGATCCAAGAGACATCACATTTTCAAACTTTTATTTGATCCATGCAAAATTCTTCTATATATGCTCCATTTCGTGTCTTTCAGCACGTAAAAACTTTCATAATGAAATGTTCTAACTTGCTTCTTCTTATTCCAGCTTAAAACCACTGCAACAGCTTAGACGCCGCTAAACAAGCTTCTTCACCGATTCCAGTTCTCAGCGAACACCGAAAACGGAACCCCGCCACCCAAAACGAATCCCAACATCTGCAACTCCACGCGCACCCGCGAAAAGCCTAACCGAACTCGAGCTAAACATCCATCGCGGATCAAAAGAGGGGGCGCAAAAGAGAAAGGATAGAAATGGCGACGGACCAGAAGGTGGTGGCGAAGCCGGAGCGGAAGTGCCGACGGCGAGGGTCCGGCGAGAGGGAGGGGCCGTCGAGGCAAGAGAATGGCGAGGCAACGACAACCTGTGGACCAAGACGACAGCATCCTTGCGGAGGCTCATGGGGAAGAGGCGAGACGCGGCTAAAGTCGAGCACTCGCTGAACACCATCGAAGTCATTCTCAGAATATCAAACTGCATCCCCGGGTATCGTCCGCCGCAACTTGGCCTCGCTTCACCGCTTGAGATTTTTCGAGCTGAAGAATGTTACGACAGCGCGGTCGTGATATTCAAGAGGAGTTTGCGGATGAGTAATATCGGTCAGTGCCCGATTCATTGGAAGTGCTCTGGTGAGAATGTATAGGCAAGATGAATGCGCTTGTGATCTCTCAGTTGAAGGGCGCAAGCGGCGAAGCGCATGGCTACTACTAATTCACTTGTGAAATGTAAAATTAGTGTTCTCATTTCCTTTCCGTTTCCAGGATTTAAAGTGTATGTGAAATCTTAAGCGGTGAATTTCTTCATGTTTGGAAGAGAGCAATGTTGCAGAAAGGTGCGCTGTATGCTTGTGAGTGGGAGTGCTGCAGAAGTTGAACACCGGCTCCGTCTTTGAAGTCTAAGTCCCTCACATATTACTAAAGTCCCAATTAGCCATAATTATTTTTTCCTAGAAAAATACTCATAATTATACCAGCGTCAATCTTCAACAGTCTTAAGGCAATTTGTGGGCTAATCCTTGTCAAAGAACTAGAGGAGCATTCAGTGGGAAGTTGCGGTTTTAATTGCCGTCTTAAGGGCCACGAGTGTTGCTAGCCAAGATTTTTTTGGTCAAACGGTTAGAAAAGATACCGCACCTTCCTGTGCAATCATCCATGGAAGATAAACGCTAACCCTTATTATAGTAAAGTACTTCAATTGTTAACAAGCTACTCGGTATAACAAAGGCAAGCTGTGCCTGAGTTTTCCAAAGCTGTTTTCTTTTCATTGGAATGTCGCTGTCTTGGTTAATTGGAAGCAAACAAACAAGATTGGTTGCCTAAATACCCTTTCATGTAATATGGTTAGAAAAGAAGTGTTGTCAAATGCAACTTCATGGGAATGGGGTGGAATGCTGAAGAGTATCCATGAACCCGATCCCTGAAAATGGAAGAGCTTTAATCATATTTAGACTGATGAAAGTTTGGAGAACTCGTACCTACAGAAAACTAATAGCAATAGATGACTTTTTCCTGTCTTAATGGATAGTCTCCTGATGCATTTGAAAATCATGTTCTAATATTTCTTTTTATTGTTTGTCTGAGATTTTCCCTTCACGTAGTTCCTGCCTATACGCATTCTGTGAATAAACTCAAAGGTACGTATGCTCGTGAGTCATTGTTGTGCATCTTCCGTTAGATGTATGCCCTAAAGCTACTATGTAATAATTGTTATAGATGAAGCCAAATATTTTTTAGGGTTTTTTTTGTCTTTGGTACCTTTATATTAGCAATGGCAAGACGCTAGCCGTCAAGACGCTGAAAAAGAAAATAGAGAGACATGAAAAAGAGAGAAGAAAAAAACGAGCTTTTTATTTATGGGGGTTCTCAATCTCTTTGTGCCTTGATCTTGAGAGAAGATCATCATTGTATTCCAACTTTTTTCGAAATCTAGTGGATTCGCAAAGTGCCTCTGCGCAGAGACGTAGCCCAAGTTTGGGTGAATTTTGTTAACAAATCTTATGGCGTGCTTTTTTGATTATGTTATTTTATTATTATATTCTGCTTGATGAATTGTTTGCAAAAGTTATTTTTCTGGAATCGACGTGCAATTTCGTAACAACTGGTATCAGAGCCTGGGTTGGCTAATCGAGAACATTGAGGGTTTTTCGGTGACATTCGATTGAAAGCAAATAGTATGGTAGAAGATAAAATCAAAATCGATTAATTCGATAGAAAGGATTTCGGATGGTGGAAATTACAAATCCAAAATTATTTTTATTAAAAAGATCTTTATACACCACTTGAGGGTTGGAAACCTGAGATGGCGAAGTGGATCCGACAGCAGAAGCCGGACGGAAAATTCTTGATCGAAAGGCATTAGGTGCGATTCGTTTAGGGTTGACAAAAAAGACGGTACCACATCGTGAAAGCAAAAACTGCAAAAGAAGCCATATATATTCTAACGAATATTTATGAGAAGCCATCCCATTAAATCAGGTATTTTTGCTAAAGAAACTGGTTAATATGAAGTTATCTGATAGAGGTCACGGGTCAATTGGAATCCACAGGCATAAATTTAGAGATGAAGCTTCAAACTTTATTATTTTTATGTTCTCTTCCAGAAAACTACAATACCACAATGTAGGAAATTTAGAGCACCATGAAGGATGATTTAACTCTTGATGATGTTGTGAGTAGTATCATGGATGAAGAGAAGGAAAGTCTTAGGTGGAAATAATTTTTTTGCATCTACATCTTCAACGGCACTCGCAGTGGAGAACAGTGGAAGAAGTAAAAGTAGAGGAAAAGTCAGCAGGCGTGGCAGATCACAATCAAGGGGTAAGAGACAGATTGCAAAAGATGAGTGTTGGTTTTGTCACCAAACCAGACACCGGAGGTTTCAATGTGAAGCCTACAAAAAGAAATAGCGAGATGAGAATCAAGGATCTAATGTGGTTAGTGGTGAATCTCTATTAGATAATTTGTATTTGTCTGCAGGGTTTAACTTGACGACAGATAAATGGTTTATTGATTCCGGTGCTTCTTTTCATTGCACCTCGCAAAAAGGTTGATGATTATGCCAGTGGATATTTCGGACAAGTGGTTGTGGAAAACGGCCACATGTGTCCCATCGTTGGAAAAGGAACTGTGACTGTGAACATCTCAGGTGGAGAACGTCTAGTTTTGCGTGAAACTAAGCATATTCCGGAATTAAAGAAAAATCAAATTTCAACCAATAAACTTGACTAAAAAGGTTTGGTAATAACCTTTGGAAGCGGAGAGTGGAAGATAACCTTATGGACAATAGTAGTAGCAAAGGGAAAGCGTACGGTACATTTTACCTTCTCCAAGGAAACAATATCAGTAATATGGTTACAACAATAATGGCTACAGGTAATTTGTCTACTCTTTGGCATTATCTTTTGGGACATCTTAGTGAAAAATGTGTAAAGCAGTTACACTCGAGGAAATTACTTCCAGGTTTGCAAAACGTTGAGTTAGATTTTTGCGAGAGTTGCATTTATGAAAAACATAAGGTTGTTAGTATTCAATTGAATGGACGACAAAATAAAGGTTAGAAGCTAGAATTAGTTCATACTGATGTATGGGGACTTGCTTAAGAACTCTCTTATGGTGGTAAGAGATATTTTGTCACATTCATTGATGATGCAACAAGGAAGACTTGAGTATATGCTCTTAGAGAAAAATCAGAAATATTTGAAATGTTCAGAATGTGGAAGACCATGGTAGAAAAAGAGACATGTTGTCAGATTAAAACTCTGAAGTCTGATAATGGTGGTGAATACACGAGTAAGGAATTTGCAGATTATTTGAGTCGAGAAGGCATACACGGGTTAAAGATTGTTCCTAGAACTCCTCAAGAGAACAGTGTAGCTGAAAGGATGAACATGACTATTCTAGAATATGCGAGATGCATGAGGTTACACGCAAGTCTCCCGCTACACTTATGGGCTGCCACAGTTGATGCAGCTGTTTATTTTATCAACAGAAGTCCATCTAGTGCGTTGGATAGAGAAATACCACAAAAACAGTGGTTAGGTAAAAAAATTAATTACTCACATCTAAAGGTGTTTGGTTGTATTGCATATGCTTTGATTGACAGGGAAGATAAGAAAAAGCTTTATGCTAAGTCCTAGAAGTGCGTCTTTATTGGATACGGTGGCGATGAGTATGGCTATAAGCTTTGGGATTATAAGAATAACAAAGTCATCCGCAGTCGGAATATGGTATTCCATGAAGAAAAGATGTACAAAGATCGTCAGATAGATCATGAGAAGGTAGTAGAACCAAAAAATGTTGAATTAGACACAATGCCCGTGAAGATGTTTCTAGTAGATCAAAATGCACTTGAAGAGAGGTTCAAGATGAACCTATTATTAGTAAGGAGGTAGTTCAAGAGGATCACGCTGATCCGGAGCAAACTAACAACCATGAAGTAATTGTCTTGAGGTGGTCTACACGTGTGAGAAAGTCAAAGGTAATTTTTGATCTATTAACTAATACTGTTATGAGTCATGTCTTATATACAGATTCAGGGGAACCGAAGACTTACGATGAGGCAAAGATAGACATGTCTCACTTGCAATGGGAGTGTGCTATGAAAGACGAGATGAGCTCGTTACTTCAGAACAAAACTTGGGAGTTGACCAAGTTGTCCACAGGTAAAAAAAACTTTATTAAACAAATGAGTGTACAAGATTAAGAATGAAGCAGATGGTAGTATTAAATACAATACGAGACTTGTAGTCAAGGGCTTTTCTCATAAAGAAGAGATCGACTACTCCGAGATATTTTCACTTGTAGTGAAAATGACATCAATTAGAGTTCTACTAAGTATAGTTGTAGTGGAGGATCTTCATCTTGAGCAGTTAGACATAAAAACAACATTTTTACACGGTGACTTAGATGGAAAACTATACATGACACAATCTAAAGGTTTTGAAGTCAAAGGTAAAGAGTACATGGTATGTCGCTTGAAGAAAAGCTTGTATGGCTTGAAACAAGCTCCGTGGCAGTGGTACCTAAAATTTAATGGTTTCATAAAAGGAAAAGGATTTGCACACTGTGAGTTTGATCACTATGTTTATTTTCGCAAGTATGATGATGGTGACATTGTGTATCTTTCTTTATAAGTGGATGACATGCTGGTGGCTAGTTTCAATAGGAAGAGAATCGTAAAAGTGAAGAAGATATTATCATCACAGTTTGCTATGATAGACTTGGGAGAGGCCAAAAATATTTTAGGCATGAAAATAATCAAGGACATGAGAAATAAGAAATTATGGCTATCGTAGAAAAATTATGTGAACAAAGTGTTAAAGAGATTTAACATGGACAAGGCAAAACGGGTTGCAACTCCTCTAGCGAGTCACTTTAAACTTTCCAATGATATGTGTCCGAGCACTCAGGCTTTAAAAGATGAGATGTCGGTAGTTCTATATGCATCAGCAGTGGGGAGTTTGATGTATGTCATGGTGAGCACGAGACCAGACATTGCACATGTAATGGGAGTTGTGAGTCGATATATGTAGAACCCAGGCAGAGAACATTGAAATGCAGTGAAATTGATATTGAGATATCTAGCAGGTACTTCCAATTACTCACTTTGTTATGGTGGTACATCTCTAGAATTGCAGGATTATGTAGATGCATATCATTTAGGTGATCGAGATAGTGGTAAGAGTACCACTGGATATGTCTTTACAGTTGTAGGTACAACAGTGAGTTGGGTATCTCAACTACAAAAAGTAATAGCTTTATCAATGACATGGGCAAAATATGTGGCGATCACAGAAGCCTTTAAGGAAATCATTTGGTTACAAGATTATATGGAGTAGTTACATTGAAAATAGCCAGTCAGTACACTATGGAGTGATAGTCAAAGTGCAGTGCACCCAGCAAAGAATGCAGCTTATCACTCAAGGACTAAACATATCAAGAAGCGTTATCATTTTATTAGGTCAGCATTGAAAGATAATGAGTTAAAGCTACAAAAAAATTGATGGCTCGAAAAATCCAGCTGACATGTTGACCAAGGTAGTAGATAGAGAGAAGCATATTTTCTATACTACTATCATTGGTATTACTCTATGTTGATTGATGAGGAGTATCACAGAAGTACAAGTTTTTCAACTACTAATTTTTTAAGAAGATGGATGCAAAGTTGCTTGGTACTTAGGTATATTTGTCTTCAAGTGGGAGATTGTTATAAATGAAGCCAAATATTTTTTAGGGATTTTTTTGTCTTTTTTATCATATTTGCTTTTAGGTTAAAAGTGGTACATTTATATTAGTGATGGCAAGACGTTAGTTGTCAAGACGTTGAAAAAGAAAATAGAGAGGCAAGAAAAAGAGAGAAGAAAAAAGTGAGTTTTTTCTTTATGGGGATTCTCAATTTCTTTGTGCCCTGATCTTAAGAGAAGATCATCGTTGTATTCCAACTTTTTTCGAAGTCTAGTGGATTCGTAGAGTGCCTTTGCATGGAGACATAGCCCAAGTTTGGGTGAACTTCGTTAACAAATTTTCTGGCATGTTCTTCTAATTTTGTTATTTTATTATTATATTCTGCTTAGTGAATTGTTTGCGAAAGTTATTTTTCTGGAATCGATGTGCAATTTCATAACAATAGTTACATATTAAGGATTTCAGCTGTACTATCATTATTATTATTTAATTAATGGCAATGACGTATTCATTCATTTATCCAATTATTTTATATTTATGAATGATTCCATAAGATTAGTTGCAACTATACTTATTCTTGAGACGTTAAGAATATATGTGACGGGTTCATAGTTAGATTGAATCTTTAAATCGTTCCCGATCGATGAATTATTGAGTGGATATTAATAATCATGTTGAGACCGATGTGTTCATAACTTCACCATTAAATATTGGATACTTAAGGGAATGATGAATCACAAGTCATTGGGTATTGTGATGCCTAAGTTAAGAACACAAGTGTTTGTATTAGACAAGTTCACTAAACGTGACGCATATGAAATGATTAGCAACATTGAAACATTTAACGTGGTCAATGTCTAATTGTTCATGCTTTGGTCTTGTGTAAATAATCCTTAGACCTAATGCACAGTATTAACTTGTGTGTCAAACAAGTATGGTTCACGGGTGCACATAATACCGAGTCGTTGATTCGTCTTTATACTTGATGGTCATAGTTTGTTCATATACGAAGTTGCATGTGTGCGCAATATGGAATCTATCTCCTTGTTACATGCAAGGTATAATAATGAGGTCCTATACGATCTAATTATGACACTGCATTGAAATCATCAGTTGGGGTTGTAACCGAGAATAAATTGTTTATATCTCAAATAAAATGCATGTCAATTAGATTTGTGCATATGATTGAATTTGTGACTTGACAAATATTACATGATTTTTGTTTAATCGGGACATAATAAGACAGAGGGATTGAATTACACTATAACCAAAATTGATAGGTTCATTATGTTCTTAAAGCATTCACACCATCTAAGTAGCCATAACATATTGCTAGATGTCAATCATGACTTGTAAGACCCAAAAATTAATCGGGACAATTAATTCTTTTGGGAGTACTAATGTGTTAGTATAAGTTTTACTACTAGCTTAATGATGAATCTAGGGATGTCACACACTATAAACAATTAGGATAACGTAGAACAAGAGAGAAATATTGTTGCTAATTACTGCAATCGAATTAAGTCGATTTGAAATTAAATGAAATTAAATTTAATTTAATTTGTATTAAAGTCACGAGCCTACTTGTATATGATGCAAACATGTGCCCAAAGTGGATACATGTACCCCAAATGTACATATAAAGATTATGTCCTTTTCATTTTTTTATTTTTCTTTGAGGGATTGATTAATTATTTATTTATTCATTTAATTAATTAATTGATCAATATACCTTTTTTTCTTAATTGGGAAGCTTCATGCATGAACGGTTGACCGTTCATGCATGAAGCATGATGCACGAAGCATAAGCATCGTGCATGAAGCATGATGCGCGAAGCATAAGCATCGTTTGATCGTTCATGCACGATCATGCTTCGAGAGATGGGGATCAGCAACGGTTGCTAATCCCACGATCTGCAACCGTTGCTGATTCGTAAAATACTATTCGAAAGTCCGCAAAAAAGAGTTGCTAAAAAACCGTGCGTGTGTTCTTGTGAATTTTGTGTGTTCTTGTGTTTTTCGAAATGTGAAAAAAAAATAGGGATTCTCTCGTTCGAGCCGTGACTAAAAACATCAATGATACAATAGATTGTCTTCACGAAATTATTAGCACGATTATAGTGGTGATTATCATAAAGTTATCTTTTCCGTTCGACGTCCATTGTTGGTGTGTCTGAGCTAGAGGTCCAACGTTTATGGGGCTCGAACTGTAGAACATTCGTATAAAGCGCGTTTCGAGAGGTAATTTGTTTAACTCACTTTTTATATATCCAGATTTTTTATTAAAACGCACGAACAATGCTTTCGGAGAATCATGTATAAAATATATCATTTTTTTTTTGCATTGTATATTTTAAAATTTTACCTATATATAATTCATGAAACTCCAACATTTTCATCGTCAACAGCCTTTTCTATATAAATTCCAGCCGGAACTAGATGTTATTCTATTTGTTGTATTTGCATCACTAGCTTGATGGGACATTTGGACCGAATGACCTCTAGCTCGAGAAATTTCTGCTGTCTGGTTTCCCGACTAGTGGTTGACAGAATTCTGCTTCCTTGCAGCGACGGCCTCATCAGCCCGTTCGCCCCATTCCTTCACAACTCTGGTGCAAGAACTTTGGTAACAAGGAGTGAAGAAGCCTGTGATGGCAAATAACTGAGTGCTAAGTCCCGCAGCAGATTGAAGTGGCTTGTATCTACTCTTCTTCTTCGGACATGAAACATCCAGTTGAGATTTTGGATCACATGTGTCTGAACTGATGACGGTTGCCCTTTTTTTTCTTTCGCATGTCATTCAGCATCCAATAAGCAGCCGATGATAATCCGATTTGCTTCTATTAAGACATGTCTGAAGCTAATTTTTTCCAGCTAAACAACTAGTATCATTCTACATAAGCTTTTGAGCCATTCAACGTTGCAATTCGACGATAGCAATGAGAAAGACAAAAACGGCATTTTCGCGGTGATGAAATTAGTCTTGTATATGTAGCAGATCGGGTGTGTAGATGGTTTGTGCATTGTTTGTAGCTTGAGAAAGCATCTAGGAAGTTACCGACGAAAGGACTTGAGCTACTCGCGTGGGGTCTCTAATCCATTGGAAAAGAATCCGTCGTTTGAAAATTGTCAAATGCATTCCAAAGTTGGCGATTTCGTCTCGTGTGTGGACGATTCGCTAACTCTACCGTTCGCAGATGGAATATGCCAAAATCTGGTGTCAGATCCTTTTCTTTAAAAGATAGAATAGGATTGTAAGAGAGACCCCGCGAGGACCACATGATGAGCAAGCTGAGAAATTTCATTCCCACATGAAAATGGCCGCTGCGCACGACGGGTGAGTTACCTTTTGAACCAGTTACAATGATGACATCGGAGTGTCACTGGGAGGAAGCTTCATGCATCCGACAAGCCAACACCGACAATTTCCTTCTTTATTTTTCACAAAAAAAGGAGAATTCTTCCTTGGTTTTAAAACAAAAATTTTCGTTTCTCCAATGGACTTTGATCTGAGTTTTCTAGATTAATAAACTGTATTTTTATTATTTGATATAATTACAGATGGATCTTTTAAATCGATGTTGGGAGATTCACAAGAAATTGCATATGCCGTGACCCTTGGACTAAATTTTTTTCCAAATTGGACGTGAAATTAAATGTTTTCAAGATGCGAGTAGAATTTAATTGCTGCAAATCATAACATCATTGAACCATACTCTCTCTTTTTTTTTTTTTTTAATGATGAGCATTAACCATGTAGTAAAAAAAAAAGTACATCATAATTTTATGAGCATGGAATTCGATATTGTTTAGTTTTAAAAAAAAAAAATGTTTCTATGTCAGCTATATAATTAACCCAATTCAATCGATAGATTGTATTATTTACTTTTAAACGGAATGAAAGATATAAACTAACTTTATAACTTTTCACTATTTGCTTAACTGTTAATCTATTTAAAGGAAATAATATTTTTAAAATAATTATAGATTTTAATTATTTCACGATTCACGTGACGTGACCGTTTCGTCCGATCTCTCGCGGTTGCAGAAGCGGACTCCCAGAGCTCTCCTTCCCTTCCGCTTCACTTCCTGCACGAATCTCGATCCCTCTCTCCCTCTCTCTCTCTCTCTCTCTCTCTAGCATTCGAGTATAAGAATCCATAGCTTCGCTCGCGTCGCCTCCGCCATCGCGCTTCGGTCTTCGCAGTTCGACCTTCCGATCTCCCTCCCGCGCCTTCTCCGCGAAGTCAAGAGGTAAAAAATTTCGCGTCCTCTTCACCAGCGTTTCTTCAGATTCGCTTCTCGCGAGTCGATTGGAGACGACGTTTGAGGAGCTCGGAGCGGCGGATTTGCGTGTGCGGAATTCCGAGTTCTCGCGGCTGAGCTTGCGCTCGATGTGATGTGCTGGAGTCCTAGTCGCGAGTTGTGCGTATGAACTTAGAAATTTCGAGGCTGGGCCTGCATTTGAATTGACATGTCGGATTTGGTGAGGTCGTTATCATCTGGATGATGGCGCCATCCTGGAAACGGCGCTTTGCGGTTTGAAATCGGTTCCGGCCGAAATGCTCCTTTTCGATCTGGAGCTCACTCGCGTTTTTTAGAATGATGCTCTGGATTTTGGTTCAACACGGGATTCGATCGGCGCCTGACCTTTGCTATTTTACTTCTTATGGTGGCAGAAGGAGATCTTGAATAGAATGGCCGCGAGAAAGCCTGGTATGATCGCGTTGTTCGATGTCGATGGAACTCTCACGGCTGCGAGAAAGGTGCTATTTCCTTCTCTGGCCATCTCGCTCTCTCTCTCTCTCTCTCTCTCTCTCTCGGAGTAATAGTTGCAGCTATGCAGTTTGGTCCGCTATTCTTACTGAGCATGACGATATTGCCGTTGCATTTCCAAAGTGCAATTAACCGGGTTGATTAATGTCGAATTCACCTCTATCTTGTTCTTGTATCTCAGGCGATTACTCCTGAGATGTTAGAGTTCATGCGGGAACTCCGAAAGGTACACGACTTAGTTGCATAGCTACTTGTGCTGGAAATTTCCTGTTTTGTCTTCCTACTCGAAGAAAATGCCTTACAAGCTCTTTTTGTGCTTGCCTTTGCAACGCATTTCAATGCAGGTTGTCACAGTTGGGATTGTTGGGGGATCCGACCTATCCAAGATTTCGGAACAGCTTGGAAGCACAGGTTGGTTACACTTGGAAATGCATAGCTGTTAGATATTTCTCTTAGACAATACATCTAATTCATTTCACTTGACAGGCCTTCCGTTCATCTTTTTTAATAATTAAATAGTGATTGAATTAAGTTGCTTTGCTCGTGGTCTTTGTAGTGTAGTTAAGTCACCTTGGGATTCATGATTGGAATACATGATTAAGTGCTATAATTCTGGCTAGATTCTGTGATATTATTGAAGATTTTTCTCACTGAACTATCACAGATCTGAATCATTGTTTTCATCCTTAAAATGCTGGATGAATTTGAGCTCTTTCTAGCCTGAGTTTTTATTAGATGATACAGGCTTAAAATGGGGGAATAAACCACAATCTTGGATAAGCATTTATTTGATTTTGTGGGAACAGTGAGCTTCAATCAGGTGACAAAAATCACTTGATATGTGAGGATATGGTCTTTGGTAATACAAACAGTATATCCGACGAGTAAGACCCATTGCAGAAGGAGTTATCTGTTAATTGAAACCTTCTTGTGCTTTCAATGTCTTGGTTTCACTCTAAACCTTGTGTCCTGAAATTGCAGACATGGTAACATATCCCAAAATTACTTGATGAAACCAGTTTTGAATTCTTAGGCTGATCGTTTTATTGACTTGATCTCTACTGTCGTGTCAATTATACAGTTATGAATGACTATGATTACGTGTTCTCGGAGAATGGCCTTATGGCACACAAAGAAGGGAAGCTTATTGATGTGCAGGTATGTGATTGCTTTTAACCACTCAAGCTGACTGAAAAGCTCAGCTCCACATTCTATTCATATCAATAATATATGGAGTAGGAGATTAGGAGTTTTATAATTTTAATTTCACCATTTGGTAGCTAATTTTCTACTTAATGTCACTGTCCACAATTATTATTGCAATTTGTATATATTCGTCATGATTGATTCCTTAGCTTAACTGTACTGCCTTGACTGGTCCCATGATTTTTCTTTCTTCCAGAGCTTGAAATCATTTCTAGGAGAAGAGAAGCTCAAGGTAAGATCTTCTGTTTGCTCTAATGTTTTTCTACTTAATGGTTAAAGTGACCCAGTGCAAGATTATTTTAGATGTCAATTGTGGATGTCAATGTCCTTTAATAGATTAGGTGGAACAGAACAACTGTGTGATAACAAATGATATGAACTTGTTTGAAAATTGTCTCGCAGGAGTTCATTAATTTTACGCTTCACTACCTTGCTGACTTGGATATCCCGATAAAAAGGTGAGCCTTGTTACCAGTTCTTTATCATTATAAAGCTCAAAGTCCAACAGAACTCTCATACTGCGATTCTTCCTCAGGGGCACATTTATAGAATTCCGAAATGGGATGATTAATGTCTGCCCAATTGGGAGAAACTGTAGCCAAGAAGAAAGGGATGAATTTGGAAGGTACGACAAGGTGAGACATTCTAACCCTATTTCACTATTGGATATTCTGATAATGCAATACAACATGCGATCTCTCATCTGGTACTGTTTCAGGTTCATAACATACGTCCAAAAATGGTGTCTGTCCTGCGTGAAAAGTTTGCTCACCTTAATCTGACATTTTCAATTGGAGGGCAAATAAGTTTTGATGTAAGTAAATATACCACCTGTTGATTTTTTTTGGATGAATCTCAAACTTGTTAATGGTGAACAGCACAAAGAACTCTATTAAATCTGTGAGGTTAAATAATGCTTGTGTCAGGTTTTCCCTCAAGGTTGGGATAAGACATACTGCTTGAGATACCTTGAGGACTTCTCAGAAATCCACTTCTTTGGTGACAAGACTCACAAGGTATGCCTTGTATTTTCATTCTAAGAAAAATGTCAACAATCTCTCTCCGTTTGCTAATTAATATCTCATGTATCACTGTCCTTTTTAAATCTTACATGCTTGGTGTTAGACTACATAGTACTAAGCTTTTTGATGATTTGTGTCTACAAGATGTATTATTGCCCGCATGCAATGAGCTAGTGCTTCTTGGTCCATAAAGCAATCAATGTCCTTTGAACTGTAAAGGTGTGAAGGGATGCTTGATGATGCTGCTAATTTTGGTTAAGTCATTGCAAAAATTTTGTTTAACTGATCCCACGGATACGATAACTTGAATTAGAAAATAACATTTACAATGCTTTACTTAAATGTAATACTTATTTGCTTGAAGTGCTCTTTGTGCTATCTATCAGTCTTTAAACCCTGGATTGCTTATTCACTGTGTGATCTTCATTGGCATGGTTCGCAATTTGAAGCAATTGAACATTCCAGCTGTCATTCCATCTCTATTTTCTCTATTCCCCCTAAAGTGGGGCCAATTGTTAGTAAGACAGATTATTGATTCACATTATCGGCCACATTATCAGCTTCAACAGAATAAACATGATATTTCCAGTGTATAAAGGTCAAAAAGCGATGTTCCTTCAAAAGTGCCTATCTCTTGAATCATAAGGAGATATAGATAGATATAGATTATCGTATACTTGAATTTGAGAAATAGCTCAAAGCGTTTTAATTTTGCTCGTCCAATGCTAATCAGTTTTACTTGTTCATCCAATGTAAGCATGAGTTTAGATGTATTCTGCATATCGAGGTTAACCATATAAAATGTCCTCTTTGTGATGCATCATCTGGATTGTTCTTTTTGACAATTACTGTATCTTTCACTTGAGCAGGGGGGAAACGACCATGAGATATACGAGTCTGAGCGAACTGTGGGTCATACAGGTCAGCTTTTTGTGTATTGATGGGAATTTTGACACTTAAGTTTCATTTTGTTTTCATCCAGCAGGATGTAGATGGATGGTTCTAAACTTTTAACACGGATTCATTAAACCTGAAAAAGGAGGGTCCCAAAAATTTCTGAAACGTACAAGCGTAAAATCTCCAGAATAGTCACGGACTTTCACATGCAGGAAATACGAGATCTCATTTAATTTCAGAATAGACTGGGGATTAGTTTCAAAATGGCTGTAGTCAATATGTCACATAAAACCTTCGAAACTTCAATTTTCTTTTAATGATGCAGACATCCATCAATTTGCATATTTATTTTTTTTCGCAAAATCCTGTTGTTGATACGGTTCTCCATGTTCTTTGACAGTTACTAGTCCTGATGATACAGTGGAGCAGTGCAAGGCCTTCTTCCTTGCTAAACCTTGAGCCCGGCGTCATGTAACAGTTTTTGGCAATATCTGTTTGTATTCCAATTCATCCGTATGAGAATGACTGGTACGCGTAACTTGTACCAGTGCAAAAGGGAACATATAATCCCATTGTATGATTTGTTTCTTTTGGCGAATGGCTCAAATCACAGATTGTACCATATTCGCTTGTACGTTATTAGTCCATTATTTCCGCATCAGTTAATGAATTCAGCCGATGTATCAATTTCATATGCTAGCTGCTAGCTGTAACAGATGAAGTTGAACATGCCATAGAAAATTGGATGACTGTCGAATCTTTCTCCCTAATTATTCAGACAGTTTTCGAATTCAAACCATCATTCATCATCATCCTGACCGACAAGAGAGGTAAACTCAAAACTCACAAGATTCATCACTCCATGTGAAGTCTATCTTAGGCATTAAGATCAAAGGAGAGAGGGCACAGAAGCATTCAGGAACAGTTAACAGGTACCTTAGTGATGATTACAAAACCTCAAGGTTTAATTATACATTTGACATAAGAAATCAGCGATCATACTGTTGTTGCATCTTACCCTGGAATTAGAACCAATAAAGGATGCATAGAACAGAGATCTTTAATAACTCGTCCTTCTGTGGATCTAACGGCAAAAGAATTTAGCAAAAAAGCACAACACTACAATAGGTTTTGAACTCACCAAGTGAGAATCAAATACGCTATCATATTCTCTCTTCCTCTCTCACGAAAAATTCACCACATAACTTCTGTCGGTAACCATCATTTGAGTGATTTCCAAATGACAGAATCCTCTCTTAGAGAGCTTGACTCTGGTGAGGAAAAATTGATTTCCCTATCTACTAGATCAACCGACAATGGAGGGACAAAAGAGGCACCCAAAGCATGGTAGAGTCAGGAAACCAGCTGGAAACGGCAGCCTTGCCAATAACTATTCCTCTTGCGCAGTTTCTACAACTGTCACCCAAATTGTAAAGTCATGTCTTGGATCTCCTACACTCATTGGAAGTTGTGTGCCCGCTTTGCGGATGTAAGAGTATTAGAGAGAAGCATCGCTATCGTCATCGGACCAACTCCTCCTGGAACAGGAGTGATGGCTGATGCAACTTTACAAGCCTCCTCGTAGCAGACATCTCCTACTAGCTTGTAACCCCGAGAGCTTTTTGAATCCTGTTAAAGCACCAAAGATAAAGGTCACAGACAGGAAAAGTATAATTATATGTGGTCAGTGATTTTCTTAATACGCACCCCTCTTCCCATATGATGACCAAGGGGCTAACTTCATTGTAATGAGAACCACCCCATGCTATTTAAAAGTTACTTTTAACATCTAACTATCAGTGTGGATTGATCAAGCAAACGAAAATGTCTCAGGCTAACTGTCATTGCACAATTGACAAGACATGGGCCACACAGCTTGCATTTGTAAAATGTGACAGCTTTCAAGTTACCTCAACTGGGTTGATTCCAACATCAATAATCACTGCACCAGGTTTGATCCATGTTCCTCTCACCATGTTTGCTTGCCCAACAGCTGCAATTATGATATCTGCCTCTCTTGTGATCTCCTCAGGATTTTGTGTCCTTGAATGGACAATACTGATAGTTGCATCTTCCCTCTAAAAAAACACCGACATATCATAGCAGATGACGAAAGACAACTTTTAAGGAGGGCAACATAGTTCAACAAGATAGAAGTATACTTGAAGTAGCAAAGCAGCAGGCATCCCGACAATATTACTCCGGCCAATCACGACAGCTCTCTTTCCCTTAATACCAATACCATATCTATGCAACAGCTCTATGCAGCCTTTAGGCGTACAGGGCACAAACAAGGGCTCTCTACCCCTCATAGCAAGTCGACCAATGTTCAATGGGTGAAATCCATCCACATCTTTCTGGATAGTTACTGCATTTAGGATACCCTGTTCATTCATATGCTGGCAGAAGAACAATTTAGTTGTTAATATTCTAAAAAGAACAAGAAGATGCCATTTAGTTCATATATGCAGGCAGATAGGGCCAAGTAAACAGAGTCCAATGACCGCTTGATATGAAGTTGGTTTTCGACAAGATTAATTATGAAGTATAAAAAATCAAATCCAAGTACAAAGGTCATCACAACTCCTACATGAACATCAAAATCCACCTTATTGTCGAATCATCCTGTCATGAGATTAAAGATTGAACCCAAGAAACTCAATTTAAGAAGTCTACATCAGTTAATAGGGGAAGAAAGAGCATTTAGATACATACTGAAGGCAGTGGTAACTGAACAAGAATGCCATGAACCGAAGGATCATCATTGAATCCTGAGATAAACTTGAGCACATCTTCTTCTTTCGAGTCCGCAGGCAAATGCACTTCAAAGGAGTTAATCCCCACAGACTCACAAGCCTTTTTCTTGTTGCGTACATATGTAGCAGAATCCTTCCTGTCACCAACAAGAATCACCGCTAACCCTGGTATGACCCCAATTGCCTCCTTCATTCTAGATACTTCAGCTGAAATCTCATCTCTGATTTGCTTTGCAACGTGTTTTCCATCGATCACTTTGGCACAAGCCTCGATTGCCACTGAAGCTTCACAAGCACACTTACCCAATCAACTTCAAATAATTATGACATTTTTCAAATATGCATTCTCCACATGCATGAAAAACACCTCCTCCAAAAGAGCTCAAATTGCAGTCCATAACGATGCACAGAACAGAAGCATGAAACAGAACGCAAACAGAGTCTACATCCTCACGGAAACAAATTTCAATTTATATGTATACAGTATGCGCGGAAAGCAAAATTCTTCCATTCATTCGATCCAAGTGATATCACATTTTCAAACTTTCATTCGATCCATGCAAAATTCTTCTATATATGCTCCATTTCGTGTGTTTCTACTTTCTGTGACTTAAAATCCACAGCACATAATTCACAACGAAATGTTCTAACTTTCTTCTTCTTATTCCCGTCGAAAACCACTGCAACAGCTCGGACGCTGCTAAACAAGCTTCTTCACCGATTTCAGTTCTCAGCGAACGATGAAAACGAAAACCCACCACCAAAAACGAAGCCCAACATCCGCAACTCCACGCGCACCCGCGAAAAGCCTAATCGAGTTCGAGCTAAACATCCATCGCGAACCAAAAGAGAGGGCGCAAAAGAGAAAGGATGGAAATGGCGACGGACCGGAAGGTGGCGGCGAAGCCGGAGCAGAAGCGCCGGCGGCGAGGGTCCGGCGAGAGGGAGGGTCCGTCGAGGCACGAGAATGGCGAGGCAGCGACAACCTGCGGACCAAGACGACGGCGTCCTTGCGGAGGCCCATGGGGAAGAGGCGAGACGCGGCTGAAGTCGAGCACTCGCCGAACACCATCGAAGTCATTCTCGGAATATCGAACCGCCTCGTCGGGGATCGTCCGCCGCGACTTGGCTTCGCTTCGCGGCTTGAGATTGTTCGAGCTGAAGAAGGTTACGACGGCGCGTGATATTCCGCCGGAGAAGCGCCCGGGGGGAGAGAGGGTTTGCCGAAGGCCTGTGTTTTCTTTTACGTCATGAGAAAAGAATAAAGGGTACTTCTCTTCTTTTGGTCGGCCAAACAGGGTACTTTTGAAAATAGAAAAAAAAAAAAAATTGACGTTTTACCTATTTATGATTGTTAATTATGTGCGCAGCAACTTTGGATGTGGTAAAATCGTAAGCATGTTGATAAATAGTAATTGCTCTAACTAGTTAATAGCTTTCAATATAAACTAGTAAATATCTACATATGGTTAGTAATATAGCTGTGTGAATAGTGAAATTTTCATTTGAAGAGCAACTGATTAAAAAAAATGTGAAATTAATCACTTAAACTAGAGTATGATAATTTCTCAATGGTTATGGAGATGGAGCATAGTAAGTGATTTGGACCATGAAATAAATTCATAGAATTGCAAAAATTTGCATTTCATCCATGTTGGGACGGAGAAATATCTGTAAATGATTCACAATAATGGGTAAGGCGACATAAGAGTCTCGTCCAATTTGATGGGGGCAAAATGATGTGGACACAAGTAAAACACAAGCACTACCTCTCCCATGGATTGTCATTAAACCCACAGCCAAACAAAAAAAAAATATATATATCGTTGGATGAGTGACCTGCGCTTGGAGTAAATTTATAATCAAATTCGTGTGTTAACTGGAAACTGAAGTCATTTTCCTCCGAATTAAACTTATCATTTCAATCTATGAAAAACAATTTCGTAAACCGATTAGCTTTCCCTCGTCTAAATGTTGAAAAGTTGAAAAAAACTTTCGAACGTAGTTTTCCTCGGAACTAATGGACCTATAGAATGGGCCTAAATGGACATCGCTCGTAGGAGATGACCAGTGTCGCTGCCCTTCGCTTCAGAGACACAGCGGCGTAACCGCTTCTGGGCTTAAAACTAAAATTACGTCCTTCTCCGGAAATCATCAGCTAACTGTTCCTCTTCCTTGATAACCAAACAAAAAGACAAGTGAATCAATAATTTCCTGCATGAAAGGGTTACAAGCTCTCTGTTTCTTTCCCCGTGCAAATCTGGCGTCGCCTTCAAGCCACGAGACACAAGTAGTAGCGGTGAAGGCGATCGTAGAGAACGTCTAGCAAAATTTGTAGAATCAACGAATGCTTGCGGTGTCAAATGTCCAGTTCAAGACTCTGTATAAACCCTATACAATTTTAAACCAATGCGATTTGCTTTACATTTATTCAGTCCACCCTCTCCCGTCGTGTTGGCTTGGCCTGTAACTAGTAGATTCTTATATGGGTATCGTTCCTTCACTGGCTTCATTCTCATCCGACGAATCAGAGGGATAAGGTTTGGGTCGGCTCATGATTTTAGAAAATCCATAACCCGGTGAACTTCCATTGGCTTCACATAGCTGCAAATATAACAGTGAATATTTTCATCAATCGCCGCCAAAATTCTGTCATGCACTTGCCGAGACTATATACGCATCTGAAGATGGAGAAAGTATTAAATACCTCAGTAAGCTCGGACAAATGACGAGATCTGAATTCGTTTATTGTTGCTGCTATCTCTGATGCCGGCAGTTTAGCCTAACATTAAATAAGAAAAGGGTAAGGAAATGAAAGAAATATGAAAGCAAAATCAAGTCCTTCAGCAATTCTTTTCTCAATGGTGTACATGTGGGTTTATGCCACCAAGCGAGCCCGTGTCCTAAAATTAGGCTGGAATCGGCAGGTGCTGCAGCCCAAAATATATTATAGTAGGCCATTCCAATTGAAATGATCCTACGAGGTCCTCGAGGTTCTGCTTCCCAATTGGTCATGAGATAGATAGGCATCATGCAGACATTGAGATGGCTTTCTTATCAACAAATAATTATTTTGAAGGCACAACTGAACTTGAGCTAGTAAGCGTACAGGTATGCAACAGAGGTCTCTTACTCATTTCAGATTTCCTGTGTACTAAATGAACAATGTAACCGTCTAGTGGTAATTACGTTAGTTAGGAACAAACACAGCATATGAAACCAGCTGATATTATTTTTTGTTGCATTCAGTGTATTTTACAAGAGCTGTTTTTTGGCCAAGATAGTCCATATAAGCTTAAATGACTATTCTGCTGCCAAGTACTATTTGATTGGGACTTGGGAGGTCCAGGATGAGAGAAAAGCAGCTTTGTGCCCCATGCAAATTACCATCACATAGTACCAGGGTCCCAACAAGAGTAAATTCTACTTTCAGAAACATTTATTTGTCAAGCAATATCGTTGCAATTACCTGTGCGAGAACAGCAGCAGCCAATTGTAGACTGGGTTCCAGGGTCTCTGGAACAACCTGCAAGTTTGTGGCAGTAAAACCATCAAGGCATAAATGTCAACCAGCAAAAAATTTTAAGTCACAGGTGCTCAGGTAATGAAAGACCGAACTATCAGAGCATACCATTCATCTGATTAATCTTACAATTGGACTAACATACAAATAAGAAAACAAAAGGTGGGACAATTAAGTAGAGGAATATTAACTGCCGTAGCCCCAGCCTTCTCCAAATTGATGCCATGATCCACATCGTGAGCACGGACAAAAGTTTTAACGTTGGGGAAGTACTTGCTCAGAGCCCAAACAGTCCTATAATTTGCACCAGGACTGTCCAAGGTAATTGCCGCAGCGCACGCTCTTTCAGCCCCTACTTTATGTAGGACCTAGGGAACCAAGCATAGCCTGTAAGGATTAACAAATACAAAATTGAACACACTTCAAGCAATGTCACTTATCACCTCTCGGCTGCCAGCATCTCCAAAGAACACAGGAAGGTCCAGGGCACGGCCAACTGCTACTCTGTCGCTGTAATCATAATTATGTCGATCTTGACAAGTTCAATTACTAGATCAAAAAGGTATTCTGACTTTAAACAACTTGGTTTCTCAGTTCTTTCACAAGGAAAACTCTAAAGCTGCATAATGCCAAAAACTGAAATGAACATATAAAGTCAGTCAACATAAAAGGAGTTGTCAATTTCTTTACCTCCTTACGTCAAGTGCAACAAATGGGATTAGTCGTTCTGAAAGAAGCTGAGCAATGATCTGGGAGCAATGTAAACAATTATGTACATATGAACATTGATGATTTCCAAATGTGTCCTACTGTGGACTTTATTCCAATTTTAAACTGCAATACCTGGCCAACACGTCCAAATCCACAAATAATGATATGATCTTGCAAATCATCCGTCTTTTATGATCATGCCAAAGCAGATATAGATTTGTTAGTATGAATCGCTCTTATGATGAAAATGCAATTTAAGCTTATATAAGCAACAATGAATATAGCATACAGATCCATCATTTGCAATCTAGCAAAACAGAGATTACTAAATGATGTATTCATCTCATTTCTGTGTTTTTCTGACTCGGTCAATGTCTATGATATCACCAGATGATGACATGGAATCTACTTTTAAACTTTTTGAGAGTCTAATTGCAGTAAATTATTCATGTTAAACTATTATAGCTTATTTCTCATGCAAGAAGTTCGGTTTATTCTTCCACACCTAGACTTGCATATCCAGAGCAAGGACACTCCATTCTCCAAGTATATCATATCAATCATTTGCTCAGTGGCTGGGACAGCTAAACCCAGACCTAGGATTGAACAAGGACACCTGAACTTCCCCCAAATCTTTCATACCCAAGATTTTATCATTAAACCATTCAACTATGGTGTCCAAACCCACAGGACTCATAGGCCTCTTTTTCATCAATTGAGAAAGAGTTATTGCAGACAAACAGTAGAAATGGCTGTGCTATGAGTATGATATCATTATTACACTGAAATAGACACTGAAACTAAAGCAGATTACCTCACTCTCAACAGGTAATAGACTTCGGACATCATGCTGCTCAAAACGAGAGGCGAGTAACTGGCCTCCAGCAGCTAGCCATGGAGTAATGGCCATTGAAATTCCCACCACAAGAAACAATAGAGATGACAGCTGAGGAGACATAATTGCCTGGACAAAATTCAGAGTAAAACCACTGACAAATGTTGGAAACATTAAAACCAACTCCAATGCCTAAAACATAACAAGAAAGCATGAAGATGCCAACTGTCAACTTCTAAAGTTCCCAAAATCACAGGATGGCAGTTCAACAAAATTTTCTTGTTCAATAATCAATGCCAAGAATACGGGTCAAAAGTTACTGTTATAAGATGACAAACCTGATTAACCGCTTCACCAAAAGCCACAAATGCGAACTCCCCACCAGGAGCAAGAAGAAGGCCTACTCTTACTGCAGAGATAATTGAGATCCCAAAAAGCTGGCCAACTAACGTAACCAAAATAGTTTTTCCAACAATTAGGAGTGCCAGTGCCCCTGTTATGACTGGAAAGTTTGAAACTAGAAGCTTTGGATCAATTGACATTCCAACCTGGACACCCACCAAATGGTCATCATTACAAGCAAGTTCCAGTCATAGCCGATGGTCCAATAGAATTAAAATATCCCCCTCGAAGAGCAAAGCAACTTTTCTCTCATTACTTCTCTAGTTCAGATGTTACATGATATCACGAAGCAATCACACAGAGAAGAAAGACCACATGAATTAGCAATCAGCTTTTCACGTAGGGAGAATTAACAGATTATTGCTTCAACTTAAGGCATCAACTATTTTATCGCAACAAAAATGAGGTTTGTATAAAAATGGAAAAGAGAATAGACAAATGACAGAAAAAATACCGTCATGAAGAAGAGGCCTAACAGCAGGCCGCGATATGGAGCAATATCTGATTCAACCTGGAGAGAGAATTCAGTTTCTGCAAGCAACAAGCCTGCTAAAAAGGCGCCCAAAGCCATGGAAAGGCCAGCCTGTTGCAATATTTATAGGGAAAGAATTACTACTGCGATGTGCAAGCTCCAGAACTGTTTTAAGTAGCATGTGAAAAATTATATGTGCACTGGATGTGGAAAGAGACAATACTCTGGCTGTAAGAAGACTAGTTCCCAAAATAACAAGGAGAGTGTTGGCTGAGAATATCTCTGCATTTTGATTTTCTGCAATTTGCTTATAAATTGGTCGCAGAAGCTGCAGAAATAGAATGAAACCAAGTCTGAGCACAAGTCAATAATTGCGAAAAGCTGAAGCACATAAGAACACTCTGAACACACGAGCAAGCAAGCCAATAACCGCCCATTCTCTTTCTGCTAGTTGTGCATGAAAGTACTTACATGTGCTCAAAAAGAGACAAATCATACAAACAAGAGAAAAGCCCACATGCCTGAACTACTATTGTGACTAGAACAAATAAGCCTGACACTGTTTGAACCAGACTTGAGCAACATTCACCAAGATAAATCAACTAGCTCAGATTCCTCAGGACATGACATTAAGCAAACAACATCTCTGGTGTACTAGCTCAGTCTGAGCACCTAGCCTAACTATTAATATGAGCTTCATCATAATGCAACAAAATCCTTTTCATTGACAAGGTCATGATTACAGAGCCAGCAACTATGGATGTGAATTAAAAGTATGAAATGACATCTGAAGTGCCTATAAAAGCTTCATGCAGTTAAATGAAAATATCATACGATTAGTCCACGTTAGATTTTTATCATCAGAGCCCTTTTCCCAAAGGAGACGATACGCATTTTACCAGGCATCCAACAGTTAATCAGTCAAATATCAATTGATTTATCTGGAGCTTATGATAACTTACCAGGCGTCCACCAGCAATAATAACAGTGATGGCAACAATAGCCTTAACTGCAGCTACACCCAGGGCCTCAGCAATGGCTTGGACGCCAACCTAAATTTGGCATGACAACATGAATCTTAGTGACTAAGAATGACTAGAAATGCCGGTGAAAACTAAAACCTGGTTGAGTTCAAAATTTAAAATTACTTCTGGAAGAGAAACATGGGAAAAAAAATTAACAATTTACCCCTCCTTTGGATGAATTTGGTGAGATAAGAGGTATGAGTATGAGCAATACCACCACAGCCAAATCCTGGAAGCAAATGTAAGACGAATGTCAAGAATTGACTCATAAAGGTAATGGCATTCAAGAACCAAAGAAGAAAATAGCAAGAAGCTAAAAATGGATCAGTTTCTGTATTTAACTGTATCCAGGCATGTTGATGTTTAAATAGGATATTTTGAAATATGCATCGTGTTGAGATGCAAGACCTGTTACAATCAACTAAAGGCACTGGCCATGAAATTTGACATGTTCTTGGAGTATTTCCTCATTACAAGCCAACATAGTTCCACTGAACTCGTAGGATAACTTATGGCATTTATCAGTGCATCTCAAACTAACTATAACACTAGAAAAATGTCACCATTAGAATATTTGAATAATAAACCACACTTTCATCTGACAGTTTAAGCTTTTAGAACAATTAGCTGTGGTTCCACCAAAAATCTCACATGATATCAAAACTGAAGATCCTAATTTCAAATCTTTCTAAGCCCCATTTGCCTCTCCAATTAAATATGTTCACGTTTAGTACTAGGCAAAAAGACCAGACTAAATGTGATGGGGAGTATTAAGATAATTAATCTAATAGCTTAAGCTTTTAGAACAATTGGCAATGGTTTTACCAAAATCTCACATGATATCAAAGCCAAGGTCCTGAGTTCAAATCTTTCTAGACCCATTTATTTCTCTAATTAAATTTCCACGCTTAGTATTAGGCAAAAGACCAGAATAAGCATTAGGGAAAGTGTTAGAATATTTAAATTATAAACCACGCTTTCATCTAACAGCTTAAGTTTTTAGAATAATTGGTTGTGATTCCACCAAAAATCTCATAGTCACCATATCATGGAACCTAAGGAATATATATGTACAAGGAAAACTTGTCAATCTAGTCATATGCATACAGAAACACAATCTACTTTGTGTGATACACCTATCTTCGTCTTACGACAATTATCCCTACCAGATCTCTATCATCACAGTTTTTGAAAGGTATGACAGAGATGATGAAGAAAGCCTTAGGTTCTATATCTAGTGGAGAAATATTTGCAAACCTGGAAAAGTAACACAGAGAATGTTGCACGCCCATGACGTGATGTGCTCTCACCTCGTTCCTGCAGGACCTGTGTATAATTTCCATGAAAATATCCATCAAGAGGACATCAAATATTAACCTCTTGTTGTGTTTGAAAGTTAGAATTACTAGAGGTTGAGTTCTAGAGAAAATTGTTCTCACAACAAGAAGGCAGATGGTGCCAGTACTTTTATTCCAACACATCATCTCACTCGTCCGATGCACATTATCATAGAAGACTTAAGATTCAAGAATCCATATGAGCTCATTATCTAAGTTTCCTCAGAAGATCCTAAGGCCACGTAGGTAGTTCCAGGAAACTGATGTACCAATTTATTTTGCTGCTCACTTATTTTTATATGTTAAGAAGGAAGCACTGACACTGTATGGTAAAGCAAGATTTGCTATGTACCTGCAGAACAACGGCTGTGGAAGATAAAGCCAGGCCATTGCCAACAACAATAGCAGCAGGACCAGGCAGCCCACAAACATAATGAGCAACCAAGCCAACAGCCACAGCTGTCGCTAAAACCTGTGATCATCAGGTGTATTTGCATGTAGGATTAGAAAATTATAAATCCAACGGCACAAGACAAAGCCAGCAATTTCAAAAAGCATGGAACAATATGAGGTCTCTAATCACCTGAGCAGTTCCTAATCCGAAGACATACTTCTTCATAGAACTAAGTCTTTCGACAGAAAGCTGAAAATGCAGATCAAAGTATAAGTACTCTGATGCAAAAAGAAGAAGAAGAAGAAGAAGGAAAAATCAAACAGCAATCATCACTTTCACCTCAAGGCCAATGTTGAATAGCAAGAAAACTACTCCAAATTCTGCAATTGCCTTTGTCCCGTGTACATGCCGAATAATAGAGAGTCCATAAGGTCCAATCAGAATACCAGCAGCCAAGTACCCCAGGACAGGACTGCCTAAACATGACAGAAGACAAACAGGTAGCATACACACCTGATTGTGAGATTTTGCACATGAAATGGGGAACCTAAGAAGTAATAAACAAAATGGGGAAACTAAAAGGGACATGGAAGGACGTTGATACACAGTAAAATATTTGCATATGGAGTTAGCTTGTGAAGCACATTTATATCACTAGAAAGTTTAGTGCAGCTTTATAATATAACATACTAAATTGACTGAGCCACCAGATACAAATAATTGCCAAGAAGGAATTTGAAAGCTGCGAAAAAAGGGCCTGACATGTTGAAGAAATAGCATGCTCAAACACTTACAGAGAAACAGAAGACAACAACTTAACATTTCAAAACATACAAAAAAGCACACATCATTTGCAGTACTGTACTAATACATCAAAGCTTGTTTGAGAAAAGGGAAGGAAAAATTGATGGAGTTGTTACCTCCAGGAATCTTTTGGAAAACAGGAACAAAAATAACGCTTGCTAGAAGTAACCAAAGCATATCACATAGGGAAGCTTCCTCCTCATTTACCTGCAAGTTGAGCACATGATCATATGTTCACAAATTGTTAACTTGAGAAGGAAAAAATAAACTAATGAAGTACATAAACTAATTGCAAAACCTCTTGCTGAGGAAGCATGGCCATTAGCTTTTTAACTCGTTTAGGAATTTTCCTCAATTGGCGGACCAGAGGTTTAGCATTAGAGGAAACTTCTTCAATACTGGCAGTAATGGCTTGCGTCTGTTGAAGCATTTGATCAGCCCTGTCAGCTCGTCGGGCTATAATAGTGGCCCTGTACAAATCACGGCATCTAGAAAATGAGATACAAAAATTGATATGTCTGAATCATGATTAAATCATCTAGACAAAAATCGTAGGAACTTCTC
Source organism: Eucalyptus decipiens (assembly GCA_014182575.1). Classification (NCBI taxonomy): domain Eukaryota; kingdom Viridiplantae; phylum Streptophyta; class Magnoliopsida; order Myrtales; family Myrtaceae; genus Eucalyptus; species Eucalyptus decipiens. Next base: position 2,344,359 of record CM024613.1, on the reverse strand, counting down.
AGAATAAGTTACAAAATATAAAAGGAAATGGTCTTGTCCTAACAATCTAGATCCAACTTGAAAGGAGAAATTCAAACAGTGAATCATCACATTCACAACTCAGTCTACAGCAACCTCTTAAATCTCAACTACCAGATGATATGAAGGGCAAAAACTGCCAAGAGGTTTGCCAAGGATGAGAGTTAAAGAGTACTAACTAATGAGATGAGTCAAGAAGCAACACTAATGCTTACCCTGCCCCAAAAAGCACTAGCCCCAGTACCAGCTTGGGCCATTGCTCCTTTACAGTCTGCAAGAGTCCCTGGAAAACTGATGCTGGTGTGAATTCAGTCCCGTCTACAGTAAAAGAGAAGAACGATGCAGAAAAGAAACGAGAAGATTTCTTCAATAGTGCCTTTGGAGATCCTAAGGGAGAGCTCTCTCTCAAGTCTTGTGCATCTTGCTTCTTTGCTTGAACTGGAACCTTCAATTTGTCTGCATCTACTTCAGCTTCTTTTGCAGAATCTAATACTAGCTTACCATTTTCTTGATCATCCAAATCCTCAGGCTCTTCATATATCTCAATTCTATCAGACTGCTGATCCAGTAAATGCGCACCAGCTAAGCGATCACCACCAACAATGACATCTCTCTCTCGTTCAGAACTAACAGCGCTGCCCATGGCTTGAATCGTGTTCTCTTCCTCAAGCATCTTCTCATCGGTCAATTTGCCACCAGTCATCTCTGGAATATCAACATAAGTACTAGATATAGACTTCTCTGCCCTTTTTAAAGCAATCTCAGCATCATTTAGACGTTGGGTAGCTTCAAGTTCAAAAGCAACAGCTTGCTCTGCTAAAAGCATTATGTTCGCCACGTCCTCCTCTGCCTTCAAAGCATTTATCTGAGCTTTCTCTGCAGCCTCATTCAGTCTGTTCACTTCGTTCAGCAGTTCTTCCTTCCTGTTTTGCAGCCGCTTCAACTCAGCCTCGCAATTAGCTAAATTTGCCCGACATTCTCTTACATCTTCTTGAGCAACCAATAATGCTTCTTCCTCTTCATTAGAGACTTTGTCCACATCACTTGCCGGACCAAGAGTACCAGTCTCTTCTTTGGCAAGTTCTAGTGATTCCAATGCCACCTGCAGCCTTGCTTCGGCCAACGAGAGAGCCATCATTGCCTTTTGAACACCCTCTTTGGCAACACATTCTTCATTTAAGGCATCTTGTATGGTATTTGCCGTACCATTGACATTGTCCCAGGCTTTCTGAGCTTCATCCTTCAAAGCTATGGCAGTTTCTGATATCCGCTGAGCCTTTTCTTCAAAGATAGTGCTGTTAATCCTTGCAACCTCCAATTCTTTCAATGCCTTTTGCAACAATTCCCTCAGTTCCTCGAGACTAGGTGGCTCCTGATCATCCTTTTCTTCTCTTCCTCCTTCTTCTCTCGAATCATCAGTATCAGAAACATCAATTAGCTCTGAGCTTTCAGTACTCTCTACGAACTCTACATTTCGGCCATTTCCATTAACACATGCTAAGGAATCATTATTCTGACATTGCAATCTAAGCCTTCTAGACGACTTGAAAACATTACCAACCTTAAAAACAGGGAATCTGTTAACATGTGAACCACACAGATAGTTGTCCAACACCGGCTCATATCCCCCTGCCGAATTATAACAGCCATTGCGAGCAACCACTTTTTTCACACTCCTACTAGCGCACACTGCTCTGTAGCTATTCACACACTTAAACTGACTAAAACCAAAATGTCTATATCTAAACCTCGGATTAGGATAAGCAAGCTCCATAACCCTGCGCCCCATGCCTTCTCCACAGGCGAGAGCATTCGACTGCCGCAGACTACATCCGATATCCATCTTGCCCAGGCCCTCCAGCAACGACACGCTCTTCACACAACAACGGGCGAAACACAAGCAAGCTCAGCAGCTCATTTCAAACCCTCTCATTGCCTTCCATTAAACACCTGGACAAAAAATCGAATCGCAAGAAAAAAATCACCCACAACGCGAGCAAAAATCACTGACAAAGCACAGCAACGAGGTCCTAAAGCTCTAAAAGTCAGGATACGTTCATTCCGATGGTACACGCGCGCGCTTGCACACGTGACACAGCTCATCGATACGCATGCATATCTTCCGAAATCATGCAGCAATCCCAATCGAAGCAAACTGAAACCAAAGCGAGCCGCAAACAGTCATCGCAAACAGTCATTCCGCAAATTCAACGCAGGCAAGCACAGGCTACAATCCGATGCTCGCTCGCGTTTCCAATCAGGAAAACGGAGGAAAAGGAGGAGGAGAGGGGGGCGAACCGATCGCCGGGAGCCACGGGGGGAGAGGCTCCGCCGCCGCGGAGGCCGGAGGCGATGAAATCAATGGCGGACCGCCGCCGGCGCCGGCGCCGGAGGAGAATGCGTCCGCCGGAGAACGACGCGAGCGGTAACGGATTGAGACGTGGCCTCTCAGATTCTTCTTCTTCTTCTTCTTCTTCCAGAGAGAGAGAGTTCAAACCAGGAGTGATTCGAAGCACGTCAGGACAGTTGACGCCTTTCTCTCTCTCTCTCTCTCTAGCTGGGGGCGTTTGGGAAGAAGGGGGAAAATGGGAGGAAAGAAAAATCCAGGAGACGACGGGAAAATGGTTTGATTGGTGGGGGCCGTTTTTAAATTTCCCGTGAATTTTCGTCGAGTTTTACGTAAAATCGAGAGATTATTCTGCTCGTCTTCTTGAGATATTCCTTTTCCTTCCTTCTTATTCTTCTTTTTTTTCTTTTTTTTCTCTCAATTTTCCAGGGGAGCAGAGCAGATATTTAAGAAAAGAGGCGGAAAAATAGCGGCGGCTGTTCAGAATAGAATATCCCCCCACTCGTTGTATCTTCTTCTGTCTATGCAGAATAAATTCTCCTTCCACAAATTAAAAAAAGAAATTAAAAAAAAAATTCATTGATTTTTTTGACTGTTGATATCCGGGAAATTGTCCATACTCTCAAAGTCCATTTATTTCATGAAAAAGTAATGATACTTCTAAAATAATTGAGCATCGCTTAAAATAATTAATTTATAAATTGTTTAAAGTTAAATTTTTTATGAATGATGAAAATAGTTTTTATTTATTCACTTTATGGACGATTCAAGCAATCGATCATATTTATTTGAGATTAAGCTCAAAATGCTGTGCTTGATCGAGGTCAAATTGCATATGTGAAGCTTTTTTTAAAATCGAGAATATGATATGATAGATTATGAGAACCAACTCTGCTTAATTAGGCATATAAATGAGTCTTAGCATCAGCAGAATGATTGATGAGGCATGTTATCGGGACGAGCCTGTTGAAAGCAACTGCTCCACCTTTTCCATAAGCCGGATGGCCGTACAAGTGCTCGGCTGGGGCTGATGAACTCCTCCAAAGGGTAACCTGAAATATACAAATAGGAAATATTTCCACTAGATCTAACTGACCCAAATTGGCGGAGAAGAGTCGCCGGACACAATGATCTCTTGGCCCGTTATCATATTTTACGTGATGGTTTGGTTATTCTTTCACTCCATTGTATTTTTAGATGTTCCCATTGTTGGAAGCTAGAATTAGTCAACAGGGATGAGCACGATTCTAGGATAGAATTGAAAACTTAATAACGAGATAGGTTCCCATTTGGATTCAGTTTTAGATTCTAAAATATGCAAGGTAGATTCTAGATCCTAAAAATTAAGGAATTTATTCTAACAGATAGGTTTCAAGTGGAACCTTGAATAAGTGTTTGTGTTTTTTTTTTTTTTTTTTTTAATTCTAAGTCTTCGCATGATCATGTGATATTCGTCCATAGCTATGCAATTTGAAATCACCAGTTTGCATTTCAATTTCTAGCAATATCCATGAATGAAACTTTATTAATTTTTTATAATCTTGGTGTGTCTAAATATGAATTTGAGTTGTGATCAATAGATTGTAGCAAATGTCATTAAAGTGATGATTCACTGTAATCATTCAATTAAGATTACATGTAATATCCACGTGATTCCTGGAATCGACTCTTGGGTATGTATGGCACGTTTTAAGTTTCAAAATTTAGGGAATCTATTCTAACAAAATGATTTCAAGTGGAACCAAGATAGAACTTGGAATTGTTCACCCCTAGAAGTTAGGCCTTATTTGATTCCATATGAGTCGGATTGGTCCAAGAATGGCATTCCGCTATCAAAAAGGTTCAAACCGACCACTGACGGTGGTCGACCACAGACTCCACCGCCGGTCGCTGGGCCATCGGTTGCTGTTTGCCGAAACTTTGCCGTCGCCAACAAGAAGTATTCTCTCGTTGAAGACCAAAATGTTTTGCAATCCCATCAGTTGCAAAGGAATCTCCTTTCAAGGGACGAGATTACTTGGAACGGGAATCCAATTAAGGATTTTTTTTTTTTTTTCTCGTGAAATGAGACGACGCCACTTTAATCTGATTGAGCTATGCTTACTTGAAAATGCAATAAGTAGGTGAGAAGATCTAAAGAGATCTACGTGATAAAAGTTCAAAAGTTGAAGGGTTTATGGTCCTTGATGTGCGTATTTTGGGTCACCTAGTCTGCAGCATGCGTGCACTTAAAAAGCGCAGTATGCTAAGACTAGCAGCAACTAGCATGCCTTCCATTTTCAGCTTAGCAGTTCAGCTACATTCAAGGGGTTTCTTCATTTGTGCCGCCATTCTCAAAACAGAGAAAGACACATTGTAACTCGTCTTCCATTCGTCTCCCATTGCTTTCTAGCGTCTCTCACTCGGCCCGCTCGTCGAGCTGTAGCAGCGATGGTACAAAGGCTCTATGGATGATGGTTGCGCCAAAATTGGTTCTCATTGAATCCACATGAGGCCGTTTGATTACGCTTTGTGGATTCTAGAGGCGTGGATTCTAGCAATCTCTTAAACGAAAGGTCTAGGTATCAACAAAAGCAAGAGAAGAGATGTAAGAACAAAAATAGTTCAAATGAAGGGCGTGCGTTCTCAAAAACTTCATTGCCGAGCAAGATGATTTACCTGTGGGATGAACGCTGATATCCATAAGAACTCCCAGAGGATCGATGTAGACATTGGCTGGATCATCCTCCGAAAACAATTCTCTTAAGAACCGCATTGATCGTGCCAACTTCTACGCTTGGAGAGGGCGTCCTTTGGCATCGGAAAAAGCAAAGGGATTCTTGGGGGAGAAAAGGATCGCGTCGATGCAGCCTAGAAGCTCAAAGCTTCAAACAAGACTCCATCACCTGGCATGACTACAATGTTCACATTGTCCATGAGGCTGAGCGCCTTCAGAGCATTCTTTAGCAGTAGGCCATTGTGAAAATCAAATCCCACCATTGCTGCGAGGGCGAGTGAGTGTAAGCGAGAGAGAAGGAGGCAAATGAAGCATGTTCTGATGCTGTTTAAGATCTTTATGTCTAAAATTTTCTTTTGAAAGGTTTCTTTTTCAACGTAAAGCACTGATTCCTTCGTCTGTCCAGTCTTTTGTTTTTTCTACTTTTGAGTATTTGGGAGCCAATTGATTATGGCAATCCGCAATCCCATGCACACCACATAACTACCGGAGAAATACCGGTCCATGCTTCTGCGGGGCAGCCCTGCCCCAAAACAATATGCATTTGTCCCGATTCAGACTGGGCACGAACGCACTCGCTAGTCAAGCAATTGCCGGGCTTCGATAGCAAGAAAGGTAGTTGTCATAGGGAAATGATGCGAACAAGAAATATTTCTAACAAGCGTTCCCTATCACCAGATGAGTGTCATCAAAAACTATGATCTAAGATCATTGAACTAGTATCTGCACTTAATCAATGTTTTAGAAAACTCACCAAATATTTCAGACCTGCTCAGGTTGGGTGATTCAATCTAATACTGGATGTACAGCTCGACTTTCATAAGCTTTGCATATATTCTCATCTAAATATTTTTATCAATTCAGACTTGAGATCCACTAAATGCAGTTATCCAATTAAGTTTAATGCATGTTCAATGGAAGTCAGTTCATGTGCAGACAACGGTAGCCAAAATGTGAAATTCTAGCTTTCTGATTAGATCAAGTGCCCTCATTTTCCTTATATGAGTTAACACTAACCTGAAGTCTCAAATCCGTGTTAAAGCAAATTGCATTTCTGGGAGAACAAAAGTACAGGGACTACATTTGCCAATAAATCATCATTTTGCATTAGAAATTCAAGAATTGGCTAAAAAGTAAGGAAGTAAAGGAACTCGAAATCTTTCTAGCCACCGATTTTTGGTGCAACATATAGTTCAGAACATCTAAACGAATCAATACATAACTTTTAGAACTCATAGCACATATCAACAATGAAGCAGATATGAGAGATCAAATGGAATATCTTCCTGTTCATGACGGACAAAAAAAGCAGAAACATGTTATATCAGGTCATCAGGCTTCAAATACGTCATTAGGAAAATACAAGAAAGAAAAAATAGTGATAACATGCATACAGTTAGTGAAAAACTACTACAGTTGAAGTACATAGTGTTGGCTCTTGAAGATGATGGCATTGAAATGAGGTCCAAGTTGGGAGATGAGATGTTTTAGTTAAGATTGATCCTCCGCAGACTTATCGTCTGGCTCAGGCTTTGGCTCCGGCGTTGGCTCGGGCGTTGGCTCGGGTGTTAGCTCGGCAGGCACCGGCTCAGGCTGGGGCGATGTGGGCGCGGAGGACACGTTCCGCTTGTGCACAGCACCCTCTAGGACATGGCTGTAGTTGCCTTTCTCCATGAAGAGGCGGGCAAAGTGGTGCTTGCAGTAGAAGACTCCGTCCAGAGCAGCATAAGATGAGTGCGTCAACGGGCATCCACTGTGAGCGCATCGGAAGCAGTTCTTGTGGAAACACTCTTCCTCCAGAGTCACCTGTGTTCAAAACAGACATGTGCAATGCGTCACGAAATTCAATTGGAAAGAGGATGATGAGTTATTTCTAACTTCATTACAGAATTTGAAGTTGGCTGGGGCTTGAGAATGGCATACCTTTTCCAAGGGATAAACTGTCTTGCCACAAGTGGTGCATTTGTCTAGAGTTCCAGAGAACAAAGAAGATAGCCTGCTCGGGGTCCGGTTCTGTGGATAGAGATCACATGAAATCATCAAGTCAATTGCCAACGCAACACGAAAGCAAAAGAATATGAAAGATGAAGTGTAGATGGAGTTTATCATTGCTGGCTGGCAGTTGGTCTCATCATTTGGAGCTAATAGTGAAGTAGAGAAAAATGACAAGCCAGGCAATTGAGATTGAAAATGTTTGTGAAGCGTTAATGAAGACCTGTAAAATTAAGAGGTAAACGAAGCGAACGAGGTAGCAGTTATAGTGAACATACCAGATCGTGTTGCCTCTCAGAGGACTTGGCTGCCATGGTAATGATATGATGTTAGCCAAGAAAATTATCTGAATATTTAGCAGAGCCTTAAGAGAAGATGATGATGAGGCCAAGAAGAGCTCACCGGTTTGAAAGTTCTTGCTAAAATTGCCAGATTCCTTGAAAAGTTGCTCGAAGTGAGTCTTGCAATAGAGGACACCATCCATAGAGGAGTAGTTGCTCATCTGTCATTGGTACTGGATTAAATGCCGTTCTTGCTTTTATGTTATTAGGCTTAAATGAAACCCGACTCTTTGATGCATTCCAACGACACAAAGAAGTTCACCTTGATGAACATATCGTGCATTTCCCAGTTACATACATGTTGATGAACTTTGTCATATAGACAGTGCACTACATTACCACAACAACCCTCTCCAGAGAGAAAATTGCAGATTGCAAACTAGCATTTCGTATTACAATGCCTTGCTTAGATTATATTCACACTGCATTCTATCTCCATTTATGTATCCGAATTGTAATTAAACTAGATTATTCCTTAGGACAAGCTGAACTGTGTGGATTCGATCTCTAATCATGCTCGTATCGGGTCGATCATGCTCATCCCAGTTTTTCCAATCATATTTACCCGCTGCCATTGCAGGGTGCTATGTTTGCTTTCTTTGGTTGTAGTCAATCATTTTTATTCGATCTAGTTTGGCGGTTTCATTTCACCACTCAAGCTAAGATCTGCTCTACAGCATGAGAAGTCGTGGGCACGATCCATAACAGGAAAAAGAAAACCCCTTCTTCTTCACCAGATTAGAGACTACATAAATCGTCACAATGCAAAGCAACAGAACCAACCCAAAGACAATTCACGTACCACAAGATGTCCATTGCAATGGCTGCATCTGAAGCAATTCTTATGGTAAGGCATGCCCTCAAGGGACAACATGTCGACCACGTAAACGGTCTTATCGCAAGCCTTGCATTTGTCCAGAGTTCCTGTAAATGCCATTCTTGCTTCCCGCAAAAGCTAAGGGACTCAAAGAGCTTTTCCGAATCACCTCGACTACTGGCGCTGTCTCGCAAGCATTAGCCCTCTAATTGGTGCCCCAGGAGAACGAGATTGAACAAAGAATATGATTCATGGGATCAAAGCTCATTTATATCACTCCCCAAGAAATGGATTTTCGCTTCCAACTCTCCTCCTCTGAGGGTGTAAAAACGGATGGAGATCCCAACATCATGAGCTAAAAATGGACGTGCGATTAAAGTGGAGGAAAAGAAGGTTGATGTGTGATGTTTTCCGAGCGTATCCTCGGCGTGAAAGCGAAGTGCTACAGGTCTTTTATTTGCTAATTTTGGTGTTTGGTTAGTTATGGTGATTTGAAATAGTACGGCCCTCCCAGCCCTCCCAGGTGACAAGGTGACAAGTAGAAAATCCAGAACGCCAAGGTGTCGAACAACGAGATAATACGTGCATTAACACATCTGTTCAAGACCCTTTGAACCTTGTTAAACGTCCTGGGACTGAGAGCTGCTTAAGTTGTCATTGTGTAAACATGCATGGAATGAGATCTAGAGGGCCGAGCGACTATTGAAGAAGTTGTTCGGGTGGACCGACTATGATGAATTTAATTATTTGTTCACAGCAATGTCTTAGTGAAGGAAATTATAGTCTCGAAAAACCCAAAATTGAACTGGTGAGATGCCCTGCCCATCACTGGAAGAACCATCCTCAGTGAAATCCAATGGTTTACCAATGTAATTGCAAATTCATGGTTGAATGTATTAATCAATATCAACATAATTATGACTTGGAAGAGGAGAATTAGAGATTACCCAAATCTAAGTCAATCAAGAGGGTCTCGGGCGATTTGTGCTCATATCGTGAACAAAAATGTAAGGGGATAACATAATGGTTTGTACCAAAGAATGCAGAAACCTATCAGGGTGATATACTTACAACACTTTTCTAAGGAGTAACTCTTAATTATAAGACTGGGAAAAGTTTATGTAATCAGAAGATGTCCTTGAATTCAAAAATCTGCATATGACTATAGTTTCAATGGTAATTCACCATATAGGATTATTTTGATATGATTGAGCTAGTTAAACACTCGATGAAGGAGGCAACACAACTCTCTGGCACAATATGAGATCCGATATGGTCTTTCCATGGCGGTCAATCCTTCGAGAACAATTGACGCCGCCATCTAGGATGTTCCGGACCACGACGTTCAATGAATGTATCCCCCTAACCTCATAAACTTCCACGCTTACATGCTCATCCATCCACCTGCCTCTCTTTGCTAAGGCATCTGAATCTGGAAATGAGGAGGTATTCAGAAGTGAAGAGACAACGCCTTTTACCCACGTAGGTGTTATGATCGTCTTTAGCCTCTCGATATCTGTAGGGCAATGTGGGATGATGGAGAAGTTCAGGTCATTTCCTTTGTCTCCAGCTCTACCGTGTGCAATGTTGTACAACGAAATCTCCTCTCCCGCAGGGGCAGGAGAAGCATCGGATTTTGACATGAGGTCCCCGTCATCATTTCCCTCTGCCATTTGTGGATTAATTGGCCTGTGAACAGCATGGTTTCTCACCATATCTTTGACGCAACCAACATGATGATTTGAGTCCGTTGCCATGCTTTGCTTTGCTCCAACTTTCCAATACACAAGTTCACGGCCAACCTAAATGGCAAACCACTTCTGATTAGTACTTCTTCAGTTTTTCAAGTCATTTAGCACTTGGTGAAAATGCACTTTACAAGGAATTTTTGAAGAACTAATTTCAATAGAGACTTGATGAAAGGCTCATGCGGGTGTTGGGGAGTCTGATTCCATACCAGTTCCTTCCCAAGGTAAATCTCTTTCCTGTGTCCGGTGCTGTAATAGAAGCAGACAGAACAGAGTGAGCACGAAAAACTAAGTGGCAGAAACAACAGTCTTGCTTTTGGATTTGCAACAACCCATGCAAATAATAAGATAAGCAGTTCACAAAGCATTCTTTGAGACCTTTCCATTGTCCAGCACCTGAATTCTTGACATTCCTAGTGCTAAGAATCTCTTTATGATTCTTTTAAGATTTCTGTCTTGATGGAAGATTTGCCAACACAAGTAGTCGCCATTAGCAAATCCTAGGCGGCAAAAACTTTTTTAAGACTGGATGCCAAAAATTTTTGTAAACTTTGTAACAGTAATCCCCAGTCCACATGATCAAACTTATTCATCTCAGCAACATACAAGGAGTAGATAGATTTCACTAAAAGAAATGCACAACTTTGTGTGATCCCCACCCGATTGACTAGATGCTGATATTTATGGCAGATATATAAGCAAAGCCAACTTCAAGCTTGTATAAGCATTTTATATTGTACCTTCCATCACAAACCCTCAACATTCCCATGTATCATGTCCATTGAAATACAGAACCACAAAGCTACTTTCTTCACATTTGTATGCTCTAGATGTACTAAAGCCAGAAATGACAAAACTACAGCAATTTTTGGCATCTGTTAATCTTTTTCTGATAAGTGGCTCTATCGATGACATTATCACCTCAAAAGAAAAGCCTTGATGTGTTTGCATTTGGTTAAAGTCGAGCAAAGTCTAACGTGGAAATATTTTTTGGATCAAGCACTGATACAACATAAAGGTGGACAAGAAATTACCAGATACCACCACCCCCAGCCGGTCCATTAGTGTATAATGCAGTGAACTCTCTCACAAACTGGAGTGCATGTTCCTTCAGCTCAAATAACCCATCCATTCTTAACCGAATATCTGTAACTGCCTCATAAGCAGAAGGCCCAGTGACCAAGCTATTTGCCTTCAGGCTATCCACTCCAATAATACAAGAAACAATGCGGTCATTAAGGCCAGGAATCACTTCTTCAAACCACGATCTTACCTGATAATGGAAATAAAAGGATCTTTAAGGAAAGAATGGTGAAGCCAGCCACTTGCACTACATCAAGAATAGCTTCACATGACAGTATCTATGCAATTGTTTACTTCCATAGGAAAGATAATGACAGGCTGCTTGAAATAAGCACTCACATGTTTATGTTCATTAAAAAAGTGGAACTGATTAGATCTCACATACCATAATTTCAGCAGCCTTGGCGCGATTGATACATTCAAAACCACCATAGGATATCTCTCCCCATCCTTTCCACCCAGCATCCTGGAAGACCATTGGGAGTAGTGATAGTAAGAAGGTCTCAGAGACTCAAACGACATCAGAGATAAATTGCTTCAAAAGATGAATGAACCAACAGTTTGGAAAGTAACCAACATCTCAAGGACTTCAAGTTCAGTAAATTACTCAAACGTGAACATTAGAACCAATACAGTTATCCAAGACATGCTATTACACTATTGGACATGATAAAGATACTGATTAACTCATATCTTCTGAATGAGAGGGCAAGAATTGAATGGAAAAGGCTACTGAAATGGTAGGAGAAGCACAATCATCAGAGACTGTTTAAATTTCAGTGAGTTCACTACCAAGATGCTGACTGAACCTTGGAAGCAATCGCAGGAGCTGATCAGGTACTGATCTCGCCGATGGTTTTGCTCCGAGACACCTCATTTCATTGTTGGATAATGGCTGAAATGTAACATCTCGAAGATCTATTACCTGATTAAAATGAAAATAAACATGTCAACTTTTGATTTTTCATTTGGTCCATGATTAATGTCTATAAATCTTCAATGATGATACCCGGAACCTACCACATCAGGGGTAACATATGCTGCTGGATCACCAATCTCATAAAGAAGTTGCTGGGCACAAGTACTGACGTTTAAAACTCCTCCACTGCCATCTGCCTTTGCCACACGGACTCCTCCATCACAACTTACTTTGGCATAAGGGAGTGACATATCTAAAAGACGTGGAAGAGAGATGTCGCGGTATCTGTCACCTGCATCAGACAATAGTGAATTGCACACAATATCCTAAAAATGCCGTGTAGGTTGTACCTTTTCATAGCTTGACTGTCCACATTTTTTGGCATGCTAAACATGAAGATTAAACAGCTGATACCTGGATGCATGAAGTATCCTCCAGTGAGTTGACAGCCACACTCTAAAAGGTGACCAGCCAGAGATCCTTGTGCTAATAAATTTAGATCATCCCAGTTCCAACCCAATTCATACACCTGTTTATAGGATGAGAACTTTCAGATTCCTTTTCTCAAAAGAAAAAACTACTGGATGAGGAAAAGCTTAGACAAAATAAAGGGGTTCAGCACCCACGTGATTTTTACTATATAAAGAGGATCAGGCTGCACTCTCATCTAACACTCCTGCCTTCAAAATCTCAATAAATCAGTCTCACGATGTTGTCAAACAATGGTTTCATAATCCAAAAGAGGTAGAAAAGCTAGCAAGTGTTCCTTAACCAACTCAAACTCCAATTTAACATCAAATCCATCATCAGCAGGTCAAGGCTGTATCAATCGATTTAAGATGTCAGAAGGAAATTCCATTAACCCAAAGAAGTGGAAAAGTAGCACCAATGTCGTATCTGGAGGAGTAAATGGATTCAGTTAAGGTTCTTGTTGTGAGAGATTCAATAATAGACATCCCGAGATATTTCTGCTGTCAATGGATAATTGTTTCATTCAGAAGTTAATGCAAGTAGGGTGAGTCCTCTGTAACAATGAAAATGGGCAAAAAGAGAGTTCAGAAACTACATGACTAAACATCAAGAGAAAAAAAAAAAAAAAAAAAAAGAAGAAAAGCAAGACATATAACACAGGAAAAGGACATCTCATTCACCGAACGCAAAGAGAAAAACAATACCATGATTTCTTACCATAGGACCCAAAAATAAGGCCGCATCTGCAACTCGGGAAGTAATAACAACATTTGGTTGGTACTTTTCAAGACACTCAACAATAGGGGCAGCTCCAAGATACGTGCTAATACCTTTCAGAGAATGGGAAAGAAATCTGAGACAATTCAACCTCGTTAAGGAAAGGAAAAGGAAGATAATCTGCTGACCAACATTATCCCTTCAGCTGATCAAGAGACTAAAGCAAAAAAAAAATTACATCACTCAACTTGTGTTTCTCTTTTGTTGGCATTTATTAATCCCCCATTTTCTCTAAATGCTTCACCAAAGAGTCGTAAAAACACACCAAATAATTCTGTATGATAAAAATTATCCATGAAAAAGCACAATATGAATATAAGGCGCTTACACCTTCCACAGGAGTTAATTTGTCATGTAAGATTCTAGACCCTGGACAAAGCAAAAACAATCTTTCAAGAGGCCACAACTTGTTCCTTTATACTAGACCCTTAATTATATTAAGGCTTGAGTTACCCAAGACTGCATATAGAAAATTAAAACCAGATGATCCCTATTGACCTTGATTACTTGCTTCTGTGAATGAAACCTCACGAGCCACAGCAACCGTCAGTTGAAGGCCTAGCCCGCTGGCCACTTCTAACACTTTTGCTTGTGCACCAATTGGATCAACTTTCGAGAAAGAAACAAAACACACGTATTAGACCACTTTCATCAATTTAAAACCAATTCGTGCGCACTAAGCCCCTCACCTGCACCCATATTGGTGATAATGCAAATTCCTCTTTCCACAGCCAAAGGCAACAGCAAAGCCATCCATTCCGAAACTGCATATCATTTCAAAATCTCAAATCATCCGACACCGATAACAAATGGTATGCCCCAGTTCATACCCAAGGCATCATCGTATGTACAGTCAGAACAGCACTACAAACTAGAAACCGCATCGTCCAAAATGCAAAATCACGACATACTTCGAGAATCGAAGCCATCACCGCCGGACATCATTTCTTGGTACCGGTCGGCGAGAGTCCTTTCCGCTAAGCATTCGAGCACGAGGTAATTCAGCCCTTCCACCCTCTGCAGCAGCTTGAGTGCCGCGAACGGCCTGTCGCCTCCGAACCCAGCTCCGCAACCGATACAAACCTCATCCCTGAGCCTCTTGGGATTCGCCCTCTGCACTTTCAACACGCATCAATCAAAATGGCTCGCTCACTTTCAGGGACCGAGAAACAGAGCAACACCCAAGCAGAACACGGCAGCGACCTGCTTGATCACGGAGTTGCGAATCCCATCTTCAACATTTCTCTCCATCAACCGCGTCCGACACTCGATATCAAATCAATCTGAGCTAACAAGAATGGCAAACACCCATCAACAGCTTCGCACGAACAATTGCAAGGGCGTTGCGAATTGCCAATCACACGTCAGATGATCTACCAAAAAACCCAAGAACGCTACATGCATGCAGAGCACGAGAAAGTCATGAAAATCTCACCTTGTTCTAGCAGCTGGGAGCTACCAAGAATGACGCTTGAGCTGGAATCGTAATTAAGCCCGATGCCGGCGTAGAGAAATTACAAAAAGGAGATTAGTTGATCGACGCAACGCAAGCAGAGCACGTGGGACCAAACTATGGCACGGAACCGGCGCTTAAATTTATCTTATCCTACGATGTCGTTGAATTTCAAATTTACCTTCATGCCCCCAACTCCAACCTGATCCTTTCGTTGATGGTAGTAGGAGTCATCACTGGACGGGCGGGCTAGAGCGTCATAACCAAACTGGAAAACTGAAAACGAATCTAATCGGTGACACCTCCACGGACCCGGCAGGCCGTCTATTTAACTTTTGTCCTTGGCCCGATGTTTCGGTACCAAGGAAAGGGCCTAGAGCGCATCCTATTATCCGATTATAGACCTTGTTCCAAGCCCGACCGAGAGTTGAAGAGATTGAACTTGTCATACGAGTTGTCATCGAGCTTGGGGGGGCTTGGGCAAGAGGAGGATTCATCTTCATGAAGATTAAACCGACTCCAACGTGAGGGAGCATCTGTGTCTCCGATTCAATCGGTAATGAATCGAAATTACACCGTTTGGACTCATTTTGAAGCTTCTTTTTTTTTTTTTTTTTTTCAGAAAGGAAAAAGGTGAACTGTTGCCAAGGTTTGAATTCGAAGCATGATCTTGTAGATTATGTGTTCGGCAGATACATTTTGTATTTGATACCCACTTTTAAGTTTTACCGTAAGTAGAAATTTTGACTGGTTCTCGATTAGAATATCTCTCGTAGTTGGATTCTTGATTATAATTTTACTAAACTGGGATGATTTTAGCCTTGTTCCTTTTTTAATTGTCAAACAAATTTCAAACTTATCTAATCAAATGGATAGATCTATCATTTGTTGAGCCATGATTAAGTGAATCATGAGGAATTGCTTAAATGATAAGATTGTTTGTCCCCATCATTCAAGTTCCAAGTGGAGTAAGAGCCTTTGCTTGCGAGAGAGGGGCATTGGAAAGCAAGAAAGCGAAAGCTATTCTCATCTCAATGGAAGCTGAGATTTATTACAACCCGCGAAAAAGATAACCATTGAAGAGTGTATAAAGGCTGTTTGGAGTATCCAGGAGTTCCTCTATCACTTTTGATATGCAGGAATCCAAACCATAATGCTTACGTAGTACTTAAAAGTCGGTAACTTCATAAGATAGTGTGGAAAACAAGGTGTGTTTGCGAGCTAAAAGCATCGGCTGCCTTGTTATTCAATATAAGTCTCTAAACTTTTTATTTTGTTTTATTATCTCGGAATTGTCAAAATTTGTTGAATGTAATCTCTTCATAAAGTATATCATAGCATTATGTGCAATTTTCTTAATCGGATTATTATATCAAAAGAAAAGTATAAAAAATGTCATGAACCTATTATATTGATACAAATTCAGTTATAAACTTTTTAATTAGATCATTTTAATCATAAACCTTTTTGCATTGATACCAAATCAGTCAATGCAGCTAATTTAGGTCGGAAATTACTGATATAAAAATTAACCTTCTTATATGATACAATTGATACTGACATAGACATTTTAAATAAATTTTCAATTTATTATTATTATTTTTTTAAAATTTTCCTTTCCCATTTCTTCCCTTTTTGTCCTATTCTTTTTTTCTTAAGATTGTGGCTAGACCGACCACAAGCGAGGGTCAATGAGGGCACGACCCTCGTGGCCTTGGCAAGAGGGCTCTTGCCAGTTGGGGTAAACATGGTTCAGGTTGAGCCGATTCACTCCCTAACCCTATGACCAACTCACGCGGTGTTGGAGCTTAATTTTTGGGATCGAGGACCGACCTTATTGAGCCTAAGATCATGGACCAGACCGGCCTAATGGGTTTAGTCCGGTTGCAGTATCAACCCGAGACCAATCGATAATTTTTTTATTTCATTTTTTATACTTCTTAAAATGACAAACCTACCATTTCAAATTACATATTCATCAATAAAGTAGTGTTGTGTAACCAAATTATAAATATCAATACATATTTGATAAATTTAAGATAAGACAATAATAGAAATTTCACATCTACTAAAAGCAAGACATCATAAAAATGATTAAGACCACGCATAGAAATATGAGACAAGATATGAAGTTCTTGTAATTATCTATCAATAATACTTGTAATATCATATGCAAAAACAATATAAATAATATATTAGATATATATATCTAATATTTTAGATGTATTATATATAATATATACAAATAGGGTTATTTTGACTCTAAACTCCCATGACCGATAACCAATTTGCACAGTCTGGTTCAAGGATCTCAAGACCAAGGATTGACCTAGTCCTCTTAGGAACTAAATCAAGATCAATAGAGTTGGATCGGTCCAGAATTGACCCTAGATGATGCTCACCCCTACTCGCCAGACTCGATAGGGGCTACAAGGGTCAAGCCCTTGCCAGACTTAGTGGCGGCAACCCTTGCATAGGGTCGAGCCCTCGCCAGATTTGATGAGGGTTGGCCTTGCCCAGGTTGCAAGGGTCATGTCCTCCTATGGGCGGTCGCTGATCGGCGATTGGTGGCCATAGTCCAAAGAACCATAGACCAAAGAAAAAAAAAGAAAGGAAAAAAAGAAAAAAATTTAAAAATATCAAAATATTTAGCTATGCTAATATATCAATGGTGATATTTGCATTAGCGATTTAGTAGCAAAATTCTGATGCACAGTTTCTACATATGTGGCTAAATTGACGAAATCTAATGTAAAAATGTTTATGACTAAATTGATTCAATTGAAATGTTTATGACTGAATTGATAGTGGTGTAATAGATTTATGATTTTTTTGGTACTTTTCCTGTCACATTAGTATTTGACGTAGAACGCCACAGTATCTTTCTAAGAGAAAAATCGTCCAAAAAGTTCTAAACTATTGCATAATTGTCAATTTAATGTTAAACACTTTAATTGTATCAATTTAGTTCTAAATTTTTTGATAATTTGTTAATTTACTCTCAACCTTGTAATGATTTGTAATTTAGTTATTTCAATTAATTTTGGTTGGAAATTGCTGATGTCGGCCATTTTACGTGGCGTGACTGGTCTTGAGTGGATAATTTTTACAATACATTTTTTTTTTCATTTTTTTCTCTTTTTCTTTTTCCCTTCAGGACGTTATTAGTGGCCGATGGAGGTAGTTGGGCTGGCAAGGGCTACCCTTACCGATCTTGGGCAGGTTTGCCCTTGCTCGCCATGGCCCAAGCGTCCCTTGCTTGAGACTGATGGAGAGAAAAAGAGATAAAGAAAAAGAAAAAAAAATCAATTATGTTAGAGCCATTCACGCCACATAGCACATCCGACATCAACTTAACTATTATGTTAGCAATTTCAGGTTAAAAATTGACTAGCATGATAAATTGATAAATTATTAAAATATTTAAGATTAAATTGATAAATTATTAACAAATTTTAAAATTAAATTAATATAATTAAAAAATTGAAATTGAAATTGATAAATTATCAAAATATTTAGGCATTTTCCATAATTTTTACCTCTGCCCAAGCCAGCAAATCCATCTCCCTTTATTTTTGGGCAAAACTCATAACTCATGAGAGATTGGCAAATGGGCATTCAAAAACATATACCAAACATAAAAATATTTTTTTCATGGGGCTTTGGGGCAACCAAACGGGGTCTACCTTTACTTTTGGGCAAAACTCATAACTCGTGAGAGAGACAGATGTGACGTGGATGGCAGCTACAGCACGACAATTCAATGCCGAGGGTACTCTCGCGAAAACGGGGGGGCCTAGCCGAAATTCAAAAGTCCTCTTCACGATCACTATATATATACATCGACACATGATTGTCCCGAGGGGCGGGCCAATCACCATCGGGGGGGCATTTTCGTCCACCCGGTGCTCTCTTCAGAGCTTTCTCCATCACTGGCAGTGGCAGCTTCGCTGATCACAGCGAAGAAGAAGAAGAAGAAGGAGGAGAAGAAGGTTGAAGAAGGGAGGAGAAGATGGTGAGCTCGCCGGTGGTCAACATGTACCCGCTGTCCAGCTACACCTTCGGCACGAAGGAGCCGAAGATGGAGAAGGACACCTCCGTCGCCGATCGCCTCGCCCGCATGAAGGTCAAGTACGGCCTCCAGCCTCGAACCTCGAACCCCCTTTCTCTCTCTCCATTGCACTTTAGCTGATGTTCTTCACGAGCAAGGCGCGCCGTGCCTTAGTCATCGATTTGACTTCTGAAAACATCGCCTAGGAATGATGATGAGGAGCTGCTGCTCTGGAGTCTTGGGACTCGCTCGGACGAACTCGTTTTCGCGGTCGTTCCGGCGAGATTGAACTCGCCTGGCGTGCTATTTCGCGCTCTGAGCTTTTGCCTGCGAGTGATGAGCTGTTGCAAGAGGGAATAAGTTCATAGTTTTGACTAGTTCGGTCCGACTCGATTAGAGGCTAGAGCTCTTGATCGTTATTTTTTTTTTGTAATTTCATGTGTCTTCAGGTGTCGAATACGCCGAATCTTCATTTTCATCTCTTGTTAGTAGTTGACCTTGCCTTGATTCTCGATGCTTGTACCTGCCACTGTAGAGTTCGGTAATGTGTTCGTATTAAGAGTTGGAGCCACGGAGCAGCTTTGGGCGCCGGTTTGCCGACTGAATTTTAGGCAATCAGTCTAGTTATGTGGTGATTATGGTTTGTTTGCAAGTACCGCGAACCGCGATCTTTATAATTGGCCTAGCATCCGGGTTGATTTTGTCTGACCAATGTGATGTTGGGCAAGCATGTTAGCTAATTGTTTCTAGTCTGCAGCTACATGAAAGAGGGCATGAGGACCAGTGTTGAAGGCATTCTGCTGGTCAGTGTTTGAACCTTTTAACCATGATACTCCCTTGCTCGGTGCCTGTTCGCTCGCTCTCTCTCATATGCATATGTTTGTGCATGCTATTTGTGTGCGTGCGCCTGCCTGTGTGGGCATGTCTATGTATGCGTATACAAGGACGTGCGTGTTTGCACATGTGTGCATGCGTCTGCATCTGTGCTAAAAGTGCGATGCATGTTGGGGGATGGGGGATGTGGCTAATTGCCATGCCTCACATTCTCTGATTACTGGCTCACCTTAAAAGCGATATTTTGATTTTAAATTTGCATGCACTGGAAATTTCTGGAATTTGCTCAATCAGTGGCCGAGAAAAACACTTTATGAATTCTATCCTTGTGTGAATTTTTTTTTTTTTTTTTCCAGCATATCCTTGACAAGGCAAGGAGTGAGTTTTCCCCAGATTTCAAGTAGCATCTTTGTTAGTAGATTCAACAACATGTTCTTGATAAGTGGGTGAAGGTCTTTGGCTGTATGTCACCATATGTGGCTCAAATTCGAGGTTTTAATGAACTGGTAAACCACCCAGCATGCTAGAGTTCCAATCCTGTTTTTATTTTTCTGCGAGGGCTTTAAGTTCCCTCACACCTCCACAGTTCCGAGCATCTCATCTAGATATTTGGATGTGATGCAGTGGGGTTTTCTGCTGTTTTTTAAGCATCCGGTTCTTGCTGGTGGTAATGGTTTACCAAGTATGGTGAAAAGAAGTTGTCATGCTTTAGCCCCTCATTTTCAAATGCCTCTTTAATTGAGCAGGTGCAGGAGCACAGGCATCCCCATATTCTCCTCCTGCAAATTGGGAACACATTTTGTAAACTTCCAGGAGGACGCTTGAAACCAGGAGAAAATGGTAGAATGATTCATCTTATAACAACCCCTCCCTCTCCTTTTCTCTTTCTCTCTCTCTCACTCACTCATATGTCTGTCTATCTTTGCAGAGATTGAGGGTCTGAAAAGGAAACTATCAAGCAAATTAGGAGCAAATTCACTATCAATGCAACCTGATTGGCAGGTGCTCTATCATGCCTGAGACATTTGGAGATTTTTTGAGTAAGCTTTACACTAAAAGTGGGA
The DNA here is from genome assembly GCA_014182575.1 of Eucalyptus decipiens. NCBI lineage: Eukaryota > Viridiplantae > Streptophyta > Magnoliopsida > Myrtales > Myrtaceae > Eucalyptus > Eucalyptus decipiens. The sequence continues at coordinate 2,323,728 of CM024613.1, read as the reverse complement.
GTAGATACAAGGATTATAGAAACGGAATTATTGAAAAATCTTTCCATGCTGAGACTGAGTGTACTTAAAAGAATAAAAATGCCGAATTATTGGGTAGATTGAATTATAATCTGTAATAAACATGTGTTTAAACAAGCACTTTAGCTTCTTTAAAGAATATAATTTCCTTTTTATCATTACAAAATATTGCTCGGCACTTAAAGAGCATATTGTTATTTTCTGGTTGTATCTGCTTTCTAATCCAATTTCAGAAACGCCTAAATTTGAAGCGTACAGAGTGGATTCATGTTGATACGTGTGAAGAATGCATAACAGTCTGCTTATTTAAGTGAACTTAGTTGTGGACACAATTCCCCTTCTGGAAGAAGATTATTAGATTGTCAGTTGTCTTTTTTTTGCAGATTGGTGAGTGTGCTGCTATCTGGTGGAGACCAAACTTTGAAACTGTTATGTATCCGTACTGTCCTCCCCACATAACGAAGCCAAAGGTAAATAATACTGTTCAAAAGCCAAGTTGTATATACTTTGTTCAAAAGCCAAGTCATATATACTTTGTTCAAAAGCCAAGTCTTTTTTTTTAAACAAGTATACCAACCCTTCGACTACTGAGTAAAGCGTTCTTTAATACAGGAGTGCAAGAAGCTTTTCATTGTCCATTTATCTGAAAGAGAGTACTTTGCTGTACCGAAGAACTTGAAATTGCTAGCCGTTCCGTTGTTCGAACTCTACGACAATGTGCATGTATGGTGACTAAGCTTCTAAACCTCCATTTTTTAATTCATTCATTCTTAAATACCTACATTTTCTCATCAATAAAATGCAATTTTTAAAGTTAAAATTTAGGTTGTTTATAGAGCGAGCAAGAGGAGAAATATCCTCCTTCCTTTTCTCCTTTGTCAAGTGCGTGTCTCTAAGAGGCAGGGGGGAGAAAAGTAGAGCTTAGTAGCAACCACCTGTGCCTACTGTAGGCGGTAGGTACGATTATGGGTGCTTCCAAAGTGGTTTGTGGTGAGACTGTTCCAGGAGATGAAGAGGTGAGTGAGACCTTGAGGGGGTGCAGTGATTAGGTAGAGAGCCTATGGAATTTAGGGTAAAAGAAACGACGAAACACAACTTATTGTTTAATAATTGTCAAATGCTAGTTATTTACTTTTTTAGTTGTCTATTAGGTTATTCTGGTAGCTTGATTTGAAACTGTTTAGATTACAGAACACAATAAAAATTCTCTGAATTTGTCCCCAGACCTGAAAGAACTCAACTGGAGTTGCGAAATATGATGATAGAGTAGTGGGGTGGATAGTTTTTTTTTTTTTTTTTTTTTTTTTATAACAATTACGCCTTGTCTGTGCATCTAATACATGCTGCATGGAGACTCATGCTTTTTGTTGGCAGAGATATGGACCAGTTATCTCCACCATACCGCAGCAGCTCTCAAGGTTTCAGTTCAACATGATGACCACATGAAAGCATAGAGTGGGAAAGCAGCTCTTGATTAATGCTTTCTAACATTTCTCAGGTTCACTAGGTAGCAGATGGACCTCGACAACTTAGCTAGTGTAGCAAGAGTCCTGCCAACACTTTCTTCAGTTGCAGTGATCTGTAGTTGAACTCGTCTTCTTGAGCAGTTGTCTCCTTTCTTTGTTGTCGATTATGTATTGGAACTGACCAAGGTTTGATAGTTGGTTCTCGTCTCACTCGATTATTTGTTTGCCCGCCCTAATCAGTGGGTTCTGGCCTCTAAAACGGGGTCTGGAGTTGCTGGTTCTTGCGATTGCTCCTGGGACATGTGTTACTGTCAGATTAAAGAGAGCCGTAACCAGTATTACTAATAGTAGATGCTTATATATAATCAAAGAGGATTTGGATGGGATTGTGTGTTGGTCGTACCAGCTGTGTGTATTTCAGTTGTCTTCTCTTCCTCCAATTCTGGGGATGGTGGGTCTTAACCGACTCCGCTTACTGGCTAATTCACCTTTTGAGCCAACTCATGCATCCATCTTATGTGCTGTCTTGGTTCAGGCGATTAATCATCCCGAAAACCTGAGCTTTTCCTTTTGTCTACCGGAAGTTCAATTTTCTAACGGATCCGATCTAGAAATCAGAATTGCACTGTGCAGCTGGATTTTCTCAAAGTTGGTCTGCACTGACGATTGTGACCTTGTTAGGCTATAACTCGGGGCAAATCGCAGGCTATGATTGGTCACAGTCACCAGAACTGGGGACTCTTTTTTGAGTTGACAATCTGATTGTTTTATACTGTCGAATGTATATCTCAAGGCGAATTTTGATTTATTTGAATTGTTTCTTATATTGCAATCGATTTTATTTGTAGTGAAGGACAAAACTGTCCCCCCGACCTGACCGGTTTTGGAATCTTGAATCGGGTTTGACCAATCCATTTGTGGATTTCAGAACAGTCACCTAAGCCTAACGGCTGAACACCTTCCTCGGTGATTGAGAGGTAAAACGACGAAGGGTGGAAAACAGTGGCCTAGAACTAGTGGTCAGAACAATTTTGACTGGAGATTTTAATTTGGATGTTAGAAGAAATTGTGAAATACAATTTTCCAAAAAAAGAAAATAATAATAAGGTGCGTATTGGAAATCTTGTAAAACAAACATACTCAACCGTACTTATTAAGTTATTATTCTGGGAAAATCACGCAAAACCCCCACTAATTTTGAAAGTGATAAAGATAATACATTAGTGTCTTAGAACTTTCAATTGTTACGTCATGACTCATAATTTTTCACTTTGTTACACCCGTTAACGCTTCGTTATGTTTTCTATTAACATGTGGTCATGCACATGATTCTCAAGGGATAGGCGTATCTTTTCATTCCAATTTTTTTAAAAGGAAACTTTTACTCTGATTGCTGCTAAATTTGAAATATATGAAAAATTGTAGAAAAGCAAATCAGCTAAAATACTATATTAGAAAATATTAAAAAAATTGATAAATATAGCCACTTTAATAGGACCACATGAGACATTATGAGAAAAAGAATAAGCACAAACTAAGTAAAAAATAAAGCGACCTCAATAACAAAAAACTCAAATGAGAGTACCATAAATATTTGAACGATTTATAAAAGGAAATGATTTTTTCAACTTGTAAAGGAGAAGATTAACCGAAATCTAGAGTGCTTTCTTGAAATTTTTATTGATCAAATCATTTTTTTGTATCAATTAATCATTAAAATTACATAATGAGTATCCAAACTTTGTCATGTGACTCCTTTGTTTCGAGACCTTTCCTTCCTACTTAATGACGTTATTTTTCTTGAAATATCTGATTATTTCTATTAATATTTTAATTAACTTGTAACAATTTTGTTTAAAATCTGACATTTATTTGTTCTGATATTAATATTTCAGTTAATTTATTTTTCTCCATTTTTTTAATTTTCACAAAAATAAGGGGTAAAAGAGAGATACCCTTCAAAAAAGGGGTGAAAATATAGACATACTCCCATTGAATGCGCACCCCACATGCTAATGGGAAATATAAAGAAGGTTGCTATAACAAAATGAAAGTTCAGAAGACATATGTTTAGTATTTCTAAGTCCGGGGAGCATTTTGTGATTATTTCCCCTATTATTTTACAAGATGAATATGTACAATCGTTTTGGTGCTCAGAGAGCTACCTTAGCCACATCGCAAAAAAATATATTGACTAAAATGTCCATGTGCGAACTAGTGTCCAATCCATATTGAAGAGATGCAATAGGCATGCGTTTGACTGCTTGATTATAGGTAAATTGGAATTGTTGAATAGTGCTAAGGGAAAAATTTTAACAAGACTAGGTGGATGAATTGATCAAGCGACTCTGTAATGTTTCGCGTGTTTATATCATGAAAAAATTGACAATTCTGATCCCGAAAAAATGGCACATGATCGCTTAAAGCCGTGCATGTCAAAATTTGAAATTATTCTGTCTCAAACTAACATTAAAAGGAAACCTTTAGTGCAAGGTCGTTGTCATGACTCACGACAATAAATCTCTCGCCTTCTCTCGCTCCATCTCGCGAGAATCGACCATTAATGCTTTTCAGTGTCCTCTCCACTTGCTTTAGCTTCTCTCTCATGCCTCTTCTGTGTTTCTCAGAGCTCCAAAGCAAAGAAGCGCATTCATTGCTTCTTCCCTCCTCTCTCTCTCTCTCTCTCTCTATGTGATATCTTCTCTGGTCAAATGATGATCCAATTTGTCAAAGTTTCCTGCAGATGGGACAGGGCCAGACGCGAGTTACATTAAATGCATGCACGGCTTGAGAACCTCTGATAGTCCCTCCACCTCCACAAGTTAACATAATCTTCCATGTTTTTGTATTCTTTAATTGTCTGTAGTTAGAATAAATAAAGTCTCCTCGTCACCCGCTACACTACTTGCTCACTTCCTGCGCAATCCTCCAGTTTCAACTTTTGTTTGGACGAGCATTTGGAGAGATGGGTAGGAGTCCATGTTGCGAGAGGAAGGACTTGAAGAAAGGGCCATGGACTCCCGAAGAAGATCAGATTCTAATCGATTACATCAGCAAGAATGGCCACGGAAGCTGGCGTGCTCTTCCTAAGCTTGCAGGTAAAGAACTATTTATGTTCCCTTCCTTTATTGTTATTACGAGCATTATTTGCTTCTAAGCAAAGTATCTCCAGGCAATATTATGGAGATGTAGTAGTTACAATCACATTTTTTTTTTTCTATTTTTCGCTTCCAAGAACTAAATGCTCATACCTGTCCATGTACATTTCTCTCCTGTTGGGTTTTGGCCCATACATGAAAAAACCTACTTTGGTAATTAAAAAAAGGTTGAGCTGCCGCTTATATTCTTGCTGAGGTTGATGATATTGTACTCACGCTCCGCTTAGACATGAATCGCGAGTAAATTTTATTTTTTTGGTGAAAGGTAATTATATTAAGTTGAAACCAATAATTACATCAAAAACGGCACCAAAACAAACACTCATAATGAACAGAGGCATAATGAGTGAAAGGATACCGAGAGAACAAAGAAGGGAAGCCAACAAGGCACAAAACGCAGCTAAGCCGCACAATTACAGCCACAACCTAAAAGGACACAAAAACAAAAGAGGGCGACCAGCCGGCCAAACAAAGCGAGTAAACTTTAGTGCAAGCTTTCGGTTTTTTAACTCTTGTTTTCGCGCCACAAGCAAGTCATTGCATTTTAAGATCAATTCAGTCCATGATTTGGCTCTCTCTACGTTTGTGCATATTTATCTGCTGTAGGGCTAAGAAAATCCATCAGATGCAAGAGTGAGCATGTGAGATATGAAACCTTTCATACGTACACACTAAAGCTCTGCGTTTGCCAGGTCTTCTCCGGTGCGGAAAGAGTTGCCGGCTCAGGTGGACAAACTATCTGAGGCCGGACATCAAGCGCGGCTCCTTTTCTCTCCAGGAGGAAAAGCTTGTCATACAGCTCCATGGGATTCTCGGAAACAGGTAATTTTGCGATCATTTGCTTTGTTTCAACATGCCATGATCTTATGAAGAGTAGGAAGCAATGTTGTCATGCCATGAGCTTATAGTATGTTTGTCCATGGTCAGTGTTTTTTCTCTTTTCCTAGTTGTGCTAGCGTGCTCTGACATTTTGCTGTTTTTCTTCTTTAACATGTATGGTTTATGAATTTCAGGTGGGCAGCAATTGCGGCTCAGTTACCTGGACGAACCGACAATGAGATCAAGAACTTATGGAACACCCACCTGAAGAAGCGTCTGCTCTCCACGGGTCTCCACCCGCTAACCCAGGATCCATTCAGCCCTCAAGGGTCCATGACAAAGTTGCCTGCATCGTCTATTACTCGACATATGGCTCAGTGGGAAAGCGCGAGGCTCGAAGCTGAGGCCAGGCTCTCCAGGGAGACGTTGTTGCTTAATACACTGCCACTGCAACAAAAAACTGATGGAGACTATTTCTTGCGTGTCTGGAATTCTGAAGTTGGAGAGTCATTTCGAAGCATCACTAGAAGAAGCAAAAGTGTGAGCCTCAGCGCGGTTTCTCAAGCTTCTTCCTGTACTGAATGTGAAACAAGCTCAGTTGCCACCATAGAGATTGGCACCACATATCTTGGAGCAGATGCAGATTCAACACCAAATGATCATGATAACGATGCAGATGGAAAGAGCAGCGGGGCAGAGTATGAAGCCCTGGCCACATCTGAATACTCTGGCTCTAGTGAGTTCGACAGTTCGACAGTCACTGCACTAGAGATGCTATTTGATTTCCCAATCGACAATGACATGAGCTTCTTAGAAGGAAGTGCTTAATAGACCCCATGTCTCGTTCTACTTCCCAAGAACCAAACCTCCATGATCGTTCCCCGGTGAAGCATGTCTGAATTATATATCCTGAATCTGAAGCCTCATTAGTTGAAAGTTTAATCTGATTTTAGCATCCAAATTAGGAAAGCAAAGAATCCTCTATCATGTATATTTGATGTAGTAAGCTTCTTTTCGAAGAGCTGATCTGCTGGTTCTTTATGCAAGTTGCAGTGGACCCTATTTTTATATTGCAGATGTGAGCTTGCTTGCACAATTCTGCTTAGTACAGATTAGAGTCTCTGTATATCTTTTTCTATTTGAGCCAGACAGATTAAAGTCTTGTTGAAGTTGGTTCAATTTGCTCAATATCTGATAGCTGATTGCCTCTTCTGGGAAATTGACAACCCTCGTATGATGCTTCAATCTTCTTCCTCCTACAATGATGATTTGTCCTTGAGCTTAACCCTTCCGATCACCTCACTCCATCTAATGTTCTCATGCAATATATTCTTGTGAGGACTCATTTCAGATTATGGTAGAATCAACCATCAGATCAAGTCCCAATCATGCAATCGTCATGGGAAGTTTCTTGAAAGATTAACATCTCGTGGAAGCATGTGAAAATTAAGCTCTTCCCATCATTCCCCTAAATATATGTGCTGAACATGACAGCTGCATGAAGCCGTCTATGTATGCAAGAATCCTTGACATCCAAACAAAGCGAGATTTTCATTTGTCTAATTTAGGATCAACATTTTGAAACATTTCCCAAGTGGTCTATCAGACTTCTTTCCTTACCGAAACATATGACTGCTACAACTAGTGGAAAATGAACATTCTGAATTTTCACTATACACACTGAACAAACTGTGAAAGAGAGTGTACACACAAGAACTAAAAAATCATTTTACCCTTCCCTCTTGCTATAGTTTAAAATCGCCTTCAAAAGCATCCGAGGAACTTCTTTGGGACGTTCCCAGTAGCACGGTGCTTTGCAGCCATTTCTTGTGCCTTAAGAATCTCTTCCTTTCGTCTAGCTTCAACCATTGCCTTCTTTTCTTCTGCTTCCTTGTGGATCAAACTGATCTTGTTCTTCATTTGCTCCGCATATTGAGCCTTTTTCTTCTCGAGTACTTCCTGCAAGACATCAAACTTGTCAGGCATCACATCTGCAAGACTGCAACTTAGTCCATATACCTCATGCACGTGAAGTGGGATAAAATCAGTGACCTACATTGCTCAATGGTTCATGGCAACTTTTGCATGTAACATAAGGGAGAAATTTGAGAACTCCATTTAGTTACAAAAATTTCGAGAGGAATGGCCTGATATAACACAGGAAAAATCTGCCATGGAAAAACTTAAGAAATTAGGATTTAAAATACCTCCATTTTCCTCAATTTTGCTTCAGCAGCTGCTTTCTTGCTGTTTTCCCAGGAAGTAACAGCCGACATTTTTTTCTGGGCCCTGTTCAACATTTTAAGCAAATTCTGATATAAGTGTTAAACCAGTATGATTAGCATCAAATAAAGCTCAAAGAATCACTTTAGTTTCTTCCTATTGCAAGCTAGAGTGTACAGTACATGACCATTCAAGTTACTGAGAATATTTGTGATCATGCAGACAATTCAGGCATAACGTAGTAACTGGCAAATAACAATTTCCTCCTTCATAAGACAAGATTTAAGTCAAAAGATGGCTTCAGTATCTCTTGCAATCGAAACATAGTCGTGTTTCACATTTCAAATAACTTCCCTCTTTCATGTCCACTTGTCAAGTACTCGGAAGTTGGGACACGCTACATAGGAAAGCAATCGATTACATCGATCCTGAAGCCAGGCTTCAGAAAAATGAAAGCTGGGTAAGGGTGATGATTTCTCTCTTTAACCACCCCACTCCCTCTGTAGCTGATAATTGTTCATTTAGGATTTAGACGTATGATGAGTAATCCCTGCAACTCAATGATCTGTAACTTCTGTTTCTATTTTTATTTAATATATTCTATAACTGTGTCAATTTTAACGAGGGTCAGAAGAAACTCTGGACAAGCTTACTTGTTCTCTGCTTTTGTTTTTTCACTGTCTTCCCACGCCTTGATAAATGACATCCTCTTTTCTTTCTCAACGTCGGCAAGTGCGATGTCTGAAACAGCAACAACATAGAGCAGTGAAATAGATGTTGACACTCGTATCGTACTACAAATTGTTGCCAGCCAATGGCAAACTAAAATAGCTTTCACCGTTCTGCAGTTTAGGTCAAGGAAGGCTATAGGCACATTTGAATTCAAACAATTGCAAAAAGCTGGTTTTAAAATTGTTTAACATTTAAGATTGTCGTCCAACAACATTATTATTGAAAAATCCTTCCAAGAAGAAACCTTTGAAGTCTCACCTCTGTCAATTGATCCCCCAGAAATTTTCTTTTCTGCAGCATCTGGAGCCTCTGTCAAAATCAAGACAGAAACAAACAGCAGCTAAGCATGGACGGTGATCCACATGAATTCATCTTACAAAAAGTCACAAAGTACAAGATTGAAAAAAAAGGAGAGATACAGTATAAAATTGGATGCTAGCGAAAGAGTATTTCTTCACTGCAAATGTCTTCTATCAATTTTTTTTTTCTTGAACCATTTTCTAAAGATCAACGCCAGAAAGAACCACATAGAAGTCACTTGTATCATGTTTGGCCGGGCTGTTGATCCAACAACAGCTACCTCAGACAGGAAATTAATCTTGCTAACACCCCGTATCCACATAATGTGTTATCCCAGAGCACTTACTCAAGCCTTCAAAAAATAGCAAGACAACCTATTCAGACATCAAGAATGTTGTTCTAAGAACACGGGAACACAACTTATCTATTTCAAAAATTCACAAAGTACATTGACTGTTGCTTAACAAGCAGCTGTTTTTTTCCCCTAAACATTGTCAATTAAATACTAGATCAAGGAATCGAACTTTTCAACCTCATTCGAAGTAATCAGGTCCCATATCCAGAATAAAGAGTACCATCCCAAAACAGTGAATGCAGCAATCATTCTTTTCTGGTGAGTAAATAGCTTCATTAACGCAAAACCAGTTGTGGGTCATCGGGTTTGGGTTCTCATGCTTGGGGTTTTTGCAACCATCATTTTGTTCCGAAAGCAGGAAAAAAAAGAAAAAGAAAAGGACAGACACGCAGAAAGAGAAAAGGAAAGCAAGCATGATTGTATGCAAATCACTATGTATCCAACTTTGGTAAAAGTAGGAGGAGGAGCTGGACCCCAGTCCTATGTCTTCATATCCATAACATTGCCAAAGACAAAAAAAGTCAAAAAGCATGACCAATTCATCCTTTCCTAATTCCTTTTCGATTCTTGTTCTCCAAACTCAAAAGACCCTTCAATTCATCACCCAAGAGTCATTGCCTGAACTCACTCTACAAGCCAAATCGATCAACCACCAAGAATCCACGAAACTCATCGAGCTGAGCTGCACGAGATATCGAACCATCCGCATTGACCAACAAAAAGCCGAATGCAAATGAAACGATCGCGTTCATGAAGTTTCCCCAAAAAAAGAAAAATAAAAAGAGCCAAAAAACAAAACACAAACACATGTACAGAAAATCAAGGTCGACGAACATCGTCATCGCATGCATAAGACACATGTTCAACTTCCATCCGTTGCAACCTTGAATTCACGCAGAAACTACAAAAAAAGTACTCAACGAAGAAATTCAGAGCGTGCACGTGTGTGTTTTCACTCACTGTCGGCAACCACGATGGCGTTGGTTTCGGCAACCTTCTCCTCCGGCGGATGAGGAGCGGCCACCTTCCTCTCCGCGACGGCCGTTTCCGCCGCCGCCGGAGCCACCGGCTTCTCCGTCTCCAGAATCTTCGCCACCTCTGCCATCTCTCTCTCTCTATCTCTCTCTCTCTCTCTCTCTCTCTCTCTCGCTCTCCAAGTTTAGCTCGCGGTTGATGAGTGTTTGTCCGTGTTCAGAGCGTCCTTTTTATAGCAAACCGCATACCGTGTGCCACTGTGGGAGCATCCCAGGCAACTGTTTTCCCAATTTACACCACGGCCGTTGGATCGGAGGGGGGCTCGCGATCCGACGGCGGGTGCTGAGCGGCGACCGATGTGGTGGGGTCCATGTATGCGCGCGAGTGCCGACAGGTAAAACGGGTAAATTGTGTCGGCACGTCCGCGGGCCGAAGCGACGTCGTTCGGCTGAAGGTGCGAATAGTAGAGGACACGGTAGCTCGCCCCTGGTCCCACTCCGCCATTAATTGCATCGAAAATGAATTGAATGCTTCTGAAATCTTGGCTAAGGCCCCAAGGCATGTGTAAGATTCGTCTCCCATGCTCTTTTCCTGTCGCACGGTAGGTTCATGCTCTACCCTCCAATCAATTGCAAAAGAGTCTCGTGAATTTTTCTTTGCCCACGGGTTTTTGTTTCTAATTCATATTAAAAAAATAATATAAATAATTCATGAACTTTAGCCTAAAGGGATAATATAATTTATAAAATTTTAATTTATTTAATTTATTCTCTAAACTTGCCGCATATGTTTAATATGGTCTTGGCATAGAACAAATCAAAAGTTCATAAACGATAGTATATTGTGAGTTGAAATTTAAAGATCACATTAAATAAATTAGCAGTTTTGGGATGATATTATACATTGGATCAAGATTTTAATTGTTCAATATGTTTTATAAACTTATGATATATGTTCAATATGGTATTAGTATTGAACAAATCAAAAGTTCAAGAATCACATAAAAATCTATGAATGACATTGCATGTTAAATCAGTATCTATTTGTATAAATAAAAATAACATAACTAATTTTTGAATTTTAGTTCGACTTGCAGAATGCCATCTATTAAAAAGTTGGGTTAAAATAACAAAAAGGTATTGTAACCTTTAGGTAACAGCGTAATCATGAAAAAGGACTCCGTGACCGTGAATAATACTGAAAGACCGAATCGAACAGCGATCGAGGTTAGGGCAAATGAGCTGGCAGCACGAATACAAAATTGAAGGGTACTTATTCGTAGCCTGCGTTCGAAGAAGAACGAGAGAGCATTACGTGAGTGGGATGAAAAACGGGCCACGTGGGGGGGTTGGGCCCACGTCGTATTCGGTGGCGGTCGTCCTCATCATATCCTCCGGACGAGACGAGATGGTGGTGGTGGTGGTGGCCGCAGCTGGCAAAGATTGGGGTGTCCTTCTTGCCCTTTTGGAATGAAGAGGTCGGACGTGCTTTTACAATTAGGCTTGACGTTTTGCCCCATTTGTCGCGCTTTCAGTTGACGCGAGGTGTCCACGTTGATGGCGGCTGTCCCGTCCGACGTGATTGCTTGGGGATTCGTCTTGCCCATCGAGGGGCTGGATTTGGGTTTTCTTGGAGGATTAGGAAGCAAAAGCGGGCGACGTTAGCTCATGTTCGCTGTCGCAATTAATGGCATCGAGGTCGAGATCGAGATCGAGCGTGTTGATCCGACTGTCAAGTTCCAGGTCGACTTGAGCTCTTGCCTCTGGAATTTTGAGTGGAGTCGAGTTTAGACAGAGCTGTTTGTCTTAACTTGGATCAATTATAGCTTTTACAAAGTTTTTAGCATGTGAATCGGACGTAACTTGTTGGATCATGCTTTATCTTTGAATGGTGAGTTTTAATGTGCACATGAAATTTTGAAATAATGGTGAAAATAGCTCATAAATTTTGACCTGATGTGTATCGTGATTCATGAACTTTAAATTTGTTCAATATGGTCTATAAATTTTAGTCTAATGTGTAATGTGATATATAAATTTCAATTTGTTAAATATAATTCATCAATTTTGAGTACATGTTCAACTTATTCCCTAAACAATAAAAAAATGATCAATATATTTCTTTCATTATTTTAGGTTTGTACAATATTGAATATTTTTATATAATTTAAAAATTAAGTTGAATTACATTAAACAAATTAAAAGTTCAGAGATTACATTGCACATCCAACTAAAGTCACATTAAATAAATTAAAAATTTAAGGGTCACATCTATGTCATTTTCCTTTAATTTCCGTCAAGTTCGCGTGAACACCGTGTTCATAATTTGTAACCCGGCGAACTTGTGAGTTGTGAAGGGTGTGGATCTCATCGGTCCATTTAGATCTAATCATGGGCCTAAAGGCCCATGGATTTCGCTCATTTTGGGCCCAAACTTTAGAGCAGAATCAGCCCATTACTTCGAAGCAGCGTCTGCATCTCCATCATTTCATCGTTTCGTCCCTCTCACGCTCTCTCGCCTTCCAGTTCCAGAGAGTGAGCTGAAGAGGAAGTACGCCGATGAGGTCGCCCGGCGAAGCGAGCGCCCCGTCCGCTCCGACGAGCGGCGGCGGCGGCTCCGCCTTCACGGAGAGAGCCTCCGAGGAGGTCCTCGCTCGCTACCGCTCCCTGCCGAAGAAGGGGAAGCCCCAGGGGCGCGAGGTCACCGTCCTCGCCGCCTTCCTCCTCTCCTCTCCTGCTCGAGGTGCTCCTCTCTATCGAGCTCGGAATCGTTGCTTCGATTCGTTCTTCGGTTAATAGGATCGAGCATGATTCCGTTTCTTATCCTGTGAATCGCTCTCTTAGGACTGGAAGTGGTTTCGCTCGGGACGGGGACGAAGTGCATCGGGCGTTCTCTGCGGAGCCTCCACGGCGACGTCGTGAACGATTCTCATGCCGAGATCATCGCGCGGAGAGCTCTGATGAGGTCGAGCATCGTCGCCGGTTTGCTTTTGCCGCTGAGAGCACGTGTTTTGCGCTTCACTTGTTGACGATTGTTGATGACTCCTGAGGCGTGAGTTCGTTTCGAACCAGGTACTTGTATGCTGAGATCCAACGATTTAAGATGTCTGACGGTAATGATGGAAACGGCCATGGGAGCGACCGATTTCGATGCGGCGGTGATGTTCGTGATCGTGAATCGCCGCTCGAGCCGATCCTAGAAGGCCACGGCGAGGGGAAATACAGAATGAGGGTGGGTTGGCAATTGCATCTGTACATATCGCAGTTGCCATGTAATTCCTGGAAATAGCTCATGGCTTCCCCTACTATGTTATGGTGCTAGGACTCTTTATTTGCCGTCATCGACTACTTCCTTTCGACAATTGAACAGTCGACGATGTGGTTGAGTTTTATAAGCTTATGAATCTTTCTGTTGTATGCGTAGGCCGAGTTGCTCCTCCCTCCTCCCTGTTGCCTCATAAAATATCTGCAATGATGGAAGAAAATGAAGTCAAGGTACCATCAATGGTGGAAGACACAGGAAGAACGGTTTCAGAGGATATGTTGAATAAGCATGGTAATGGAAGAGTTAAGCTCCTTGACTGATTAGCATTTCTTTTTTGGGTTCCTCCTGTTTGTGAATTATCTGGATGATTCATTTTCATGCAACATCTTGCTCTGGTTTTCTAATGTGCCGGAAAGATTTTTGTTGGTTGGGATTCTATCACATGTTACAATTGATGCTGAAATGCTAATAATTTATATTTTATCTACAAATGAACACAAAATGATCCCGTGTTGAAATGCATGAGAAATGTGTGTGAATGCTGGATTTTTATTTATTTATTTATATAATTTTGGGTTTAAGAGGGAGCTGGAGCATAAGACAGAGGATCATATTAGAGTGGACCAAGAAGGATTAGAATTCCTACATTTTGGTTTTCTCTGGTTGTCATTCTAGTACATTCTTTAATTCAATATGTGTTCCTTTCTCTGCAAATTCATGAGTTAACGATGTGGATCACTAGTCGGTTTTCTGTTGTTTGGCCTGTTGAATTGAGCAGTGAACTTTACATATTAGCAATTTACAACTTTATTGTGCAATAGCTTGTGAGAAAATGACATCATGTAACTATTCTTTGACAAGTGATGCCGCTTTGGAATCATTTCTCCTTACTAACTCACTCTCTCTCTCTCTCCATAAATCTGTTCATATGTTCAATCACAGGAGATGAGTTACCAATCGTTGCCTCTGTTCAGAGAAAGCCTGGACGTGGTGATGCTACACTGTCAGTCTGTTGCTCAGATAAGATAGCAAGATGGAAAGTTGTTGGCGTTCAAGGTTTGTTCCTTCTATCTAGGAATGGTCAGAAGCTAGGGCTGGCTGCTTATTGCATAATGAGACATAATGAACCTCCTGCTACTTTATTGGATTTTCCCTGTTTCTTGGGCTTCCATGTCTTTTCCAGTCCCCTGCCTTAAGATTAGGCTGCATTTCGTGATATCATTGTTCTGCTAGATTGGCAGTTAGGTACAATGACTGCTTTTACTTGGTAGCATTCTCATTTCTCTCTCTTCAGGTTCTTTACTTTCCTACTTCCTCGAACCAGTTTACCTGTCTTCTGTGATAGTTGGACAGTCTCCAAATAATTCTGAAGACATCTTGGTGCAGAATAAGCTGCAGCATGCTCTATATGAAAGATTATCATGCTTTCCACAAGAGCAATTAAGTCCCTTCCGATTGAGCAAGGTTTGTACTTTTTTAGTGTTTATTAGCAAATTAATATGGGGTGGGGACGACTGAAATTTTATTATCCTCTTAGCAGCCATTGTTCCTGGTGGGCCCAATACCACTGGTGGAATTCCAGCATTGTGAGAGTGCTGCGGCGACTCTAACATGTGGGTCAGTTCAACCTCCTTTTTTCTGCTGAAATAGCTTGCATCTGCTAGATTTTTTTTTTCCAAAATATGCATTCGTTTTCAGGTATTCATTATGTTGGAACAAGTTTGGGTTGCATGAGGTTATTCTTGGAACCACGGGAAGGAAACAAGGCACCTCTGCCAAGGGGGCATGCTATCCATCAACCGAGTCATCTTTGTGCAAGTAAGTGCAAACTATGTTGAACGGTTTTTGACTACAGTAGTGCAAAAATTATTGTCAATATTGGTTTTCTTCTTCCCTCAGGAGGTGGTTATTGGAGATATTTTTGTCACTCAAGCATGAGGGCGCAGCCAATGAGCCATGCAAGGAGACTACTTATCGAGAATACAAGGTGAAGCTCCTTAGCCAAATAGTTATGCAACTCTTCATCTTACCGCCAAAGCTCCCATTAGATAGCAGGCATGTCAATAGGAGTTTAGAGGGTGGAAAAACAGAACGGGAAGTGGCCGCTTTGTCCAACAAACATTTAGCAGTTAATCAGTTGTTATCAGCTTCTGCACCTTGTTAAGTCTGTGAATGGATGATGGACCTAAGTTTAGAACTCTCTATTGATAAAGAACAATTTCATCAACGATGAAATGGAAATCGATGTTGACAGTTTGTTTGCTCTCATTTTGACATTGATGTGGCTTTCCCTCCTTTTTCATTCTTTTGCAGGAAGGAGCTCAGTCTTACAGGTCAACTTCGAAGGCTCTAAAAGATACAGCCCCTTTTAACAATTGGCTGTTAAAACCACTCAATCATGAGGCTTTTACTATCATGAGATAGTATGTTGCCAATGATCATAAGGTGTTCTTGCTTTGGTTATCATTTCATTTTTCCTTTAACTATACATTTTTGTAAGAGAATATTTCTTTAGTGTTTAACTCATTATCAAGACTGTCCAGTTAATCCGAATAGTGACAAAAATGCTCTGATTTACTGGAAAGTAGAGGTTAAGCATTTAACTCCCTCCGTAACTAATCTGGATTCGCATAAAACTGCTGAAAAAGTTTTTAAGTTTTGCACTTAGCTATTCTTCTCATATACAAATTATATGTCCCACCTTCTGAACATGCAATCCCGCGAAGTTTCTGGAGACTTGTTATGTGATTACATATTTCCCCTTTTGTCGTCATAGTGAAACATCAACTTGTAGCCAAGTTGTCTTCAAAATATTTCTTTATCTTTTGTTCTCTCCAGTTACTCTATTAACGCTTATTCTTTTGCCCGGTACTTTGAAAATAGAGGAGAATACAGAAGGATCTGATGGTGAAGTGGGATGCATAAAATAACTCCGTAACTCTCCAGTTTTCATTAATGACGTCTACTTTTGGTGTTGTCGTCATCGTCCAAGGAATCAGAATCGTTGATGAAAAGCGGAAGAAGGGCAATAAGATTCCTTCGCCACGCGTTACTGTTAATTACCAGAAGCGTTAAAAAGCAGGTGAAAAGCGCTTCACCGCCTGACGATATTGGCCTTTGTGCTCGCCTGACGTCCCCGTGAAGATGGCAACGACAGTTCTTCATTTAGTCAGTAGGAATTGAATTGGTGGGCTATTTCTTCTTTGAAAGATGATCTAACTTTTTCGTAACTAGAGAATACAACTTGGCCTTTTCGGGTGCTTTCTGGTTTGTTAAATGTTTTGTTTTGCGCGTGGAGCTATTCGAGTCGTGAGCTCTTTGAAGACTTTTTGACTTTGCAGCTCATTGCGAGAGTATCAACGTTTTTGTCGCCATACGTCTGCTGGGGAGTTAACGTGGGGCGGAGGTAGACGAGCACTGGAATATAAGTTTAGGTGGCCGCGGAGGTAGAGGAGAGAGAGAGAGGTAGAGGAGAGAGAGAGAGAGAGGCGGGGCCGTGAGACTATTGAAAGTTCTTCGGACATTTAGGGCGCGTTTGGTATCGATTCTGTTCCCGGGAATAGATTCTGATCGGAACCGATTCTTTTTGATTCTGTTCTTTAACCGATTCCAAGATTTTGCGTTTGCAGAATCGTCCAAAATTTCGATTTTGTAATCAGAATTGCGTTTGCATCGCATTATTAATTCTGTTCAAAATTAATTTCTTTTAATTTTTAAATAATTTTTTTACTTTTGTACTTTTCTTTTTTTTAATTTTTTTTTTTTCTTTTTCCTTTTCCTTTTCTTTTCTCTTCTTCTTCTTCTTCTTCTTCTTCTTCTTCTTCTTCTTGTGGCCGATTGTCGGACCGGACCGGCCGACAAGGGTTGGCGACCTCACCAGAGCGTCGTCGGCCCTTCGTCGGCCGAGCCCGCCTGGCACTGGCGAGGCTCGCCTAGCCCCGCCGAGGCTAGGCCTAGATCCGGCGAGGCCAAACCCCGTCGGTGGCCGGGCCGGCCTCGCCGGGCCGGGCGAGGCCGCTGTGCCACCGGGGGCCGGGTGAGCCTCGTCGGTGGCCGGGCGAGCCTCGCCGTGGGGTTGGGCGTCGCGAGGCTTGCCCAGCCCCGTCCGCCCCAGCGAGGCTCGGCCTTGCTAGATCTCGGGAGGCCGAGCCGCCGATGGTCCTTGCCTTGCGAGCCGCCCTCGCCCGTCCGCGAGCCTCGGCGAGGCTCACCGGACCGGGCGAGGTGGTGGACGGCGGCGCCATCGCCTGGGATGGCGGATAGTGGCGGGCGGTGGTGGATGGCGGTCGCGAGATGGCCGAAGGGAAGAGGAAAATTTCTTGATTTTGATTCTCAAATTCGTTCCCTAAACAAGAATCAATTTTTTTTTTTGTTCTTGATTCTATTCCCAACTGCTCCTTGGGAACAAAAATTTTACCAAACGCGATTTTAGGTCAAAACTGATTCCGGGAACAAAGAGTCAGAATTTGGCCATGTTTGGATGGTTTTAAAGTGCTAAAATTTGACACGGAAAGATAGTTAAGTGTCAAAATTTTGAAAATGTACACTTAATGCATGGTAACATTTCTGTTCCTCCGGATTTCTATTCTTTTGTTCTTTGTAATAAAAAAAGAACAGAAATCTGTTTGGTAAAACATTTGTTCCTGAAGAATTTCTCTATTATTTTGCTCCTAAATAGATTTGAAACAGAAAGGATAAGTAAAAAAAAAAGTTGTTTCTTGTTCCTAAGAATAACTTCTAGAAATAAGCCAATTTTCTTTTTTGTTTTTTTTTTTTTATTCCTCTCTTACTGCGGCCACCTCCAATCGCCTGTTGTCGCCACCGATTGCCGTCGCCGCCGCCGTCGCCGCTGCATGTCCGTCGGTCGCCGACTGCCGCCGCTGCATGTCCGTCGGCCGCCGACGCTGACCGCCACCGCATGTCCACGGCGGCCGCCGATCGCGCCGCAGCCCCTCGGCCGCCACCTCGGCGGACGAGCGGCCGCGGGAGGTGGCGACCGATGGGCTGTGCGGCGGTGGTCGGCGATGACGGTCGACGGACGTGCGGCGGCGATGGGTGGCGGTTGGCGCGGTTGGCGGCGATCCGTGAACAAGAATAAAAAACGAATAAATACAAAAAAGAATTGTTATGTTACCAAACGCATTTCTATTCATTTTCTATTCCAAGAGTAGAAATTTTGTGTAATTACCAAATGGGTTCTTTTACTCAGAAATTGTTCCCTGCAATAAAAATAAAAAAGAACTATTTCTGAAAAAAAAAGGCTTCCCCAGCCAAGAAGTGTTATCATGCACATGCCAAAATCGGAGTAAAATGGATCATTTAAGTGCCACCAAAATTCAGTCAAATTGCTGACGTGATAATTTTCCGGCGAGGTGAGTTTAAAACGGCATCGTTTTGCACGCTGACGTGATGAGAAAATGCTAAAAAGACGTCGTTTTGTGTTTGATGTGTAAATAATTAATATAAAAATTAATTAAATTAAATTTAAACTTAAATTTATTTAAAATATTTTAAAAAATAAAAAAATTAAAATTAAAAAGAAAATGGGGGAGGGGACCGAAGGGAGGTGGTTGAGGGTTGAGCCCTCGTCGTCGCCGCCTCCCTGCCATTGCCGGGAAGGGCCGGCGATGGAGGGGGAAGGGTCGGCCGGGGTGGCCGGCCCCTGGCCGATCGGCGGCGAGTGTTCGGCCCTCGCTGCCTCCCCGTTGTCGCCGCAAGGGCCGGCGACAGTGGGGGGAGCATCGGCCGGGGTCGCGGGGCCCTGGCCAGGGCTCGGCGAAGCCATCCGATCGGTGGCGAAGGTTCGCAAGCCATCGCCGGATAATATAGAGCGAAGCGTCAAATCAAGGAACGGTTGTTGTCGGGATGCTCTCTAACTTTTAAGAGAATAATTTGTTCGAAGTTCCCAATCGTAACGTGAATGCCCGGCACTATCCAAGTACAGATAATGATATTTAATCTGCTGTGCAGACGAGTTGCTTAGAGCGCAAAACCGAAGGTGGGTAGCCAGAATTTACCAAAGGCGGAACCCCACTAAGATCGCACGCAGAGAAAATGACGAAATAAATGAAAGATGAATCGTGTTGGCACCGTTTAACTTATGGGGATTTTTTTAAAAAATTTGTCAAAAAGGTTGTAGCGCAGGATTGACGAATGAAGTTTCGACCGTGCCCATAAGATTTGACCCTCGGGTCCATTCAACTCACATGGAAGGAACGTGTTCGTGTCAAGAACATTGAGGCTGCTGGCCGAAGACAATCGGGGGGCCTCATTTCTCACGTTTCGCTTTCTCTGATGTGCTGGCTTTATCTGGGCAATTGCCCTCCTCTTAATTTGCTCGTTTGGAATCCGATGTGACTTGGAGTTGAAATTTTTGTCCAGACGATTTCATCTTTGAAACCCATCACGTCACGCATGGCACGCGGTGAAATTTAATTGGTTGTGCACATATGTGATTCCACTCCTCCAATTCAAAAAATTCCCAATTTTTTCTAGTATTCCGTGAAAGTACTGATTGTATTATTAAAAGTCACGCGCGTGACGGTCTAACTAGTCAAACACATTTAATGTAAGTTATCCGAGCGGGTTGGATATGCACGAGTCTGACTCCTAAAAACCCCGCAAGAGGAATTAAAAATTTACTAGGATAAGGGTATCGTTTAGCTCAGGTATTATCTATAGGAGTTCCTAGCCCTTTGTTTATCACCTAAACACCTTTCAAACTCGCAATACTCTAACCGAGAAGCACGGAACGCCAAGGGAAGCACACGATTCAAAACCCCAACGTCGTTGCCGATGCATGTCGTTTCCTATTGTGCTCTCTCTCTCTCTCTCCCCCTGGGGATGTGTCATTCGATTGTAGTTTAAAAATGACAAACAATGCCAAACGACCCACAAGCACGTCGCCGTTGGGGAGTCTCTCCTCTGCCGTTGCTCATAGGCTATTGTCACGGCCCGTCCACGTCCTCGAATTCTCTCGTTTCCTCCAATGGACCGTGCGGATTGGTCCGCGAAGTCGTCTGGCGGTAATAATTTAACTCCGCATCGGGTTAAAAAAAGAAAATCCCAACCAGAGATGTCCCTTCACCGAGAATCGCCAAATTCGCCAAAGACTAAAAACGAGGTACGGACACCTGGAGTGCCAAAACTTGGCGCGAAGGAATACTTATGTACCAAAACTTCTGAAAGGTATAATTAAGTATCAAAATCGGAGTAAAATAGATCACTTAAGTGTCATTCCGGCCAAAATTCGGCCACATTACTGATGTGGTGATTTTCCGATAATGTGAATGCAAAACGGCATCATTTTGCACGCTGATGTTATGAGAAAATACAAAAACGAAGTCATTTTGTCTATGATATGTAAATAATTAATATAAAAATTAATTAAATTTATTTAAAATATTCTAAAAAATAAAAAAACTTAAAATTTTAAAAAAAAAGGGGGGTCCAAAGGGAGGCGACTGAGGGCTGAGCCCTTGCCGCTGTCGGGAAGGGCCGGCGACGGAGAGGGAGGGTCAGCCGAGGTCGCCGGCCCCTGGCCGACTGGCGATGAGGGCCGCAAGCCCTCGTTGGATCTGGACAAGGGTCGCGGCGATGGCGGGGAGGCGACGAGGGCCCGCGAGTGCTTGTCCAGATCCGGTGAGGGCTCGTGGCCCTCCCCGCCGCCGGCCAGGGGTTGGCGACCTCGGATGACCCTCCCTCTCCGTCGCCGGCCCTTCTCGGCGGGGTGGGGAGGCGGTAGTGGCGAGGGCTTAGCCCTCAGCCGCCTCCCTTCAGCCCCCTTTTTTTTAATTTTATTTTAAGTTATTTTGAAAATATTTTAAATAAATTTAGTTTTAATTTAATTTAATTAATTTTTGTTGGGATTATCGGATTCCAAAAAACCAGATTCGACACTACATCGAATGCGGAAGATGAGCCCGAGAAATTTACATGTATCACCGATTCTAAAGCACACCACGGAATCGAGCGTACCTTGTTAGTCATAGATTAAACACCGACGCCAATATGAGGAAGAGAAACCGATCCCGTTTGATCCGATGACGTCAATTGGCCTTGAAGGGAAGAGAGCGTCGCCTTTTGCTTACTGTTTTTTTTTTTTTAGAGGTGTTTCAAGGGAGAAAGAGAGAGGAGGAAACGTATGTAATGCCAAAAGGTGCATTTCTCCCTCTTTATCTCCCTTTATATACGTCCCCTCCAAAAGGAAACGTGCCCCTTCATCATATCCCTCCATCCATGGGCCCTAATCTTGTGGGCCGGGCTTTTAGGCCCAACATGGGCGGACGAGCCAACTTAGGCCCATCACTATAAATAAAATCATCATTTCCCACTCGCACATGGTGGGCCAAACACGATTCTCTTTACTTCTCTTCAACATTCATACCGGTGAATAATCCGTGCGACCAGCATAGTTTAAGAGCTCATTGCCATACATTTGTTAGGAATATATAGCAGCTCATAATGGGCATCACACTCTGAGTAGATTTAGTATGTAGTACTCTAGATCGATCGATCACATTTATATCTCTCTTGATCTCTTTTAAACAATGATATATATATATATATATTGTATTCACAATTATGATTATCCCAAAGACAGTCATAATTGGTTGACCAGTGAATACAAAACTATAATGTAATTCTCCAAATTCGATCTTCCTCTTTCCTTCAAACTCTCAATTTCAGTTTAGCTTACTTTTCTAAAAATATCCCATTAGATCGAATCAACTCATGACCATTGGCAACATCCTAAGATAGCAACCACTAAATAGAAATCTTGAGAATAAGTAAAAGTCATGGGGGCACTAAAATTGAGGAACTCTTTTCCTCAAGAGTCTCACACGGCATAAAAGTTGAGATCAAACTTTTGCCACTCTTATTGGTCGTCTCATGCATACATAGTATGAAATACGTATTACGGTATTAACTTCTTTCCCATGAAGCGTATGTCTACAATTTCAATACCGTACAGATGATGGTTCAGACATACCCAATGTCTAACTTGAGTTCACGTATCTACTCATTCACAAAATTAATCAGAACTCACATCTAGCATCTCAGATAGATAAAGTAAAATATGTGGGGTATTTTACTTTCGGATATAGTAAGTATTATGTCCTCATCTTAACACTCATTTAAGGCGACTTATGTATTTTAAGCTTGAGCTCTTGATTATCACCTAAATAATAAGTTTAAAAACAGTCTCATCTCTATTTATCACATAGTAAATATAGGCGATTACCCGTGTGAGTGGGTCAATCTTATATCTATCCGACATACTTTCTCAACTTAAAGTAATGCACTGAGTATTAAGATGCATAAAGATTAAACAAAGATTCATAGGCATTAATAATGAAAAAACACTCATTCATAAATGTGAACAACTCAGGGAAAATTACAATCTAGTACATCAGACTCTACGCAATCCTAGAGATTTTACATGACCACAAAACACATCTCTAGGTATTGGCTTTGTCATAGGATCTGCTACCATTCTATGCGTAGATATGTACTGTAAGTTCACATCCTTTCGTGCAACCATATCTTTGACAAAGTTATACTTGGTATCTATATGTTTGGTCTTACCATGATATTTTGGATCTTTGGTGTACGCTATAGCTGCTTGGCTATCATAGTTAATCAATAATTGATTTGTAGCTTTCTCAATAACACATAAATGATCCAAAAATCTCTTAAGCCAAACTCCTTCTTGTATAGTCACGATAATGCCACGAACTCAGCTTCCATCGTGGACAAGGCTATACACGTTTGCTTCTTACTGCTCCATGATATGGCGCCATTGTTCAGTAAGAAAACAAATCCAGAGGTAGATTTTCTTTCATCTAAATCTCCTCCCTAATCAGCATCTGAATAGCCTTCAAATCGCAGATCCTTTCCTTGGTAATTCAACTTGTAATCAGCAGTTTCCCTTCAGATATCTCAGTATTCTCTTAACGGCCTTCCAATGTGCTTGACCTGGGTTGGATTGGTATCTACTCACCATTCCAACTGCAAAACATATGTCAGGTTTTGTATATATCATAGCGTACATCAAGCTCCTAACAGCACTAGCATAAGGACCATGTTTTATTTGTTCCTTTTCTTGTGGAGTCCTTGGACACAATCTATGACTCAATCCTTCACCTTTTGCAATAGGAGTGTCTATGGGTTTTCAATCTTGCATACGAAATCGTTCAAGAACCTTATTTATAAATGTTTCTTGCGAAAGAGATAACGATCTCTTCGAACGATCTCTTGAAATCTTAACTCCAAGAATGTATGCAGCCTCACCCATATCCTTCATCTCAAAGTTGGAAGACAACCAACTTTTGATAGTATTAACAAACTCCATATTGTTTCCGGCAATTAGTATATCATCAACATATAATGATATGATCACAAATTTATCATTGGATCTTTTGATATACACACAATGATCCTCATCAATCATTGTAAAATCATATACCATTATGGCATTATGAAAACGTATATACCATTGTCTTGATGACTGCTTAAGGCCATATATCGACCTCAAAAGTCGACATACCTTTTCTTCTTGGCTTTTCACTATGAAACTAGCAGGTTGTTCCATATATATTTATTCCTCTAATTCTCCATTGAGGAAAGCAGTCTTTACATCCATTTGATGTAACTCAAGATCCATACTAGCCACTACTGCTAGAATAATGTGAATCGAGGTAAATCTCACCACAGGAAAAAATATTTCTTCATAATCAATTCCTTTCTGTTGATTATACCCATTCGCCACAAGGCAAGCCTTATGCCTTTCTATCGAGCCATCAGCTTTTCGCTTTATTTTGAGAACTCATTTATTCCCAATAACTTTGCGTCCTTTTGGAAGATCAACTAATTCCCAAACTTGGTTTGACTTCATTGACTCCATTTTCTCTTCCATTGCATGAATCCATTTTTCTTTACTATGGCAATTTAGAGCCTCATTAATATTTCTTGGCTCATCCTCATCTTGCGGAGCAATCATAAAAGTTTCACTTTCAATGTCAAAACGTTGACAGGGAATACTTTAGCGACTTGTTCGCTGTATTGGAGATTGTACACTTTGCACATCATTCCCCATTATGCTCCCATTATGATTAGATAATGATGATGTCGTCTCATCATGTGGTTGTAATTGAGAATGAGTTGAATTCAATTCATTACTTCTCATATTATTCCCACTTGGATGAACTCCACTAATATCATTATCTTGATCCAATGTTTCAAATAGGGAGTAATCTTCCCCTATTTCGCTCTTCTTAGGAAATTCATCATCTAAGAATGTGACATCTTGTAATTCAAATTTAGTTATACTTCCACTTTCCTGCTCACCTATGAACATATACCATTTTGAGTGTTCGGAGTATCTCATAAAAATACTATTCTTTCCTTTTAGGACCCAATTTCCCAAATTTATGAGAGGACTCATGAGTATAGGCAGCACAACCCCATGGCTTAAGAAAACTTAAGTCCGATTTTCTACCTGTCCATAACTCATATGGAGTGGAAGTAACTGATTTGGAAGGCACCCGGTTAAGTATATAGGCAGCACTTAATAACGCATCACTCCAAAAAGTGATAGGTAAGTTAGCATGCGCCATCATGGACCTAATCATTTTCAGTAGGGTTCTGTTTCTTCTCTTCGCAACACCATTTTGTTGAGGAGTATATGGAATAGACAGCTGTCTTTCTATTCCTTTTTCATTATATAATTTTCTGAACTCATCAGATAAATATTCTCGACCTCGATCGGATCTTAATACTTTTATTTTCTTGTCTAATTGATTTTCTACTAAGTTCATAAACCTTTTGAAACAACTTAATGCTTTAGATTTATGAGAAATCAAATAGACATATCCGAATCGAGTATAATCATCTATAAAAGTGATGAAATAAACAGCCCCATGCCTTCTTCTCACATTCATTGGACCATAGACGTCAGAATGGATTAAATGCAGAGGAAATTCAGCTCTTTTACCTTTTCCAAATGGTTTCCTTATCGTTTTTCCTACTAGGCAATGCTCACATATGGGCAAATCGACTTTTTCAATGTTGCCCAACAAGCCCTGTTTGGCTAGTCTATTCATACATTGTTGGCCAATATGACCAAGTCTAACATGCCATACATTCATATCATTATCATATGAATTGGGAGACGTGAGAAGGGAATAACAAACATTTGCATTAACATAATCAATATCTAATACAATGAAACTATCTAGAAAATAACCACAACCATAGTAATTTGTATCCAAAAACAAATCCACACCTCTATTATGGAAGTTCATATTAAAACCTAGTTGAATCAACACTAAAACAGACACTAAATTCCGATGAATCTCCGGAGCATACAATACATCATGTAAGAACAAAGTGCGTCCACCACGCATGTTCAGTTGGCATGTGCCAATTCCTTTCACTTCAGCTCTGGAGTTGTTTTCCACATATATCTACTTAATTCCAGTTGGTACTCGTCGGAATTCCACGAAGGATCCTCTATCCTTCGCTACATGATCTGTCGCTCCTGAATCTACAGTCCACAAAGGTTTAGACTCATTCAAGAATACAGAACTCGACACAAAAGTAAAGTTTTGAAAAGTACAAATGGTGTATACCTTCTTTGGCTCACGACAGTCGCGAGCATAATGACCATTCTTGTCACAATTGTAACACTTCACCCTTGTAAGCTTCTTCATCCGAGGACACTTTCCTCTTTCATGTTGGTTAAGCTTAGGTTTCTTCCCTGAAGGACCTGCTTCCTTGCCTTTCCCTTTATCAAACCAGTTAGGACGTTTGCACTTGGAGCTCGAAGCTCCATGTGAGCTAGAATTAGCATGATAGATTTCAGCTTCCGGCTTAGCCGCCAAGAGGCGGTCCTCTTCTAGCTCAAGATGAAGCACTGCATCCTCAAAGGTTTTGATATTTTCATTATGGGTTAGGTGCACCTTCATATGCTCCCAACTCTGAGGCAAGAAATGAATCGCTGCTTGCACTTGCTGCTCATCTCTCAAGACATGACCAGCATTTTTCAGCTCATTAATCATGTTTGACATCTTTCTAAGATGTTGCTTCATGGTTTGACCATGATGCTTCTTATAAGAGTCAAACCTAATAGTGAGCTGCTTTAGTCTAGTCACCGAAACATGACTAAATCTCGCTGCCAATGCTTCCCACATTTACTTGGCATTCTCAAAACGCCTAAACTCTCGTATGACGTCATTTTCTATGCTACTCAGCAACGTAATGCGAGCAAGAGAGTTCTTTCTTTTCCATGCAGCAAATGCTTCCTTATCTCTCTTGTGTTGTGCAGTGTTTCATTCTTCAGGTTCTACCATGGTCAAGTTAAGAGCTTCTAGTGCCTTTTGCTCTTCCAGCACATATTGGATTTTCATGTGCCATATTTCATAGTTATCACCATTGAGCTTTTCACCTTTGTTCAGCTTAGCAACTATGCTCTTTGTGGCTGAAGCCATTGATATGAACATATCAAACATATATGCACGAATTATTAATGCCTATCATTTATGCATCCATTTTGCACAGACCCATCATATTAATGAACAATTTCAAGTAAAGTTTCAGAATCAAAATGTCACTATATTTCCAATCATCCTCAAAAAAATCCTAACTTAAAACTATCATTAATATAATTGTCTTATACAAAATAAATTCTATGAAGTTACAAAAACTTCTATGAACTACCCACAACAATCAACATTAACAGAAAGCAAATAATATTTGACATCCAATAGAATAATAATGCTTTCACATAATATAACTAACATATCAGTTGCTACATCAACAACAATCGGGTAGTAAATATTACATAAGACGTTCACAAATCACACTTAATAAAAGGCCAGCCAATACATCTAACACCAAGTCAATACACAAATTGGGAAAGATCATCTTTTGTTCAATTTCTTGATCTTTTCTCTTGTAACAATCCAGTAATATTCATCTATAAAATCCATCACAATTTTCCTATATGAAGTGGCTCTGTTGACATCCCATGTGCGATTCAACACTCCTTGCCATTTTGGTGGAAGGGTGTTCATGAAAAATCGCACAATCTCAGACTATGGCATGGGACGACCATTCCATATGATCTTTTGAATTTTCTCGTTGACTTCAAGGACGTGATCAATTAAGTCACCACTCTCCCATCGATGATCAGTCGGCTCAGCTATCAACTTAGAAAACCTTTCCTTTTGTTCATCAGTAATTGTGCGAATAGGTGTGCGCAACTTCAGGGGAGGCATTGTTCTTGCAACAAATGCAGAACAAATAAGGGATCACATATAATCCACATAGATTTAATTGGAAAAAGAAACACATTCTTTTCCTTTTTTTTTTTTTTTTTTGTAACCGGTCAAACTCAACGGTTGACGGTCAACAGGTCGGGCCGTCGGGTCGGGTCGGGTCGGATGGACCGGTCGGACTGTTCGGCCCGGTCAGATAAGCCGACTGGCACGTGCCACGCGCGTGCCTGGATGATGTCACCACGCACGTGCATCGCACGTGCGCGCGTTGGCCACGCGCCTTCCCCAACGAAGACGCCATTTCGTTTCGGTTGCGTGTGGGGGCGCGTCCGGCAGCCGTTGGCGGCGTTCCGCTACTCATCACGATCGTCTCGACGAACCCTTCCATCCTACGCCATCAAAAATCGATTTTGACTTACAGAAACTCGAAAAAATGGATGAACAATGCTTGGGTGTTGGGATTTTTCCGCCTCGATCGGTGTCGGCCGATTAATTTCACGAAAATTGATAAGAAATCATCCATAAACATGAAAGGGATCGGGAAAAATATGGAAAAAGATCGGGAAACAAGAATTACGGCTCTGATACCAATGTTGGGATTATTGGATTCCAAAAAACCGGATTCGATACTAAATTGAACCCCTAAATCGAATACGGAAGACGAGCCCGGGAAATTCACATGTATCACCGATCCTAAAGCACACCACGGAATCGAGCGTACCTTGTTAGCCACAGATTAAACACCGACGCCGATATGAGGAAGAGAAACCGATCCCGTTCAATCCGATGACGTCAATTGGCCTTGAAGGGAAGAGAGCGTCGCCTTTTGCTTACTGTTTTTCTTTTAGAGGTGTTTCAAGGGAGAGAGGGAGGAGGAAATGTACGTAATGCCAAAAGGTGCGTTCCTCCCTCTTTATCTCCTCTTATATACGTTCCCTCCAAAAGGAAACGTGCCCCTTCATCATATCCCTTCATCCATGAGCCCTAATCTTGTGGGCCGGGCTTTTAGGCCCAACATGGGCGGACGGGCCAACTTAGGCCTATAACTATAAATAAAACCATCAATTTTTATATTAATTATTTACACATCAGAGACAAAACGATGTTGTTTTTGCATTTTCTCGCCACAAATGATGCCGTTTTGTACTCACATCGTCGGAAAATTGCCACGTAAGTAATTTGGTCGATTTTGGCTGGAGTGGCACTTAAGTGATCATTTTTACTCCGATTTTGGCTCATAAGTATACATTTCCGAAGTTTTGACACTTAAATGTCATTCTGTGCAAAGTTTTGGTATTTGGGGTGTACTTCTACCTAGTAAAAACAAATGCCCCGTGAACCATCCCGTTGCTTACGTAGAAATCCAAGAAAGAAAAGCCAGTATATGCCCGCGATTCCAACCCCTCCACATCCTAGCTTTCGATTTTTTGCCATTTTCTTTTGTTTCCTCCCTTTATGTGGCTTCAGTTGAACGCCTGGTCCCTTGGGGGAAATTTCTCGAGCGCACCGGGGAAGAGCGTACGACTGGAATTTTCCATGCTTCCAGGATAGTATAACGACGTTTATGAATTTGATGACAGTAGATTTTTGGGATGATATCTCTGTCGTTTCGAGGCTTATTAACGGGTTGCTTGCAGCTGCTGCTGCCGCCGGAACAGTAAGCTGGTCGGTCTCTCGTCCATGGAAGAGCAGAGCAGCTCGCACGGATGCTGCGGCGGCAAAGCTTGGAGGCCGGTGAAGACGTGGGCTTCCGCCACCGTCTTCGTCCTCTTCACGGTGGTCCTTCTCTCCGGGCTCGTCATCTCTTGGATAGACATCGTGAGTCTCTCTTCTTCATCATCATCTCGCGCCCTCCCTTTTGATCCTCCGCAAGTTGGTTTTCCACCTTCTACAAGCGGTAGCTTCTCGGGAAAACAAAAAGATTGATTTTTCTTGTTCTTGGCAACTCTAAGATCGTTCCAGACCATTAGCTTTTCTGGGTTTGGGTTAATATGTTATAATTTGTAGTTGATCTCAGTTTGTCATCATGCGAAAGGAAGGAATTTGCAGAAAGCTAGAGCTAATGGAACTGCTTTTAGAAAGTAACTGGAAAGAACGGAGCCTGTTTCATTATGGCTCCACTTCCTCATGCTAATTCTAGTAATCTGCTGCTCCGTTTCTTGTTTCTTCTGCATAACTTTTCTCTCTAATAACAGTTAAAGACAGAATCGCCGTGGTCGAGTTGATGATGATGCTATGGATGGCCCACGACCAAATAACGTGTGGCTTCCTTGCACATCAGTCATTCCCTCTTGATGCATTGATCTCGGATTTTCCTTTTTTTTCATGTTTCATCTGTTTGTTTTGATTTTGGCAGCCATAGATATTGCTAATGTTACGCAGATACTGAGATTCTTCATGACTTTGTAGATCTCACATATCAGCTAATCTCATATCCTTGAATTAACCTTGGTATTCCTTTTTTATTTTTTGGGTGGTTTGTAGCCTACTTTTACTTTTCCAGGCGCTTCAATTTTCAAGACTACCGCCAACGAAAGCTCTGCGCAATCATCTCTGAAGAAAACCGAGTTTCCGAAAACCAAGTTTCCTCCCGAGTCTCCGAAAACCGAGTTTCCACCTGAGCCTGCGAAAAAAAAGTTCCCGATCAAGTGCCCGAATGCAACCACGAAGCAAACATGCCCCTTGGATTATCCCTTGAAACACGAGACCAAGAATATAGACGCCGAGGTATGTTCAGAGTACTTCCGGTGGATCCACGAGGATCTCCGGCCTTGGAAGGCCGCAGGAATCACGAGAGAGATGTTGGAGGGCATTAAGAGGACTGCGCATTTTAGGATCGTGGTTCACAAGGGGAAAGTCTATCTGGACAAGTTCTGGCCTGCATACCAAACGAGAGAAGAGTTCACATTCTGGGGGATCGCGCAGCTTGCGAGGTTGTATCCCGGTAAGTTGCCGGATTTGGAACTGATGTTCCAATGCGGAGACCGACTGGTGATCAAGAAGGAAGATTACAAGGGCTCGAAACGCACCAAGATCCCGCCATTATTTCATTATTGTGGACACCACACAGCGTTTGACATTCCGTTCCCTGATTGGTCCTTCTGGGGTTGGTAATAACTCGCTCCTTTAGCGTTGCAGCTTCTTTAATTTTTTGTCATAGTGCTAAGAAGCGAGAGCATTTTTTACTAGCTAAACCGTCGGCTGTTCGAGCTAAGTTTAGGCCGTGTCTTAGCAGATTCGGTGGATGAGTGCAGCATAATAAGCTCTAAATGCATGATTTCACTCGATGCATACAACCCACCACACCAATCCGGTTCATTCTCAACTGTTCAGCCAAAGATGATCGGGTCCCTGTATAGTTCGTAGGAATTTGCGAAAGCAGCTCCACTGAGCAACCTTTTTGCATCTTTTAATCCTCTCTCTTACGGAAAAGCATCATGTGCAAAGTGGGAAGTGTCTCACTCAAGCACGTTTTATGTGGTAGGCCTGAGGTGAACATAAAGCCATGGGAAAGCACATTATCAGCCATAAAAGAGAAGGCAGAGATGATGCCATGGAAGGATAGAGAGCCCTATGCTTACTGGAAAGGCAACCCAACTACTTCTCCAGGCAGGGGTGAACTCCTCAAGTGCAATGACAGCAAAGAAATCGATTGGAAAGCTCGCGTGTATAACCAGGTACAATGAAACATTGACGATAACTGATCCTTATTCGATTTGGTCGGTGCTACCTATTGTTACTTGGATCGGACACTAAAGTTATGACACTAAAATGTGAAACTTGATGTGCTTGCGATTTCCTTTTCCAGGACTGGGGTCGCGAAAGAGCGGAAGGATTTAAGCATTCGAATCTAGAAGATCAATGCACTCACAGGTAAGCCAGTAACAATTTCCCGTTTCGTTGGTCTACAATTCCCCTCCCACTCTCTTTGTAAATGAGTTGTCGGTGAAGTCGGTGTTCCAGATCGCGTCGCATGGCCTAGTCATGAACTGAATATGCTTGCATGAACTATAAACATGGAGCAGGTATAATATCTACATTGAAGGAATCGCTTGGTCGGTTAGTCAGAAGTATGTTCTAGCATGCGATGCCATGACATTGCGGGTAAAGCCGGACTACTATGATATCTACTCAAGAGGGCTGATCCCCATGGACCATTACTGGCCCATTAGGCCCCATAACAAGTGCAGGGACATCAAGTACGCCGTGGAATGGGGAAACGAGCACCCTGCACAGGCGCAGGCCATCGGAGAGAACGGACGCAGGTACGTCGCCGAGAGCACGAAGATGAAGTACGTGTATGACTACATGTTCCACCTGCTCAGCGAGTACGCGAAGCTCCTGAAGTTCGAGACGAAGGTGCCACCGGGGGCGGTCGAGATGTGCTCGGAAGCGATGGCCTGCCCGTTCGGCGGCTCGATCAGGAAGTTCATGGACGATTCCATGGTGATGTCCCCTAGCGACGTGCCGCCGTGCTCGTTGCCACCCCCTTACAAACCCGACGAGCTCAAAGCTCTCCAGGAAAGTAACGAGAAGGTGACCAGACGAGTGGAGATGGAGGAGGCTCGGTACTGGAGAGATTTCAAGAGGCGCACGTCCTCTTGGTGGTCGCGGATATTTCATCATTAGAGTACGAAAGATGGACACGTTAGTTTCCACCGTCGGTCCACTTATACCTTAGAAACGATTAGAACACAGAAGCGAGCAGCTACAGACATTTTGTAGGTAGAATCTCTCTCTCTAGGCGTACCTTTAGAAGCCACTTCCTTGTGAGATAAGTACACTAATGGTGCCATAAGTTGTGTACGGCGCTCATTTTGGTGCCAAAAATTTCCGCCGAATCACCTAAGTGTCAAATCGGAGAAAAACGATCACTTTGGTGCCACCGACGACAGATTCCAGCCAAAATGATTACATGGCTTTTATATTTAAAAAAAAAATCAAGAAGCCTTTAAAACGTTCATCAAGAAAATGACGTCGTTTTGCTGTCCTATGTGGATAACCTCACAAAAACGATGCCGTTTTTATTTTATTTTATTTGGAGAATGAAAGTAGGGTTTTTTTGTCCGCCATTGCTCATCCACCGTCGCTTGGCCATCGTTCCTTAGCCACCGTCACTGGGCCGCCGTCCCTCGGCCATCGTCGCTCAGCCGCCATCCCTCGACCTCCATTTTAGTTGCTTGCCACAGCAAGACAAAAGAACAAAAAAAAAAAAAAAAACGAACAGAAAATCCTGAGAGAGAGGGAGGTGTCGACGATGAGGGCGGAGGAGAGGATGGTGGATGGCGGGGCCACGGCTGCCGCCTTCGTAGCAGCTGGCTTCGCCGACAACCTCCGTGGCGTTCCAGATCTTCGTGGCTACCATTGGCCGGATCGCTCATGCTTCTGGAGATTCTTCAAGGTCGCGTTTCCTCTGCACCCAACGATATTTCTTGGGAAAAGGCGGTGATGAGGCTAAGATTCGGGGATTTGAAAGGTTGATAAGGTGATTGAAAATGGGGGAAAACTCGCGAAGGCGAATGCGTGGTTTCTTTTCTGGAAAATTATTGGTGTTGATGGTTCTGCGCTACTGGTGTTGTTGATTCGGTGCTGTTGGTGTTGCTGGATCTGTTGGGGGAAGAAGATGAATTTGCTCGGGGAAGAAGACGACACAAAACGGCATTGTTTGGGGATTTAGGGTTTTGAATTTGGGGGAAAGACACAAAACGATGTCGTTTTGGTGTTAGGATGCTAAAACGACGTCGTTTGAAGGCCTAAGTGATCCAATAGAAGTTCCGGCGAGCCACATCAGCATAAGAAATTAATAAAAAAAGGCCACCTCAGATTTTCGGCCGATCGGATCGGCGTTGGCACCAAAGTGAGCGTTTTTCAAATTTTTTGGCACTTAAATGATCCGGCGGAAACTTTTGGCACCTATGAGTGTACACAACTTATGGCACCATTAGTGTACTTATCCCCTTCCTTGTCGGTTAGCCTGTGCATGATGGCTACAAGCACGGATGAATAGGGCTCCACTTTGTGAATAGTTCGTGCAAAAAGTACAGAATCATTTTCTCAAAAATTAGACCTCGAGCCCATTCGTGTGATGAACTTGGCCCACGCTCAAGGAATTCTTACTCTTCGTGGTACGGTAGGGTTCATTCCAAATTTCCCACCTATATGGTCACATTCATCTCTCATGAATTCAACGGCTTTCTTATCTTATTGTACTTTGAAATCCTGAAAATCACATGTTTTCCATACTTATGAAATTTTATTCGAGTAGATATTTGCATGAGAGCAATCGGATGTCTACCTATTTCATCATTCGTTGCATGGATTTTTTTTTTTCTAGTAAAGATACACGGCACAAGGTTGACCAAGATTGGAGGTGGGTGTACATGATGGTGGCAATCGTGGCCAATTGCTGTTGGATGCGATTAGTCTATTGTTGGTACACCAACGAGTCCAACGTGGTATAAAAATTGGCATGCAAATTGGTTGCAAAGAAAATGGCTTGAGAGTATAGATCGAGAATAAAGGTATTCTTAAGGGTGGTGCCTAGCACTTATGAGTAGCGGCAGTAGTGAGAACGGTAGCATCTAATGCTATAGTGATATTGACACCTATACAATTTACCTTTAAAGGATGGGAAGTACGAAATTTAGGTACTGACTTGTGTTGCAATAAAAGCAACTTTATGATTATACCTTAGCAACTAACCTATATAGATCAAACTTCATATGCAGGCCCATTTTGTTTTCTACCAATTAAATTTTAGAAAAATTCCTAATAAAGATTTTAAGTGCTTTTATTTTTTAAATAATGACTTGACTTGATCATGACAATAGGTATGCCTATTTCAAATAAGGACTCGACTCGTCGGCCGGCTAAATATTTCCATTAATTAAGGGTATTTCTGTCCAATATAATTTTAAATTTAAATATTATTTAAATACATTAATTTTTTTTTAATTTTTAAAATAGTAAAAAGGAAGGAAATCAAGTGAGATATGGGTGAGCATTAGTTTAGGGTTAACTTTGAATCAACCTTGAACCAATCCAACCTTGTTAGTCCTAATCCAGTTCTCCGGAGGACTGGGTTGGTCTTTGGTCATGGGATTTCTGGACAAGTATAGTGCGGGTTGATCATCGGTCTTGAAAGTTTAGGGTTAGTCTAACTTGAACCAACACCAATTGTATATATTATATATAATATATCTAAAATATATTTTTTATAAAACCCTAAGTCAAATGATGTCACCAGCATTAAATGGCTTCTCACAGCATCTAAAATGGCGTAAATAGTATTAAATAGCTCCTTACAACATTCTCTTCCATTACTCATTCTCTTCTATCTTTTTTGTTCTCTTAGTTTTCAATTTGCTAAAATCGAAAGAAATAACTTCCTTGCTCGACACTTGACACTCACCATTCTCAATTTTGTCGCATTTCGCTCAACTTCCCATCTTGTCTCAAATCTCTATAAATGGTCTTAATTGTTTTAACAAGTATGGTATTTCTATTGTTGCCTTATGTTAAATTTGTTGAATATGTATTGATATTTATAGTTTGATTACACAATGTTGTATGGTTAATGGATATGTAATTTGAAATGATAGATTTGTCTTTTTAGGGAGTACAAAAAATGAAATAAAAAAACTTATCGGTCGGTCCTGCATTAATCTTGAAATCAAACTGAACCCATTGGGTCAGTTCGGTCCTCAATCCCAAGTTCAATAGGATCGGTCCTCGATTCCAAAAATGGAGGACCGACATTGTACGGGTTGGTCCTAAGATTAGGGGGTGGACTGGCCCAACTCGGACCATGCTCACTTCTAAAGTGAGGGCTTAGCCCTCGTTACTACCACCCTACCGTTGCCGGGAAGGGCTTGTTGAGCCCCTACCATTTTCCCTTCCCCTTTCATTTTCTATTTTTTCCCTCTAATATAGAAAAAGAAAAAAAGGAAAAAAATTCAAAAAGGACGAAAATGCCCTTATTAGCTAGTGAGTTAGGCCATTTTTTGAGACTAACAAAACTACTTTAGATCCTTATTTAAAATAAAATTCACTTTAAGTCATTATTTGAAAAAATCAGAGTATTTTAGACGCTTATTTGAAATTTTTCCGTAAACTTTTGATAAAAATCCAAATGCTGCATCCCTAGAAATTAGGTACAATTTATCTAGAACCGTAGGAGAGCATTCAACCATTTCAAAATCACCAAGTTTAATTCCATGTGCGGTTGTAGATAGATAGATTTCTATGCTTCTATGAGCGAGGTTGACTCTCTTTGAATAATTCATTGAGGCTTAAACTACCAAAAATCCCAAATTGATATTTTGTATCACATTTACCACCAAATTATTTTTCATGCCCAAAAAAATTCCTAATGCTTAACCCATAACGTATTTACCCTAACATCAATGGAGAAGATTAACACTTAATTGCAGAGTTTCTCAATTGCTATCAAAAATATGAACCGAGTGTACATCCAATAAAACATAACCACGCGAACGGCCTTGTACTCGAAAACCATAGGTGTATATCCATTTTCTGATGAATAATTGTGTCTATAATTAGGACGAAGGGAAGATCATGGTTTGTTAAAAGTTAAGAGGTGCAGAGGATCCAGACTTGGAAAGGAGTTTCACTGATCTTAGAGGAATTTCTTATCTCCAAGATTTAGGCAGCGTCTTCACAAATATGGGTATAGCTAAGATTTTTTGCAGGTAAACATGATGAATCAAACCACTGGGGGTTCGCCCCAGTGGCCACTCTTTCAACTTGGAAGGATGAGGTAGGGGGTTCAAATCCCGATCTCCTCAGGGTGGATTGGGGTGGGGACGGTTTCATTTCAGGAGTGGGTTTCGACTCTCATGCCCTGCAAGGAGGCAAGTCAAAAGTCTGAGAGTGAGTGTTAAAGTAGGATTAGAGTAGGGAAAAAAGAAGAAGTGATGAATCAGTTTGTGATTTTTTGTGGTGCGAAGATTGCTCTTGAGATAAATATGGCACAGGTGTACCGATTTGAAATTTTTTCGTGACACGAAAATTAGGTTGGGGGTAAATATGGCGCGGACGCACCGAGTTGAGATTTTTGGCTATATTAATCATGATCCAATAAAGCCTAGTTTCATCAAAATTAGGTAATAAAGCAATAGCACAATTAGGTATTAAAGCAATAGCATCAAATTTATTATTCAAATGGGTCAAAATATAAATGACCAAAAAAAGAAAAAAGAATCAAGTCATAGATAATGTTACTTCAAATGCAAATGTATAAACTAATAAGCAAATAATTGCAAGTTAGGAAGTCAAATTCCAATCACTTAGTCTTCAAGTCTCCAGGCATCCTTTTTGCAAGTGCATCGCCAAGAAATTGGACTCCTATCATGTGACAAACCTTACTTAACGGAGAGTTTTTCTTTAACCAAAACAAGAGCCAGATAAAATAAAAAAGAAGATTGTTTTTGGCACGAAATCAGATCACCCAAGATTACAAAAATCAAATCTACGTTCTTGCTCTTTGCTGGTAAATGAAAGATAAGCAAAATGATGCCAGGACTCAATTTCATCCGAGCTTTTTTCATGTAAATCACAAGCCAAGGAGTGCACAGCAACGTTAGGGAAGCAAAAAAAAAAAAAAAAAAAAAAAGGGAGATCTGACTTTGCAGTAGTTTCATCAATCCATCTCCCTCAACAACACAGGAAAGAAGGAGAAGAAGAAGAAGTTGTAGCATCTGCTAGCCTTGATTCCTAGCTGTTGGGAATAACGGATCCCCGAAAACCGGATTTGACACTAAATCGAACCCTTAAAACGAATGCGGAGACAAGTCCGGGAAAATCACGTATCACCGATCCTAAAGGCATACCATGGATTCGAGCGTACCTTGTTAGCCACAGATTAAACACCGACGCCAAAAAGAGGAAGAGAATTTAGCCATGTTCGATCCGATGACGACAATTCTCTTGGAAGGAAGACGACGTCGCTTCTTTTTGCTTATGGTTCCTTGGAGAGAGAGAGAACGTTGAAAGAGAGGGAGACGTACGTTAATTCCAAAATGTGCGTTCTCCCTCTCTCTCCTCCCTTTTATACGTCCCTCCATCCACGGGCCCTAATTCTGTGGGCCGGGCTTTTAGGCCCAACATGGGCGGACGGGCCTTAAGCCCATCTCATATAAAACCATCATTTCCACTTGCACATGGTAGGCCGGACATGATTCTCTTTACCTCTCTTTAACATTCATACCGGTGAATAATCCGTGCGACCAGCATACTTTGAGAGCTTGTTGCTATACATCTGTTAGGAATATATAATAGCTCATAATGGGCATCACACTCTGAGTAGATTTAGTATGCAGTACCCTAGATCGATTGATCACATTTATATCTTTCTCGATCTCTTTTAAACAATGATATATATATTGTATTCACAATTATGATTATCCAAAAGACAGTCATAATTGGTTAACCGGTGAATACAAAACTACAATGTGCTTCTCCAAAAATGATATTCCTCTTTCCTTCAAACTTTCAATTTCGGTTCAGCTTGCTTTTCTAGAAATGTCTCATTAGATTGAATCAAACTCATGACCATTTGCAACATCCTAAGATAGCAAACACTAAATAGAAATCTTGAGGATAAGTAAGAGTCATGAGAGGACTAAAAAATTGAGGAACTCTTTTCCTCAAGAGTCTCACACAGCATAAAAGTTGAGATCAAACTTTTGTCACTCTTATTGGTCGTCTCATGCATACGTAGTATGAAATACGTATTACGGTATTAACTCCTTTCCCATGGAGCGTATGTCTACACTTTCAATACCGTACAGATGATAGTTCAGACATACCCAATGTTTAACTTGAGTTCACGTATCTACTCATTCACAAAATTCATCAGAATTCACATTTGGCATCGTAGACAGATAAAGTAAAATATGTGGGTTATTTTACTTTCGGACATAGTAAGTATTATGTCATCATCTTAACACCCAGTTAAAGCGACATACGTATTTTAAGCTTGAGCTCTCGATTATTACCTAGATAATAAGCTTAAAAAAACAGTCTCATCTCTATTTATCACACAGTAAATAGAGGCGAATACCCGTGTGAGTGGGCTAATCTTATATCTATCCGACATACTTTCTCAACTTAAAGCAATGCACTAAGCATTAAGATGCATAAAGATCAAACAAAGATTTATAGGCATTAATGATGAAAACACAAATTCATCAAATGTGAACACTTAGGGAAATTACAATATTTAGTACATCAACCTCTACGCAATCCTAAAGATTTTATATAGCCACAAAAACACATCTCTAGGTATTGGCTTTGTCATAGGATCTGCTACCATTCTATGCGTAGTATGTACTCTAAGTTCACATCTTTTCGTGCAATCATATCATTGACAAAATTATACTTGGTATCTATAGGTTTGGTCTTGCCATGATATTTTGGATTTTTGGTGTACGTTTTTCCTACTTGACTATCACAGTTAACTAACAACAAATCTACAGCACTTCCAATAACACCTAAATGATCCAATAATCTTTTTAAGCCAAACATCTTCTTATACTGCTGCTGATAATGCCACGAACACAACTTCCATCGTGGATAAGGCTATACACTTTTGTTTCTTACTGCTCCAACATATAATGCCATTATTCGGTAAAAAGCAAAGCCAGAGGTAGATTTCCTTTCATCTAAATCTCCTCCATAATCAATATTAGAATAGCCTTAGAGTTGCAGATCATTTCCTTAATAACTCAACGTACAATCAGCAGTTCCCTTTAGATATCTTAGTATTCTCTTAACGGCTTTCCAATGTGCTTGACCTGGATTGGATTGGTAACTACTCACCATTCCAACTGCAAAACATATGTCAGGTCTTGTACACATCATAGCGTTCATCAAGCTTCCAACAGCACTAGCATAAGGAACATGTTTCATTTGTTCATTCTCTTGTGGAGTCATTGGACACAGTCTATGGCTCATTCCTTCACCTTTTGCAATAGGAGTATCTATGGGTTTACAATTTTGAAATCTTAATTCCAAGAATGTATGCAACATCACCCATGTCTTTCATCTCAAAGTTGGAAGACAACCAACTTTTGACAGTATTAACAAACTCCATATTACTTCCGGCAATTAGTATATCATCAACATATAATGATATGATCACAAATTGATCTTTGGATCTTTTGATATATACACAATGATCCTTATCTATCATTGTAAAGTCATATGCCATTATGGCATTATGAAAAACGTATATACCATTGTCTTGACGACTGCTTAAGGCCATATATGAACCCCCAAAGTCGACATATCTTTTCTTCTTGGCCTTTCACTATGAAAACAGCAGGTTGTTCCATATATATTTCTTCCTCTAATTCTCCATTGAGGAAAGCAGTCTTTACATCCATTTGATGTAACTCAAGATCCATACTAGTCATTATTGCTAGAATAATGCGAATCGAGGAAAATCTCACTACAAGAGAAAATGTTTCTTCATAATCAATTCCTTCCTGTTGATTATACCCCTTCACCACAAGGCGAGCCTTATGCCTTTCTATCGAGCCATCAGCCTTTCGCTTTATTTTGAGAACCTACTTGTTCCTAATAGCTTTGCGTGCTTTTGGAAGATCAACCAGTTTCCAAACATGGTTTGACTTCATTGACTCAATTTCCTCTTTCATTGCATGAATCAATTTTTCCTTACTTGGGCAATTCAGAGCCTCATTAATATTTCTTGGTTCATCCTGATCTTGTGGAGCAATCATAAAGTTTTCCTTTCAATGTCAAAAACATCGACAATGAATACTTTGACAACTTGTTCGCCGTATGGGAGATTGTACACTTAGCACATCATTCCCCATTATGCTCCCACTAGAATTAGATAATAATGATGTCGTCTCATCATGTGGTTATAATTGAGAATGAGTTGAATTCAATTCATCATTTCTCATATTACTCCCACTTAGACGAACTACACTAATATCATTATCTTGATCCAAGGTTTCAAATAGGGACTAATCTTCCCATATTTCGCCATTCTTAGGAAATTCATCCTCTAAGAATGTGACATCCTATGATTCAAATTCAGTTATACTCCCACTTTCCTGCTCACCTATGAACACATACCATTTCGAGTGTTCGGAGTATCTCATTAAAATACTCTTATTTCCTTTGGGACCTTATTTTCTTTGGGACCTAATTTCCCAAACTTGTGAGAGGACTCATGAGTATAG
This sequence comes from Eucalyptus decipiens, assembly GCA_014182575.1. NCBI lineage: Eukaryota > Viridiplantae > Streptophyta > Magnoliopsida > Myrtales > Myrtaceae > Eucalyptus > Eucalyptus decipiens. The sequence continues at coordinate 2,282,907 of CM024613.1, read as the reverse complement.
GCACAACCCCATGACTTAAGAAAACTTAAGTCCGGTTTTCTACCTGTCCATAACTTATATGGAGTGGAAGCAACTGATTTGGAAGACACTCGGTTAAGTATATAGGCAGCAGTTAACAACGCATCACTCCAAAAAGTGATAGGTAAGTTAGCATGCGCAATTATAGACCTAACCATTTCCAGTAGGGTTCTATTTCTTCTCTCCGCAAGAGGAGTATATGGAATAGACAACTGTCTTTCTATTCCTTTTTCATCACATAATTTTCTGAACTCATCAGATAAATATTCTCGACCTCGATCGGATCTAAATACTTTTATTTTCTTATCTAGTTGATTTTCCACCAAGTTCATAAACCTTTTGAAACAATTTATTGCTTCAGATTTATGAGAAATCAAATAGACATATCCGAATCGAGTATAATAATCTAGAAAAGTGATGAAATAAACAGCCCCATGCCTTCCTCTCACATTCATTGAACCACATACGTCAGAATGGATTAAATGCAGAGAAAATTCAGCTCTTTTATCTTTTCAAATGGTTTCCTTGTCATTTTTCCCTACTAGGCAATGCTCACATATGGGCAAATCGACTTTTTTAATGTTGCCCAACAAGGCCTATTTGGCTAGTCTATTCATATTTTGTTGGCCAATATGACCAAATCTAGCATGCCACATAATCACATCATTATCATATTAAGTAGAAGACGTAAAACAATGGAATAACAAATATTGACATTACTACAGTTAACATATAGTACAATGAAACCATCCAGAAAGTGACCACTATCATAGTAGTTTGTATCCAAATACAAATTTACACCGTTATTATGGAAGTTCACACTAAAACCAAACTTAACCAACATCAAAACAGACATCAAATTTCGACAAATCTCCGGAACATATATAACATTATGTAGGAACAAGATGCGTCCACCACGCATGTTCAATTGGTAGGTGCCAATCCTTTTAACTTCATCTCTGGAATTATATCCCACATAAATCCACTTAGTTCCAGTAGATACTCGTCGGAATTCTACGAAGGATTCTCTATCCTTCGCTACATGGTCTGCCGCTCCTGAATCTACAGTCCACAAAGGATTGGATTCAGCCAATAATGCAGAACTCGACACATAAGCAAAGTTCTCAAATGTGCAAGATGTGTTTACCTTCTTTGGCTCACGACAGTCGCGAGCATAGTGACCCTTTTTGTCACAATTGTAACACATCACCCTTGACATTTTCTTCACTTGAGAACGTTTTTCTCTCTTGTGTTGGTTAACTTTTGATTTCTTGCAATAAGGACTTGATCCTTTACATTCCCACATATTAAACGAATCAATACGCCTGCGCTTAGAGCTCAAAGCCCTTTCTGAGCTAGAACCAGCATTGCAAATGGACGCGCGGACCCCTGGAGTGCCATAACTTTGGCCAAAGGGACACTTAAGTGCCATAACTTACGAAAGGTACACTTAAGTGCCACTTTCAAGAAAAACGGATCACTTGAGTGCCAATCCGGCGAGAATCCGGCCAAAATGTCGACGCGGCACTTTTCTGGCGAACTAAGCTTAAAACGATGCCGTTTTGCACGCTAACGTGGCCAAAATGGCGTTGTTTTGGGCGATGTGGCAAAAAAAAAATAAAATAAAATAATTAATTAAATTAAATTTATTAAAAATATTTAAAATTAATAATTTTAAAATTAAATTTAGTTAAAATATTTTAAATTAATAATTTTGAAATTAAATTTAGTTGAAATATTTAAAAAAAAAAAAAAAAGGAAAGGGGGGCGGCCGAGGGATTAGCCCTTAGTCGCCGCTACCGCCGCCCCCGCCGCCGGGGAAGGGCCGACAACGGCGGGGGGAGGGTCGGCCGGAGCCGGGCCCCGGCCGGGGCCGGCGACCCGGCCAACCGGCGACGAGGGCTTGCGAGCCCTCGCCTAGATCCGGCGAGGGTCGGCGGCCCTTGGCTCGGCCGGGCGAGGGTCGCGAGCCCTCGCCACGATCTGGGGGAGGGTCGCGGCCGTCGCCCGGGCGGCGGCCCTTGGCCCGGCGGGCGAGGGCCGCCGACTCTCGCCGGATCTGGGCGAGGGCTCGCGAGCCCTCGCCGTCGGTCGGCCGTGGTTGTCGACCCTTGGCCGGGCCCGGCGACCTCGGCCGACCCTCCCCGCCGTCGCCGGCCCTTCCCGGCGGCGGCGGCGGTTGAGGGCTAATCCCTCGCCGCCTCCCCTCTTTCCTTTTTTTTTTTAAATTTTTAATTTTTAATTATTAAATTTTTAATATTTCAACTAAATTTAATTTAAAATTATTATTTTTAAATATTTTAACTAAATTTAATTTTAAAATTAATTTTTTAATTTTTTTTTTACCACGTCAGCCCAAAACGACGCCGTTTTGGCCATGTCAGCGTGCAAAACGACGTCATTTTGGGTGCGCTTCGCCGGAAAACCGCCACGTTGGTGTTTTGGCCGGATTTTGGCCAGAGTGGCACTCAAGTGATCCGTTTTTCTTGAAAGTGGCACTTAAGTGTACCTTTCGTAAGTTATGGCACTTAAGTGTCCCTTTAGCCAAAGTTATGGCACTTGAAGCGTTCTTTTGCCATTGCAAATGTCTATTTTCGACTCAAATGCTGTTAGGCGGTCCTCTACTAGCTCAAGGTGGCGCATGGCATTCTCAAGATCTTCCATAATATGGCCAAGAGCTTCTAGTGCTTCTTACTTTTCCAGCACATATTGAATCTTCATATTCAATATTTCACAATTGTTGCCGTTCATATCAGCAATTACGTTCTTAATTGTTAAAAACATTGATCTTAACACATCAGACATATATGCATGAACAATTAATGCATATCATTTATGCATCCACTTTGCACAGACCTATCATATCAATAAATAATTTCAAGTAAGGTTTCAGAATCAAAATGTCACTATGTTTCCAATCATCTTCCAAAAATTCCAACTCAAAATTATTATTAATATAATGTCTAATGCAAAATAAATTCTATGAAGTTACAAAAACTTCTATTAACTACCCACAGCAGTCAACAATAACAGAAAGCAAACAATATCTAACATCTAATAGAATAACAATGCTTTCATCTAATATAACTATCCATTACACTAAGCAATTTATTCAAAGAAAATTATCAACATAGAAAGATATATTCACATTCAAAAAACATCTTAAACTAATCTAAGAAATAATTAGGGAATGCCCATTCTAATCTATCAGTCAAAATATCTGAAAATTTTGAAGGCACATTTGCCAACCATGGAAAAACTTTTGGAGAGTTGTCATGTCGCCTCCAAGGCGCATTCGCTCTGCGCGATGTGGCGCTCAATCTAAGGGTTAAAGTTTTGGTTAACTCAATCTTATAGTACTCTCTTACAAAAGTTTCCACTAGCATCCTATAACCCGGGACCACGTTGACCTCCCATAGCCGATCTAACACTGCTTGCCATTCAGGTGAAAGAGTGTTCATCAAAGCTTGCACATTCTCAAAATCCGACATAAGACAACCATTTCAAATGATTTTCTGTATCATCTTATTGATCCTGACCACATGTGATACTAAATCACCGTCATGCCACTGATAATTAGCTAAATCTGACATCAGCATTTTAAGTCTTGCATTTCCCTCGTCCGTTCTCGGGATTGCAGGTATCCGCGCATAATGTATCATAGTTCCTGCAACAAATGTAGAACTAAAAATGGATTACTTATTATCCATAATGTACATAAGGGAAAATACATAATTTTTCATGATTCATGCAATAAATGCATAATAAAAAATGGATTACATATAACCCACATAGATATAATTGAAAAAAGAAAACAAATTCTTTTTTTTTTTTTTTCGGGGTCAACGGTCAACGGTCGTCGATCAACGGTCAACGGGTCAACGGTCGTCAGTCGGGTCAACGGGTCGAGCTAGGTCGTCGGACCGGACGGATCGGTGGGAACAATCGGACCGGTCTGGTCGGTCGGACCGGCCGGGCCGGATCGGACGAACCGATCGGCACGTGCCGCGGGCGTGCGCGGGCTGACGTCACGCAGACGTCAATCGGCGTGTGCGCGGCACGCGCCAGGCCTCCGCGCGGGTCGGGTCGGGTCGGCTCGCCGGCCGGCCAACGGTCGTCAAAAATGACGTCATCCCGGCGGTTACCTTGACGTCACGGTGATGTCAGCACGCGCCGGTTCGCCGGCCACCGGCGTGCACGTGTCGGTTCGCCACCGGTGCGTGTGGCGCACTCGCTGGCCGATGCCAGCGCTTCCAACGCGTCGCGCCCACGCGCAGCGGCTTCGGCCACGCGTGTGGGCGCGTGCGGCATCTCCCAGCGGCAATCGACATATCGCCAAACTCATCTCGACGGCCCTTTCTCCCTATGCCATCATAATTCGATTTCGACTTACAAAAATTCGGAAAAATGGGCGAATAGCGCTTGGGTGTCGGGATTTCTCGCCCCGATCCGTACGGCCGAATTACTTTCGCGAAAAATCAATCAAAAAACATCAAACAAGTCGGGAAAACGTGAACTAGAGCTCTGATACCAATGTTGGGAATAATGGATCCCCGAAAACCGGATTCGACACTAAATCGAACCCCTAAAATGAATGCGGAAGACAAGGCCAGGAAAATCACGTATCATCGATCCTAAAGCACACCACGGATTCGAGCGTATCTTGTGAGCCACAGATTAAACACCGACGCCGAAAAGAGGAAGAGAATTTAGCCCTGTTCGATCCGATGACGACAATTCGCTTGGAAAGAAGACGGCGGCGCTTCTTTTTGCTTACTGTTCCTTGGAGAGAGAGAGAACGTTGAAAGAGAGGGAAACGTACGTTAATTCCAAAAGGTGCGTTCTCCCTCTCTCTCCTCCCTTTTATACGTCCCTTCATCCACGAGCCCTAATTCTGTGGGCCGGGCTTTTAAGCCCAACATGGGCGGACGGGCCTCAAGCCCATCTCATATAAAACCATCACTAGCCTTTCTGGTTCACGAGATCAATGGAAGATGAAGAAGAAAGGTTCCATCGCAAGATTGGCCCAGGGTCGCACGAGGTTCGACCGCACAGTTTGTCAAGTACTAGGCGTCCCCTGAAGTCGTGGACTCCGGCCGCTGTTTTCGCTTCCTTTATTGTGATCATCTCTATGGGAGCGTCGTCTCTTGGCTGGACATTGTGAGCCTTTCTCAACTTTCTGGTCTTTGACAGTAACGAGTCTGTCCTTGTGGCTTAGGAGTTTCTTTCGATGTGAGTCATGACCCCATATAATACTCAAACGGAGATCTTGGCTGATCAAGATGACGAATTCGAATGATGAGAGCCCTCGTTTGAAGTTATTACACTCTTTGCACCTCTCTTTCTGGGCTCGGTTCGTGCAATTATCTTTGCTTATTTTCTTGTGTTGAAGGCTGCAATACATACCTGAGAAAACCAGGGACATCAAGTTGGACTCCTATGGCGTCCACGCTTGGTTCAGGGAAACCGCAGCTTTTGGACTTTGTGTAGGCAGAGACTCTGCTTTCATCTAATGTATTGCTTACTGAACCGTCCTGATATTCGGACTCTCTAGGAAAATGGGTTATGCTAGATTTTGCATTTCGCCATAGAATGAAGATATGATGAGCGCAGTTTAATTATGCTTTCGTGCCTGTGAACTGTGATGTATTTGAATCCATACATTCAACTCAAACACGCCCATTTGGGAAAAACGGAAGATGTAATCGAGATTCTACTCAATTTGAACAGTCTTTCATTTTTTTTCCTTCAGAATTCTGTTGGCCAGCTCTAATGGTTTCATGTTCTGCAGTAGATTTAGACCTGTCAATTGAACCTCAGGACCTGTTAGCCCAACAGACTGCAATGCCGAAAGATTTGATGTAAATTGGAACTTACTCTTTCCACTGTGTGTGTGCACTCTCAGTTTGTATTTCCAGGAGTTTCCTCGAGGCAAATGATTACAGCTAAGGGAGGCCAGGGAGAGCCACCTCAGAAGATGGAATTCCCTCTCAACTGCACCAATTAATCAACCGTGCCCCAGACATGCCTGACAAACTACCCGACGAAACATGAGCCTGAGGAATCATATGCCGTGGCATGCCCTGAGTACTTCGGTGGATTCATGAGGATCTACGGCCCTGGAAGAGCATGGGGATCACGAGAGAGATGATGGAGAGAACCAAAACATCGCCCACTTCAGGCTTGTGATTAAGAATGGCAAGGCTTATTTAGAGCACTACAAGAGGCCCTTTCAGACAAGGGATGTGGGCACCATTTGGGGGATTTTGTAGCTCCTAAGGTTGTATCCCGGGAAAGTGCCGGATTTGGAGCTCATGTTCTATTGCAACGACAGGCCGGTGATCATGAAAAAAAAAAGTCACTACCAAGGACCAAATGCTGGGTCGCCCCCACCGCTTTTCCACTACTGCGGGAACGAGACGTCGTTGGATATATTATTCCTGACTGGTCATTCTGGGGATGGTAATATCTTATTCTTCTTAGTGGTTAACGCAGCGATGATATATATTTTTTCGAAAAGATAATCATGTGCATTGTAGTTCTCCTATTGGGATTGAAAGCGATTATGTGCATCGTAGTTCTCATCTGTATTTTATAGGCACGAGGTCAATATAAGGACATGGACAAATACATACCAGGTCATCAAAGAGAAGGCAAAGGAAATCGAATGGAAAGATAGGATACCTTATGCGTACTGGAAAGGCAACCCGGGCGTGTCGCCAAATAGGCAAGACCTGATGACGTGCAACGCCACTGAAGAACATGACTGGAATGCTTGTCTATATGTCCAGGTAATTCGACCTTGTCCATCAAGCTCATCACCAAGTTGATCAAACTCAAGTCCAAATCATGAGGTGGTGCTGAACTATTCTCACTTAAGAATGTGTAGTTCCTGTTGAGTGCTCATTGGCTTGTGATAGTCCTTGATTTTGGTACGGTATCAGTTCCGGAAATGTACTAATTTTTTCACTCATCGTCTGATGAGCTGCGCGGACCATTTTATGATCTATCTCTCCAACAATTAAGAAAAGAAAGATAGTAACTGACAGATGGATTCTGTGATTATTTTTCGTATTCTCAGAATTGGCCTGCTGAATCTAGGAAAGGATTCAAGGAGTCGAGATTGGAAGATCAGTGCATCCACAGGTAATTGAGCAGTGCAACTCCTGGCGATTCTCGAGATCCTCTATATATGTCCTGTGATTATACAATCTGATTAGCAAGTTCCTCTTACTTCCATTCATTTTCAAGGTACAAGATCTTTGTGGAAGGGAAGGCATGGTCTGTGAGCGACAAGTACATTCTGGCGTGTGATTCGACGACTCTGTTGATAGAGCCGGTTTATCACGATTTCTTCCTAAGAGGGATGATCCCAATGGAGCACTACTGGCCCGTTAGGCTCAACAACAAGTGTAGAGACATCAAGTTTGCAGTAGAATGGGGCAACAACCACATCAAAGAGGTACTAAATTTATTTCCAAAGCGATGTCGAGATTCCCGTTCGATTCGAGCACCTACATACAGTATTCTGACTCGAGCATTACTGTGACAGCCTGAATTTTCAGATTTTGTGTTCGATTAAATAAATCGGGCCTTTCATCGACGCGCCGATAGTGCTATTTTCTTAGCTGATAACTCATGAGATAAGTATACTATCTAAGGAAGTTATTAAGGGATTTTAACGCAATAGACTTGAGAATTCGACAAGGAATCGATTGCTTGACCATGTTGATCTGCAATGGTCATTACGGCACTACCAAAAATCGATCAGAGACCGGAGATAGGTCGATTTGATGGAGGTATGTGATTAGTGTCGGTGATTCCACCTAATTGCAAAATTTCTATCGAATGACACTAAATCGATTCTTTTTTTTTCTGTACCCGGTGTCCGTATTTGAAATATTGAGATTTTCACGATAACCAAGAGTTGCAAATGTGTCGAAGATGTATAATGTGGCTCGAAAATAATCGACCACGGGTCCATTGTATTAAAAATTCTTAAAAAGCTATCCGATAGACTAGGTCACGCTAAAATCGCGTCAGATTGAAATTAACTGCGAAATTAAACCCGATTTCAAAAATTGAAAGTTCTGTCATGTCACGATTTATTTTAGAATTGTCGACTCATCCTTCGAAGAATTTTCGGAGAGTTTGGGATTTCTATCGAAAATCGTTTCGGACGATTTAGAAATTAACAAAAATTCGAATGGGACAAATTGAATGGAAATTTGAGGCTGGCCATTTTCTTTGATGGGAACTTGTAGAAAATTCGTGGGGTTCATCTTCATCAAAATTGGATGTCGATTTGGGGAATATGTGAAGAAATTGAGGCTAAGATTGGGAAATTCGGAGCTATGGTTGAGGGCTACAATTTTTGGCTTCAAAATTGGTTAATTTAGAGAAATTCTAAGCAAGAAAGTATTAGGGATAAAAGGGATAAGGTTGGAGGCTAAAGGGGGACCAATCATTAAATTTTTAGGGATATTTTGCTTTGATTTTTCCTTCCTCTCCCTCAACTTCTCGACCACGCTAGCCCGCCTGCCTCTTTCCTTTACCGCTTCTGCCATCTTCATTTCTTTTCCCGTGAAGCTCGATCCCTCCTTCATCCCCTTTGAATTCCCCTGCCAGCAATGCCCACGCGGCTTCAGTCCCACCGAATCAGTCCCTACGCCCGCAATTCAACTCCACCGTTTTTCTCCTTTGCAGCAGACCGCACCATCTCCATCCACGAAGTCGTTCAGGCCATCATCATCCCATCATTTCCATCTTCTCTCCACCGTGCAGACGCCAGCAAGTTCAGTCGGCCAGTCCACGCGCCTGTCTCCACTGCTCCATCTTCGACCGCACGCCAGCGAAGCAACTTCATCTTCACGTGTCTTCAGTGGATCAAGTTCTCCAGCAACGTCGGTCTTCATTTCTCGAAGACCAGCTGCTTCGGTCTTCTCTCGCTCGTGCCGGCAGCCCAAGAAGCCAGCCCACGCCAGCAAGATCAGCCTGTCTTCGGCCCATCTCCTCCAGCCCACGTGAATTCCAGCTCAGCCCATCTTCTCTTCATCCGCCAATTCAGCCCAACCTAGCAGAATTCAGCCCATCTCAGCCCAAGTGAGCCTAGCAGCCCACTTCGCAGCCCAGGCCCAGTATCGAGCCCAGCATTTTGCTGTGGGCTTGCAAGGCTTTTAGGCTTGGCCCAAGTGCCCGTTGACACCGCCGAAAGTTCGGGTTTAGGCTGTCGTTGCGTCGCCGTCACAGTGAACCGGTTTTAGTAGGTTAATGACGTTTAATGGGTATTTAGATTAAATTAATTATGGATTATGTGGTTAGTTAAATTAGATTAGTGATTTAATTACTTAATTATGTGTGGTTAGAACGGCTTAGTTAGGGACTAGATAAGCTGTATGATTTGTCTAGATTGGTTCGGTAATTTTCCGGGCCCGTCTCGGTATTTAATTAGGCATTTTTGGCCTAAGTTGGTACTTTTAGAACTTAAATTGAATTATTTAATTAATTCTAGAAATTATTTAATTATTAAATATTTTTCCGGAAATTAGATCGGGATAGCCGGTAACTGGATTTCGTGATGATTACAATGGTATGGTTAATTTCTGCAATTGAGTGTTAAATTGCGCAAATTGAGTGCTGATTGGAAATTTGAGTATTTAATTCCAAAAATTATGAATTTCGATATTTATTTAGAAAATCCCGGGTGTCGGATTTTAACACCAAAAATGGTTTTATGTACTATATAAAACAATGAGATTTTAAATTGGAAAATATCACTTTTTATGGGTTGAGCTAATCATGTACCCACGCACGACTATTTTACCGTGTATTTCTAACACAAAAAAAATAGGCCATGTTCACCAATTTAATGGAGATATTTGAGTGCAAGGCACGGTGCCTTGGGCTGAAATTGTATGGTCGTGTGTTGGTTAAAAGAACCCATCCCAGGCTGTTAAGCTGGACATTACCCTATATGGGACACTCCTAGACAACGGGATGCAGGTTGCGGTAGATTATGGACCTATGCTCATTTGGGAAAGCCACCTAGGAAAGACGATGCCATGCTCAATGGTGGTGAGACGTTACTGGTTATGCTAGAAGACTGCCGAACAAAAAGTAGGCCGTATTTTATACCGAGATAAAACTAGGAACGTATGATTGATTGAATTAGATGCGTTGGATTATGAGATAAAACTGTGTGACGTGGTATGTGACGTGTCATAACGATTTTGTCTTATAATCTGAACTCTTGTGGTTGTTTGAGATGAAAGTGTTTGCGTTCCAGTTGTTTGAGTTATATTACTGCATATGATCGAGTGATATATGAACTATGTTGACCTGCAGGGAGGATTTGAGACGATGTAAGTCTCTGTGATCGTGTAATCGTGTGGTTAGGACGCCTCTAGGTGTATTACCCTCCCAATCAGAGTTTAGAGCGTGAACTCGTCGAGATTTATATCTCATCCCGTTGTGGGCTAAATTTTCAAGACCTTTGAGTGGAGGATCTGGAGCCGAGAGGAGATGATCTGAAATGTAGGTCAGTTATGACGTTTTTTTTTTTAGAGCCAGTCTTTTGGTCATAGACTTTGTACATGACTTAGTATATATATAAATGTGTGTTTTGTTTGTGAATCTGTTGTCCTACTTTTCTCTCCCAAGCTGTTGATGTTAAGGGATTTATTATTCGCTTCCGCATGTGCAATAAAATGAAAGAGTCGACGACTCGTCCTGAGAAGTCGTAAATTTTATCGACCAGAGAGGGATGAGCACGTACTCGAGGTTTGAGGCATGACATCCCCGTTTAGTGGTATTAGAGTCATTGCCTAAACTCACTCTACTATCCAAATCAATCAACCACCAAGAATCCACGAAACTCATCGAGTTGAGCTGCACCAGATGTCGAACCATCCGCATTGACCAACAAAAAGCCGAATGCAAATGAAACGATCGCGTTCATGAAGTTTCCACCAAAAAAAAAAAAAAAAAAAAAAAAAAAAAAAAAGAGCCAAAAAACAAAACACAAACACATGTACAGAAAATCAAGGTCGACGAACATCGTCATCGCATGCATAAGACACACGTTCAACTTCCATCCGTTGCAACCTTGAATTCACGCAGAAACTACAGAAAAAAGTACTCAACGAAGAAATTCAGAGCGTGCACGTGTGTGTTTTCACTCACTGTCGGCATCCACGATGGCGTTGGATTCGGCAACCTTCTCCTCCGGCGGATGAGGAGCGGCCACCTTCCCCTCCGCGACGGCGGTTTCCGCCGCCGCCGGAGCCACCGGCTTCTCCGTCTCCAGAATCTTCGCCACCTCTGTCATCTCTCTCTCTCTCTCTCTCTCAAGTTTAGCTCGCGGTTGATGAGTGTTTGTCCGTGTTCAGAGCGTCCTTTTTATAGCAAACCGCATGCCGTGTGCCACTGTGGGAGCATCCCAGGCAACTGTTTTCCCAATTTACACGACGGCCGTTGGATCGGAGGGGGGAGCTCGCGATCCGACGGCGGATGCTGAGCGGCGACCGATGTGGTGGGGTCCATGTATGCGCGCGAGTGCCGACAGGTAAAACGGGTAATTTGTGTCGGCACGTCCGCGGGCCGAAGCGACGTCGTTCCGCTGAAGGGTGCGAATAGTAAAGGACACGGTAGCTCGACCCTGGTCCACTCCGCCATTAATTGCATCGAAAATGAATTGAATGCTTCTGAAATCTTGGCTAAGGCCCCCGAGGCATGTGTAAGATTCGTCTCCCATGCTCTCTTTTTTTTCGCACGGTAGGTTCATGCTCTACCCTCCAATCAATTGCAAAAGGGTCTCGTGAATTTTTCTTTGCCCACGGGTTTTCGTTTCTAATTCATATTAAAAAAATAATATAAATAATTCATGAACTTTAATCTAAAAGGATAATATAATTCATAAAATTTTAATTTATTCAATTTATTCTCTAAACTTGTCGCATATATTTAATATGATCTTGGCATAGAACAAATCAAAAGTTCATGAACGATACTATATATTGAGCGGAAGTTTAAAGATCACATTAAATAAATTAACAGTTTTGAGATGATATTGTACATTAGATCAATGTGTTAATTGTTTAATATGTTTTATAAACTTATGATATATGTTCAACATGATATTAGTATTGAACAAATCAAAAGTTCAAGAATCACATAAAAATCCATGAATGACATTACGTGTTAAATCAATATCCATTTGTATAAATAAAAATGACATAATTAATTTTTGAATTTTAGTTCGACGTGTAGAATGCCATCTATTAAAAAATTGGGTTAAAATAACAAAAAGGTATTGTAACCTTTAGGTAACAGCGTAATCATGAAAAAGGACTTCGTGAATAATACTGAACGACCGAATCGAACAGCGATCGAGGTTAGGGCAAATGAGCTGGCAGCACGAATAACAAAATTGAAGGGTACTTATTCGTAGCCTGCGTTCGAAGAAGAACGAGAGAGCATTACGTGAGTGGGATGAAGAATGGGCCACGTGGGGGGTTTGGGCCCACGTCGTATTCGGTGGCGGTCGTCCTCATCATATCCTCCGGACGAGATGGTGGTGGGGGTCTCCTCAGCTGGCAAAGATGGGGCGTCCTTTCTTGCCCTTTCGGAATGAAGAGGTCGGACGTGCTTTACAATTAGGCTTGACGTTTTGCCCCATTTGTCGCGCTTTCCGTCGACGCGAGGTGCCCACGTTGATGGCGGCTGTCCCCTCCGACGTGATTGCTTGGGGATTCGTCTTGCCCATCGAGGGGCTGGATTTGGGTTTTCTTGAAGGATTAGAAAGCAAAAGCGGGCGACGCTAGTTCATGTTCGCTGTCGCAATTAATGGCATCGAGCGTGTTGATCCGACTGTCAAGTTCCAGGTCGACTTGAGGTCTTGCCTCTGGAATTTTGAGTGGAGTCGAGTTTAGACAAAGCTGTTTGTCTTAACTTGGATCAATTATAGCTGATCGAGTTTCGCAGCTTTTTACAAAGTTTTTAGCATGTGAATCGGATGTAAATTGTTGGATCATGCCGTATCTTTAAATGATGAGTTTTAATGTGCACACAAAATTTTGAAATAATTGTGCAAATAGTCCATAAATTTTGATCCGATGTGTATCGTGATTCATGAATTTTAAATTTGTTCAATAGTCCATGAATTTTAGTCTAATGTATAATGTGATCTATAAATTTCCAATTTGTTAAATATAATTCATCAATTTTGAGTACATGTTCAACTTATTCCCTAAGCGATAAAAAAATGATCAATATCTTTCTTCCATTATTTTAGGTTCGCACAATATTGAATATTTTTATATAATTCAAAAATTAAGTTGAATCACATTAAACAAATTAAAAGTTCAAGGATAACATTGCACATCCAACTAAAGCCACATTAAATAAATTAAAAATCTAAGGGTCACGTCTATGTCATTTTCCTTTAATTTCCGTCAAGTTCGCGTGAACACCGTGTTCATAATTTGTAACCCGGCGAACTTGTGAGTTGTGAAGGGTGTGGATCTCATCGGTCCATTTAGATCTAATCATGGGCCTAAAGGCCCATGGATTTCGCTCATTTTGGGCCCAAACTGTAGAGCAGAATCAGCCCATTACTTCGAAGCAGCGTCTGCATCTCCGTCATTTCATCGTTTCGTCCCTCTCACGCTCTCTCGCCTTCCAGTTCCAGAGAGTGAGCTGAAGAGGAAGTCCGCCGATGAGGTCGCCCGGCGAAGCGAGCGCCCCGTCCGCTCCGACGAGCGGCGGCGGCAGCGGCGGCGGCTCCGCCTTCGCGGAGAGAGCCTCCGAGGAGGTCCTCGCTCGCTACCGCTCCCTGCCGAAGAAGGGGAAGCCCCAGGGGCGCGAGGTCACCGTCCTCGCCGCCTTCCTCCTCTCCTCTCCTGCTCGAGGTGCTCCTCTCTATCGAGCTCGGAATCGTTGCTTCGATTCGTTCTTCGGTTAATAGGATCGAGCATGATTCCGTTTCTTATCCTGTGAATCGCTCTCTTAGGACTGGAAGTGGTTTCGCTTGGGACGGGGACGAAGTGCATCGGGCGTTCTCTGCGGAGCCTCCATGGCGACGTCGTGAACGATTCTCATGCCGAGATCATCGCGCGGAGAGCTCTGATGAGGTCGAGCATCGTCGCCGGTTTGCTTTTGCCGCTGAGAGCACGTGTTTTGCGCTTTACTTGTTGACGATTGTTGATGACTCCTGAGGCGTGAGTTCGTTTCGAACCAGGTACTTGTATGCTGAGATCCAACGACTTAAGATGTCTGACGGTAATGATGGAAACGGCCATGGGAGCGACCGATTTCGATGCGGCGGTGATGTTCGTGATCGTGAATCGCCGCTCGAGCCGATCCTAGAAGGCCTCGGCGAGGGGAAATACAGAATGAGGGTGGGTTGGCAATTGCATCTGTACATATCGCAGTTGCCATGTAATTCCTGGAAATAGCTCATGGCTTCCCCTACTATGTTATGGTGCTAGGACTCTTTATTTGCTGTCATCGACTACTTCTTTTCGAGAATTGAACAGTCGACGATGTGGTTGAGTTTTATAAGCTTATGAATCTTTCTGTTGTATGCGTAGGCGGAGTTGTTCCTCCCCCCTCCCTGTTGCCTCATAAAACATCTGCAATGATGGAAGAAAATGAAGTCAAGGTTCCATCAATGGTGGAAGACACAGGAGGAACGGTTTCAGAGGATATGTTGAGGAAACATGGTAATGGAAGATTTAAGCTCCTTGACTGATTAGCATTTCTTTTTTGGGTTCCTCCGGTTTGTGAATTATCTGGATGATTCATTTTCATGCAACATCTTGCTCTGGTTTTCTAATGCGCCAGAAAGATTTTTGTTGGTCGGGATTCAATCACATGTTACAATTGATGCTGAAATGCTAATAATTTATATTTTATCTACAAATGAACACAAAATGATCCCGTGTTGAAATGCATGAGAAATGTGTGTGAATGCTGGTTTTTATTTATTTATTTATATAATTTTGGGTTTAAGAGGGAGCTGGAGCATAAGACGTAGGATCATATTAGAGTGGACCAAGAAGGATTAGAATTCCTACATTTTGGTTTTCTCTGGTTGTCATTCTAGTACATTCTTTAATTCAATATGTGTTCCTTTCTCTGCAAATTCATGAGTTAACGATGCGGATCACTAGTTGGTTTTTTGTTGTTTGGCCTGTTGAATTGAGCAGTGAACTTTACATATTAGCAATTTACAACTTTATTGTGCAATAGCTTGTGAGAAAATGACATCATGTAACTATTCTTTGACAAGTGATGCCGCTTTGGAATCATTTCTCCTTACTAACTCATTCTCTCTCTCTCTCTCTCTCTCTCTCTCTCTCTCTCTCCATAAATCTGTTCATATGTTCAATCACAGGAGATGAGTTACCAATCGTTGCCTCTGTTCAGAGAAAGCCTGGACGTGGTGATACTACATTGTCAGTCTGTTGCTCAGATAAGATAGCAAGATGGAACATTGTTGGTGTTCAAGGTTTGTTCCTTCTATCTAGGAATCGTCAGAAGCTAGGGCTGGCTGCTTATTGCGTAATGAGACATGATGAACCTCCTGCTACTTTATTGGATTTTCCCTGTTTCTTGGGCTTACATATGTCTTTTCCAGTCCCCTGCCTTTAGATAAGGCTGCATTTTGTGATATCATTGTTCTGCTAGATTGCAGTTAGGTACAATGACTGCTTTTACTTGGTAGAATTCTCATTTCTCTCTCTTCAGGTTCTTTGCTTTCCTACTTCCTCGAACCAGTTTACCTGTCTTCTGTGATAGTTGGACGGTCTCCAAATAATTCTGAAGACATTTTCGTGCAGAATAAGCTGCAGCATGCTCTATATGAAAGATTATCATGCTTTCCACAAGAGCAATTAAGTCCCTTCCGATTGAACAAGGTTTGTACTTTTTTAGTGTTTATTAGCAAATTAATATGGAGTGGAGATGACTGAAATTTTATTATCCTCTTAGCAGCCATTGTTCCTGGTGGGCCCAATACCACTGGTGGAATTCCAGCATTGTGAGGGTGCTGCGGCGACTCTAACATGCGGGTCAGTTCAACCTCCTTTTTTCTGCTGAAATAGCTTGCATCTGCTAGATTTTTTTTTTTTTTTTTTTTTTTTTTTCCACAATATGCATTCATTTTCAGGTATTCATTATGTTGGAACAAGTCTGGGTTGCATGAGGTTATTCTTGGAACCACGGGAAGGAAACAAGGCACCTCTGCCAAGGGGGCATGCTATCCATCAACCGAGTCATCTTTGTGCAAGTAAGTGCAAACTATGTTGAACGGTTTTTGACTACAGTAGTGCAAAAATTATTGTCAATATTGGTTTTCTTCTTCGCTCAGGAGGCGGTTATTGGAGATATTCTTGTCACTTGAGCATGAGGGCGCAGCCAATGAGCCATGCAAGGAGACTACTTATCGAGAATACAAGGTGAAGCTCCTTAGCCAAATAGTTATGCAACTCTTCATCTTACCGCCAAAGCTCCCATTAGATAGCAGGCATGTCAATAGGAGTTAGAGGGTGGAAAAACAGAACGGGAAGTGGCCGCTTTGTCCAACAAACATTTAGCAGTTAATCAGCTGTTATCAGCTTCTGCACCTTGTTAAGTCTGTGAATGGATGATGGACCTAACTGTAGAACTCTCTATTGATAAAGAACAATTTCATCAACGATGAAATGGAAATCAACGTTGACAGTTTGTTTGCTCTCATTTTGACATTGATGTGGCTTTCCCTCCTTTTTCATTCTTTTGCAGGAAGGAGCTCAGTCTTACAGGTCAGCTTCGAAGGCTTTAAAAGATACACCCCCTTTTAACAATTGGCTGTTGAAACCACTCAATCATGAGGCTTTTACTATCATGAGATAGTATGTTGTCAATGATCATAAGGTGTTCTTGCTTTGGTTATCATTTCACTTTTCCTTTAACTATACATTTTTGTAAGAGAATATTTCTTTAGTGTTCAACTCATTATCAGGACTGTCCAGTTAATCCAAATAGTGACAAAAATACTCTGATTTACTGAAAAGTAGAGGTTAAGCATTTAACTCCCTCCATAGCTAATCTGGATTCGCATGAAACTGCTGAAAAAGTTTTCAAGTTTTGCACTCAGCTATTCTTCTCATATACAAATTGTATGTCCCACCTTCTGAACATGCAATCCTGCGAAGTTTATGGAGACTTGTTATGTGATTACATGTTTCCCCTTTTGTGGTCATAGTGAAACATCAACTTGTCGCCAAGTTTTCTCTAAAATATTTCTTTATCTTCTGTTCTCTCCAGTTACTCTATTAACGGTTATTCTTTTCCCCGGTACTTTGAAAATAGAGGAGAATACAGAAGGATCTGATGGTGAAGTGGGATGCATAAAATAACTCCGTAACTCTCCAAATTTCATGTAACAAGTCTGCTTTTGTTGTTGTCGTCATCGTCCAAGGAATCAGAATTCTTGATGAAAGGTGGAAGAAGGGCAATAAGATTCCTTCGCCACGCTTTACTGGTAATTACCAGAAGCGTTGAAAAGTAGGTGAAAAGCGCTTCACCGTCTGACAATATTCGCCTTTGTGCTCGCCTGACGTCCCCGTGAAGATGGCAACGGCAGTTCCTCATTTAGTCAGAGTAGTAATTGAATTGGTGGGCTATTTCTTCTTTGAAAGATGATTTAACTTTTTCGTAACTAGAGAATACAACTTGGCCTTTTTCGGGTGCTTTTTTCTGGTTTGTTAACTGTTTTGTTTGTTTTACGCGTGGAGCTATACAAGTCGTGAGCTCTTTGAAGACTTTTTTGACTTCGCGGCTCATTTCTCCATTGCGGGAGCATCGACGTTTTTGTCCCCATACGTGTCCTCGGGAGTTAACGTGGGGCGGAGGTAGACGAGCACTAGAATACAAGTTTAGGTGGCCAAGGAGGTAGAGGAGAGGGAGAGAGGCGGGGCCGTGAGACTATTGAAAATTCCTCACTAGAGACCTCATTGCCTAACTGTTTGGCCGCCTACCTATTCTGAATAATATAGAGCGAAGCGTCAAATCAAGGAACGGCTGCTGTCGGACGCTCTTCTTGAGTTGCTAACTTTTTAAGAGAATAATTCGTTCGAGGTTCCCAATCCTAACGTGAATGCCCGTCACTATCCAAGTACAGATAATTATATTTAATCTGCTGTGCAGACGAGTTGCTTAGAGCGCAAAACCGACGGTGGGCAGCCAGAATTTGCCGAAGGTGGAACCCCACTAAGATCGCACGCAGAGAAAATGAGGAAATAAATTAAAGATGAATCGTGTTGGCACCGTTTAACTTATGGGGACTCTTTAAAAAACTTTGTCAAAAAGGTAGGTTGCGGCGCAGGATTGACGAATGAAGTTTCGACCGTGCCCATAAGATTTGACCCTCGGGTCCATTCAAGTCACATGGAAGGAACGTGTTCGTGAGTGGATTGTATATGGTAGGCCCGTAGCATATCAAGAACCTTGAGGCTGCTGATTGAAGACGATCGGGGGGATCTTATTTGTCACATTTCGCTTTCTCTGACGTGCTGGCTTTATCTGGGCAATCTCCCTCTTCGCAATTTGCTGGTCCGGAATCCAATGTGTCTTAGAGTTGAAATTTTTGTCTAAACGGTTTCACCTTTGAAGCCCATCACGTCGTGCATGGCACGCGGTGAAATTAAATTGGTCGTGCACGTGATTCCGTTCCTCCAATTCAAAAAATCCCCAAATTTTTCTCGTATTCCGTCAATTTCAAGAAAGTACTCATTGTATTATTAAAAATCATGCGCGTGACGGTACAATAAGTCAAAACATGTAATCTAAGTTATCCAAGCGGGTTGGATATGCGCGAGTCGACTCCTAGAAGCCCCAAAAAGAGGAATTAAAAATTTACTAGGATAAGGGTATCGTTTAGCTCAGGGATTATCTATCGGATTTCCTGACCCTTTGTTTATCACCTAAGCACCTGTCAAACTCGCAATATTCTAACCGAGAAGCACGGAACGCCAAGGGAAGCACACTATTCAAAACCCCAACGTCGTTGCCGATGCACGTCGTTGCCGATTGCGCTCTCTCTCTCTATATCTATTTCTGGGGATGTGTCGTTCGATCGTAATTTAGGGAAGAAAAACAATGTCAGTCACGCCGTTGGGGAGTGTCTCCTCCGCTGTTGCTCAGAGGTTATTGTTTGTCGCGGCCCGTCCACGTCATCGAGTTCTCTCCTCTCCTCCGTGGACCGTCCGGATTGGTCCGAGAAGTCGTCTGGCAGCAATAATTTAACTCCCGCATCGAGTGAAAAAAGAAGGATTCCAACCAGAGATGTGGCCTCCACCGTGAATCGCCAAACTCCCCAAAGATTAAACAAATGGTCCGCCAGCCAGCCCGGTGCGTCCATAGAACTCCCCCAAAAAAAAAAAAAAAAGTCAGAATATGCCCGCTATTCCAACCCCCCCGGCATCCTATCAATCTTTCGATTTTTTGGCATTTTCTTTTGTTTCCTCCCTTCATGTGGCTTCAGTCGAACGCCTGATCCCTTGGGGGAAATTTCTAGACCGCACCGGGGACACAGGGTATGACTGGAATTTTCCACGCTCCCGGGATATTATAATGGCGAATATGAATTTGAAGACAGTAGATTTTTGGGATGATATCTCTCTGTCGTTTCGAGGCTTATTAACGGGTTGCTTGCAGCCGTTGCTGCCGCAGCCGGAACAGTAAGCTAGTCGGTCTCTCGTCCATGGAAGAGGAGAGCAGCTCGCGCGGATGCTGCAGCGGCAAAGCTTGGAGGCCGCTGAAGACGTGGGCTTCCGCCACCGTCTTCGTCCTCTTCACGGTGGTCCTTCTCTCCGGGGTCTTCATCTCTTGGATAGACATCGTGAGTCTCTCTTCTTCTTCATCATCATCTCGCGCCCTCCCTTTTGATCCTCTGCAAGTTGGTTTTCCACCTTCTACAAGCGGTAGCTTCTCGGGAAAACAAAAATTGATTTTTCTGGTTCTTTGGCAACTCTAAGATCATTGCAGACCATTAGCTTTTCTGGGTTCGGGTTAATATGTTGTAATTTGTAGTTGATCTCAGTTTGTCATCATAAGAAAGGAAGGAATTTGCAGAAAGCTAGAGCTAATGGAACTGCTTTTAGAAAGTAACTGGAAAGAACGGAGCCTGTTTCATTATGGCTCCATTTCCACATGCTAATTCTAGTAATCTGCTGCTCCTCCGTTCTTGTTTCTTCGGCTTACTTTTCTCTCTAATAATAGTTAAAGACAGAATCGCCGTGTTCGAGTTGATGATGATGCTATGGATGGCCCATGACCAAATAACGCGTGGCTTCCTTGCATATCAGTCATTCCCTCTCGATGCATTGATCTCGGATTTTCCTTTTTTTTCATGTTTCATCTATTTGTTTTGATTTTGGCAGCCATAGATATTGCTAATGTTACGCAGATACTGAGATTCTTCATGACTTTGTAGATCTCACATATCAGCTAATCTCAAATCCTTGAATTAACCTTAGTATTCCTTTTTTTTTATTTTTTGGGTGGTCTGTAGCCTACTTTTACTTTTCCAGGCGCTTCAATTTTGAAGACTACCGCCAACGAAAGCTCTGCGCAACCATCTCTGAAGAAAACTGAGTTCCCGAAAACCGAGTTTCCACCCGAGTCTCCGAAGACCGAGTTTCCACCCGAGCCTGCAAACAAAGAGTTCCCGATTAAGTGCCCGAATGCAACCACGAAGCAAACATGCCCCTTGGATTATCCCTTGAAACACGAGACCAAGAATATAGACGCCGAGGTATGTCCCGAGTACTTCCGGTGGATCCACGAGGATCTCCGGCCTTGGAAGGCCGCGGGAATCACGAGAGAGATGTTGGAGGGCATTAAGAAGACTGCGCATTTTAGGATCGTGGTTCACAAGGGGAAAGTCTATCTGGACAAGTTCAGGCCCGCATACCAAACGAGAGAAGAGTTCACATTCTGGGGGATCGCGCAGCTCGCGAGGTTGTATCCCGGTAAGTTGCCGGATTTGGAACTGATGTTCCAATGCGAAGACCGACCAGCGATCAAGAAGGAACATTACAAGGGCTCGAAACGCACCAAGATCCCGCCATTATTTCATTATTGTGGACACCACACAGCGTTTGACATTCCGTTCCCTGATTGGTCCTTCTGGGGTTGGTAATAACTCGCTCTTTTAGCATTGCAGCTTCTTTAATTATTTGTCATAGTGCTAAGAAGCGAGAGCATTTTTTTACTAGCTAAACGGTCGGCTGTTCGAGCTAAGTTTAGCCCGTGTCTTAGCAGATTCGGTGGATGAGTGCAGCATAATATGCTCTAAATGCACGATTTCACTCGATGCATACGACCCACCGCACCAATTTGGTTCATTCTCAACTGTTCAGCCAAAGATGATCGGGTCCCTGTATAGTTCGTAGGGAATTTGCGAAAGCAGTTCCACTGAGCAACCTTTTTGCATCTTTTAATCCTCTCTCTTACGGAAAAGCATCATGTACAAAGTGGGAAGTGTCTCACTCAAGCACGTTTTATGTGGTAGGCCTGAGGTGAACATAAAGCCATGGGAAAGCACATTATCAGCCATAGAAGAGAAGGCACAGATGATCTCATGGAACGATAGAGAGCCCTATGCTTATTGGAAAGGCAACCCAACTACTTCTCGAGGCAGGGGTGAACTCCTCAAGTGCAATGACAGCAAAGAAATCGATTGGAAAGCTCGCGTGTATAACCAGGTACAATGAACAAGAAAAGCACTTTGTTGAACTCTTGAAATCATTGACGATAACCACCGATCCTTTTTCGATTTGGTCGGTGCTACCTATTGTTACTTGGATCGGATACTAAAGTTATGACACTAAAATGTGAAACTTGATGCGCTTGCGATTTCCTTTTCTAGGACTGGGGTCGTGAAATGGCTGAAGGATTTAAGCATTCGAATTTAGAAGATCAATGCACTCATAGGTAAGCCAGTAACAATTCCCCGCTTCGTTCGTCTACAATTCCCCTCCCGCTCTCTTTGTAGATGAGTTGTCGGAGTAGTCGGTGTTCCAGATCGCGTCGCGTTTCCTAGTCATGAACTGAATATGCTTGCATGAACTGTAAACATGGAGCAGGTATAATATCTACATTGAAGGAATCGCTTGGTCGGTTAGTCAGAAGTATGTTCTAGCATGCGATGCCATGACATTGCGGGTAAAGCCGGACTACTATGATATCTACTCAAGAGGGCTGATCCCCATGGACCATTACTGGCCCATTAGGCCACACAAGATTTGCAGGGACATCAAGTACGCCGTGGAATGGGGAGACGAGCACCCTGCACAGGCGCAGGCCATCGGAGAGAACGGACGCAGGCACGTCGCCGAGAGCGTGAAGATGAAGTACGTGTATGACTACATGTTCCACCTGCTCAGCGAGTATGCGAAGCTCCTGAAGTTCGAGACGAAGGTGCCACCGGGGGCGGTCGAGATGTGCTCGGAAGCGATGGCCTGCCCGTTTGGCGGCTCGATCAGGAAGTTCATGGACGATTCCATGGTGATGTCCCCTAGCAACGTGCCGCCGTGCTCGTTGCCGCCCCCTTACAAACCCGACGAGCTCAAAGCTCTCCTGGAAAGAAACGAGAAGGTGACCAGAGGAGTGGAGATGGAGGAGGCTCGGTACTGGAGAGATTTCAAGAGGGGCACGTCCTCTTGGTGGTCGCGGATATTTCATCATTAGAGTACGAAAGTTGGACACATTAGTTTCCACCGTCGGTCCACTTATACCTTAGAAACGATTAGAACACAGAAGCGAGCAGCTACATTAAAGCAGACATTTTGTAGGTAGAATCTCTCTCTCTAGGCGTACCGTTAGAAGCCACTTCCTTATTGGTTAGCCTGTGCACGATGGCTACAGGCGCAGATGAATAGCGCTCCACTTTGTGAATACTTCGTGCAAAAAGTACAGAATCATGTTCTAAAAAATTAGACCTTAAGCCCATTCGTGCGATGAACTTGGCCCACGCTCAAGGATTTCTTACTCTTCGTGGTACGGTCGGGTTCATTCCAAAATTTCCCACATATGTGGGCACGTTCATGTCTCATGAATTCAACGGCTTTCTTATCTTATTGTACTTTGAAATCCGGAAGATCAAATGTTTTCCACTTATGAAATTTTATTCGAGTAGATATATGCATGAGAGAGCAATCGGATGTCTACCCATTTCGTCATTCGTTGCATGGAATTTTTCTAGTAAAGATACACGGCTCAGGGTTGACCAAGATCGGAGGTGGGCGTACATGATGGTGGCAATCGTAGCCAATCGCTGCTGGACGCGATTAGTCTATTGTTGGTACACCAACGAGTCCAACGTGGTATAAAAATTGGCATGCAGATTGGTTGCAAAGAAAATGGCTTGAGAGTACAAATCAATCGCCGATGAATAAAGGTGTTCTGTTCTGAGATTAAGGGTGGCGCCTAGCACTTATGAGCAGCGGCAGTAGCGACAGCGATAGCATCTAACGCTCTAGTGATATTGACACCTGCACAATCTACCTTTAAAGGATGGGTAGTACGAAATTTAGGTACTGACTTTCTGTTGCAATAAAAGCGACTTTATGATTGTACCTTTACAAGTAACCTATATAGACCAAACTTCATAAGCAGGCCTCATTTCGTTTCTACCGATTAATTTTTAGAAAAAATCCAAATAAAGATTTTAAGTGCATTTATTTCCTTAAATAAGGAGCTGACTTGATTATGGCGGTTTCAAATAAAGTCATAAAGTGAGTATGCCTGTTACAAATAATGAGAATCGTTGGCCAGCTAAATGTTTCGATTAGTTAAGGGTATTTTTATCTAATATAAATTTATTTTTAAATGTTATTTAAATACAATATTTTTTTTTTAATTTTTAAAATAACAAAAAGAAAAGAAATCAAGTGAGGTAGGGGTGAGTATCAGTCCAGGGTTAACCCTGGATCAATCTTGGACCAGTCCAACCTTGTTGGTCCTAATCTAGTTCTTCGGAGAACTAAGTCGGTCTTTGATCATGGGAATCCTAGACAAGTGCTGTGCGAATTAGCTCTCGATCTTGAGAATTTAGGATTGGTCCAATTTAGACCAACTCTGACTGTATATATTATATATTATATATCTAAAATATATTATATATTATATCTAATATATTATTTATATATATATATTTTTTTTTATAAAACCCTAAGTCAAATAGTGTTAACAGCATTAAATGGCTTCTCATGGCATCTAAAATGGCGTAAATAGCATTAAACAACTCCTCACGACATCCTCATCCAGTACTCATTCTCTTCTATCTCCTTTGTTCTATTAGTTTTCAATTTGCTAAAATCAAAAGAAAATACTTCCCCGCTTGCCACTTGATACTAGCCCTGCTCAATTTCGTGGCTTGTCGCTCAACTTCCCATCTTGTCTCATATCTCTAGGAATGGTCTTAATCATTTTTATGATTTATTGCTTTTAACAAGTGTGAAATTTCTATTGTTGCCTTATATCAAATTTGTTGAA
Source organism: Eucalyptus decipiens (assembly GCA_014182575.1). Lineage (NCBI taxonomy): Eukaryota > Viridiplantae > Streptophyta > Magnoliopsida > Myrtales > Myrtaceae > Eucalyptus > Eucalyptus decipiens. Next base: position 2,258,349 of record CM024613.1, on the reverse strand, counting down.
TATGTATTAATATTTATAGTTTGGTTGCACAATGCTGTATTGTCAATAGATATGTAATTTGAAATGATAGATTTGCCTTTTTAGGGAGTACAAAAAATGAAACAAAAAAATTATTAGTTAGTCTCACTTTAATCCTAGAATCAAACTGGACCCATTGGGTTTGTTCGATCCTCAGTCCCAGATTCAATAGAATCGGTCCTCGATCCTAAAAATTGAGAATCAACACTGTACGGGTTGATTCTAAGGTTAAGGAGTGGATTGGCCTAATTTGGACCATGCTCACTTCTAAAATGAAGGCTTACCCCTCGTTATTGCCGCCCTACCATTGTTGGGAAGGGCTTGTTGAGCCCCTACCATTTTCCCTTCCCCTTCCATTTTCTATTTTTTCCTCTCTAATATAGAAAATGAAAAAAGTAAAAAGTAAAAAAAGGAAAAAAAAGGAAAAAAGGACGAAAATGCCCTTATTAGCTAGTGAGTTAGGCCATTTTTTGAAACTAACATAGTTACTTCAGATCCTTATTTAAAATGAAATTCACTTTAAGCTATTATTTGAAAAATTAGAGTATCTTAGGCCCCTCTTTGAAATTTTTCCTTAAACTTTTGATAAAAATCCAAACGTCACGTCCCTAGAAATTAGGTGTGATTTATCTAGAATCGTAGGAGAGCATTCAACCATTTCAAAATCACCAAGTTTAATTCCATGTGCGGTTGTAGATAGATAGATTTCTATGCTTCTAGGAGCGAGGTCGACTCTCTTTGAATAATTTGCTAAGGCTAAAACTATTAAAAATCACAAATTGATATTTTGTATCACATTTACCACCAAATTATTTTTCATTTCCAAAAAAATTCCCAATGCTTAACCCATAACGTATTTACCATTATTTACCATAAACTAACCTTCAACCTAACATGAATGGAGAAGATTAACACTTAATTGCAGAGTTTCTCAATTGCTACCAAAAATATGAACCGAGTGTACATCCAATAGAACATCATGACCACGCGAACGGCCTCGTACTCAGAGAACCATAGGTGTATAACTGTATATCCATTTTCTGATGAATAATTGTGTCTATAATTAGGACGAAGGGAAGATCATGGTTTGTTTTAAAAGTTAATAGGTGCAGAGGATCCAGACTTGGAAAGCAATCTCACTGATCTTAGAGGAAATCTCTTATCTTCAAGATTTAGGCAGCATCTTCACAAATGTGTATAGCTAAGATTTTTTGCTGGTAAACGTGACACGGATGAATTAGTTTGTGATTTTGTGGTGCGAAGATTGCTCTTGAGAAAAATATGGCACGGGTGTACCGATTTGAAATTTTTTTGTGATACGAAAATTAGGTTGGGGGTAAATATGGTGCGGACGCACCAAGTTGAGGTTTTTGGTGATATTAATCATGATCCAATAAAGCCTAGTTTCATCAAAATTAGGTAATAAAGCAATAGCATCAAATTTATTATTCAAAATCGGTCAAAATATAAATAACCAAAAAAGGAATAAAGAATCAAGTCACAGATTATGTTACTTCAAATGCAAATGTATATACTAATAAGCAAATAATTTCGAGTTAGGAAGTCAAATTCCAATCACTTAGTCTTCAAGCCTTCAGGCCTCCTTTTTGCAAGTGCATCTCGCCAAGAAATTTGACTCCTATCATGTGACAAACCTTACTTAACGGAGAGTTTTTCTTTAACCAAAACAAGAGCCAGATGAAGAAAAAAGAAGATTGTTTTTGGCACGAAATCAGATCGCCCCAGATTACAAAAATCAAATCTACGTTCTTGCTCTTTGCTGGTAAACGAAAGATAAGCAAAATGATGCCAGGACTCAATTTCATCCGAGCTTTGCTAATGTAAATCACAAGCCGAGGAGTGCAAAGTAACACAAGGGAAGCAAAAGAAAAAAAGGGAGATGTGACTTTGCTGTAGTTTCATCAATCCGTCTCCCTCAACGACACAGGAAAGAAGGATAAGAAGAAGGAGAAGTCGTAGCATCTGCTAGCCTTGATTCCTAGCCTTTCTGGTTCACGAGATCAAATGGAAGATGAAGAAGAAAGGTTCCGTCGGAAGATTGGCCCAGGGTCGCATGAGGTTCGACCGCACAGTTTGTCGAGTACTAGGCGTCCCCTGAAGTCGTGGACTCCGGCCGCTGTTTTCGCTTCCTTTGTTGTGATCGTCTTCTGTGGGAGCGTCGTCTCTTGGCTAGACATTGTGAGTCTTTCTCAACTTTCTTGTCTTTGACAGTAACGAGTCTGTCCTTGTGGCTTAGGATTTTCTTTCGCTGTGAGTCATGACCCCGTATACTATTCAAACGGAGATCTTGGCTGATCAAGACGATGAATTCAAATGACGAAAGCCCTCGTTTGAAGTTATTACACTCTTTCCACCTCTCTTTCTGGGCTCGGTTCGTGCAATTATCTTTGCTTATTTTCTTGTGTTGAAGGCTGCAATACATACCTGAGAAAACCAGGGACAGCAAGTTGGACTCCTATGGCGTCCACGCCTGGTTCAGGGAAACCGCAGCTTTTGGACTTTGTGTAGACAGAGACTCTGCTTTCATCTAATGTATTGCTTACTGAACCGTCCTGATATTCAGACTCTCTAGGAAAATGGGTTATGCTTGATCCGGCATTTCGCCATAGAATGAAGATACGATGAGACTCTGCTTTCATCTAATGTATTGCTTACTGAACCGTCCTGATATTCAGACTCTCTAGGAAAATGGGTTATGCTTGATCTGGCATTTCGCCATAGAATGAAGATACGATGAGCGCAGTTTAATTATGCTTTCGTGCCTGTGAACTGTGATGTATTTGAATCCATACATTCAACTTGAAACCGCCCATTTGGGAAAAAGGGAAGATGTCATCGAGATTCTACTCAATTTGAACAGTCTTTCATTTTTTTCCTTCAGAATTTTGTTGGCAGCTCTAATGGTTGTATGCTTTGCAGTAGATTTAGACCTGTCAATTGAACCTCAGGACCTGTTAGCCCAACAGATTGTGATGCCGAAAGATTTGATGTATTTGGACCATTACAAGATATCGGAACTTACTCTTTCCACTGTGTGTGTGCACTCTCAGTTTGTATTTCCAGGATTTTCCTCGAGGCAAATGATTACAGCTAAGGGAGGCCAGGGAGAGCCACCTCAGAAGATGGAATTCCCTCTCAACTGCACCAATTCATCAACCGTGCCCCAGACATGCCTGAAGAACTACCCGACGAAACATGAGCCTGAGGAATCATATGCCGTGGTATGCCCTGAGTACTTCCGGTGGATCCACGAGGATCTACGGCCCTGGAAGAGCATGGGGATCACGAGAGAGATGATGGAGAGAACCAAAAACATTGCCCACTTCAGGCTTGTGATTAAGAATGGCAAGGCTTATATAGAGCACTACAGGAGGCCCTTTCAGACGAGGGATTTGGGCACCATTTGGGGGATTTTGCAGCTCCTGAGGTTGTATCCTGGGAAAGTGCCGGATTTGGAGCTCATGTTCTATTGCAACGACAGGCCGGTGATCATGAAAAATCACTACCAAGGACCAAATGCTGGGTCACCCCCACCGCTTTTCCACTACTGCGGGAACGAGACATCGTTGGATATATTATTTCCTGACTGGTCATTCTGGGGATGGTAATAATCTTATTCTTCTTAGTGGTTAACGCAGCGATGATATATTTTTTTTCGAAAAGATAATCATGTGCATTGCAGTTCTCATCTTGGGATTGAAAACGATCATGTGCACCATAGTTCTCATCTGTATCTTATAGGCACGAGGTCAATATAAGGACATGGACAAATACATACCAGGCCATCAAAGAGAAGGCAAAGGAAATCGAATGGAAAGATAGGATACCTTATGCGTACTGGAAAGGCAACCCGGGCGTGTCGGCAAATAGGCAAGACCTGATGATGTGCAACGCCACTGAAGAACATAACTGGAATGCTCGTCTATATGTCCAGGTAATTCGACCTTGTCCATCAAGCTCATCGCCAAGTTGATCAAACTCAAGTCCAAATCATGAGGTGGTGCTGAACTATTCTCACTTAAGAATGTGTAGTTCCTGTTGAGTGGTCATTGGCTTGTGATAGTCCTTGATTTTGGTACGGTATCAGCTGCGGAAATGTACTAATTTTTTCACTCATCGTCTGATGAGCTGCACGGACCATTTTATGATCTATCTCTCCAACAATTAAGAAAAGAAAGTAACTGACAGATGGATTCTGTGATTATTTTTCGTATTCTCAGAATTGGGCTGCTGAATCTAGGGAAGGTTTTAAGGAGTCGAGACTGGAAGATCAATGCATCCACAGGTAATTAAGCAATGCAACTCCTGACGATTCTCAAGATGCTCTATATATGTCCTGTGATTGAACAATCTGATTAGCAAGTTCGTCTTACTTCCATTCATTTTCAAGGTACAAGATCTTCGTGGAAGGGAAGGCATGGTCTGTGAGCGACAAGTACATTCTGGCGTGTGATTCAACGACTCTGTTGATAGAGCCGGTTTATCACGATTTCTTCCTAAGAGGGATGCTCCCAATGGAGCACTACTGGCCCGTTAGGCTCAACAACAAGTGTAGAGACATCAAGTTTGCAGTAGAATGGGGCAACAACCACATCAAAGAGGTACTAAATTTATTTCCAAAGCAATGTCGAGATTCCTGTTCGATTCGAACACCTGCATACAACAGTATTACGACTCGAGCATTACCGTTACCCCACTTCTCTTTCCCTTCACCTTTCTAGGTTGCTACTAACATCTTTGCATTTCCTGGCCAATTCAGGCACAAGCCATTGGAGAAAGAGCAAGCAGATTCCTGGAGGAGAATCTGAAGATGAAGTACGTGTACGACTACATGCTCCACCTCCTCGTCGAGTACGCGAAGCTCCTCAAGTTCAGGCCAGAGGTGCCGGTGGGGGCGACCGAGTACTGCGCCGAGGCGATGGCGTGCCCGGTCGGCGGCCTGTTCAGGGCGAACATGGAGGACTCCATGGTGAAGTCCCCCAGCGAGTCGCTGCCTTGCGCGCTGCCGCCTCCTTACGACCCGAGAGAGCTTCAGGGCTTCATGGAGAGGAAGAGGAACTACACCAGGCTACTGGAGGAGTTGGGAGGCTGAGTACTGGAACGATCTCGACAAGAAACAATGAAAATGCCGCTCATCGCTCGTGCATTCTTCCTCATTTTTTGTGCTCCTAAGGAGCAGAAAGTCAACTTCCCCGGATGACCCCTGACCTTTCGTCGCAGGATTCGAGAAAGGCTTGAGTTGCATCTCCACGTCTCCCTTCGTCTCGAGACTCGCGTTAATGATTCAACGTCTCGAGTTGTCAAGTGTTCATATGGAAACGATTTTAAGTTAAAAGGGTAATTACTAGAATAATTCTTGAATTTTGGCTAATACGTAATATGGTCTTTGAATTTTCAAATTGTTTAATGTGGTCCTACATTTTAACTCGATACGCAATATTATCTCTAAACTTTTAGTTTGTTCAATATGATTTGTAGAATTTTTTATAAATATTTAAAATAGTCCTTAAAATATATGTAAATAGTCAATGTTACCATTCTATTAAATTAAGTTCAAGGACAATATTGAACATTTAAGTGTAGTCCGGAATCAATTTGAATATGTATCCAAAGTTTAATGATATACATTAAACAAATTAAAAATTTAGGAATGACAATGTAAGTTGGGTTAAAGTACATGGACCCATTAAATAAATTGAAAGTTCGAAGATCACATTACATTTTGAATTATAGTTTGAAGGATCATTTGTATTATTTTCTCAGTTAGGAATTATTTAATCACATCTCCTTCAACTTCACTTAACCACCAAAAGAAGAAAAATAAATAAATAAATAAAGACAAAGGAAAGACTTCAAGTCTTGAACAGGTACCGAGGAATGGGATTTCTCTTCCCACTATATCATGTAAGCCTCAGGTGGAATTCGAGTAATTTAAAAGTCGGCATGCAATGAATGTACATGCCCGACTTCATGGATGGAAATTATATGTTATATGGACCAAGCACGAATCTAGATGAAGTGTATTTAAAATAGTCCCTAAAGTACCGAGGTCGAGTAGTAAATTTTTAATTTGTTCAATATGATTCGTGAATTTTTTATAAATATTCAAAATAGTCCCTAAAGTATATGTAAGTTGCTAATGTTACTATTTCATTAAAATAAGTTTAAGGATAATATTGTACATTTCATATAGTCCATAATCAATTTGAATATGTATCAAAAGTTTAAGAACACACATTGAACAAATTAAAAATTTACGGATGACATGGTACGTTGGGCTAAAGTGCAGGGACCACATTAAATAAAATGAAAGTTTGAAAATCATATTACATATTGAGTTATAGTTTAAGTATCATTTGTGTTTTTTTCTCAATTAGGAATTATTTAATCACATCTGCTTAAACTCACTTAACCCCCAAAAGAAGAAAAATAAATAAATAAATGACAAGGGAAAGACTTCAAGTCTTGAACAGGTACCGAGGAATGGAATTTCTCTTACCATTATGTCATGTACGCCTCAGGTGGAATTCGAGTAATTTAAAAGTCGGCATGCAATGAATGTACATGCCCGACTTCATGAAAGGAAATTATATGTTATATGGACCAAGCACGAATCTAGATGAAGTGTACTTAGGTCTTTAAATATGAATATGTAATGAATTCCACTAAATAATAGGTGCAAACACGCTAGAGTGCAAAGTAGCATTGGAAAACTTACCAACAAAGTTTTAAACCTATTATATAGATGTTAATTCAGTCATTAACTTTCAATTTTACTAATTTAGTCCTAAATCTTTGGATGATTTGCCAATATAGTCATTTTGGCTAATTTTTATTAGACTTCTTTGACATGGATGCCAGTTGTTTGGCATGCCGTCTTACAAGGCATGATTGGTGTTAACATGAACAATTTTTACAATTTTTTTAATGAATTATATATATTTATTTTATTTCTTTCTTTCTTTATTTTTTTTTCATTGTGGCCAGCAAGTCCCCAGCCACCTTCGCCGCTTACGGTGGAAAAAAAAAACGAAGATAAAAGAAAAAGAAAAGAAAAATAAAAAAATTCAGAAAAATTGTAAAATTTGCTAACCACCATGTAGGACGGTTTCTACGTCAATGATTTTTTTATTATCAAAGTTGGTCAAAAGGATTTTATTGGTAAATTATTTAAAGGTTTATGATTAAATAAATTTAATTAAAAGGTTTATAATCAAATTGGAATTCGTACAATAGATTTGAGACTTTCTTAGCAATTACCTCTAGTAGTAACTCTTGCGCACGAGGTTCCATCAGAAAATTGAATATGATAGGTTACAACAGTAAATCCCACTGAGACAAATATATTTTGGGGAAAATGTAGTACATCTACCTAATACTTTTTCCTAGACCATTGCTAACTCGACCGTGGGATTTCAAAGAGAAAGCTTGAAGTCTATGACTGCATATTGGAATTGACCTGATAAAATTTACGTACTCTTACCCTCTATCCGCGCCAACCCAAAACCCACAATTTTCATCGCATGAAAGTTTTTCAAGTTAAGCTAATTGATATTGTCTACAGGATGATTAAACAAGCGTTCTCCAAGCAATGCCTGGTTGCTAGATTACCGCTGACGCTAATGACTGTCCTGCTTGACATGACAATGGCTTCAAGGATCAGCAAAGAAGCCTCGTTCCGAAAATCTTCGCGCACTTCTTCCTCGTGCCAAAGCAAGAGAGGCTGATCATCAATGGGGGAAGGGAAGGACGGTTGCGGCGCGAACCTGAAAGACTGTAGCCGAGCGGCGTCGACGACAAAGACATGGCGTATTTCGTGCACTGTCTTATTGCTCCTCCTCGTTTTCCTTCTCTCTGCAGTCTTCATATCCTGGATGGACAATGTTAGCCTTTTCTCCTCACATCTCTTTCGAAACCACCTGCATATTTGAATTTTCTACTCTGCGAATTACCGGTTTCATCTACTAAGTATTTTCTTATATCCTGCGATATATTGGTGATGAGTAGATGACGCAGCTCAAGTGGTAAATTGCAAACTTAAATCCTCAACTTTAGTACTAATCTGGCTATTTTGTTTTCCTTTTCTCTCTATATTTTGCAGTCTACTTCAGGTCTTTTTATTCTCAAGACTACTATAACGGGAAGCCGTGAAGATTCCTCCCGGAATTTCACGTACCCGCTCAACTGCAGCGCCACCGCCAGCGTGCCGCAGACATGCCCGGGGAATTATCCTACAAAACATCGGACCGAGAACTCGTACGCCGAGGCATGTCCGGAGTACTTCCGGTGGATCCACGAGGATCTTCGGCCCTGGAAGGATGCGGGAATCACGAGGGAAATTCTCGAAAGCAGCGAAGAGCACGCGCACTTCAGATTGGTGATCCTTAACGGAAAGGCCTATGTAGAGAAGTACAGGAACTCGTTCCAGACGAGGGACGTGTTCACGATTTGGGGGATCTTGCAGCTCCTAAGGTTGTACCCCGGTAAGGTGCCGGATTTAGAGCTCATGTTCAATTGCGCGGACTATCCAGTGATCCTGAAACGAGACTACGAAGGCTCAAAAGCCGCGACCGTCCCGCCATTATTTCACTATTGCGGACTCAATACGACCTTGGACATCATATTTCCGGATTGGTCCTTCTGGGGCTGGTAATGCCTCCAACATCATTGAATCCCGACTAGTGATATAAGTGCAATTCCTGAAGTCATATACGATTGTAAATTTTTCCGCATCATTCGCATTGTAATCATATAAAATTGTAGTATAATTTGAATTATTATGGTCAGGCCTGAAGTGAACATAAGGCCATGGGAAGGCACTTTAGGAGCCATAGAAGAGAAAGCAGGGAAGACTAGATGGAAGGACAAAGTGCCCTTCGCTTACTGGAAAGGCAACCCTGTGGTGGCCCAAACCAGGCTTGATCTCATGAAATGCAATGGCACTACTCAAATTGATTGGAAAGCTCGCTTGTATACCCAGGTTCTTCTATCTTTTCTACATCAGTTGAGCTAATTTTTGCCCATGCACGATTAAAAAACGCTCGCGACTTGTAGCTACTGGATCGTATGGAAATCATATGACACACGGATGATGAACACGTAGAATCTTTGCTCGTTGCTATTCAGGATTGGCGTCAAGTGACGGCGGAGGGATTCAAGGACTCGAATCTAGAAGATCAATGCACCCACAGGTAATGTGGAGGGATTTCCACTTCTCTACCTTTGAAATCCAATTTGTTCGCACGTGCTGAACCGATTTAAACATGAAAAGGTACAAGATTTACGTAGAAGGAAGTGCTTGGTCCGTGAGCGAGAAGTACATTTTGGCATGCGATGCCGTGACGCTGATGATAACTCCAGAGTACTATGACCACTTCACGAGAGGGATGGTACCGATGGAGCATTACTGGCCGATTAGGCCCGATAAGAAGTGCAGAGATATCAAGTTCGCCGTCGAATGGGGAAACAATCACACCGAGGAGGTCGGTCTCGATGGTACTTCACCCCATCCAATTTCATTTGACCCTCTCTCTTTATCATCCGTTTTACAATCTTGCAAACATATGCAGGCGCAGAGGATCGGCGAGAGCGGGAGCAGATTTATCTCCGAGAGTCTTAAAATGAAGTACGTGTACGACTTCATGTTTCATCTGCTCAACGAGTATGCAAAGCTCCTGAAGTTTGACGTCGAAGTCCCCCCGGGAGCGGTCGAGCTGTGCTCGGAACTGATGGCGTGCCCGGCCGGTGGGTCAATCAGGAAGTTCATGACTGAATCAGTGGTGGAGTCCCCTAGCGACACCCTCCCATGCCCGCTGCCGCCACCTTATGAAGCCCTGGAGCTCAAAGCTTTCATGGAGCGAAAAGAGAGTGTCGCTAGGCAAGTGGAGAAGTGGGAGTCTGAGTTCTGGCAGGATCTTGAGAAGAAACCCCAGAAGTGCTGCTTTTGATTCATTACATATCTCATTCACACGTTTGAATAGTTCATGCATTAATCTTTCTGGACAAGGTATATAGAAACTCCTTAGACGATTGGGGATGAGGAGAGCATGGCTCTTTGGCTTATGTAATGTAATCTGTTCGTGCTTATGCACTCGATGAACTACATTTCTTATCTCATCGACTGGTTTAACAATGGAGGACTGCTTTGTTAATTATAGCCCTCATTTGTTTTGTGGAAAAGGAATAAATTAGAAAATAGTTTTTTAGAAATGATCACTTACAAAGATGAATGAACGAAAAATATACTTATTACCCACAAAAATATTTAGATATAAATTGTTGCCGATAATGAAGACATTTCTCATTGGTTAATTATTTCAAACAATACAAGCGATCATTTTTAGAAAAAATGATTTTATGAATTATTCATTTTTAATCGAAAGAAACGGAGTCTAAATGGGTAATTCAATCGTACCCATGTTCTAGGCCATCATGCAATTGAAGATTGAGAGTTTTTTTCGAGTCATAAATCCAAACATTCAATTCAATTCAATCAAACAAGTCCGGCTGAGATTTATCCTACTTTGTAACAAATATATCAAACACAACACCTTTTTAAATTTATTTTTCTTTGGCTTAATTATTAGAATCACCTTAAGTAACCTGTTTAGTTTACTCTATAAGTTCCACCATAAAGCAAAATTGAAATATGAATTGCCTAGTTACATTTTACAAATATACTATCTTAGGAGCATTACTATAGGACACCTGTTTACTTGTGTTTTGCAACCAGATAGATATAACCATCGTCTCAATTACTAGTTTTTCACACCAGCTTTCCATAGGATTAAGTTTACAGTATGCTCTTCGAAATTCTCAAGTTTCAAATATGCTGATAGGAAATGTAATTCACTTACTAAAAGGGGAAGATTCTACAAAAACGGTGTCATTTAACTAAGCCATTTAGAAAGTTAATGACATAATTAGTGAAGTTATTATAATATAATTACTAACTCGAAAAATTACTACATCACAATGAATATTATTCCAGAATATTTTCTCTGCCGTATCAGTGATTAAAAATTGACCCACAGAAAACTTTGTGTCGAACACTAAATGCAGCATGCACAAATTGTTTTAGATTCGACCTCAATAGAAATCTTTTTGGCCCGTCAATTGTATCTTTCAAACCATTAATTAGATCATTAACTGATACGGATGACTTGCTTTTGACTGGATGAAAAAGTTAAACTTAGTCTGGTACATAAATGTTGACTCGTGACGCCACCCAAAGTCCGCTGTATCCTCGAAACTAAATAATTTATTTATTCACAGCTTTCATGCATTCGTATTTGTCACACGTTCCTTCATGAGTACATAAAGGTCATTAGGAAGTCGAATCACTTGTGCGTGAAGTCAAATGAACCCCCACCCCCCGGAGCAAAAGGCTCTGGGTCATGGAGTCTTTCTCTAATTGGACGACTACCTTAGAGAAGTTCCCTTTTGGGTGCATGGGATTTCAAGAAAACTACTATATCAGCATGTGATGACGCCTTCCTTCATTGAGAAGCATCGTTCACTTTGATCAAATACGTATTAATCGATTAATTAATCAGCCTTTCGAAAATGAATCTCTAAAATTAGGAGATTTTTAATGCTCCTAAATACTTCTGGCTTCATTCCCCAGGCCCGAAGAGTGAAGAGAGCGTAAGGTCAAGGTGGTCGGTCGTCCATGGAAGATGAACACTCCCATGAATCTTATGATCGAACCAAGACTCGTCAACGTCTTGAAGAAATTCAAGATGAACTATTGCGAAACAGTTGAATAATACTTGTGACAAACAAGAAACTACTAAAAGAAGATGGAGTAGAGAAGGGAGCTTCCTTATGTGGAAGCCTTATTGAAAGTATACTATATTTCACTACTACAAAACCAAACATCATGTACATGACATGTCTATCGTCACGCTTTATGTAGAGTCAAATCCAAATTCATTTTGGAGCTGTCAAATTCTAAGATATTTACTAGTAAGAACAGATTATGGCATTTGGTAGGGACCAAGTGCAATCGCAAAATTGCTTAGTTACATTGACAGCGACTGAGTAGGCTCGGCCGATAGTGTACTATAGGCTACATATTTGCATTAGGTGCTAGAGTGTTGTCATGGACATCCAAAAAGTAACACTTAGTTGCACAATCTACCGCAAAAGCCGAGTATGTCGTAGTTGCTATTATCACTAGTCAAGCAATATGGCTTTGAAAAATACTAGAAAACATTGGAGAAGTGTAGGCTGAACCACCTCAAATATTGTGTGACAACAAGTGGGCAATCACTATTCCAAAAAATTCAACTTTTCACAGGAGAACTAAATACATCGCCATCAAATGTCACTTCACACGAAAGTGCAAAGTTAGAGAGAGATCGAACTAAAGTATTGCAAAATTGAAGATCAAGTTGCAAGTACATTTACTAAAGCATTACTACAAGCCAAGTTTTACATACTGCGGAGAGTGCTCAGAGTATTGCAAAAATTGATCAAGGAGAAGCGTTGAAGCATCGATGAGTTTCCTCAAGGATTCATGCTCTACAATTATCTAATTTGTGTGGTCATGAATATGTCCAAGGATAAAAACTAGTAGATTATTTCAGACCAATGCAGAGATATTGTTGTATATATTGGTTGATTGAGCCTATAAATAGGCTTGGGAAGTTGAGTCAGGTACAAGAGATTAATTCATAAACCTCGTCCCATTACCGAGAATCCCCACATATTCTTACATCCCAAGATACAAATGCTAACACAAAAATTTAACACAACTTAACATCCTCTTAATTAGATTCGTTGGCAAGTGCTTTAGCCGATTATGGCTTCAAGAATTGTTTGCCACCTAGACATGTCAAAATGGGTCATAAACCCATTTCTTAACCCATATTTGATGAGTTGAATTATTATATGGATCGGTTATATTTAATAAATTGATCATAAATGAGCTTCAAATGATAAAGTCTAGACTAATATAAGTGTCAAATTGGCTCAAAGCTTAGTTACACCCAACCCACCTATATGAGTCTCTCTTCACTCTATCTTACCCTCGCTCTAACTAATGCTCACTTACTCCGCACTCACACCTCCATTTGTTTATAATATGGAATTGTTTTCCTAATATGGGTTGAGTCATATATAAGTCGTTAGATTTGTATTACATGAAAATATATCAAAACAGATTAAATGAGTCAATTTGGGTTGGATCCGAACCTCACTTGGCCCATCCATTTGACTCGTCTAATACCGCCTTACGGCTGCATTACAGCCGGCCACCGAGTGTTTCCACTGGCCTCTTCATTTTCTTGAACCACGCCCCAAGTTTCCGAGAGGGAAGGCTTCACGGGAATCCGAGGTGGCTGCCCCCCTTTCTCGTAAGGGAGTGGCCGGGTCAGTCAATGGGGTCATTGTTAGTTTAATTAGAGCTTTCATTAATTGAAACTGTTCAAAGCAGTCACACTTTCCTTCATGAGTAGATAAAGGAAGTCAATTACTTGTGCATGAAGTCAAACCCATCACCCCACACAAAATCGAACCAGAGAAAAAAGGCCTTCGGTTCCTCGCGTCTCTCTCTTATTGCTCCACCATCCAAAAGAGGAGTTCCCCTTTTGGGCATAGGATTTCTTTAAAAATACGTGCATAACACCATGTGCGGATGGCTTCCTTCACTGAGAGGCACCATTGACTTTGATGGAATGCGTGCTGATCTATCAATTAATCAGCCTTTCGAAATGAGTCCCCAGATTAGGAGATTTAATGCTCCTGAGTACTTCTGGCTTTCGTTCCCGACGGAGAGCACAGGGAGAGATAGGCTGAGGCGGTCCATCATCCATGGAAGACGGACAGTCTGCTGAATGTCGCGATGGCGCCAAGACTCGTCCACCACCGGTGAAGAGGGCATGGGCTTCGGCCACCGCCTTGATGCTGTCGATTGTGTTCATTCTGTCTGGCTTCTTCGTCTCCTGGATAGACATTGTGAGCTTTATCCTGATCTTTTTTTTTTTTCATATTTCCCTGCTTTCTTTGATGTTTCGGTATTACTCCTGGAGCAAAACAACATGGTCTTGATGTATCATGGACTAAACCGTAGAGATTTTTTTTTTTTTTTGTCGCAGTCTACATTGACAGGCCCTTTCATTTTCAAGACTAGGACCGCAGAGAACCCCAGGAATTCCACTCGAAATGTCGCATACCCGCTCGTCTGCACGAATGACACCGCGCTGCAGACATGTCCGACCAATTATCCAGCAACGCATGGAATCGAGAATATATACACCGAGGTATGTCCGGAGTACTTCCGGTGGATCCATGAGGATCTCCGGCCCTGGAAGGCTGCAGGGATCACGCGGGAAATGTTGGAAAACAGCAAAGAGCATGCACAGTTTCGGCTCGTGATACTTAAAGGAAAGGCTTACGTGGAGAAGTACAAGCCTGCCTTCCAGACGAGGGACGTGTTCACCATCTGGGGCATTTTGCAGCTCCTGAGGTTGTACCCTGGGAAGGTGCCGGACTTGGAGCTCATGTTCAACTGTGATGACAAGCCGCTGATCCTGAAGCAAGAGTACCAGGGCTCGAAAGCAGAGGAGATCCCGCCGTTGTTCCACTATTGCGGGCACAACACGACCTTTGACGTCCCTTTCCCGGATTGGTCCTTCTGGGGTTGGTAATGGCCTTAAAAATTATCAGTTCACAGTTCTCATTAAGCTCCTACCAATCTGTCACAAACCCATCATTCACTATTACTGCTATTGACTATGGCTAGGCCTGAAGTGAACATAAAGCCATGGGAAGGCATTTTATCGGCCATAAAAGGCAAGGCGGAGCCGATCAAATGGAAGGACAGAGAGCCCTACGCTTTCTGGAAAGGCAACTATGGACTGGCCGAGACCAGGCGCGATCTATTCAGGTGCAATGACCATTCAAGAACCGATTGGAAAGCTCGTGTGTACGCCCAAGTAATCTCCTATCTGCACATGACTAAGATTTTGATGGTGTTCCATATTTCCACTATGGTTCCTACAATCAAGATCAGGAGACGAAAGGTCGATACATAATTGATATGTTGGCTATTATTCAGGACTGGCGTCGGGAAGTAGCAGACGGATTCAAGCACTCGAAATTAGAAGACCAGTGCACTCATAGGTGAGCAATAGGGCGTTTGATTTCACTATCTCTATTATCTTTTCCATTTACAGTTTCGGAATTTTAGGTTTGCGTGGTCTCAACCTACGCATAATCTGTATTAGCGTGCAATTATAAAACAAAATCTACGTTTGCCTGCATGAACTTGAAACATGGAAAGGTACAAGATCTACATAGAAGGAATCGGCTGGTCAGTGAGTGAGAAGTACATTTTGGCATGCGATTCCACGACCTTGCTAATCAAGCCGGAGTTCTACGATTATTTCATAAGAGGGATGATGCCGATGGAGCATTACTGGCCAATTAGACCGAATAATAAGTGCAGAGATATCAAATTTGCTGTCGAATGGGGAAACAATCACACTGAAGAGGTTAGCAGCATTCCCATATTTTGCTCTAGGCCTTCTTCCATTCTTTCCTCATTCATTCGTTACGATTTGACAATCAAAACAGGCACAGAGGATCGGCGATAGAGGGACCAAGTTCGTTGAGGAGAGCATGAAACTGAAGTTCGTGTACGACTACATGTTTCACCTGCTCAGTGAGTACGCGAAGCTTCTGAAGTTCGAGGTAAAGGTGCCTCCGGGAGTGACTGAGCTGTGTTCGGAACTGATGGCGTGCCCGGCTGATGGGCTTATGAGGACGTTCATGGTTGAGTCGATGGTGAAGTCGCCTAGCGACGCGCTTCCGTGCTCATTGCCACCTCCTTATGACGCTGTTGAGTTCAAAGCTCTCATGGAGAGAAAAGAGAGTGTAACTAGGCAGGTGGAGATGTTGGAGGCTGAATTTTGGAAGAATCTTGAGAAGCAACTCTAAATTTACCACTTTACATTTATTTCCCATTTCACTTTATACCTTGAGAATCTCGAGAAGACAACTCTAGTTTTACATTATTATTTTTTTTTTTTTTAAATTTTTATGTACCTTGAAGAATCAAGCAATTGCGCCCTCACCTGGTCACCTATAAATGAATCAAAAGGCTTATTTTGCCATCAAATTGAGAAATCTCCCGTCAGATGGAAAAAAGATAGTGTTTCCATGTAAATTCTATGTGGTCGTAGGCTAAAAGATGGAAGTTTGTTCTTTTCTTATTTCTTCTTCTCTTCTAATCTAAATTTTGGAGTTCTCTTCTCTTGATTTTAAATTAGAGAGTATGAACTCTCCCAATTTAGTTTTGGATAAGGGAGCTATTCTCCCCTGATCTAGATTTGGGAATATAATAATAAGCTTTGGGATTCGATGCCCCTATGCTCTGTCAGCATACAAATCCTTTGTTTTCAATTTTAATGATGATTGCAATAACTCTGGTGTCTTGTTAAATTATAAAGATTTGCTCCTCCAAATATCATATATGTGTCATTCAACTTGTTTTGGTTGTCTTTGTGTGGCGATGGTGCAGAGGAAGCCGAATCTAGGTGTACATTGCAATACAATAGCCATTGGAGAGAGAATTTTTGGCATTTGCTCATTATTAATAAAGATAATCCGGTGCTGACTATTTTGCTTGATAGATCCATTATTGTGGAATAAACATTGCTTAACCCTACTACTACTCTATCAATCCTCTTTGTTTGCTAGATTTGGATTTGTATTGCAGTATTTTAGACTTTGCTCTCATTCGATTCGCTTTGTTATAAGGTCTATGTTCTTCTAATGTATCCTTTTAAGCAATCAACACAATTTTCTTTCGATTAAAAAAAAAAAAAAAAAAAGAGGAATTGCTTATGAAAATTTTTCTTAATAATGAAGTAAACTTTCTGACTACTTGAGAAAAATTAATAGGGTTCATCCGTTATACAATAAGAAACGGGCTTTCCATGGAATTTAGGTAATTGAAACCACCAATGGATTTTGTATTATTATACGGAGAGATAATTTTTTTATTTTTACTTGACCAAGAAAAAAAAAGTTAGGCTTAGATGCATAACCACTCTAAAATCGGAAAAAAGACCCCTTGAAATTGAGAGATGTTAGGCCATCTGGCCTAAGTTAGATTCATTGGAAAAGAAAGAATGGTTAGGCCGGTCACCATGCGCCAGCCTCCGCAATTTTCCTGTGGACACTCTTGACATTGAGCGTTCTTCGTTTGATTAGTCAATGACCAATGACCACGGATTTGGACTAGTCACTGGGGACGAACGTTGATGGAAATTATGCTCTTTTGGTCCATGTGTTTTGTACCGTTTTTCCAACTGACCAGTTCAAAGATCCGGAGAGCCGAACGGACCCGTTCAGAAACTTAAAGCACGACCAAGCCGAGGCGTCAAAACTCTGCACCGTCTTCGCAGGGACGTCTTTCGTGTCCAGTCGGATGAATAATCACTCCATCTTTGTCACACCCCAAATCCTATAGAGATAAGGGGGTAAAGGCCATCCTTTCCCTAAAGGACGCAATCTCACATTATAACCCAAATATCCATCTCCGAATAGTTCCCGTGATAATGCTTTCGCTTTATCAATCACTAATTGAGACACCTGAAAAACATGATAAGAAAAAGAAAAAGGAATGAGTTATCATAGTTCAGTAATAATTTTTTTCTAAGTAAATCGATCAATCACTATGCACTTTAAATACAACTATAACTCATTTCACAAAAAACTCAAAATTGAACAAACTTTCACCACCAAAAATACAATATTTTTTACCCACCCCACGGTGGACGCGCCAGTTCGCGCCCCGCCCCCTCATCCGGGAGGAGGGGTTCGAAACTCCGCGCCCCTATTACACAACTAAAGTGGAGTGCCGTGGGAGGTGGGCCCCCGCGTTAGTGCTCCCCCTGATTTACGCCGCCGGCTACCGGTTGTACGGTGGTTCCAGGGTAAAAAAAAATACAATATTTTTTACTTTAACATAATATGTCTAAAACAAAACTATTTAAGATAATAGCAAGCAAAATACCAATGGTTTAGCCCATTGGTCAATCTCATAAAAATATACGTCACTGCTACTCTTCCCCTCTTCATCGTGGGTGTCCTCCAGCGCGTCGGCACCCTCTGCGCGTGAGTTGCGGAGGCGTAAGGGAAGAAAAGGGAAGGAGGAAGAAGAAGAAGAGAAGGGGGGCCGGGCTTTTGGGGGAAAAGGACCGGGTTGCGCAGCCTAGGTCTTGGCGGCCCACGCGAGAAAGAAGGGAGGGGCTAGGCTCGTAGGCCCAGCCCTCCTTTGGCTTCTTCTTTTTGTTTTCTTGTTTTTTGTATGTTTTTTTGTTTTTTTTGTTTTCTCTTGCTATTATCTATTATTTATTATCCAAAAAAGGAAAAATACATAAACATAGAAACTAAGGCCTAATTAAAAACCTAATCAAAATTTAAGTGTCAACAATCTCTATGTCGCATTCTTCCATAATAGTTGTGTTTCCAAGTCATCATTTAGTCGCAAGCACCAAGAGTGAAATTTTTCTTCAAACAAGGGAAACTTCGAACTTTAGTAGGGGCAAATGTCAAGATATCCTTGATAGGAGAATGCTGTATGAGAAGTTTTTCGTTCCTCTTGGTCAGAAAGCAAGGCTTAAGAGACGATGGAACATGACTATGATCCATGAGGCAAGGCCAAGAAGTAGTGATTCTGGATGCTTCTCTACGATACTCAGCAGTTGAAATTGACAATAATTAGCTTCCTCACTATGACGAAGATCGTCGAAGTGTGAGATGAAGGACTTAGGACGGAATTTGGAAGTTTCAATTGCCATGGAAAAGCTTGAGAACATGATGCAGAGTGTTTAGGGTTTAAGGGAGAAGACAAAAAA
Organism: Eucalyptus decipiens; assembly: GCA_014182575.1. Lineage (NCBI taxonomy): Eukaryota > Viridiplantae > Streptophyta > Magnoliopsida > Myrtales > Myrtaceae > Eucalyptus > Eucalyptus decipiens. The sequence continues at coordinate 2,239,441 of CM024613.1, read as the reverse complement.
ATATAGAGAAAAGGACAGTAAGACGTATACTTCTATTCGAAGTAGAAGACTGCGATTGAAAACTTAAGATATCTTTCAGAAGCTGAAGCGACGTGTCAAGAAACAATAGGAGTTGTTGATTTGTCTTGGCTGTGGATATGTCAAAGACCAAAAAGGTATGATCATCATGTGTAGTAGATCATGCACGGAATGAGGTCTTTCCTTTAAAAGAAATAAATGTCCAATTTACTTCTTTTAAAAACGGCATATGTTGACACCCAAAATTACCTTTATTGTCATGTGCTAGTCACGAGGGATGAAAACATTCAAAATCATCCTCGCTTGTCATGTGCAGGTTGTTATTAACATCAACCCAGCCCAAGTTACTTGTGGAAACGAAGGATGGACAAGTATTTCAAGAGCCTTTGGGCTAGATTTCGATGGGCCTACAAGTGGAGATACACGATTCAATGATAAAGCAGTTGATTGCCACGTATCCAAGCCAAGAGAGGCTATTGAAGACATAGAATTCAGATGAAATTGGCGTCAAGATTTAGGTGGGAACGGTTCATGCTTAAAAGGGCAGGTAAAATCAAAGGAGCGATTAATACTTGCCGAACAAGTTATGTGAGCATTGTCGAAGAAGACAGAAGACAATAAGATATGGATAAAGCGGTTAAGTAAAGAATGTGGAGTGATTTTCAAGGAGGAAGCAATTGACGACCGACAATTACCAAATTGGCCTATAAATATCGCACACAATCCAATAGAGAGCCCTCCTGAACAACACACAAAATCCTTCATCTTATTCTTTTAGTTATCTTAGCCTAGTTAGTTTAGCTGCAGTTTCAAATTCCAATTCAATTCCGACAAATATCTATATCCTAGACAATGCTTTTGATTAGATTCCAATGTTGTCCTACCGTCTAGTATTGTCGATTAGATTCCGATATTATATCCTCATATCCATTTAGGAACACTACTACCAGATGTTGTCTCCACCATCCAACGTTGTCGATTAGATTTGAAAGTTGTATCCTCATATCTATCTAAGAGCAATATCTGTCAGGTCTCATCTCCATTGTCCAATGTCATTGATTAGATTCTGATGTGTGTCCTCATATCCATCTAGAAGCAGTACTAGGTACTAGGTGTTGTTTTCACTGTCCAGCGTCATCGATTAGATTCCGATGTTGTGTCCTTATAACCATTTAGGAGCAAACTTAGGTGTTGTTTTCACTATCTAAGGTCTTCGATTAGGTTCTGACATTGTGTCCTCTAGCCCAATTAGGAACAATGCTTTCCTAGTTTTTTTTGTCAATGTCCAGTGTTGTCGAATCAGCTTTGATATTGTACAAATCACTTTGATTTTAATGAGTTTTCATTAGTATGTTGAAGTGAGTTTGGATTAAACTATTTGTTAGATTTTGACATTGGTTATCATTAATTTTAAGCTTGTATTAAGTGATTCCATTAGATTCGGGACCATATAATAAATATATAATTATATATATATTTATAGATCATTTTATCTAATACTAGCACAAAACCTAAGTCCCCTATAATGAAAAATCAAAATATAACACTTGGTGAAAGATATTTTGTTGTGGGATTTAAAACTGGCAAAACAACATAACTTCAGATTACTTATGCACAATCTGTAATAGCTTGCACTCATAAAACAAAATCTGCATTTCGCTGCATGAACTTGAAACATGGAAAGGTACAAGATCTACATAGAAGGAATTGGCTGGTCGGTGAGCGAGAAGTACATTTTGGCATGTGATTCCATGACCTTGCTGATAAAGCCAGAGTTCTACGATTACTTCGTGAGAGGGATGATGCCGATGGAGCATTACTGCCCAATTAGGCCGAACAATAAGTGCAGAGATATCAAATTTGATGTTGATTGGGGAAACAATCACACTGAAGAGGTTAGCAGCATTCCCAATCTTGCCCTAGGCCTTCGTTACGTTCTTTCCTCAAATTCGTTATGACTTGACAATTGAAACAGGCGCAGAGGATCAGCGATAGCAGGACCAAGTTCGTTGAGGAGAGCTCAAAACTGAAGTTCGACTACATGTTTCACCTGCTTAGCGAGTACGCGAAGCTTCTCAAGTTGGAGGTAAAGGTGCCCCGTTGGAGAAATCGCTCTAGAAGATTTTGAAGCCGACAAAACGTTTCCATCGGTCTAGTCGGTTATTTGCGTCTCGAAGACTTTCGACCACCGGACTCATAACTCCCGACTCATAACTCAAGACTCAAGATTCAAGACTCAAGACTTAAGACTCAAAATTATTCTCATTGACAGTCTATCGATCCAAAGGTCGAAGGAAATCCAAATCGAGGATTATGATTAAGGATTTCATCTTAATCTCTGGAGAAGATCTTTTGGCTGGACAAATACAACGGATTCTTTGATTCGTATCTAGATCAATTGAAGATCCGATAATCGACGAAGTATTCTTGGAAGGTTCTATTCATGGAAACCAAGATCCCGATTGTATGGGCGAACAGATTGATGGGCTATCGTCGATTCCTTTAATAGCTCGGATGATCTTCTTGATTGATTCCGTCCAACGGGTAGATTGGAGGAATTCCTTTGGTAAGTGCCAACGGTTATGATGGCATAAATGAGTATAAAAGGAAGACGTTCCAGTTGTTCAATGTGTGTGATCGATAGAGAAATTCCAGAGTCTGAAGCACCTTGATTATTAGTCGATACGATCGAGCGAAATTGTATACAGAGAGTGTCTATACTTGGTGATACCTTGAGTGAGTGTGGTAGTTCACCTACACCCAAAAATCAAGGAAGATCAACGCTGTAACATCTCTTTGTTCATAGTGGAATCCAGCCGATTGGCTGTCAGTGCAGAAGAGTGAACGTAGGCTTGAATCAAGCCGAACCACTATAAACCGCGTGTTTAATTCTCTCTTTCATTCACTGAGTCTTACGATTGAATGTTATTTGTTGCAATTCCTTAATTGTCTAAGTATTGTGCGAAAAATCGTTTATATACCTATTCACCCCCCTCTAGGTACTAGCACTAGCTATATCAATTGGTATCAGAGCTCGTGTTCTTACTTTATTTGAAGTGTTTGACTTCAGAGTAAAAGATCCATGGCTAGTATGCTGGCACCAGGGCTGATGGAAGGGCAAAGCAATACCAGACCTCCCTACTTTGATGGAAAGGATTACAACATCTGGAAGAACAAGATGAAAGCCTTTCTGCGATCAAAGGATCCTCTGGAATGGGACGTTGTGGAAAAAGGGATCACTCCTACTGGTGCATCAATTTCTGAAAGAGGAAAAGAAACAATTGAGACCGGTGGAATGACTCAGGAAGAAATCAATAAGAGACAAGCACTCGATGCAAAAGCAATTTACTCTTTATATTGTGCTTTGTCACCAACTCGAATATAACAGAATATCTTCTTGTGTTACAAAGAAAAGAAGTATGGGACAGATTACACATCACCTATGAAGGAACAGATCGAGTGAAGGAGACCGAATCAACATTCTCCTTGGTCAATATGAATCCTTCAAAATGAAACCAGAGAACCTATAACCGACATGTTTAGTCGTTTTACGATATTGTCAATGGTCTTGAGAACCAAGGACAAAAGATCTCCGATCCCATGAAAGTGAACAAGCTCTGCGTGGACTTTCTAAGGATTGGAATCATATAAAGACTTCAATAAGAGAGACGCAAAGAATTATGCCACTATCTCGTGATGAGCTGATTGGAACTCTTCAGGTCTTATGAAGTGGAACGAATCAATGAAGACGAAGATCCAAGAGGTAAGAAATCTATTGCATTGAAATCAAATGATGATTCGATGATGCAGATTCGAAGATGATCGGACGATGAGGAGCTTGCTCTTATGATAAGAAGGTTTAGAAAACTGAATAGAAAATGAAGAAGGTTCAACTCCAAGAAACAAAATTTTCAAAGACAGCAAATCCAAGTCTCTGTTGATGATGAGGAACCAAACAAGGATGTAGTTTGTTTCAAATGTAAGAAAAAAGGACACATAAGACCCAACCGTCCTCTTCTCAAGAAGAAGAAAGGAAAAGCTGAAAAGTTTCAAAAGCACTCAAAGCCGAAACTTGGAGTGATACCGAGTATGAAGAAAGTGAGGATGAATATGCCAATCGTGTCGATGGCACAATCGGACTCGCACTCGGATTCGGATCGACTCGGAAAGTGAATTTGAGGTAAGTGATTTTAAAATTCCTGTCAAAGTCTCTAAATATATTGATGAACTATGTTTTAGTCTTAAGACTTCTCTCAAAAGAGTTTCCGAACTAAAAGGGAAAACTTAGCTTTAAAACAAAAAGAAAATGTTTTAGAAGAAAGAATCAAAAGTTTAGATTTGAATGTTTCGACTTTTAAAGAAAAAGAAGATAATCTTTTAAAAGAAAATACTTTTCTAAAAACTGACTTATCTAATATTTCAAGGAAATTTTCTATAGGATCTGAAAACTTGAAAAAGTTCTTTCGGTTCAAAGACCTTACTTCAATAAGTTTGGTCTAGGTATGACAGCGAAAACAATTCCCTTGATTGATTTTCCTAAAGTAAAAGAAAGAATTAAGAAAAGACCATCGAAAGAGGCTTACAAAAATCATTTCAAGAAAGTTTTTGTAAAATCTGTATGACGAAATGCTCTAAGATGTTCAAAGTGTAACAAGAAGGATCACTTTGAAAAAGAGTGTCCCATGATTTGGAAGCCTCGTTAAGAAAGCATGGCCTTATAATGATTATTCTCGCTAACACCAAAGGACCCAAGAAAATTTGGGTACCAAAGAAAGTTTGAGATTTTCATTTGAATGCGGTCTCCGTCAAGAAAAAGGTAAAATGGTATCTTGACGGATGTTCAAGACACATGACAGAGACTCAAATAGCTTCATAAAGCTTATTGAAGTGAACGGAGGAAAAGTTTCATTTGGAGGAAACAAAGAAAGGAAATATTGTGGGATTTGGAACCTCCAAAATTGGAAATCTCACGATAAACAATGTTTCTCTAGTAGAAGGACTCAATTACAATCTTCTCAAAGATCGAGTCAACTATGTGATACCGGATTCAAGATTTTCTTCCAAGAAGGAACATGTTCTCGAATCGCAAAGACTCTACTCGCCTCTTTCAAAGGTCGAAGACATGGAAATATCTACCTCCTAGACGTAAAACCAGATGAATCACATTGCTTAATCTCAATTCAAGACGAAGCAAGCTTATGGCATAGAAAGCTCGGCCATGTCAACATGAAGCAATTGGCCAAAATCTCATCAAAACAGCTTGTTCGAGGACTACCAAAATTATCATATCAAAAGACCAATCCATGCACTCCATGCATTCGGGAAAACAGGTAAGAAATTCATTCAAATCAATAAATCATATCTCTACTAATCATGTACTGCAAAATGCTGCATATGGATCTATTCGGACCAAACGAACCCAGTATTGGAGGTAAGAAATATTGCCTAGTTATTGTAGATGATTACTCCCGTTTTACTTGGGTATATTTTCTTGCAAATAAGTCTGAAACATTCTTGTATTTTGAAAAATTTGCTAAAAAGATTCAAAATGAAATTGGATGTGTTATATCAAGTATAAGAACTGATCATGGAAGTGAATTTGAAAATCAAAATTTTACAAAGTTTTGTGATGACTCGGATTTAAACATGTATTCTCCTCTCCATATACTCCTCAGCAGAATGGAGTGGTGGAAAGGAAGAATCGATCTCTTCAAGAAATGGCTAGAACTCTATTAATTGAAAGTAAAATTTCTTCACGATTTTGGGCCGAAGCTGTTTCAACAAAGATGCTATATAATCAATAGAGTTTTTCTAAGACCTATTCGAGAAAAACCCTTATGAATTATTCAAAGGAAAGAAGCCTATTGTTTCATACTTTCATGTATTCGGATGCAAATGTTTTATATTGAAGAATGCAAAAGATCAAGTTGGTAAGTTCGAAGAAAGATCGATGAAGGCATCTTCCTTGGATATTCTACATCAAGCAAAGCCTACGAGTCTATAATAAGAAGAGCCGATCGTGGAGGAGTCAATGAATGTCAAATTCCAAGACTCTACGCAAAATGAATCCGATCGGACTCGAAAGCATGAAGAGTCCGAACCTCGCTCCCAGAACCCTCAAAAGATTACAACTCAAGAAGCTTCTCGGACTGGAAGATCAGCATCAAGCTACTCGAGAAGACTCGAGATAAAGAAAGAGATCTTCAACCAGTCAAATCAACCAAGAATCGGAAGCATAAATCCAGTCATCCTAAAGATCTCATTATTGGAGAAATTAATGAAGGAATCCGCACCAGATCCAAAAGGCGTGAAGAGTCTAGTGCTATAGCTCTTATTTCTGAAATTGAACCAAAAAGCATAGAAGAAGCTCTATCGATGAAAGCTGGATTGAAGCCATGCAAGAAAAGCTCGGGCAGTTCAACATTAATGACGTGCCGGGATCGACATCTAAACCAAAAGGTAAAACTGTTATCGGAACCAAATGGGTGTTTAGAAACAAGATGAATGAAAAAGGAAAAGTCGTACGAAACAAAGCAAGACTCGTGGCAAAAGGATACACGCAAGAAGAAGGAATAGACTATGATGAGACTTACGCTCCTGTGGCAAGGTTAGAAGCTATTCGTCTATTACTTGCGTTTGCTTGCTATAAAAATTTCAGGTTATTCCAAATGGACGTCAAAAGCGCTTTCCTAAATGGATTTATCCATGAGGAAGTTTACGTGGAACAACCTCCAGGGTTTGAAGACCCAAAGAAGCCGGACTCGCTTCGGACGAAAAGGCTCGTATGGTTTAAAGCGGGCACCTCGAGCTTGGTACGACGGACTAAGTAAGTTCTTATTAAAGAATGGTTTTGCCAAAGGTAAAGTTGATACTACTTTATTTATTAAAAAGGAAAACAAAAGTTTTATACTGTTCAAATATATGTTGATGATATCATATTTGGATCCCCAAATGAAAGTCTCAGGCAATAAATTTTCAAAGTCTATGCGGGATGAATTTGAAATGAGTATGATGGGAGAATTAACATTCTTTCTTGGTCTTCAAGTAAAGCAATTGAAGGAAGGAACTTTCATTTGTCAAGAAAAATATGCTAATGATCTTGTCAAAAGGTTTGGATTGGAAAATTGCAAAAAGATCGATATACCAATGTCAAGTTCATTGAAAATAGACAAAGATGAAGAAGGGAAGAAAGTTGATCAAAAGCTGTACGTAAGTATCATCGGTTCACTTCTTTATCTTACTTGCCTCTAGACTCGACATTTTGTTGAGTGTTTGCATCTCGTGCTAGGTTTCAATCGATCCTAAAGAATCTCATCTCAAGGCTGCAAAACGTGTTATTAAATACGTTGCCTCGTCTTCAAGCATCGGTCTATGGTATCCTAAGGAGGGAGACTTCAATCTTCCGGGATATTCGGGACGCCGATCCGGCCGGTTGCGAGTCGATAGAAAGAGTACTTCGAACCCGCCGGTTGCTTGGAAGCAAAGACAAAGTGTCTTGGTTTTCAAGGAAACAGAGCAACCTTTGTAGCTCTCTCTACAACGAAGCAGTATGTAGCACTTGGAAGCTGCTGTTCGCAAATTCTATGGATAAAACAACAGCTACAAGACTTTGGGATTGAAGACTCATGCACGTAAATCGATGTGACAACACCGGTGCAATCAATCTCACCAAAAATCCAATCCTTCATTCAAGAGCAAAGCATATAGAGATTCGACATCATTTTATTAGAGATCATATTCAAAATGGAGAAATCTCAATTCAATTTGTTGATTCGAAAAGTCAACTAGCGGATATATTCACAAAGCCATTGGAGAAAATCAATTCGATTTCATCCGTACCAGACTCAACATTTTGAAGCTTGAAGAAGTTAAAGTCTGATGAATTTCCATCAATTAGACTCTATCCTTCAGACTCTATCCTTCAGACTCTGAATTCTCAGACTCAGACCTTCATTGTATAGACGTAAGTTATTCTTTTAATCTCGAAAAGGTACGATCTTTCGTTCGCTTATATTTGATTGATATAATCTTTAATTTCCGAAAACATGCCTTTTTCAAAAGGGGATAATCTCTTTTAAAATGGCGGTTATTATTTTTTAAGAAAGACGACTGTTCACTTCTCTTCGTAACGATTGCTCTTTCCTTTTCAAAGCTGAGTTATATACACGTTTTCTCTTTTTACTCGATTCTCAAAACCTAAAAGGCATTCTTCTCTCAACCCCGTTTTCTACTTCGTATTCATACTCGAGAAAGTTGTCGTTTTCCTTGGGAAAGCAAGTGAAGGAATCTTCCATTGACAAGAAAAGATGTCTTCTTCGAGAAAGTCGTCAAGGATCGCAAGCGGGGTCCACGAGAGAATGAAGGAGGGACCGACGCACTTCGATCTCACCGAGGAAGATGATTTGTTGAGACAAAGAACAGAGTCCTGTTCCTTCTCCACCTCATCACTCACCATCTACCCCACAAGGTGCGGGTCATCATCGGAGGAAGTCATTCTAGAGGACGTTGAACCCGTGAGAGCACAAAAACCCTCATTTATTTACATGCTCTATCGTGCGTTGAAAGTTTCTGGTTCTCCTCTCGAATTATATAGATGCCTTCCTTAAAGATAAGAATTATGGGAATGAGTACAGATTTTTGAAGCGAATGGAGGAATTGGGAATTGCTCCCAAAGGTAAGGCTGAAGAGTCACTTGCGAACATTCCAAGTGACCCTCGTGTTTCAGACCGATTCCTAATGAGGGGAACGAAGATGATAAAATGTTTAGTGATTTTCAACCGAGAATGGGCATTGCTGCAAAGGTGAAGGGAAATAAGATGGAGTTGTTTAGATCGAATGGACGGGAGAAGCTGTTCTTCGCCTGTTGAAACGAGGGTGATAAAACCCGGAGTGTTGATTTTGATTTCTGGATGCAATTAATGTGAACTTAAGGGAAAAGTTCGAACTGCTTCAACTTGAGCAGTTTTGCACCGATACCACCGATGGTTATGCACACTTGATCGCATATTTCTATTCGAATCTAAGTTTTCTTGATGCGAATAGAATATCATTCATGTCCCGAGATCGGATTATGTGATAGATGTGGACATGCTGGCGGACATAATTGGTGTTGAATGAGGACGTTATCAACAAATCAAAGTCTCGATTGCTCGTGCTACTGGATCTTGTCAAAAACAGAGATACAGAGGCGAAGATTACCTACTCGAAGATGAGTGCCATCAATATTGTGCTGCACAAAATTGTGATCAATTGTATCAGGCCAAAGTCTACATCAAAGACTGATGTATCCAATTCGGAAGCCAAATTGATGTATGCAATCAACTCTGGGAAGAAGTTCTCTCTGCCTCATACTATTCTCTTCCATATGTACAGAGCAATGTCGAAGAACAAGAGACAATTGCCTTACCCAAATCTTGTGACAAAAATCTTCGACACATGAATATCGAACGCCACACACTCTCGTGTTAGACCGTGCGATAAAATGGTGGTAGGTTTGAATATGTTGACGAAGATGCGTACGAAAGAACTTAGCAAGGAAATGGCAAAGTTCAAGGTGAAAACTCCGCTCTCTTCTGCATCAAAGAGAAAAGGGAAGGAGCCCATTGGTACTCCATCCAAAAAGAGAAGAACTCTCATCTTGGAGGATGAAGAAGACGATGAAGATCTTTCTATTCCCGCACTTGGTAAGGACTAGACGTTCTGTATCTCGATCAACAGAACTTCAGTCGAAGCAAAGAGAAGAAGAAGAGCAGCGAGAAAAGGAAAAAGAAGATGAAGAAGAAGAAGAGCAGAGAGAGAAAGAGATAGAAGCTGAAGAAGAAGAAGAGCAGAGAGAGAAAGAAAAAGAAGATGAAGAAGAAGGAGAAGAAGAAAAAGAAAAGTCTGCTGCTGAATGGGAGAGAAAGAATCAAGAGCATGATAATCACTCCACCCATCTTGATGTCTTAGAGACAGGGGGAGTTGGCGAGCAAGATTTTGATGTATTAGAGACAGGGGGAGTTGGGGAGCAAGAAAAATCCTCACCTCATGCTGCTCCAGAAGAGTCTCCATTGATTGAAGAACATCATGATACATCATCAAATCTGCAAGGTCATACGAAGCTTTTACTCCATCTCGAGAAAGTAAATGCTAGTATGCAGACAATTCAGCAGATTTTCATCGTATTCTTGATATTCTTATGGAAATGCGGGGCCAAATCTATGCTCGGACTATGAAATTTAAGCCATCAAGAATGCTGGCCAAGCATCTTGATTACTCCCGGAAGATAGAATGAAAGACCTCGCTCTGCAAATTCAAGCCAATGCCAAAGGAGAAGAGGTAGCAAAATTAAGGGAAGACTTGAAGAGGCTCGAAGGCATAGTACGTCCATGGGAGAATTCCAGATCGTGCGCATTCCCAAGCGACATGACTCTTTTCTCACCTTTGTTACCGATGACAAAAAGGGGAGAAGAAATTTGAACCAACCATCTTTTTCAAACATTGATTTTAAATTTGTTTTTGTGGTTGTGAGTTTTTTTTTTTTTTAAGTTTTTTGAGTATGACTTGTGTGAACTTGAGTATGGACTAAATTTGGCTGTGGATTGTGATGCTTGACTGTTGGCATTTATATCGAGTGTTGTTATATGGTATTACTCATGAAAGTCTAACCAAATTTCTGTGGATGCGAGTCTCGGTTGTTTTATTAAATCTTTATGAGATAGCCATATTGCTTGAGAAATGTTTTTGCGGGTCAAGGTTGTTCAAATCTACGGGAAAGTTTTGTCATCATCAAAAAGGGGAGATTGTTGGAGAAATCGCTCTAGAAGATTTTGAAGCCGACAAAACGTTTCCATCGGTCTAGTCTGGTTATTTGCGTATTTCGACCACCGTCATAACTCCAGACTCATAACTCAAGACTCAAGATTCAAGACTCAAGACTTAAGACTCAAAATTATTCTCATTGACAGTCTATCGATCCAGTGTCCTATTGAGTTCATCTTAATCTCTGGCTTTTGGCTGGACAAATTTCTTTGATTCGTAGAGAATATCCGAAAAGAGGAAGTGTAACTAGGCAGGTGGAGATGTTGGAGGCTGAGTTTTGATGGAAGAATCTTGAGAAGCAACTCTAAATTTATCACTTACTTGGTGATACATTTGGTTTCACCATTTCATCTTTTGTTCATATCTTGAGAATCTTGAATCAAGAACCACTATAAACCGCAACTCTATTCATTTACGATTGAATGTTATTTGTTGCAAATTTTCCATGTACCTATTCACCCCCCTCTAGGAATCTATATCGCAATTGCGCCCTGACCGCCTTATCGCCTGTAAATGTATCAAAAAGTGCTTATCCTTGTTGCCATCAAATGGAGATGTTGGAGAAGTTTGGAAGAATCTCAACTCAAATGGAAAAAAATTTTACATATTTTCCATGATCAAGTTGCGCCCTTTATCGCCCGTAAATGTATGTATATTCTGTGGTTGTTGGCTAAAAGATGGATGCTTGTTTTCTTATTTCTTCTTCTCTCCCAATTTAGATTTGAGAGCTCTATTCTCTTGATTTACTTTTAAATTGAGAGTTTGAACTCTCTTGATCTAGATTTGGGAATACAATAAATATGCTTTCAAGATTCAATACCTCTATGCTCTGTCAATATACAAGTCCTCTGCCTTCAGTTTCAATAGTGATTGCAATAACTTTGGTGTCTCATTGAACTATAAAAATTTGCTATTCCAAATATTAAATCTGTGTTTGCTCAACTAGTTTTATTTGACTCTGTACGGCGATGGTGCACATTGCAACACCGTAGTTATTCTTATTGGAGAGAGTGTTTTCGGTTGTGCTCATCACCGGTGAAGATAATCTAGTGATCAACCACTTATTATTTTGCTTGAACAATTCATTATTGTGGAACATGCATATGCTTAACTCTACTAGTACTCTGTCAATGCTCTTTGTTTTCTAGATCTGGATTTGTATTGTAGTATTCTGAACTTTGTTCTATTTAATTTGCTTTGTTATGAGATTTATGTTCTTATGATGTATTATTTTAAGTAACGACTACAATCTTCTTTCGATAAAAAAAGAAAAATTAGGAATTTCTTTTGAAAAAATTTCTTAATTATGAAGGAAACTTGCCACGTCTAGACTACTCGAGAAAATTAAAAGGGATCATCCATTAAACAATAAGAAACGGGCTTTTCATGGAATTTAACAGGTAATTGAAACCACCTATCGATTTTGTATTATTATACAGAAAGAGAATAGCTTTTAACTTGGCCAAAAAAAAGGGTTAGGCTTAGATGCATTATCACTCTAAAATCGGAAAAAGAACCCTTGAAAACGAGAGAAATTTAGGCCATTCATTGAAAAAGAGAGGAGTTAGGCCCAAACCTGGTCACCATGGACCAGTCTCCGCAATTTCGGTGTGGACTTTCTTGACATTGACCGTTCTTCCTTCGATTATTCATTCGATCAATGACCACGGATTTGGACTATAGTCAGTCACTAGGGACGAAACGTTGATGGAAATGATGCTCTTTTGGTCCATGTGATTTGTAACGTTTTTCCAAACTGACTAGTTCAAAGATCCGGCGAGCCGAACGGACCTGCTCGGAAACTTCAAGCACCACCAAGCCGGCGTTAAAACTTTGGACCGACTTTGCGGCAAGGTGTTTCATGTACAGTGGATGAATAATCACTCCATCTTCGTCCTAAGATCCGGTAAGAAGCTGTGCCATGTGGATCTGTTCAATCACACTTGCACAAATTACACTTCTTCTTGTGTTCCTTCCGGGGGCAAAAAGAGGGTGACGGAAAGTCAACCACTTCTACTTCAAGTCTTGCTTAGCAAATGACATTAAATAAATGGTTCTCTTTACTTGGCATTAAGCCAGAAATGGGGAGAGAAGACTTGACAAGTCTACAAGTGTCCTTCTCTACGTGCAGAACCCCAAAAAATGTCTCCACCTGTGCAGTGGTTTCCAAGAAAATGCATAACCAGACCAGACATGTGATGGGGCTTCCTTAATGGAGAGGCGTTGACTTTGATTAAGATGCATGGCCATGTTAAATTCTGATAAGACCAACTTTTCTTTCGCGCTAATTCAGTCAAACTAGACTCTAAAGCACCGATCCAATTTCCAGGGAAGAGAATGAAACAGTAGACTCCAAGCAAGGCAGTATTATTAGGGGATTTTGCTTCAACATGGGCTAATGACGTGGCTTCAAAACGAATTCTAGTTTATTATTAGATAGCCTTCGGTTCAGATGGAGTTGATTAGTCGTAGTAATCTGTGAATGAGTGATGAATGCTTAGTAGGAATGTGACATTCTTGGTTTGACGGGCATGAAGTAAAGTTGGCAGACCGAGTGAGGCGTTAGCTAAGATCAAATGGAGGAGGAGAAGCTCCACGGTTTGCCCTCATCCAAAAGAACTCCTCGGTCGCTCAAGGTGCCGGCTTCAGCTGCTGTCTTTGTCTTGTTCTTGATCATAGTTCTCAGCGGCTGCATCATTTCAGGGCTAGATATTGTAAGTTCAGCGCCACTTACCTTCTTTCCTGTATTTAACTTTTCATTATCTGCTATTGAACTTGTTTTATTCACTGATTTCCAGATCAATCAGACATGAATAAAATGATGATTGCCATGGATTAAGTTAGCACATAGCCACTAAGTTGTGAGGTGCAAATTAGCTAATTTTAGATGCTGCACATGTTTATTTCTTTACTAGCAGATCCAGATCAGTTTGCAAACTTCTTAAAAACAAAAGTTTGCACTCTGTTATTGCATACTGAAAGTACCAACGGACCTTAGATGTGGAATTAACATTCTTATGCTCCTAGTCTAATTTTGCATCTGTCTTGGTTTATCTGCATTGCAGTTTATTTTTCCAGGTGGGTCATTGAGGGAAGTATTTAGTGTCAATAAAATTCCAGAAGATTCATTGCAGTCACCCCAAAAGATCGAGTATCTTCTCAACTGCACCAATGCAACCAAGCCACAAACATGCCCAATAGATTATCCAACGATGTTCCAACCCATGGACTTGCACGCCACAGAGTGTCCAGAGTACTTCCGGTGGATCCACGAGGATCTCCGGGCCTGGAAAAGCACGGGAATTACGAAGGAAATGGTGGAGAGGACAAGAGACTTTGCACACTATAAGCTAGTGATTCTCAAGGGGAGAGTCTATGTGGAGCACCTTAGGAAGCCCTTCCAAACAAGAGATGTGGGAACAATATGGGGGATTGTGCAGCTCCTGAGGTTGTACCCAGGAAAAATACCAGATCTTGAGTTGATGTTTTTTTGCAATGACCAGCCAGTAATCATGAAGAACGACTACCAGGGGCCGAATGCCACGTCGCCTCCACCGCTATTCCGCTTCTGTGGAAATCAGTCAGCCTTCGACATCACGTTTCCTGATTGGTCATTCTGGGGATGGTAATGCCTGACACTGACTATCTAGTTATGAAATTGATCCTTAGGTTGTTTTGAATATATTTTGGAAAACCAACTTGCTTTAGGAATATTAGTCAAGAATTTGTGGTTTATTTCGTTTCATTTTGTCCGATATAGGGCTGAGATCAACATAGGGCCGTGGGAAAGTACTGTGAGAGCCATTAGACAGAACTCCGAGAAAATCGAGTGGAACGATAAAGTACCTTATGCTTACTGGAAAGGGAACACAGGTGTCGCAGCCACTAGGAGAGACCTAATGAAGTGCAATGCAACCAGTGGACAGGACTGGAAAACTCATCTGTATCACCAGGTAAATTCACTTCAGCCAGTCTGTCCTATCGCACTTGAAAGATAATCCAGGAGATTCTTGAAACACCCTGGCTTTAGCATATGTAAGGGACTCGTTTATGGGATTCTGCAAAAAACAGAAGACATTGGTAGCACTCACTCGTCAGGTTGGGTAGTACACGAGCCAAAGTTAGCCTGTTTACTTGAAAGTAACTCAAGCTGAGGCAGATTAGAGTAACTTGAAAGGGGCTAGAGTATAATGTCTAAATGCGAAATGCAAGGAGGACCGTGTGCCTCATATAAAATTCTGATAAAAATAACACAACCTTTTTTCCACTAAACTGGATCGCGTTACATGAATCCTCATTTTAGGAGGTTACAAAGAAGTATATAGTGATGATTGAGAATGCGAAAATGACAAGCTGGTTCACAACCAGGAATGGTCTCGTGAAGTTAGTCAAGGATTCAAGCAATCAAAGTTAGAAGACCAGTGCACCCACAGGTAAGCAAATGGACCCTTCCAATTTTTTCCTTCATCCTTCCCCACAAATTGACTGACTGATTTATCTCGCTGTTTCAACAATATTTGTGTAAAAGGTACAAGATATACGTGGAAGGAGAGGCCTGGTCAGTGAGCGAGAAGTACATTATGGCATGTAACTCGATGACATTGATGGTAAAGCCTGAATTCCTCGATTTCTTCACAAGAGGGATGATCCCTTTGGAGCATTACTGGCCCATTAGGCCAGACAACAAGTGCAGAGATATCAAGTTTGCAGTTGAATGGGGCAACAATCACCCTCAAGAGGTAAGGAAAATCATTTCGAGTTAATTGTTCTGCCCTCTCTGATTTTTGTTCTTTTTTCTCAGCAAATGATATTTTGGATTGCATGATTAAACAGGCCCAGGTTATTGGGGAGAGTGGAAGCAAATTCATGGAGGAGGGTCTGAAGATGAAGAACGTATATGATTACATGTTTCATCTTCTCAGCGGATACGGCAAACTTATCACTTACAAGCCAGAGATACCTCCAGGAGCGATCGAATACTGTACAGAGACAATGGCATGCCCTGCTCAAGGGTTGTTTAGAAAGAACATGCTCGAATCAATGGTTAAGTCCCCCAGTGATTCGCCTCCATGCACGCTGCCACAGCCTTATGAGCCGGGAGAATTTCAAGCATTTCTCGGGAGGAAAGAGAGCGTCTCAAGACAAGTGGAGCGGTGGGAAGCCGAATACTGGGAGAAAATGAACAAGAACTGACGGATGCTACATTAACTTTGTTTGGCATTCTCAGGATAATTTTCAGTCAACCCTTTGTACTTGTCTTTTTTGTTTTTTCAAACTGCATATTTTTATGTTCCAGTTTCTAGGCTGCTGGAAGAAGTTTCCTATGGATCAGACATGGAAACATGAGTAACACATAGGTTGCAGTGAATATGAATAAATATCGATTCTCTACCTGGAATTTGTCTTGTCCTCTCTGACTTCAATACCCTGAAAGCTAGGTCTATATATACAACACTGACTGGTCAAACTGACAGCATCAGAACACACTACATAAGAATGTTTCCACTGAGTTGAATTTCTTATGGCAGGTCATCGTACACGTTATTTGTTAAGCCAGAAAAAAGAAAGAAACGACATGTATGGAAGGGCCGAACATGACTAAATGGATGCTAGTTTCCCTTCAGTAGAATGGTACATGCGTGACAGACCATCATAGAAGAAAACGAGCACGCTACAAAGAAAAATGATGTGGCGGGGCTCAAGATCATCGAGAGTAGGCATTGGAGGTTTAACTGATTAAAGCGCTCGTCCTCTTATGATATCAATGCTCATCTCGCTAGGATCAGTAGCTTGCAGCTCAACTTGAATGCCGTCCAATTCTCTCTTGAATCTGTCCTTTGAGCTGGCATAGAGCATCTTGCTCCTCACCCTCGATGTTTCGGGCGACCTAAGACAAGTTGAATTTGATGAGTTAATGGATGAAATCAATCGGGTGCTGCATTAGATTCTACAATTTGGACCAGGAATGGATGATTATCATGGATAAGATACTCATCCAATTCTGTTTCTCTGACAAGAAACAGGTAATTCCAGAGAATTGTTTTATTCACGCAGTTACCGTCAGTGTCTGTTAAGATCCTAATCTAGTTTCAATCAATCATAGGATAAAATGACAAATATTGTTCTCACCACGCAATGAAGAAAATCTTGCTTTTCTGGCAATTCTCATCAGTCGTGAAATCAAAGTCAAACACAGCATATCGGCACTCATCGGCGGGCAAACTGGAGGTGAAATCGTCATAGGTTTCCTCTGGACTACCGAGTTTCTCTATGGTCACCTGTTGGATCTTCTCTTCGATCTTGAACACGATGAATCTGTAAATCCTCTTTGCTTTTAGCTCCAAGAACTTAAGCTTGCACTCATCATCCACTGCCATTCCAGATGACGAATTCGCCTATACATATATTGTTGAACAATCAAACCATCATTTTATGCTAGCGCCACTAAATTGAAACTAACATGCATATATTGAATGGCAGAAGCAGGTTATATGGTCGTTATACGATTGCTCAACATGAGAATTATATCAACATTGTCAAAACTTATATAAGATACCAAATCACCAACATGGGTTCTATTTCTTTTTAAGTCCATAGAATCTGCAATCTCAAAATCAGATAATTCACAAATGTGGATTGATCTGGTGAATTGCACAAAAGATGATTCTAGTTTGCAAGAAAATGCACATCATTATTTATGCGGACTGATCTTGTCTAAGCCATGAAAAACATCAAAACGTGCACTCAAACGTGCATAATGAAAGAAAATGAAAGAAGGGCTTTACTAGAAGGAGGAGAATAGGGTCAAAGCAGTACCATGTTGATGCCTGCCAATGAGAGATGATCCTGATGAGAAGTGAGAAGCAGAAAAGCGAAAGATGGAGAGACCGAAAAACAACGAACAAAGAGACCCCCAGATATATAAATACGGTGTATTGTGGAGGTCAATGTGTGAGGGAAAGAGGGGGGAGGTGACTGGGAGAGAGTGTTTTAAGGGGGAAATAAGGGGTTAATTTTAGTATTCATTTCTTGGCTCCTGACAGGTGATCATCTGCATGAGCTTTTGTCCAATTTAGCAATTAGGAGTTAAACACAGCGATGGGCTTTTGAGTTTTGACCATGTTTGTACTCCATCTGATTCAGCTCGCCAAAGGTTGGTTCTCCGTGTACTTCGCCGCTTTGTTTGTTCCTGTTCTGAAAAAGCAAACTAGGAAAGGTAAGGTCCAATGGGTTGGTCCTTAAAAAAGGCCCTTCCAAATAACCACTTTTATTTTGAGCTTAGAAAGAAATTGCAAAAGAACTAAGCTGGAATTTCAATTGTGGAAGATTTCAAAACCCCATTTCTTAAGTGAAGGAACTATCAAGAAAAGAGGAATAGAAAAGAAAAACCCTTAACTAAATAAATAGATCGAAGATAAGTATGGATTCAGTCCTTTAACTCGCTAATAAGAATCCGGAAAATTAAGAATTAGATATAGAGATGCATAAATAGGCGTTCTGTTCCTTATATGTAATTTATATTATTCTTTGAATCTTATGTGGTCACATGGTTTTAATTGCTTGCTTTGCCTTTTAAAAGCTTAACACTAATCAGGATTGGCTATCTTTGTCATGCATGAAGGCGGAACAATATATCGAATCGAGTTTGTTTGAGGAAAACTAGGAGAGAATATAGTGATTATAAATAATAATTTGGAGGGGGGATGTCAAGATCCGTTGTAGTCTAGTTGGTTAGGATACTCGGCTCTCACCCGAGAGACCCGGGTTCAAGTCCCGGCAACGGAATTTCCTTTTTCTTTTTTCTTGATTTTGTAATGATCTGTCTACTACTACGGAAACTAAGAAGGCATAGAAAAATGAAAGGCGACCATATGATTGTCCTACTTTCAAGTGAATCAAGGCTGTCGCCAAAACTCGACAGCCTACCTCTTTTCCCATTCTTTTACCTTTTACTTTCGTGACCTATAGATCGTTAAATTGGAATTGGGGTATTTGCAGGAGTCCATCTTCAATTTCGATTGTAATTATATGTAGCAAGCAAAGCAGGCTGATAGATTGTTTTCCAGTTTGATTCTGCTAAAAACAGAGGAAAAGACGTCAGTGCGACAGAGATGTTTCATTACGTCCTTTGTTGCTTGAAGTTTTAAACCTTAACGGGTGTCTTTTAGGATCTTAAGGCGGCAAATGAGTTCCGTGACAGTAATGGAGCCTTATTCAATAGCAATTAGAGGACGATTCCAATCTAGGCGTCTGCTAATCAAATGTTTAATCATGTCTTTGTGATTCAGATGAGAATTGGACAAAGTCTCCGTGAAAGGATGGACTAAAGTATATATGAGATAGTGGTCTAACTGTTTTGCTTCTCCGCATTGCCGTACCGATTATGCTGATGGGAAGTAATTTTCGTTAGTTCCTTCTGTATTATGCAGCTTTCCATTACCTTTGAGAACTGTCATGCCTGTTTGTGCTGCTGTCTTACGAGTACCACCTTTGATTTCTTATATATAGCTCTGCATGACTCCGTTTGCAAGCATCGAGAGCTAAAACGCAAGAACATCTTACAAAGGCAGAGAAAATGAATAGCTTTAGCTCGAAATGCTTGGGCTCATTGCTTTTTGCTCTTCTGGCTATGAGTTGTATGGAAGTTCAAGGTCAGTCCTGCAGACCGAGCGGCAGAATCAGAGGGAAGAATCCCCCTCCTGGACAATGCAACACCGGGGACGACTCGGACTGTTGCAAAAACGGCCAGATGTACCCGATTTACAAGTGTTCGCCGCCGGTGTCAGGCCACACCAGGGCCCACCTCACCCTGAACAGCTTCGCGAAGGGCGGAGATGGAGGTGGCCCATCCGAGTGCGACAACCACTACCATTCTGATGACACGCCTGTCGTGGCACTATCCACGGGGTGGTTTGATAACATGAGCAGGTGTCATAGGAACATAAAGATCTACGGCAATGGGAGGAGCACCCAGGCCATGGTGGTGGACGAATGCGACTCGACTATGGGATGCGATGAAGAGCATGATTACCAACCTCCATGCGATAACGACATCGTCAATGCGTCTAGAGCTGTGTGGGAGGCCCTGGGGGTGCCTAAGGACAATTGGGGTTGGCTTGACATTACATGGTCCGACACCTAGTTCTTTATCCTATGCTTGTCATAATACTTATATGAAATCTATCGAACGATGTACATGTAAGAAATAACCTGCAGTAAATCTAAAGACACTCCATTTTATGGAGCACAGCTTCTCCGTGCAGAATGTTGACTCATTAATCGCTTACCCGGAAATTTTCCATTATATATCAGCCTTGATGTTTAGGATGAGCTCAACTGTGATGATACCTGACTGAAGAAATAAGCGTATGCAACGAAAACGAGAGAAGTGATGAGAGGCCTGTCCAGTATCTGTGGCCAATTTGCTGCTGCGTACGAAAATGCTTCTAGTTAGTATAGTTTCATCCCCTGAAGCATAATGCTGAAACTTATTCCCTCTTTGGGCAGTAAGCTAGTGCTTTTGCAGCTGAATCATGGGCATTGACAAGATGGAAATAGGCTGGCTATTGAGGATGACAATACCGGTTTGCATATTGGGCTAGATGCCACCTAGTGTTATTCAAGCTATGCAAAGATCAGCACTCAGCATGATAAAAAATGTCTTCTCTTATCTTTGACAGATTTCTATCTACCTTTTTTTGTTTGCTAACAATTTAAGTTCACAAATTATTAAATGAAAGTACAAAACTTTATTCAAGTGACTAACCAACTATTCTTTGATTAAGTGAGCAACTAATTTTGGATTACTAACTTTCATTTGAGTCGTTTATCAACTTTTTTTGTTGAGGTAATCTTAAAAAAAATGCTGGCGATTCTTCTGCTTTCTTTAACTTGTGCAATTAGTATATGATTATGTGACGTTGCAAATTTCTATCTGTAATAAAATATATAGAACTTTTATTATCCAAGTGAAACTACTTCCAAGCTGGGATTCCGGTTCACATCAATAGTATCATCAAAAGAAGCGCTGAAGAGGGGTTAAAAAAATGAAAGTTCTTAGGTTAATTATGTCATCTCAAAGCTCTTTCTTAGTTGGACTTGCGGTGCATTATCTGAGCAGGTCAATACACCAGGCAATGACCACCTAGGTCCTGTCTGGTCTATAACTTGGCACATATTCAAAGTAAAACTTTTTATTTATTTGGGTTATAATTTGGAAAGGTCAACTGTGGATAAATATAGCATCTGATATGGTCAACAAGCTTCTGACATAATACTTTTTTTTTTTGGACAAGTTCTGACATAATACTTAACTAGCTCAAGATTCTCAATAAATGAGGATGCAGAGAGTGGAAACTACTCCATTGGAGAAACTAATATGAAGATCATCAAGTTGCATGATTTGACAGATGATCTAAGCCAAAGGAGCAGGAAATAAGTGAAAAAGAATGTTGCTTGCTTGACATTTGACAGAGAAAGATCCAGCTCCCCCCTGTTAAATCCAGTAGAAAAAGGAGGTCGAGTGTAGAGAGAGAGAGAGAGACGTGGCCGTCTCGGGTTCCGCACGAAAACTGAAATGATTACGGCGGGAGTGATGGAGGCGAACGGCAGCTCGAAAGAGATGGGTAGACAGAGCAAAATTTCGGAACTTTGAAGAGCTTTTGGGCCGCCTAGTCCCTCCTCTCCAAACGTTACGCCATGCGACTTCCTCCTCGACCCTCTCAAGTCTCTCTCTCTCTCTCTCTCCAAGCATCATTCGAGGACGGGACTCCCTCCTCTTCCTGAAACGTTACGTCCGAGCAACATTCGAGAACGGGACTAATCTAACCAGTAGACAGAGAGAGAGGGAGGGAGGGAGAGGAGGAGGGAAACGATAGCGTTCATTGATTAACAAAGTTTCTTGAATTATTTCACTACCAGCAACGCCAACAACGACGATACCCACTTGTTAAAATAACGTGAAGATTCTGCGGCTTTCAACAGAAGTTGGTAGCATGTCGGAGAAATTATTTGTTCCTTCTTTAGTTTGTCATCCGCAACGAACCAGCCTCGTACGCTCAATGTATTTTATTGGGTATATCCTGTATACTGTTTCGTTTTGCTTTCCATGGTTTTGATCCCATCTGAGATGATCCAGCCACAACGTTAAACATTCTCAGTCCATTCGGAATTTCTTTCTTTTTCTTGGCCCCCGCATCGGCTTTGACCAGATCTCTCTTTCCACGTTTTTTCGAAGACTGATCATAAATTAATCAACTTTTGGTTGTTCGAGGAGGTGGAGATTCATGGGAAATTGAGAAGCAGGTGCCTCGATTCGGTTCCGAGTGTTTTCACTGTAGCGAAAGTTTGGATCTTGTTTGGAGAATTGTTGGTTGGACCGAGAAAGTGAAGATTTTTTTGCGTTGTGATTGGCTCAAGGTTCAAAGCGACTTCACGAGTTCCTTTTTCAGTGGTTTCGCTCATTGGAAACTGGAAAAAAAGATATATGTATTTTCTTTTTCCAATGTTCTTGGTTTAAAGAGCTGATGATCAATGGCAGATAAATACTGGGTTTAAGGTATTGGAAGCTGGGTTTTTGTCGATTCATTGATTTCTGCTTCACTGACCCTGAGTTGACTCTGAAGGTTGAAGCTTCTTAGCTGGTAATGATACTCCCCAATTGCTCTCTCTCTCACTCTGTTTTATGTCATGCTTGAAGAGGTAAAGAAATGTCAACTTGTGGATTTTGAATGTTTTGCTAGAGATACTGAACATGGGTGTAGTTCAGAGCAGTTTTGGATGATGATACACAACATTTCTTTTCCTTGACCATAAACAAGGTTCCAATTCACCAACTCTCTCTCTCTCTCATTTCTTTTCCTTGACCATAAAACAACGTTCCAATTCACCAACTCTTTCTCTCTCTCTCTCTCTCTCTCTCTCTGTTGTGTATCATCATCCAAAATTGCTCGGACTACACCCGTGTTCAGTATCTCTAGCAAAACATTCAAAATCCACAAGTTGATCATTTCTTTACCTCTTCAAGCATAACATAAAACAGAGAGAGAGATGTAAAATTTGCTGAGATAGCCGCTTTGTTGAAGAGGGTATTGAAGATCCGCATATTTGGAGATGGGGTGCCAGTTCTCCAAATTGGCACCATGTTGCTGAGAGTCGCAATTCAAGGGATCGGTCCTCGAAGTTGCTGATTTTGGTGCTTAAATCACTAGTAGCACTTCTTCCTTGTAGGAACTTGAGCATATCATGACTCATGTTCTTACATTCTTTCATATTTTCCAAGAGAACAATGAGATGGCCGGACCAAAGTCCTTGCCCGCATTCCGAGAGTTCATGTTCAAGCAGCTTATTTTGAATGGCAGAAGTAGTTTAAAGGGTCGTTATACAACTGCTCAACATGAGAATTATATCAACATTGTCAAAACTTATATAAGATAGCAAATGACCAACCTGGGTTCTATTTCCTTTTAAGTCAATATAATCTGCAATCTCCAAGCCAGATAATTTGCAAATGCGTATTGATCTGGTGCATTGCATCAAAGATGATTCTAGTTTACAAGAAAATGCGCATCATTATTTATGTAGACTGATCTTGTTTAAGCCTTGAAAAACACTAAAACGTGCATAATGGAGGAAAATGAAAGGAGGGCTTTACTAGGAGGAGGATAGGGGCAAAGCAGTACCATGTTGATGCTTGCCAATGAGAGATGATCCTGATGAGAAGTGAGAAGCAGAAAGGTGAAAGATGGAGAGACTGAAAAACGATGAACAAAGAGACCCCCGGATATATAAATATGATGTTTTCTGGTTGTGGAGGTCAATCTGTGGGGGAAAGAGGAGGGAGTTGACTGGGAGAGAGTGTTTTAAGGGGAAAGTCGGGGGTTAATTTTAGTACTCATTTCTTGGCTCCTGACAGTGATCATTTAGCAATTAGGAGTTAAACACAGCGATGGGCTTTTGAGTTTTGACCATGTTTTTACTCCATCTGATTCAGCTTTCCAAAGGTTGGTTCTCCGTGTACTTCGCCAGTTTGTTTGTTCCTGTCCTGAAAGGGGGCAAACTAGGAAAGGAAAGGTCCAATGGGTTGGTCCTTAAGAAGGCCCTTCCAAATAACCACTTTTGTTTTGAGCCTAGAAAGAAATTGCAAAAGAACTAGGCTGGAAATTTAATTGTGGAAGATTTCAAAACCCCATTTCTTAAGTGAAGTGAAGGAACTATCAAGAAAAAAGGAATAAAAAAAATGAAAAACTTAACTAAACAAATAGATCGAAGATAAGCATAAATTCAGACCTTTAACTTGCTAACAATGATAATTAATTAATATGGAGGCACATAGCTAAGCGTTCTGTTCTTTATATGTAATTTGCATTATTCTTTGAATTTTATGTGTTCACATGGGTTTTTTTGCTTTTGTCATGCATTTAAGTGGAGCAATATTAGTCATGCGCGGAAGTGGAGCCTATTTTAGTGATTATAAATTATATTTTGCCAGTTCCTCCCAACATCCGTTGTAGTCTAGTTGGTTAGGATACTCGGCTCTCACCCGAGAGACCCGGGTTCAAGTCCCGGCAACGGAATTTCCTTTTTCTTTTTTCATGATTTTGTAATGATCTGTCTACTACTATGGAAAAAGAAAAGGCCGCCATATGATTGTCCTACTTGCAAGTGAATCAATGCTGTCGTCAAAATCCGACAGCGTAGCTCTTTTTTCATTCTTTCACTTTTCACTTTCATGGCATGTAAATCATCAAAATTGGAATTTGGGCATTTGCAGGACTCCATCATCGATTTTAATTGTAGTTGTATGTAGCAACTAGCAAGCAAAGCAGACTGATGGTTTGTTTTACTGTTTGAGATTTTGCTAAAAACAGAGGAAAAGACGTCAGTGTCACGGAAGACGTTTGGTCACGTCTTTTGTTGGTTAAAGTTTAAGGCCTTAATGGGTGTCTTTTAGGATCTTGAGGCAGCAAGTGAGTTCCGTGACGGGAATGGAGCCTATTCGTTGGCAATTAGAACACGATTCCAAGCTAATCGAATTTTTAATCATGTCTCTGTGATTCGGATGAGAATCGGACATAGTCTCGG
Source organism: Eucalyptus decipiens (assembly GCA_014182575.1). NCBI lineage: Eukaryota > Viridiplantae > Streptophyta > Magnoliopsida > Myrtales > Myrtaceae > Eucalyptus > Eucalyptus decipiens. The sequence continues at coordinate 2,214,541 of CM024613.1, read as the reverse complement.
TCAATGAAGAATCCATGTTCACTCATCTGTTAGGGGATAGACCAAAGTATATATGAGATAGTAGTCTTAACTGTTTTGCTTCTCCACAACGCCGTACCGCTTATGTTGATGGGAAGTAATCATCGTTAGCCCCTTCTGTATTATGCAGCTTTCCACTACCTTTGAAGACTATCATGCCAGATTGTGCTGCTGTCTTATGAGTACCAGCTTTGATTATCTTATATATAGCTCCACATGAATCCTTTTTCTAGCATCGAGAGCTAAAAAGGAAGAACATCTTACAAAGATAGAGAAAATGAGTAGCTTTAGCTTGAAATGCTTGGGCATATTGCTTCTTGCTCTTCTGGCTATGAGCTGTATGGAAGTTCAAGGTCAGTCCTGCAGGCCGAGCGGCAGAATCAGGGGGAAGAATCCCCCTCCTGGACAATGCAACACCGGGGACGATTCGGACTGTTGCAAAAACGGCCAGATGTACCCGATTTACAAGTGTTCGCCGCCGGTGTTGGGCCACACCAGGGCCCACCTCACCCTGAACAGCTTCGCGAAGGGCGGAGATGGAGGTGGACCATCCGAGTGTGACAACCACTACCATTCCGATGACACGCCTGTCGTGGCACTATCCACGGGGTGGTTTGATAACATGAGCAGGTGTCTCAGGAACATAACGATCTACAGCAACGGGAGGAGCGCCCAGGCCATGGTGGTGGATGAATGCGACTCGACTATGGGATGCGATGAAGAGCATGATTACCAACCTCCATGCGATAACGACATCGTCGATGCATCCAGAGCTGTGTGGGAGGCCCTGGGGGTGCCTAAGGACAATTGGGGCTGGCTCGACATTACATGGTCCGATGCCTAGTTCTTCATGCTATGCTTGTCACAGTACTTATACATAATCTATCGAACGATGTACATGTAAGAAATAACCTGTACTGAATATAAAGATACTTCCTTTTATGGATCGTAAGCAATTCGGACTACGGTTGTGAGCACAGCTTCTCCGTGCAGAATGTTGAGTCATTTTACAATCGGTCACCTGGAAATTTTCCATTATATTTCAGCCTTGATGTTTAGGATGAGCTCACCTGTGATGATAACTGACCAAAGAAAAAGATATGCGACGAAAACGAGAGAAGTGACGAGAGGCCTGTCCAGTATCTGTGCCCAATCTGCTGCTGCATGCGAAAATGCTTCTAGTTTGTAGAGTTTCAGCCCATGAAGCATAATGCTGAAACCGGTACCCTTTTTGGGCAGTAAGCTAATGCTTTTGCAGCTGAATTATGGGCATTGATAGGATGGAATTAGGCTGGCCACTGAGAATGACAATACCGTTTTGCATATTGAACTAGACGCCACTTAGTGTTATTCAAGCTATATAAGGTCAGCACTCAGCATGATCAATAATGTCTTCTATTATCTTTGACGGATTTCTATCTACCCCTTTTTTTCTTTTTAATGCTGATGATTTAAGTTTACAAATTATTAAATGAAAGTACCAAACTTTATTCGAGTGACTAGCCAACTATTCTTTGATTAAGTTACCAACTAATTTCAGATTATTAACTTTCATTTGAGTTGTTTACCAACTTTTTTTGTCAAGGTAATCTGAAAAACAAATGCTTGGTGCTTGGTGATGCTTTTGCTTTTTCAACTTACGCAATTAATATGTAATTACGTGGCCTTATAAAGTCCCGTCTGTAATATAATATATAAAAAAATTATTATTGAAGTAATAGTACTTCCAAGCTGGGATTCCGGTTGACATCGATAGTATCATCAAAAGAAGTGCTGAAAAGAGTTAAACAACTGAAGTTCTCGGGTTAATTATATCATCTCAAAACTCTTTCTTAGTTGGACTTCGCGTGCATTGTCTAGTAGGTCAATACATCAGGCAAGGACCACCTAGGACCTGCCCTTGCCTGGTCCATAACTAGGCACATATTCAAAGTAAATTTATTTTTATTTGGGTTATAATTTGGAAAGGTCAACTGTGGACAAATATAGTATCTGATATAGTCAACGAGTTTACTGACATAATACTTAACTAGCTCAAGATTCTCAATAAATGAGGATGCAGAGAGCGGAAACTGCTCCATTGGAGAAACTAAGATGAAGATTATTAAGTTGCATGATTTGACAGATGATCTAAGCGAAAGGAACAGAAAATAAGTGAAAAAAGATTGCCGCTTGCTTCGCATTTGACAGAGAAAGTACAGGAGAGGAGTGTGATCCAGCTCCCCCTTGTTAAATCAAAAAGAAAAAGGAGGTCAAGTAGAGAGTGAGAGAGAGAGAGAGAGAGAGACGTCGCCGTTTCGGGTACCGCACGAAAACTGAAATGATTACGGCGGGAGTGATGGAGGCGAACAGCAGCTCGAAAGAGATGGAAAGACAGAGCAAAAGTTCGGAACTTTGAAGAGCTTTTGGGCCGCTGGTCCCTCCTCTCCAACTGTCACGCCATGAGACTTCCTCCTCGACCCTCGAAACTTTCTCTCTCTCTCTCTCTCTCTCTCTCTCTATCTCGCCTCTTCTTGAAACGTTACGGTCCAAGCATCCTTCGAGGGCGGGACTGATCTAACCAGTAGAGAGAGAGAGAGAGAGAGAGAGTCAAAGGGAGGGGAGGGGGAAAACGATGGTGTACATTGATTGACAAAGTTTCTTGAATTATTTCGCTACCAGCAACACCAACAACGACGATACCCACTTTGTTAAAAAAACGTGAAGATTCTGCGGCTTTCAACAGAAGTTGGTGGCATGTCGGAGAAATTATTTAATCTCTCTTTAGTTTATCATCCGCAACCAGCCAGCCTCGTACAATCAATGTATTTTATTGGGTATATATAGTCTCTATACTGTTCCATTTTCTTTTACGTGGTTTTGACTTTTGATCCCATCTGAGCTGATCCAGCTACAGCGCTAAACATTCTTAGTCCGTTCGGAATTATTTCCTTTTCTTCCCCCCCGCATCCGCTTGACCAGATCTCTCCTCGTCAAAGCTATAAAATAACCACGTTTTTTGGGAGTCTGCACATAAAATTAATCGACTTTTTGTTGTTCGAGGCGGTGGAGATTCATGGGAAATTGAGAAGCAGGCGCTTCGATTCGGTTCCGAGTGTTTTCACTGTAGCGAAAGTTTGGATCTTGTTTGGAGAATTGTTGGTTGGACCGAGAAAGTGAAAGATTGTTTACGTAGTGATTGGCTCAAGGTTCAAAGCGACTTCACGAGTTGGTTTTTTAGTGATTTCGTTCATTGGAAATCAAAGAAATAAAAATTCTCTTCTTTTTCCAATGTTCTTGGTTTAAATAGCTGATCAATGGCAGATGAATACTGAGTTTAAGGTATTGGAAGCTGGGTTTTTGTCGTTTCATTGGTTTCTGCTTCACTGACCCTGAGTTGACTCTGAAGCTTGAAGCTTCTTAGCTGGTAATGATACTAACCTGGTTGCTCTCTCTCTCTCTCTCTCTCTCTCTCTCTCTCTCTCTCATGTTTTGCTTGAAGAGGTATAGAAATGAGCAACTGGTTGATCTTGAATGCTTTGCTAGAGACACTGAACATGGGTATAGTCCAAAGCAGTTTTGGATGACGATACACAACATAGAGAGAGAGAGAGAGAGAGAGAGAGTTGGTAAATTAGAACGTTGTTTGTGGTCAAGGAAAAGAAATGTTGTCCGTATTAGCCAAATCAGTTTCTAAGTGTGAACAGATCGAGGATGGTTGCTCCTTTTAAGTTGTGCCTGGGATTGTACAGTCTAATTACGTCAACACTTTCTCCTTTCATTTCTGAGTTAGTTGCTTGTGGATAAAAAGAAGCAAGGAGTTCTGAGAAGAACACTTGTTTTAATTTTCTCATTTTTTCGGTTCCCCTGATGTTTCTACTGCTGAATTCTCCTTGTTGTGTGCTAGATTTAAAATTTGCTGAGATAGCCGCTTCGTTGAAGGGGGTATTGAAGATCCGCATATTGATTTTTGACGTGGAGATGGGGTGTCAGTTCTCCAAATTGCCACCATGTTGCTGGGAGTCGCAATTCAAGGGATCTGTCCTTGAGGTTGCTGATGTTGGTGCGTGAATCACTGGTAGCACTTATTCCTTGTAGAAACTTGAGCATATCATGACTTGTGTTTTTACATCAATAGCATTTCCAGAGAAAGATGAGTTGGCCGAACCTAAGTCCTTGCCTGCATTCCGAGAGTTCACGTTCGAGCAGCTTAAGAAGGCGACATCAGGTTTTGCGGTGGAGAATATTGTGTCGGAGCATGGAGAGAAGGCTCCCAATGTCGTCTACAAAGGAAAGCTAGAGGACCAGAAGCGAATTGCTGTCAAGAGATTCAATAGAAATGCTTGGCCTGATTCCCGGCAATTCTTGGTATTAAGTCATTCTGTTATATGTTTTTCTCTCCTCTTCCTCATGAAAAACACCGTGTTTTATCTTTTCCTTTGGTTTCTTTCTCCCATTGCATATATAATTCTTTGTGAAAGGGACAATATTCACTCTCAATTTCCACAAGCAAATGTTAATCATGAGGAAAGGGCAATGCGTGTGCATTTTTTCTCTGTACCAGCACATCAATTTGATACATTCTTTTGTGGGTGCAGGAGGAGGCAAAGTCAGTTGGTCAGCTGCGAAGTAACAGATTGGCAAATTTGCTGGGTTGTTGCTCCCAAGATGAGGAGAGGTTGCTTGTTGCAGAATATATGCCCAACAAAACGCTCGCAAAGCACTTATTTCATTGTAGGTCCTTTTATGAAAAGCATAACATTCTGTGTACAATTTGTTTCAACATGTGTTCTGGTAATCTGGTTAAGTGCTAACTTTCTCAATGAAAGTATGTCGTAAATGGCTTTGCTAACCCATAAACAAGTTCAAGGCGCTCTACTCTCAAATCAGATTTGATATTTTGAATCAGGGGATTTGCAACCCATGAAATGGCCTATGAGAATGAGGGTCGTCCTTCATATTGCACAAGCACTGGATTACTGCACAAGCAAAGGGCGCGCGCTTTATCATGATCTCAATGCATATAGGATACTGTTTGATGAGGTAAAAGTCTGGTTAATCCCATCAGCAAAATTATTCTCCTTCATGTTTTATTTGTTATGTTCATGATCAGATCTTTTCAGGATGGTAATCCTAGACTTTCGACCTTTGGCCTCATGAAAAATAGTCGGGATGGCAAGAATTATAGCACAAATTCGGCATTTACACCTCCAGAGTACCTGAGAACCGGGTACAGAATCCAATGCAACAAGCACTTATCGACTTATCTGTTTCTCCTGTTTGTACAAGTGCTTATGCGCCATATATTGTTCTTCTGTTTCACAGGCAGCGTAACGCCAGAAAGCGTTATATATAGCTTTGGTACTCTTCTGCTTGACCTTCTAAGTGGAAAACATATACCCCCAAGTCATGTGAGTTTCTAAATTCAATCATTATCTGGAATGAAAATTTGATTTTCTCTTTGATAAATGAGGACACTGCATCAAACCTCTTTTTCATATGCTCCATGGAATAAGTTTTGCCTTTATTCCCTTTATGTATCTTTTAAGCTTTACCCCTTTGACCCTGAATCTCCACTGATCTATATCAGGCCCTCGACTTAATAAGGGATCGGCATCTGCAGACATTGATAGATTCTTGCTTGGAAGGACAGTTTTCTGATGATGATGGGACTGAGTTGGTACGCTTGGCTTCCCGATGTTTACAATATGAACCTCGAGAACGTCCAAATCCAAAGTCCTTAGTTGCTGCATTAACTCCATTGCAGAAGGAGGTTGAGGTATGCTTTTCTTTTATTTCGAGAAAGAAAGGGTCTGTGTGCCAACTTGAAGAAATTTGCTTGCTGAGATTTCTCTCTGTGGTTTTCAGGTTGCTTCTCACATACTTATGGGAATCCCCCACAGAGCTTCTTTATCTCCTCTATCGCCTTTTGGGGAGGCTTGCTTAAGAAAGGACTTGACTGCAATACACGAAATTTTGGACAATCTTGGATATAAAGACGATGAAGGATTAACAAATGAGGTTTGCTCATTCTTTTTGTTTAGAGCATGTAGAAGCATCCATTATTGAAGTCTAATATTTGCCTCGCTTTCATGTTCAAGCATTCAGACATTTAAACCCTATAGGAGCGCCTCTTCATTAGCTTAGTCATGCATTTTATCTAAATTTGTGTAATCCTTGTCGGATGTGAAGAATGTTAACATTTTGTTCCGTTCGATGTGCTGCAGCTCTCTTTTCAGATGTGGACAGACCAAATGCAGGAAACATTGAACTTGAAGAAAAAGGGCGATCTTGCTTTCCGGCAGAAAGATTTCGCAGCAGCAGTTGATAACTACACACAGGTTTGTATTTCCTGTCTTGATGAATATCCAACCCTCGAACAAAAATTATTGTTCTCAATCTTCTCTTCATTTCGATCATTATGATGCAACTGGGATCTGGAAGTCCTAGCTATCATCTGGGCATGAATGCCCTTTGAATTTCCTCTCATCTAATTTCAAGGAAAAAAGAGTTCATGAAATTTACGATGACTGTCTGAAAATCCTTACCATTTCATTAATTCGTTGGGTTACTCAATAAATAAGATCTAAATCAGCTTTTGCCTTCATGATGCAGTTTGTCGATGCAGGAACCATGGTTTCTCCAACAGTTTTTGCTCGCCGTAGTCTGTCTTACCTAATGAGTGACATGGCTCAGGAAGCTCTGAATGATGCAATGCAAGCCCAAGTCGTTTCCCCGGTGTGGCACATAGCATCATACCTTCAGGCTGCAGCCCTCATAATGCTAGGGATGGAGGCCGAAGCACAGGTTGCACTTAAGGAAGGTGCGGCTCTGGAAGTTAAGCGGAGTACAAACACCGGCCAAAAATGAACTAGGACTCTACAATACAAATTGGACACTGTTGTCTGCCCAGATGAACGATTTTATTACCGGAGTACACAATGAGAAAAGCATTCTCAATGTTCTCATCATGATGCTCTGATTTGTCTGTTCTTCCTGTGCAGAGAAATGTGTTAGTCATACTATTTGGTCCGATCTACTCGCACATTTGTATAGGCTACATCAGTGTTCTTTTGTTTCCCAGTGTCCTTTTGTGTTTCTTTTTTGTCAATTAGGACGAGATAGAAGGCTATTTATTTGGAGGAAAGATTTGCAAACTTATATCTCTGTATAGAGACAGTTTCTATCCTGATTTGGAAATTCAAGTTGAACCTGAGAGAGACAGAGAGGTCTCCTTTCTGTTTCTGTCAATTTTTTCTTTCCCAGGGTTTAGCATGGTCTGGAGGGTGATGTCCATCTTATAATCAGGATGACAGCTTTTCAGGACGACTCGGAAAAAGAATCAGTAACCTCTCTTAACATAGTCGACACACATTTGTCTTATCATCGGTTTTCCAGAGCACTTCAAGATGTTTTCAGGGGCCTTCCAAAGCTCGAGCACTTCTCTGCCAGATCAAATAAATTTTTCTGGTCAGTTGCCACCTTCACCGATGAGCTCTCCGTCCCTTTCCAGGGTTGACTTGAACAGCAGGACTCGCAATGACGTATGAGAATCCAACTGTTCCTTCAATGGCTCGTTCAAGTTCTCTCAACCTTAAATCCAATTTTTTTTGGCGAGGTCTGCTGCCTGCAAATTTATGTGCTTGTCATGGATTACATGTTCTAAACCTTGCACGAACAATCGCTTTGGTGGAGCTATTGTTTCATGCTGCCGGCTTCCCAAACCTCCAGGCATTCACATCCTGGTATCCCTCTCAAGAACTGAGAGAATTCATCTGTCTAGTGCTCTCCATATACCAGAGCAATGCATAAACTCGAGTGTGTCGGTCATTCCTATGAGCTGTCGAGACAAAGAAATGTAGCAGCAAGACGCAACCGTGTTGACCCGTCTCGAACTGCGGACACAACTGGGTTGAGACGAAGTAGTGCAGAAGAAAAGCAGCTGGCAAGATGAATTTCAAACGTGAGAGAAAGAGATAAAAATAAATGAATAAATAAATTATAAAAAGGTGGGAAAGAAAGGGCCCAACCGGGTTCGAACCGGTGACCTCTTGATCTGCAGTCAAATGCTCTACCACTGAGCTATGGACCCCCGCGTTGAAGTTAAGCGCAACTTAAATATATATATATATTATATAGTTATTTTACATTTAATGCTCCCCACCGAACCTGCCACCTTTTGAATTAGTTCAATATTGACCCCCTTTTGGACTTGGGGCATGTCCTTAAAGCGTGTCAATTGGAAACACATCGATTGCAACCAGAAGGTATTCGAGTTTTAAAAGCATCTACATTATTATCACAAGTTAATGCTTGCAAGTCTTTTTGATAAAAAAAAAAAAAAAAAAAAGGCATGAGCTTGATAATTAACATGACAAGTAAATTCGCAAATCTATACATTCCATAGCGCCTGATATGAAACGAGGAAAGTGATATGACCATTTGGAAATTAGGCCAAAAAGAACAAAAGGGCACATGGCGTTGCTTCTAATTGAAATTCTCAAGATGACCCAAACTAAATTCATCGCAAAATGAGGCAGAAACAGCATCCTCACTCTATGCATATCGAATGAATAACATATGCAAATCAAAACAAATTCAAGATGGCAACAAGACTTCAGTCGATCAGCAGGGGAGCAACATCCCAAGAAGAATTGGCTACAGGTCATCAAAACACCTCCTTTTTTCCTTGAACAGAAACGGAAGGTTGGAGCATAGGGAAAACCAAAACGTGAGGTCACATCACAAGAGAATCACTGGGTAACTAAACTGGTTTGTGAAGCTAAGACTGGTTACATCCCTAAAAAACTGACGATATTGCTTCCAAGACTCGATATACAATTCCACGGCGATTTGCTTAGCCAGCCAAAAAGGAAAAAGAAAGAAAATCCACAGTGATTCGTACTTCTGCGCCAATCCAATTGTCAACCAGTACGGGGAACAGAAGCATTTCTCTTTTCTTGCAACTCCACTCGTGAAGCTCGAAACAACTCTTTTGTCGGGCCGTAGTACTCCGGTTTATGGCCAGGAAAGGTAATAAAGTTCCAGCCGAAAGCTGATCCACCGACAATGTATGTTCCCCGAGCCTCGAGCACTTCGGCTTGCCGCTTTTCAGTGTCCTGGTTCTCTCCTTTCACGCGCTTCCCTTCTTTCACGTTGTTACGTTTCGTAGAAGAGATTGTTTCTGCACTTGCAGTCATCTGTCCGTATAGTTCCATAAACAGCTTCAACTCTGTAATAAGAGACAGTACGGAGCACAAAACCTTAGGCGCACAAAAATTATTTCACCCCTAGAAAAAAAGTCACTTTCTTATAGAGGGACGATGCCGACACACTTCATTGTGACATGAAACCATGAAATACGCAGAGGCCAGAAGATGTGTTGCACAACACACTGCACGTTGATTACAATTTACTAGACAAAGGAGTCTGAGCATATGATTCACCAACAAATTCAAGGAAAAGTATGAGAACTTTCCGAATCATATAAAAGCACTGCAAGTCGAACATTTTGAAGCTTACTTTCTTTGATTTCTTGAGCCGCCCTGCAATTCCGGAAGTCAGGGGTCGCAAGCACCTTCAAATGGATAAACCCAGAGAGGCATTAGTCTTTGCTAGCTTATGCAGCAACAGAATCAAACATGTGCAAGACAGTGGAGCTCAATTTTCTCGCCAACCAAATATATACAGTCATCTTCTACCTATTCCGTGAAGTTAGATACAAACATGCATGCTCCAGTAGGATATAAAACCACCAAGCAGGATTCAAACCATTTCCTGTGTTGGAACAGAGAGACCTTCAACATTCATCACATGCCAATACCACACCAAGCATACCCGTTTACGTCCAGAAATTTTTAGACTTTCCCCGTGGCATTCCCTTGAAACTCTGATTCAGAACCCCATGTAAGGGTCTGCTTTGTAATTTCCCAATCATCAACTCGAGCCACGTTTCTTAAGCATCACGAAAACTTGATGCCAAGAACAACTTGTTGCCGAACTCCGAAAAAAAAGCGAACCAAAAAGATATGATTTCCGGCCATATTCACGGCAAATACTAAAGAGCATACAATCGCCGGCCAAGCCAAGCATCGTTTTCGTCTACTGTTTCACCGGGGAGCGGGAAAATTCCTCCCCCAAAGAAAAGGAAAGAAAGAGTATCCAAGAGAACACGCGAAATATACAGCAAGAAAATCACGAACCCAACATTTCTTGAAGAGAAAAGGAGGGCATCCCGACATGTAACACCGCCAGGAGCGGATATGGAAAGCGAACCTCGATGAAAGAAGGACGAAGGTCGTTGAGCAAAGAACGCATCTTGTAGTAAGAAGAGGCTTGAATCCGAACATTGGGGTCGAGGGCTCGTCTCTTGCTGCTCTTCTGGGGCTGAGGCTGCGGCGGCCGTGGCGTGGCGGCGGTGGCGGTGGCGGTTCTTGCGCGGGTTTCGATTGGTCCATGTCGGGGAAAGCTTCTGGATGGTGACCCCTTAGAGGCGAAGGCAGAAAGAACAACTCGAGTTGTCGCCCTTTCAACTGAGTGATTACATCCTTTGACTTAAACAAAGGATAAATACCACCAAAAAAAAAAAAAAAATCCAAATTTTATGTTTTTTTGGGCCAAAAACCCTATACTTGTAAGATAAATGCCTTTAGCTTTTTGGTGTTACGAAAAAACTCAAATTTATACATGTCACATATGCTTTCCATTTCAATTGTTGCACTGATATAAGTTTGGACATTTTTATAATTTTTAGTGGCTCAAAAGAAGTCCAAGATATTTGTGTTATAGTAAGCATAGTTTGAGACTTTTTTGGTTATATTTGTTAACCTAAACAAAAAGTGATTCCCTTGTACAATGGGCTGAAGAATGAGTAAAATTGAGGGCCCATTAAGGGCCCATTAAGGGCCTATTTGTTTATTTTTGTTTTTGTTCTCCGGAAAGAAATTTTTTGTTCTTTTGTTTCAGAAAAAAAAAAAAAAAAAAAACAATAATGCGTTTGGTAAAATTTTTGTTCCTAGGAACATATTTGGAATAAAAAGAAGAAGTAGAAAAAACTTGTTTCTTATTCCCAAAATAATTATGAAAACAATTTTTCTCTCTCATCTTTTTTTCTTCTCTTTCTTTTCTTCTTATTTTCTTCTTATTCTTCTTCTTCCTTTTGCCGGTCACCGGCCTTGGCCATGGCCGACGCCAGCGATTGGCTAGACGAGAGCCAGAACCTCGCCAGAGCGTTGCTAGCCCTCGAAGATGCCAAGCCTCGCCTAGATCTGGCGAGGATGAGCTCGCCTAGCCACCGAGGAGGCTCGACTTCGCTAGGCCACCGCCAAATAACGCCATCCTGGTGGTGGCTCGGTGAGGCCGAGCCTCGCCGACGACACAAGGTTTGGCCTCGCCAGGCTAGGGTGAGGCCAATCTCGCGCCACTTGGGCAAGGTTGAGCCTCACGAGGCCACCGACAAGGCTTGACCTCGCCCAGGTGGCGCGATAGCTCGCCTAGCCACTTGCGAGGCTCGGCCTTGCCCGGATCCGGCGAGGCCGAGCCTCATGGTGGCCTAGCGAGGCTCCGGCCACAAAGAGAAAGAATGAAAAAAGAGAGGGAAAATATAAAAAAAAATATTAAAAGACTAAAAGAAACAACAAAATTATACAAGTTATTAAACGCATTTATATTCCCGGAGTAGAAATTTTTTGTAGTTATCAAACATGTTCTTATACTCATAAATTGTTTCTAGAAACAAAAACAAAAACAAAAATTATTTCTGTTCAAAAATTGTTTCCTAGAACAGAAATATTACTGAACGCGCCCTAAGTGACTTGAAAAAAGAAATTTGAGAAGTTGCACGTATTTTTTTAAGGGGAAAATTTCACAAAAATCTTAAATTAAACTCACTGTGACATGAGTACGCTAATTTTTTTTTTATTTTTTTATGACCAAAAACCTAAACTTGCCAACTGTGACACAAATACCTCGACCTTAACCTATTTTAGTTCAATCTAAGCTATATTTATTACAATGGTATAAGTTTTGGATTTTTAATAATACAAAAAAAGTTCAGGATTTTTAGGTCGTGATAGACATAGTTTAGGGTTTTCTGTGGTATTAACCATTTTTTTTAATCATGCATGAATATTGCTGAGTAAATTTAAATATGCACATAACTAATATGAAATCCTATTAATCACTTGACTAAGCTACCCATCATAGTGAAATTGTCACTTTCATATAATTAGTGACTAAAGTATTTAAAACCTACTTTTTATATCCGAAAGTTACTACCGATTTTGAATGATAATAACTACAGACAGTATTCAAAACACATGACTAAAATACTGCCAATTTTTATTAATCACATGACTAAATTACCCATCATAGTGAAATTGTCACTTTCATATTATTAGTGATTAAAGTATTCAAAACCCACTTTTTATATCCGAAAGTTACTGCCAGTTTTAAATGATACTAACTATAGATAGGTTGATTTTGAAAACCACGATTGGATTGAAAACCATCCTTCCTAATGCAAATTCTTTTAATTCTATGGAGAGGGTATAGTACTTATTTGGGCATATACATACTTATCCGATATGAATGTCACTAGTTTTGGTGAAACAAGTCAGTCTTCCTTATTACCTTTTCTATATAGAGTTACTAATTTTGCGAAAACCTAGCCGCTAAATAAAATCAACGCGTAAAAACGCCTGTTTGATGCAACTTACTAGAATAAAGGTTTTTTTAAATCTGAAGAAAGTATAAAATGATTGTACGTGATTCCTCATGTTTTTAGTTGGCTGTCACCTGAGAGTATGAAGGTAACTGGTGACCCTAGCACCAGCTTATCACCAACATATTTTATTTCAACCCGTAAAAAAACCTCCTTCACAAAAAATAACTGTCATTAACTAACCTTCCACTCATCTCTCTTCCTCAGCCCTTCATCACTCCTTGACATTCTCTCTGCTACTCTCTTAACATGTCCTCACCTCTCTCCAAAACCCTAATTCCAATTCCTCTCAATGGCACAGCCCATCAGCCTCAAATCTCACACCATGCATTCCCAGTTCACACCAAAGTTCATCCCCAAATTGGCCTCAACTCTTCACTCTGTTCACAGCAACACCATCTCGTTCAAGGTTCTCTCTTCTCAGGCTGGAGATTCAAGCCCCCAAAAGCCCCCTGCAATCATCTCGATCCTCCGCATGATACCCGACTGGGCCGATGCCTTGAAAGAGCAAGGGATGCAGCGCAAACGAACTCTCTACAACCACGAGGACTGGCTCCAACACCGGAGCTCACAGCGCCACGTCCGGCACTTGCTCTCTAGTTTGTCCTCGCGAGTGATCCTCTCACTGATACCTCCGGTGACAGCTTTCACCCTGGTAGCGGTTATGATCGCTAGTTATAATACCGCTGTGCTGATGGAGTGGTTGCCGGAGTTTTTCCCGGTGCTGAGGACATCGTCGTTGCCATACCAGCTGACAGCACCAGCGCTGGCACTCCTGCTGGTGTTTAGGACGGAGGCTTCGTATTCAAGGTTCCAGGAAGGGAGGCAGATTTGGGTGAAGGTGATTGCAGGGGTTGATGATTTTGCGAGGCAGGTGATCAGTACGGTGGAGAGCAACGAAGATTCGGCGCTGAAGAAGTTGCTTCTGGAGTATATCATGGCGTTTCCCGTTGCACTTAAGGTCTGTTGGCATTGACTTCTCTGTTGAATTATTGCACAGAAAATTTGCTAAGTTTAGAAGCCAGAGCCGAGATTATCTATGACTTATATAAATTGCTGTGACTATTATCGATTTATATGCTCGTCCCTGCATTTGATGCTCGGAGATAATGGACTTTACATATGCAGTGTCATGTGACTTATGGCTCGGATATTGGTCAAGACCTAAGAAACCGAATTGAGGGGGATGATCTAGCTATGATTCTCAAGTCAAAGCACCGGCCACGGTGCATTATTGAGTTCATTTCCCAAAGCCTCAGATTGTTGAATTTGGAGGAGTCGAAGAGAAATGTCCTGGTAATTCATTGCTCAACTGACAGATTTAAGTTTCTGAGTAAGACTAAGCACGAGGGCCTTGCATTTGCAGATTCTTTATTTTACCAATACCGGATGGTGACCATTTGTTTTATGCAGAGAGCGGAGTGAACTTAATACCCCTGCATTCACTTTAATTTTGGATCTTAATCATGCAGGAGTCGAAAATATCTTGCTTCCATGAAGGTATCAGCACCTGCGAGCAACTAATTGGCATTCCAATCCCTCTCTCCTACACCCGTTTGACCTCGAGGTTTCTGGTCCTTTGGCATCTGACTCTTCCTGTCATTCTCTGGGATGACTGCCACTGGATTGTGGTTCCGGCCACTTTCATCAGCGCTGCTTCCTTGTTCTGCATCGAAGAAGTATGATTACTATTTCTTTCTATTACCTCGCTTAACGATTTTGCCTCCACCATAATTAAGTTTCCTAGTGAATTACTTGATGATACAATTTCTATTATATGGTGAAAGAACATGTGCTGCTGATGAGTCAGGCGGGCAATGGTAGTCCACAAACATAAGTTAGGGGAACTCAGGGTCTCTTGATTGGTTAAATATGAACTTATTTTTTACCGAAAAGCTAATATACAAAGGACTTTTCTGTTCTCAGACTGTAGAATGCACTCCTTCAGGGAAATTTATTGCTATTTCTTGTCTCGGACTATTTTCAGCTGTTCTCAAATTAAAAGTTTCACCCTCTCATGCGTTTGACATTTCCTGGTTACTGCTTTTTATTTTTATTTTTTTTGGTAAAAAAAAAGATGAGATGGTTAGGGAAGCTACTCTGAATATCAGAGCCAGGTTTCGATCCTGGGACCTGTGGGTTATGGGCCCACCACGCTTCCGCTGCGCCACTCTGATTTGTTCTGGTTGCTGCTTATTAATGCCTTGGTAAACTGTTAAATGCATAGACAAAACCCTCAACCCTCTCGAAAGCATGAGTTTGACTCAGCGCTGGTTTCTGCTTTTCAGCCTTTGCTAGGATTATATTCAATTGTAAAATCCAAACTGAAGGTTGTTATGTATAGTGCAAAGAAAATAGAAAGAACAGTCTAATCCCGACATGGTGGGAATCACCTTGCAATCTCACCAATCCCTTTCATATCGACATGACATGACTTCTACCTTGACATCTGTAGGTTGGTGTTCTTATTGAAGAGCCATTTCCAATGTTAGCGCTTGATGAGCTCTGCAATCTAGTCCGCCAAAACATTCAGGAAGCGATCTGTACCGAGAAAGCTATTGGCAAGCATCTTCTTGCAAAGAGGAAGAGCCCCATACATGAGCAATCACCTAATGGTAGGCCAAAGCACAAAACTGAAAGGAGAAACAGGTCATGACATTTTAGAGAACGTAGAGTTTGTCAAAGTTGCCATTACCTTGCCACTGGCATATAAACAATCAGCATGATTCCAGTATCCAGATATACACTTATACTTTTGTCGTGAAGGAAGACATAAAGCTAGTTATGATGGAATCTAGGGTACTTCAGCAGTCGCCCGTCTTGGCGCCATGTCGTATATATGCTGTTCACTCACTGATGGGGGATCATGTTCTACATGACCGCACATTAACACGCCATTGATTCTCCGCGTGAATGGCGTCCAAGTCACCAGCATCAAGTCAAGGATCACTAATTAACAAGTTTCTGCGACAAAAGGAATTCAGCACGAGACACAGCAAAGGATCTTTCTATTCCCTTAGCATTAAGTAGTACCTGAAGAACATTGTCGTCGTGTCTGGAGATATTGTACTTAGACTTGGAAATCAGAAGCAAAATTCTACTTTAGCCTGTGAAAACTTGCTCCTGTTGAGCTTCTCTTGAGGGACGGTAGTAGAGATTCGCTTTAGCTAAATTATTCGGCAATGAAATGTGTCAATATTGTTATTGGTGGCTTTTGTGCTAATAGATTCCTGGTCATCCCAGCTTGGTTAAAATTCAACTCATGCTTGACAATAAAATCATGCAGTGGCCCAAAAAACTGATTTTGAGCAGGAATTTAAGTTGCAATCTCGCAGAAAGGTATTATTATGGAATTAAAAAATAATGAAGAGGAGTTGTCCTGAGAATAGGACAAGGAAAGAATGAAAGTATACAGCATAAAGAGAAGAAAAATAAATGTCTGAGCCCGGGTTCGAACCGGGGACCTCTAGTGTGTGAGACTAGCGTGATAACCGACTACACCACCCAGACCTTGTTGACAGCAATCTCCCTCCAAAACTATTTGAACGATACTAATGGAACCGAAATGAACTCTGGATTGATCAGAAGATCCTTTCAATTGGCTAGAGTAATTCGGAAATACATCGAAGGTTCGAAATGAATAACATGGTCGATTTCGACACGATTATTGCAGACACTAATAAGTTCTTATCCGTCCAGTTCTTGCAGTTTAGCTCGAGAAGTTCCAAGGAATGACTCGCGTTTGACATGATCCTCTAACCTCTCTCTCTCTCTCTCTCTTAAGTCTTTACTCAACTTGGATAAATTCCAGAGCAAACTCAATGAGAAAATGATTTTTGACTTCTCTGCTTCAAGCTTTCCTCGGCATTGCTTCTCTTTGTTCTCACCTCCAGTATTCAACATTGACCTTCGCATACATGCCCTTATATGAAAAGGTAAAGCCAACCCAGAGTAGTGACCTGTCCATTTTGCAAGCCCTTCGATTTCAACATTCTACTTCGGTCCTCACAAACCCTTTGAAATAAGTTGTCGAAATTTTTTATTTGAGACTTAAGGCGCTACAAATTTCTGATGCTGGGAGTTTTGAGAGAGTTTGTAGAAGGATACGTGCGAGAAGGCATGCGCAAAATGTCGAATGTCTTGGTCCATTTGGACTCGTCCCCCGCATTTCAAGCCGACCCGTTGCAAATGTTATCATACGGATGCTCGTGCTGTGGAGACCTTGTAGCAAGCACCCACTCTGATCTGGTGAAGCAGTGTCTTGAGATGGTGGTAGGAGCGTTCCGGTCCGTGCCATGGCCTTAACATTGCCAGGATATGGTGAGGAATGTTGGTATATGCAAAAGAACGGCGGTAACATGCCCCAAACTCGCCTTGAGTGAAAGATAACTTATGAAATATTACACGAGGTGTTATCTGTTGGAGTTTGACCCACTCGTACCCGGAACACTGAACACATGTTGCAAGTTGCTAAACGAAATTACCTCATGGTGAACCAACTACGATGGCGATACCAATGATGTTTATAATCTAGATGAATAATGCTGGAGGTTCAAAGGCTAGTCTACACAGTCAAGATTTACAAAACGCAGCAGAACGCTTGGACGGAGTCCATTTGTTGAAATAACTGCTTGAATTTGCCACGTCATTTCAGAAATCAACAGTGAACTGAAACCAGTTTTTGTGAGTCTAGGTTTACAAAACCACGCTCAAGCATTTTTTTTCATTATTCTTCCCCAATATATATTTTTTTAAAAAAAAAAGAACAAGAAGAAAGATGATACACCCACCCAGATATGACAGAAATATAATACAAGGTTGCAGAGAGAGGAAGTGTCATATAGGGTTGCCGAGCAGCTGGTGTCCTCGTTCTTAACCATATCTCTCATTGAGAGCTTTCAATGAAAGAAAGAGATGCATATTCCATATATGCTGCAGGCTGCGAATCGTGTCATAAGATAGCACAAGAACAGCAAACCCGCTTTTTCTTGTCATATTGCATGCTCTCTTGGATTTGCTCTAGCTGTAAGATTATCTCTTCAAACGTAGGCCTGCAATCTGGATTCTTATGCCAACATTCTCGAAGGAGCCTAATGAAAGTGAGCATTTACACAAATTTGTCACTTAGAACAAGTATCTCGAATCATGAAAATCATTGATAGAAACCACTTGCATGAATGACATCCATGGGTTTCCAGTCTCTTAAGTTGTTCCTTTTGAATGTTGAAGGATGCTTAACAGTTTACACAGTACATAACACATGCGGTATATCTTGTCTGGCCATATGCAGCTTTTTGTGAAAGGAAATGGTTCAGAAGGAACAACTTACGCTCTAACTGATTCAGGGTGTACGTATGAAGAGAGTGGTGGACGATGATCCTCGTATGCTCTTCTATCAGCCACTTGTTCTGGGGTTAGTGCCCTATGAGATGGTCCCCCGTAAAACATCTGGAGACAATTTTGCTTCTCTTATGAGGAATGCAGTCATGATTAATGTGTCTCGATAAGTTGAATGAGCTTTTGAAATATCCAAGCAGTTGATGATCCATGCAAATAATGAAATTTAACTAAGGTGCGAAGTCTTTCAAGTATAGAAGAGAATAGTCCTTCAACTAATCATGAGAAGAGGATGCACCCACAGTCTTGTGTACCTCATAGATGATCATGGCAAATGAAAAGACATCAACACTCTTCCCATATGATTCTCGACGATAAACTTCTGGAGCCATGTAACGATCTGGATCAATAGCATATAGTTTATTTACCTATATGGATAAAAAATCAGTAACTAATCAAAAGTTCATGAACAGTTGATCTAACATGAACCAGTGCGACCAGTCATTTTGTAACCCTCTGCATCTTTAGCCAGTGCAATCTTGCTCAAGCCAAAGTCTGTCACCTTAAGATGGCCGGATTCATCTTGCAACACATTCCTGCAAGAACTCCAAAAGTGAGAAAATCATTAGTTTTTCTGATTTAAATGCAAAAACTGCACCACTAGATGCCAAGCTTTTATCAGCACCATTGACAATGCCTCCTCTAGAAACTTAGAAGCAAAAGGCTAATCATCCTAGCAGAAACTCACCAGATTTTATTTATGGCGAGAGGGGCTGAGCTTCTGTCTAGAATAAATCTAACCCACATCAATCAAGCTGATTGAAAAGCTAGTCTTGCAAACATGTGCTTTTCTTACAGAATGGTCTCCTGAGCTCAAAACCTAAGCTGAATCAAACTTTAATATACATAGATAGTAGAGTTGCTTCTGTATTCAGGTATGCAATGCCAACTACCAACAAATTGATGTTACTATTCTGTGGGTAGGTTATGATGGGAGAAGAGACCTCAGATTGACCAAAGATGACCTTCCTTCATAACAAAAACCTCAGTGAACCATGGCTCTCTAAGCACAGAATGGTTGCAAGCACTATTCCTATGAGTTTAAAAATGAGAGGGAAGACCTTGACCACTGCCACCCTCACCCATGCACTGAGGCAACATATTTTGTAAGACACCCCCACCCTTCTCTTTTCCTTGCTCAAATTATATTGCAAACGAGAGTTTAATTGAAGTAAAATACCTTGGCGTCAAATCTCGGTGTATTATAGCATGCGGTTTATGTTGATGGAGATAATTCATACCCCTGCATAAATCGCGAGAATTCAGCTGAACTGGAATCGCATAATGTGAATAGTAAACCACTAACAGATTCAGCCAGACACGGATAGCTATACATGCTTTCATAGCAGAAGCCATGGATTTCAAGCATGATTCCCCATATCAATTTTCAAACATCACTGCAGTTCTTGCTCAATTGTTAAGTTAGTATTTGATAATGTTGCCAAAAATCAGCTGGCCTTAACTTTATCTTCATTGGGAGGAACTATCTCTACCTAACCAAAATTAAAAGAACATGCTAAAATTCCATCACAATTCAAGAACCTAAGGAAGACACTGGAAACAAATAGTGAAACTGTTGATTGGATTGAACCCAAGCATAAGCAGGTCCACGAGGTAAAACCTATTGCAAAAAGAAAAACAACTATAATTATACCATTGAAAGGCTACTCAAATCAAAATGCTGAAAAATGATAAGTAAAGGAGAACATTGAAGAATTTTGCTGGCTGAAAGAAAAACTTCCTCCAAAATGACAGCTAAATTGGAGGAAGATCACTTCACCATCATCATTCAGAATAGAAGGACCGACAACATATACCTTGCAATATCCAAAGCATATGCAACTGCAGTCCGTGGGTCAAGTCTTCCTCTCTTCCTCAGTATATCAAACAAGCTTCCCTGAAGCAACACCAATAATGGGAAAATGAGACAACCAAACTACAGTTAACTCCATTAAAATGTAAAGACTCACATTGCGGAGATACTCAGTGAGAAAGATTAAACGATCAGATTGCTTTAGAACGCCAAGGAACTGCACAATATTAGGGTGGCGCAGCTTCTGCCAAAGAGCCAATTCCTTCATGAAGTCACTCCTGTGATACAACTCCACCGTTCACAATTAAGGTAAAAAGCACAAAGTTAAACAACACATTAATTAATCAGAAGAGACCTGTGTGGCTATCGATTACCATCGTATCCTAGATTTTTCAGATTCTGTCATCAACTTTCAGTAATGGGAGATGTTTTTTTCCCGGAGAAAACTTTTTATGAAATAAACAAGAAAACAAGCACATCTTGAATGAAATTTCACTTAACACGTGAGTAAACTAACCTAACTCTTGGATTTGAGGCAATGGAGGAACGTATTGTTTTTGCTGCAATTTCTGTACCACGCCATTTCACCATATACACTTCACCAAACGCTCCCTGAAATCCAACAAAGTCAAGTCAATGCAAGGCATTACATAGATTACATGAAGTACTCTAAAAGACTTTCACGAAATCTCTAGTTCACCAAGGTGACAAGGAAGTGACAGTCTCTTTTAGGATTGGACTCACAAAAGTTGGCCACAAACATCGATCAATTTCTTACTTCTCCAATTAGAATAGCTCCCTCCATGACAATCTCATTGCAGTCAATCTCATAGCATGGATTTTGTGCATCAAGTCCAACCTGTTTCAAGCAATAAGATGAAAGGAATACATTGTAAACTATCCACTCCACCCAAATTGTGGCTGGACTGCCAAATTTATGTGCCCTAGGTTACTGATGGATGTAAAACCATATATGCAAAGCATCTGCAGACTGTCGAACAATGAGTTGGCCGAAGTACACATATATTCTACAAATTGACGAGCCAGCAGGTTCCTAAGTTGTGGCTGGACTGCCAAATTTATGTGTACTAGGTTACTGATGGATGTAAAACCATATATGCAAAGCATCTGCAGACTGTCGAACAATGAGTTGGCTGAAGTACACACATATTCTACAAATTGACGAGCCAGCAGGTTCCTAAGTTTTGATCATACACTGGCAATCTTAGAACATCTCTAATTATTCCCTTTATGAAGCTTACTTTCGTGCAGAAGATACACAAAGTTCTTTCCTTGAGTTTATCCCCTCGTGAATGGAATGCCTTAGTAAAGGCTTCACCCTATGGCGAGGAAGATACCGGGTCGTGATCTTTACCAAGTTTAAATATTTGTAATGAATGGAAGTAGAAGAAGCATCATATGGAGAATCTCCCAAAGAAGAGTTATCAGGGAAAGAATTCTTGAACCGTAAATGATGGAAGTCCCGAAATCAAAGTCAACAACTCATACGAACAGCCTAAACTAATATCAACACCAAAAAAGGTGGACTTTTTGAACGGAAATAATTGATAGTGTAGAAATGTCACATTATATACCAGCACTCAGGAAGATAGCATACCGGATCTATTCCTCCCCGAGCCATCAGTATCTTACAAATGTCCTCGTGAGCAAAGCTACGGGCATCTGACAATGGCTGCAAGCTTACTGACATCAGTGAAAGCTCTGCTAAGGAAAATAACAAATTGGAGAAGTATATTCTCCCAAAAAGTACTATTGATTGCTTCAAACACTTCCTTAGAAAACCCAATTATAATGAGAAAATGAATATTTATGGATAAGCGTCACGAGAAAAAATGTTGATAAGTATCATGCTTGTTTAGGTGATAAAAGGCAGTTGACATACTCCAGTCCTCCTCATAGGACGGGAGTTCTCTATGAGATTGAGGAGCATCTTTCAGAAAATGTGAACAGGCTAAAATAATTGAAAGAGGTGAGAAGCATTCTAACTAGTTGCAAAATAATTGACATCCAACTATGCTATTCTTGAAGAGATTGCAAAAGCCTGCTACATTTTCAAACTCACCTAAGAGCTTCATATGTAACTTATGATTTCTGTCGTAATAAAAATCTTCTGCAGCTAAGTAACAGAAAATGGACTCTTTCAGGTACCAAATGAAAGAAAGAAAAACTTACAGTTCGACCCCAACGGTCAATGGAGTTCACATCAGCTCCTCTCTCAAGAAGTAGCACAACCACCTCAGTGCAACCTTCGCATGATGCCAAATGGAGAGCTGTCCTCTTATCATAGTCAGCAAAATTTGCTTCCACACCCTTCTCTAGCTCCTGTAACACCCCTGCTTTGTCGTTTTTACTTGAGCAAGAGAGTAACCTGTATGGTCCTGAGTCGATCGTGTGTCGCAGCATTCTCTGCACAAGAACACAAAATCTCACAAAATCATTGATCGCACCCGCACCTTTACAGGCAAAATTTTCAGCATCCACCAACAGGGATAAAAATTCCTGGTTAGTTGATCTCTATTAATAGAACAAGTACGGCACTAGAATTGCTCAATGACCCCAAAGAGAATACTAAAATTGGTCAGTGGACAAGCAACACAGAAGACCGTAGATTACTGAAACTTCATCGGCCAGATAAGCTATATAACGTGTCTTCAGGGGAAAAATAATCAGTTGAACCCGAAGCCACATGACTAGAAAGAAAACACGCACTGGTAGTAAAGGATTAATATAAATTCACAGCTTGCAATGGAAACCGAATCTGAAAAACCTTCAACTAACCAGCAAAAGAAAAACAAAAAGACACAGAAAGTGTCACAACCAATGTGAGATGCAACAGCACAACACACTCGTCCCATTTTTGTAGATACTGGGTAAAGATTACTACATTAAACCATCAGCGAATGACAAAGAACAGCAAACTAGCAGAATTCAGCAGAAAAGTTCACATTAGCAACGTAGACCCTGTACCTCGGGAGGCGACAACCGGAGGTCCCAATCCTCCATCACCAACTAGCGACTCGCGGAGCCACTGAGCCGCCGATGCAGCGGCGGAAATGGGAATCCAATACGAGTCCAGGAGTGTACTAACCGACGCTGCGACGAGAAGCGAGACCGCAGCAATATCATCGCAATGGCAACAACTGTGCAGCGACTGACGTAATAATCCAAAAGGATCTTCATCCCTTCCAGCGGACACAACGAGGCCTCTCTTTGTAAATTCTTTTCACTCCCCGCCCCCTCACAGCTCATGTTGTCGCGCTCGTGCGGAATACGGAGACGGACCAAGCGAATCGGATAAAATAGTCGGAATGAAGGAAAGGAAATCAGACACCGGATTTACGTGGTTCGGCCCGAATATCGGAACCTACGTCCACGGGGAGAGCAGCACGAATTCCACTATAGAAACAAGCGATACACCGGAGATTACAATCACTCGAGTACTCAAACACACTCTCGGTGTTTCCAGCCCCCAAATTACACCCAGATAACTCACACGGTGTTTAGCCCCTCACAATTCCTAGTGAAACCTCACTCAAGGAATTATACAAATTCTACTCACAAGAATTTAACTACTAAAACACTCGGGTATAATTTCAACGAGAAAAACTCTCTCTGCCGAGAGCTCCACCGAAGCCTCACGACTTCTCTCTTCAGCTCTCTCTCGGCCACCGAAATAACTCAGCTCGGCGCCGTCTTCTCCTTCGCTCCTCTGCCTTTTATGGACGAAGTAAGACAGAAAATGTGAAGCCATTCAGGCGCCCGCAATCAGCACGACGCCCACCAAAATTCATGGGCACGCATGCACACTTTGCATTTAATGAGGCAGAAACGTGTGCCCATAATTCAAGCGCGAAAGAAGGATGGCGCCGTCTTCCAAGACCATCTCCACGACGTTCAACTCCTTCAAGTAATATTTTATTCCTCCTTTCCTTTGATTGTCTGCAGATGAATAAAATAAGAAGCAAGGAGTTAAAGAAAGAAGACAAAACAAGCCCACAATTGGCTTTAGTCTTCCACGTCCATTCACCATGCATGCACGTCCATGTGCATGCAATTAAAGAGGTTGAATAAAATAATGGTCTTCCCCTCTCGCGGCTGCACGCTCTCTTCAATCTTCACGCTTGCGGCTCATAGATCCGCATGCGATCTTCTGACAATTTCGGCCCATCCACATTTTCTGCTGACTCGCACGTGATCGAGTTCACTTATTCTCGTTCAATGGGCTCAAATCGAGACACATTTTCAACAATCTCCACCTTGGCTCGACGTTTGAGCCAAATCATAATCGCTTCAGTGGACACCTCGCTACTACTCTCCCACAGCCCCAACGGGCTCAACCGCCACAGAGTGCTTCCAAGTTCAAGCCGCGCTTGAACTTTCCCATAATCGTGGACCTCATCAAGACACCAACTCCACCTGCATAATTAGCTACTCCACAAGGATTTTCCGACATAACCTCCCGTATCACGAGATAAAGCAAAACCATCATTGCTTCCATATCGACGAAGGTCGAACATGCACCTTGTCAAATTCAGCAGCTACAAAGCTGTTGGCTCTATCGGCTCCACCTCGCTACAAGCACCATCCGTGTCGATTATTCCGCTAGTACCTACTACCTCGGGAGTTTACACGGTTGCAACTCCACCTTGAGCTGAACACCGTCCAGATCCGTATTAACACTGCCACAAACACTCCTATCCAGAAGTACTGGAGACTTGTCAAAGGTAACTTCTCTGCTGTCAACAGGTGAGTTTATATCCGGGCACCACAACTGATCGCCCCACTCACCTTGTGCATAGCCATGGAATATGCACCTTGCCCTCCCATCGAGCTTACCATCACTCACTCGAAAATAACATGGGCAACCAAACATTCTAAAAATAGAATAATCGGCAACGTTACGACCACACTTCTTGAGAGTCCGCCATTCAATAGCAGTTGATGGGGATCTATTCACCGAGCAGACTTATCGTACTAAGCACATCAGCCCGGGATTCTCCTAGCAACACCAGCACTAGAGATCATTTTACGGGCCGTCTCTAGTAATGTCATGCTCATCAATTCTGCAAATTGTTGTGATTTACTGGCACTAGTGCGGTATTTCACTATGCCCTCTTTCATGCAGAATTTATTTGCCAGCTCCGAGCAGAACTCCATGCTATTGTCGGTCCGCACATGCTTGATGCGACTTACCGCCTCCGTCTCGATCAAAGCTCTCGACCGCGTGATCCTGACATCAGCATCAAACTTGTGCATCGGCACAAACACCCAGGTCTTCCTCGAGTAGTCAAAAGACTCTCGAACAGATGCATCCAACGTCTCAGGGGCGGAACCTGTCATTGTCTCACCTTGAAGTTTATACGGGCCTCCGTGCTTGATTCCTTTCATTATCACCCGGGGCACCTCGAACAACCTTCGAACTCCACCTTACAAGAATACACCTAACCAGCTGAATCTAGGGCACCCAAGGAAATTAAGTTCTTTTTCAATTCGGGAACATGTCTTACTCCAGTCAATGTCCTCACAATACCATCATGCATTCTGATTTTAATATCACCAACACCCACAACATCGCACTCAGCGTTGTTCCCTAACTGCACTTTACCACTACCCGTGCACTGATAAGTGATAAACCAGTTCTTATTTGGTGTAACGTGAAATGAACAACCAGAATCCATTATCCATCCGTCAAATGACGAATCCTCGATGACGAGACAAGACACAATCGACACCATCGAGAATCATTCTCGGCTACAGCGGCAACATTTTCTGTAGACTCAACTCTAATTCCCTTACCCTTTTCATTTTTCAGCTTAAAAAGTCTCTTCTACGATGCCCACTATTGCCACAATTCCAACGACAATCCTACCGAGTCCTAGACGACTTCGTCTGTTCATGTTCCTCCTCTTAACACGTGTGCTAGTTCTTCCTCTACCTTCACCTACTAAAAGGTAGACACGGGTTCACCGGATTCTTTCCTACGAATGTCTTCACTCGAGAATCAAATCGCGAACCTCATCAAACGTCAAACTTCTTGACCCGAGAGGAATTACTAACAGCGATATGAGTAGTATTCCAACTATCGTGGCAATGAGGATAATAAAATCAACGCACGTACCTCATCTTCAAAGTTAATCTCAACCGAACTCAATAGGTTAACGACCTCATTGAATTCGTTGATATGTTCAGCTACTGACGTACCTTCGCCCATCTTTAAGTGAAATAGACGTCGCATCAAATAGACCTTATTGATCGCAGAGGGTTTCTCGTACATATTCGACGGGGCTTTCATCGGTCCGCAAAGGTGGTTTCTCCTTCACGATGTTAAATGCGACGTTACGAGCCAACGTCGGCCGAATAACACCCATCGCTTGTCTATCTAGCAATTCCCAATCGGCATCCTTCATCGAGTCCTGGTTTCTCCCCGATAAGGGCAAGTGCAAATTTCTCTGAGTACAGACAATCTTCAATCCGCATCTTCCGGAAAGCAAAATCCTTCCCATCAAATCGGTCGATTCTCACCTTTCCATCTTCCATAGTCACCGATTCGCTTCACGTCAGCCAAACCAGGCTCTGATACCACTTGTTGTCGCGCTCGTGCGGAATACGGAGACGGACCAAGCGAATCGGATAAAATAGTCGGAATGAAGGAAAGGAAATCGGACACCGGATTTACGTGGTTCGGCCCGAATATCGGAACCTACGTCCACGGGGAGAGCAGCACGGAATTCCACTATAGAAACAAGCGATACACCGGAGATTACAATCACTCGAGTACTCAAACACACTCTCAGTGTTTCCCAGCCCCCAAATTACACCCAGATAACTCACACAGTGTTTAGCCCCTCACAATTCCTAGTGAAACCTCACTCAAGGAATTATACAAATTCTACTCACAAGAATTTAACTGACTAAAACACTCGGGTATAATTTCAACGAGAAAAACTCTCTCTGCCGAGAGCTCCTGAAGCCTCACGACTTCTCTCTTCAGCTCTCTCTCGGCCACCGAAATAACTCAGCTCGGCGCCGTCTTCTCCTTCGCTCCTCTGCCTTTTATGGACGAAGTAAGACAGAAAATGTGAAGCCATTCAGGCGCCCGCAATCAGCACTGACGCCCACCAAAATTCACGGGCACGCATGCACACTTTGCATTTAATGAGGCAGAAACGTGTGCCCATAATTCAAGCGCGAAAGAAGGATGGCCGCCGTCTTCCAAGACCATCTCCACGACGTTCAACTCCTTCAAGTAATATTTTATTCCTTCTTTCCTTTGATTGTCTGCAGATGAATAAAATAAGAAGCAAGGAGTTAAAGAAAGAAGACAAAACAAGCCCACAATTGGCTTTAGTCTTCCACGTCCATTCACCATGCATGCACGTCCATGTGCATGCAATTAAAGAGGTTGAATAAAATAATGGTCTTCCCCTCTCGCGGCTGCACGCTCTCTTCAATCTTCACGCTTGCGGCTCATAGATCCGCATGCGATCTTCTGACAATTTCGGCCCATCTACATTTTCTGCTGACTCGCACGTGATCGAGTTCACTTATTCTCGTTCAATGGGCTCAAATCGAGACACATTTTCAACAGCTCACTCCTGTCTTCTTGCGGAGAGCGCGTCGCAATGGAGCCTCCCCGCTTCGAGGTGTCCGCCGCAGCGAAAGGAGGGATTTTGAAGCCGACCCAGAGCGCGCCTCCGCTCGTTTCTCGTGAAAATCTGCAGAGGATGGAAAATTTCAGAGACGTCGCCGGGCGACGGCGTTCTCGAGCTCGACGTTAATGGCGGACGAAAAGGTAACGAGTTCGAGCGCGAGCTCGGCTAGAGGAGGGCGGGGCCGGCTCCGGCAACGTCTGAGTCAACTCGGACAAGCTGACTAAGTGAGTCACTGAGTCTTCGACATGCAGCACCACCGCATGTAATGAAATTTAGGAACTCTCCGACGTGAGTATTTATATGTCTATGCTATGTCGACTTGATGTTCCAGGTAGATTCTTCGTTCTGATAAATCCTCCTTGTTAAGTTGTTAGTTTTGCTTCTCCAACGCGAATCTCTAGGGAACATTCTCGGTACGCTCCCGCCCCCTAAAAATATTAAAAGCTAAGCTTTGGCAAGATGCCCAGTATATTCGAGTCAGGCAAAATTGAGACAAATGATCCATAAACTTTAGCTTAATATATAATGGTGATCTTTGAATTTTTCATTTTTTCAATGTCATCCCTATCTTTAACCTAATATGTAATGTAATCTTTGTGGTATTTATTAAATTTAATGGGAACTAATGGATAACTTTGTAACAAATGTACTAATTTTAGGGTTTTTTATGATAAAAAAAATTAGTTTAGAATAAATTTGTTAGAAGTGTATCAATTTGAAATTTTCGTGATATTAATTTTATAATATATATTTATATATAGATATATAAATATATATCCACTGGCTGAGGAAGTCCTGTGCTAGTTGGTCAAAAAATTCTACGCCAAGTCAAAATAGGCAAGTAGTATTTCTCTTTCTTGTGCCACTCCAATTTGATATCACCTATCAAGAAATCTTGATTTCCGAAGCGCAAAACTGGACGTCCACGAAATCCAACTTTTGGAATTTCCTATAATTATGGGCTCAAATTTGAGACTTATTATAACAAATGATTCTTGAACTTTGTAGTTTATTATCGCTTTCTGTTTGTTCTCTAATGTCTTGTTTTTTTTTTCCTTTGTTAAGCCTTAGTGGTATGTTTTCTTCTAGGCTTTGCCGCCATTCTTTCTCTGATTTGGTACGGTGGCTTGCAATGGATGTGCTCTTCCACTTTGCTTTGTTTTGTGGAATGCAAGCTAAGTTACTTACCCAAAAAGAAAGAAACGGAAGCTAGGTTAGTTCTTGAGGGATCTCTCCGGAGAGCATGTTTTAAGAAAGGTGTAGAGATTCCAGCGCAGTCATCAGCTTTGCAGACCGGTGAAAATTTTTGTTTGAAAGACTAAGCATGTGAAGGAAGTAACTTCAAATCCCAAATTTGTGCGGATATCCATTTCTCGAACTTCTTGTTGGATAGATCAATTTCCGCGAGGGCATATTGAATTTTCGAGTATTCCCTTTCCGTCCCATTGTTCATAAGTTTCATTCCACGTGTCACCCTCTCCCAACCCACGGAAGAAAGTTTTTGTAGAATATCCATGAACTCATATTGATCAACAATAAATTCATCTGTAACAACTTGGATGGTAGCTCGCCATTGAAACCATTGTTGGAAAGGTCCGCGATTTGCAAATTTGTGAAGTTAAATTGGCCTGACAATTAATTCCTATCAGACCATGGGGCTTACTGGAATGCAAGCCAGTAATTGTAGCTTAGTCAAATCTAATAGCCAAAAGGGTAAGCGATCACCATTTTGATTGTTACCAAGATTCACTACCCTAGCATTCTACAATTGACCAAAGATCTAGGAACAGACCCTTCGCAATCAATTCATCCTATGGTCTACCATTCTCAATGCCGAACCATCTGTATAACTATGAAAAAAAAATCATGCCCTTAAGCTTATTTTTACTAGGATTCAAATCTAGCAAACACTAAGTATTTGTCAAACATGAAGAAGCGTGCCGTTTGGACTATTGTTGAACAAATCTAGCATTGTGATAAATAGATGAAATTTGGACATATGTTGGAAAAACTTTATAAAGTTATATATAGGCAACAATAAAATATATTTGGGCATATGTTGAAAGAAAAATTGGGCAGATAGAGTGGAAATCGGAGCTCGAATTCTGCTGCTAGGCTTAATGGTCATATTATATTCTTTTCACATCTTTGCACAGAATAAAGAAAATCAAACTTGAGAGAGACACACCACCAATTCTCTCAGGAAAGAAGTCCATAGATTGATCATTAACGACATTTACTAAAAGGGCACATCAAGATTTGACATTAGGGTTCATACCTGTTGGCTTTGATTATGAACGAGTTTATCAAGATCAAGGACTCTGTTGTTAAGTCCACATTTTTTCTAGATGGATTTGTGTTTTTCAAAAGAAGTAATAGGATAAGGGCTAGTGATATTCATACGAGTTACTTTTTCCTCATTTTATGATTCAAACCATGGATCCCTTGTGCTTTTTTTTTTTTTTAAATTTCATTCATTATCAAAATGATACATAATAGAAGATCTCAAAAGTCATAATAACAAGACAAGCCCAAAAAATTCCAAAACAAAACAAAAATCAGAAATCAATGCATATCATTAGAGCATGGTTGGCACAAATAATCATAGGCTCATGGTCTGTTACTGCATCCAAGCGAAATGATCGGTGGTTAATCATAAAATCACACAATGTCATTAGTAATAAGCACATGCTAGGATCTCCATTTATGGTTACAACTTTGCCTTTCGACGGCGTGCACCTAGATTCAATGATGTACACCTAGATTTGTCATCCCCAATACCATCACCGTATAAAAACAAAACACGTTGAAGAAGATCAGATCGGACACTTGTGAGAGCAAGTTTTGTAGCCAATGCGAAGCGCCATAACTTAAATAAGCATAGATTTGACGCCAAAACGGTTGCGAACACCATTGAAAGTGGAGGCGGAGTACTTATTCATTAAAACTCCAAAATCTATAATTAGATCGAAGAAAAAAACTCCCAGATATAATATCGGGAGAACAAAGCTCTCAAATCTAAAACTAAATTTGGGAGAGCAAGGAAAGGAAAAAAAAAAAAAAAAAAGCAACCAGGAGGGGAGGGAGAGATCAAGGTTAAATCCCTCCCTTCCGTGGAAGATATGAAGAAAGGTTGAGGGAGGGAGGGAGGGAAGGGGTTGGGAGAGGAAAAGATATAGTGTCAATTTTGATCTCTTTTGCTTTAAAGAGGGAAAATCGATGTTCAAAATATATCTGTTGTTGATAGATTGGAGGCCCAACAAAGGGCAAAGTCGAAGCTTTGCATTGAGTAGCGCTTCTATTTGAAGGGTTTCTAGTTGAGTTGGTGAGAGATTGTGTTCGGAATATAAACTTCGTGAAGCTAAACAATCTTTGGAACATTGGCAAGAACCACTGATATCTACAAGTAACCAAGTCGAGCAATGCCAAACCTTGAAATCCTCATTTTCCAGTTGATGGCAAATATCTCACCTATGCATGCAATGCTAATTGGGTAGGTGAAGTACCAAAATGCGCACATGCTATTAGTGAAGAAAATGCCTAGCTTCGAGTAGGAATTTCATAAAAGATGAGATTAGTAATGAGTGGATTCAAGACAAAGCTATAGTGATGTCAATCTGGGATGAGGTCGAGACTGATGTGATGTGTAGAACAATGATTGTAGATGATCTAATGAAAAGATACTAACTGCTCTATAATGGGCCAACGAGGAAAAGTGGAGTGAAATGGAAGAGGTGGACACAGATTTTATGACAAATGTTGAGTTTGTAGATCTTTTCAAGACTCCATACTAGAAGAGGGTAAAAAATTGTTATCCTTCAGACCTTTCATTAGCCATTGTTGAGAGACATTAGATAGAGTACGAAAATCACAGCAAAAATAGAACATAAACTTATCTTTGACCAGACAAATATCTAAAGCAAGCACTCACTTAATTTCGAAGGTGAAATAATTTCTCTTATTTTGAGGTACTTTATCAACAAATCAAATTCTAATTGGCATAAGTATGTTGAAAGAGTGTCCTGTTGATTGTATGGAAAGAAAAATTACCATATACATGTGACATGAACAATGCAGCCTCAAAAAGCTAGAGATACCATAAAATCAACAATCACAAAATGAATTGAGTTTTAGAGAATATTAGTTGTATATCCACCTTGCCAAAACTTAAAAAATAATAGAATTCCACCATAACTAGAAATGTCAACTATTTACTGTATAAAAACTAACTCTACCGGTAGCCCACTCTGTAATTAGAAATCAAATTGCAGCTTTACTCCCCACACATTCTGCAATGAAAGAACTCTAAACTAAGTTGTTCTTTTCCTCTCGTCTAGTTACATAACAATTTTAGCTAAGACAATAAGAGATATACTCAATACACATATTGCATTACAAATTCAATATGATTAATAGATAAACAACAGCATTTTGAATTGCTTCTTGCTTTAACTTCGCCTTCACTACCTACATTACGCTATTCCCCACAAAAACCAAACTTTTAGCCCCTCCCATTTTACATTGCCAAAAGAATGTCTCTCTTTTATGCTAAGTACAATAATCAACAAAATCCTGCAATTACATTAGTAGTAGAATCTTTAATGCCAAGGTGACAAAAAACAGCTTTTTCCAAACTGTCTCTAAACATAAATCACAGTCAGGCCCAACCTTTTCCTATATTAACCGGCTTCGGTAACAAAAATAGTGAGCATGGTGTCTTTACTCTATGCACTTCTTACTCATTCGTCCTTCTTATTTCGATTCACACTTCACTTGCCAAGCCACCATGCCATCCGGATGAGAGCTTTGCCTTGATGGAATTCGACCAAGTTTCAAAACCTACAAAACAGATTTTCAATGTGTTTATGCGAAGGTTTATCGGGGTCACATGGAGATTGTTGCTCATGGGATGGCGTAGAGTATCACAATGCCATTACAATTGGACAATACTTTACAAACGTCCATGCTCAAAATATGTAAATATTCATGACTTCTTAAAGATGTTATTTCAAGTATCACGGCATTGCACGGGATAAAATGCTAGTGTTGTTATACAATAGGAGTGAAGAACGGGAATAAAATATTCTCACGTCAAAATTAACATTTGAAGTGATAATAATCTAAAAAAGGAAAAAAAAAAAAGAAAAAGAATGATGAATGCCTAAACACAAGAGGTGAAGCTTCTATTCTCCCTTTCTTTCGAGGAAAACCAGAATGACATTAAACAAAACAAATCAAGTTACATTGTCTGATATAAATGTGCTCCAACCCCTTAAAAAGAACATCTGGAACATAGGATAAATAACAAATTGCAAATATTGTTCCATTCCAAGTAGGGCTAAAGCGACCGACCAACTAGGCTTGTGAAATTACTTGCACCCATTAAGCTATAAAGCCCATTTGAAGAGGACTAAAACAATTTGAACAAGTTGTTAGTCTTTCGATTTGGTCTCGGTCCAACTCACTCATTCTTATATAGCAGAATGAATGAACTAGCATTGCCTTAGTACTCCCTTTTCCATGACATTGATGTACGTCATAGATAATGAACTCACAAATGCATGGAACTTGTATGTATGGACTAAGTAATAAAATGATTCAACATTAAGGTGGATAACCCGAAGATGGAAATTTTTTATACCATATGTTCATTCTTTAACTGTTGAGTTAATCTCATTGGATCATGCCCCGATACTTGAGATTTGTTTATGCTATATGTAAATTAGGTGATTCCACTTCTTTGATTGCAAATCGATCCCTTCCTTAAAAGAAACCATTAAAAGTTAGGAAAATAAAAGGTGTATCACAATGATTAATGATATTAAAATTAATGAATGGAATAATCACAGAAATACTTTGGAAAATTTGAGGCACTTGCTGTACCTATTAATTAGAATGTGTGCCGTGTAAGTGAAGTCGACATTGCATTTCATCATTGAGTCCGCGTTCAGCGTAAGATGTCAACCTTACCTTGACTCGAAAGTGGTCTCCCAAGTCTTCCACTAAGTTGAGAATCTGAGATGGCCACTTCAACTTGCAAGTCACGCATATCTTGTGAATGTAATCCTGCACAAGATTTGCTAGAACCCTATTTGTGCATGTATATCTAAGGGTTAAAACAAAAGGTGGGGTATAATAATATTTTTGTACCTAGCTTCTTAATCTAATTTTCGGCATTGCAACTTGACTTTTCAGTTCAACCAACAAACCCCAGAAAAAAAATCAACTTCTATGTAACATTTTTTTTTTTTTTTTTGTAATTTGGTAGTGAAGCACTATACATATTTTTATAGGTGATCTTGAGAATGAACTTCCTCGTATCAATTTGGTATGATTGCAATTTTACTCCTAGGGTGCTCCCAATAAAACTTGAATTCAAGATCATAAGAAGAAGAGAAAACTTTTGGCAAATTTTTTCCAACACCTTGGTGGTTTTGGGTAGCAATTTCAAGTTTACCAACTAGATCGAAAATAAGACAAAGATCAAATACGTATTGTATTGAATAAGGATAATGCGTGATTACGACAATCATATGTTAAACTGTTAGCTTTTTGAAAAAAAAAATGTAAAACAACTTTTGTTTGTCAATCTAAAAGTGGTAAAAGTCTTTGTGCAGGTCTCTCAATTTTGGTCTATCTGTGGAAAAGGAAATGAGATGCCATTTTAATGGACCAACCATGCAATCATGATTGCACATGAACCATCAATCATGGCATGAGAATTCAACCTGAAATTTCCACCTTGTGAATGTGTGACCATTTCTTTCTCTTTCTACAGTGATAATGATGATGATGCCTCAATATACTTATAAATCGACATTATTTATTTATTTATTAAAGGAAAGGCAGTGAGAGGCAATATCCTGAGCATTTTCTAAATAGCCCAAGAGTAACATAGGAATTCTCTTGATAAACCCATCTCCTAATAATAAGATCCTTTAACATGTATGCGTGCGTGGCTAAGGAGCGCCAAAATTCCTATTTACAAAAATTGTCTAGTATAAGAGCAGTGGCATTGCAATCTCTTCTTGCTCTCTGACATACGCGCTCTAATAAAAAAGCACAAAGATAACAACATAATCATGTCAACCTCAATACTGCACATGCTTTCTACTTGGGTCGTTTTCATCGCGGTGTTCTAATTTCATACTCGCTTTGCTAAGCCAGCATGCCATGTTGGAGAGAGCTCACTCTTGATGCTACTCAAGAGGCATATCAGGACCAACATAATCGATTGCATCATTGGCCTCAACCTCAGGAGCAGTTGGCTCTCTAGTAAGGGTTATCGGTTCCCAGTTTGGTCTAGTTCCAAGGTGAAATCGGGAACCAGATCAAGAGAACTAGTTCCCAAAATTGGGAACTAGGGACTAGCCCGTTTGGTCCTAGGACCGGGAACTGGCCTTCCACTTTTTTTTTTTTTTTTTTACTAAAGAGTGACCGTGCTCCAAACCGATTGATCTAGTTCGGCTCTTGGTAGTCCAATAGAACTGATCGCACTTGTTCTCACGTGCAAAAAATTCAAACTCCACTTGTGTGAGCATCGATCGCATTTCATGTATTTCACGCTCAATCTTAATCAAAAAGGCCATGAATGATATGTCTAAAGGTCATGCTTGGTTTGGGTTTTATAGACAATCTCTCTTATGATCTTTGAGTATTTGCTCGATGTGAGACTTTTGGAGGCTTGGAGCACCTTGTCTCTTGCAAGTGGGCAGAGAGCGAGAGAGAGAGAGAGAGAGAGAGAGAGAGAGTGTGTGTGTGTGAGTGAGCATACGGAATGAGAGTGAGCATACGAAATATTTACAATTTCTATGTAAAAAAACCCGTTTGGTAACGACACAAAATTTCTACTCTTGGAATAGAAAAAGAATAGAAATGCGTTTGATAACGCAACAATTTCTTTTATTTATTTATTCATTTTTATTCTTGCCGACGGATCGCCGCCGCCCGCCCGCCGGTCCACGGCCGGCTGGCCCGGCCGCCGCCGCCGCCGACCGCCCGGCCACGCCCACCGGCCGTCCACCGCCGCCCCCCGCCGGAAGCCCATCGGGCAGCCCGGCGGTCGTCGGCTACCGATGGGCTTCCGGCGGGGCGGCGGTGACGGTCGGTGGCCGGGCGGTCGTGCGGCGGCGGCGCAGCCGGGCGAGCCCGGCCGTGATCGGGCGGGCGGGCAGTGGCGGCGAGCGGCGGCCGGCCGGTGACCGCGATCGAGCCCGGGATCGGCGGGGGGACGGTCGGTCGGCCTCCGGCGACCGGTGGCGGCAACGGTCGGTCGGCCTCCGGCGACCGGTGGCGGCCGGCGGCGCGCGACGGCCGATCGGCCTCCGGCGGCCGGCGGCGACGGCGGAGGCGGCGGTCGGCCGGCGGCGGCGGAGGCGGCGGTCGGCCGGTGGCGCGGCGGCGGCGGTGGGCCGGCGGCGGCGGCGGTGGGCCGGCGGCGGCGGCGGTCGGCCGGAGGCGGCGGTGGTCGGCCGGCGGTGGCGGCGGCAGTGGTGGTCAACGGCGGTCAATGGTGGTTAGCAAGAGAAGAATAAAAGAAAAAAAAAAATTTGCTTATTTCTTAAACTTGTTCCCGGGAACAAGAAGCAACTTTTTTTTACTTCTCATTTCTATTCCAAAACCATTCCCGGGCTAACTTTTTGTTCCCGGGAACAAAAACCTAACATGCCGTTATCAAACAGGTTTCTATTCTTTTTTTGTTCTCGTTGAAGAGAAGAATAGAAATAGTTGGGCTGGGGATGGTTACCATGCGCAGCCTTAGTCCCACATCAAATAGAAGAAGAAACTAACAAGTGCGCTTCTTCTTTAAGTAGAGAGGAACAATAAAAGTTTTGGTGGCCTCTTGGACACATGTGAATTTGCTATCTCCATTACAATTCCAATTGCAATCGGTCCGGTCGATCCGATTCTCACCTTGGAATTGCAAACTGGACCGCCGCCCATGGGAACCGCCCAAAATTGACGATTGGTCTGGTCCGGTTTAGGCAATTCCCAATTTGGATTGTTCCTGTTGCACACTCCTACTCTCTAGTACCATAACTTCGAACACCGGGGAGCTGGTTTCATTAGTTGGTCAAGGACATTTTCATCATTTACTTATTCTTATTTTCTTTCATTTTTCCTTTTTCTTTTTTTTTAAAAAAAGCTATAAAAAAATAAAGAAAAGACAAAGGCTAAAATTGGGAAAAAAAATTACAAGTAGTAGAGCTACCAGCCCTCCCTTGCCTTTGGTCACCACCTCATCACTCGTGGAGCATCTGCCATGGGTAGCAGGGTCGCCGATGCCTTGTTGAGGTTGGCGATCCTTGCTAACCAGAGGCGAGGGCTTGCTAGGAAGGAGCCACAACCTTCCCCCAAATTTGGGTGAGGGTCATCGGCCCTCCCCCTAGTCTGGGCGAGGCTTGCCACCCCTCGCCAAGGCGCTGGTGACCCTGCTAGCCATGGTTGACGACCCATGAACAACGGGGTGGCGACCACGAGCAAGAGGGCTGCCCTTTTTTTTCTTTTTTTTTCAAATATGTGTTTTCTCTTCTTCTTTTTTTTAAAGTTTAAATTTTTTTTTTATTTTGTTGTTTTTATGGGAAGAAAAAAAAAGAAAAAAAAAAAAAAGAAGAAAATAAGAAAACGTAGAGGACAAAAATGCCCTTGAATAGCCGGTAATGTTAGGTTTTTCTTTGAAACCGATATAGTCACTTTAGGCTATTATTTGAGAAAATAAGAGCACTTCAAACTCTAAACAAGGTTCACTTTAGGCTCATATTTGAGAAATTGATGGCACTTTGAGTTCTTTTGGAATTTTCACTTATTTCAATTAGTTCCTTTCTATCTTTTGAACAAGGTGAAAATATAGGAGGGACATTTTGGCACAAATTCTCGCGTCAACTAAACATCTTGTAATGACCCAATTTTGCGTGGACTTGGCTGCAAAGGCAATTTTTTTCCACATCTTGTTATGATGTAATCCAGCAACCACTTCAGTTCAAAATTATCAAAATTGCTATCAAAGTTTAAATTTGACTAAAAAAATTATGAAAGTTAAAGGATCTGAATAGACATGTTAAAGTTCAATTGCTCAACTAAAAAAGTAGGTATAGTCAGGGAAGAAAAGTAGAATCAACGGGTACACTGCTCATTTTGAAGTTGCAAGCAGGTTTTCTAGTCAACCTTTCTTCTCTCTTGTCTCTCTCTTTTTCCCCCTTTAGAAGGAGGTGATAAAGCTTCCTAGACAAAACTTTCTACTAGTTCTTTCAATTGGTTCCATGAACCTTTGTGTCTTTTAAAGGTGGAAAATAAAGATGCGCATTTTGGTAATTTATATAAGTTTCATGTAGCCTAATTATTACACTCAACCTAAATATTCATTGAGGAAAGACATTTTGGCACTAACTTGTCCCCAAGAGCAAGTCTTCTTTTCCCACTTCGTACTCTCGAACGGTTTGATGGAGATGTCAGCTCAAATTTATTAGTATTGGTGGCAGGGGCTGTACTTGATTAGATTAATCGAAAGTTCAAGACCTTAACCCGAAAAAAGCACATAAATTAAGAGACGAAAAGTTGAATTTTCCGTTGAAGAGATAGTGGATTCACACCAATCATCTTGGAATTCCAAGCAAGTTTTCAAATCAATTATTTTTTCCTTTCCTTTCTTTTTTCCCTAGTATAACGTGGAGCCAACGTTTACTAGCCAAAGTTTCGCGTGGATGGAGTAGCCCATTACTTTACAATTTTCATTAATTTATGTTCTATGACATGCCCTTCATTAAGCATGGAGAGGCCTGTGACATGCTCTTTATGAATCGATAGGTCATGAAAAAATTTGTCTGCGTCCACACTAGCTATGCCATATAGGATGGCTGACGTCCACATAAGCGATGTCCGGCTAAAATTAACAAAATGAATTTAATTGGCAAAACGTGAAAATTGTTTAGAACTCAATTCGCATGAGTTAAAAAATTTATGACTGAATTGGAAAAAGTGTAATAAGTTTAGGATTTTTCGAACCATTTTTCCCTATATTGATAAATAACATGAAATGGCATAATATTTTTTTCATGAAATCATCAAACCTTTTATAACACCAACTTGACATGTCGCATTTGAATTTTCCAATTCATTTTGGTAATAGATTATCCTATATTGCTATGACATATCAGAGTCATATGAATTTTCCCATAATTCTGTAAAGGATGATTCAGTAAAAACGTATTCCAACATCATAAAATTCTATAGAAAAAAAGAACCTTTCCAATGATTTTAAATAAAGTTAAGAGTTTTTTTTTTTTTTTGTAGGAATAATTAGTATATTGGGGCAAGACCAAACTTTACAAAAGATCAAGGCACCAAAAACTTACACTCAAGATGAGATAAACCATTGTGAGTGGAAGGATGCCAAGATGTAAAAGAGAAAGCAAGAAAGAGCAAAGATGGCAAGGATAACCGTTAGCCAGAGACAACCGGCAAAAGCTAAACGCCTAAAAGACTAGAAGCACATGCATGGCATAAACAACCGACAGCTAGATACAACGCACACAATGAGTAGGCATGAGGGAAAGATGCCCCCCGTAGAGGCTGCAACAACCTTGAGTGAGAGGCAAAACCGAGAAGAGGCACCGGGCACTAAGGAATCCTCAGGTAGGAGGATCAAGATCTCTAGAAGAGAAGATAATCGGGTCACAACCCCAGTTGCGCTGCAACCTCTGTTCCGAGTAGAATCCTCCACGTTCCTGAAGGTGAGAGCTTTGTCTTTGACAACTTTGAAAAGATGATTCTTCATGGCCGGGACGGAAAGGGGCTCATCTCTAAAGAGAATGTTGTTCATGTTCTTCCAAATGATATAACAAAGCGCCCCAAAAGAAAAACGGACAATGCTCTTATAAAAATCCTTACCCGTTAGCAAGGTAGTAGCCCAACGAAGATTTTCAGCCCAAGATTTGTTGCACCAAGGAAGATTGCATCTGGCCGCCCAAAAGAA
This sequence comes from Eucalyptus decipiens, assembly GCA_014182575.1. Lineage (NCBI taxonomy): Eukaryota > Viridiplantae > Streptophyta > Magnoliopsida > Myrtales > Myrtaceae > Eucalyptus > Eucalyptus decipiens. Next base: position 2,174,969 of record CM024613.1, on the reverse strand, counting down.
AGCAATACCAGCCGTGACACGACACCCAAAAAAGAGATGGTCCATAGAATCAAGCACTTCATTGCAAAAAGGACAGGATCCACTATCAATCTTACCATTAGACAGCAGAAGAGCCTGGGTAGGAAGCCTACCCTTTGCCATAATCCAAAGTTTGACCTGATACCTAGGTGTGATGGCACTGTTCCAGACGAGAGCGTGCCAAAAGACATGGGGCTTCTTCCGCCTCAAGGCCTCCCAATGGTAAGAGTTCATATGTGTAGGTTTTTAAACATTCAGACTGATCATCATTAAATTATAGTTATATTTTTAAAAAATTAAACACAAAGGTCCTACTTCTAAATACAAGTTTGTGAGTCAGTTTCAATCTATCACTATTGTCGTTAATTTAGTACAAACTTATCTATGCTTTTTTGCCATATTTTTCGTCATTTCTTATTAAATAAGCCAGCAGAAATATAATCCTTTTTCTCATCATTCTAATAACCAACCTTGCCCCGCACTTCGTAGGGGTGGGACGAGTATAGAGATGGGACTTCCCTAGCGCCTGCTCATTCGGATCCTATAAATTGGATTTTTATGATTAATTCAAGAAAGTCTGTTAAAATCGTTGATTTTTTAGATTTCATGTTTACGTTTATACTCATAAAACTAAATCACTTTTTAAATTATATGCTCCTTAAGCGAAGAATTTTACATTTAACTTAAGATGATCTCTATGAAATTATCTTTCATGTAGGATACCATAATAGTTTAAAGAAAAAATAGTTTCAAAAGCTCTTGGTAACTCACTTAAATTGCAAGCTAATGTCTGGAAGAGCATGGGAAGTGGCATCTCCTTGGTGACTCGAACACAAATACAAATTTTCCAAGAAAAGCACAAACTTGATACGACTACACTCGAAATTGACATGTTTTCGTTCATTTTAAAGAATAAATAATTTGTAATCAATCACAGCGTAACATTGGTCTACCAACAGAAAATGACATAAATAACTGACATGAATATCTTGACACTACACAGATTGCTAAGGCTCTGTTATGAAAGTTCCATCAAATATACATTCAAATGAACAAAAGCAAGGCTTTTTCTACCTGTGAACCAAGAGAACCTTTATTCCAATCTTCTTGGTTTCCATGGACAATGAAATATTTTACAACGCCGTCCACGATGCATATTAATTGGCTTTTCAATAGTATCTACTCATCTTAATTACGTCTCTATATTAGAACAGACATTCATTCATTGCTGATGCATATATGGACAGACATAGGTTAGAATCTTCAAAAGAATTATAACTTTCATGAGAAAGGAAACAACATCTCCATATTACTATAGCAAATAAACATAGATCAGAATCTTCACATATGCATGTATAACTTTTCTCGACGATCTACTTAAAGACAGAGCATTAAATATCTAGCTGCATAATTTCTTGTTTGCCAAAGCTTTCCTCACCTTTTTCCATCCTTTTGCCATTTTCTTGGAGCAGCACAAGAACCACATCCTCTTCTCGTCAATGACCAAGTTCTCTATCACAATACCAATCGAAAACCCGACTCCGGCGCTAATCAGCACGACTCTCCAATCCAAGTTGAAGAGACACTCTTCTTCATTATCCACTTTGAAAGATGATGGTGATGGTGGAGCATCCTCACCATTTGTGCATTTATTTGGCAAGGGGCTTCCACACAAACCATCATTCATCGCAAATGAACTACTCTCGAATGTATCAAATTGCATGCCATGTGGTATTGGTCCTGATAGACGATTGTGAGAGATATTGAAAACCGAAAGAAATGTGAGGCGGGCTAGTTGTTGAGGAATCTCTCCCACAAGATTGTTCCGAGAAAGATCCAGTGTTTCAAGCACTGTCAGATTGGCCAAGGAATGAGGGATGCTACCATTGAGGAGGTTGTTTGAAAGGTTGAGCATGCGAAGTGATTCCAGATCTCCAATGAATTCAGGAATGAACCCTTCAAACTTGTTGTTGGAGAGGTCAATTGCGATGAGGACATCTAGAATCTTCGCACATTCCCTTTTCATGCCCTTATTCATCAATTCCATCCCATAAGTCCTTCTACTGAATAAAGCATAAGGAACCGATTTAATATCCAAATATGTCAATTTATCTTGACCAACCATGACCTTCATGGCGTGGCAACTCTTCAACAAGGTGGAAGGAAATTCGCCATTGAAGCCATTGTTGGAAATGTCCAGGATGTGTAAATTGGTGAAGTTGAGCTGGCTTAGATTAGATTCTACGGGACCATGGAAATTATTGGACTGCAAGCCAATTACTTTTAGGTAGGTCAATTCCGATAGCCAAAATGGGAACGTATCATTAATTTGGTTGTCACCAAGATTCAAATACTCCAGCATATTGCAATTTCCTAAAGATATCGGAATAATACCACTTAGTTGGTTTTCTCTGAGGTCAATCATCCTCAATGCACAATCATCTAAGTAAACGTGAGGAATCATGCCATCGAATTTATTTCTCGCAAGGTTCAATAAAATCAAAGGATAAATGCTTCCCAAACAAGGAGGAAGTGTGCCATTTAGAGTATTGTTGGACAAATCGAGCACGGTAAGAGAGCTCACTTCACATATGGATGCTGGAACTTCCCCAAATAGGAAATTATTGGAGATGTTGTATACCATGACCGAGGGAGGTGGGACAGGGAGGGTTGTTTTTAGCGAGTTAGAACTAATGTCAAGATACTTCAAGTTTGGCAAAGGAAGATTGGTCTGGTTATTTTCGAAGCCGGTTAAAAGATTGTGAGAAAGATCTACACACCTGAGAGATTCTTTGCTATTGCTCCACATCCATCTAGGAATGGTCCCTTGAATTTTGTTGTGTTGTAGGAATAACACAACTAATTCGCTCAAGTAGCCTATAAACCGTGGGAACTCGGTCAAGTTGCATGAATCCAAGTCTAAGTAGGTCAGCTTCGATGTCGTGGCATTGATGAATGACTTGGTGAAAGATATGTTATTGTTGGACAAAAATAAGTATCTCAAGTTCTTGAGTGTGAATAGATCATTCACATCGAGAACGCCATTGAGATTAAGCGACTCCAGAGAAAGCACTTCAAGATCCTTTAGATTCCGCAATGCACCCATAATATCACCGTGCAAGTTGTTGCCAGAAAGGTCGAGAGTAGTCAACCGCTTCAGGTTCTCAAATGAAGATGGAAATCCACTACTTAACCGATTCCCTCGAATTCTGTTTTGTTGTAGGAATAACTCCTCCAATTCGCTTAAGTAGCCTATAAACCATGGGAACTCGGTCAAGTTGCATGAATCCAAGTATAAGTAGGTCAGCTTCGATGTCGTGGCATTGATGAATGACTTGGTGAAAGATATGTTATTGTTGGACAAAACTAAGCATCTCAAGTTCTTGAGTGTGAATAGATCATTCACATCGAGAACGCCATTGAGATTAAGTGACTCCAGATAAAGCTCTTCGAGATCCTTTAGATTCTGCAATGCACCCAAAATATCACCATGCAAGTTGTTGCCAGAAAGGTCAAGACAAGTCAACTGCTTCAGGTTCTCAAATGAAGATGGAAATCCACCGCTTAACCGATTACCTACCAAATAGAAAGGACAAAAAAAAAAAAAAAAAAAAAAAAAAAAAGATACAAGACAAAGGAGCGTTAGTTACCCCATCAATTTCAATTTCATTTTTCTCCTTGGCTAAATAATCTCCTCGCCTGAAAATATTACGTCCAAGTCATTATGCAGTAGCCCACTCAGACAAATAGGCATTGGAGGGGCCATCGTCAAAAATTGGAAAGTCTCTCTTGCTCTCCTCCTCTCTGCACCGATCTTTCGAGCTCCACTACTGCTCGCTCCCTCCCGGACCACCGCCAAGCCGCAACGGCCACCGGAAAAACCAGAGACAGGGACTCCTCCTTCGCCTCGAGGCCTACCTCGACAACGCTCTCAAGATCTCCAGGTATGCCACAAAGATCATCTTATCCTCCTCCCTCCTTCCCAAAACCCTAACCCTCCATCTCCGTCTTAGGAGCTTCGAGTCCAACGTCGGCTTGAGCCGAAAGGCCTTCCGGCTAGCCTAGTTATCGAGGACGTGAACACTTTTCGGGCCTCGCACCTCAACTCTAGGCAGGACCCGATCCTCTCCCCCATCACCTATGGCGGCGAGGGGACATACTACGTCATCGAATAGTTCATCTGATTGGCAAAATCGGGTTTCATCGATGGCCACCACTCGTGTGTTTGATTAGTGCGTAGGCCGAGTTCTTCGGGTACAATGGGAGCGTCAATCTGAAAATTAGGGATTTGAGGAGGTTGCGGAGGATGAGATGCACGTCGATCCGACCATCAAGATCACGACGTCCCGGGGGATTACTTGAGGAAGTTTTTTTTTTTTTTTTTTTTTCAGTCAAAAAATTGAGGAAGTTGAGGGAGAAGAAGTTGATGAAGAAGCTGTTCATGGTTTAGGACCTGGCTGGACTTGTCGAGCTAGAAGGCCTTCCAGCTCAGGCCCTTGCCGGAATCGAAGCTTTTGAGTGGCGATGGTAGTTTTTGCTCGCGACTGTTGCAGCGGGGGTTTTGGTCATGGTCGGGGTGGGAGCAAGCAGCGATGGAGCTCGAGAGATCAGGTTCCATGGAGTTGTAGATGGAGGAGGAAAGAGATCCGTCCAAACCGGCAAAGAGAGACTTATGATGGTGCCCCCCCATAATGCCACTTGTCATCCATTGAGTGGGCCAATGCATAGATGACATGACGTCACAATTGCACTTAATATAACCAAAAAGAAACTATTACCTGAAATGTACAAGATAGTGAGTTTTGTCAAGTTGACCACCCACTCCAAAGAATCACCGCTCGAGTTATTGTTAGAGAGCTGTAGCTCTGATAGCTGGGTAAGATTAGCAAAGGAAACAGGGATTTGACCTTGCAAGTTATTTTCATCAAGATCCAGTATAGTGAGATGAGAAAGATTACCCATTGAAGAGGGAAGCAATCCTGAGAAATAGCAACTCTCGGCTCTTAATTCATTCAAGAGACTAAGATTTCCAATTGAAGTGGGTATTTCTCCCGAGAAGTTGGTACGGGAAAGGTATAAGGATTTCAATGGAGAACCCCAGTGTGGCTCGGGAAAAAACCCAGAAAGGTTGGAATTGTCAGCAACGGAAAGGACTTCTAAGTTTGGCAGCTGGAAAATGCCGACCGGAAAGTTTCCACTCAATTCACAAAATTCTAGCCTAAGCAATGTCAAGGCAGAGAAATTCGCTAGCATAGGTGGCAAAGGTGATAACAAGCTGACATGAGAAAGATCAAGTTCTTTTAGCCTAGTCAAGTTATGAACGAAGCCGCCCATGTTGGGCATACAAAGTGTCCCACTCCCATAAGTTGATAAATCGAGAGAAACTAACTTGGAGAGTTGCGAGATATCGTGAGGAATTTCACCGGAAAAATCAGAGTGGGAGAGATTGAGGTATTGTAACTTTGAAAGATTGCCGAAGCCGTACGGAATTGAGGAGAAGTTGAAGCTGTTGAAAGCAAGATTGAGCGACTCTATGTGAACGAGTCGAAAGAGAGTGATGTTAGGACTCATGGTGCTTGAGAGACAACTACTACTGAGGTTGAGGGCGATCACTCGGCCAGTGACTTCATCACATTCAACGCCGTCCCATGAACAACAATCTCCACTTCCATCCAGTGACCAGGAATGGACTTTTGGATAAATGCATCGCCAATCTGTCGTGTTGGTTTTGAAACTTCTCTTGAATTCCATCAAGGCAGAGCTCTCTTCCGCATGACAAAGTACCTCAGCAAACCTAGTACGAAAGAGAGACAGCAAGAATATCCAAGTAAGCAGCAGATATAATGATAAGGCTGCCATATTTTCTGCTTTTGTTTCTGTTATTTAGGTTACTGAAGTGAGTTTATGAGGGAGAGTGCAACGTAGAAGGTTTTTATAGGCAGCAACAATTGGTTCTGGCAATGGAAATTTCTTGCTACTTGGCCATTCATAGTGCTTGACCTTAGAACTTTAAATGATTTACGTATGCCTTCTGTATGGGTTTGAAAACTGCAGGATCTTAGACGTATAAACATTTCTTTTATTATATAGGGCACAAGCGCAGTGGCTTGGCATTCTCCTTTTATCCATATTTCTCTCATACTTTTAATATTGAATCCATCCGTTTCTTTTGGTGACATATTGGAAATTGGCAACAAGCTCCCATGTAAATTGTTCATGTCGTTTGACTTGACTCATAGCTTCATGGCTAAATTTCAAGTACAGATGTTGTTCATAGTTGTTTGTTCAACAACATGGGTTGCTTGTGCAGACTTCCATCAATAAGCCATTTATAGGTGGGCTCATGTGTCTCTCTAATTTTAAACTCACCTATACATCGGTTTTAAGTGTGAAATGAGAAACACCCAATTTAACATAAAAGTATCGAAACAAATATCAACACAATCAGAACATAAAAAGATGGATGTGCACTCAGAATAATCAAATAAAGACTTTCAAATAAGTGGGTACTGCACCTTTATTAGATAAAAGTAGGGCATAGAAGAAAAGAAAAAGTCGTATGTGCGCATGTGCGCGAATGAACAGAAACAGAGAGAGTTATGTGCGTGTGCATGTATGTGAACAAAATATACATGAGCCATGATTAAATTTCTTAACAATCTAATGTATTTTTGCTACCTATAATCCATATTGTTTTTGAATTAACTTTTCTTCTAAAAGGTTGGCTTAGTTTTATTTTTATGCTGCATTAGTGTTAATCTTTGTTCATGTTTTCATTTCGTAAACCTTTCTATTTGATTCAAATTTATAAAAAGAGCAGATACGGCTCTATAAGGGGGCAACATGAAGGCATTGATTTTATGGAAAAATCTTAAGTCGCACACCTCATTCAAGACTGCAACACGAAACTGAGGGCTACGAAGAGGGTAAAAACTTGCTATTCTTCAAGCTTTCATTAGTCATTATTAAGAGACATTAGACAGCGAAAGAAATCACAGTAAAAACAGTACATTAAGTTCTTCTTTGACTGGACAAAACTCAAAAGCAAGCGTCCACATAATTTCCGAGGGTGAAATAATTTCTCTTATTTTGAGGTAACTTCTATCTACAATTCATGTTCTAATTGGTTATGGCAATGGAATTATCTTGCTATTTGGCCATTCGTAGTACTGGACCCCAATACTTTAAACTGATTTTGGGTATGCCTTCTGTATGGGTTTGAAGATTGTAGGATGTTAGGCGCATGAACATTTCTTTCATTATATAGGGCCCGAGAGCAACAGGGGCTTGGCATTCTCTTTTTTATCTATATTTCATACTTTATTAAAAGTATCCATTCTTTTCTTTCAGCGACGTACTGGAAATTGGCGACAAGCTTCCAGGTAATTGTTCATGTCCTTTGATTTGACTCATAACTTCAAGGGTAAATTTCAAGTACAGAAGTTGTTCATAGTTGTTTGTTCATCCATATGGATAACATGTGCGTACCTCCATCTATAAGCCCATTTGTGGACTGATGTGATCCACGATGGGGATGACTTTGATCTACTGATACAAAGGCCAAACGATACTTTCTCGGAAACGACGGGGAGACTCTAGAGTCCAAGCATAGTTGAGGCCTCATTTGTCAAAAAAGCTATAATTGAAAATTCACGTGGAAACTGAAAGTTTTGCCGTGCCGTGCTCGTCATTCATTGCTAGTATTATTGGTACGGTCCCCTTCCCATTTCTTTTTCACATAGAAAAGAAAAGAAAAAGACAAACTTGACAAACCTCAAGAAAGAATTTTCTTCCTTACAACAAATCAGTTGTACCAACCTAACCACCGGCATTGATATAACACTTCCCCATCAAGTATTGAGCTGCCCAAAGACGCAGGTTCTTTGAACCTTCAATCAACGAAATCAATTTTACGTCCCATCGTTTAGTGATCAAGAAGGTCTTAAAGGAGGATTCTAGCCTTCTGGCATTTACCCAAGTCAAGAAGAATTTTTTAACATTAGTCAATGGATCTCCAGGGAATTTGGCCACCTGAGAAGAGTAGAGTACTTAGACCTGTCCTTCAATAAATCCAAGGGGGTCATTAGCGAAACAAAAGGCCTCTCTCATTACATAATTTGTGCCGCCGCCATTGAACCTTCAATTATTCATTGTGTCTCCAAATAAGCAAAGCTGAAAAAATTACCCAGTGATGTATTAGGAAATGAACCTGAGAAATGACATCTATCGACTAATAACTTATTCAGGAAACCAAGGTTTCCCAAAAGATAATAGTTCCAGGAGATTACCCCAATGTATTTCCGGAATAAACCACAAAGGAAAACACAAGAGACTAGTATGTGACCTCGTGTCCCAAAGAGAATAATTCTTTTCAGGAAATTACACAAATTGCAATCAATTAACGTTGACAAAACCCTCGGATAAGGTCGAAGGATGACTTAAAATAAGAAGCTTTTCTTTATCTCAACGCCTTGTACGTGGAGGCAAACAATTTAACTGTGGCATTTCCATAAAGGAAAAAATTTATATATTATTTTTCATGGTGGTTTGTTTGTGGAGGTTAATTTTTTTCCACGTCATACTCTAAAATGATTTGATTGCCGCATTAGATCGAGCTTATTAGAACTAGCGCCAAAGATCAAACTCAATTAGAAAATTTATGCAAGTTTAAGAAATTGATTAATTGAATTAAAAGTTCAAGAACTTGATTGAAAAAAAAGTGTAAATTAAGGGAGGAAAAGTAAAACTTTACTGCTCGCACATGGTGGACCAAAACAATAGTGCGCTGCTCATTCTGGAAGTCCAAGCAAGTTTTCTAGTCAAAAGTTGTTTTTCTCCTTTTTATTTTTTATCGATCTCTTTTACCCCTTGTACGACGGGAGAAGAAAAAGGGCCTGCATGGAAACGTTTCTCGTTTCTGTTTCTGAACACTTTTTTTGTTTTTTTATTCCCGGAACAAAATTGAAGCAAAAAAAAAGAAACACAAAAAAGTTACTTCTTGTTCCAAAAACAATTTTGAAGAAACACTTCTTCCATCTTCTCTCTCTTCTTTTCTTCTTCTTTTCTTCTTCTTTTTTCTTCTTTTCCTTTGGCCGGTCGCCGGTCTCGGCCATGGCCGGCGACGCTGTCGAGGGTCGGCGACCTCGCCGAGCGTCGCCGCCCTCGCAAGGTCGAGCCTCGCCCGATCCGGGCGAGCTCGAGCCGCATATATCACGATGACAAGCGTCTTGAATCAGCCTCGTTCTCATCGAAGCTGAAGATCAAATGTTCCAAACAAGATTGTGATGGTACTTGTGGCCATTATTCCCGGAAGAAAAAGCATTACAAGAAGTACTCGGTTAAAAAATCCAAACATGGTTCCAAGCATTTCCGGAAAAAGAAGAAATGGCGATATCTCCGCAAAAGAAAGGATAACATGGGCCATAAGAAATCAAGCCGTTGCTACATCTGCAATAAGAAAGGACATTTTGCCAAAAATTGTCCTCAGGCGAAAAAAGGACAGAATCATCTGATCGAAAATGAATATTGCCCAAACAGAAATTGAATTTCTTGGTATGCATCTTAACAAAGGTACGTACTATCCAGGGCCACATATTGCTCAAGAACTACTGAAGTTTCCTGAAGATAACTTCACGACAAAATAAGTTCAGCAATTTCTTGGGATAATTAATTATCTCAGGGTTTTTATCCCAAACATTGCAAAGCTTCTGATTCCTCTACAATCCATGCTTAAAAAGAACTCCCCACCTTGGGGAAAGATCCAGACTAAAGCAGTTGCCGAGCTAAAGGAGATTATGCAGAATCTCCCACCATTACAAATACCATCAACAGGCAAAAGAATCCTTCAAACTGATGCTAGTGACGAATACTGGGCAGCCGTCCTGTTTTGGTTCTCGTTTTCAGATGAATGCCCAATCGCCAAAATCCGACTTTGAGGTCGAATTTGGAGTAGATATGGGCCTTGGTTAACCCACTAAAGAGAGAATCTCTGGATGGTAAAGGGAACTTATCATCTTGGAGAAAAGGTTAAGAGGTTGGTAGTTGATTACCAATCTCATTTTCCCTCTGTTCTGTTCGGCGCGCTTATTGACATAAAAGGCTTCGCAAGCCCATTGAGAATCAGAAACTTCAATAAGGCCTTGTTGCAATAATTCTGAGCATTCCCTTTGAGCTAAAGCCAAGTGCTCTGGCTTCATTCCCACATGACTCGCCTTTGTTGGATTGATGTCTTCATTTTTTTTGAAGGGGAGGCGAACAAAGAATTCTGGATTTTTCCATAGAGGATGAGAACATTTTTGAGCGAATTCTGAGTGGGATTCCGAACAAGATTCTAGCAGCTTTTGCATGATTGGATCTAACAAACTCATTTGGATAGAAAAGAGTCTCTGGATATCAACAAACTCAGAAAAGTGATTTTTATATCTAAGACCCTTTCCAGGAATGATGCGAAGTTGAGAGATTTGAGTCATAATATCCCACCCAATTAACAAATCTTTATTGGGGAGATTTGATCCAAAGATTTTTGCCTTAATGGAGCATTCGGGGAAGAACTGAACAGTAACTGGAGTAGTTCTGACATTCGTGGAGAAAGTATCTCTAGAGGCGGAATTGAAATATCGGATATAAGGAGTCCAATATTCTTCAGGCAGAACTTTAGTGTCCAGAATGTAACAACTTGCTCCAGTATCAATGAGAGCAATGACATTGATAGGCTTGGCAAATTTTGAGGTGAAGATTTTCACAGGGAAGTGAGGACAGTGAGTTTGGCTTGAGAATATGTCAGGATTTGGTTCTGAAGATGTGGGTGATATGTGAAAGATGTCTTCAGATTCTGATTCATCAGACTCGACTTCACTGGAGGTTTGGTAGAAGGGAATAACACAAAGAGTCCTGTTCGTTGGTTCTTCGTCAGCAGAAAATAAAGATTCAATATCATCATTTTCAAGAGAAATACCTGTTTCATTTTCGATCAGATGATTCTGTCCTTTTTTCGCCTGAGGACAATTTTTGGCAAAATGTCCTTTCTTATTGCGTATGTAGCAACGGCTTGATTTCTTATGGCCCATGTTATCCTTTCTTTTTTTGAGATATCGCCATTTCTTCTTTTTCCGGAAATGCTTGGAACCATGTTTGGATTTTTTAACCGAGTACTTCTTGTAATGCTTTTTCTTCCGGGAATAATGGCCACAAGTACCATCACAATCTTGTTTGGAACATTTGATCTTCAGCTTCTGATGAGAACAGGCTGATTCAAGACGCTTGTCATCTGTGATATATGTTTGGACCATTCGGCGCTTTAAGCATAGTTCTTCAAGGCGGATATGGACTTCTTGTTGGATTTCTCCCAAGGGAACATCTTGTATCCTTCTCTGCTTTCCAAAGAAAGATCTTTCAACCATCTGTGATAGTTCTTTAGGAATAGAAGTGAGGAAGACATGCTTTAAGTTTGGATCTCGCGCCGATTTGGTAAAAGAGTCAAGCATTAGACGGTAATGCTTATTGAGATACCTTTTTGGAGAGAGCATCATCTTCTTTCAAAGAATTCTCTTCTTTTAGCTCTTTGAGATCTCCGGGGTTCCCACAAAAACATGATATAGATAGGTGAGGGCATGGTCAAGGTGGGTGATAAATGTAAACGTGAGCTCTTGTTCTCGTGAGTGATTGCCACCAGAATTTAAGGCTTCCTACGAACCTTGTAGCAAAATTACAAAGGACATCACTCATATCATGGTTGGTAAGGGCCTGTGTATTCAACCAAGTATGAAATTCTTCAAGTCTTTCTGGCCATTTTGGATAAGGAATATCGTCAATGGAGAAAAATTGTTTCGATGCCATGGATACATGCTTGGTAGAATTGTTTCGGTGGGATTACTTGTCTCGTCTGAACTCGATCTGGATCGAATAATTTGATTCCATTTCGTAGTCCGGAGGAGAGTCAGCCATGAATATTTGTGAGGTTGGTGGATCAATGGGGAGAATCAATCATTTGATCTCGAGAAAGATGAAGATGAAGAGAAAGATACCGATTCCGATGAAGTGGGGGAAGTTTGTTCAAGGACCGAATTTGTTTTTTCCGGGTAACATCGTGCTCAGCCGATCAATTGCTTGATTACTCAAATCCTTCAAGAAGGATTCTAATGGATTTGATAACATCATCCGGTCCGGCCTTTCTCCGATAACCATTGAGCTTGATTCCGTAGGTGGTGTTTTTTCTTTCCCCTTTTCTTTCTTCAAAGCTTTGAGACGATCTCGTATATTTGATTCTCTTCTGGAAGTATCCTCCGGGATATTGGCAAAAACAGACACTTGTGGTGTTGGGGATACGTACCCAATTTGAATAGGAGGTGCTAATGGATCGAAAGGTCTGAACCTTCCTTCTTCAAGAAGTTGAATTTGCTTCTTCAGTTTCTCTATTTCTGGCTTTGGACTTTCAAGATAATGGTACCCAAGATGTTGTCCTGATTCCAAGGCATGAAGCCTTTTATGGAACTCAGAAAGTATCTTCTTGGTACTTTCATCATATCTTCGGAGATCTTGTTGCACATTTCCAATCTTGGAATCAATAGCCTTGAAGGCATTGTTCTGTGCCAACAGAGTCTCTGATTGCCAGTTTAGAACGGCTTCAGCAGCAGGAGTTTTCTTCTGTCTTCCATTTTCGTCCACATCAGTGGGGGTAGGTATTTTGGGAAGATGGCGGTACCTACTATGTGGATCAATAAACTCTTCAGAAAGGTGGAACGAGAGTTTAGAACTTTCCTTAACAAGAGGAGGAAAGTCGCATCTTGGAACATGGCGATAGAGGAAATGGGTGGTGTTTCGCATTGGAACTTCGAGGGGGTAAGAATGTTTCTTAGCCCATTTAAGGACTGGCTTATAGAATGGGGAGAGAGCTTGCTTTTTCTGAGGAGGAGAAGGTGGAGGTGATTTTGGTGGATTCGGTGAGATTTGGGATGTGGTACTGGACTCTGGTGGTGGAGGTGGTGCATAAGACACCATGAATTGGTATTTGTCACATTCACCAAGAGTGTCTACGGAGGAGTCTCCGTCTAAGTACCTTTGGTACACCTTATCCTTAGACTTTTTCCGTCGAGGAGGAGATCTTGCATGGGGGTTTACCTCGTCGGGAGAATTTATACAGTAGGAACATTGGCAAAAAGGATCCCAAAAACAATGACCATGATTGTCTTTATAGTGATAAACAGGATGTCCATTACTGTTAAAGTGTCGGACATGTTTTTTTGGGTCTGGTTCAGAAATGAATTCTGGAACACATGGTTCAATCATGAGGATGGTCTGGAAGATAGAAGGGCTTTCTTCCTTTTCTTTGCCAAATTTGATGGAAACAGTTCCATCTTTCTTCCTTACAAACTCTGAGTCAGTGGACTGGAAAGGCTTGTTATGCTGGTGTAGCTTTTCATAGTTGGTGATCCAAGTGTCTGGAAGGAGCTTGGCCAGCGTATCCTTCGGGCTCTGATGCTAGTGACGAATACTGGGCAGCCGTCCTGTTCGAAGAAATTGATGGTAAGAAACACCTTTGTGCTCACAAAAGTGGAAAGTTTTCCCAGCCGAAATGCACTACCATTCCACTTTCAAGGAAATCTAGCAAGAAAAAACGGAATCAAAAAATTTGAGTTTCATCTCATCGGCCATCATTTTTTGGTAGAATTAGACATGGCATCTTTTCCTCGATGACCAAGTTTAAACAAAAAGATTCCGAACTCTCACCGCTTCGATGGGCTGAATGGTTCTCAAAATACTCTTTTGAAACCAAACATATTCCTGGAAAAAGAATGTCCTTGCCGACTTTTTGTCAAGACCCAAAGCACCAAAAATCAACATGTACATCAAAAGACCCGCTTTCCATATGCTTAATCATGGAGTCAAATACAAGATCGAGAAGATCAAAGATTTGCCAAGCCAGAAATATCCCCAGAGATTATTCAAAGAAATCCGAATGACAATCTTATTGAGAACATGGAGAACCTTATGTGGCAATGCCACGCAAACCTTTTCAGATTCAATGGAGGTTCGATCCTTTATCCTTTCGGGTTAAATTTGAATTATCCTTTTATTCATCCTCTTATCTGGAAGGAAGATGATTTTCCTGAGCAGCTCAAAACGCTGTTATGGTACTTAACCAATAAGTACTTAATAGCCATCGAAATTCCCACCGTAAGATTCATTGCCAATCTCACCAGATATTCATGCTCGGAAGAAACATCGAAAAAGAATGTGATAGAAATCTTTTAGAATTTCTAAATTGGTTCTATCCTCCTACATGTTGGAGACAAGATTTGGAAAGAGAACTAAGAACCATGGCACCGAATCCTGAAGTTCACACCATCTTGTTTTTCAGACGTCCATGGAATTTTTGTAGAAATAACGGTAGTCTTCTCGATGCACCACTTGAAATAGGAACCACAGCCTATAAACCTCACTTGAATAGCCGAGAAGCCAAAATTCACAAATCCTATCCAAGATCTGTTAGACTTTGTGAACATGAATACCGAGAACTCCAGAGAATCCTATGCCAGGAAAACAAGACCATTCCCGAAGATGTCCGGAATAATGCACCCACCACGTGGGATCATTATGACCTAGCACCGAAGCTAAGGAAGCACTAGAGCAATACAGTAAGCCGCCTCGTCCCAGGATCATGAAATGACAACTGAAGATGACATTGTCCAGTCTACTCAAGACCCCTATGCACGCTTTGGAGGCCCTCTGTCCCAGGATCCCTACGAACAGGGATCGTCGTCCTTATTCCAGAACATGGACATGTCCTTTTACGCACAGCCGTCCAATTGGCCTCAGCCAAGCATGCCAAACATTCCTGCCAATACTACGAGTGAAAATACAAACTGGGCAGAAGAGGAAGCATCCCATTGGGCTCATGAAGCATCCTCATCTCAAAGGCTAAACCAGATCCTTTCACCCCAAGATCTTGAAGCTCTTCAGCAGAAGTATGAAGCACATCTCCTAGAAGACAGCTCAGATGACGACTCAGTACGTAGCTACAATGCTCATGACGGACGAGACCGTTGAGTCCGTACAATTTCACTGTAGCAAAGTACTGTTCACTTTTACTGTAGCACTAGGCTAGGGAAGGTACTGTTCACAGTACAGCTACTGTTCATAGTGCGCCAATAATTCCCCTACCGGTAGTTTCCGGCGCCTTTATTTGTGTCTGGACCCGTGAGTTGGTCCCTGTGTGTGTCCTTGTTGTCTTTTATTTGCCTATATAAGGCATTGTGTTGTATCGTTTGAGGCAGAGTCCCCTGAAGTAAAGAGTGTGCTTTGTGAAAAATCTCTATGGCTTTCTAAATCCCTCTTCTTCTCCAGCCTGGTAGGATCCTTCGAGAGATGCAGCTTGGGTAGATTAGAAACGTTTCCATCCTGGCATCTTCTGAGTGTCTCTAGGCTCTGGATTAAAGGGTTGAGTGGTTTTCTGCTAAAAGGTTGTCCCTGAAGGGCTTGAACGGGAGTCGTTCGCCCAATGTGGGATGCATACCTGCAGGAAATTTACTCTCCTTCCCTGATCCTAAGTCTAGGTCCATTCATGGCTCGGCCTCGCCGGATCTGGGCGAGCCCAAGCTTGCCTCGCTCAGCCTTGCCTAGATCCGGCGAGCCTCGCCGTGGCTGGGCGAGGCCGCCGGCCCCGTTGGCCGATCACGGAGGCCGGTGACCGGCCAAAAAAAGAAAAAAATAAAAAGAAAGGAAAAATGAAAAATAAAATAAAAATATTTAAAAATTAAAAGAAACAAAAAAGAATAAAATTTACCAAACTTGTTTCTATTCATTTTTTATTCCCGAACAAATTTACCAAACACATTTTTCTAGTCAAAAATTGTTCCCTGAATAAACACTTTTTTTTATTTCCTACATTCCTTAAAAAAAAAAGAATGTAAACGTTATCATTCGTACCCAAAGCTTCCTGGACGAAACTTTCTTTTGATTTTTAAAGTGTCTTTTGAACAAGGCGGAGGAAACGCGTTTTTGTATTTGATGTACTTTCGCCGTGGATTAAATAATTACACTCAAACTTAATATTCTTTAAGGACTCATATTTTGGCATTGACTTGTGTGCTCGAACATTGGCATGGTTGATTAGAAAAATTATGCAAATTTAAAGACTTGATTAAATAAATTCTAAGAACATGGACTTGACTGTAAAATTTAAGACAAAGATCAAATACGTATTGTATTCAATAATTTTATGTATCATGCGTGATCAGTACAATCATATGTTAAAACATTAACTTTTTGAAAAAAAAAAAAACTATAGAATGACCATTGTTTGTCAATTCAAAGTGGCAAAAGTCTTTTTGTGGGTCTTTCAATTTTGGCCTATATGTGGAAAAGTAAATGAGATGCCATTTTAATGGACCAATTATGCAATCGTGATTGCACCTGAACCATCAGTCACGGCATGAGAACATTAGGTTATTCTTGTATTATCTAAACGTGGTTTGGACAACATTGTGTGAACACAAATAATTTAGTTTCACCATTCCGTCATATCAACAGATCAAGTATTACTTCTAGAATAATGATTTCAATATCAATCCACATTTCAAGACTTTGGTCGTGCAAAGCACGGGTCTATAGACAAAATTTAGTGCCAATGTCTTTTCAGATGTGTCTAGTGCATGAATCGCCCAAGCAGAATGAAATTTCGACGCTCGAATTGTTTATCGTTGCCTACAAAAGCTTCTCCACTGAAAACGAAATCTACCAAAAAGCAGTAAGAACAAAACAAAAATATGGCCCCTTCATTATTTTCCCTGTTTTGTACTATGATCGTTTTCCTTCCCGCGTTTCCTACTTCCGTCGCTAATTATCTTGTATGGCATTGACTCCTCATTATAGGGCCGATTACTCATCAAATATAAAGTATATTGGATTATTGTTTTTTATGTTGTTGTAGATATAATTAATTTATCCACCCATAATTTGACACGCGAGTAAATCAACTAAACAAATATCTCGGGAAAAGCAAAAGTACAACAATCTCAACTCTCAAATGCTTTCTACGGCAGTCCAATCACTTTTTTTTTACGAGTATATGTGACTGTTGTTTCACATGCTCATAAACGCGGAACACCTTTTATCTTCCAAGTCGTTCCTTGACTTAGTTTTAGCCACATCATAATAAATAAAATCGATCAATTCCATCTTTTTTTTCTTTTTTCATTTGGGCACCCCCGCCGACAGATGTAAAGGGACAATTGCCAGTTTCCCATTACGAGACCGGGCCTAGGATTCGATTAGGCGGCCCAATCGCGGGCTGAAGGCCCATTACGTAGCGGGTCCATTTCTCTCCGGATTCCAGCCCCTCCCCTCGCCCAAGAAAGCATGTCGACCTTCGTCTTGGCGTCGCTTGCTCATCGTGCTCGTGGCTCGTGCTGACGTATATTTTCTAGTAAAAAAGGGAAAAATGCGGGTCGAGTTTCCAGCAGAATTCCAACCTGTCTGGAAGCTCACCTGAGCTTAGCGCAACACCTTCTCTTCCGCCCCCTCCCCCTTCTCTTCTTCTGCTCGATCTTATCCGTCTCTCTCGACGATGGCAGCTTCCAGCTCCGGCGGTTCAATCCTGGTGTCCGGCAATGCTCATAGCTCCCGCTTGCATGATGCGATGTCTCCGAATCTCTGTCTCCTCTCCCGTCCGTGTCATTTCTCTCCTCTTGAATTTCTATTGCTTTGGGATTTGTAGAGGCCGTTAACTCTGGTCCGGGTCACTTTTCATTGATGTTGTATAGTGTAATATACTAAATTAAGGATACTACAAATGCTATAACTTTCATACAGTACTCACTTGAGTATCATAATTTTTTTTATCTCACTTGAGTGCCATAATTTTAGTACGGCACTTATTTGTGTGCCGTTGGCTTTTTTTCCAATCACTTGAGTGCCATATAATTTTTTAATCGATGACTTGAGTTTCATAATTTTTTTAAAAATGTTCACCAAGTGTCACGCCATGTCAGAACAGAAAGCGAAATTCGAAATCCTATAGAATTAAACAAGAGGAACCGGGTATCTATGCAATGCCTTGCTCAGACATCAGAGCTTCGATGCAGCAAGTGAAACCGATGGTTTAGCCTTCCTAATCAAGCTCTCCTGCGGTAGTGTCACGAGTAGCTGCCATCACGAATAATCAGAAACACTGTGTGAGTCCAGATAGAAGAAAAATGACAGAAGTATAATAAAAAGGATAAGCAGAACGAGGAGAGCAGCCGAAAGAACAATTTGGGTGATTACCTCCCCATTCCTACTAAACATTCGACCAGACACAAAGCCACGGGCATTATGGGCGATGGGACTCAAAATCTGTAAATCAGTATATCCATTTGCTTCTTCACATATCTAAACAAATCAAACCTTTCAAGGGATCTTACCTCATATAAAATCCAGTCATCAGCTCTTAAATTTCGGTGGAACCACATCCTGAGAAAATGGAGAGGGAGGGGACAGTCAATGTATTCTAAGATTAGTTAAAATTACTGTATGCCCAGGTTCACTTGAGAAATCAGCAGCATATAATTTGGAAGTAGATTTCATAAGTCTAGAGACAACCTTTAGCCCAGTTAATTTCACAATGATAAATATATAAAAGTTTGCTCGCATTAGTAATATAAGAGCCATGAGGATTAGGAGAGAAAATGCCCTGCTCAGGAAATGTTGCAATCCTTGCAACAACCCAACATCATGAGACCCAACTGAAGATTAATAGAAACATGATACTTACGCGTGGTCGAGACTAACGGAATATGTCTTCAGACCCTTCGTACGGTGAGGATTCAAGCTACTCCCCAGAAATATTAGATCCGAAGCGAATGCCACCACACATCTGCAAAAGATTGCAAAGAGATCATCTAGTATAAACCAGTCGTTCTTCTGATGGTCAAAGACTCTAAAGTCCGATCCACAACTAACACATTTGACAATCCATTTGGTCATTGTCATAATTATATGTATTACACAATAATATGGACAGACACACTAAATTGACTTTAAGAAAACAAGCATCTTTTGAGGCAATTGAAACTGAGACTAAAAAGCAATTTTGAATGGGGGCAACAGACAATCAGATACCCTCTGAGTGAAAACAGGATAGAAGTCAGACTGATCTGTTCCCGTGATTATTATTTGAACCCCCACGACATGCAATTGTACATCTTAAGGAAGTACCTACCTATGCAAGGCCTGGTCATCTGAGAGCTTCCCTTTTGCTTTGGACCAATACCTCAAAACTGTCACATGATCAGATCAGAAGTAATTCAGATGGCCACATTTCTATGCCAAATGGAACGCGTATCACAGCATCGCGACCTCTTGTACAAACAAACTGTGTATCCGACTATTAAGTTATGCCTGACCTTGGAGGGGTTTCAGTCTGATTGGTGGCGTTGCTAGGCTCACAAAATCGTATCTCTATAGGTCACGGAATAAACTTTGTCGTAGCCACTTTGTTCCGGTAACCCCTGAAACGTTGCCACCATTCATATGATATCAATGTACAAACAAAAAGGCATGTAATTGTCTTCAAGATAAATATGCAAGTGGCACCATCAAGACAACTCGTAATATATATAAAGGGGAATCGGTCAAGAGCATATCCAGTGACTAGTATGAGGGAAGTTTGCTGGACTTTCTTTTGACAACAATAACATACAGAATGAAAATCATCATCTTATTTTGAAGGAATAGTAAGGGATGTGCACAAATGCACTTGTGAAGATTTTCCAGAAATAAAATGGCCAAAAACAAGCAAATGGGAACAAAAAGACTAGAATACATCGTGTGCATCAGGCAATAATTGTTATCGCAGTACATAACCTTACCTGGGTAGGCGAGGATCAATAAGGCGCCTTTCTCGCAGCTGTTCCATTGATAGAAGCTGCAACAAGCATGGGTGTTAAAAGTCAAAGAAGCAATCGCATGGAGTGCAGTAATCCGTGTTTAATTCACTTACCGTCTCTGGAGCGGGAACCGACGGCATCGTTACGACCTGATGTTCAAATCCTTCCTCTTGTGTCTGCAGAATTGTTTACACAGAGTCAAAAGCTTCACATGATGCTGAGAGCATCTTTCTATTGTTCTTAAGACAATCGACAGGATTATCATCAATCAATTGGATGCTTGAATTATGGCTAAACTTTTATTAAAGGGCGCCTGTGATACCATGTGATTCTTGGCAAAACGTTAATGGATGGCGTCAAATCCATCTGAAAACTACAAGCGGACTTTAGTTTGGTTTTTTACATCTTTAAATCTTACGCGCTTGTATCTCCTAGGGTATAATACTTGTTATCTCAGTTCACTCATGTAATTCAGAAGCAGCTTCAATGAGAGCACAATGGGTATATCCCCAGAGCAATATATATGATGAAAACCAATGCAAGGGGTCCCACGACATCCTTATAAGATAATGATTTTAAGCAGTTTTTTTACTGTTGACTTCTTAGATAATTTAACTCAATAAAATATCGTGGCACTCAAAATACAGAAATTCAGTTCTAGAAAAGTTTTAATTTCTAGAAATGGTACAAAACAGAAACTAAAACACTATCTAGCCGATCCAACAGATAACATCACTACCTGAAATGAAGCAACCAATGTGAAGATGATTGTTCCTTTTTGGATTGCATCTACTCTGCGGGTTGCAAAATTTTTACCATCACGTAGTCGGTGAACTTCATATATAATTGGCACTGCAATGAAGATTAATGTGCATGACGCAAAAGCAACTCGGAACAAATTTTTCAGAAAAAGAGTAGACAATGCTTATTCTCTAATTTCCTTATTTTCCAGACAGCTGTTGCACTGTGCACAAGTAGAAATAGACTGGCACAACAATCATAAATTAATGTGCATGAGGCAAAAGTGACTCAGAACAAATCTCCAGAAAAGAGCAGAAAATGCTGATCTCTAATTTCCAAAAATATTGTTGCACTGTGGACAAGCGGACATAGAATTGCAGTAAGAGTGTAAAATGGAACCCAAAAGCAATTTTTTATTCTAGCATGTCAACTCAATGAAAACAAAAATTGCAGTAAAGGGTGATCTGAGACTATGACAAGGTCCACGGAGTTTTGTTAGCAGCTGACAGTTACAGGACCAGATAAACCGTAACACCATAACTACCGTTGCAAGATTTTTAGAAAGAAATGCAAAAAGTCAATAAAAACTTTGTGAACACAGATGTTCAATGAAAAAGAGAAAGGACAGGAAACAGCCAATGAGCATACTACACTACTAGGTACCGAAGAATGTACAGTGAATACTTACTAATAAGGTCCCCAATCAGAAGAAAATAAACATGCAAACTGTGAATAACCTTTAGACAGTCAACAGTTTTCGACGCAGCAGCTGCAGCCTGCATTATCAAGTACCCATACTGATTAGGATTAGCATAGCTGCCTTCAAATAAACATAAAATATGCTACCACAATCAGCTTTGAAGTGAGATGAAGAGATATATCTGCATGATGCAGAACTAAATTTTAGTCAAGATCATAAATTGATTTTTGTCGAGCGAAACATTTCTAGACCTTTCTTACCAAAATAAAAAATAAAAAATAAAAAATAAAAAACATTTCTAGACCTGACACCATTAGTCATGGGATGCAAATCTACAAAAACCTTGCTAAGCCAAACTAGAAGACTGATCAGACAAGACATATGTCATCTTCTGTCAACTATTGATTAATGAAAATGGACGGAGGATCAGAAGTTCCAATGTCCTTCTGGAGGGAAGAAATTGCTGCAGATGACTTGACATTAAGTACTTAATGAAAGCTATATAAGAATAAATTGTGAGTCAGAATGATGGTAACGGCCACTTAATCAACAGAGAAACTCAATGCTTTTGTAAGTTTGCAATATCTGGAATTACACAGACAGGAAATCAATGGTCTAACAGATTGAGCATACTGCATATTTCAATCGAGTAAAAATTGGTAAATGTCGATGTAATGCACATGAATCAATGATTATAGTCAATGAAACTCCACAAGCCAGAAAGGATTTCTTTCACATAAGAATAGAACATAAAGCCGACAATTGCCACATGTTGTTTCATCATGATAGGAAAACACCAACATCAGCATCTACCAGTCGTTCAATACTTCAAAAAGAGGGGTTAGATGGTTAATTATGCCTGAGCAATGAACTGCCCGCCAAAGACTTTCCCAAATCTCAGAGCCTCCGGCAAAGTGATCCCTTGAAATATGTTAACCTTCAAAACAAACATGTAATGACAACTTATTCACAGATAAAGACGAGCTGTCTGCTGTCTCATAGTTAATCTTAGAATGTGCGCCTAAACTGTAAACAGTAGCTAAAGGCCTCTAAGATGAAAATAAGGGCATGCAATATAAATCTTGTTTCCAAGAATAACATGCACATGCAAATAAGTCCACGGAAACTAGAAATATTTTTTTCTTAACATCACCGAGTGACACAAAGCATATCAAGTAGTGGATTGGATTCCATCACGTAAGAACTGTGTAAGCAATGGACAATGAGACAGACCATTTGGTATTGTCATTGACAGTAAAAGGGAACCATAACTATAGATTCAACCTAAACGATTATAGAAGAGCAAGAAGCATAAAAATGGGGAAGAACAGGAAAATGTGGTATCTATAGATTATTCCAAAAGAGGACAACTCTTGATAGAACTGGTTCTTGAGGCAATATATCACTAGACCATCTAATCTTTGACTGATTTCTGTTAAAGTTACAGTTCTTTGAAAACATTCATAGTCATGTGGCACCACTAAGCAGCCACTGTTTAACAGTCATGTAGCAGTTATCAGCCATGATGATGATTCCAGTGAAGAAGCACTGAACAATGTGATGCTAAACAAGTTCAATTTAAATATGCCTATTTGCACCATGGACAAGTGGGACATTCAAGCGTGAACGCTTACCAGCCAAGTGTGAGAGGATATCCATGATTAAGTTAGCACAAAAATGAGGTTTAAAAACGAAAAGCAACCTTTACACAACTATTTGAAACATACTTCAATGGGTTCCAGGTGTAGTATACGCTCAACAAGACTGCACGTTTCGTTTGTGTCATCCGATCTCCATATTGACTTAGGCTGGAGCAAATGGCAGTGCTCATGTGGTAGCACTAAGCAGGTAAGCTGCCAATCAAAATCAAAGCACCATTGTCATGAACTATAGCAGCCAAAATAGAACTAGAAGAGAAATATGAAGAGGAAACAATCAGTCACCTTTGACAAAGCAATTATATCAGCAGCATGAACTGCTATTGTTGTCCCTGAAATAATTAAATGAAGACAGTCATTAGCACAACCAAAATAGACAGTTTAGGAAGCCAAAGCAGGCTTTCTAAAGCTAGTGTTGACAAATAACAGGGACATATAGATTAGATGGATTTAAACCCACATCATACCATATCCTTGATATGTTAGTCTTAAAAAACATTATTCTCATGTCCCTATCTAATCAAGTAAATATAGATGCAGAGATGAAGACACGCGCGCACATCGAATAAACTTGAAGTTTCAAGAGGGAAAAAAAGATATCGCTGTCCAGAACAAATTCTTTAATTAGTGAAGTTGTAGATTACTTCAGCCATAGTCCAGAATGAAATGATCAAAACCTATACTATCAATCAGTTACATTAATGGACACATCACAATTACAGTGATGCAGATTAGAATTGAAAAACACCACAACAAGCAACCACACTCCCCAATACACATGAGAGGAGAAACTCAGCATCTCACCGTGGCCAAAATAATCATATCTACTCAATTTGAAATCAGGGTCCTCTGAGTCAACCCGTCCGGAGACTTCAGCCTGTTATGTTAGCACAGAGTAAGCGGGACAATCAATCCCCACAACACGTTCCTACGGATGGACACAAGCGGTGCAAGCAAATTCACCTCGCCCTCCCAGATAAAGTACACTCCTTCCCCAACATCTCCTTCATGAACAACATAGGCTCCTTTATCTGCACGTCCACAGACCATCAAGCACTCTTAAAACACCCAGCATAAGTAAGACACACTCTCTTCCTTAACAATTACAATAATTAGCACAGGCAAAAAAATAAAAAATAAAAGAAGAGAAACCCAAATACAATGATATCACATCATTTGATAAAATGATGACCGACTCACAGTTCACTCCATCTTTGACTCTACTTTAGCTACTCCATATCACTAATCACAAAGTCAAGCACGATTCACTAAACCCATTTCTTAACCCACATTTGATGAGAGGGAAGACCTTGACCACTGCCACCCTCACCCATGCACTGTGGCAACATATTTTGTAAGACACCCCCCTCCCTCTCTTTTCCCTGCTCAAATTATATTGCAAAAGAGAGTTTAATCGAAGTAAAATACCTCGGCGTGAAATCTCGGTGTATTATAGCATGCGGTTTATGTTGATGGAGATAATTCATACCCCTGCATAAATCGCGAGAATTCAGCCGAACTGGAATCACATAATGTGAATAGTAAACCACTAACAGATTCACCCAGACACGAATAGCTATACATGCTTTCATAGCAGAAGCCATGGATTTCAAGCATGATTCCCCATATCAATTTTCAAACATCACTGCAGTTCTTGTTCAATTGTTATGCTAGTATTTGATAATGGTGCCAAAAATATCAGCTGGCGTTAACTTTATCTTCATTGGGAGGAACTATCTCTACCTAACCAAAATTAAAAGAAAATGCTAAAAGTCCATCACAATTCAAGAACCTAAGGAAGACACTGGAAACAAATAGTGAAACTGTTGATTGGATTGAACACAAGCATAACAAGATCCACGAGGTAAAACCTATTGCAAAAAAGAAAAATAACTATAATTATACCATTGAACGGCTACTCAAATCAAAATGCTGAAAAATGATAAGAAAAGGAGAACATTGAAGAATTTTGCTGGCTGAAAGAAAAACTTCCTCCAAAATGACAGCTAAATTGGAGAAAGATCACTTCACCATCATCATTCAGAATAGAAGGACCGACAATATATACCTTGCAATATCCAAAGCATATGCAACTGCAGTCTGTGGGTCAAGTCTTCCTCTCTTCCTCAGTATATCAAACAAGCTTCCCTGAAGCAACACCAATAATGGGAAAACGAGACAACCAAACTACAGTTAACTCCATTAAAATGTAAAGACTCACATTGCGGAGATACTCAGTGAGAAAGATTAAACGATCAGATTGCTTTAGAACACCAAGGAACTGCACAATATTAGGGTGGCGCAGCTTCTGCCAAAGAGCCAATTCCTTCATGAAGTCACTCCTGTGATACAACTCCACCATTCACCATTAAGGTAAAAAGCACAAAGTTTAACAACACATTAATTAATCAGAAGAGACCTGTGTGGCTATCAAACATTACTATCGTATCCTAGTTTTTTCAGATTCTGTCATCAACTTTCAGTAACGGGTGATGTTTTTTTCCTGGAGAAAACTTTTTATGAAATGAACAAGAAAACAAGCACATCTTGAATGAAATTTCACTTAACACGTGAGTAAACCAACCTAACTCTTGGATTTAGGGCAATGGAGGAACGTATTGTTTTTGCTGCAACTTCCGTACCACACCATTTCACAATATATACTTCACCAAACGCTACCTGGACTCCAACAAAGTAAAGTCAATGCAAGGCATTACACAGATTACGTGAAGTACTCTAAAAGACTTTCACGAAATCTCTAGTTCACCAAGGTGACAAGGCAGTGACAGTCTCTTTTAGGATTGGACTCACAAAAGTTGGCCACAAACATCAATCAATTTCTTACTTCTCCAATTAGAATAGCCCCCTCCATGTCAATCTCATTGCAGTCAATCTCATAGCGTGGATTTTGTGCATCAAGTCCGACCTGTTTCAAGCAATAAGGTGAAAGATATACATTGTAAACTATCCACTCCGCCCAAATTGTGGCTGGACTGCCAAATTTATGTGCCCTAGGTTACTGATGGATGTAAAACCATATATGCAAAGCATCCGCAGACTGTCGAACAATGAGTTGGCTGAAGTACACACATATTCTAGAAATTGACAAGACAGCAGGTTCCTAAGTTTTGATCATACAGTGGCAATCTTAGAACATCTCTAATTATTCCCTTTATGAAGTTTACTTTCGTGCAGAAGATACGCAAAGTTCTTTCCTTGAGTTTATCCCCTTGTGAATGGAATGCCTTAGGAAAGGCTTCACCCTATACCAAGGAAGATACCAGGTCCTGATCTTTACCAAGTTTAAATATTTGTAATGAATGGAAGTAGGAGAAGCATCATATGGACAATCTCCCAAAGAAGAGTTATCAGGGAAAGAATTCTTCAACCTTAAATGATGGAAGTCTTGAAATCGAAGTCAACAACTCACACAAACAGCCTAAACAAATATCAACACTGAAAAAGGTGGACTTTTTTTGCATGCAAATAATTGATAGTGTAGAAATGTCACATTATATACCAGCACTCAGGAAGATAGCATACCGGATCTTTTCCTCCCCGAGCCATCAGTATCTTACAAATTTCCTCGTGACCAAAGCTACGGGCATCTGACAATGGCTGCAAGCTTACTGACATCAGTGAAAGCTCTGCTAAGGAAAATAACAAATTGGAGAAGTAAATTCTCCCAAAAGTACTATTGATTGCTCCGAACACTTCCTTAGAAAACCCAATTATAATGAGAAAATGCATATTTATGGATAAGTTCACGACGTAAAAAATGTTGATAAGAATCATGCTTGTTTAGGTGATAAAAGGCAGTTGACATACTCCAGTCCTCCTCATAGGACGGGAGTTCTCTATGAGATTGAGGAGCATCTTTCAGAAAATGTGAAAAGGCTAAAATAATTGAAAGAGGTGAGTAGCATTCTAGATAGTTGCAAAATAATTGACATCCAACCATGCTATTCTTGAAGAGATTACAAAAGCCTTCTACATTTTCATACTCAGCTAAGAGCTTCATATGCAACTTATGATTTCTGTTGTAATAAAAATCTTCTGCAGCTAAGTAACAGAAAATGCACTCTTTCAGGTACAAAATGAACGAAAGAAAAACTTACAGTTCGACCCCAACGGTCAATGGAGTTCACATCAGCTTCTCTCAAGAAGTAGCACAACCACCTCAGTGCAACCTTCGCGTGATGCCAAATGGAGAGCTGTCCTCTTATCATAGTCAGCAAAATTTGCTTCCACGCCCTTCTCTAGCTCCTGTAACACCCCTGCTTTGTCATTTTTACTTGAGCAAGAGAGTAACCTGTACGGTCCTGAGTCGATCGTGTGTCGCAGCATTCTCTGTGCAACAACACAAAATCTCACAAAATCATTGATTGTACGTGCACCTTTCAGGCCAAAAGTTTCAGCATCCACCAACAGGGTTAAAAATTGCTGGTTAGTTGATCTCTTTTAATAGAACAAGTACGACACTAGAATTGCTCAATGACCCCAAAGAGAATATTAAAATTGGTCAGTTGACAAGCAACACAGAAGACTGTAGATACTGAGACTTCATCTGCCAGATAAGCTATATTACATGGGTGTTTTCAGGGGAAAAATAATCACTCGAACTCAAAGCCACATGACGAGAAACAAAACACGCACTGGTAGTAAAGGATTAATATAAATTCACAGCTTGCAATGGAAACCGAATTTGAAAAATCTTCAAATAACCAACTTCAAAAGAAAAACAAAAAGACACAGAAATTGTCACAACCAATGTGAGATGCAACAGCACAACACACTCGTTCCATTTTTGTAGATACTGCGTAAAGATTACTACATTAAATCATCAGCAAATGACAAAGAACAGCAAACTAGCAGAATTCAGCAGAAAAGTTCACATTAGCAACGTAGACCCCGTACCTCGGGAGGCGACAACCGGAGGTCCCAATCCTCCATCACCGATTTTTTCGCGAGCGACTCGCGGAGCCACTGAACCGCCGAAGGGGAAACGCCAACGTCTTATCGACAGATCGCTCGATGATGCTCGGCGAAGCGGCTGATGCAGCAGCGGAAATGGGAAGTCCAATACGAGTCCAGGAGTGTACTAACCGACGCTGCGACGAGGAACGAGACCGCAGCAATATCATCGCAGTGGTAACAACTGTGCAGCGACTGACGTAATAATCCAAAAGGGGTCTTCATCCCTTCCAGCGGACCCAACGAGGCCTCTCTTTGTAAATTCTTTTCCCTCCCCGCCCCCTCACAGCTCACTCCTGTCTTCTTGCGGAGAGCGCGCGCCGCGATGGAGCCTCCCCGCTTCGAGGTGTCCGCCGCAGCGAAAGGAGGGATTTTGAAGCCGACCCAGAACGCGCCTCCGCTCGTTTCTCGTGAAAATCTGCAGAGGATGGAAAATTTCAGAGACGTCGCCGGGCGACGGCGTTCTCGAGCTCGACGTTCATGGCGGACAAAAAGGTGACGAGTTCGAGCGCGAGCTCAGCGAGAGGAGGGCAGGGCCGGCTCCGGCGACGTCCGAGTCAACTCGGACAAGCTGACTACGTGAGTCACTGAGTCTTCGACATGCAGCACCACCGCATGTAATGAAATTTAGGAACTCTCCGACGTGAGTATTTATATGTCCATGCTATGTCGACATGATGTTCCAGGTAGATTCTTCGTTCTGATAAATCCTCCTTGTTAAGTTGTTAGTTTTGCTTCTCCAACGCGAATCTCTAGGGAACATTCTCATTACGCTCCCGCCCCCTAAAAATATTAAAAGCTAAGCTTTGGCAAGATGCCCGGTATATTCGAGTCCGGCAAAATTGAGACAAATGATTCATAAACTTTAGCTTAATATGTAATGTGATCCTTGAATTTTTCATTGTTTCAATGTCATCCTTATCTTTAACCTAACATGTAATGTGATCTTCGTGGTATTAATTAAATTCAATGGAAACTAATGGAGAATAAATTTATTACAAATGTACTAGTTTTAGGGTTTTTTATTATAAAAAAGATTAGTTTAGGATAAATTTGTTAGAAGTGTATCAATTGGAGATTTTTCGTGGTATTAATTTTATAATATATATGTATATATAGATATATAAATATATATCCACTGGCTGAGGAAGTCTTGTGCTAGTTGGTCAAAAAATTCTACACCAAGTCAAAATAGGCAAGTAGTATTTCTCTTTCTTGTGCCACTCCAATTTGATATCACCGAACAAGAAATCTTGATTTCCCAAGTGCAAAACTGGACGTCCACGAAATCCAACTTTTGGAATTTCCTATAATTATGGGCTCAAATTCGAGACTTATTATAACAAATGATTCTTCAACTTTGTAGTTTATTATTGCTTTCTGTTTGTTCTCTAATGTCTAGTTTTTTTTATCCCTTTGTTAAGACTTAGTGGTATGTTTTCTTCTAGGCTTTGCTGCCACTCTTTCTCTGATTTGGTACTGTGGCTTGCAATGGATGTGCTCTTCCACTTTGCTTTGTTTTGAGGAATGCAAGCTAAGTTACTTACCCAAAAAGAAAGAAACGGAAGCTAAGTTAGTTCTTGAGGGATCTCTCCGGAGAGCATGTTTTAAGAAAGGTGTAGAGATTCCAGCGCAGTCATCAGCTATGCGGACCGGTGAAAATTTTTGTTTGAAAGGCTAAGCACGTGAAGGAAGTGGCTTCGACTCCCATGCCTTGCAAAGAGGCAGGACAAAAGTCTGAGAGTGAGTGTTAGAGTAGGATTAGAGTAGGACCGACCAAAAAAAAAAAAAGAAGGAAGTGGCTTCGAATCCCAAATTTGTGCAGATATTCATTTCTTGAACTTCTTGTTGGATAGATCAATTTCTGCGAGGGCATATTGAATTTTCTGAGTATTCCCTTTCCGTCCCATTGTTCATAAGTTTCATTCCACGTGTCACCCTCTCCCAACCCACAGAAGAAAGTTTTTGTAGAATATCCATGAACTCACATTGATCAACAATAAATTCATCTATAACCACTTGGATGGTAGCTCGCCATTGAAGCCATTGTTGGAAAGGTCCGCGATTTGCAAATTCGTGAAGTTAAATTGGCCTGACAATTAGTTCCTATCAGACCATGAGCTTACTGGAATGCAAGCCAGTAATTATAGCTTAGTCAAATCTAATAGCCAAAGGGTAAGCGATCACCATTTTGATTGTTACCAAGATTCACTACCCTAGCATTCTACAATTGACCAAAGATCTAGGAACATACCCTTCACAATCTATTCGTCCTATGGTCTACCATTCTCAATGCTGAATCATCTGTATAACTATGAAAAAAAATCATGCCCTCAAGCTTATTTTCCCCAGGATTCAAATCTGACAAACACTCAGTATTTGTCAAACATGAAGAAGCATGCCGTTTAGACTATTGTTGAACAAATCTAGCATGGTGATAAGTAGATGGAATTTGGACATATGTTGGAAAAACTTTATAAAGTTATATATAGGCAACAATAAAATATATTTGGGCATATGTTGAAAGAAAAATTGGGCAGATAGAGTGGAAATCGGAGCTCGAATTCTGCCGCTAGGCTTAATGGTCATATTATATTCTTTTCACATCTTTGCACAGAATTAAAAAAAAAAAAAAAAATCAAACTTGAGAGAGACCCACCCCCAATTCTCTCGGGAAAGAAGTCAATAGATTGATCATTAACGACATTTACTAAAAGGGCACATCAAGATTTGACATTAGGGTTCATACTTGTCGGCTTTGATTATGGACGAGTTTATCAAGATCGAGGACTCTGTTGTTAAGTCCACATTTTTTCTAGATGGATTTGTGTTTTTCAAAAGAAGTAACAGGACAAGGGCCAGTGATATTCATACGAGTTACTTTTTCCTCACTTTATGATTTGAACCATGGATCCCTTGTGCTTTTTTATTTTATTTTATAAATTCCATTCATTATCAAAATGATACATAATAGAAGATCTCAAAAGTCATAATAACAAGACAAGCCCAAAAAATTCCAAAACAAACCAAAAATCAGAAATCAATGCATATCATTGGAGCATGGTTGGCACAAATAATCATAGACTCTTGGTCTGTTACTGAATCCAAGCGAAAGGATCGGTGGTCAATCACAAAATCACACAATGTCATTAGTAATAAGCACATGCCAAGATCTCCATTTATGGTTACGACTTTGCCTTTCGACGGCGTGCACCTAGATTCGATGATGTACACCTAGATTCATCATCCCCAACACCATCACTGTATAAACACAAAACACGTTGAAGAAGATCAAATCTGACACTTGTGAGAGCAAGTTTTGTAGCCAATGCGAAGCGCCATAACTTAAATAAGCATAGATTTGACACCAAAACGGTTGCGAACACCATTGAAAGTGGAGGCGGGGTACTTATTCATTAAAACTCCAAAATCTATAATTAGATCGAAGAAAAAAACTCATAGATATAATATCGGGAGAGCAAAGCTCTCAAATCTAAAACTAAATTTGAGAGAGCAAGGAAAGGAAAAAAAAAAAAAAACAACCAAGAGGGGGAGGGAGAGATCAAGGTTAAATCCCTCCCTTCCATGGAAG
The DNA here is from genome assembly GCA_014182575.1 of Eucalyptus decipiens. Taxonomy (NCBI): domain Eukaryota; kingdom Viridiplantae; phylum Streptophyta; class Magnoliopsida; order Myrtales; family Myrtaceae; genus Eucalyptus; species Eucalyptus decipiens. Next base: position 2,143,424 of record CM024613.1, on the reverse strand, counting down.
AGATGAAGAAAGGTTGAGGGAGGGAGGGAAGGGGTTGGGAAAGGAAAAGACATAGTGTCAATTTTGATCTCTTTTGCTTTAAAGAGGGAAAATTGATGTTCAAAATATATTTGTTGTTGATAGATTGGAGGCCCAACAAAGAGCAAAGTCTAAGCTTTGCATTGAGTAGCGCTTTTGATTGAAGGGTTTCTAGTTGAGTTGGTGAGAGATTGTGTTCGGAATATAAACTTCGTGAAGCTAAACATTCTTCGGAACATTGGCAAGAACCACTGATATCTACAAGTAACCAAGTCAAGCAATGCCAAACCTTGAAATCCTCATTTTCTAGTTGATGGCGAATATCTCACCTGTGCATACAATGCTAACTGGGTAGGTGAAGTACCAAAATGCACACATGCTATTAGTGAAGAAAATGTCTAGCTTCGAGTAGGAATTTCAGAAGAGACGAGATTAGTAATGAGTGGATTCAAGACAAAGCTATAGTGATGTCAATCTGGGATGAGGCCGAGATTGAAGTGATGTGTGGAACGATGATTGTAGATGATCTTATGAAAAGAAACTAATTGCTCTATAATGGGCCAACGAGGAAAAGTGGAGTAAAATGGAAGAGGTGGACACAGATTTTATGACAAATGTTGAGTTTGTCAATCTTTTTAAGACTCCATACTAGAAGATGGCAAAAAATTGTTATCCTTTAGACCTTTCATTTGCCATTGTTGAGAGACATTAGACAGAGTATGAAAATCACAGCAAAAATAGAACATAAATTTTTCTTTGACTAGACAAATCTCTAAAGCAAGCACTCACTTAATTTTGAAGGTGAAGTAATCCTCTTATTTTGAGGTAATTTATCAACAAATCAAATTCTAATTGGCATAAGTATGCTGAAAGAGTGTCGTGTTGATTGTATGGAAAGAAAAATTACCATATACATGTGACATGAGCAATGCAGCCTCAAAAAACTAGAGATACCATAAAATCAACAATCAGAAAATGAAATTGAGTTTTAGAGAATATTAGTTGTATATCCACCTTGCCAAAACTTAAAAAATAATAGAATTCTACCATAACTAGAAATGTCAACTATTTACTATGTAAAAAACTAACTCTATCGGTAGCCCACTCTGTAATTAGAAATCAAATTGCAGCTTTAAGCTATAATGCCCATTTGAAGATGACTAAAACGATTTGAACAAGTTGTTAGTCTTTCAATTTGGTCTTGGTCCAACTCACCCATTCTTATAAAGCAGAATGAATGAACTAGCATTGCCTTAGTACTCCATTTTCCATGACAATGATGTACGTCATAGATAATTAACTCATAGATGCATGGAACTCGTATGTATGGACTAAGTAATAAAATGATTCAACACTAAGGTGGATAACCCGAAGATGGAAATTGTTTATACCATATGTTCATTCTTTAACTATTGAGTTAATCTCATTGGATCATGCCCCGATACTTGGTATCTATTTATGCTATATGTAAGTTAGGTAATTCCACTTCTTTGATTGCAAATCGATCCCTTCCTCAGAAGAAACCATTAAAGGTTAGGAAAACAAAATGTGTATCACAATGATTAATGATTTTAAAAGCAATGAATGGAATAATCACATAAATACTTTGGAAAATTTGAGGCACTTGCTGTACCTATTAATTAGAATGTGTGCCGTGTAAGTGAAGTTGACATTGCATTTCATTGTTGAGTCCACGTTCAGCGTAAAATGTCAACCTTACCTTGACTCGAAAGTCATCTCCCAAGTCTTCCACTAAGTTGAGAATCTGAGACAACCACTTCAACTTGCAAGTCATGCACATCTTGTGAATGAAATCCTGCACAAGATTTGCTAGAACTCTGTTTGTGCGTGTATATCTAAGGGTTAAAACAAAAGGCGGGGTATAATAATATTTTTGTACCTAGCCTCTTAATCTAAGTTTCGGCATTGCAACTTGACTTTTGAGTTCAACCAACAAATCCTAGAAAAAAATCAACTTCTATGTAACAATTTTTTTTTTTTTTTTTTTTTTTTTTTTGTAATTTGGTAGTGAAGTACTATACATATTTTTCTAGGCGATCTTGAGAATGTACTTCCTCATAACAATTTGGTACGATTGCAATTTTACTCCTAGGGCGCTCCCAATAAAACTTGAATTCAAGATCATAAGGAGAAGAGAAAACTTCTGGCAAAATTTTTCCAACACCTTGGTGGTTTTGGGTAGCAATTTCAAGTTTACCAACTAGATCAAAAATAAGACAAAGATCACATACGTATTGTATTGAATAGCGTGATTATGACAATCATATGTTAAACTGTTAGCTTTTCGAAAAAAAAAAATGTAAAATGAATATTGTTTGTCAATCTAAAAGTGGTCAAAGTCTTTGTGCGGGTCTCTCAATTTTGGTCTATCTGTGGAAAAGGAAATGAGATGCCATTTTAATGGAACAACCATGCAATCATGAACCATCAATCACGGCATGAGAATTCAACCTAAAATTTCCACCTTGTGGACGTGTGACCATTTCTTTCTCTTTCTGCAGTAATAATGATGATGCTGCCTCGATATGCTTATACATATCGACGTTATTTATTATTTTTTTTTTTTAAGGAAAGGCAGTGAGAGGCAATATGCTGAGCATTTTCTGAATAGCCCAAGAGTAACATAGGAATTCTCTTGATAAACCCATCTCCTAATAATAAGATCCTTTACCATGTATGCGTGCATGGCTAAGGAGCACCAAAATTCCTATTCACAAAAATTGCCTAGTATAAGAGCAGTGACATTGCAATCTCTTCTTGCTCTCTGACATACGCGCTCTAATAAAAAAGCACAAAGAGAACAACATAATCATGTCAACCTCGATACCGCACATGCTTTCTACTTGGGTCGTTTTCATTGCGGTGTTCTAATTTCATACTCAGCTTTGCTAAGCCAGCATGCCATGTTGGAGAGAGCTCACTCTTGATGCTACTCAAGAGGCATATCAAGACCAACACAATCGATTGCATCATTGGCCTTGACCTCAGGAGTAGTTGGCTCTCTAGTAAGGGTGATCGGTTCCCAGTCTGGTCTAGTTCCAAGGTGAAATCAAGAACCAAATCGAGAGAATGAGTAGACTAGGGACTGACCCGTTTGGTCTTAGGACCGAGAACTGGCCTTCCACTTTTTTTTTTACTAAAGAGTGACTGTGCTCCGAACCGATTGATCTAGTTCGGCTCTTGGTAGTCCAATAGAACCGATCGCACTTGTTCCCACATGCAAAAAATTCAAACTCCACTTGTGTGAGCATCGATCGCATTTCATGTATTTCACACTCAATCTTAATAAAAAAGGCCATGAATGATATGTCTAAAGGTCATGCTTGGCTGGGTTTTATAGACAATCTCTCTTATGATCTTTGAGTATTTGCTCGATGTGAGACTTTTGGAGGCTTGTCTAAGTGCTAGTACGAACACCTAGATGGGGGTGAATAGGTGTTTAAAATAAATATTGGCAAGTATATGCGGAATAAAATAAACTTCAAACAAAGGAGTTAGGGAAGAGAATAAGAACACATAAATTATAGTGGTTCAGCTTAATCCAAGCCTACGTCCACTCTCCCACGCTAACAGCCTTCTTGGCTGGATTCCACTATGCAATCAACAAGAGATTACAACTTCGAGTGCAAACACTTAGTAGTAGATCACACTATCTCACTAAGTCACTCTTTTGGTATTTCTCTCACGATCACAAACGTTTAAGCTCTCAAGAGACAAGTATATGATCGAAAGTCGCTCAGACTTTGGAATTATAAATTCTACGCTCCGTCTCTTACTTGCTCATCGGTCCATGATCTCCTTAAATACTCCTCCACTTCCCAACTACCCGTTGGACAGCATCCCGGAGAATCGTCTTCCAATATACCCATTTGACAGCTCTGTATCTAGAAGATTGGGTAGCCGTTGAGTGACAAAGGTAGAATCCCAAATTGATTCCGATCGCCCATACAAACGGAATCTTGGTTTCCATAAGTAAAGCTTCTTCGTATAGAAAGTTATTGTCTTCAAGATCCAATCGTCAATCAAATAGATTGAATCAATCAAATCAATCTTGATGTGGAATCCAAACCAGATCATTAGCCGTTATATGATTGGGCTTGTATTACGTTTTGTCGAATTCTGGATGTAAAGTCTGAGAGTCTCTAGACTTTACAATTTGAGTCTGAGTGCAATAGACTTTGCAATCTGAGTCTGAACATATTCTGCTTCTGAACAGATTTAGCTTTAAGGTCTGTACCTAGTTCAGCTTCAGCATAGAGTCTGTCTTCTGGTTCAGTTTCAGCATTCACATTCAGTCTGGAATTAGTCAGAGTTGACAGACTTCTGATGTAGAACATACTTTGACACTAAAGTCTGGCAGTCTTTAGATTTTGACATAGAAGTCTGGAAATCTTCAAAATATACTCTGGACATATGTTACGTTCAGTCTTATGGCTATCTTCTGACTTTGATAATATCCTTTACATGTTTTATTATCTGCATGGTCTATTACTTAACAATTAAACATGTTAGTAGCCTTTGATTTATTTTGTCATCTTCAAAACATCATAAGGGATTTCCCTAACAGCTTGGAGTACCTTGTCTCTTGCAAGTGAGGGGAGTGAGAGAGAGAGAGAGAGAGAGAGAGTGAGCATAAGGAATGAGAGTGTGGCTCTTGGAGTCTTAGTCCCACATCAAATAGAAGAAGAAACTAACAAGTGGGCTTCTTCTTTAAGTAGAGAGGAACAATAAAAGTTTCGGTGGCCTCTTGGACACATGTGAAGTTGCTATCTCCATTACAATTCCAATTGCAATCGGTCCGGTCGGTCTGATTCTCACCTTGGAATCGCAAACTAGACTACCGCCCATGGGAACCGCCCAAAATTGACGATCGGTCTAGTCCGGTTTAGGCAGTTCCCAATTTGGATTGTTCCTGTTACACACCCCTACTCTCTAGTACCATAACTTCGAACATAGGGGAGTTGGTTTCATTAGTTGGTCAAGGGCATTTTCATCATTTACTTTTTCTTATTTTCTTTCATTTTTCATTTTTCATTTTTTCAAAAAAAGCTAAAATAAATAAAATAAAAGACAAAGGCTAAAATTGGGAAAAAAATTATAGGCAGTAGAGCTGCCAGCCCTCCCTCGCCTTTGGTCGCCAACTCATCACTCGTGGAGCATCTGCCATGGGTAGCAGGGTTGCCGATGCCTTGTTGAGGGTTGGCGACCCTTGCTAACCAGAGGCGAGGGCTTGCCAGGAAGGAGCCGCAACCCTCTCCCAAATTTGGGCGAGGGTCATCGGCCCTCCCCCTAGTCTGGGCGAGGCTTGCCACCCCTCGTCAAGGCGCTGGTGACCCTGCTAGCCATGGTCGACGACCCATCAACAATGAGGTGGTAGCCACAGGCGAGAGGGCTGCCTTTTTTTTTTTTTTCAAATATGTGTGTTTCTCTTCTTTTTTTAAAGTTTTAATCTTTTTTTAGTTTGTTGTTTTTAATGAAAGAACAAAAAAAGAAAAAAAAGGAAGAAAATAACAAAACGTAGAGGAAAAATATGCCCTTGAATAGCCGGTAATGTTAGGTTTTTCTTTGAAATCGATATGGTCACTTCAGCCTATTACTTGAGAAAATAAGGGCACCTCAAACTCTAAACAAGGTTCACTTTAGGCTCATATTTGAGAAATTGGTGGCACTTTGAGTTCTTTTGGAATTTTCACTTATTTCAATTAGTTCCTTTCTGTCTTTTGAACAAGGTGAAAATATAGGAGGGACATTTTGGCACAAATTCTCACGTCAACTAAACATCTTGTAATGACCCAATTTTTCGTGGACTTGGCTGCAAAGGCAATTTTTTTTCCACATCTTGCTGTGATGTAATCCAGCAACCACTTCAATTCAAAATTATCAAAATTGGTATCAAAGGTTAAATTTGACTAAAAAAATTATGAAAGTTAAAGGATCTGAATAGATATGTTAAATTTCAATCGCTCAACTAAAAAGTACGTATATTCAGGGAAGAAAAGTAGAATCACCTTTAACAGGTACACTGCTCATTTTGAAATTGCAAGCAGGTTTTCTAGTCAACCTTTCTTCTCTCTTGTCTCTCTTTTTCCCCCTTTAGAAGGAGGCGATAAAGCTTCCTAGACAAAACTTTCTACTAGTTCTTTCAATTGGTTCCATGAACCTTTGTGTCTTTTGAAGGTGGAAAATAAAGATGCGCATTTTGGTAATTTATATAAGTTTCATGTAGCCTGAATTATTACACTCAACCTAAATATTCATTGAGGAAAGACATTTTGGCACTAACTTGTCCCCAAGAGCAAGTCTTCTTTTCCCACTTCGTACTCTTGAACGGTTTGACGGAGTCGTCAGCTCAAATTTATTAGGATTGGCGGCGGGGGTTGTACTTGATTAGATTAATCGAAAGTTTAAGACTTAACCCGAAAAAAGCACATAAATTAAGAGATGAAAAGTCGAATTTTCCGTTGAAGAGATAGTGGATTCACACTGCTCATCTTGGAATTTCAAGCAAGTTTTCAAATCGATTATTTTTTCCTTTCCTTTCTTTTTTCCCTAGTATAACGTGGAGCCAACGTTTACTAGCCAAAGTTTCACGTGGATGGAGTAGCCCATTACTTTACAATTTTCATTAATTTATGTTCTATGACATGCCCTTCATTAAGCATGGAGAGGCCCGTGACATGCTCTTTATGAATCGATAGGTCATGGAAAAATTTGTCCGTGTCCACACTAGCTATGCCATATAGGACGGCTGACGTCCACATAAGTGATATCCAGCTAAAATTAACAAAATGAATTTAATTTGCAAAACGTGAAAATTGTTTAGAACTCAAATTGCATGAGTTAAAAAATTTATGACTGAATTGGAAAAAATGTAATAAGTTTAGGACTTTTTGAACCATTTTTCCCTATATTGATAAATAACATAATATTTTTAATATTTTTTTCATGAAATCATCAAACCTTTTATAACACCAACTTGACATGTCGCATTTGAATTTTCCAATTCATTTTTTTTTTTTTTTTTTTTTGTAATAGATTATCCTATATCGCTATGACATATCAGAGTCATATGGATTTTCCCATAATTCTGTAAAGGATGATTCAGTAAAACCGTATTCCAACATCACAAAATTCTATAGAAAAAAAGAACCTTTCCAATGATTTTAAATAAAGTTAAGAGTTCATATGTGTAGGTTTTTAAACATTCAGACTGATCAGCATTAAATAATAGTTATATTTAAAAAAAAATAAAAACAAAGGTCCTACTTCTAAATACAAGTTTGTGAGTCAGTTTCAATCTATCACTATTGTCGTTAATTTAGTACAAACTTATCTCTGCTCTTTTGCCATATTTTTCGTCATTTCTTATTAAATGAACCGGCAGAAATATAATTCTTTTTCTCATCTTTCTAATAACCAATCTTGCCCCACACTTCGCAAGGGTGGGACGAGTATAGAGATGGGACTTCCCTGGCGCCTGTTTATTCAAATCCTATAAATTGGATTTTTATGATCAATTCAAGAAAGTCTGTTAAAATCATTGATTTTTTAGATTTTGTGTTTACGTTTATACTCATAAAACTAAATCACTTTTTAAATTATATGCTCCTTAAGCGAAGAATTTTACATTTAACTTAAGATGATCTCTATGAAATTATCTTTCATGTAGGATACCATATTAGTTTAAAGAAAAAATAGTTTCAAAAGCTCTTGGTAACTCACTTAAATTGCAAGCGAATGTCTGGAAGAGCATGGGAAGTGGCAATTCCTTGGTGACTCGAACACAAATACAAATTTTACAAGAAAAGCACGAACTTGATACGACTACACTCAAAATTGGCATGTTTTTGTTCATTTTAAAGAAGAAACAATTTGTAATCAATCACATCGCAACATTGGTCTACCAACACAAAATGACATAAATAACCGACCTGAATATCTTGACATGACACGGATTGCTAATGCTCTGTTACGAAAGTTCAATCGAATATACATTCAAATGAACAAAAGCAAGGTCCTTTCTACCTGTGAACCAAGAGAACCTTTACTCCAATCTCCTTGGTTTCCATGGACAACAAAAATTTTTACAACGTCGTCCACCATGTATATTAGTTGGCTTTTCAATAATATCTACCCATCTCAATTACGTCTCTATATTACAACAGAACATTCATTCATTGCTGATGCATATATGGACAAACACAGGTTAGAATCTTCAAAAGAATTATAACTTTCATGAGCAAGAAAACAACATCTCCATATTACTATAGCAAATAAACATAGATCAGAATCTTCACAAATGCATGTATAACTTTTTCGACAAGCTACTTAAAGACGGAGCATTAAATATCTAGCTACATATTTTCTTGTCTGCCAGACCTTTCCTCACCTTTTTCCATCCTTTTGCCATTTTCTTGGAGCAGCACAAGAACCACATCCCCTTCTCATCAATGATCAAGTTCTCTATCACAATACCGACCGAAAACCCAACTCCGGCGCCAACTAGCACGATTCTCCAATCCAAGTCGAATAGACACTCTTCATTATTATCCACTTTGAAATATGATGGTGGTGGTGGAGCACTCTCACCGTTTGTGCATTTATTTGGCAAGGGACTTCCACACAAACCATCATTCATCGCAAATGAACTGCTCCCGAATGTATCGAATTGTGTTCCACGTGGAATTGGTCCTGATAGACAATTGTGAGAGACATCGAAAACCGAAAGAAATGTGAGGCGGGCTAGTTGTTGAGGAATCTCTCCCGCAAGATTGTTCCTAGAAAGATCCAGTGATTCGAGCACTATCAGGTTGGCCAAGGAAGGAGGGATGCTACCAATGAGGAGGTTGTTTGAAAGATTGAGCATGCAAAGTGAATTCAGATTTCCAATGAGTTCAGGAATGAACCCTTCAAACTTGTTGTTGGAGAGGTCAATTGCCATGAGGACATCCAGAATCTTCGTGTATTCCCTTCTTGTGCCCTTATTTATCAATTTCATCGCATAAGTCACACTTATGTTACTTGAAAGATTACACCAAGCCAACACTTCATTGATATTCAAATATGCCAACATATCTTGACCAAACATGACCTTCATGGCGTGGCAACTCTTCAACAAGTTGGAAGGAAATTCACCATCGAAGCTGTTGTTGGAAATATCCAGGATGTGTAAACTGGTAAAGTTGGGTTGGCTTAGATGAGATTCTATGGGACCATGGAAATTATTGGACCGCAAGCTAATTACTTTTAGGTAGGCCAATTCCGATAGCCAAAATGGGAACATATCATTAATTTGGTTTTCACCAAGATACAAATACTCCAGCATTTTGCAATTTCTTAAAGATCTTGGAACAATCCCACTTAATTGGTTTTCTCTGAGGTCAATGATCCTCAATGCACAACCATCTAGGTAAATGTGAGGAATCATGCCATCGAATTTATTTCTTGCAAGGTTCAATAAAATCAAAGGACCAATACTTCCCAAACAAAGAGGAAGTGTGCCATTCAGAGTATTGTTGGACAAATCGAGCATGCCAAGAGAGCTCACTTCACATATGGATGTTGGAACTTCCCCAAATAGGATATTGTTGGACATGTTGTATATGATGACCAAGGGAGGTGGGATAGGGAGGGTTGTTTCTAGCAAGTTAGAACTAATGTCAAGATACTCCAAGTTTGGCAAAAGAAGATCGGTTTGGTTTTTTCCAAAGCCGGTTAGTAGATTGTGAGAAAGATCTATATACACGAGGAGGTTCTTTGCTATTGTTCCACATCCATCTAGGAATGGTCCCTTGAATTATGTTGTGTTGTAGGCAATAACACCTCCAATTCGCTTAAGTAGCCTATAAAGCGTGGGAACTCGGTCAAGTTGCATGAATCCAAGCGTAAGCCGACAAGCTTCCATGTAGTGGCATTGATGAATGGCTTGGTGAAGGATATGTTGTTTTTGAGCAAAATTAACATTTCCAAGTTCTTGAGTGTGAATAGATCATTCACATCGAGAACGCCATTGAGATTAAGTGACCCCAAATAAAGAAATTTGAGATCCTTCAGATTCCGCAATGCACCTAGAATATCACCGTGCAAGTCGTTGTAAAAAAAAAAAAAGTTAATGCTAGAAAAGTGAGGACGAGTCAACTGCTTTAGGTTCTCAAATGAAGATAGAAATCCACCGCTTAACCTATTACCTACCAAACAAAAAGACAAAAAGAGACAAGACAAAGGAGCGTTAGTTACACCATCAATTTCAATTTCATTTTTCTCTTTGGCTAAATAATCTCCTCGCCTGAAAATATTAGGTCCAAGTCATTATGCACTAGCCGACTCAGACAAATAGCCATTGGAGGGGCCCACCATAAAAAATCGGAAAGTCCCTCTCGCTCTCCTCCTCTCTGCACCGATCTTTCAAGCTCCATTATTGCTCGCTCCCTCTCGGACCACCGCCAAAACCCCTATCGTAACGCGCAATGGCCACGGGAAAAACTAGAGATAGGGACTTCCTCCTCCGCCTCGAGGCCTACCTCGACAATACTCTCAAGATCTCCAGGTACGCCACAAAGATCATCCTATCCTCCTCCCTCCTTCCCAAAACCCAACCCCTCCATCGCCGCCTCAGGAGCTTCGAGTCCAGTGTCGGCCTAAGCCAAAAGGCCTTCCGGCTGGGCTAGTTGTCGAGGACATGAACACTCTTTGGGCCTCACACCTCGACTCTGGGTAAGACCTGATCCTCTCCCTCATCGCCTATGGCGGCAAGGGGACATACCACGTCATCGAGTAGTTCGTCTGATTGGTGAAATCGGGCTTCATCGATGGCCACCACTTCCATGTTTGATCAGCGCGTAGGCCGAGTTCTTCGGGTACAGTGGGAGCGTCAATCTGAAAATTAGGGATTTGAGGAGGTTGCGGGAGGACGAGATGCACATCGATTCGACCATCAAGATAACAACATCTAGGGGGATTAATTGAGGAATTTTTTCTTTCTTTCGGTCAAAAAATTGAGGAAGTTGAGGGAGAAGAAGTCGATGAAGAAGCTGTTGGTGGCTCAAGACCTGGCTGAACTTGCTGAGCTAGAAGGCCTTCCGGCTTAGGCCCTTGCCGGAATTGAACCTCTTCAGGCGGCAATGGTAGTTTTGCTCATGGCTGTCATAGCAAGGGTTTTGGTCGTGGTCAGGGTGGGAGCAAGTAGTGATGGAGCTCGAGAGATCGGGTTCCATGGAGATGGAGTTGTGGATGGAGAAAGAAAGAGATCCGTCAAAACCTGGCAAAGAGAGACTTCTGATGGTGGGCCCCCAAAATGCCACTTGTCGTCCATTAAGAGGGCTAGTGCATAGATGACAATTGCGCCTAATATAATCAAAAAGAAACTTTTACCTCTAATGGCCAAGTCGGTAAGTTTTGTCAAGTTGACTGTCCATTCCAAAGAATCACCGCTCAAGTTATTGTAAGATAGCCATAGCACCGATAGTTGGGTAAGATTAGCAAAGGAAACAGGGATTTGACCTTGCAAGTTATTTTCCTGAAGGTCCAGTACAGTGAGATGAGAAAGATTACCCATTGAAGAGGGAAGCGATCCTGAGAAATAGCAACTCTTGGCTCTTAACTCATTCAAGAAACTAAGATTTCCAATTGAAGTGTGTATTTCTCCCGAGAAGTTGGTCTCGGAAAGGTATAAGGATTTCAATGGAGAACCCCAGTTTGGCTTGGGAAAAAACCCCGAAAGGATGAAATTGTAACTAACGGAAAGGACTTCCAAGTTTGTCAGCTGAAAAATGCTGATTGGAAAGTTTCCACTCAATCCACAAGATGCTAGCCTAAGCAATGTCAAGGCGGAGAAATTTGCTAGCATAGGTGGGAAAGGTGATGACAAGTTTACAAAAGAAAGATCAAGTTCTTTTAGCCTAGTCAAGTTATGAACAAAGCTGCCCACGTTGGGCATACGAAGTGTCTCATTCCAATAAGTTGATAAAAAGTGGACAAATTGAGAGAAACTAACTTGGAGAGTTGCGAGATATCGCGAGGAATTTCACCGGAAAATTCGGAGTTGGAGAGATCGAGGTATTGTAACCTTGAAAGATTGCCGAAGCCATACGGAATTGAGGAGAAGTTGAAGCTGTTGAAAGCGAGATTGAGCGACTCTATGTGAACGAGTCGAAAGAGAGTGGTGTTAGGACTCATGGTGCCTGAGAGACAACTGCTCCTGAGGTCGAGGGCGATCACTCGGCCGGTGACTTCATCACATTCAACGCCGTCCCATGAACAACAATCTCCACTTCCATCCAGTGACCAGAAATGGACTTTTGGATACATGCATCGCCAATCTGTCATGTTGGTTTTGAAACTTCTCTTGAATTCCATCAAGGCAGAGCTCTCGTCCGCATGACAAAGTACCTCAGCAAACCTAGTACGAAAGAGAGACAGCAAGAATATCCAAGTAAGCAGCAGATATAATGATAAGGCTGCCATATTTTCTGCTTTTGTTTCTGTTATTTTGGTTACTGAAGTGAGTTTTCGAGGGAGAGTGCAACGTAGAAGGTTTTTATAGGCAGCAACAATTGGTTCTGGTAATGGAAATTTCTTGCTACTTGGCCATTCATAGTGCTTGACCTCAGAACTTTAAATGATTTACGTATGCCTTCTGTATGGGTTTGAAAACTGCAGGATCTTAGACGTATAAACATTTCTTTTATTATATAGGGTACAAGCGCAGTGGCTTGGCATTCTCCTTTTATCCATATTTCTCTGTCATACTTTTAATATAGAATCCATCCATTTTTTTGGTGACTTTTGGTGACATATTGTTCATGAAATAGGGCTAAAAAGTAGATGTTGTTCTAGTTGTTTGTTCAACAGCATTTATTAGATTTATAGTGGGCTACTGTCTCTCTGATTTTAAACTCACCTATACATCGGTTTTAAGTGTGAAATGAGAAACCATTTAATCAAATAAAGACTTTGAAAAAGTGGGTACTGCACCTTTATTAGATAAAAGGGGCATAGAAGAAAAAAAAAGTCGTATGTGCGCATGTGCACGAATGAACAGAAACAGAGAGAGTTATGTGCGTGTGCATGTATGTGAACAAAATGTATATGAGCCAAGATTAAATTTCTTAACAATCTATTGTATTTTTGCTATCTATAATCCATATTGTTTTTGAATTAACTTTTCTGCAAAAAGGTTGGCTTAGTTTTATTTTTATGCTGCAATAGTGTTATCTTTGTTCATCTTTTCATTTCGTAAACCTTTCTATTTGATTCAAATTTATAAAAAGAGCAGATACGGCTCTATAAGGGGCAACATGAAGACATTTATTTTATGGAAAAATCTTGAGTCGCACACCTCATTCAAGACTGCAACACTAAACTGAGGGCTACGAAGAGGGTAAAAACTTGCTATTCTTCAAGCTTTCATTAGCTATTAGTAAGAGACATTAGACAGCGAAAGAAATCACAGTAAAAGCAGAACATTAAGTTCTTCTTTGACCGGACAAAACTCAAAAGCAAGCGTCCACATAATTTCCGAGGGTGAAATAATTTCTCTTATTTTGAGGTAACTTCTATCTACAATTCATGTTCTAATTGGTTCTGGCAATGGAATTATCTTGCTACTTGGCCATTCATAGTGCTGGACCCCAATACTTTAAACTGATTTTAGGTATGCCTTCTGTATAGGTTGAAGACTGCAGGATGTTAGGCATGAACATTTCTTTCATTATATAGGGCCTGAGGCAGGGGGCATGGCATTCTCTTTTTTTTTTTTTTTTTTTATCTATATTTCATACTTTATTAAAAGTATACATTCTTTTCTTTCAAAGACGCATTCGAAATTGGCGACAAGCTTCCAAGTAATTGTTCGTGTCCTTTGATTTGACTCATAACTTCAAGGGTAAATTTCAAGTACAGAAGTTGTTCATAGTTGTTTGTTCATCCATATGGATAGCCTGTGCGTACCTTCATCTATAAGCCCATTTGTAGACTCATGTCTCTCTAACTTTTATCTTTGCTTGGATGGACGTTCACCGATAAACTCACTTGTACATTTGTCCCCTCCCTGCACTTACCACCAAAAAAAAAAAAAAAAAAAGAACAACGTTTAGCACTGATTTTCTCCGTCATGGTTTCATTTTTAAATTTTAAGTGGTGATGTTTCTCTCTTAATTATATCATGTGTGCTTACACGTGTCTAACACAATTTGTGTAAATGCTAGGTAATAAATGTAAATCCATTTAGAATTTTTATAATTTTGCATAATATAACAATAACTTGACCAAAAATATTAATAAATATTATCTCAATCATTAATTAAGTGAATTTTACTGTAGGGCTGATGTGATCCACGATGGGGATGACTTTGATCTACTGATGCAAAGGCGAGACGATGCAAAGGCGAGACGATACTTTCCCGGAAATGACGGGGAGACTCCAGAGTCCAAGCATAGATGAGGCATCATATGTCAAAAAAGCTATAATTGAAAATTCAAGTGGAAACTGAAAATTTTGGCGTGCCGTGCTCACCATTCATTGCCAGTATTATTGGTACGGTCCCCTTCCCATTTCTTTTTCGCATAGAAAAGAAAAAGACAAACTTGACAAACCTCAAGAAAGAATTTTCTTCCTTACAAACCAGTTGTACCAACCTAACCACTGGCGTTGATATAACACTTCCCCATCAAGTGTTGAGCTGCCCAAAGACGCAGGTTCTTTTTTAGGTTCTTTGAACCTTCTGTCAATGAAATCAATTTTACGTCCCATCGTTTAGTGATCAAGAAGGTCTTAAAGGAGGATTCTAGCCTTCTAGCATTTACCCAAGTCAAGAAGAATTTTTGAACATTAGTCGATGGATCTCTAGGGGAATTTGGCCACCTGAGAAGAGTAGAGTACTTAGACCTGTCCTTCAATAAATCCAAGGGGGTCATTCCTAGATGAATGAAGAACATTAGTGAAACAAAAGGCCTCTCTCATTACATAATTTGTGCCACCGCCATTGAACCTTCAATTATTCATTGTGTCTCCAAATAAGCAAAGCTGAAAAAAATTACCCAGTGATGTATTAGGAAATGAACCTGAGAAATGACATCTACCGACTAATAACTTATTTAGGAAACTGAGGTTTCACCAATGATAATCGGTCTAGGAGATTACCCCAATATATTGCCGGAATAAACCAAAAATGAAAACACAAGAGACTAGTATGCGACCTCGTGTCCCAAAGAGAATATTTTTTTTCAGGAAATTACACCAATTGCAATCAATTTACGTTGACACAACCCTCGGATTAGGTCGGAGGATGACTTAAAATAAGAAGCTTTTCTTCATCTCAACACCTTGTACATGGAGGTAAACAATTTAACTGTGGCATTTCCATAAAGGAAAACATTTACATTATTTTTCATGGTGGTTTGTTTGTGGAGGTTAATTTTTTTCCATGTCATACTCTAAAATGATTTGATTGCCGCATTAGATCGAGCTTATTAGAACTGGTGCCAAAGATCAAACTCAATTAAAAAATTTATGCAAGTTCAAGGAGTTTATTAATTGAATTAAAAGTTCAAGAACTCGATTGAAAAAAAAGTGTAAATTAAGGAAGGAAAAGTAAAACTTTACCGCTCGCACATGGTGGACCAAAACAACGGTGTGTTGCTCATTCCGGAAGTCCAAGCAAGTTTTCTAGTCAAAAGTTGTTTATTTTTTTTTTATCCATCTCTTTTTATCCCTTGTACGACGGGAGAAGAAAAAGCTTCCTGGACAAAACTTTCTTTTGATTTTTTAAAGTGTCTTTTGAACAAGGCGGAGGAAACGCGTTTTGGTATTTGATGTAGTTTCGCCTGTGGATTAAATAATTGCACTCAAACTTGATATTCTTTAAAGACTCATATTTTGGCATTGACTTGTGTGCTCGAACATTGGCATGGTTGATTAGAAAAATTATGCAAATTTAAAAACTTGATTAGACAAATTCTAAGAACATGGACTTGACTCTAAAAGAAAAAAAACGCTATGTTTGAACTTATCAAAATTTGTGTCTTTTAAAGGTTGAAAATAGGGACGCGCATTTTGGCACTTCATAGAAGCTTGGTGTGGACTGAATTATTATACTCAACCTATATATTCATTTGAGGAAACACTTTTTGACACTAGTCCACAAAAGCAAGTTTGTCTTTCCCACTTCATACTCTAAAACCATCCGATGGACATGTCAATTCAAATTTATTAGAATCAGTTCTAGGGGCTAGATTTGATTAGATAAATTGAAAGTTGAAAAGACCTTAACCAAAGAAAGCACAAAAATTAAGGGTCAAATTTTCCCTTCAAGAGATAGTGGACCAATGTTCACACCGCTCATCTTGGAATTCCAAGCAAGTTTTTTAAATCCACCTTTTCTTTTCTTTTCCCTTTCTTTTTTTTTTCCCTGGTACAACGTGGATCTGACACTTCCTAGCCAAAGTTCCACGTGGACGGGGCTAGCCTATAACTTTACAATTTCATTAATTTGTGTTCTAAGACATGCCCTTTATTAAGCATGGAGAAGCCCGCGACATGCTCTTTATGAATCAATAGGTCACGGACGATCACCCTTACTTGATAAGCATGCATTTATCAAACTCAAAAACGAACGGACCAATTATGCAATCATGATTGCACCCAAACCATCAGTCACGGCATGAGAACATTAGGTTATTCTTGTATTATCTAAACGTGGTTTGGACAACATTGTGTGAACACAAATGATTTAGTTTCACCATTCCGTCATATCAACAGATCAAGTATTACTTCTAGAATAATGATTTCAATATCAATCCACATCTCAAGACTTTGGCCGTGCAAAGCACGGGTCTATAGACAAAATTTAGTGCGAGTGTCTTTTCAGATGTGTCTAGTGCATGAATCGCCCAAGCAGAATGAAATTTCGACGCTCGAATTGCTTATCGTTGCCTACAAAAGCTTCTCCACTGAAAACGAAATCTACCAAAAAGCAGTATGAACAAAACAAAAATATGGCCCCCTCATTATTTTCCCTGTTTTGTACTATGATCGTTTTCCTCCCTGCGTTTCCTACTTCCGTCGCTAATTATCTTGTATGGCATTGACTCCTCATTATAGGGCCGATTACTCATCAAATATAAAATATATTAGATTATTGTTTTTTTTTGTTGTAAATATAATTAATTTATCCACCCATAATTTGACACACGAGTAAATCAACTAAACAAATATCTCGGGAAAAGCTAAAGTACAACAATCTCAACTCTCAAATGCTATCTACGGCAGTCCATCACCATATATCCCCAGTATATGTGACTGTTGTTTCACATGCTCATACCCTTTATCTTCCAAGTCATTCCTTGACTTGGTTTTAGCCACATCATAATAAATAAAATCATCAATTCCAGTTTTTTTTTTCATTTGGGCACCCCCGCCGACAGATGTAAAGGGACAATTGCCAGTTTCCCATTACGAAACCGGGCCCGAGATTCGATTAGGCGGCCCAATCGCGGGCTGAAGGCCCATTACGTAGTGGGCCCATTTCTCTCCGGATTCCAGCCCCTCCCCTCGCCCAAGAAAGCACGTCGACCTTCGTCTTGGCGTCGCTTGTTCATCGTGCTCGTGGCTCGTGCTGGCGTATAGTTTCTAGTAAAAAGGGAAAAATGCGGGTCTAGTTTCCAGCAGAATTCCAACCTGAGCTTAGCGCAACACCTTCTCTTCTTCTGTTCGATCTTATCCGTCTCTCTCGACGATGGCAGCTTCCAGCTCCGGCGGTTCAATCCTGGTGTCTGGCAATGCTCATAGCTCCCGCTTGCATGATGCGATGTCTCCGAATCTCTGTCGCCTCTCCCGTCCGTGTCATTTCTCTCCTCTTGAATTTCTCTTGCTTTGGGATTTGTAGAGGCCGTTCAGCTCCGGTCCAGGTCACTTTTCATTGAGTTGTATAGTGTAATATACTAAATTAAGGACACTACAAATACTATAATTTTTGTACGATACTCACTTGAGTATCATAACTTTTTTTATATCACTTGAGTGCCATAATTTTAGTACGGCACTTATTTGTGTGCCGTTGGTTTTTTTTCTAATCACTTGAGTACCATATATTTCATAATTTTTTTAAAACGTTCACCAAGTGTCATGCCATGTCGGATTTTCGACAATTGGGTAAACGTTTTTTAAAAGTTTTGGCAAGTGATTGAATGAAAATTATGGTATTTAAGTGAAAACAATACATAAATTATGACACTTGTAATGTTCTTATTACCAAGTTTGTGAGTTTAGATTCAATCTATCTCACTCACGCCATTAAATAATACTTAAATTTCAAAAAACAAATTTTGAAAGCAAAGGTCTTTTCTGAAATCTTATAGATCATTGCCTATTTATTAGTAATTCCTATTTCTAAATATATTTCGTGAGTTCATATTCAATCCATCTCACTCATGTCATTAATCGGTATAAATGGTACCCTTTTGTCTCTCCTCTTTTTGCTTATTTTTTCGCCATTCTTATTAAAAAAAATCTAAAAACTGTTCTCTGCCCTCTTTTAAGTTGGAAGTAATCATACTCTTTCGCTTGAGTCAAGCTTCAGGTCATTAGTGCATAGACCAATAAAGAAACTTTGAAAGTGTGGAAATAAATGCAAATATAAATAATGAATTGAGTCCATAGATGCTTCTCAAGTTAGGGTTAAAAATATATTCACTTAGTCACATAAAGCTTTTATGTATTTTGTTGACACTTGAACTTTAACTACCCTATTCAATTCTTTGCCGCGTTGAAAATAAGATGTTGACCCCAATTCCAAAATAAAAGTACTACTTGCATAATTCACATTTACATTTTATTTATATCATGAACCATATCCGAGTCACATGGCTCTTAGATGAGGTTATCATGAATGGTTGCGCACCTGAACGAAGTGTTATAGCCGACCATGTAAAAAAAAAAAAAAAAACTCTTATGGATTGTCCTTAGCCAAACCAATTTAACACAAACATCCAAGTCTTAAACGATAAGAACAGATGAAGACAAACCGCAATAAATTAGTGGGGCAACTTGCTAGTTTTTTTGTTAGATGTAACATCAAAGTCCCACAAAATTCAATTTTGATCGGCCCACAATAAAACCGCTTCTATGATAGTTGATTTCCATCAATGCTTTGACTTACTTGAATAGATATTTCCACTGGCCGCCAGGCAATTGCGGGTCATGACTTTTAACAAAAGAACGGACAACACTGATGGGCCTCAGCCTCCAATTCCCAAAATCCAGATTTAATTAGTAAAATCCATCAGCAAATTAATAGAAAGAATTGTTTTTCTTCAAATTACTAATATGTCTTTGATGTTGATCTACCCAAATATCTTTGGGAGATTCTCGTTTGAAAAATGTTAAGAGTACCCCTAAGGCACTCGTCAATAGTCATTAATTGTGCTTTGGTAATATTAACATTACGATATGTTCGTAATGGATGTAGTCGCAATGCACACCCGAAACATAGCTAAATTATACTATAGTCTTCGACACTATCAATGTGATAAGCCTCACTAAAAAATTTCCACAAATTCCATTTCCAATAGCAGTCTAATATCTGCATGGTGAGACGTCAAAAGAAAAAAATAATTCGAACTCACGAAAGGAAAAAAAAAAAATGTCAAAATACAGATGGAACTCTAAAAAATCAAGGTCGTTCGAAAATTGACTGTGTTAAATACTCATTAAAAACATGCTTTTAACCAAAAAATGAACCGGCCTCACTACTTATCTTCCTTCTCGGCCTCAGCGGCCTTTTTCATCCTTGGCCCATGTGACGTTTGTTTTTTCATTTATTTTTTTTTTTCATTTGTTCAATATGTTGATATTATTTATGATGAAAGGATATCATTGAATATCTTTATATCATTTAGAGATTAAATTGAACACAGACTTAAATGAAAAGTTCAAGAATCATATTGTACATTACAAATTAAAAGTTTAAGGATTACATTACATATTAGATTAAAATTCAAGAATCATTTGTGTCATTATCTCTTCAAATTTTGTATCATGTCATCTTTTATCCTTCTTAGTGCTCGATAAGTAGCTGGCCAGCATGCGTGCGTGTAACACAGGTACCTTCTGTAGGCATTTTCATCTGAAAAGTTCAGTCACCGCGTCCCACGGAATGCGTTACGATCCATCTGAATCGAAATTCTTCCGTTCCTTCTGAACGCATCAACTCCTCCTGGAGCAGCACGGAGACGAAGGGCCTCTTCCGACAAACTCCACGTCAATATCGTACCGGCATCTCTCAATCGGTAGCTGTTTCTAAGTGAATGAATAGGCTACGTTCATCATGCCCAAAAATAGAACAGTGGGAACCAAACTCATCAAAAAACGAGTCCAATGCCGGAAACACTAAATAACCATAATTTTTCACGCTATTTCCAATCACCTGTTTTCAATTCGTCGTATTAGATTTTGGGTCGGAATCTCTCTCTCGTGAGGTTGTTACTACAAGTCTACGACAACTTGTGAAATCTTGGAAATGCAGGATGGATCAGAGCAGCGTTTTCATGAAAACCGCTATCCATTTCTGTAAAATGTCAACTAATGTAGCAGGAACAATCTTGTTCATATTTACAAAAGTGATATACTTTCTCTTCTTCGGCGTCCATTCTCAAAAAGAACAACCCAACATATTTACTGACCACAAACATCATAAAAAAGGGGGCCTTTGGAGTCACAAATCACAATCCAACAAGAATTTAAATGAGCCAATGAGCCTGAGCAACTTTATAGTGCTACAACTTTACAGCTAATTACATCATAATCAGAAGTGAACTTGGATATGGAAGATCCCACCATTATTCTTCCTGCGTTTTCACTCTGGTCCACATCGAACACCAGCGTGCTAAGCCCCTTCCCTATGACAAATAATCTCTTGCCAAATTGCAACAAGTCGGCAAGGAGCGGCAAGGAGGTTGAGTTAATAGCTGTGACAATCTCTTAACCACCACCCAATCCTTGCTTTCCTTCTGCCACTTCATCAGCCTTAGTCCTGAACTTTGATCCAACACATAAAGAGTCCCATCTATGACGACTGCTGGACCTTTCCAGCCAGACGCGATGTCAGCATCCACATGTTGCCATGAGCCCCTCGATGGTTCGTACACAATGGCATAGACATGAGACAAAAGTGAAGAACCCCCGCATCAGATATATATTTGCCCATCCAATACCACAGAATCTTCTATGTCAGGAACAAGGTTAGGGTCCACATGAGAGATCCAACCATTTATGCTGGGATCATAAATGTCCCAAGAATTGGGACCGCTCAGATCTGTACCTAAACCCCCAATTGCATAAATTTTCTCATCCAAGACTTCACAAGCAAAATAGCACCTGAAGAGCTTAACTGAGTCAGACAAGAAGCTATATAACCTTCAGTGCATGAGAAAAGAAAAAAGAAAACTGTGGAAGTTCAGTCTACACAAAATTCCTATCAAATAATCAAGTCACCAGCTTTTGTTGTTCTTATATTTCCCAACTGGTAGAAGGCAAGAAACACCACCATCAGTCAAGAGCATGAGGGTTCATTATCATTCCCTTATGGGTGACAATGTATCATAGAGATCATGAGTTCTCTCCTACCGCATAGAGTTTCAGAGGTTACTTACTTACTACCTCCTCCTCTATTGTGTCTATCAAATTCTATTGCTGCTATATTTTCCCTAGCATTCTAATATGTGTCCTCATGAAGATGAATTGTCCTAACACGTGTCTAGAATCTACCAAAATGTCGTTATCTGCAAAGTTTTGCACTTATAGATGAATGAGGAGAAAAAAGGCCAATCTTTCATCGAGTAGAAATTCAGATATAAGCCCTACAAAGAAGATTAACCTAAATGATAGCAAGAAACGCCATGCCAGGAAAATAAAAAGAAAACCGCAGTGTTTCAACATGTAAAGGCAGTACATGGACAATTTCATAGATTAAGAACATTAATATCACCATGTACCTTGCAATTGACAATGAAGTAGTTTCATTCCATGTGTTGGCAGAAACATCATAGCAGTACACTTCATCAGTAGGCTCTTCAACCCAACCACAACCTCCCAAAAAGTAAATCTTCTTCCCCAGCGTTTCAAATCCCATGCCTTTTCGCTTTGAAATTTGTGGGGGAATGCCTTGAATGTGCTTCCAACATCTTTGCGAGGAATTGGGGTCTAACACATAACAGAAACTACGTTCCTGTTTGTCTCTACACAAAGCATAGATCCATGCTTCATCAAGTTTATGCTTTCTCCTGTAAGAATACCACTCATCACTACAAACTAAGTCTCTCCACCGCTTAGACACGCATTTCAAGACTGTGTGGAACTTCCGTGGAAGTCTTGCCAAGCAGGAAAGAGCGACGTCATCAGGAAGCCTAGGTATCAGAGGCATTTGAGCGAGTTCATTTCCAGCTGCCACTTGAGACGTACTTTGAATACATTCCATGGCAGTGCCTCAGCTAGGAACCGTCGAATTTAGGCTAAAAAGACAAAATTTAATCATCTCCACACCTTCTCTCGAAACAAGCCAACAAAAACTGAATATTGACTATTGCTCTAGGCACCGGCAGACCACCACGTAGAATAATTAAGCAAGGAAGATTAGTTTCATCCGTGCATTTCGCCTAAATGTGGTATGCACTTGAGAGCAAAGCAATGTAGAAAGGGACCTGCAAATGAAAGAAAAAAAGACTCAGAAAAAGAGCATCCAAGGATATATCTCAACTTAGGACGATACCCATATGGATTTCGTTCTAATTTCCTCTAGCGCAAGTAATGAAACGACTTCATGATAAAGCAAACAATTAGGTCAGGGTATAGTCCACCCGAAAGTTGGAACTTTTTGAATCCCAATGATCGAGACTGACACCGAAACCTCTTTTTTCTCTGAAATGTGAATGACAAATCAACTCAATCAACTCTTAATCGACATTCAGCTCAGCGTCACTCTCTTGAACACAGGGAGGAAGAAACCCATGAATCTCTTGTAGGTCGCGAGCGAGCTTGCCAATTCGCTCGACCACACTCGAAATTTCTACATCTCATGCATCCTCGAAACGTCAAATTGCCTCCTTTGCGGACGAATGCCGAGGAATCACAAACGACTTCCCGGAACCGAAAAAACAAGAATTAACGCGAACCCAACTCGACCCAGATCACAAGCAAGCTAATCGCGAAAGAAGAACCGAAATCAGGCCGCAATGACGTGAGACGCGGACCGTCTAGACGCCAGAAAGAGCAGACCAGACCACCTGACGATTCCACGATTCGGAGAAACTAAGTAGAGGGAATTGGTCGAATCGAAGAGAAGCGACACACGAACCTGGGGTTCTCCGATGATCCGACGAGACGAGAGCTCCAATCTCCCTCCGATCTGCTGGAAAATGCAACGCAGCGAGAGAGAAGATTGGCAGGGAGAGTGTTGCGTACGTAAGAACTTGCAGGAAAAACAATCGCATTATAATATAATAAATAAAAATGCGGACTTTCGTCTTTGGGTCGGGCGACCACCTCCCACGTCTGGGGCTGTAACCCAAAATTGCCCGGACCGGAACGGATTTTTTTTTTTTTTTGAACTAAGAAGCAGAATATCATTACTATGATTAGTTCCAAGCAAAAACAGTATAAGCATCAGTACAAAGTAAATCCAAAAGAGCAGACGGGGGATTAGAAACCCAATTCCTAAGGAGACAGTCCATACGTTGGGCTTTAGCTAACCAATCGGCCACATTGTTGGTATCCCGACTACAATGAGCAATGGTTATTCCCGGAATATTTTCCATTTTCTTCTTGGCCCGGTCCACTAGAGGCTGCACTGCCCAACTGAGTGTATCTGAAGAGAGAACACTGTCCACCAGCATACTGCTATCAGAATGAACCAGTATTTCTTCTCCTATTTTGATTGGGGCAAGCTTTGAGGAAATAAATTCTAGGGTTTCAATCAAAGCTATAACCTCCGCTTGTTCCGCAGAACTTACCTCAATGTTTTTAGCAAATCCGTCCATTAACCTGCCAAAAGAGTCTCTACAAATGCAAGCCACAGCTGCACGGGAAGGGGGGCGTCGCTGCTGAGAACCGAAGAGAGAGCCAAAGTGCCGTTGCTGAGAGCCGAGGAGGGGTCCATCTTCTCCTCTGGTCCATCCTTGACTTGAAATCAGTTGGCGTTTGCACATGAGTTCTCTTCCGGTGGAATCGTGTTCAGGAGATGAGGTAGAGGCTTCTTCACATTCGCAGCTGCTCGGGTAAGTTCTTCTCCTATTTCTGGCGTTTAATCTGCGATTCAGTTCAGGGTGGGTCATGGTAAATCGTCTCTGTTCTTGATGCTGAGTTCTTGAGATAATGTCATCCCTTCTGGCGTTGTGGTTGCAGTCTACAGGTGCTGCAGAATCTTCTGCGTTGCTGCCGCTACCTAGGGGAAGCTTTCCTCGATCACGTGTTCCTCCTCTACTTTGCATTTCGGGTGGGGTCGAGTTGTAGCGCCTTTGGTGCGAAGCAGGTATCTCAAAGCTTTTTAGGTGAAATCTCTCACACCAGCGACCTGATCTGGCTTGGGCTTCAGTTTTGTTGCTTGAATCAGCTAAGAGAGTTCCGGGTTGGGGATTTCCTTCGTCCTCTTCTTTGTTCAGATCTGGGCCCGGACCGGATCGGATTGGAACGGTCGATTTTGAACAATTCCCAAAGAAAATGATCCAATTCCTGATTCCCACTTTTGGAATCGGTGGCCTGTCGATCCGGTTCTCGATTCCAAGGTAAGAATTAGATTGACCAAACCGGATTAGTTAATTTTATATATATAATATATTTTTAAAATTTCTTAAAAAATAAACTCTTCTTCATTTCAATTTCTCCCATTTTTCATTTTATTTTTGACGTAAAATAGCAAATTTATGGGTTCCACCGACCGAGTAGATTGGCCGATCGGTTCGGTTCTCGATCCAGACCAATCGGTCCGATTCCTAGTCCCAAAATCTAGGAACTGGTCCTCCTGGTCCAATTCTCAATTCCACGTCGAAATCGAACTGGATCGAGAACCAATTAGTCCTACTCACGTCATGTCTAAATCAACCTATTTTTCACTAAAGAGGCAAAAATTACCTTAATTGGCCATTCGAAATTTTAAGTGATGAACTCTAAATTTATTCAATTTCTATCATTTAAATTCTGCTATTTCTATGTAATGTCTAATTTCTCGATTAAGAATAACACGTCCTTTCTTTTCCTTTTTAAAAAAAAAAGAGTTACTTAGATATTACTATACATGTTGAAAGCATTAACTTTTCTTTTCTGTTTTTTAATTTTTAATTCTTATCGCCGTATGTATTAGCTTTGTCGAATAAAGATATTTTAAAAAAACCGAGCTTTATTCCATGCTGTTAAGCAAACTTATGGTGTGATTGAAACATAAAATATTCAGAAACTTTTTTTATACATATTTCCGCCAAACTCTTTGCTGTTGATTGTGTTTATGTACACATAATAGAATGACCGGGACAAAACAAAGTGATCTTTTTAAAGATTAGCACGATAAAATGGCAATCGCAATCCCCAATGCAAAATTTGTAAAAGATGACATAAACTATAAAAATTAAAATAGCCATTACATTTCATTCATTTAAATTGGAAAATATTAAAATCATTCATGGGGCGTTTATGAAAACTATATCAATTTGCCTCAATTTGCATAGCTTTTTAGATGTCATTGTTTTCTTTTTTAATTTTTTATGTAGATACTCTTATAACTTATTACATGCTGCATGTGAGGTGTTTCGACAGAAAAAAAAATTAACAAATAAAGAGATTTGAATTATTCTTAGACTAGTCAAATAACAAATTCATTGCAAACTGAGCCTTTGAGGTAGAAACGCAAAAAATGAGTAAGTTGTGATTAGATCAATCTTGATCCAGATTTGAAGGAAGCTGATAAAAGGAAAATAACTAAATTGCACGAATTGTGCAACTAAGGAAACCATCAAGAACAATTTTGCT
The DNA here is from genome assembly GCA_014182575.1 of Eucalyptus decipiens. Taxonomy (NCBI): domain Eukaryota; kingdom Viridiplantae; phylum Streptophyta; class Magnoliopsida; order Myrtales; family Myrtaceae; genus Eucalyptus; species Eucalyptus decipiens. The sequence goes on along the minus strand of CM024613.1, from coordinate 2,117,377 downwards.
TGTCCAGTAAAAATAGTGTGGATTTAATCATATGAAAAAACTAAGTAAACCTCTTTATATGAGACATAATGGCCGGCCCGATCCATGATGGATTAGATGGACTACCCTAACCGCAGATTTAGTTGTTAATTTTCCATTTCAAAAGTTACTAATGAGACTGAGAACTCATTAAGTACTAATAGTTTGAAACTTGCTTTTCATCAAGTATATTTCCAAGCAATAGGAAAAACAACTTATCCCGGTAACAATCATACGTGAACCATACCGTCCACAATGAACATCAATTTAAATATATTTGTAGTTATAAGCCCTGTAACTTTTTATTGAGCCAATTTTATTGATGATAGCAAGCAATTTAGGCCACGAAATTCCTCGTTTTCCGGCCACGAATTCCGGATCTAGTCATATCTCTCGATCCTGGCCACAAATAAATCTGCATACCGCAATGACACAGACAACACAAGTCCCCAGAGCCAGATCTGATTACCGGGCAAGCCAATTTCGATACCGAGCCTGAAGTCCTCACCTTGGCCTGAGCAGGCCTTGATGGCAAGGCCGGCTAAAGAAAGAAACTACTTAGTCAAACCTGTTAAAATTGTATATTTTCCCTTTTCCTCATGAGATTCGCTTCTGGCCAAATACAAGTGTTAAATCACAAGTATATGGGCTTGGCCTTTGAGTTCGGTCGGTCGTATTCAAGGTCTAATTTATTCAAGAGTTGAAACTAAGCAAAATTCAAGCGATGCCTGGAGGTTGGTGGCCTCCGACAGTAACTTCCGTTACAAGAAAAAGTTCGCCACCCTTAATGCGGTTTGTAGGAAGGCCCAACCCGCAGTCCTCGTGCATCGTCTAGAACGCTATTTCTGTCAACGCTTCAAAGAAAGGCAACTACGAAACAGAAAGCGAAATTCGAAACCCTATAGAATTAAACAAGAGGAACCGGGTATCTATGCAATGCCTTGCTCGGACATCAGAGCTTCGATGCAGCAAGTGAAGCCGATGGTTTAGCCTTCCTAATTAAGCCCTCTTGCGTAAGTGTCACGAGTAGCTGCCATCACGAATAATCAGAAACACTCTGTGAGTCCAGATAGAAGAAAAATGACAGAGAAGTATAATAAAAAGGATAAGCAGAAAGAGGAGAGCAGCCGAAAGAACAATTATGGTGATGACCTCCCCATTCCTACTAAACATTCGACCAGACACAAGGCCACGGGCATTATGGGCGATGGGACTCAAAATCTGTAAATCAGTATATCCATTTGCTTCTTCACATATCTAAACAAATCAAACCTTTCCAGTGATCTTACCTTAAATAAAATCCAGTCATCAGCTCTTAAAACTCGGTGGAACCACATCCTGAGAAAATGGAGAGGGAGGGGACAGTTAATTTATTCTAAGATTAGTTAAAATTACTGTATGCTCAGGTTCACTTGAGAAATCAGCAGCATATAATTTGGAAGTAGATTTCATAAGTCTAGAGACAACCTTTAGCCCAGTTAATTTCATAATGATAAATATATAAAAGTTTGCTCGCATTAGTAATATAAGGGCCATGAGGATTAGGAGAGATTTGCCCTGCTCAGGAAATGTTGCAATCCTTGCAACAACCCAACATCATGAGACCCAACTGAAGATTAATAGAAACATGATACTTACGCGTAGTCGAGACTAACGGAATATGTCTTCAGACCCTTTGTACGGTGAGGATTCAAGCTAGTCCCCAGAAATATTAGATCCGAAGCGAATGCTACCACACATCTGCAAAAGATTGCAAAGAGATCATCTAGTATAAACCAGTCGTTCTTCTGATGGTCAAAGACTCTAAAGTCCGATCCACAACTAACACATTTGACAATCCATTTGGTCATTGTCATAATTATATGTATTACACAATAATATGGACAGCACACTAAATTGATAAACAAGCATCTTTTGAGGCAATTGAAACTGAGACTAAAAAGCAATTTTGAATGGGGGCAACAGACAATCAGATACCCTCTGAGTGAAAACAGGATAGAAGTCAGACTGATCTGTCCCCGTGATTATTATTTGAACCCCCACGACATGCAATTGTACATCTTAAGGAAGTACCTACCTATGCAAGGCCTGGTCATCTGAGAGCTTCCCTTTTGCTTTGAACCAATACCTCAAACTGTCACATGATCAGATCGGAAGTAATTCAGATGGCCACATTTCTATGCCAAATGGAACATTTTATGCCAAATGGAACACGTATCACAGCATCGCGATCTCTTGTACAAACAAACTGTGTATCCGACTATTAAGTTATGCCTGACCTTGGAGGGGTTTCAGTCTGATTGGTGGCGTTGCTAGGGTCACAAAATCGTATCTCTATAGGCCACGGAATAAACTTTGTCATAGCCACTTTGTTCCGGTAACCCCTGAAATGTTGCCACCATTCATATGATATCAATGTACAAACAAAAAGGCATGTAATTGTCTTCAAGATAAATATGCAAGTGGCACCATCAAGACAACTCGTAATATATATAAAGGGAATCGGTCAAGAGCATATCCAGTGACTAATATGAGGGAAGTTTGCTGGACTTTCTTTTGACAACAATAACATACAGAATGAAAATCATCATCTTATTTTGAAGGAATAGTAAGGGATGTGCACAAATGCACTTGTGCAGATTTTCCGGAAATATAATGGCCAAAAACAAGCAAATGGGAACAGAAAGACTAGAATACATCGTGTGCATCAGGCAATAATTGTTATCCCAGTACATAACCTTACCTGGGTAGGCGAGGATCAATAAGGCGCCTTTCTCGTAGCTGTTCCATTGATAGAAGCTGCAACAAGCATGGGTGTTAAAAAGTCAAAGAAGCAATCGCATGGAGAATATAAAGAAGTGCAGTAATCCGTGTTTAATTCACTTACCGTCTCTGGAGCGGGAACCGACGGCATCGTTACGACCTGATGTTCAAATCCTTCCTCTTGTGTCTGCCGAATTGTTTACACAGAGTCAAAAGCACCACATGATGCTGAGAGCATCTTTCTATTGTTCTTAGACAATTGACAGGATTATCATCAATCAATTGGATGCTTGAATTATGGCTAAACTTTCATTAAAGGGTGCCTGTGATACCATGTGATTCTTGGCAAAACTTTAACGGATGGCGTCAAATCCATCTGAAAACTTCAAGCGGGCTTTAGTTTGGTTTTTTACATCTTTAAATCTTACGTGCTTGTATCTCCTAGGGTATAATACTTGTTATCTCAGTTCACTCATGTAATTCAGAAGCAGCTTCAATGAGAGCACAATGGGTATATCCCCAGAGCAATATATATGATGAAAACCAATGCAAGGGGTCCCATGACATCCTTATAAGATAATGATTTTAAGCAGTTTTTTTACTGTTGACTTCTTAGATAATTTAACTCAATAACATATCGTGGCACTCAAAATACAGAAATTCACTTCTAGAAAAGTTTTAATTTCTAGAAATGGTACAAAACAGAAACTAAAACACTACCTAGCCGATCCAACAGATAACATTACTACCTGAAATTAAGCAACCAATGTGAAGATGATTGTTCCTTTTTGGATTGCATCTACTCTGCGGGTGCAAAATTTTTACCATCGCATAGTCGGTGAACTTCGTATATAATTGGCACTGCAATGAAGATTAATTTGATGATGCAAAAGCAACTCGGAACAAATTTTTCAGAAAAAGAGTAGACAATGCTTATTCTCTAATTTCCTTATTTTCCAGACAGCTGTTGCACTGTGCACAAGTAGAAATAGACTGGCACAACAATCATAAATTAATGTGCATGAGGCAAAAGTGACTCAGAACAAATCTCCAGAAAAGAGCAGAAAATGCTGATCTCTAATTTCCAAAGATATTGTTGCACTGTGGACAAGCGGACATAGAATTGCAGTAAGAGTGTAAAATGGAACCCAAAAGCAATTTTTTATTCTAGCATGTCAACTCAATGAAAACAAAAATTGCAGTAAAGGGTGATCTAAGACTATGACAAGGTCCACGGTGTTTTGTTAGCAGCTGACAGTTACAGGACCAGATAAACCGTAACATCGTAACACCATAACTACCGCTGCAAGATTTTTAGAAAGAAATGCAAAAGTCAATATAAACTTTGTGAACACAGATGTTCAATGAAAAAGAGAGGACAGGAAACAGCCAATGAGCATACTACACTACTAGGTACTGAAGAATGTACAATGAATACTTACTAATAAGGTCCCCAACAAGAAGAAAATAAACATGCAAACTGTGAATAACCTTTAGACAGTCAACAGTTTTCGACGCAGCAGCTGCAGCCTGCATTATCAAGTACCCATACTGATTAGGATTAGAATAGCTGCCTTCAAATAAACTAAAATATGCTACCACAATCAGCTTTGAAGTGAGATGAAGAGATATATCTGCATGATGCAGAACTAAATTTTAGTCAAGATCATAAATTGATTTTTGTCGAGTGAAACATTTCTAGACCTGACACCATTAGTCATGGGATGCGAATCTACAAAAACCTTGCTAAGCCAAACTAGAAGACTGATCAGACAAGACATATGTCATCTTCTGTCAACTATTGATTAATGAAAATGGACGGAGGATCAGAAGCTCCAATGTCCTTCTGGAGGGAAGAAATTGCTGCAGATGACTTGACATTAAGTACTTAATGAAAGCTATATAAGAATAAATCGTGAGTCAGAATGATGGTAACGGCCACTCAATCAACAGAGAAAATGCTTTTGTAAGTTTGCAATATCTGGAATTACACAGACAGGAAATCAATGGTCTAACAGATTAAGCATACTGGATATTTCAATCGAGTAAAAATTGGTAAATGTCGATGTAATGCACATGAATCAATGATTATAGTCAGTGAAACTCCACAAGCCAGAAAGGATTTCTTTCACATAGGAATAGAACATAAAGCCAACAATTGCCACGTGTTGTTTCATCATGATAGGAAAACACCAACATCAGCATCTAGCAGTCGTTCAATACTTCAAAAAGAGGGGTTAGATGGTTAATTATGCCTGAGCAATGAACTGCCCACCAAAGACTTTCCCAAATCTGGGAGCCTCCGGCAAAGTGATCCCTTGAAATATGTTAACCTTCAAAACAAATGACAACTTATTCACAGATAAAGACGAGCTGTCTGCTGTCTCATATTTAATCTTAGAATGTGTGCCAAAACTGTAAACGGTAGCTAAAGGCCTCTAAGATGAAAATAAGGGCATGCAATATAAATATTGTTTCCAAGTGTTGGAAATGGTGATCAATTTTCTAGAATTTCCTAGAGTTGCTAAACTTCTAGAATTCCTAGATGAAGTTTTTGAAAGAAAGAGGAAAATGTCCAACATGTAGGAGAAGTCTCTAGAAGCACTATAATCTAGAATTTCCTAGAATAAGCCTAAGTGGACAACATTCCATATTATTCTAGAATGTTGTATTTAGTCTCTATAAATAGGAAAGAGGGGGAGTGTAGCAAACCAAAAAATGAAAAAGGGTGAGAGGAGCATGAGATAATACACGCCACTAACCAAAAACTATAACTAATACGAAAACCATACTTCCGCATCACACACATCCAATTATTTTTATCATGGTATCAGAGCTAGGCATATCGGATGGTTATGGGTGTTTGTCCTCACCATCCTCAACTAAAAAAGGCCAGAGCCCGAGCGAGAGCCAACAGAGCCAAAGCCGGAGCCAGAGCCAGAATCAAAGGCCAAAGCCCGAGCGAGAGCTAAGAGAGCCAGAGCCGGAGCCAGAGCCAGAGCCTACGAGAGCCAGAGCTAGAGCCCGAGCTAACAACTACAACTAAGAGCAGATGCCCCGAGACATATGGGACATCATTAAAGAAAAGACATGGTGCGAGTGTGCCAACAAAAGGATACAAGGGATCATGGAACGAAGACAAATTAAAAGACATGGGACAAACTACAATATCCGAAGTATCCCGAAAATGGATCAAGGGGGAGTGTTGGAAATGGTGATCCATTTTCTAGAATTTCCTTTGCTAAACTTCTAGAATTCCCTAAATGAAGTTTTTGGAAGAAAAAGGAAAATGTCCTAACATGTAGGAGAAGTCTCTAGAAGCACTATAATCTAGAATTTCCTAGAATAAGCCTAAGTGGACAACGTTCCATATTATTTTAGAATGTTGTATTTAGTCTCTATAAATAGGAAAGAGGGGGAGTGTAGCAAACCAAAAAATGAAAAAGGGTGAGAGGAGCATGAGATAATACTCCATATCTTGAAGCTACTCCACCAACACTTCCTTCAACTATTGTAAAATTATTTTATCCAACTAATGAAACTATTTCCCATATCCCATATTCTTTGTCCTTCAATTTTCCTAGTCTATCCCTTGCTATCTCATCCCTTGTCCATCCTCTATAAACTATATCATATACTTGCACACGCCACTAACCAAAAACTATAACTAATACCAAAACCATACTTCCGCATCACACACATCCAATTATTTTTATAACCAAGAATAACATGCACATGCAAATAAGTTCATGGAAACTAGAAATATTCTTTTCTTAACATCACCGAGTGACACAAAGCATATCAAGTAGTGGATTGGATTCCATCACATAAGAACTGTGTAAGCAATGGACAATGAGACAGACCATTTGGTATTGTCATTGACAATAAAAGGGAATCATATCTATAGATTCAACTTAAACGATTATAGAAGAGCAAGAAGCATAAAAAATGGGGAAGAACAGGAAAATGCGGTATCTATAGATTATTCCAAAAGAGGACAACTCTTGATAGAACTGGTTCTTGAGGCAATATATCATTAGAACATCTAATCTTTGACTGATTTCTGTTAAAGTTACAGTTCTTTGAAAACATTCATAGTCATGTGGCACCACTAAGCAGCCACTGTATAACAGTCATGTAGCAGTTATCAGCCATGATGACGATTCCAGTGAAGAAGCACTGAACAATGTGATGTTAAACAAGTTCAATTTAAATATGCCTATTTGCACCATGGATGAGTGGGACTTTCAAGCATGAACGCTTACCAGCCAAGTGTGAGAGGATATCCGTGATTAACTTAGCACAAAAATGAGGTTTAAAAAAGAAAAGCAACCTTTACACAACTATTTCAAACATACTTCAATGGGTTCCAGGTGTAGTATACGGTCAACAAGACTGCACGTTTCATTTGTGTCATCCGATCTCCATATTGACTTAGGTTGGAGCAAACGGCAGTGCTCATGTGGTAGCACTAAGCAGGTAAGCTGCCAATCAAAATCAAAGCACCATTGTCATGAACTATAGCAGCCAGAATAGAACTAGAAGAGAAATATGAAGAGGAAACAATCAGTCACCCTTGACAAAGCAATTATATCAGCAGCATGAACTGCTATTGTTGTCCCTAAAATGATTAAATGAAGACAGTCATTAGCGCAACCAAAATAGACAGTTCAGGAAGCCAAAGCAGGCTTTCTAAAGCTAGTGTTGACAAATAACAGGGACATATAGATTAGATGGATTTAAACCCACATCATACCATATCCCTGATATCTTAGTCTGAAAAAACATTATTCTCATGTCCCTATCTAATCAAATAAATATAGATGCAAAGATGAAGACGCGAGCGCGCGCATCAAATAAACTTGAAGTTTCAAGAGGGAAAAAAAGATGTCGCTGTCCAGAACAAATTCTTTAATTAGTGAAGTTGTAGATTACTTCAGCCATAGTCCAGAAAGAAATTATCAAAAACTATATTATCAATCAGTTACATTAATGGACACATCACAATTACAGTGATGCAGATTAGAATTGAAAAACACCACAATAGGCAATCACACTCCCCAATACACATGAGAGAAGAAACTCAGCATCTCACCGTGGCCAAAATAATCATATCTACTCAATTTGAAATCAGGGTCCTCTGAGTCAACCCGTCCAGAGACTTCAGCCTGTTATGTTAGCACAGAGTAAGCGGGACAATCAATCCCCACAACACGTTCCTATGGATGGACACAAGCGGTGCAAGCAAATTCACCTCGCCCTCCCAGATAAAGTACACTCCTTCCCCAACATCTCCTTCATGAACAACATAGGCTCCTTTATCTGCATGTCCACGGACCAGCAAGCACTCTTAAAACACCGGGCATAAGTAAGACACACTCTCTTCCTTAACAATTACAATAATTAGCACAGGCAAAAAAATAAAAAATAAAAGAAGAGAAACCCGAATACAATGATATCACATCATTCGATAAAATGATGACCGACTCACAGTTCACTCCGTCTTTGACTCTACTTCAGCTACTCCATATCACTAATCACAAAGTCAAGCACGATTCACTAAACCCATTTCTTAACCCACATTTGATGAGAGGGAAGACCTTGACCACTGCCACCCTCACCCCTGCACTGTGGCAACGTATTTTTAAGACACCCCCCCTTCCCTCTCTTTTCCCTGCTCAAATTATATTGCAAAAGAGAGTTTAATCGAAGTAAAATACCTCGGCATCAAATCTTGGTGTATTATAGCATGCGGTTTATGTTGATGGAGATAATTCATACCCCTGCATAAATCGCGAGAATTCAGCCGAACTGGAATCACATGAAGTGAATAGTAAACCACTAACAGATTCAGCCTGACACGAATAGCTATACATGCTTTGATAGCAGAAGCCATGGATTTCAAGCATGATTCCCCATATCAATTTTCAAACATCACTGCAGTTCTTGTTCAATTGTTATGTTAGTATTTGATAATGGTGCCAAAAATATCAGCTGGCCTTAACTTTATCTTCATTGGGAGGAACTATCTCTACCTAACCAAAATTAAAAGAAAATGCTAAAAGTCCATCACAATTCAAGAACCTAAGGAAGACACTGGAAACAAATAGTGAAACTGTTGATTGGATTGAACACAAGCATAACCAGATCCACGAGGTAAAACCTATTGCAAAAAAGAAATATAACTATAATTATACCATTGAAAGGCTACTCAAATCAAAATGCTGAAAAATGATAAGAAAAGGAGAACATTGAAGAATTTTGCTGGCTGAAAGAAAAACTTCCTCCAAAATGACAGCTAAATTGGAGGAAGATCACTTCACCATCATCATTCAGAATAGAAGGACTGACAATATATACCTTGCAATATCCAAAGCATATGCAACTGCAGTCTGTGGGTCAAGTCCTCCTCTCTTCCTCAGTATATCAAACAAGCTTCCCTGAAGCAACACCAATAATGGGAAAACGAGACAACCAAACTACAGTTAACTCCATTAAAATGTAAAGACTCACATTGCTGAGATACTCAGTGAAAAAGATTAAACGATCAGATTGCTTTAGAACACCAAGGAACTGCACAATATTAGGGTGGCGCAGCTTCTGCCAAAGAGCCAATTCCTTCATGAAGTCACTCCTGTGATACAACTCCACCGTTCACAATTAAGGTAAAAAGCACAAAGTTTAACAACACATTAATTAATCAGAAGAGACCTGTGTGGCTATCAAACATTACTATCGTATCCTAGATTTTTCAGATTCTGTCATCAACTTTCAGTAACGGGAGATTTTTTTTCCTGGAGAAAACTTTTTATGCAACGAACAAGAAAACAAGCACATCTTGAATGAAATTTCACTTAGCACGCGAGTAAACCAACCTAACTCTTGGATTTGAGGCAATGGAGGAACGTATTGTTTTTGCTGCAACTTCTGTACCATGCCATTTCACCATATACACTTCACCAAACGCTTCCTGGAATCCAACAAAGTAAAGTCAATGCAAGGCATTACATAGATTACATGAAGTACTCTAAAAGACTTTCACGAAATCTCTAGTTCACCAAGGTGACAAGGCAGTGACAGTCTCTTTTAGGATTGGACTCACAAAAGTTGGCCACAAACATCGATCAATTTCTTACTTCTCCAATTAGAATAGCCCCCTCCATGTCAATCTCATTGCAGTCAATCTCATAGCATGGATTTTGTGCATCAAGTCCGACCTGTTTCAAGCAATAAGATGAAAGATATACATTGTAAACTATCCACTCCGCCCAAATTGTGGCTGGACTGCAAATTTGTGTGCCCTAGGTTACTGATGGATGTAAAACCATATATGCAAAGCATCCGCAGACTGTCGAACAATGAGTTGGCTGAAGTACACACATATTCTACAAATTGACAAGCCAGCAGTTCCTAAGTTTTGATCATACAGTGGCAATCTTAGAACATCTCTAATTATTCCCTTTATGAAGTTTACTCTCTAATTATTCCCTTTATGCAGAAGATATGCAAAGTTCTTTCCTTGAGTTTATCCCCTTGTGAATGGAATGCCTTAGGAAAGGCTTCACCCTATAGCAAGGAAGATACCAGGTCCTGATCTTTACCAAGTTTAAATATTTGTAATGAATGGAAGTAGGAGAAGCATCATATGGAGAATCTCCCAAAGAAGAGTTATCAGGGAAAGAATTCTTCAACCTTAAATGATGGAAGTCTTGAAATCGAAGTCAACAACTCACATGAACAGCCTAAACAAATATCAACACTGAAAAAGGTGGGCTTTTTGTATGGAAATAATTGATAGTGTAGAAATGTCACATTATATACCAGCACTCAGGAAGATAGCATACCGGATCTTTTCCTCCCCGAGCCATCAGTCTCTTACAAATGTCCTCGTGACCAAAGCTACGGGCATCTGACAATGGCTGCAAGCTTACTGACATCAAAGAAAGCTCTGCTAAGGAAAATAACAAATTGGAGAAGTAAATTCTCCCCAAAAGTACTATTGATTGCTCCAAACACTTCCTTAGAAAACCCAATTATAATGAGAAAATGCATATTTATGGATAAGTATCATGAGGTAAAAAATGTTGATAAGAATCATGCTTGTTTAGGTGATAGAAGGCAGTTGACATACTCCAGTCCTCCTCATAGGACGGGAGTTCTCTATGAGATTGAGGAGCATCTTTCAGAAAATGTGAACAGGCTAAAATAATTGAAAGAGGTGAGAAGCATTCTAGATAGTTGCAAAATAATTGACATCCAACCATGCTATTCTTGAAGATTCTACAAAAGCCTGCTACATTTTCATACTCAACTAAGAGCTTCATACGCAACTTATGATTTCTGTCGTAATAAAAATCTTCTGCAGCTAAGTAACAGAAAATGCACTCTTTCAGGTACCAAATGAAAGAAAGAAAAACTTACGGTTCGACCCCAACGGTCAATGGAGTTCAGATCAGCTCCTCTCTCAAGAAGTAGCACAACCACCTCAGTGCAACCATCGCATGATGCCAAATGGAGAGCTGTCCTCTTATCATAGTCAGCAAAATTTGCTTCCACGCCCTTCTCTAGCTCCTGTAACACCCCTGCTTTGTCGTTTTTACTTGAGCAAGAGAGTAACCTGTACGGTCCTGAGTCGATCGTGTGTCGCAGCATTCTCTGTGCAACAACACAAAATCTCACAAAATCATTGATCGTACACGCACCTTTCAGGCCAAAAGTTTCAGCATCCACCAACAGGGATAAAAATTCCTGGTTAGTTGATCTCTTTTAATAGAACAAGTACGACACTAGAATTGCTCAATGACCCCAAAGAGAATATTAAAATTGGTCAGTGGACAAGCAACACAGAAGACCGTAGATTACTGAGACTTCATCTGCCAGATAAGCTATATAACATGTGTGTTTTCAGGGTAAAAATAATCACTCGAACTCAAAGCCACATGACGAGAAACAAAACACGCACTGGTAGTAAAGGATTAATATAAATTCACAGCTTGCAATGGAAACCGAATCTGAAAAATCTTCAAATTACCAACTTCAAAAGAAAAACAAAAAGACACAAATTGTCACAACCAATGTGAGATGCAACAGCACAACACACTGGTTCCATTTTTGTAGATACTACGTAAAGATTACTACATTAAACCATCAGCGAATGACAAAGAACAGCAAACTAGCAGAATTCTGCAGAAAAGTTCACATTAGCAACGTAGATCCCGCACCTCGGGAGGCAACAACCGGAGGTCCCAATCCTCCATCACCAATTTTTTCGCGAGCGACTCGCGGAGCCACTGAGCCGCCGAAGGGGAAACGCCAACGTCTTATCGACAGATCGCTCAATGATGCTCGGCGAAGCAGCCGATGCAGCGGCGGAAAAGGAAGTCCAATACGAGTCGAGGAGTGTACTAACTGACGCTGCGACGAGGAGCGAGACCGCAGCAATGTCATTGCAGTGGTAACAACTGTGCAGCGACTGACGTAATAATCCAAAAGGATCTTCATCCCTTCCAGCGGACACAACGAGGCCTCTCTTTGTAAATTCTTTTCCCTCCCCGCCCCCTCACAGCTCACTCCTGTCTTCTTGCGGAGAGCGCGCGCCGCGATGGAGCCTCCCCGCTTCGAGGTGTCCGCCGCAGCGAAAGGAGGGATTTTGAAGCCGACCCAGAACGCGCCTCCGCTCGTTTCTCGTGAAAATCTGCAGAGGATGGAAAATTTCAGAGACGTCGCCGGGCGACGGCGTTCTCGAGCTCGACGTTAATGACGGACGAAAAGGTGACGAGTTCGAGCGCGAGCTCGGCGAGAGGAGGGCGGGGCCGGCTCCGGCGACGTCCGAGTCAACTCGGACAAGCTGACTACGTGAGTCACTGAGCCTTCGACATGCAGCACCACCGCATGTAATGAAATTTATGAACTCTCTGACGTCAGTATTTATGTGTCTATGCTATGTCGACATGATGTTCCAGGTAGATTCTTCGTTCTGATAAATCCTCCTTGTTAGTTTTGCTTCTCCAACGCGAATCTCTAGGGATATTCTGATTACGCTCCCGCCCCCTAAAAATATTAAAAGCTAAGCTTTGGCAAGATGCCAGATATATTCGAGTCCGGCAAAATTGAGACAAATGATCCATAAATTTTAGTTTAATATATAATGTGATCCTTAAATTTTTCATTTTTTCAATGTCATCCCTATCTTTAACCTAATATGTAATGTGATCTTCGTGGTATTAATTAAATTTAATGGGAACTATGAATAATAAATTTGTTACAAATGTACTAGTTTTAGGGTTTTTTATGATCAAAAAAATTAGTTTAGGATAAATTTGTTAGAAGTGTATTAATTTGAGATTTTTCATGGTATTAATTTTATAATATATATATATATATATATATAAAATATATATCCACTGGCTGAGGAAGTCTGGTGCTAATTGGTAAAAAATTCTACGCCAAGTCAAAATAGGCAAGTAGTATTTCTCTTTCTTGTGCTACTCCAATTTGATATTACCAAACAAGAAATCTTGATTTCGAAGTGCAAAACTGGACGTCCACGAAATCCAACTTTTGGAATTTTCTGTAATTATGGGCTCAAATTCGAGACTTATTATAACAAAGGATTCTTGAACTTTGTAGTTTATTATTGCTTTCTGTTTGTTCTCTGATGTCTTATTTTTTTTCCCTTTGTTAAGCCTTAGTGGTATGTTTTCTTTTAGGCTTTGCTGCCATTCTTTCTCTGATTTGGTACTGTGGCTTGCAATGGATGTGCTCTTCCACTTTGCTTTGTTTGAGGAATGCAAGCTAAGTTACTTACCCAAAAAGAAAGAAACGGAAGCTAGGTTAGTTCTTGAGGGATCTCTCCGGAGAGCATGTTTTAAGAAAGGTGTAGAGATTCCAGCACAGTGATCAGCTTTGCGGACCGGTGAAAATTTTTGTTTGCAAGGCTAAGCATGTGAAGGAAGTGGCTTCAAATCCCAAATTTGTGCGGATATCCATTTCTCGAACTTCTTGTTGGATAGATCAATTTCCGTGAGGGCATATTGAATTTTCGAGTATTCCCTTTCCGTCCCATTGTTCATAAGTTTCATTCCACGTGTCACCCTCTCCCAACCCACGGAAGAAAGTTTTTATAGAATATCCATGAACTCATATTGATCAACAATAAATTCATATGTAACAACTTGGATGGTAGCTCACCATTGAAACCATTGTTGGAAAGGTCCGCGATTTGCAAATTCGTGAAGTTAAATTGGCTTGACAATTAGTTCCTATCAGACCATGGAGCTTACTAGAATGCAAGCCAGTAATTATAGCTTAGTCAAATCTAATAGCCAAAAGGGTAAGCGATCACCATTTTGATTGTTACCAAGATTCACTACCCTAGCATTCTACAATTGACCAAAGATCTAGGAACAGACCCTTTGCAATCGATTCGTCCTATGGTCTACCATTCTCAATGCCGAACCATCTGTATAACTATGAAAAAAATCATGCCCTCAAGCTTATTTTTCCCAGGATTCAAATCAAACATGAAGAAGCGTGCCGTTTAGACTATTGTTGAACAAATCTAGCATGGTGATAAATAGATGGAATTTTGACATATGTTGGAAAAACTTTATAAAGTTATATATAGGCAACAATAAAATATATTTGGGCATATGTTGAAAGAAAATTTGGGCAGATAGAGTGGAAATCGGAGCTCGAATTCTGCCACTAGGCTTAATGGTCATATTATATTATTTTCACATCTTTGCACAGAATAAAGAAAATCAAACTTGAGAGAGACCCACCTCCAATTCTCTCGGAAAGAAGTCAATAGATTAATCATTAACGACATTTACTAAAAGGGTGCATCAAGATTTGACATTAGGGTTCATACCTGTCGGCTTTGATTATGGACGAGTTTATCAAGATCGAGGACTCCGTTGTTAAGTCCAAATTTTTTCTAGATGGATTTGTGTTTTTCAAAAGAAGTAATAGGACAAGGGCCAGTGATATTCATACGAGTTACTTTTTCCTCACTTTATGATTCGAACCATGGATCCCTTGTGCTTTTTTTTTTTTTTTTTTTTTAAATTCCATTCATTATCAAAATGATACATAATAGAAGATCTCAAAAGTCATAATAACAAGACAAGCCCAAAAAATTCCAAAACAAACCAAAAATCAGAAATCAATGCATATCATGGGAGCATGGTTGGCACAAATAATCATAGGCTCATGGTCTGTTACTGCATCCAAGCGAAAGGATCGGTGGTCAATCACAAAATCACACAATGTCATTAGTAATAAGCACATGCTAGGATCTCCATTTATGGTTACGACTTTGCCTTTCGACGGCATGCACCTAGATTCAATGATGTACACCTAGATTCGTCATCCCCAACACCATCACTGTATAAAAACAAAACACATTGAAGAAGATCAGATTTGACACTTGTGAGAGCAAGTTTAGTAGCCAATGCGAAGCGCCATAACTTAAATAAGCATAGATTTGACACCAAAACGGTTGCGAACACCATTGAAAGTGAAGGCGGAGTACTTATTCATTAAAACTCCAAAATCTATAATTAGATCGAAGAAAAAAAACTCCTAGATATAATATCGGGAGAGCAAAGCTCTCATATCTAAAACTAAGTTTGGGAGAGCAAGAAAAGGAAAAAAAGAGGGGAGGGAGAGATCAAGGTTAAATGCCTCCCTTCCATGGAAGAGATGAAGAAAGATTGAGGGAGGGAGGGAGGGAAGGGGTTGGGAGAGGAAAAGACATAGTGTCAATTTTGATCTCTTTTGCTTTAAAGAGGGAAAATCGATGTTCAAAATATATCTATTGTTGATAGATTAAAGGCCCAACAAAGAGCAAAGTCGAAGCTTTGCATTAAGTAGCGCTTCTGTTTGAAGGGTTTCTAGTTGAGTTGGTGAGAGATTGTGTTCGGAATATAAATTTAGTGAAGCTAAACATTCTTCGGAACATTGGCAAGAACCACTGATATCTACAAGTAACCAAGTTGAGCAATGCCAAACCTTGAAATCCTCATTTTCCAGTTGATGGCGAATATCTCACCTATGCACGCAATGCTAACCGGGTAGGTGAAGTACCAAAATGCGCACATGCTATTAGTGAAGAAAATGTCTAGCTTCGAGTAGGAATTTCATAAAAGACGAGATTAATAATGAGTGGATTCAAGACAAAGCTAGTGATGTCAATCTGGGATGAGGCCGAGACTAATGTGATGTATGGAACAATGATTGTAGATGATCTAATGAAGAGATACTGACTGCTCTATAATGGGCCAACAAGGAAAAGTGGAGTAAAATGGAAGAGATGGACACAGATTTTATGACAAATGTTGAGTTTGTAGATCTTTTCAAGACTCCATACTAGAAGAGGGTAAAAAATGGTTATCCTTGAGACCTTTCATTTGCCATTATTGAGAGACATTAGACAGAGTACCAAAATCACGGCAAAAATAGAACATAAATTTTTCTTTGACCAGACAAATCTCTAAAGCAAGCACTCACTTAATTTCGAAGGTGAAATAATTTCTCTTATTTTGAGGTAATTTATCACCAAATCAAATTCTAATTGGCATAAGTATGCTAAAAGAGTGTCGTGTTGATTGTATGGAAAGAAAAATTACCATATACATGTGACATGAACAATGTAGCCTCAGAAAGCTAGAGATACCATAAAATCAACAATCACAAAATGAATTGAGTTTTAGAGAATATTAGTTATATATCCACCTTGCCAAAACTTAAAAAATAATAGAATTCCACCATAACTAGAAATGTCAACTATTTACTATGTAAAAAACTAACTCTACCGGTAGCCCACTCTGTAATTAGAAATCAAATTGCAGCTTTACTCCCCACACATTCTGCAATGAAAGAACACTAAACTAAGTTGTTCTTTTCCTCTCGTCTAGTTACATAACAAATTTAGCTAAGACAATAAGAGATATACTCAATACACATATTGTATTACAAATTCAATATGATTAATAGATAAACTGCTGCATTTTTAATTGCTTATTGCTTTAACTTCGCCTTCACTACCTACATTACGCTATTCTCCACAAAAACCAAACTTTTAGCCCCTCCCATTTTACATTGTTGAAAGAACGTCTCTCTCTTTTATGCTAAGTACAATATTCAACAAAATCCTGCAATTACATTAGTAGTAGAATCTTTAATGCCAAGGTGACAAAAAGTAGCTTTTTCCAAACTATCTCTAAACATAAATCACAGTCAAGCCCAACCCTTTCCTATATTAACCGGCTTCGGTAACAAAAACAGAGATCATGGTGTCTTTACTCTATGCACTTCTTACTCATTCATCCTTCTTATTTCGATTCACACTTCACTTGCCAAGCCACCATGCCATCCAGATGAGAGCTTTGCCTTGATGGAATTCGACCAAGTTTCAGAACCTACAAAACAGATTTTCAATGTGTTTATGCGAAGGTTTATCGGGGTCACATGGAGATTGCTGCTCATGGGATGGCGTAGAGTACCACAATGCCATTACAATTGGACAATAGTTTACAAACTTCCATGCTTAAAGTATGTAAATATTCATGACTTCTTAAAGATGTTATTTCAAGTATCGTGGCATTGCACGGGATAAAAATGCCAGTGTTGTTATACAATAGGAGTGAAGAATGGGAATAAAATATTCTCACGTCAAAATTAACATTTGAGGTGATAATAATCTAAAAAAGGAAAAAAAGAAAAAGAAAAAGAATGATGAATGCCTAAACACAGGAGGTGAAGCTTTTCTTCTCCCTTTCTTTCGAGGAAAACCATAATGACATTAAACGAAACAAATCAAGTTACATTGTCTAAGATAAGTGTGCTCCCCCCTTAAAAAACATCTGGAACATAGGATAAATAACAAATTGCAAATGTTGTTCCATTCCAAGTAGGGCTAAAGCGACCAACCAACCAAGCTTATGAGATTACTTGCACCCATTAAGCTATAAAGCCCATTTGAAGAGAACTAAAACGATTTGAACAAGTTGTTAGTCTTTCAATTTGGTCTCGGTCCAACTCACTCATTCTTATAAAGCGGAATGAATGAACTAGCATTGCCTTAGTACTCCCTTTTCCATGACAATGACGTACGTTTAACTCGCAGATGCATGGAACTCGCATGCATGGACTAAGTAATAAAATGATTCAACACTAAGGTGGATAACCCGAAGATGGAAATTGTTTATACCATATGTTCATTCTTTAACTGTTGAGTTAATCTCATTGGATCATGCCCCGCTACTTGGTATCTGTTTATGCTATATGTAAGTTAGGTGATTCCACTTCTTTGATTGCAAATCGATCCCTTCCTCAGAAGAAACCATTAAAGGTTAGGAAAATCAATGATTAATGATATTAAAAGCAATGAATGGAATAATCACAGAAATACTTTGGAAAATTTAAGGCACTTGCTGTACCTATTAATTAGAATGTGTGCCGTGTAAGTGAAGTCGACATTGCATTTCATCATTGAGTCCGCGTTCAGCGTAAGATGTCAACCTTACCTTGACTCGAAAGTCGTCTCCCAAGGCTTCCACTAAGTTGAGAATCTAAGACGGCCACTTCAACTTGCAAGTCACGCACATATTGTGAATGTAATCCTGCATAAGATTTGCCGGAACCCTGTTTGTGCGTGTATATCTAAGGGTTAAAACAAAAGGTGGGGTATAATAATATTTTTGTACCTAGCTTCTTAATCTAAGTTTCGGCATTGCAACTTGACTTTTGAGTTCAACCAACAAACCCCAGAAAAAAATCAACTTCTATGTAACATTTTCTTTTTTTTTGGTAATTTGGTAGTGAAGTACTATACATATTTTGCTAGGCGATCTTGAGAATGTACTTCCTCATATCAATTTGGTACGATTGCAATTTTACTCCTAGGGTGCTCCCAATAAAACTTGAATTCAAGATCATAAGGAGAAGAGAAAACTTCTGGCAAAAATTTTCCAACACGTTGGTGGTTTTGGGTAGCAATTTCAAGTTTACCAACTAGATCGAAAATAAGACAAAGATCAAATACGTATTGTATTGAATAAGGATAATGCGTGATTACGACAATTATATGTTAAACTGTTAGCTTTTTGAAAAAAAATGTAAAATGACTTTTGTTTGTCAATCTAAAAGTGGTAAAAGTCTTTGTGCGGGTCTCTCAATTTTGGTCTATCTGTGGAAAAGGAAATCAGATGTCATTTTAATGGACCAACCATGCAATCATGATTGCACATGAACCATCAATCACGGCATGGGAATTCAACCTGAAATTTCCACCTTGTGGATGTGTGACCATTTCTTTCTCTTTCGGCAGTAATAAATTAATAATGATGATGATGCCTCAATATGC
Source organism: Eucalyptus decipiens (assembly GCA_014182575.1). Taxonomy (NCBI): domain Eukaryota; kingdom Viridiplantae; phylum Streptophyta; class Magnoliopsida; order Myrtales; family Myrtaceae; genus Eucalyptus; species Eucalyptus decipiens. The sequence continues at coordinate 2,098,227 of CM024613.1, read as the reverse complement.
TTATACATATCGACATTATTATTATTATTTTTAAAGGAGAGGCAGTGAGAGGCAATATGCTGAGCATTTTCTGAATAGCCCAAGGGTAACATAGGAATTCTCTTGATAAACCCATCTCCTAATAATAAGATCCTTTACCATGTATGCGTGCGTGGCGAAGGAGCGCCGAAATTCCTATTTACAAAAATTGCCTAGTATAAGAGCAGTGGCATTGCAATCTCTTCTTGCTCTCTGACATACGCGCTCTAATAAAAAAGCACAAAGAGAACAACATAATCATGTCAACCTCAATACCGCACATGCTTTCTACTTGGGTTGTTTTCATCGCGGTGTAATAATTTCATACTCACTTTGCTAAGCCGCAATGCCATGTTGGAGAGAGCTCACTCTTGATGCTACTCAAGAGGCATATCAGGACCAACACAATCGATTGCATCATTGGCCTCGACCTCAGGAGTAGTTGGCTCTCTAGTAAGGGTGATCGGTTCCCAATCTGGTCTAGTTCCAAGGTGAAATCGGGAACTAGATCGAGAGAACTAGTTCCCAAAATTGGGAACTAGGGACTGGCCTGTTTGGTCCTAGGACCGGGAACTGGCCTTCCACTTTTTTTTTACTAAAGAGTGACCGTGCTCCGAACCGATTGATCTAGTTCGGCTCTTGGTAGTCCAATAGAACTGGTCGCACTTGTTCCCACGTGCAAAAAATTCAAACTTCACTTGTGTGAGCATCGATCGCATTTCATGTATTTCACACTCAATCTTAATCAAAAAGGCCATGAATGATATGTCTAAAGGTCATGCTTGGCTTGGGTTTTATAGACAATCTCTCTTATGATCTTTGAGTATTTGCTCGATGTGAGACTTTTGGAGGCTTGGAGTACCTTGTCTCTTGCAAGTGAGGGGAGAGAGAGAGAGAGAGAGAGAGAGTGAGCATAAGGAATGAGAGTATGGCTCTTGGAGTCTTAGTCCCACATCAAATAGAAGAAGAAACTAACAAGTGCGCTTCTTCTTTAAGTAGAGAGGAACAATAAAATTTTTGGTGGCCTCTTGGACACATGTGAAGTTACTATCTCCATTACAATTCCAATTGCAATCGGTCCGGTCGGTCCAATTCTCACCTTGAAATCGCAAACTAGACTGCCGCCCATGGGAACCACCCAAAATCGACGATCAGTCTGCCGCCCATGGGAACCACCAAAAATCGGCGATCGGTCTGGTCCGGTTCAGGCAGTTCCCAATTTGGATTGTTCCTGTTGCACACCCTTACTCTCTAGTACCATAACTTCGAACATCGGGGAGCTGATTTCATTAGTTGGTCAAGGGCATTTTCATCATTTACCTTTTTCTTATTTTCTTTCATTTTTCCTTTTTCTTTTAAAAAAAAAAAGCTAAAATAAGAAAACGAAAAGACAAAGGCTAAAATTGGGAAAAAAAAATTACAAGTAGTAAGCTACCAGCCCTCCCTCGCCTTTGGTCACCACCTCATCACTTGTGGAGCATCTGCCATGGGTAGCAAGGTCGCCGATGCCTTGTTGAGGGTTGGCGACCCTTGCTAACCAAAGGCGAGGGCTTGCCAGGAAGGAGCCGCAATCCTCTCCCAAATTGGGTGAGGGTCATTGGCCCTCCCCATAGTCTGGGCGAGGCTTGCCACCCCTCACCAAGGCGCTGGTGACCCTACTAGCCGTGGTCAACAACCCATCAACAACGGGGTGGCACTTTTTTTTTTTTTTTCAAATATGTGTTTTCTCTTCTTCTTTTTTTAAAGTTTTAATCTTTTTTTAGTTTGTTGTTTTTATGGAAAGAACAAAAAAAAAAGGGAAGAAAATAAGAAAATGTAGAGGACAAAAATGCCCTTGAATAGCCAGTAATGTTAGGTTTTTCTTTGAAACCGATATGGTCACTTCAGGCTATTATTTGAGAAAATAAAGGCATTTCAAACTCTAAACAAGGTTCACTTTAGGCTCATATTTGAGAAATTGATGGCACTTTGAGTTCTTTTGGAATTTTCACTTATTTCAATTAGTTCCTTTCTGTCTTTTGAACAAGGTGAAAATATAGGAGGGACATATGACCCAATTTTGCGTGGACTTGGCTGCAAAGGCAATTTTTTTTCCACATCTTGCTGTGATGTAATCCAGCAACCACTTCAGTTCAAAATTATCAAAATTGGTATCGAAGGTTAAATTTGACTAAAAAAAAATTAAGAAAGTTAAAGGATCCGAATAGATATGTTAAAGTTCAATCGCTCAACTAAAAAAGTATGTATAGTCACGGAAGAAAAGTAGAATCACCTTTAACGGGTACACTGCTCATTTTGAAATTGCAAGCAGGTTTTCTAGTCAACCTTTCTTCTCTCGTCTCTCGCTTTTTCCCCCTTTAGAGGGAGGCGATAAAGCTTCCTAGACAAAACTTTCTATTAGTTCTTTCAATTGGTTCCACGAACCTTTGTGTCTTTTGAAGGTGGAAAATAAAGATGCGCATTTTGGTAATTTATATAAGTTTTATGTAGCCTGAATTATTACACTCAACCTAAATATTCAGTGAGGAAAGACATTTTGGCACTAACTTGTCCCCAAGAGCAAGTCTTCTTTTCCCACTTCGTACTCTCAAACGGTTTGACGGAGACGTCAGCTCAAATTTAGTAGGATTGGTGGCAGGGGCTGTACTTGATTAGATTAATCGAAAGTTCAAGACCTTAACCCGAAAAAAGCACATAAATTAAGAGACGAAAAGTCAAATTTTCCGTTGAAGAGATAGTGGATTCACACCGCTCATCTTGGAATTCCAGGCAAGTTTTCAAATCAATTTTTTTTTTCCTTTCCTTTCTTTTTTCCCTAGTATAACGTGGAGCCAACGTTTACTAGCCAAAGTTTCGCGTGGATGGAGTAGCCCATTACTTTACAATCTTAATTAATGTATGTTCTATGGCATGCCCTTCATTAAGCATGGAGAGGCTCGTGACATGCTCTTTATGAATCGATAGGTCATGGAAAAATTTGTCCGCGTCCACACTAGCTATGCCATATAGGACGGCTGACGTCCACATAAGCGATATCCAGCTAAAATTAACAAAATGAATTTAATTGGCAAAATGTGAAAATTGTTTAGAACTCAATTCGCATGTGTTAAAAAATTTATGACCAAATTGGAAAAAGTGTAATAAGTTTAGGACTTTTCGAACCATTTTTCCCTATATTTATAAATAACATGAAATGGCATAATATTTTTTTCATGAAATCATCAAACCTTTTATAAGGCCAACTTGACATGTCGCATTTGAATTTTCCAATTCATTTTTGTAATAGATTATCTTATATCGCTATGACATATCAGAGTCATATGAATTTTCCCATAATTCTGTAAAGGATGATTCAGTAAAAACGTATTGCAACATCAGAAAATTCTATAGAAAAAAAGAACTTTTCCAATGATTTTAAATAAAGTTAAGAGTTTTTTTTTTTTTTTGGTAGGAATAATTAGTATATTGGGGCAAGACCAAACTTTACAAAAGATCAAGGCACCAAAAACTTACACTCAAGATGAGATAGATGATTATGAGCGGAAGGATGCCAAGATGTAAAAGAGAAAGCAAGAAAGAGCAAAGACGGCAAGGACAACCGTCAGCCAGAGACAACCGGCAAAAGCTAAATGCCTAAAAGACTAGAAGCACAGGCACGGCATAAACAACCGACAGCCAGATACAACACGCACACAATGAGTAGGCATGAGGGAAAGACGCCCCCCGTAGAGGCCGCAACAACCTTGAGTGAGAGGCAAAACCGAGAAGAGGCATTGGGCACTAAGGAATCCTCAGGTAGGAGGATCAAGATCTCTAGAAGAGAAGATAATCGGGTCACAACCCCAGTTGCGCTGCAATCTCCTGTTCCGAGTAGAATCCTCCACATTCCTGAAGATGAGAGCTTTGTCTTTGACAACTTTGAAAAGATGATTCTTCATGACCAGGACGGAAAGGGGCTCATCTCTAAAGAGAATGTTGTTCATGTTCTTCCAAATGATATGACAAAGCGCCCCAAAAGAAAAACGGGCAATGCTCTTATAAAAATCCTTGCCCGTCAGCAAGGTAGTGGCCCAACGAAGATTTTCAGCCCAAGACCTGTTGCGCCAAGGAAGATGGCATTTGGCCGCCCAGAAGAAAGCAATACCGGGCGTGACACGACACCCAAAAAAGAGATGGTCCATAGAATCAAGCACTTTATTGCAAAAATGACAGGATCCACTGTCAATCCTACCATTAGACAGCAGAAGAGCCTGGGTAGGAAGCCTACCCTTTGCCATAATGCAAAGGTTGAACTAGTACCTAGGCATGATAGCACTGTTCTAGACAAGAGCGTGCCAGAAGACATGGGGCTTCTTCCGCCTCAAGGCCTCCCAATGGTAAGAGTTCATATGTGTAGGTTTTTAAACATTTAGATTGATCAGCATTAAATAATAGTTATATTTAAAAATTAAACACAAAGGTCCTACTTCTAAATACAAGTTTATGAGTTAGTTTCAATCTATCACTATTGTCGTTAATTTAGTACAAACTTATCTCTGCTCTTTTGCCATATTTTTCATCATTTCTTATTAAATGAGCCGGCAGAAATATAATCATTTTTCTCATCGTTCTAATAACCAACCTTGCCTCGCACTTCGCAGGGGTGGGACGAGTATAGAGATGGGACTTCCCTAGCGCCTGCTCATTCAGATCCTATAAATTGGATTTTTATGATCAATTCAAGAAAGTTTGTTAAAATCGTTGATTTTTTAGATTTCGTGTTTACGTTTATACTCATAAAACTAAATCACTTTTTAAATTATATGCTCCTTAAGCGAAGAATTTTACATTTAACTTAAGATGATCTCTATGAAATTATCTTTCATGTAGGATACTATTAGTTTAAAGAAAAAATAGTTTCAAAAGTTCTTGGTAACTCACTTAAATTGCAAGCTAATGTCTGGAAGAGCATGGGAAGTGGCATCTCCTTGGTGACTCAAACACAAATACAAATTTTCTAAGAAAAGCACAAACTTGATATGACAACACTCGAAATTGACATGTTTTCGTTCATTTTAAAGAAGAAACAATTTGTAATCAATCACAGCGTAACATTAGTCTACCAACAAAAAATGACATAAATAACTGACATGAATATCTTGACACTACACAGATTGCTAACGCTTTGTTATGAAAGTTCCATCGAATATACATTCAAATGAACAAAAGCAAGGCTTTTTCTACCTGTGAACCAAGATGTTGCGATCAATTTTTCGGGTGCACCACCTAAAACTAGATTAATGGACTACTAAATCTTTAAGTTTAGCTCGGGCTCTCCCAAGTCCATACCAATTCGCAACTTAAGGTTCAAATATGCAAATAATTATTTTCTAGGAATCGCCACTAATCAGTTTTCAGTAGGTCGATTAGACACCTAAGTAAAATAATTGGGGAATTATTTTACTCCTACAAACCAGAGACTAAGGGTACGGGAACTTGGTTATATTAGATTTTTCTAATGCTCTTTTGGTACCATTTCTTTTTTATTTTTTTTAAAAATGTTTTTGCGGATAGCTTGATTTGATTTTAATTCACTTTCTTAACATGTGAGGCGTTCATGCGAGTGCACAAACCATCAATTTAACACCCAAGAAAGCGAATAAAATAATACAGGACTTATCTCAAAGCAACGAAAGCATGTGCAATGTTAAATTAAAATCCACATCAACACCTTAGATATGATTTCTAATTAACACGCAATCATTCAATTTTTGTTTTTGCTTTTTTAACGAGAATATAGTCAGTATGCAATGCAATGCTTCTAACCTAATATGAAATAATATGGCATGGCAAAATGTCTTAAACTATATGAATGATTAAAACAACTAATGATTTTTTAATGAACATGCAATGATTAAATATGCAATCTAAATTAACAAAAATGACCTAATTCTAATGACGGGCAATTTCTAATTAAATGAACCTAATAAAAACTAAATGATGTGCATTTGACATTTCTATTTTCAAAAATGCAATCTATCCTAAAAATTGAAACTAATTTACGCAAAGGCGAATTTTATTTTTCATTTTTTCATGAAATTCGAAATTAAAACTAACTTGAAATTAAAACTAACACATAATTAAACATGCAATTCACATAAAAAAATAACTTTTTTTGTTTTTATAATTTTCTAAATTCGAAATAAAATCCCTATTCTAGATGTGCAAGATAACAAGAAATATTCCAAAACAGACTGAATCCTAATTCAAATATTTTTGGATTTTTTTAGTGGTTTTTCAAAACAAGCAATTATCAAATAAACATTGTATTTAAACTAATCAAGACATTCAATCAAATAAATGATTAAAATAATCGAAAAAATAACTTGCTATCTCACAGGTTAAATTAACGATTACTCTAACCCTGAACATCATTAGAACATCACGACAAGAAGTTCAAAATAATTAAAAATCTAATTCGAAGTCTTACGGATCAAATTAATAATTATATTGATTCAATAATTAAAATACTATCAACAAACCCCAATAATCAATATAATTAAAAAAAATGACCCGACATCTTACGGATCAAATTAATAATTACAATAATTTTAAGGATAACTCATGTCGATAATGCCTACAATATCCATAACCGAAGGTCACCTCACAATATTCAAACTTAAACAATAATAGCAAAACTAACTAAAAATAAAGTAAAATAACATAAAATAAGAAAAAAAAAATGAGCAACCTAAGGAAAATGGGGGGCAGCAAATTCGTCGGCGCCGGGCAAAGGGTTGCCGTCGGTCGGAGCTCCGGCGAAAGGCAGCAACGGATGGAGCTGCTTGGCAGGGGACGGATCGGGCGGCAGAGACACGTCGAGGCAGGAGCAGCTTCGCGGGTTGTTGCAGGGGCGTCGGCTCAGCGTCCGGTGGGGCTTCGAGCGAGGCGGTCGCGACTGAGGCGGGTCGCAGGGCTTCGGCTCCGGGTAGCAGAGCGTCGGGTTGAGCAGTGCGTCGAGATCAAACCAGCGGCTCATCGAGGCGGTGAGAAGCGACGGCGTCGGCTTGGTTGAGCAGCAACAGCGATGGCAAAGCTCAGGCTTGATCGAGCAGCAGCAACAGCAGATGGAGAAACGGCAGCCGCGGGCGGTGGGGGTCTGGCGAAGGACTACAGATCTGGCTCGGGTCTAGCTTAGGCGGAGCGACACGGACAGGAACAGCGACACAGAGCAATGGCGTCGCGGTGCGGCAAGGCGGTGGCTTCGTCGAAGGGGAGTTCGGCGACCAGTCCTGGCGTCGCTCGGGTGTCCGGTGGCTCGATGACCGGCGGGTGGAGCAGATGCGGGTCGGTGCTGGGCGGCCACGGACGACCGACGGAGCGACGGGTCAGTCGGAGTGGGAGCAGCGGCGACGAGGCGGGGCGTCGGGTCGTCACAGGCGGAAGCGTTGGAGATGGCTGGTGCGGACGCAAGGTTGACGCGGACTGAGGAAGAAGACGATGCTTTTTGTTTTCTTTTTTTTTTCTTTTCTCTCTGCTCTCACGTCAATTCTCTCTCTCACCTGTCGCACCCTCTTCTCCCCTTCCCAAAGAAACGAAACCCCCTTCCCTTTTCTCTCTCCTTTCACCTTTTGACTTGTTTTTGTTCTTTTTCTTCGACCAAGAGAAGCCCCCTCTTCCGGAGCCTTGCCCTCCCTATTTATAGAGCGAAAGCCCAGTTCGTTCTACCACGAAGATTTGCATTTATTGACCCAATCGCTAAGAATCATCCTTCCATACAGAGAGATGTGCTCAACAAGAAAATAGCCCCAAAAAATAGCCCCAAATTCTTTATAAAGATTTTTTAAGATGATTCACTCAACTTTTGATATGGCTTCATTATCCAAAATCTTTCAAAATCTCCTTCCTCAACAAAATATTTTTTTAACAACTTTTAAAAGATAAGTTAAATATTATTGCTACCCTAATGTAAACAAATAAAAATAAAAATAATTAAAATTTAGGTGTCAACACAAGAGAACCTTTATTCCAATCTTCTTGGTTTCCATGGACAACAAAATATTTTACAACGCTATCAACGATGTATATTAATTGGCTTTTCAATAGTATCTACTCATCTCAATTACGTCTCTATATTACAACAGAACATCCATTCATTGCTGATGCATATATGGACAGACACAGGTTAGAATCTTCAAAAGAATGATAACTTTCATGAGCAAGAAAACAACATCTTCATATTACTATAGCAAATAAACATAGATCAGAATCTTTACATATGCATGTATAACTTTTCTCGACGATCTACTTAAAGACAAAGCATTAAATATCTAGCTGCATAATTTCTTGTCTGCAAGAGCTTTCCTCACCTTTTTCCATCTTTTTGCCATTTTCTTGGAGCAGCACAAGAACCACATCCTCTTCTCGTCAATGATCAAGTTCTCTATCACAATACCAACCGAAAACCCAACTCCGGCGCCAACCAGCACGATTCTCCAATCCAAGTTGAAGAGACACTCTTCTTCATTATCCACTTTGAAAGATGATGGTGGTGGTGGAGTATCCTCACCATTTGTGCATTTATTTGGCAAGGGGCTTCCACACAAACCATTATTCATCACAAATGAACTACTCTCGAATGTATCAAATTGCGTTCCATGTGGTATTGGTCCTGATAGACGATTGTGAGAAATATTGAAAACCGAAAGAAATGTGAGGCGGGCTAGTTGTTGAGGAATCTCTCCCACAAGATTGTTCCGGGAAAGATCCAGTGCTTCGAGCAATGTCAGATTGACCAAGGAAGGAGGGATGCTACCATTGAGGAGGTTGTTTGAAAGGTTGAGCATGCGAAGTGGTTCCAGATCTCCAATGAGTTCAGGAATGAACCCTTCAAACTTGTTGTTGGAGAGGTCAATTGCGATGAGGACATCTGGAATCTTCGCATATTCCCTTTTAATGCCCTTATTCATCAATTTCATCGAATAAGTCGTACTTATGGAGAATGAAGCATTAGGAAGCGATTCAATATCCAAATATGCGAATTTATGTTGACCAACCATGACCTTCATGGCGTGGCAACTCTTCAACAAGTTGGAAGGAAATTTGCCATTGAAGCCGTTGTTGGAAATGTCCAGGATGTGTAAACTGGTGAAGTTGAGCTGGCTTAGATTAGATTCTATGGGACCATGGAAATTATTGGACCGCAAGCCAATTACTTTTAGGTAGGTCAATTCCGATAGCCAAAATGGGAATGTATCATTAATTTGGTTGTCACCAAGATTCAAATACTCCAAAGATACCGCAATATCCTAAAGATCTCGGAACAATACCACTTAGTTGGTTTTCTCTGAGGTCAATCATCCTCAATGCACAATCATAAACGTGAGGAATCATGCCATCGAATTTATTTCTCGCAAGGTTCAATAAAATCAAAGGATGAATACTTCCCAAACAAGGAGGAAGTGTGCCATTCAGAGTATTGTTGGACAAATCGAGCACGGTAAGATAGCTTACTTCACATATGGATGTTGGAACTTCCCCAAATAGGAAATTGTTGGAGATGTTGTATGCCATGACCAAGGGAGGTGGGACAGGGAGGGTTGTTTTTAGCAAGTTAGAACTAATGTCAAGATAGTTCAAGTTCGGCAAAGGAAGATTGGTCTGGTTATTTTCGAAGCCAGTTAAAAGATTGTGAGAAAGATCTACATACTGGAGAGATTCTTTGCTATTGTTCCACATCCATCTAGGAATGGTCCCTTGAATTTTGTTGTGTTGTAGGAATAAGATCCTCAATTTGCTCAAGTAGCCTATAAACCGTGGGAATTCGGTCAAGTTGCATGAATCGAAGTATAAGCAGGTCAGCTTCGATGTCGTGGCATTGACGAATGACTTGGTGAAAGATATGTTATTGTTGGACAGAGATAAGAATCTCAAGTTCTTGAGTGTGAATAGATCATTCACATCGAGAACGCCATTGAGATTAAGCGACTCTAGATAAAGCGCTCCGAGATCCTTCAGATTCCGCAATGCGCCCAGAATATCACCGTGCAAGTCGTTGCCAGAAAGGCCAAGATGAATCAACTGCTTCAGGTTTTCAAATGAAGTTGGAAATCTACCGCTTAACCGATTACCTACCAAACAGAAAGGAAAAAAAAAAAGACACAAGACAAAGAAGCGTTAATTACCCCCATCAATTTCAATTTCCTTTTTCTCTTTGGCTAAATAATCTCCTCGCCTGAAAATGTTAGGTCAAAGTCAATATGCACTAGCCCACTTAGACAAATAGGCATTGGAGGGGCCCACCGTAAAAAATTGGATAGTCTCTCTCACTCTCCTCCTCTCTGCACCCTCCGCTACTGCTTGCTCCCTCTCGGACCACCGCCAAAACCCCTGCCACAACGCGCAACAGCCACGGGAAAAACCAGAGACAGGGACTTCCTCCTCCGCCTCGAGGCCTACCTCGACAATGCTCTCAAGATCTCTAGGTATGCCAAAGATCATCCTATCCTCCTCCCTCCTTCCTAAAACCCTAACCCTCCATCGCCGTCTCGGGAGCTTTGAGTCTAGCGTCGGCCTGAGCCGAAAGGCCTTCCGGCTGGCCTAGTTGTCGAGGACGTGAACGCTTTCCGGGCCTCGCACCTCGACTCTAGGCAGGACCCGATCCTCTCCCCCATCGCCTATGGCGGCGAGGGGACATACTACGTCATCGAGTAGTTCGTCTAATTGGCGAAATTGGGCTTCATCGATGGCCACCACTCGCGTGTTTGATCAGCGCGTAGGCCGAGTTCTTCGGGTACAGTGGGAGAATCAATCTAAAAATTAGGGATTTTAGGAGGTTGCGGGAGGACGAGATGCACGTCGATCCGACCATCAAGATCACGACGTCCTGGGGGATTAATTGAGGAAGTTTTTCTTTTTTTCTTTCGTTCAAAAAATTGAGGAAGTTGAGGGAGAAGAAGTTGATGAAGAAGCTGTTCGTGGTTCAGGACCTAGTTGAACTTGTCAAGCTAAAAGGCCTTCCAGCTTAGGCCCTTGCCGGAATCAAAGCTGTTGAGGCGGCGATGGTAGTTTTGCTCGTGGCTGTCGCAGCGAGGGTTTTGGTCATGGTCGGGGTGGGAGCAAGCAGCGACAGAGCTCGAGAGATCGGGTTCCATGGAGTTGTAGATGGAGGAAAGAGATCCGTCCGAATCGGCAAAGAGAGACTCATGATGGTGGGCCCCTATAATGCCACTTGTCGTCCATTGAGTGGGCTACTGCATAGATGACGTCACAATTGTGCTTAATATAACCAAAAAGAAACTATTACCTGAAATCTGCAAGAAGGTGAGTTTTGTCAAGTTGACCACCCACTCCAAAGAATCACCGCTGAAGTTATTGTAAGAGAGCTGTAGCTTCGATAGCTGGGTAAGATTAGCAAAGGAAACAGGGATTTGACCTTGCAAGTTATTAAAGCAAAGGTCCAGTAAAGTGAGATGAGAAAGATTACCCATTGAAGAGGGAAGCGATCCTGAGCAATAGCAACTCTCGGCTCTTAACTCATTCAAGAGACTAAGATTTCCAATTGAAGTGGGTATTTCTCCCGAGAAGTTGGTCCAGGAAAGGTATAAGGATTTTAATGGAGAACCCCAATGCGGTCTGGGAAAAAACCCAGACAGGTCGGAATTGTCAGCAATGGAAAGGACTTCTAAGTTTGGCAGCTGAAAAATGCTAACTGGAAAGTTTCCACTCAATCCACAAGATGCTAGCTTGAGCAATGTCAAGGAAGAGAAATTTGCTAGCATAGGTGGGAAAGGTGATGACAAGTTTACCAAAGAAAGATCAAGTTCTTTTAGCCCAGTCAAGTTATGAACGAAGCCGCCCATGTTGGGCATACGAAGTGTCTCATCCCAATCAGTTGATAAATCGAGAGAAACTAACTTGGAGAGTTGCGAGATATCGCGAGGGATTTCACCGGAAAATTTGGAGGAGGAGAGATTAAGGTATTGTAACTTTGAAAGATTGCCGAAGCCGTACGGAATTGATGAGAAGTTGAAGCTGTTGAAAGCGAGATTGAGCGACTCCACGTGAACGAGTCGAAAGAGAGTGGTGTTAGGACTCATGGTGCCTGAGAGACAACTGCTACTGAGGTTGAGGGCGATCACTCGGCCGGTGACTTCATCACATTCAACGCCGTCCCATGAACAACAATCTCCACTTTCATCCAGTGACCAAGAATGGACTTTTGGATAAATGCATCGCACATCTGTCGTGTCGGTTCTGAAACTTCTCTTGAATTCCATCAAGGCAGAGCTCTCGTCCGCATGACAAAGTACCTCAGCAAACCTAGTACGAAAGAGAGACAGCAAGAATATCCAAGTAAGTAGCAGATATAATGATAAGGCTGCCATATTTGCTGCTTTTGTTTCTGTTATTTTGGTTACTGAAGTGAATTTCGAGGGAGAGTGCAACGTAGAAGGTTTTTATAGGCAGCAACAATTGGTTCTGGCAATGGAAATTTCTTGCTACTTGGCCATTCATAGTGCTTCACCTCAGAATAAATGATTTACGTATGCCTTCTGTATGGGTTTGAAAACTGCAGGATTTTAGACGTATAAACATTTCTTTTATTAGATAGGGCACAAGCGCAGTGGCTTGGCGTTCTCCTTTTATGTATATTTCTCTGTCATACTTTTAATATAGAATCCATCCGTTTCTTTTGGTGACATATTGGAAATTGGCAACAAGCTCCCATGTAAATTGTTCATGTCGTTTGACTTGACCCATAGCTTCATGGCTAAATTTCAAGTACCGATGTTGTTCATAGTTGTTTGTTCAACAACGTGGGTTGCTTGTGGAGACTTCCATCAATAAGCCATTTATAGGTGGGCTCATGTGTCTCTCTAATTTTAAACTCACCTATACATCTGTTTTAAGTGTGAAATGAGAAACACCCAATTTAATATAAAAGTATCGAAAAAAATATCAACACAATCAGAACATAAAAAGATGAAAGATCAAATTATATTATTGACATAGATGGATGTGCACTCAGAATAATCAAATAGAGACTTTGGAATAAGTGGGTACTGCACCTTTATTAGATAAAAGCAGGGCATAGAAGAAGAAAAAAAAGTATGTGCGCATGTGCACGAATGAACAGAAACAGAGAGAGTTATGTGCGTGTGCATGTATGTGAACAAAATATATATGAGCCATGATTAAATTTCTTAACAATCTAATGTATTTTTGCTACCTATAATCCATATTGTTTTTTAATTAACTTTTCTGCAAAAAGGTTGGCTTAGTTTTATTTTTATGCTGCATTAGTGTTATCTTTGTTCATCTTTTCATTTCGTAAACCTTTCTATTTGATTCAAATTTATAAAAAGAGCAGATACGGCTCTATAAGGGGGCAACATGAAGACATTGATTTTATGGAAAAATCTTAAGTCGCACACCTCATTCAAGACTGCAACACTAAACTGAGGGCTACGAAGGGGATAAAAACTTGCTATTCTTCAAGCTTTCATTAGCCATTATTAAGAGACATTAGACAGCGAAAGAAATCACAGTAAAAACAGAACATTAAGTTCTTCTTTGACCGGACAAAACTCAAAAGCAAGCGTCCACATAATTTCCGAGGGTGAAATAATTTCTCTTATTTTGAGGTAACTTCTATCTACAATTCATGTTCTAATTGGTTCTGGCAATGGAATTATCTTGCTACTTGGCCATTCATATAGTGCTGGACCCCAATACTTTAAACTGATTTTAGGTATGCCTTCTGTATGTGTTTGAAGACTGCAGGATGTTAGGCGCGTGAACATTTCTTTCATTATATAGGGCCCGAGAGCAGCAGGGGCGTGGCATTCTCTTTTTTATCTATATTTCATACTTTATTAAAAGTATCCATTCTTTTCTTTCAGCGACGTATTGGAAATTGGCGACAAGCTTCCAGGTAATTGTTCATGTCCTTTGATTTGACTCATAACTTCAAGGGTAAATTTCAAGTACAGAAGTTGTTTGTTCATCCACATGGATAGCCTGTGCGTACCTTCATCTATAAGCCCATTTGTGGACTCATGTCTCTCTAACTTTTATCTTTGCTTGGATGGACGTTCACCGATAAACTCACTTGTACATCTGTCCCCTCCCTACAAAACAAAACAAAGAAACATTTAACACTGATTTTCTCAGTCATGGTTTCATTTTTAATTTTTAAGTAGTGATGTTTCTCTCTTAATTATATCATGTGTGCTTACACGTGTCTAACACAATTTGTGTAAATGCTAGGTAATAAATGTAAATCCATTTACAATTTTTATAATTTTACATAACATAACAATAACTTTCTTCCTTACAACAAACCAATTGTACCAACCTAATCACTGGCGTTGATATAACACTTTCCCATCAAGTGTTGAGCTGCCCAAAGACGCAGGTTCTTTGAACCTTCAGTCAACGAGATCAATTTTATGTCCCGTCATTTAGTGATCAAGAAGGTCTTAAAGGAGGATTCTAGCCTTCTGGCATTTAGCCAAGTCAAGAAGAATTTTTGAACATTAGTCGATGGATCTCCAGGGGAATTTGGCCACCTGAGAAGAGTAGAGTACTTAGACCTGTCCTTCAATAAATCCAAGGGGGTCATTCCTAGATGAATGAAGAACATTAGCGAAACGAAAGGCCTCTCTCATTACATAATTTGTGCCACCGCCATTGAACCTTCAATTATTCATTGTGTCTCCAAATAAGCAAAGCTGAAAAAATTACCCAGTGATGTATTAGGAAATGAACCTGAGAAGTGACATCTACCGACAAATAACTTATTTAGGAAAACCAAGGTTTTCCCAAAGATAATAGTTCTAGGGGATTACCCCAATGTATTTCCGGAATAAACCAAAAAGGAAAACACAAGAGACTAGTATGCGACCTCGTGTCCTAGATAGAATAATTTTTTCAGGAAATTACACCAATTGCAATCAACTCACGTTGACACAACCCTTGGATAAGGTCCGAGGATGACTTAAAATAAGAAGCTTTTCTTTATCTCAATGCCTTGTACGTGGAGGCAAACAATTTAACTGTGGCATTTCCATAAAGGAAAACATTTACATTATTTTCCATGGTGGTTTGTTTGTGGAGGTTAATTTTTTTCCACGTCATACTCTAAAAAGATTTGATTGTTGCATTAGATCGAGCTTATCAGAACTAGTGCCAAAGATCAAACTCAATTAAAAAAGTTATGCAAGTTTAAGGAATTGGTTAATTGAATTAAAAGTTCAAGAACTCGATTGAAAAAAAAGTGTAAATTAAGGGAGGAAAAGTAAAACTTTACCACTTGCACAAGGTGGACCAAAACAACGGTGCGCTGCTCATTCTGGAAGTCCAAGCAAGTTTTCTAGTCAAAAGTTGTTTATTTTTTTTTTTTATCCATCTCTTTTTACCCCTTGTACGACGGGAGAAGAAAAAGCTTCCTAGACAAAACTTTCATTTACTTGCTCAAAAAAAAAAAAAAAAGACAAAACTTTCATTTGATTATTTGAAGTGTCCTTTGAACAAGGCGGAGTAAACGCGTTTTGGTATTTGATGTAGTTTCGCCTGTGGATTAAATAATTACACTCAAACTTAATATTCTTTAAGGACTCATATTTTGGCATTGACTTGTGTGCACGAACATTGGCACGGTTGATTAGAAAAATTATGCAAATTTAAAGACTTGATTAGATAAATTCTAAGAACATGGACTTGACTGGAAAAGAAAAAAAAATACTATGTTTGAACTTATCAAAATTTGTGTCTTTTGAAGGTTGAAAATAAGGGCGCGCATTTTGGCACTTCATAGAAGCTTGGTGTGGACAGAATTATTAGACTCAACCTATATATTCATTTGAGGAAATGCTTTTTGACACTAGTCCACAAAAGCAAGTTTGTCTTTCCCACTTTGTACTCTAAAACGGTCCGACAGACACGTCAATCAAATTTATTAGAATCAATTCTACGGGCTAGATTTGATTAGATAAATTAAAAGTTGAAAAGACCTCAACCAAAGAAAGCACAAAAATTAAGGGTCAAATTTTCCCTTCAAGAGTTGTACGACGGGAAAAGAAAAAGCTTCCTAGACAAAACTTTCTTTTGATTTTTTGAAGTGTCTTTTGAACAAGGCGGAGGAAACGCGTTTTGGTATTTGATGTAGTTTCGCCTGTGGATTAAATAATTACACTCAAACTTAATATTCTTTAAGGACTCATATTTTGGCATTGACTTGTGTGCACGAACATTGGCACGGTTGATTAGAAAAATTATGCAAATTTAAAGACTTGATTAGATAAATTCTAAGAACATGGACTTGACTGTAAAAGAAAAAAAAATACTATGTTTGAACTTATCAAAATTTGTGTCTTTTGAAGGTTGAAAATAAGGGTGCGCATTTTGGCACTTCATAGAAGCTTGGTGTGGACTGAATTATTAGACTCAACCTATATATTCATTTGAGGAAATGCTTTTTGACACTAGTCCACAAAAGCAAGTTTGTCTTTCCCACTTTGTACTCTAAAACGGTCTGACAGACACGTCAATCAAATTTATTAGAATCAATTCTACGGGCTAGATTTGATTAGATAAATTAAAAGTTGAAAAGACCTCAACCAAAGAAAGCACAAAAATTAAGGGTCAAATTTTCCCTTCAAGAGTTGTACGATGGGAAAAGAAAAAGCTTCCTAGACAAAACTTTCTTTTGATTTTTTGAAGTGTCTTTTGAACAAGGCGGAGGAAATGCGTTTTGGCATTTGATGTAGTTTCGCATGTGGATTAAATAATTACACTCAAACTTAATATTATTTAAGGACTCGTATTTTGGCATTCACTTGTGTTCTCAAACATTGGCATGGTTGATTAGAAAAATTATGCAAATTTAAAGACTTGATTAGATAAATTCTAAGGACATGGACTTGAATGTAAAAGGAAAAAAAAAATACTATGTTCGAACTTATCAAAATTTGTGTCTTTTGAAGGTTGAAAATAAGGACGCGCATTTTGGCACTTCATAGAAGCTTGGTGTGGACTGAATTATTATACTCAACCTATATATTCATTTGAGGAAACGCTTTTTGACACTAGTCCACAAAAGCAAGTTTGTCTTTCCCACTTTGTACCCTAAAACAGTCCGACAGACACGACAATTCAAATTTATTAGAATCAGTTCTAGGGGCTAGATTTGATTAGATAAATTAAAAGTTGAAAAGACCTTAACCAAAGAAAGAACAAAAATTAAGGGTCAAATTTTCCCTTCAAGAGTTGTACGACGGGAGAAGAAAAAACTTTCTTTTGATTTTTTGAAGGGTCTTTTGAACAAGGCGGAGGAAACGCGTTTTGGTATTTGATGTGGTTCCACATGTGGATTAAATAATTACACTCCAACTTAATATTCTTTAAGGACTCATATTTTGGCATTGACTTGTGTTCTCGAAAATTGGCATGGTTGATTAGAAAAATTATGCAAATTTAAAGACTTGATTAGATAAATTCTAAGGACATGGACTTGACTGTAAAAGGGAAAAAAAAATACTATGTTTGAACTTATCAAAATTTGTGTCTTTTGAAGGTTGAAAATAGGACGCGCATTTTGGCACTTCATAGAAGCTTGGTGTGGACTGAATTATTATACTCAACCTATATATTCATTTGAGGAAACGCTTTTTGACACTTGTCCACAAAAGCAAGTTTGTCTTTCCCACTTTGTACCCTAAAACAGTCCGACAGACACGTCAATTCAAATTTATTAGAATCAGTTCTAGGGGCTAGATTTGATTAGATAAATTAAAAGTTGAAAAGACCTCAACCAAAGAAAGCACAAAAATTAAGGGTCAAATTTTCCCTTCAACAGTTGTACCACGGGAGAAGAAAAACTTTCTTTTGATTTTTTGAAGTGTCTTTTGAACAAGGCGGAGGAAACGCGTCTTGGTATTTGATGTAGTTTCGCCTGTGCATTAAATAATTACACTCAAACTTAATATTCTTTAAGGACTCATATTTTGGCATTGACTTGTGTTCTCAAAAATTGGCATGGTTGATTAGAAAAATTATGCAAATTTAAAGACTTGATTAGATAAATTCTAAGGACATGGACTTGACTGTAAAAGGAAAAAAAAAAATACTATGTTTGAACTTATCAAAATTTGTGTCTTTTGAAGGTTGAAAATAGGACACGCATTTTGGCACTTCATAGAAGCTTGGTGTGGACTGAATTATTATACTCAACCGATATATTCATTTGAGGAAACGCTTTTTGACACTTGTCCACAAAAGCAAGTTTGTCTTTCCCACTTTGTACCCTAAAACAGTCCGACAGACACGTCAATTCAAATTTATTAGAATCAGTTCTAGGGGCTAGATTTGATTAGATAAATTAAAAGTTGAAAAGACCTTAACCAAAGAAAGAACAAAAATTAAGGGTCAAATTTTCCCTTCAACAGTTGTACGACGGGAGAAGAAAAACTTTCTTTTGATTTTTTGAAGTGTCTTTTGAACAAGGCGGAGGAAACGCGTTTTGGTATTTGATGTAGTTTCCCCTGTCGATAAAATAATTACACTCACACTTAATATTCTTTAAGGACTCATATTTTGGCATTGACTTGTGTTCTCGAAAATTGGCATGGTTGATTAAAAAAATTATGCAAATTTAAAGACTTGATTAGATAAATTCTAAGGACATGGACTTGACTGTAAAAGGAAAAAAAATACTATGTTTGAACTTATCAAAATTTGTGTCTTTTGAAGGTTGAAAATAGGACGCGCATTTTGGCACTTCATAGAAGCTTGGTGTGGACTGAATTATTAGACTCAACCTATATATTCATTTGAGGAAACGCTTTTTGACACTAGTCCACAAAAGCAAGTTTGTCTTCCCACTTTGTACTCTAAAACGGTCCGACAAACATTTCAATTCAAATTTATTAGAATCAGTTCTAAGGGCTAGATTGATTAGATAAACTAAAAGTTGAAAGACCTCAACCAAAGAAAGCACAAAAATTAAAGGTCAAATTTTCCCTTCAAGAGTTGTACGACGGGAGAAGAAAAAGCTTCCTATACAAAACTTTCTTTTGATATTTCGAAGTGTCTTTTGAACAAGGCGGAGGAAACGCGTTTTGGTATTTGATGTAGTTTCCCCTGTGGATAAAATAATTACACTCAAACTTAATATTCTTTAAGGACTCATATTTTGGCATTGACTTGTGTTCTCGAAAATTGGCATGGTTGATTAGAAAAATTATGCAAATTTAAAGACTTGATTAGATAAATTCTAAGGACATGGACTTGACTGTAAAAGGAAAAAAAAATACTATGTTTGAACTTATCAAAATTTGTGTCTTTTGAAGGTTGAAAATAAGGACGCGCATTTTGGCACTTCATAGAAGCTTGGTGTGGACTGAATTATTATACTCAACCTATATATTCATTTGAGGAAACGCTTTTGACACTAGTCCACAAAAGCAAGTTTGTCTTTCCCACTTTGTACTCTAAAACGGTCCGACGACACGTCAATTCAAATTTATTAGAATAAGTTCTAGGGGCTAGATTTGATTAGATAAATTAAAAGTTGAAAAGACCTCAACCAAAGAAAGCACAAAATTAAGGGTCAAATTTTCCCTTCAACAGTTGTACAACAGGAGAAGAAAAACTTTCTTTTGATATTTTGAAGTGTCTTTTGAACAAGGCGGAGGAAACGCGTTTTGGTATTTGATGTAGTTTCGCCTGTGCATTAAATAATTACACTCAAACTTAATATTCTTTAAGGACTCATATTTTGGCATTGACTTGTGTGCTCGAACATTGGCATGGTTGATTAGAAAAATTATGCAAATTTAAAGACTTGATTAGATAAATTCTAAGGACATGGACTTGACTGTAAAAGAAAAAAAATACTATGTTTGAACTTATCAAAATTTGTGTCTTTTGGAAGTTGAAAATAAGGACACGCATTTTGGCATTTCATAGAAGCTTGGTGTGGATTGAATTATTATACTCAACCTATATATTCATTTGAGGAAACGCTTTTTGACACTAGTCCACAAAAGCAAGTTTGTCTTTCCCACTTTGTACTCTAAAACGGTCCGACGGACACGTCAATTCAAATTTATTAGAATCAGTTCTAGGGGCTAGATTTGATTAGATAAATTAAAAGTTGAAAAGACCTTAACCAAAGAAAGCACAAAAACTAAGGGTCAAATTTTCCCTTGAAGAGATAGTGGACGGATGTTCACATTGCTCATCTCGGAATTCCAGGCAAGTTTTTTAAATCCATCTTTTTTTTTCTTTTTCCTTTTTTTTTTCCCAGGTACAATGTGGATCCGACGCTTTCTAGCCAAAGTTTCACGTGGACGGGCTAGCCTATAACTTTACAATTTCATTAATTTGTGTTCTAAGACATGCCCTTTATTAGCATGGAGAAGCCCATTACATGCTCTTTATGAATCAACAGGTCACGGAGGATCACCCTTACTTGATAAGCAATGCATTTATCAAACTCAAAAATGAATAGGAAAGAGCAGATTTTATTCCGCTCTATACTGAAAATCAACGTGCAACAGCATAACAATTTTTTTCAAAGAAATCATCAAACCTTTCATAACACCAACTTAGCATGTCGTGTTTGGACTTTCCATTTCATGCGCATAACAGATTATTCTATATCTTTGTGACATGTTGAGTCATATGGACTTTTTTTTTTCTCATAATTGATAATTTGGTAAAAATGTGTTTCGACATCACAAAATTCTATGAAAGAACTTTTCAGTGACTTGAAATGAAGTTAAAATTTTGTATATGTAGGTTTTTTAAAAAATTCACTGTTCGGTATTAAATAATTGTTATATTTAAAAAACGGAAAGGTCATTTCTAAATTCCTATAAATCATTGACTTTTCCTTAGTAATTCGTACTTCTAATTACAAGTTTGTGAATCATTTTCAATCTATCACTAATGTCATTTATTGGTACCAACTTAGTAAATTACAAACGTATCTCTCCTCGTTTGCCATATCTATTCGTTGTTCTTATTAAATGAACTGGCAAAAATATAATCCTTTTCCTCATCGTTCTAATAGCCAACCTTGCCCCGCACTTCGCAAGGTGGGATGAGGATGGAGGTGGAGAATAACAGAATTACATTAAACAAAACAAATCAAGTTACATCTGGAACATAGGAATATTGTTCCATTTGATATTGCTAGTGCTAGTACCTAGAGGGGGGTGAATAGGTATATAAACGATTTTTCTTGATAGACGCACAATACTTAGACAGTTAAGGAATTGCAACAAATAACAATCAATCGTAAGACTCAGTGAATGAAAGAGAGAATTAAACACGCGATTTATAGTGGTTTGGCTTGATTCAAGCCTACGTCCACTCTTCTGCACTGACAGCCAATCGGCTGGATTCCACTATGAACAAAGAGATGTTACGGCGTTGATCTTCCTTGATTTCTGGGTGTAGATGAACTACCACACTCACTCAAGGTATCACCAAGTATAGACACTCTCTGTGTATACAATTTCGCTCAGACTGTATCGACTAATAATCAAGG
This sequence comes from Eucalyptus decipiens, assembly GCA_014182575.1. Classification (NCBI taxonomy): domain Eukaryota; kingdom Viridiplantae; phylum Streptophyta; class Magnoliopsida; order Myrtales; family Myrtaceae; genus Eucalyptus; species Eucalyptus decipiens. The sequence goes on along the minus strand of CM024613.1, from coordinate 2,076,671 downwards.
TGCTTCAGACTCTGGAATTTCTCTATCGATCACACTCCTAAAACAACTAGAACGTCTTCCTTTTATACTCCTTTATGCCATCATACCCGTTGGCACTTACCAAAGGAATTCCTCCAATCTACCCGTTGGACGGAATCAATCAAGAAGATCATTCGAGCTATTAAAGGAATCTGACAATAGCCCATCAATCATGTTCGCCCATACAATCAGGATCTAGGTTTCCATGAATAGAACCTTCCAAGAATACTTCGTCGATCATCGGATCTTCAATTGATCTAGATACGAATCAAAGAATCCGTTATATTTATCCAGCCAAAAGATCTTCTCCAGAATAAGATGAAATCCTTAATCATTTTCTTCGGATTTGGATTTCCTTCGACACTGAATTAGATAGACTGTCAATGAGAATAATTTCGAGTCTTAAGTCTTGAGTCTTGATTCTTGAGTCTTGAGTACTGAGTCTTGAGTACCGAGTCTGAGTACGAGTGCGGTGATCGAAAGTCTTGGACAATCTGCAAATATCCAGACTAGACCGATAGAAACGTTTTGTCGGCTTCAAAATCTTCTAGAACGATTTCTCCAACAATCTCCCCTTTTTTATGATGACAAAACTTTCTGTAGATTTGAACAACCTTGACCTGCAAAAACATTTCTCAAGCAATATGGCTATCTCATAAAGATTAATAAAACAACCGAGACTCGCATCCACGAAAAATTGGTTAGACTTTCATGAGTAATACCATATAACAACGCTCGATATAAATGCCAACAGTCAAGCATCACAATCCACAGCCAAATTCAGTCCATACTCAAGTTCACACAAGTCATACTCAAAACATACTTAAAAACTTAAAAACTCACAACCACAAAAACAAATTTAAAATCAAGGTTTAAAAAAAGTTGGTTGGTTCAAATTTCTTCTCCCCCTTTTTGTCATCGGTAAAAATGTGAGAAAAGAGTCGCCGGAATGCGCACGATCCGGAAATCTCCCATGGACTGTACTATGCCTTCGAGCCTCTTCAAGTCTTCCCTTAATTGAGCTACCTCCTCTCCTTTGGCATTGGCTTGAATCTGTAGAGCGAGGTCTTTCATTTTGTCCTCCAGGGTAACTGAAGATGCTTGTCCAGCATTCTTGATGGTTTGAATCTCATAGTCCAGAGCATAGATTTGGCCCCGCATTTCCGAAGAATATCAAGAATACGATGAAAATCTGCTGAATTGTCCATCCGCATACTAGCATTTACTTTCTCGGATGGAGTGAATGCGGACGATGGCGCTTACGTATGACCTTGCAGATTTGATGATGTATCATGTTCTTCTTCGGCAATTGAGAAGCTTGAAACTCTTACGGAGCGGCATGAGGTGAGGATCTTTCTTGCTCCCCAACTCCCCTGTCTCTAAGACATCAAAATCTTGCTCGCCAACTCCCCTGTCTCTAAGACATCAAGATGAGAGGAGTGATGATCATGCTCTTCCGTTTCCTTTTCTCCAGATTCAGCAGAGACTTTTCTTTCTCTTCTTCTCCTTCTTCTTCATCTTCTTTTTCTTTCTCTCTCTCTTTCTTCTTCTTCTTGACTTCTATCTCTTTCTCTCTCTGCTCTTCTTCTTCTTCATCTTCTTTCTCCTTTTCTTGCTGCTCTTCTTCTTCTCTTTGCTTCGATTGAAGTTCCGTTGATCGAGATACAGAACGTCTAGTCCTTACCAGTGCAGGAATAGTAAGATCTTCCTCTTCTTCTTCATCCTCCAATATGAGAGATCTTCTCTTTTTGGATGGAGCACCAATGGGCTCCTTTCCTTTTCTCTTTGATGCGAGGAAGAGAGTGGAGTTTTCACCTTGAACTTTGCCATTTCCTTGCTAAGTTCTTTCGGGCATCTTCGTCAACATATTCAAACCTACCACCATTTTATCGCACGATCGAACACAGAGAGTGTGTGGCAGTTCAATATTCATGTGTTTGAAGATTTTGGTCACAAGATTTGGGTAAGGCAATTGTCCCTTGTTCTTCGATATTGCTCTGTACATATGGAAGAGAATAGTATGAGGGAGAGAGAACTTCTTCCCTGAGTTGATTGCATACATCAATTTTGCTTCCGAATTAGATACATCAGTCTTTGATGTAGACTTTGGCCTGATGCAATTGATCACAATTTTGTGCAGCACAATATTGATGGCACTCATCTTCGAGTAGGTAATTTTCGCCTCTGTATCTCTGTTTTTGACAAGATCCAGAGTAGCACGAGCAATCGAGACTTTGATTAGTTGATAACGTCCTCGTTCAACACCAATTATGTCCGCTAGCATGTCCACATCTATCACATAGTCCCGATCTCGAACACCTTTGAATGATATTCTATTCGCATCTAGAAAAACGAGATTCGAATAGAAATATGCGATCAAGTGTGCATAACCATCTGTGGTATCGGTGCAAAATCGCTCAAGTTGAAGCGGTTTGAACTTTTCCCTTAAGTTCACATTAACGGCATCCGGAAATCAAAATCAACACTCCTGGGGTTTATCACCCCTCGTTTTAACGGATGAAGAACGAGGTTCTCATGTTCCTTCGATTTAAACAACTCCATCTTCTTTCCCTTCACCTTTGCAAAGAATGCCCATTCTCGGTTGAAAATCACTAAACATTTTATCATCTTCGTTCCCCTCGGTGGGAATCGGTCTGGCACGAGGGTCACTTGGAATGTTCGCAAGTGCCTCTTCAGCCTTTCCTTTGGGAGCAATTCCCAATTCCTCCATTCGCTTCAAAAATCTGTACTCATTCCCATAATTCTTATCTCTAAGGAAACCATCTATATAATTCAGAGGAGAACCGTGCTTTCAACGCACGATAGAGCATATAAATAAAAGAGGGTTTTTGTGCTCTCACAGGTTCAACGTCCTCTAGTATGACTTCCTCCTGATGATGACCCGCATCTTGTGGGGTAGATGGTGAGTGATGAGGAGGAGAAGGAAAAGGACTCTGTTGCTGTCTCGACAAATCATCTTCCTCGGTGAGATCGAAGTGCGTAGGTCCCTCCTTCATTCTCTGTGGACCCCTGCTTGCGATCCTTGACGACTTTCTCGAAGAAGACATCTTTTCTTGTCAATGAAAGATTCCTTCACTCGCTTTCCCAAGGAAAAATGACAACTTTCTCGAGTATGAATACGAAGTAGAAAACAAGATTGAGAGAAGAATGCCTTTTAGGGTTTTGAGAATTGAGTAAAAAGAGAAAACTGTGTATATATAACTCAGTTTTGAAAAGGAAGGATCAATCGATACGAAGGAAAGTGAACAGTCGTCTTTCTTTAAAAATAATAACTGCCATTTTAAAAGAAATTATCCCTTTTTGAAAAGGCATGTTTCCAATTTTTTATTTACGGAAGTTAAAGATGGTATCAATCAATTATAACTGAATGAATGATCGTACATTTTCGAGATAGAAATAACTTACAGTCTATACAATGAAGGTCTGATAATTCAGAGTCTGAAGGTTAGAGTCTGATTGATAAGAAATGTAGATTCTTCAGACTTTAACCTCTTCAAGCTTCAAAATGTTGAGTCTTGTACGGATAAAATCGAATTGATTTTTCTCCAAAGGCTTTGTGAATATATCCGCTAGTTGACTTTTCGAATCAACAAATTGAATTGAGATTTCTCCATTTTGAATATGATCTCTAATGAAATGATGTCAAATCTCTATATGCTTTGCTCTTGAATGAAGGATTGGATTTTTGGTGAGATTGATTGCGCCGGTGTTGTCACATCTGATTTACGTGCATGAGTCTTCAATCCCAAAGTCTTGTAGCTGTTGTTTTATCCATAGAATTTGCGAACAGCAGCTTCCAAGAGCTACATACTCTGCTTCTGTTGTAGAGAGAGCTACAGTGCTCTGTTTCCTTGAAAACCAAGACACTGTCCTGCTTCCAAGCAACTGGCAGGTTCCTGAAGTACTCTTTCTATCGACTCTGCAACCGGCCAGATCAGCGTCTGAATATCCCAGAAGATTGAAGTCTCCCTCCTTAGGATACCATAGACCGATGCTTGAAGACGAGGCAATGTATTTAATAACACGTTTTGCAGCCTTGAGATGAGATTCTCTAGGATCGATTGAAACCTAGCACGAGATGCAAACACTCAACAAAATGTCGGTCTAGAGGCGATAAGATAAAGAAGTGAACCGATGATACTTACGTACGGCTTTTGATCAACTTTCTTCCCTTCTTCATCTTTGTCTATTTTCAACGAACTTGACATTGGTATATCGAGTCTTTTTGCAATTTTCCAATCCAAACCTTTTGACAACATCATTAGCATATTTTCTTGACAAATGAAAGTTCCTTCCTTCAATTGTTTTACTTGAAGACCAAGGAAAAATGTTAATTCTCCCATCATACTCATTTCAAACTCATCCTGCATAGACTTTGAAAATTTCTTACACAGACTTTCATTAGTAGATCCAAATATGATATCATCCACATATATTTGAACGAGTAAAAAACTATTGTTTTCCTTTTTGATAAATAAAGTAGTATCAACTTTACCTTTGACAAAACCATTCTTTAATAAGAACTTACTTAGTCTGTCGTACCAAGCTCGAGGTGCTCGCTTTAAACCATACGAGCCTTTTCGGTCCCGAAGACGAGTCCGGCTTCTTTGGGTCTTCAAACCCCGGAGGTTGTTCCACGTAAACTTTCTCATGGATAAATCCATTTAGGAAAGCGCTTTTGACGTCCATTTGGAATAACCTGAAATTTTTATAACAAGCAAACGCAAGTAATAGACGAATAGCTTCTAACCTTGCCACGGGAGCGTAAGTCTCATCATAGTCTATTCCTTCTTCTTGCGTATATCCTTTTTTTGCCACGAGTCTTGCTTTGTTTCGTACGACTTTTCCTTTTTCATTCATCTTGTTTCGAACACCCATTTGGTTCCGATACGCTTTTACCTTTTGGTTTAGATGACGGATCCCCGCACGTCATTAATGTTGAACTGTCGAGCTCTTTTTGCATGGCTTCAATCCAGCTTTCATCGAGATAGAGCTTCTTCTATGCTTTTTGGTTCAATTTGAGAAATAAGAGCTACGACTAGACTCTTCACGCCTTTTGGATCTGTGCGAATTCCTTCATCAATTTCTCCGATAATGAGATCTTTAGGATGACCGGATTTATGCTTCCGATTCTTGGTTGATTTGACTTTGGTTGAAGATCTCTTTCTTTATCTCGAGTCTTCACGAGTAGCTTGATGCTGATCTTCCAGTAGTCCGAGAAGCTTCTTGAGTTGTAATCTTTTGAGGGTGCTGGAGCGGAGTTCGGACTCTTCATGCTTGAGTCTTTGGATTCATCTTGCGTAGAGTCTTGGAATTTCACATTCATTGACTCCTCCACGGGCGCTCTTCTTATTATAGACTCTGTAGGCTTTGCTTGATGTAGAATATCCAAGGAAGATGCCTTCATCGATCTTTCTTCAAACTTACCAACTTGATCTTTTGCATTTTCAATATAAAACATTTGCATCCGAATACATGAAAGTATGAAACAATAGGCTTCTTTCCTTTGAATAATTCATAGGGGTTTTCTCCAGAATAGGTCTTAGAAAGACTCTATTGATTATATAGCATCTTTGTTGAAACAGCTTCGACCCAAAATCGTGAAGAAATTTTACTTTCAATTAACGAGTTCTAACCATTTCTTGAAGAGATCGATTCTTCCTTTCCACAACTCCATTTTGCTGAGGAGTATATGGGGAGGAGAATACATGTTTAAATCCAGAATCATCACAAAATTTTGTAAAATTTTGATTTTCAAATTCACCTCCATGATCTTTTCTTATACTTGATATAACACATCCAATTTCATTTTGAATCTTTTTAGCAAATTTTTCAAAATACGAGAATGTTTCGACTTATTTGCTAGAAAATATACCCAAGTAAAACGGGAGTAATCATCTACAATTACTAGGCAATATTTCTTACCTCCAATACTGGGTTACGGTTGGTCCGAAGAGATCCATATGCAGCAGCTGCAGTACATGATTAGTAGAAACATGATTTATTGGTTTGAATGAATTTCTTACCTGTTTTCCCAGAATGCATGGTGTGCATGGATTGGTCTTTTGATATGATAATTTTGGTAGTCCTCAAACAAGCTGTTTTGATGAGATTTTGGCCAATTGCTTCATGTTGACATGGCCGAGCTTTCTATGCCATAAGCTTGCTTCGTCTTGAATTGAGATTAAGCAATGCGAATCATTTGGTTTTACGTCTAGGAGGTAGATATTTCCATGTCTTCGACCTTTGAAAGACGAGTAGAGTCTTTACTTGATTCCGAACATGTTCCTTCTTGGAAGAAAATCTTGAATCCAAGTATCACATAGTTGACTAATCTTTGAGAAGATTGTAATTGAGTCCTTCTACTAGAGAAACATTGTTTATTGTGAGATTTCCAATTTTGACAGGTTCCAAGTCCCACAATATTTCCTTTGTTGTTTCCTCCAAATGAAACTTTTCCTCCATTCACTTGAATAAGCTTTATGAAGCAATTTGAGTCTCCCGTCATGTGTCTTGAACATCCGCTGTCAAGATACAATTTTACCTTTTCTTGATGGAGACCCGCATTCAAAAGAGAGTCTCAAACTTTCTTTGGTACCCAAATTTTCTTGGGTCCTTTGGTGTTAGTAGAATAAACATTATAAGGCCATGCTTTCTTAACGGGCTTCCAAATAATAGGACATTCTTTTTCAAAGTGATCCTTCTTTGTTACACTTTGAACATCTTAGAGCATTTCGACCTCTGATTTCACAAAAACCTTCTTGAAATGATTTTTGTAAGTCTCTTTCGATGGTCTTTTCTTAATTCTTTCTTTTACTTTAGGAAAATCAATCAAGGGAATTGTTTCTGCTGCCGTCATACCTAGACCGGACTTATTGAAGTAAGGTCTTTGAACCGAAAGAACTTTTTCAAGTTTTTCGGATCCAATAGAAAATTTTCTTGAAATATTTGATAAGTCCGTTTTTAGAAAAGTATTTTCTTTTGAGAGATTATCTTCTTTTTCTTTAAGAGTCGAAACATTCAAGTCTAAACTTTTGATTCTTTCTTCTAAAATGTTTTCTTTTTGTTTTAAAGCTAAGTTTTCCTTTTTTAGTTCGGAAACTCTTTTGAGAGAAGTCTTAAGACTAAAACACAGTTCATCAATATATTTAGAGACTTTGACAGGAATTTTAAAATCACTTACCTCAAATTCACTTTCTGCGAGTCGATCCGATCCACCAGTGCCGAGTCGATTGTGCCATCGAACACGATTGGCATATTCATCATCACTTTCTTCACACTCGCATCACTCCAAGTTTCGGCTTTGAGTGCTTTTTGAAACTTTTCAGCTTTTCCTTTCTTCTTCTTGAGAGAGGACAGTTGGGTCTTATGTGTCCATTTTTCTTACATTCGAAACAAACTACATCTTTGTTCGGTTCCTCATCATCAACAGACTTGGATTGCTGTCTTTGAAAACTTTGTTTCTTGGAGTTGAACCTTCTTCCTTTCCTATTCGGTTTTCTGAATCTTCTTATCATAAGAGCAAGCTCCTCATCGTCCGATCATCTTCGAATCTGCATCATCGAATCATCATTTGATTTTAATGCAATGGATTTCTTACCTCTTGGATCTTCGTCTTCATTAATTCGTTCTACTTCATAAGATCAAGAGTTCCAATCAGCTCATCGACGAGATAGTGGCATAATTCTTTGCGTCTCTCTTATTGAAGTCTTTATATGATTCCAATCCTTAGAGAGTCCACGCGGTAGCTTGTTCACTTTCATGGGATCGGTGATTTTTGTCCTTGGTTCTCAAGACCATTGACAATATCTGTAAAACGACTAAACATGTCGGTTATAGGTTCTCCTGGTTTCATTTTGAAGGATTCATATTGACCAAGGAGAATGTTGATTCCCAGTCTCCTTCACTCGATCTGTTCCTTCATAGGTGATGTGTAATCTCTGTCCCATACTTCTTTTCTTTGTAACACAAGAAGATATTCTTTTATATTCAATTGGTGACAAAGCACAATATAAAGAGTAAATTGCTTTTGCATCAAGTGCTTGTCTCTTATTTATTTCTTCCTGAGTCATTCCACTGGTCTCAATTGTTTCTTTTCCTCTTTCGAGACGATGCAGCGGTAAGAGTGATCCCTTTTTCCACAACGTCCCATTCCGGAGGATCCTTTGATCGTAGAAAGGCTTTCATCTTGTTCTTCCGGATGTTGTAATCCTTTCCATCAAAGTAGGGAGTGCAGTATTGCTTTGCCCTTCCATCGCCCCCCGGTGCCCGCATACTAGCCATGGATCTTTTACTCGAAGTAAAACACTTCAAATAAAGTAAGAACACGGGCTCTGATACCAATTGATATTGCTAGTGCTAGTACCTAGAGGGGGGTGAATAGGTATATAAACGATTTTTCTTGATAGACACACAATACTTAGACAGTTAAGGAATTGCAACAAATAACAATCAATCGTAAGACTCAGTGAATGAAAGAGAGAATTAAACACGCGATTTATAGTGGTTCGGCTTGATTCAAGCCTACGTCCACTCTTACGCACCGACCAATCGGCCGGATTCCACTATGAACAAAGAGATGTTACGGCGTTGATCTTCCTTGATTTCTGGGTGTAGATGAACTACCACACTCACTCAAGGTATCACCAAGTATAGACACTCTCTGTGTATACAATTTCGCTCGGACCGTATCGACTAATAATCAAGGTGCTTGGACTCTGGAATTTCTCTATCGATCACACTCCTAAAACAACTAGAACGTCTTCCTTTTATACTCCTTTATGTCATCATACCCGTTGGCACTTACCAAAGGAATTCCTCCAATCTACCCGTTGGACGGAATCAATCAAGAAGATCATTCGAGCTATTAAAGGAATCTGACGATAACCCATCAATCATGTTCGCCCATACAATCAGGATATAGGTTTCCATGAATAGAACCTTCCAAGAATACTTCGTCGATCATCGGATCTTCAATTGATTTAGATACGAATCAAAGAATCCGTTATATTTATCCAGCCAAAAGATCTTCTCGAAATAAGATGAAATCCTTAATCATTTTCTTCGGATTTGGATTTCCTTCGATCTTGAATCGATATAATCACAATGAGAATAATTTTGAGTCTTAAGTCTTGAGTCTTGATTCTTGAGTCTTGAGTCTTGAGTCTTGAGTACTGAGTCTGGTGATCAAAAAGTCTTCAGACAATCTGCAAATATCCGTACTAGGGGGCCCGATAAAACGTTTTGTCGAAACAAAATCTTCTAGAACGATTTCTCCAACACCATTCCAAGTGGGGCCAAAGCTCAGTGGCCACCATTCCAAAATGGAAGAGAGAGGTGGGGGTTTGAATCCCCACTTCTCAGGGAAGGTTGGGGTGATGACGATTTAGTTTCAAGTGTGGGTTTCAACTCTCACATCGTGCAAGGAGGCAAAGCAAAAGTCTGAGAGTGAGAGTTATTGTAGGAGTAGAGAAGAACCGACAAAAAAAAAAAAAAAAGTGGGGCCAAAGTGACCGCCCAACCAAGCTCGTGACAACACTTGTGCCTATTAAGTAGTAAAAGCCCATTCAAAGAGGACTAAGACGATTTGAACGAGTAGTTAGTCTTTCAATTTGGTCTTTAGTCCAAGTCATTTATTCTTACAGAGCAAAAATGAATGAACTAGTGGTACTCCCTTTTTCCACGACAATGAAGTCCATCTTAGATAGGTGAATTGCAAATGCGAGAAATTCTCATGTACGGACAAATTGAGTCAAATACCTAGGTGGATGACCCTAAAATGGAATTATGTATTCCAATTGTTATTCTACAACCATTGAGTTAAACTCTTGGGTCATGCCTCAATACTTGGTATTTGTTTATGCTATGCGTAAATTATGCGATTCAACTTCTTCAGTTGCATCAAATCCTCCCCCTTAACAAAGACTAAGAAAATAAGAGGTTTATTGCCAACCGTCAATGATAACATAAGCAATTAGAGCAATACTCATAGAATTATGATGGAGAATTTGAGGCACTTGTCATGCCTATGATCAAAATCATTGCCGTGTAGGTGAAGTCGATGTTTGTATTTCATTGACTTCGCCTTCAGCGTAAGTCATCAACCGCACCTTGACTCGAAAGTTGTCTTCCAAGTCTTACTCTAGTTGAGAATTTGGGGCGGCCGCATCAATTTGCACGTCACACACATCTTCTCAATGTAATCTTGTATAAAATTGCCAGTACCCTACTTGTTTATGTATATTTATTGGTTAAAAAGAAAAGTTAAAAAAAAAAAGAGAGTTAAAGTAAAGCAATTCTTTTGTACCACGCCTCCTAATGTAAGTTCCGGCTTTGCAACTTGACTTTTGAGTTCTACCAACAAAACCCATAACGATCTCTCCTACGTAACTTTCCTTTTTTGTAATTTAGCGATGAAGTGGTATCCAGAGGCGCTTTCGTGCACTTCAATTAGTTCATTTTGTTGGGAGATCTTAAGGGTGCATCACATCATATAGACTTGGTGGAATTGGGATTTTATTTCTAGAGTGCTCCCCATAAGGTTTAAGCCCAAGTCTACAACGAAAGTAGAAAATTTCTAGCCATCTAAACCAACTAAATAGAGATAAGACAAAGATCAAATACGTATTGTATTCAATAATTTTATGGATCATGCGTGATCAATACAATCATATGTTAAAACATTAACTTTTTGAAAAAAAAAAAAAAAAAGAGAACTATAGAATGACCCTTGTTTGTCAATTCAAAGTGGCAAAAGTCTTTTTGTGGGTCTTTCAATTTTTGCCTATATGTGGAAAAATAAATGAGATGCCATTTTAATGGACCAATTATGCAATCATGATTGCACCCGAACCATCAGTCACGGCATAAGAACATTAGGTTATTCTTGTATTATCTAAACGTGGTTTGGACAACATTGTGTGAACACAAATGATTTAGTTTCACCATTCCGTCATATCAACAGATCGAGTATTACTTCTAGAATAATGATTTCAATATCAATCCACATCTCAAGACTTTGGCCGTGCAAAGCACGGGTCTATAGACAAAATTTAGTGCCAGTGTCTTTTCAGATATGTCTAGTGCATGAATCGCCCAAGTAGAATGAAATTTCAATGCTTGAATTGCTTATCGTTGCCTACAAAAGCTTCTCCATTGAAAACGAAATCTACCAAAAAGCAGTAAGAACAAAACAAACATATGGCCCCCTCATTATTTTCCCTGTTTTACGTTTCCTACTTTTGTTGCTAATTATCTTGTATGGCATTGACTCCTCATTATAGGGCCGATTACTCATCAAATATAAAATATATTAGATTATTGTTTTTTTGTTGTTGTAAATATAATTAATTTATCCACCCATAATTTGACACACGAGTAAATCAACTAAACAAATATCTCAGGAAAAGCTAAAGTACAACAATCTCAACTCTCAAATGCTTTCTACGGCAGTCCATCACCATATATTTACGAGTATATGTGACTGTTGTTTCACATGCTCATAAACGCGGAACACCCTTTATCTTCCAAGTCGTTCCTTGACTTAGTTTTAGCCACATCATAATAAACAAAATCGATCAATTCTAGTTTTTTTTTTTTTTTTTTTTTTTTTTTTTTTCATTTGGGCACCCCCGCCGACAGATGTAAAGGGACAATTGCCAGTTTCCCATTACGAGACCGGGTTCGATTAGGCGGCCCAATCGCGGGCTGAAGGCCCATTACGTAGCGGGCCCATTTCTCTCCGGATTCCAGCCCCTCCCCTCGCCCAAGAAAGAACGTCGACCTTCGTCTTGGCGTCGCTTGCTCATCGTGCTCGTGGCTCGTGCTGACGTATATTTTCTAGTAAAAAAGGGAAAAATGCGGGTCGAGTTTCCAGCAGAATTCCAACCTGTCTCTGGAAGTTCACCTGAGCTTAGCGCAACACCTTCTCTTCCGCCCCCTCCCCCTTCTCTTCTTCTGTTCGATCTTATCCGTCTCTCTCGACGATGGCAGCTTCCAGCTCCGGGGGTTCAATCCTGGTGTCCGGCAATGCTCATAGCTCCCGCTTGCATGATGCGATGTCTCCGAATCTCTGTCTCCTCTCCCGTCCGTGTCATTTCTCTCCTCTTGAATTTCTCTTGGGATTTGTAGAGGCCGTTCAGCTCCGGTCCGGGTCACTTATAGTGTAATATACTAAATTAAGAACACTACAAATGCTATAACTTTTGTACGGTACTCACTTGAGTATCATAACTTTTTTTTATATCACTTGAATGCGATAATTTTAGTGTGGCACTTATTTGTGTGCTGTTGGTTTTTTTTCTAATCACTTGAATAACATGTAATTTTTCAATCGATGACTTGAGTTTCATAATTTTTTTTAAACGTTCACCAAGTGTCATGCCATGTCAGATTTTCGACAATTGGGTTAACGTTTTTAAAAGTTTTGGCAAGTGATTGAATGAAAGTTATGGTACTTAAGTGAAAACAGTACATTAATTATGACACTTGTAATATTTACATTTCCAAGTTTGTGAGTTTAGATTCAATCTATCTCACTCATGTCATTAAATAATACTTAAATTTCAAAAAACAGATTTTGAAAGCAATGGTCTTTTCTAAAATCTTATAGATCATTGCCTATTTCCTTAGTAATTCCTACTTCTAAATATATTCCGTGAGTTTAGATTCAATCTATCTCACTCATGTCATTAATCGGTATAAATAGTACCATTTTGTCTCTCCTCTTTTTACTTATTTTTTCGCCATTCTTATTAAAAAAAAAATCTAAAAACTGTTCTCTCCCCTCTTTTAAGTTGGAAGTAATCATACTCTTTCGCTTGAGTCAAGCTTCAAGTCATTAGTGCATAGACCAATAAAGAAACTTTGAAAGTGTGGAAATAAATGCAAACATAAATAATGGGTTGAGTCCATAGATGCTTCTCAAGTTAGGGCTAAAAATATATTCACTCAGTCACATAAAGCTTTTATGTATTTTGTTGACACTTGAACTTTAACTGCCTTATTCAATTCTTTGCCGCATTGAAAATAAGATGACCCCAATTCCAAAATAAAAGTACTACTTGCATAATTCACATTTACATTTTTTTATATCATGAACCATATCCGAGTCACATAGATGAGCTTATCATGAATGGTTGCGCACCTGAACGAAGTGTTATAGCCGACCATGTAAAAAAAAACTCTTATGGATTGTCCTTAGCCAAATCAATTTAACACCGACATCCAAGTCTTAAACAAGGACCAAGTCTTAAACGATAAGAACAAATGAAGACAAACCGCAATAAATTAGTGGGGCAACTTGCTAGTTTTTTTTGTTAGATGTAACGGCAAAGTCCCACAAAATTCAATTTTGATCAGCCCACAATAAAATCGCTTCTATGATAGTTGATTTCCATTAATGCTTTAACTTACTTGAATAGATATTTTCACTGGCCGCCGGTGCAATTGTCGGTCATGACTTTTAACAAAATAACGGACAACACTGATGGGCCTCAGCCTCCAATTCCCAAAATCCAGATTTAATTAGTAAAATCCATCAGCAAATCAATAGAAAGAATTGTTTTTCTTCAAATTACTAATATGTCTTTGATGTTGATCTACCCAAATATCTTTGGGAGATTTTCGTTTGAAAAATGTTAGAGTACCCCTAAGGCACTCGTCAATAGTCATTAATTGTGCTTTGGTAATATTAACATTACAATATGTTCGTAATGGATGCAGTTGAAATGCACACCTGAAACATAGCTAAATTATACTGTAGTCTTTGACACTATCAACGTGATAAGCCTCACTAAAAATTTCCACAAATTCCATTTCCAATAGCAGTCTAATATCCGCATGGTGAGAGATGTCAAAAGAAAAAAATAATTCGAACTCATGGAAGAAAAAAAAAGAAAAAGAAAGGAAAGAATGTCAAAATACAGATGGAACTCTAAAAAACCAAGGTCGTCTAAAAATTGACTGCGTTAAATACCCATTAAAAACATGCTTTTAAAAACATGCTTTTAACCCTTTAAAAAAAAAAAAAAAAAAAAACATGCTTTTAACCAAAAAATGAACCAGCCTCACTACTTATCTTCCTTCTCGGCCTCAGCAGCCTTTTTCATCCTTGGCCCATGTGACGTTTGTTTTTTCATTTGTTCAATATGGTGATATTATTTATAATGAAATGATAGCATTGAATTTCTTTATATCGTTAAGAGATTAAATTGAACACATAAACTTAAATGAAAAGTTCAAGAATCATATTGTACATTACAAATTAAAAGTTTACTGATTATATTACATATTAGATTAAAATTCAAAAATCATTTGTATCATTATCTCTTCAAGTTTTGTGTCATATCATATTTTATCCTTCTTAGTGCTCAATAAGTAGCTGGCCAGCATGCGTGCATGTCACACAGGTACCTTTTGTAGGCATTTTCATCTGAAAAGTTCAGTTACCGCGTCCCACGGAATGCGTTACGATCCATCTGAATCGAAATTCTTCTGTTCCTTCTGAACGTATCAATTCCTCCTGGAGCAGCACGGAGGCGAAGGGCCTCTTCCGACAAACTTCACGTCAATATCGTACCGGCATCTCTCAATCGGTAGCTGTTTCTAAGTGAATGAATGAATCATACCCAAAAATATAACAATGGGAACCAAACTCATCAAAAAACGAGTCCAATGCCGGAACCACTAAAAAAACCATAATTTTTCGCGCTATTTTCAATCGCCTGTATTCAATTCTCGTATCAATCTCTCTCTCGTGAACTACAAGTCAACGACAACTTGTGAAATCTTGGAAATGCATGATGGATCAGAGCAGTGTTTTCATGAAAACCGCTATCCATACTTACGTGTAGAAAAGAAAAACCGCTATCCATTTCTCTAAAATGTCAACAAATGTAGCAGGAACATCCTTGTTCATATTTACAAAAGTGATATACATTCACTTCTTCGGCGTCCATTCTCAGAAAGAATAACCCAACATATTTACTGACTACAAACATCATAAAAACGGGGGCCTTTGGAGTCACAAATGACAATCCAACAAGAATTTAAATGAGCCTGACCAACTTTATAGTGCTACAACTTTACAGCTAATTACATCATAATCAGAAGTCAACTTGGATATGGAAGATCCCACCATTATTCTTCCTGCGTTTTCACTCTGGTCCACATCGAACACCAGCGTGCTAAGCCCCTTCCCTATGACAAATAATCTCTTGCCAATTGCAACAAGTCGGCAAGGAGGTTGAGTTAATAGCTGTGACAATCTCTTAACCACCACCCAATCCTTCCTTTCCTTCTGCCACTTCATCAGCCTTAGTCCTGAACTTTGATCCAACACATAAAGAGTCCCATCTATGACGACTGCTGGACCTTTCCAGCCAGAAGCGATGTCAGCATCCACATGTTGCCACGAGCCCCTTGATGGTTCGTACACAATGGCATAGACATGAGACAAAAGTGAAGAACCACCACATCGGATATATATTTGTCCATCCAATACCACAGAATCTTCTATGTCAGGAACAAGGTTAGGGTCCACGTGAGAGATCCAACAATTTATGCTGGGATCATAAGTGTCCCAAGAATTGGGACCGCTCAGATCGGTACCTAAACCCCCAATTGCATAAATTTTCTCATCCAAGACTTCACAAGCAAAATAGCACCTGAAGAGGTTAAATGAATCAGATAAGAAGCTATATAACCTTCAGTGCATGAGAAAAGAAAAAAGAAACCTGTGGAAGTTCAGTCTACACAAAATTCCCATCAAACAATCAAGTCACCAGCTTTTATTGTTCTTATATTTCCCAACTGGTAGAAGGCAAGAAACACCACCACCAGTCAAGAGCACGAGGGTTCATTATCATTCCCTTATGGGTGACAATGTATCATAGAGATCATAAGTTCTCTCCTACCGCATAGAGTTTCAGAGGTAATTTACTTACTACTTCCTCCTCTATTGTGTCTATCAAGTTCTATTGCTGCTATATTTTCCCTAGCATTCTAATATGTGTCCTCATGAAGATGAATTGTCCTAACACGTGTCTAGAATCTACCAAAACATCGTTATCTGCAAAGTTTTGCACTTATAGATGAATAAGGAGAAAAAAGGCCAATCTTTCTTCGAGTAGAAATTCAGATCCAAGCCCTACCAAGAAGATTAAACTAAATGATAGCAAGAAACGCCATGCCCAGGAAAATAAAAAGAAAATTACAGTGTTTCAACATGCAAAGACAGTGCACGGCCAATTTTATAGATTAAGAACATTAATATCACCATGTACCTCGCAATTGACAATGAAGTAGTTTCATTCCATGTGTTGGCAGAAACATCATAGCAGTACACTTCATCAGTAGGCTCTTCAACCCAACCACAACCTCCCAAAAAGTAAATCTTCTTCCCTAACGTTTCAAATCCCATGCCTTTTCGCTTTGAAATTTGTGGGGGAATGCCTTGAATGCGCTTCCAACATCTTTGCGAGGAATTGGGGTCTAACACATAACAGAAACTACGTTCCTGTTTGTCTCTACACAAAGCATAGATCCATGCTTCGTCAAGTTTATGCTTTCTCCTGTAAGAATACCACTCATCACTACAAACTAAGTCTCTCCACCGCTTAGACACGCATTTCAAGACTCTGTGGAACTTCCGTGGAAGTCTTGCCAAGCAGGAAAGAGCTACGTCATCAGGAAGCCCAGGTATCAGAGGCATTTGAGCGAGTTCATTTCCAGCTGCCACTTGAGACGTACTTTGAATACATTCCATGGCAGTGCCTCAGCTAGGAACTGTCAAATTTGGCTAAAAAGACAATTTAATCGTTTCCACACCTTCTCTCGAAACAAGCCAACAAAAACTGGAAACTGACTATCGCTCTAGGCACTGGCAGACCACCACGTAGAATAATTAAGCAAGGAAGATTAGTTTCATCCGTGCATTTTGCCTAAATGCGGTATGCACTTGAGAGCAAAGCAATGTAGAAAGCGACCTGCAAATCAGAAAAGGAGCATCAAAGGATATATCTCAACTTAGGACGATACCCATATGGATTTCGTTCTAATTTCCTCTAGCGCAAGTAATGAAACGACTTCATGATAAAGCATACAATTAGGTCAGGGCATAGACCACCCGAAAATTGGAACTTTTTGAATCCCAATGATCGAGACTGACACTGAAACCTCCTTTTTCTCTGAAATGTGAACGACAAATCAACTCAATCAACTCTTAATCGACATTCAGCTCAGCGTCACTCTCTCGAACACAGGGAGGAAGAAACCCATGAATCTCTCCTAGGTCGCGAGCTTGCCCATTCGCTCGACCACACTCGAAATTTCTACATCTCATGCATCCTCGAAACGTCAAATTGCCTCCTTCGCGGACGAATGCCGAGGAATCACAAACGACTTCCCGGAACCGAAAAAACAAGAATTAACGCGAACCCAACTCGACCCAGATCGCAAGCAAGCTAATCGCGAAAGAAGAACCGAAATCAGGCCGCAATGACGTGAGACGCGGACCGTCTAGACGCCAGAAAGAGCAGACCAGACCACCTGACGATTCCACGATTCGGAGAAACTAAGAGAGGGAATTGGTCGAATCGAAGAGAAGCGACGCACGAACCTGGGGTTCTCCGATGATCCGATGATCCGACGAGACGAGAGCTCCAATCTCCCTCCGATCTGCTGGAAAATGCAACGCAGCGAGAGAGAAAATTGGCAGGGAGAGTGTTGCGTACGTAAGAACTTGCAGGAAAAACAATCGCATTATAATAAAAATGCGAACTTTCGTCTTTGGGTCGGGCGACCACCTCCCACGTCTGGGGCTGTAACCCAAAATTGCCCGGACCGGATCGGATTGGAACGGTCGATTTTGAACAATTCCCAAAGAAAATGATCCAATTCCTGATTCTCACTTTTGGAATCGGTGGCCTGTTGATCCGGTTCTCGATTCCAAGGTGAGAATCAAATTGACCGAACCGGATTAGTTAATTATATATATAATATTTTTTAAAATTTCTTAAAAAATAAACTCTTATTCATTTCAATTTCTCCCATTTTTCATTTTATTTTTGACGCAAAATAGCAAATTTATGGATTCCACCGGACTGGACTGGATTGGCCGATCGGTTCGGTTCTCGATCCAGGACCAATCGGTCCAGTTCCTAGTCCCAGAATCTGGAAACCAGTCCTCCTAGTCCAATTCTCAATTCCACCTTGAAATCGGACTAGATCGGGAACCAATTAGTCTTACTCACGTCATGTCTAAATCGACCTATTTTTCACTAAAGAGGCAAAAATTACCTTAATTGGCATTCGAAATTTAAAGTGATGGACTCTAAATTTATTCACTTTCTATCATTTAAATTTTGCTATTTCTATGTAGTGTCTAATTTCTTGATTAAGAATATCACGTCTTTTTTTTTTCCTTTTTTTTCTTTTCAAAAAGAGTTACGTAGATATTACTATACATGTTGAAAGCATTACCTTTTCTTTTCTGTTTTTTAATTTTTAATTCTTATCACGGTATGTATTAGCTTTGTCGTATAAAGATATTTAAAAAAAAAAAACCTAATCTTATTCCATGCTGTTAAGCAAATTTATGGTATATTGAAACATAAAATATTCAGAAACTTTTCTTTTTATGCATATTTCCGCCAAACTCTTTGCTGTTGATTGTGTTTATGTACACATAATATAATGACCGGGACAAAACAAAGTGATCTTTTTAAAGATTTGCACGATAAAATGGCAATTGCAATCCCCAATGCAAAACTTGTAAAAGATGACATAAACTAAAAAAATCAAAATAACCATGACATTTCATTCATTTAAATTGGAAAATATTAAAACCATTCATGGAGCGTTTATGAAAACTATATCAATTTGCCTCAATTTGCATAGCTTTTTTGATGTCATTGTTTTCTTTTTTTCTTTTTTTACGTAGATACTCTTATAACTTATTACATGCTCCATGTGAGGTGTCTCGATAGAAAAAAAAAATTACTTTTTAACAAATAAAGAGATTTGAATTATTCTTAGACTAGTCAAATAACAAATTCATTGCAAACTGAGCCTTTGAGGTAGAAATGCAAAAAATGAGCAAGTTGTGATTAGATCAATCTTGATCCAGATTTGAAGGAAGCTGATAAAAGGAAAATAACTAAATTGCACGAATTGTGCAAGTAAGGAAATCGTCAAGAACAATTTTGCTTGTCCAGTAAAAATAGAGTGGATTTAGTCATATGAAAAAACTAAGTAACCTCTTTATATGAAACATTATGGCCGACCTAATCCATGATGGACTAGATTGACTACCCTAACCGCAGATTTAGTTGTTAATTTTCCATTTCAAAAGTTACTAATGAGACTGAGAACTCATTAAGTACTAATAGTTTGAAACATGCTTTTCATCATGTATATTTCCAAGCAATAGGAAAAACAACTAAATAATCACACGTGAACCATACCATCCACAATGAACATCAATTTAAATATATTTGCAGTTATAAGCCCTGTAACTTTTTATTGAGCCAATTTGATCGATGATAGTAAAGCAATTTAGGCCACGAAATTCCTCGTTTTTCGGCCGCGAATTCTGGATCTAGTCATCTCTCGATCCTGGCCACAAATAAATCTGCATACCGCAGTGACAGACAACACAAGTCCCCAAAGCCAGATCTGATTACCGGCAAGCCAATTTCGATACCAAGCCTGAAGTCCTCGCCTTGGCCTGAGCAGGCCTTGATGGCGAGGCCGGCTAAAGAAAGAAACTACCTAGTCAAACCTGTTAAAATCGTACCTTTTCCCTTTTCCTCATGAGATTCGCTTCTGGCCAAATGCAAAGTGTTAAATCACAAGTATATGCGCTTGGCCTTTGAGTTCGGTCGGGCGTATTCAAAGTCTAATATATTCAAGAGTTGAAACTAAGCAAAACTCAAGTGATGCCTGGAGGTCGGTGGCCTCCAACAGTAACTTCCGTTACAAGAAAAGGTTCGCACCCTCAATGCTTTTTCTGTCAACGCTTCAAAGAAAGGCAACTACAGAACAGAAAGCAAAATTCGAAACCCTATAGAATTAAACAAGAGGAACCAGGTATCTGTGCAATGCCTTGCCCAGACATCAGAGCTTCGATGCAGCAAGTGAAGCCGGTGGTTTAGCCTTCCTAATTAAGCCCTCCTGCGTCAGTGTCACGAGTAGCTGCCATCACGAATAATCAGAAACACTGTGTGAGTCCAGATAGAAGAAAAAGGACAGAGAAGTATAATAAAAAGGATAAGCAGAAAGAGGAGAGCAGCCAAAAGAACAATTTTGGTGATTACCTCCCCATTCCTACTAAACATTCGACCAGACACAAGGCCACGGGCATTATGGGCGATCGGACTCAAAATCTGTAAATCAGTAGATCCATTAGCTTCTTCACATATCTAAACAAATCAAACCTTTCAAGTTATCTTACCTCAAATAAAATCCAGTCATCAGCTCTTAAATTTCGGTGGAACCACATCCTGAGAAAATGGAGAGGGAGGGGACAGTTGATGTATTCTAAGATTAATTAAAATTACTGTATGCTCAGGTTCACTTGAGAAATCAGCAGCATATAATTTGGAAGTAGATTTCATAAGTCTAGAGACAACCTTTAGCCCAGTTAATTTCATAATGATAAATATATAATAGTTTGCTCGCATTAGTAAATATAAGAGCCACAAGGATTAGGAGAGAAAATGCCCCGCTCAGGAAATGGTGCAATCCTTGCAACAACCCAACATCATGAGACCCAACTGAAGACTAATAGAAAAATGATACTTACGCGTGGTCGAGACTAACGGAATATGTCTTCAGACCCTTTCTACGGTGAGGATTCAAGCTAGTCCCCAGAAATATTAGATCTGAAGCGAATGCCACCACACATCTGCAAAAGATTGCAAAGAGATCATCTAGTATAAACCAGTCGTTCTTCTGATGGTCAAAGACTCTAGTGTCCGATCCACAACTAACACATTTGACGATCCATTTGGTCATTGTCATAATTATGTGTATTACACAATAATATAAACAGACACACTAAATTGACTTCAAAAAAACAAGCATCTCTTGAGGCAAATGAAACCGAGACTAAAAAGCAATTTTGAATGGGGGCAACAGACAATCAGATACCCTCTGAGTCAAAACAGGATAGAAGTCAGACTAATCTGTCCCCATGATCATTATTTGAACCCCCACGACATGCAATTGTACATCTTAAGGAAGTACCCACCTATGCAAGGCCTGGTCATCTGAGAGCTTCCCTTTTGCTTTGAACCAATACCTCAAACTGTCACATGATCAGATCAGAAGTAATTCAGATGGCCACGTTTCTATGCCAAATGGAACACGTATCACAGCATTGCGACCTCTTGTACAAAAAGACTGTGTATCCAACTAATAATTATGCCTGACCTTGGAGGGGTTTCAGTCTGATTGGTGGCGTTGCTAGGCTCACAAAATCGTATCTCTATAGGCCACGGAATAAACTTTGTCGTAGCCACTTTGTTCCGGTAACCCCTGAAATGTTGCCACCATTCATATGATATCAATGTAAAAACAAAAAGGCATGTAATTGTCTCAAGATAAATATGCAAGTGGAACCATCAAGACAACTTATAATATATATCAAGGGGAATCGGTCAAGAACATATCCAGTGACTAATATGAGGGAAGTTTGCTGGACTTTCTTTTGACAACAATAACATACAGAATGAAAATCATCATTTTCTTTTGAAGGTATAGTAAGGGATGTGCACAAATGCACTTGTGCAGATTTGCTGGAAATATAATGGCCAAAAACAAGTGAATGGGAACAGAAAGACTAGAATACATCGTGTGCATCAGGCTATAATTGTTATCACAGTACATACCCTTACCTGGGTAGGCGAGGATCAATAAGGCGCCTTTCTCGTAGCTGTTCCATTGATAGAAGCTGCAACAAGCATGGGTGTTAAAATGTCAAAGAAGCAATCACATGGAGAATGCAAAGAAGTGCAGTAATCCGTGTTAAATTCACTTACCGTCTCTGGAGCGGGAACCGATGGCATCGTTACGACCTGATGTTCAAATCCTTCTTCTTGTGTCTGTAAAATTGTTTACACAGAGTCAAAAGCATCACATGATGCTGAGAGCATCTTTCTATTGTTCTTAGATAATCGACAGGATTATCATCAATCAATTGGATGCTTGAATTATGGCTACACTTTCATGAAAGGATGCCTGTCATACCATGTGATTCTTGGCAAAACTTTAACGGATGGCATCAAATCCATCTGAAAACTCCAAGTGGACTTTAGTTTGGTTTTTTACATCTTTAAATCTTACGCATTGTATCTCCTAGGGTATAATACTTGTTTTCTCAGTTCACTCATGTAATTCAGAAGCAGCTTCAATGAGCACAATGGGTATATCCCCAGAGCAATAAATATGATGAAACCAATGCAAGGGTCCCACAACATCCTTATAAGATAATGATTTTAAGCAGTTTTTCACTGTTGACTTCTTAGATAATTTAACTCAATAACATATCACGACACTCAAAATACAGAAATTCACTTCTAGAAAATTTTTAATTTCTAGAAATGGTACAAAACAGAAACTAAAACACTATCTAGCCAATCCAAGAGATAAAAGCACTACCTGAAATGAAGCAATCAATGTGAAGATGAGTGTTCCTTTTTGGATTGCATCTACTCTGCGGGTTGCAAAATTTTTACCATCGCGTAGTCGGTGAACTTCATATATAATTGGCACTGCAATGAAGATTAATGTGCATGATGCAAAAGCAACTCGGAACAAATTTTTCAGAAAAAGAGTAGACAATGCTTGTTCTCTAATTTCCTTATATTCCAGAATGCTGTTGCACTGCACACAAGTAGAAATAGAGTGGCACCGCAATCAAACATTAATGTGCATGAGGCGAAAGTGACTCAGAACAAATCTCCAGAAAATAGCAGAAAACGCTGATTTCTAATTTCCAAAAATATTGTTGCACTGTGGACAAGCGGAAATATAATTGCAGTAAGAGTGTAAAATGGAACCCAAAGCAATTTTTCATTCTAGCTTGTCAACTCAATGAAAACAAAAATTGCAATAATGGGTGATCTAAGACTAAGATAAGGTCCATGGAGTTTTGTCAGCAGCTGACAGTTACAGGACCAGATAAACCGTAACACCCTAACTACCTGCAAGATTTTTAGAAAGAAATGCAAAAAGTGAATAAAAACTTTGTGCACACAGATGTTCAATGAAAAAGAGAAAGGACAGGAAACAGCCAATGAGCACACTACACTACTAGGTACTGAAGAATGTACAATGAATACTTACTAATAAGGTCCCCAACCAGAAGAAAATAAACATGCAAACTGTGAATAACCTTTAGACAGTCAACAGTTTTCGACGCAGCAGCTGCAGCCTGCATTATCAGGTACCGATACTGATTAGGATTAGCATTCCTGCCTTCAAATAAACATAAAATATGCTACCACAATCAGCTTTGAAGTGAGATGAAGAGATATCTCTACGTGATGCAGAACTAAATTTTAGTCAAGATCGTAAATTGCTTTTTGTCGAGCGAAATATTTCTAGATCTAACACCGTTAGTCATGGGATGAGAATCTACAACAACCTTGCTAAGCCAACTAGAAGACTGATCAGACAAGACATATGTCATCTTCTGTCAACTACTGATTAATGAAAATGGATGGAGGATTTCAGAAGTTCCAATGTCCTTCTGGAGGGAAGAAATTGCTGCAGACGGCTTGACATTAAGTACTTAATGAAAGCTATATAAGAATAAATTGTGAGTCAGAATGACAGTAACGGCCACTCAATCAACAGAGAAACTCAATGCTTTTGTAAGTTTGCAATATCCGGAATTACACGGACAGGAAATCAATGGTCTAACAGATTAAGCATGCTGCATATTGCAATTTAGTAAAAATTGGTAAATGTCGATGTAATGCACATGAATCAATGATTATAGACAGCAAAACTCCACGAGCCAGAAATGATTTCTTTCACATAGGAATAGAACATAAAGCCAACGATTGCCATGTGTTGTTTCATCATAATAGGGAAACACCAACAACAGCATCAACCACTCGTTCGATACTTCAGAAAGAGGGGTTAGATGGTTAATTATGCCTGAGCAATGAACTGCCCGCCGAAAACTTTCCCAAATCTCGGAGCCTCCGGCAAAGTGATCCCTCGAAATATGTTAACCTTCAAAACAAACATGTAATGACAACTTATTCACAGATAAAGACCACCTGTCTGCTGTCCCACATTTAATCTTAGCATGTCGCAAAACTGTAAACAGTAGCTAGAGACCTCTAAGACGAAAATATGGGCATGTGATATAAATCTTGTTTCCAAGGATAACATGCACATGCAAATAAGTTCATGGAAACTAGAAATCTTCTTTTCTTAACATTATCAAGCAACAAAAAGTATATCAAGTAGTGCATTGGATTCCATCACATAAGAACTGTGTAGGCAATGGACAATGAGACAAATCATTTGGTATCATCATTGACAGTGAAAAGGAACTATATCTATAGATTCAACTTAAAGGACTATGGGAGAGCAAGAAGCATAAAAAAAATGGGGAAGAACAGGAAAATGTGATATCCATAGATAATTCCAAAAGAGGATAACTCTTGATAGAACTGGTTGTGGAGGCAATATATCATTAGGTCATCTAATCTTTGACTGATTTCTGTTAAGTTACAGTTCTTTGAAAACGTTCATACTCATGTGACACCACTAAGCAGGTACTGTGTAACAGTCATGTAGCATTTATCAGCCATGTTGATGATTCCAGTGAATAAGTACTGAACAATATGATGTAAAGAAGTTCAATTTAAATATGCCTATTTGCACAATGAACGAGTGGGACATTCAAGGTGAGAGGAAATCCATGAATAATTTAGCACAAAAATGAGGCTTAAAAATGAAAAGCGACCTCTACGCAACTATTTGAAACATACTTCAATGGGTTCCAGGTGTAGTATACGCTCAACAAGGCTGCACGTTTCTTTTGTTTCATCCGAACTCCATATTGACTTAGGCTGCAACAAATGGCAGTGCTCATGCGGTAGCACTATGCAGGTAAGCTGCCGATGAAAATTAAAGCGCCAATGTTATGAACTATAGCAGCCAGAATAGAACTGGAAGAGAAATATGAAGAGGAAACAATCAGTCACCTTTGACAAAGCAATTATATCAGCAGCATGAACTGCTATTGTTGTCCCTGAAATGATTAAATGAAGACAGTCATTAGCGCAACCAAAATAGACAGTTCAGGAAGCCAAAGCAGGCTTTCTAAAGCTAGTGTTGACAAATAACAGGGACATATAGATTAGATGGATTTAAACCCACGTCATACCATATCCCTGATATCTTAGTCTGAAAAAACAATATTCTCATGTCCCTTCTAATCAAGTAAATATAGATGCAGAGATGAAGATAGGCACATCACCCACCCCCCAAAAAAAGAAAAAAAGAACTTGAAGTTTCAAGAGGAAGATGTCGCTGTCTAGAACAAATTCTATAATTAGTGAAGTTGTAGATAACTTCAGCCATAGTCCTGAAAGAAATGATCAAACACTATATTATCAGTTACATTAATGGACAAATCACAAATACAATGATGCAGATTAGAATTGAAGAACACCACAACAAGTAATCACAATCCCCAATACACATGAGAGAAGAAACTCAGTATCTCACCATGGCCAAAATAATCATATTTGCTCAATTTGAAATCAGGGTCCTCTGAGTCAACTGGTCCAGAGACTTCAGCCTGTCATGTTAGCACAGAGTAAGCGGGACAATCAATCTCCACAACATATTCCTATGGATGGACACAAGCGGTGCAAACAAATTCACCTCGCCCTCCCAGATAAAGTACACTCCTTCCCCAACATCTCCTTCATGAACAACATAGGCTCCTTGATCTGCACGTCCACAGACCAGCAAGCACTCTTAAAACACCGGGCATAAGTAAGACACACGCTCTTCCTTAACAATTACAATAATCAGCACAGGTGAAAAAAAAAAAAGAACAGAAACCCAAATAAAATGATATCACATCATTCGATGAAATGATGACCAACTCATGGTTCACCCCATCTTTGAGTCTACTTCAGCTACTCTATATCACCAACAAAGTCAAGCATGATTCACTAAACTCATTTCTTAACTCATATTTGATGGGCTCAATTGTTATATGGTTTAATTATATTCAATAAATAAGTCATAAATGAATTTAAAATGGTAAAGGCCAAAAAAAGTATGAGTGTTAAATAAATTCACGATTGACTTACACTCAACCCACCTCAATGACTTTCTCATCACTCTTGATCTTACACTCCCTCACTCCATGCTCTCACCTCAGTTTGGCTATAATTTTTCCTAGATGGGGTGAAATATGAAGGTGTTATGTCGACAAGGGCCCCATTGCATAAAAATGAGCCGACGGGTCAATTTGGGTCGGACCATTTTTGCTCCGACCCAAACCCAACCTAACCCGACACATCGCTTACACGAAACCTCCAATTGCCCACAAGAAAGCAACACAAGCTGAGAGGGAAACGCTTACCGTAGTGCTTGAACGTCACGGCGTCGGCGATCTTCCGGAGCGACGAGGTCGGGAGCTTCTGCAGCAAGGGGACGCAGCCCAGGAACTCGACCACTGCGACACAGACGAACACGACGGAGTCACAACCCGACGCGCGGGAATCAGGCGACCCATGATCACACGCGCTCGAATTCAATCACGCAACGAGCGAGCCAACGAGCGAGCCAACGAGCGAGCCGCCCTCTCTCTCTCTCTCTCTCTCTCACACACACATTCCCACGTGACGAATCGCGCGAAAGGCGAAAGCGAAAAAGAAGATGGGGGATTTCCATATTGGAATTGGATCGCCTACCTGACTGGGAATCCATTGCGCGGGAAGTGGAGAGCGTGGAGCGTGACGGAGGGAGGCGGTTAGTCGCGGCTGCAATGATGTCGATGATCCGCTTACGCCTTTCCTCGTTCCCGGAACCGTTGATAGTGGGGGGAGCCCCGCGATTTTTGCTAAACAGAAAAGGCAGAAGGGTGAAAATGATCACGTGTCGCGCGGACCACCAGCTTTTACGTTGCGACCTCTGCCGCACGTGAATCATGTGTGATTCGCCGGTGGGTTCGCGTTTGTTCAGGTTAAATGAATTTAAAAAAAGTCGCATTATTTCATTCGGTGAACGTGTCCGACAAAATGGCACAATGGCGTTTTTACGTTACGTTAGTTTCTATTTCCCTTGCTCTTGGGAACCTCTCGTCTTAGACCATGTCAATATTCCCATTTATTTATTATCTAGGATTCATCTTATTCGAAATTTCACTTATGAAAAATGTTGAATTTTAAGGAGATATATAATCACGAGTTTCAATGTATAATCTAAAGAATATGACGCTGAAAAAGACCGCATGCTTAGAAGAAAACATGTGGTTGGGTTTTGTGGAGAGCCTAGGAGAGTATTCAAAGTCTTCGTCCTTTATATACGCGAATGTGGAAAAGAAGGGCTGCGAGGGGAGAATCCTATAGAGGCGTGCGATCACGATGGACGACCAAATTGGGTCTTTTTTTTTTTAATTATTCTTGTCTCTAAGATGTTGACCACCCCATCATCCAATACCAAACACATTTATAGCGTCGACCATCCTTGTTGCAGATGAGTCCGCACGACTCGATTAGTCAATTTTAGGAGATTCAATACTGCCAAAAGCACTAAATCAGTAAAGTCCATATCACGACACCTTTAATTTAATTTTTCTGTTGCAACAACTTTCACACTGATAAATTTATATGAATTTTACCTCAAAGTAATTTTTGTATCGCAAAAAATCACAAATCGGTGCACCCATGCTACATTTATACTAATGCCCTAATGACCCAAAATTATGAGAAATCTTGAGTTTTTTTTTAATGAATGTGACACTGGTGCATGGATTTTGGATAAATAGGTGACATAATAATACCAATTTTTGTATAACTAATATACTAATGTGGGGTAAAAGTGACATCAATTCAAGAGTTTTTATGATACGAAATTAATTTAGGATAAATGGGATTTTGATATATCAATTTAGGATTTTTTTTTTTGTGGTATTAATGCATTTAGTGCTGTTAGAGTTGGATTGATTTAGTCAAGTTACGTCCATGGAGTAGCTGCTTCTAGGCGAACCTATAGATGTTTTGCCACAAGGCTAGCTAGGTTGGGCGAACAGAGTCTTTTATATGAACACACCTTTTGACTCCGGTTGGATAAATGGGCTGGCCTCACATTGCTTAAAGATGGTTGGGCTTGGGCTCAATTTGGGAAACCACCTTTATAATAGATCAATCGCAAGCCTTTAAGAAAGCCCACTAACCTAATCGCTTTCCACAGGCGATGAGCTGTGACGGCCCAATACTATCATGAGAGGCCCACATTCGTACGTAATCCTCGATTTGATTGCCATGGCCCCACTTGAAAAAAAGTCAACGTTAGTGGGGACGTAAAGGTGCTAAACCGGCGAATTCAGTATTATAGCTTCCTTGAACTCTGGTCACATGGCGAGCAGGTTATCGCAAACTAATTAGAATATTAGCGGCTCGTAACTCTCTCCTTATTTGAGGTGAGTAAATGGGCCGGCTCATCTCAAGAACCGGCCCAAATCAGCCAGTTAAGAAAGGAAATCGATCCGATTTCAAGTTATGGAAATTGAGAATATGCCTTGTTTGGTTCTCTATTCTAAAAATTGAGAATTAGTCTTAACCAGTTTGATTCCTACTTTTCTTATATCCTGAGTTAGTAGGTTTTACTAGAGCTTCGAACTCAAAATAGTTTCAAGGTAGAACCCATAACTCATATGATGAATTATAAGGTAGGATTGAGAAATGAACCGATTTATCTATGATCCTAATTAAGTACTTTTTCGTATTTTTCTAAAATAGGAAACATTAGTTTGAAATTGAATATGTTTAACCTATAACCCTCAAATAAAAAGAATTGTATTCACATTTGACACATATATATTACAAGGGCAAACCAGCATGAAATAAACTTTCGATAGGAGCTTTCAACAATAATCTGATGACTCGACACCCCGTCTGGATGAATTTCTTATTTTAACATACTAATGTCCGCACTCTCTATTCTCCCAATTGAATAGAGTTTTTCTTTCCTCGGCTCCAGATATCCTCCAAATTTCATGTTCCAGAATTCAGAAGAAACAATTTTAAGACATAGGCCGGTTCAATTCTCGGCCGGCTGCACGGTCAACACGAGATTTCCGTAACCACGCCGCTGTCTCATCGGACCTCGAGCCTTTGGGTGGGCGCATTTAATGATTAGAAAAATTCGGAATGACGACGGCACGATGACAAGAAGCACGGGGGAAGGAAGGAGGAGACCGCCCGCCATTGGCGTGAAGTCGACTTCTGGAATCTAAACCGCATATCGGCCGATAGATTCCCGAAGCCCCCCCCAACGCTCCGCGAACCAGAAACAGAAGAGCATGGCATTGACCCGTAGTTGCGCACGCCAAACTGTTCATTCCCTCTCCCTCCTCCTCTTCCATTTTCTTTGTTTTCCCCTTCTCTTTCCACGAAATGCTCGATTTTTCATGCGACCATCATAAAGTTTGATCGAAAAGGAACCCGACCCACTTTTTTTATTTTCTTTGTTCTCTGTTGTTGTTGTTCTTCTTCTTCTTCTTCTTCGGATCTTGTTGACTGTTTCGGCTGATCGCCCTTGTGGGATCGCGCGAGATACGCGCGCGGAATCGAGTGGAGTTCGTGCCGGGTGGAAAGACTGCTTTTTGGGCAAGTTCGTGAGATGGGAACTTGGAGCTCTGTTGATGGGTCGGATCGTGTGGGGGGTTGTGGGAGGTTGAGCACGTGAGGATCCCAGCTTCTCTCGCAATTACGGGTCTTGGTCAATCCATCGGTCTTCGGCTCCCATCTTTCGTGGGTAGTGATCAATTTGAGTTTTTTTTAAACGTTTGACGTCTGCCGTAAGTTACTGCTTTGAAGTCCTCGGACGACGCACTTCGAGCTTTAATTGCTGTTTCTTGCGAAGTGTTTTCTGGTCAAGTGCTCGAACCGGTCTGGACAGTCAGACGTTTCTCGCGCGATGATATTGGGTAATCCCCTGTATAAAAAAGTTGCGTCTTTGCCGAGTCTGTCAGTAAATTTGACCTCATCTCCAGCTTATAAAAGCCCCTCTAGTAGTATGCACTCATGTTAGCTCCCATTGCATTGTCATGCTTGCTTCGTAGCCATCTATGTCGATCACCTGCTGCCTTCCCATCGTCGAGTCAGTGTACTGTCTGGCGTGTGCCCGTTGGCTGTGGAAGAAATGCCTCTACTCGGCAGGCCATGAGAGCGAGAACTGGGGGCTTGCTACGGCGGAAGAATTTGCGCCCGTACCTCGCCTTTGTCGCTATGTTCTAGCTGAATACGAGGAAGATCTTCGTAATCCAATATGGGCGCCCCCCGGAGGGTATGGGATCAACCCGGATTGGGTCGTGCATCGTAAGGACTATGACGAGACACTAGGCCGTGCTCCTCCTTACATGCTGTATATGGATCATGAAAGACGGGATATTGTGTTGGTCATTAGGGGACTCAATTTAGCGAAGGAAAGTGATTATGCAGTTTTGCTGGATAATAAACTGGGACAGACAAAATTGGATGGTGGGTATGTCCACAATGGGTTGTTAAAGTCAGCTATGTGGGTATTTGATGCTGAGTGTGAGGTTCTAAAGGAATTACTCGAGAGTTTTCCAGAGTATACCCTCACTTTTGCTGGACACTCCCTTGGGGCAGGGGTGGTGGCCCTGTTGACTATTGTGGCGGTCCAGAATCGAGAGAAATTGGGAAATTTTGACAGGAAGAGGATTAGATGTTATGCTATTGCTCCTGCTAGGTGCACATCACTGAATTTGGCTGTGAGATATGCAGATATAATCAATTCCGTTGTTTTGCAGGTATAGTACTACAGCTTAACGTTCTATGTTCTGTCTAAAGTAGTGGATTAGACTGTCATAAGTGTAGCTCGTAAGAAGTGCGGCTTAGTGCCATCAGTTGCATTATTGGGCCTTCACCTTCTACGGATCTTTATATCGTTTTCTTTTTCAGGATGCAAGCTAGATATTAATTCCCTCTCAAAGAAGTTACTCTAATGGACAGTTTTCATTGGTAATATATAGCACATCTGTGGCCAATAATGCATGATTTATGACAATAAGGAGCTTAAAGTGAATGATGGCTTAAAAAGGTAGCCAAAAACGAGATATAGGGCTTTACATCAAGTTCAAAACACGACTTTTTGGTACCTGAAAAATGCTTATTCTTACTTGAAAGACCAGCATCATGGGTTTGGATTTATCTCTTCTGTCTGGATCGACATTTTTGTCTATGTAAAGTTCACTGATGCATTGCTTTATGTTCATGTTCATTAATTGATTTACGGCAATGGAACAGGATGATTTTTTGCCTCGGACAACAACTGCCTTGGAGGATGTTTTCAAATCCGTTCTCTGGTAAATGATCGTATGATTATTTAACTCTTCAGTACTAAATTATCTTGCATCCAGAATTAGTCATTCAGAGACATGCACATGTAGATCCAGTATTAGTATGTTTCCAATCGGTGAAAAGGCAAATTCCATACTTACGTACCCTAGAAAAGAAAACAAGTCCAGAGGTAGTTTAATTGAAGTTCTAGGTGTTGTCACATGGTTAGTCAGATAGGTTGGCCACTAAATTTTAAGTATGAAAGAGAAAATCAAGGTACTGACCTTGCTGGTTTTTGCCATTTGACAGTTTGCCATGCTTATTATGCCTTATGTGCTTGAAGGATACGTGCATCCTGGAAGATCAGATGCTCAGAGATCCAAGGAGGTTGTATGCTCCTGGACGATTATATCACATTGTTGAGCGAAAGCCTATGAGGTACAATTACAGCTTTTAGCATGCTGCTGGATTCTGCTCAAATTTGGAATGGTCTATCCAGTACTACATATCCCCTCACTGTGTCCACATTCAGTTCATAAGTAGGTGATTCTGATATTAGATGCATGTACCAGCCATGTGGCTTGCTTTCTTCAATGTGTTTTAGAGCATTGGGTACATGAACACTGTCCAAGACTATTGTCATCTTGGTTTTTGCTGGTGGTCTGCTGGAAAAAGAAATTGAAGGTCGTGTCTTACCAGGACTAGTCACAATGCTTGAGTCATAAAAGATTATTAATTGTGGGCGTTTCTCTTTCAGTGTTATGTAAACCTGCTCTATCTTGATTGTAGGTTAGGAAGGTTTCCTCCTGTTGTGAGGACAGCAGTTCCTGTGGATGGGAGGTTTGAGCATATGGTCATTTCTTGCAATGCAATGTCTGACCATGCTGTCATTTGGATTGAAAGAGAATCTCAAAGGGCTCTCGATGTACGTTTCAGCTTCTAAAGTATCAAGTACTACACAAATTATCAATTTTACACTGGCATTAATTTCCTTCTCAGAATCTGGTGATATGTTCTTCATGTTATGGTTGCCTTATAACCAGGAACTGCTGTGAAACCGTTTCAAAAGCCCACACTGCAGCGAGCCATTCTGATGAAAACAGTTCTACTTTGTGTGAATTTGTGAACCTCATAGCATCTAGGAGCACCTTAGTCATCAAGTGGGAATCCCATTTAGGGGATGTAAAAATAAAAAACTTCATTGGCTTTTCTAGCCAAAAACATGGGGGAAATTTTCATGCTTCTCGGTGAATTCAAATTCTTTAATATGTTTGATTGAAAATTTGATCTTTTAATGCACATTGAACTATATGACCTAACTACTATTATTATTATGTTACTAGATGCAATCCCTTTGAGTGTTGCTTTTCATGTACTTAATTATTAAGCCGGAAAGGACTATGATAGTGAATGAAACTCCTGTGGTGACCGTGAACTGAATCATCATGCTTGTAAGGGATCTGAGACAGCAATTACTCCTGTAACTTAATGTTTTTTCTTATTTTTTTAGGTAATGCTGGAGAGAGATAAGACGATGGACATACCAGTGAGCCAGAGAATGGAGCGGCAAGTGTCTGTCGTGCGCGAACACGATGAGGAATATAAAGCCGCACTTCAGAGGGCAGTTGATTTGGATATTCCTCTGGCTTACCCACCTACTTATGGTACATTTGATGAAGTAGAAGCAGAGAGTTCTGAAAGATCCAGAGAGGAACCTCCATTGTTATCATCCAGTGAAAGGAAAGAAAGTTGGGACGGTTTTGTAAGGCGCCTCTTTCATGTCAATGACTCTGGCCAAATGGTGTTCAAGATATCATAGTTTTGTACATTGAATTTGCAAGTGTCTCAGACAACAAAACCCATTCTTTCGTTCAAATTGATGTCCCTTTCCTATGTATTTAGATTATTCTATGATAGAAGGTCAGTTTTGGTCCTTAATCCAACCTCTTTAATCCAACATGTGCTTATTGCAAATGCAGCTTTAAGGTGCTTCGGTAAAAAATTTCTTCCTCCATGAGAATCAAGCAGGTCAACTGCAACTTTGGTACTTAATTTTTTAGCCAGCTAAAAGCTAACCTAACCGTTAGCAAATTTACATGAATCGGATGCAAGAAGTATAGGATTTCATTTCCTGAAAGAAGTAATATCGGTCCAGAGACAATTTTATCCCTCTCAAGATTACGATTGAATTTGATTTTGTGAAAAAGCTAAATTCTAGGAAACCTCAGACAGTATATCCTCAATTTAAAAAAAAAAAAAAATCACTATGTTACGGTAATTTGTCAGTTGTGATTGTTATTTCATGCTACTAAATTTCAATATTCAGTAAGGCGTTAGCAAATTATATATCAGTAAACTCGTCCAGGAGGAGCTTAACAAGTGGGACATCTGCCAAAGTATTCGAAAAGGACGTGAGAGGTACTACTAGTAAATAACCAACAAAAAGAACATGGAACGAAGATGTCGGGTGAAGTGAAGTCTTGACGACGAGTGAGGCCCTTGAGCTTTAGCAAAGTTTGTGAAAGATTGGAGTAGTGACTTGTAAGCCGGTAAGATGTTCGTATCTTTGTGGGATATGACGGATCATTGTTCTTCAATAATTACATAAACTAAACGCTTCTATTTGCGGCTTCATTTACAAAATACATTTAAAGCTACAGTAAAATGCTATTTTTCTACTTTGCTAGAGAGTAATTCCCCGTAATTCTGGGGAAAGAAGAATAATAAACATTCAAGTGCACTAAGCACACTTTCTTCTCTACTGCTATTGCTGTAGATCGCGAACTGCATCACCTGCAGCAACAAAAAAGGAGTAGAGTAAAATCATGCTTTCACACTCCTCACATTTTTCCAGTAGTTGCGCATGGAACATAAATCCCCTACCAGAATAGGAGTTCAGTTCCTGGCCAACAACAACAAACAACAATAGCCTTATCTCATTAAGTGACATCTGCTATAAACCCTCTTAATAATCGCCTTTTTTGTTGCATCAACTGTAAATTAGAGAACAATCCATCATAACAGCAACTTCTATACGGTCAAGGTAAGGGATTTACCATGCATTCTCTTCACAAATCGTTCGAACTCTAATAAGTTCTGTCTTTCCATAAGGATGGAGTTTAGCCTCAGGTAGGTGAAGGATAAAAAGTGCCTCCCATCCGGATCATTCAACAGTTTGGCACCATCCAGCATCTTGTTGTATCCTACACGAGTGTGACAAGGAAGAAAATTCTCACCGATAACTGGGATGCCATAATCCCAAGCAGCATTCAGCACCTAAAACACAAAACACAGTTCCATAAGCCACTGGAGGCACGATACCCTCTAGTTCCACGTATAATCCTGATTTAGTAGGAAATATCAGTAAACTAGGAATAAAGCTAGGAGTTCTTTTCAGAGGAGGTGATGAAATACGAGTCCAAATCACTCTTTGCATCCATATATTTGTGATTATTTATTATTCATATGAGATTAATTATCTTACAAGAAAGGGAAAAAGCCACAAAAAAAACCCAAACTTTACCTAGAATGACCTTTACCCTAAACTATTTTTTTTTTTTGGTAAGTTACCCTAAACTATTTTTTGTGACACTAAAAACCCCAAACGTTGCTCACTATGATGCATTTACCGCAAACTTTTTTCTGTGACATCAAATACCCTAAACTTTTACATGTGTGACACATTTAACCGAAATTTTTATTCTATGACACAAATTTTTGGGGTAAATGTGTCACATAGATAAAAATTTGGGGTTTTTTGGTGTCACCAAAAACAGTTTGAAGTTTTTGGTATTGCAAAATAAATGTCACACTGTATAAGTGTGGGGTAGATGTGTCATATGGGCATAAGTTTGGAGTTTTTTGTGTCACAAAAAAAAAGTTTGAGATAAATGTATCACAATAGACAAAGTTTAAGGTTTTTGGTGGCTTTTATCCTACAAGAAAATTATAGAGAATTCCACCATAACTCAGAAACACAAATAGTGTAACATCATTAGCAGGGCGAGCTATATGTAACAATTCCGTGAGCAGAAATTGAATTGTCTCATACTTTTATGTACAATGGCGGTCGTTTGTAATTTTTCTTTTGGCAACTTTTGTCTTTCCAAGCTCTAAGAGAGTTACCTTTCTGATGTTGAGAATCTTGTGAGGTCAAAACCCACAAAATAGTAGAACAAAGTAATACGTAGCAAAAAGCTTCCGAGTGTTAAAATGATAGCTTTAAAATTTCAGCAGGTGCTATATGCTCCACAAAACAAATTTAAGCTTCGTCCCTGCAGTTATCCCTCCCAACTATATATGGTTATACAAAAGAAGACAGATCTCAGGGCTTACTTGCCAGGCCAAGCCATCAGGATCTGCCAGTGCACTTGAGAAATCCTGCTGGTCTAGCACGTGCAACTGAGCACATGTGAAGTTCAAGGCAGCTCCATGCTTCTTCAGCATTGCTGCAATTGTGGCATAACCATCACGATTGGATGGGTTGTAAAATCCAGCAGTTGATTCAGCAGCATGACTAGCTGTCCTATACCACCAATAAATACCTGATAGCTGCTCAGCAGTTGAAATAGCACAGTCGATCAAAATAAACTTTACAGCATTTCAATAACACAATTCCAATTGCAATATCCTCA
This sequence comes from Eucalyptus decipiens, assembly GCA_014182575.1. Lineage (NCBI taxonomy): Eukaryota > Viridiplantae > Streptophyta > Magnoliopsida > Myrtales > Myrtaceae > Eucalyptus > Eucalyptus decipiens. The sequence goes on along the minus strand of CM024613.1, from coordinate 2,040,430 downwards.
TGATGACATTCCTGCTTAATATGAATTTTTCAAGGAGAAAATCTTCCACCAGTATCACATGAATCACCCAGCACATTGAGGAAATTATTTCTGCATTCCAAATGACTTAGGTTCCTATTTCTCAAACTAACTTCATTGACTGTCCAACATTTTACCAATATCAACATAATTGAAGAATAAAAATCAAACGAAAGGCCTGCAATTTTACACCCATATGTCTACTTTGTAATGCATTCCTATTCCTACTTGAATAAAGCCATATTTATGCAAAGACCGTGGAGAGAGTAAGGCGAAGCAGCTATTGATGGTAAACTTTTTTGATTGGAACAGTAAATATGTGTTTGCATCTATGAATATCAATCTAAAAATTGGACCTACCTTAGCAGCAATGCAAGTACCATCAAAAGCTAATTTTGCCAAGGCAAGTACTCTATCACCATGATCAATCAACACCTGAGAGTACCACTTAAGGAAGAACCTTCCAAAATAGCCATCGTAATCTCCTCCATCACTGAAGAAACCAGTTTCTTGTGGCTGTGAATTATAAGAACCTGCATTTTCTGGACCTCTAGCCCAAAAAGCCTGACCCCTTGCCTCTGCTGCCTTTCTGAGATTCTTCAGTAGATACTGATCGTAGCACTTCAAGGGGGGAAATTATAGCCATTTTCAGGAAAAACTCTTGAACAAACTCCAAAACTATATAAGTACAAAAGAGATAAGTGAAAGTGATTTTGATTTTGTTACTTATTTTGCATCTCTCACCTACCAATTTTACAGTGCCAGAGAGAGCCACAAAGAGATCAATTAGAAAAGAAAATAGGATTGCTCTTGACAAGCTCATATATTTCCACAATTTACCCCGAAAAAAGAACTTGCACAAATATTTCAAACAAATTAACTCAATGCAACTGTTAAGAAACAGGATGTTTGATCAAGTTAAGAAAAAGGACTTTTTTCTACAAAAATATCACAAACTCCGCGCAATATGATATTTACACTACAATTCTCCACTCAAAACTGCAAAAAAAGAGGACTTCATAATTCCATCTTAAGGACAATATTACTTACCTGAAATTCACCTATCCCAGGATATCTCCAACCATTTTTTACAGGGTTTGATGGGTACCGTAACTCCCCACAAGGACCCAATCCAATCCCAATCATCGATATTATACCATCCTCAAAGTAGTCATTGAACTCTGCACGAAAGCTTCTCATGTAATCGAAGTAAACCTACATGGAGTCAAAAAGGTGAAATTTCTGATAAATCTCTTTACAAGTTCCCATTGAATAGAAGAAAAAGGAGGGAGGTGCTTATTCAACTCCTTTCATAGGACTTAAGGATATACCTCGACAGCAGTCCGTCCTCTCAAAACCCGCTCCTTGTCAATACCCCACGAAAGACATTCGGGGTTGCGTCTTCCCTCTCTATCAGTGAAAAATATGTCAGGGTTGCTCCTTCCAATTTCTGCCACCCAGTGGGGCAGTGGGATACAAACATCGTCACCAACATTGCCTCCACATTCATGAAATGACATTATAACCTGAGGCAATATCAGCTGGCAATTTGACTATTGAAACTTGATAAAATCAACAAGAATGTAGTAAAAAGTCAATGGGCCCAGTCAATTAGCATTCTTTTGAATTATTTTACAAAATGTACGGTGTTGCATATAAAAAACCTGCTCCACTGCTAAACACTGAGCCTGCAATTTGGTTAAGAAGAACTGAATCCAGTGTTTTTTCCTCTTCATATATCAATGACCTCAATTGATAAGTGGAACCTGTATACTTTAATGCTTATACACTATGATCTAAAAACTATAACAGCATAAAGTGTGAAGCCCAGGGAGCAGTAAGACCATGGCAAAACCAAAAGGGCCACAATCATCAAAGATTAGTGCATAAGTTAACATACATGCCAATCTAAAGTAATGCACAGTGGAGCTCTGCACTTTGGTTGAGCAGTTGGTAATCAGTATTTCAAAATGTCATTGTAAAGCAACCTTTACATGATTGTCATTTGATAAACTTGCAGTTACAAGCCTTTTGATTGACTGAATTGTCAATTTAGATTTTTCTGATGATATATCAATTTAGATTTTTACTTATTAATATTTAAATTTAATAACAAAACTGAAAATGTGATGTTCTTTATTTTAAGTAAAGGACAAAATACTTGAATTTTCAGTCTTATAATAAATTTTCATTAAAAAAAATAAAACAATAACAGGTCCTACTAAACCCACCAAACAAGAAAGAATAAAAGAAAAAGAAAAGAAAAAAATTAAAAAGCAAAACAGAAGCAACAGGTTTGAGATTGAGAAGACTTGAAAGGGCAAGCGAGTAGGACATTAGTGGTGGAGCTGTCTCAGGCGTCGAATGTGCCTCATGACCTCGGTGCAGTGTGACTATTGGCATCTCATGACACAAGAAAGATCTTGCCTGGTTAGCTCGCCTAGGTTGACCTAGGCAATATCTGCCTTGCCTGGAATGCTCGACAACAGCATTTGGATCACTCGAGTTTGCGCTACCACGGAGTCGGCTTGCCTAGGGGTCATGTGACTCCATGATACACTTGCAGGCAGCGTCACATCTTCCACCCCCTTCCCCCTCCCCTCCCCCTCCCCCTACCCTTCCCCTTTTTCTTCCTCCTATTTTTTCTCTCTCTGTGTCTAACTGTGATTGGCGGATAATTGATGGTAACTTCAGTGGCCAAGTCAACAGCCACTTGGGTGCCGACAGCGAAGTCGTCAACAAGGCTTGAGGCCATTGGTCTGAGGTCGATACAACTTGCTTGAGTTTGTAGTGCCTAGGGGCCATTTAGGGGTAAAAGTGGAATGTTTGTAAACTTCTGAGGGCAAGAAAGGAAACTGAAAATATTCATTAATCCTTGGAGCGAGCTCTCTGAAAATGCTCCAAAACCAAAGCAAGGGGAACCTGCCTTGGGCTTTGGACTTTGCCAAGACAAAGTTTGACTAAAAGTGGTCCAAAATTTTTCACCAAACACCACAACTTTTGCTCAAGGACTTTGGAGGCCCAAAGTTGCTTTGTATATCATTTCCATGCATAATCAGGGCTTCAAAATGAGTTTAGTCAATGGTAAAATATGGTAAGAGTGTAGACGGTCACATGATACTATCTCAGGCAGATACAACACTGCAAATAAATTGTAGCAGAGAAAGACAAAGAAGTGCAATAATCTCCACTTCCATCTCAACATAATTAGGGCTTGAAAACAAGTGTAGAAATCAAAGAATGGTGCAAGTGTCACAATGGGTGCATTTCCTATTTCGGATTCATATTATGGTGAATATAAATCATAAATATTTGGCACTAGCTTCTCCAAGATTTTCACTTCAAAGAGGGCCTCAGGCCCTCAACTTCCCTGAAAGCAATAATGACTCTCACCTCTACTCCATGCAATGACAGTAATATGCAAAGCTACCACCAAAACTTTCAGTTATCAATGGGATGATATTAACCTGTAATTTAAACTTCAGCTCATGTACCATCTGGAATAGCCTCCTGTAACCGTTCCAGTTGTACTCCTGTGGAGCATGAGCCTCTACCACTCCCCACCAACAGTCCACTGTGACACCATCGACATTAAGTGACTTCAAAATCCTTAATTGCTTTAGTAAACCATCTGGGTCAACCAGTTCACTCTTTACATTGACGACTCCCAACTGTCAAAAAGGATCATAATGAAAACCATTGTTGAGGCTGAATAAATACCCAATCAACAATTAAGTTATCTAAGAAGACCTAAACGATCAATTACTGGCAGTCTGCATAAAATTGAAAATGAAGGACAGAAACAAGCATCTACTCTTAAGGCAGGTGCAGCTAACTGACATAAGAGTATATAAAGCACATAAAACAATCTACAAATATTCAAGATAACTACTAGGTGCAGATAATGTAATCTTACAGGTAGCATCACATAAACAGGAATGTAAGGGGTGGCAGCAAAATCACGCTCTGGTAATTTTGAGGGTACATCAACAATCTGCAGGAGAGACAAAATCAGCTTGACAAGCATGGGAGACAACAGTAGGAGGACATCAAATTGGAAGAACTGTGTAGGATCTTGTCGTTAGAGTTAACTAATGAAACTTCTGTGGAAATACAAAGATCTCGTGTGGATGATTGAGGTGATTGGCTTGTAAGATAAGGAACAAAGACTCATGTAACGTGCATAAGGATCTTCGGTCCAGATTTATGCACATGAAGTACTAATCATTTACGTAAAACATACTCACAGCAACACATGGACTATGACCACGTTTGAACCATTTGATGTCGACAAAGTAAGCAGGCATAGAACAGAAAGATAGATATTCAGTAACTCTATTAATTATCCTTGGATATCGACTATACTACCTGCTTGGCATCAACACTTTCAACAGAGCCACCAATAATTGCTTGAGCATTCAAAGGCTCTCCTCCATCCCCCAATGCAGATGAAATTTGAGATTGACCTCTTGAAGACGAATCATAAGGAGACGAGTTGGGCACATAGACACCTTTCATTCGAGATGCATAGTCCACTGGACTTCCATAACCGGAAGAGATTCCTCTAAGGGAAGTCAGAGGAGCTTGTTGCAGAACCATTTCGGAAGATGGTGGAGTAACGGCTGCAAAAGTGCCACTAATAGGTTTTGAACCCTGTTCAAGATGAAGAAAAGCATTGGCAGTGGCACCAGGATAATCCTTATCAACTACATAACTTAGGCAACACATTAGCATATAAAGGACATACAAAAACCTAAAAGTGAACTGTGCAAACCTCTTCAGGAACATATTACACATGATAAATCCATGACAGACCAAACTATTTAACAGTCACAATTGCGACATGCTGGTCATTTGGCATAAGAAATATGGATAACACCACAGTTAGCCCTTGGTAAATTCAGTGAAGAGGGAACGTGGAAGTGTTAACTTCAATATTTCAGAAGGTAATATGCATTTTTGGGGAACTATTAAAGGCAAAGCCTCACTGCAGAGGATCTCTATTATTGATTGCAAATCTTTATGTACTGCGATGTCTGTTGTCACCAAATCGCCCTAAATACAATAATTAATTAAAGTGATTTAACACATAGCTTCAACCATCAAATAGAAGTACCTGAGATCTTGAAGGAAAGGTCGTCCCATCTGGAAGAACAACCCAGCCTGCTTCCCTAGCTAAAGCTGCAATCACATCATTGATATCAGCTCTAACCCTTAGATTATAGTTTCCATGCCTGCGCAGTCCTGCTAAGATCCTTGCAGTGATTGCTCGACGGTGCCTCTCTCTCAGCTTCGTTCTCTCCTTCTCTTCGAGTGGCCTACTCCTTCGAGCACCACCTCCAGGGTTGCTCCCTTGCTCATGAATTTGGGGATGATGAAACCTACTATTATTACTACTTGACCCCATTAGTCCATCAACACCAACTAGTGGAGGAGTTGCAATATGCTTCTCCATGTCATCGTCTTCATCGTCATCCTCTTCCTTCACATCCATCTCAATATCTTCCTCATCTTCATCTTCACTCGTTCCTACTAATCTCTGCATATCAGTTGCCATTCCAGCTCTGCACCTGACTATTGCAATCCTCTGATCTCTTCACCCCGATTACTGTATGACCGTAGATCTTTTTGTCTCACATGCCATGAAGACAACTCGAGTGTCTACTCCTCAGTAACCACATTCAGAAACAATTCCGGCTAGGCGGGCCAATGGAAAACAGCTGATTCGACCGATTCTGCAAGTCTGATAATTGACTCCAAACCGAGCAGCACCCATCTTGAAGACCAAGACAGCAATCACAAGAAAAGGTTGAAGTCAGTGCAACCGAGAATACTTAATTTCCATGTCAAACGGCATGCTTTAGTTATTTATAACGCCTGGAAGCAGAAAGTCCGCTATATAGACAACCTGGACAGTCTCACCACAGAAACAATAAAAACACGGAATTTACTAAAGTTTTACGCCAAGAAATTCATAAAATGTTTTCGCCGAGCTAATTCCAGAAGCAAAAAGATGCTCGGGAGTCGCAACACCTGAGGAAGGTGTTTCCTCGCAGTTCAGTTACAGACAACCTATGCCTCTTTTTATCTTCAGAATATGACTTTTCAACAGAAAACATTAGCCATGTTCAAGAATGACAGTAAAAACTAAGTCTCCACCCAGGGATTAACCATTAGACAAGTCCTGCGAATTCGAAATGCCTTGACTACGTGAAGCTAAACCTCAACATTTCCTCACTCCAATAGGCAATTTTGCACCAGTCGGGGCAAAATTCAGCAGAATAAAGGAGACGCACGCATCATACTGAGCTGCAATCTAGCACTTCATCGGATCAACATACGAACAACAAACTTCTCGGAGCAGAAATCGCAACTCAAACCAACTCGCAAGCTTATCTTACCGTGGTCATAGCCAAGCACTACGAATGCCCGCAAGTTCCGACCTTGTCCATCGACTCCATCTTCCGACTACGAGAACACCCTCCCGGCGACGGATCCCGACTGTTTCATCGACCTTCACCGCGCGGAGGCCGACCGGGCTCCGGCGACCGGAGAACGCCGGCGCGAGCGGCAGCGAGCCACCGGAGCTCCGCCGGGGGCGGGACCGGAGCGGGGAGGGAGGAGGCGCGGGCCGCTCCGGCGGGGCGGGGAGCCGAGCGGGGCGGCGGGGAGGGGGGCGCGTGGGGCGCGTGGGGGAGGGGGATGGCGCCGGGCTAGGGCTTTTCCTTTTTCCCTTTTCGCGCGTGCGGAGGGGTGGCGAGTGTGCGAGGGAGCCGGGATTGGCACGGACGGGGCGTGCGGGGTTTAACACGGAGGGGGCGTGCGCGGGGGCAACGTGTGCCGCGAGGCGCGTGGGGGAGCGTGGCCGGTGCGTCGGGGGTGGGGTGGAACGGGATCTGCGGGGCGCGTTCCGGTTTCGTTAGGGAAGCAAAAGCAAAGCGAGGCGTGGGCTGCGTGAGGTGGGGAGCTCCGAGGGGTGCCCAAGGCGTGTGGATCTGGTGAACTGAAAACTCTTGCCGGCATGCACATCCCGTGTGATGCATCATCATGTTTAATTTTTTTTTTTGGGATGGATTCTTGGGACTTGCCTAAATATTCTTTTAGATGGGCAAGAAAAAAAATAGTGTGTTCATAAAAAGGACACAATATGGAGGAGGAAAGTACCCAAAAAAAAAGTGATGGACTTACTATATTTATGCTAATTTAATCATAAATTTTTCAAATATATTAATTTTTTTTGTCAAACGATTGTGTAAATTAATTTTTAGATATTTTGACAATTTATCAATATAATTTATTCGGTTAATTTTAATTGGAAATCACCGTCATAAATGTCGGTCATCTTATGTGATACGATCAAACACTGATATGGATAAAAATTTTAATTTTTAATTTTTTTTCTAAATTTATTATTATTTTTCCTTTTCTATTTTTCTATTATGGCTAGCGAGGGCCGAATCTCACCGGCTATTGAGTGAGGGCCTGCGAGCCCTTACCAGACATTAGCAATGATTGCCAAGCCCTCACCAATTTCGGCAAGAGCAGCTCTCGCACAACTGTGACAATCGAGATTCACGATATAATGGAATTCACCTTTCATTTCTTGTCTCTTGACGAAAATTTCCCTATGAAAATGTTTTCATTTGGCAATAGCACTCGAAATGAGCTGTCTTTGATGGGTCCTTCTTAAGCCTCGTAAAGAGACCAGGTTTGTCCGTTCGAGATTCGATTGTGCTTTGAAAATCCGGATCCTCATCAAATCTTTCTTAAACGAAGTCTGAAAACTACAGTACAAAGAACTTCTTATACCGATTGCTCTGCTTTAGGTATGGCTCAAGCTACTCTTTGCAAATCTATCTGTTTGCCAAATACTATTCACTCCTCTCTTTATGTGCTTTGACATGTGAAACTGCAGGCGCTAAACGTTCATTTGACTGCAAGTTTACAAGCTTCATTTTCCAATGTTGCAGGTTCCAGCCTGTCAATACAACAGACTCAAATCCGTTTAGCATCATCCAACAGATTATTTACCAATTATTAAAGCCTTGGAGTTGAATTATTTTATCAAATAGCGAAGAAGACCGACCTTCACGGTATCAAAAAAACAATTGGTTATAGGGAAATGAAGAGAGGAAGCAAGACTACAAATATAACTTGTTCAGCTTTATTGTTATGGATAATACTTCTTATTACATGGAGCTCTACATGATCTTCTATACATCAATTGCAGTCATCACATTTTATATGAACTTGGTGCACCACATAATGTATTCAAGCATCAAACTAAAGGGACGCTTAGTGTGTAATCCACGAATGACCATATTTCTTAACTCTCTTCAGTATTCCACCATTCAGTTTTCTAAGGGCAAGTAGTAAGTACTGCTTCTTAACCTGTTCCCAAAATCTAAATGCATGTTTTTCCACCATCGACCGTGTTTTATCCATCGTGGAAAAGAATGCTGACAATTAGCTCAGGTTACCCCAGATAGGCGCTATATGTAAACTAGGATTGATAACTATCTCACGTAAGTTTATCAAGAACAGTCTCACCATGCATTCTCTTAACAAAGCGCTCAAATTCCATCAAGTTATTTCCCTCGGTCAGAGTTGGGCTGAGCCTGAGATATGTAAAAGCAGATAAATGTCTTCCATCAGGGTCATCACGAGGCTTGGCATTCTCTAATATTTTGTTGTAGCCTTCCCATCATAGCAAGGTAAGGCATTCTCACTTGCGACAGGTATTTGAGCATCCCATGCAGCATTCAACACCTGAAGGGTGAAAAAGATAGGCTTTTCAAATAGGCATATCACAAAAAGATTTGAAGTATACACTAGATGTTGCGTCATTCGAAGTCAGCTCCAAATTATTGACACAACAATAATGCCTGTTTTCGTAGAAGGAATTTGACTTTTCTTATTAGAAATGAGGAAAGTGGACACCATACATTAACAACATTATTAAGGGGTGTTACCTGCCAAACTAATCCCTCAGGATCTGCCATTGCCTCTGGAAAGTCCTCGTATTGATCCAATGTGCGTAATTCAACACATGTAAAGTTCATCGCTATCTCGTGCTTCTTTAACATCGACACAATTGTAGCATAACCATCGCGATTGCATGAGTTGTAGAACCCAGCAGTCAATTCAGCAGCATGGCTGGCTGTCTTGTACCACCAATGAATTCCAGATAACTGCTTCAGACAGAAGAGATAGCAATCGTTGGATGCAAGGAGGTTCAATCAGCGAAATAACCTATAATGCATGATTACCACAACAGTGACTCACCTTCACAGCTATGCAACATCCTTCGAAAGCCAAATTGACCAAAGAAAGCACACGATCTCCATGATCTATTAAAACCCGAGAATACCAATTGAGAAAGAATCTCCCGTAGTAACCATCGTATTCACCTCCGTCACGAAAAAAGCTAGTCTCATGTGGCCGAGAATTATAACAACCCGCATTATCTGGTGCCCTACCCCAAAAGGAGTGCCCCCTCACTTCTGCTGCCTTTTCCAAACTCTTCATCAAGTACCGATCATAACACTGTACTGAAACCAACAAGCATTAGTGCCTATTACTTTTGAAAAATCATATCAACAGCAAAGTTTCCTTAGTAGCAAGTAAAGATTACTCAAGATGCAACCAGAAAAATGAGGGCTCCTCCAATATGAAGAAGGAACAACGGCTTATCATCAATTCCTCTTCCCATATGTAAACAAGACACATAAAACAAAATAAAAGGAGAACAACTGGGATTTACCTGAAATTCACCAATGCCAGGATATTCCCAACCATGTTTGGCAGGATAAGAAGGATACCGGAGCTCCCCACATGGGCCTAGTCCAATTTCAATCTCGGAGATGATTCCGTCCTCAAAGAACTCATTAAATTCCACACGAAAGCTTCTCATATAGTCAAAATAAACCTGCATCATGTCATAATGCAATATTTAAGGCCCAAACATCATGATTGCTCATAGAAAATTAGTAGCATCAGAACCTGAGTGGTCATGCAAGTTCCTTTTTGGTATACAACATCATAAATGTTATTTCACTTGGCCAGGAATGGTTTGGTGCCTTCAGAATGCCTATTCCCCAAGATAGTGGACTTTGGTTAGTTAGTTATATCACTGTTTTTTGTGAGATTTTGTGGGACCGTGAATAACTATTCTAAAAGCTTAAGCTATTAAATAAAGGCGTGATTTAATATTTATATATTCTAATACTGCCCCCATGCTTAGTCCGGTTTTTTTGCCTAGTACAAAACATGAAAATATTTAATTTGGGAGGCAAATGAGGCCCAAAAAGATTCGAGCCCAGGACCTCAAAGTCCGATACCACATGAAATTTAGTGAGACCATAACCGATTGTTTTAAAAGCTTAAACTACTAGATGATGGCGTGGTTTCGTATTTATATATTCTAACATTCCTCATGGTGGGTAATCAAGGCTAGTGAGTTGATATTACTTTCAAGGTGGAATCCAAAGTATCAAATGGACATGACTTTTGAGATTGTTGACTTGAATGCTTGCCGCAAAGATAATATATTCATGAGCTACAATCTCACAAATATCTCGCAAACTATGGGAATAGCCTTAAGTTTAAGTGACCAAACCTGTCCAGCCTAGATAATTTTTGAAGAGATTTGATCCCTTTTCTATGTAAAATAAGAGATCATAGGTTGCATAGTGTACTTTCAAGACATGTATAATATCGTTCACTCATACAACAAAAGAAGTAGCCTTTAGCATGCCCATGATATAGGTGAATGAATTAATTTTAAGGTGTTTTCTTCAATAAGAACGTTCTACATATGAAGCCTAGCATAGCAATCAACAAAACTATTTCCCAGCAGATACCTCAACAGCAGTACGGCCTCTCAAAACTCTTTCCTTATCAATTCCCCATGTGAGGCATTCCATATTGCGTCTCCCTTCTCTGTCAGTAAAATAGATATCGGGGTTCTTCTGACCAATTTCCATCACCCAGCTCGGCAGTGGAATATGTACATCATCACCAACATTGCCTCCACAGTCATGGAATGACATGACGACCTGTATGAAATACCAAGCCAAATAGGATTACTCTTTGAAAATGTTAATTTACTGTGCTGAGAGCCAGCAAGTCCTTCATAACATAGGCCCGTCCATCAATCAGTTGAAGGAAAAATATTACACAGAAAAAAAGCAGAGCATGTGACAGCAGTAAGAAAAAAAATTGCCCTATAATAGGTCATAAAATTAGCAAATGATCTAACAACAAAAAGAGAGAGCCCCCCTTATACAATACAAAAACGGAAAAAAAGCATTTATTTCTGGCTTCACGTACAATATGCAGAACATATGGTAGGAGAGTCCATGTCTAAAATTTCAGCAAGCAAATGTATGATCCATTGGTTAAGATGTAACTTTTCATATGCTAGGAGATATTTGGTTCAACTGCCTTCCATTGTAATGCGGGAGAAAAGGTATCTCTCAGAAACTCGCAGGCAAAGTTAACGACTTCATCCTAAGCATTGATATTAGGACTTAAAAGTTGGTAGCTGCTCCACTCACCTGTAACTTAAGCTTGAGGTCACGCACCATCTGGAACAGCCTCTTGTAGCCGCTCCAATTATATGCTTGTGGAGCATCTGCCTCGACTATTCCCCACCAACAGTCAATCATGACACCATCAACATTGACCGACTTCAATATCTTTAACTGCTCTAGCAGACCTTCAGGATCAACTAATTCGCATTGCAAGTTCACGACACCCAGCTGTGATCCCAAATGAAACAAGGTTATGACCATTCCACATGAATAACAACACTACGTGCTATCCTGGAAATTTGACAAGACACGCAGCAGGATAATATCGCTGCTTCTTAATTCTAGTTAAAACTCCGAACATGTCTTGAGGGAAGCAACCCATCACAAGATTGATGCATAACGGTATGGGAGAACTCACTGGCAGCATCACGTAGACAGGAACATATGGCGTGCCAGCAAAGTCACGCTCCGGAATCTTGATAGGCAGGTCTGCAACCTGTTAGATGAAGAATAGGACTATGGTCATGCATCTCATTGAAATACATCCAAATCAGTACTCCATCGGATAATGTACAACACCGCGACGCTCCAGATCATTTAAAGCCAGTTTCATCTAATTTTTCCCCTTTTTTAAGGCTAAGCGGAGACTCCAACACTCGATTTGTTAGTTGACTGGTCCCATGGCCCCATTTATTGTTTCAACAATTGGATCGTCCTTCACCACCACTTGAACTTCCCACTTTCCTCTAAATCCAAACTCAATATATACTACTCAACATCCTACTTACTTCGAATTAAAACCATCTCTCATTCAAATTAGAAAAACTGTGTAGTAAGGCAGTGGCATCACAACACGGGTTAGCCATGAAAAGCAAATGCAATATCGTACATTACTTTCAATGTAGCCACGATCACTTAATTAGCAGGTTTTGAGCAACAAATTAGCAGAAGATTCCAGACAAGAAAATCCTCACTAGCAGGACTTACTTCACAATTTCCCAGAAACTAGAACGGAACAGGTCTCTCTGCAAACCGACGGCATTACCTGCTCGTCCTCGGAAGCGTCCACAGAATCGCCGGCAATGCGGCCGTCTTCACGCTTGCGGACCATGGCCCGCGTCCTCAGTCGCCGCGCGTCCGCGACCAGGCGCCCGTCCCCCGCGCGACGAGGAGAGCACCGGACCGAGCCTCGGCTCCGCGAGTCCGCGGCGCCGACCCGCGGAAGACTCGACCACGACCACCTCCACGCCCGTGCGTCCGGGCACGACGCGCCGGACGTCGCGAGCAGAACGGAAGGCACCGGCGCCGGCGCCATGTTCCTCGTTCCCCGAGGAAGCGGGAGCGGCTGTAGCGGCGGCGATCCTCAGGGATGGGGTGGGGAGGGCGGGGAGAGGAGGAGGAGGTGCGGGGGAGTATATCCTCGATCGAGCTTTATGGGCTTCCGCATCGTTGAATGGTGGCAGGCAGAGAGCTTCACGGGAAGAAAGAGAAAGAGAAAGAGAGAGAGAGAGAGAGAGAGAGAGAGCGTAGGAAGGAAGACAAGAGTGGGGAGTGAGAAGCGGGTAAAGGGGACGGGGAGAAATGGAGTTGCCAGATCCAAGACTAGGAGGAGAACAACACTCTCTATATCCATGCGTACCATCTCAATAAAGGCCATCTTTCTTTTCCAATATTAGATTATTTGGAACGAATAAATCCTAAAACTTATTATTAATTCTAAAAAATTCTAAACTGTGGCCAAATTAATTTTTTCATCATGAAAATTTATCCTAACTGACCATAAAAAAATCTGGTATATTTATGACAATTTTACATCAAATTAATTTATTCGATTGCCAAAAACTCTATACCCATGTTAAATTGGATTAATACCACAAAAAAATCAAAAAAAAAGTTGTAAACTATGATAAACAGAGAATAAAATCTCAAATTATTATATCAATCAATTATCATGTGTCATTTAACTTAATAATTTGAAAATAAAATTTAACCGAAACTGATAGAGAGTAAATTTGTCACAAATGTATCAATTTGAGATAAATTTGTAAAAAAAAAATATATTAGTTTGGGGTTTTTATGGCACAAAAAAAAATTAATTTGGGATAAATTTGTCACATGTGTACTGGGTTTGAGATTTTTCAGAATATTAACCCAATAAAGTAAGATCTTCTATTAATTTCATCCAACTCATCTAACCAAAAATGCTTATCTATTAAAACATAAAGAATAAGGTCAAAACGACACTAGTGCCACTTGGGAGAAAGGAAATAATAAATAACCAATCAGCATTTTTTGTTAACGAAATTGGACGGAGTTAATGGATTGCACCAATTTGATAAGTTTTAGGATTTGATCATACTTATTAAAAAGTTTTAAGACTCAATTGCACTTCCGTGATGAGTTTTACGACTTTCAGTACATTTATTCCATTAGATTATGAACAAGTGGTGACGTTTTTTTCTTTTTTTCTTTTTGGAGGTTATTGATAAATTCCATTAGTTCTTTTCAGCTTTCTAAATCACATCAATGAATAATGAACAAGAATAATCACATTGATTTTAAAAGGGTATTTATAGGGGTATGTTAAAAAAGCGATTTCCTTTTGTCGCATTTCTTCAATCTATCATCCGAATTTCTAAGTATGATAGAATTAGATAGGATATGATATAAAATACAAATATTTTACTATGTCTTATCAATTATATGATGATTGCAATCAGATATATTTACATCATATTATGTGTATTATTTGGTATAAATAACATATTAGTATAAATGAAAAAAATTATATAAACAAAGACGGTAAAAGTATCTCGTGATACTTTTGCCTAATTTATTTTTATTCTTTTTTATTTTTATTATCCTTTCTTTTTTTAATTAATTTCTTCGTTATTTCTTTCTTCCCCTTCTATCACTCTCTAGTAAAATTTTATTAAATAGTAAACTATACTAATGTACCTAAAATATGTAATAACTATGTTGAACCTATATTCTAAAATAGAATTAAATTTGAATATATAAATAAAAATAACATTAAATTAAAATAAATATTTTTTATTTTTTAATTTGAATTTATTAGATTAGATTTCAAATATTATTCATATATTGAAATATATTTTTAATTTTTTTATTTTATTGGTCAAGTAATTTTAATTTTGTTAATTTTGTTAATTTAAGAAGTTTATTAGTTGAGAAAAATAACTCTCCTAATATGGATGTTAGAAATCCTATTCACCTTTATCACATCTCTTTCATAAGGTAATTTTATCTGGTCGATATCTTTTTTGTATCCGATTTTATCCTATCTTAACTAGGCATCAAACATAGAATATAATAAATTTTATCCTATTATGAATTTGGTATGTCAGCCAAATTCTCAAAAGATTAGTTAATGTAACGGGGTGAGCGGCACAAGGGTTTGTCTACGGTCGAGCGGCTTAAAGGTTATGGACAAGCAATTTCTTTCTTGAGTGTACTCCGAACTTGAGTACCATTTTTACGTTATAGGCAGGCAATGATTGTTAGGCCCATTGCTAAGCTCGACCTGCCAATTCATCCAGTAAAAGTTATCAAGTATGGCCTTCAAGGGCGAGTCACGTATTTATGAATCACTAACAAGCTTTCTCATGCACCGCCCAAATGCCATCGTTTGTGTTGTTCACACCCTTATTTGTAATTTGGTCATAGAAATCTTGGATGAGCCGCGATGATCGGCGCCCCTCTCTCCCTGACAGTTCTCTCGCGCCATTGTCCAGTTTTTTGCAGGGCCAGGGCGAGGCGAGGTTTAGATGACCAACGCTACTTGGGCTCGTTTGGTTCGCTTTAAGGAAATGCACCTATCAAAATGCAAATACCTTTGAATAAATGGGATTTTTCGAAATGCAAATATCGTTTGGTAAAATTTATATTGCAAATATCGTTTGGTAAAATTTGTATTTATAAATGACTTTTATTAAATTAAAAAAATCTATTTTTTTTTTTTTTTTAAGTCCGGCACTGGACCATCGGATGGCCGAATCTGACCGGATCTGGCCGCCTGAGGTTGCACGACCCAAGCAACAGTCGCGCACGACCCAAGCGACTGGACCGCTGGATCTGGCAGTCAAATAGCTAGATCTAGCCGCCTAGGTCGCACAATGGCCGCCTGGGTCACGCAATTCAGGCGACGGCCGCCTAGGTCGCGCAATTCAAGCATCGCCTGAGGTCCGGCGACGGTCACCGGGGTCAGGCAACTCTTGGCCGACGATCGCCAGCCGTCACCGAGGCACACGGGCTGGCGCGCACGACCCCTTGGCCAGCAGTCATTGGCCTCCGATGAACAGTCCCTTTCAACCCCCTTGGAAATGCAATTGCATCTTGCCAAAGTCTCAAAAAATTGAACCAATCCACTCCGCTTTTGCCCAAATCCCTTTAGAGCTCAAAAGCCCCTTCTACATACTAAACCAAACAGGGCCTTTGTCCCCTTTACCTCTGTGGACAACTTTTTCATATCAGATCAAATTCAAGACAACTAGTCCATGTTTGAGTTAGGTACTCTGATCTCAAAGGCATTGCACCAAGAATTAAGCCCTTTTTGAGATCTAAAGTCACCATTGCTTTCTCAACTCTCTCTAGCCATGAAAGAGAATCTTGACTTGAAATCAGGATTCTTATGTCAAAGGGGACAAAGTTTTTGAGAAGGCAATGCAAATGTCCACTATCTCAAAAGTCAAGGGGAAGGAGGATGAATGGGACGCACGTCTTTGTGATTGTGCCTTGCATATGGCTCAGTCCTCTTACGGTTTCCCCTTCAACTGCGCAATATCGAAATCATGTTCAAACCGGGCGAGATGACATGATAAATACTCGATGGGAAAGTCGTCTTCTCGACATCAATCAGCAAGGGCCTCTGGTTAAGGGAACCTGTTTCAAACGGTCTTCTGCTAGCTCAAGGCCTTCATTGCAGCAGTTTTGAATTCGAAAATGGCCGCTAAAAAAGGTAACTTTACGAACGTCGAGTTCTTTCCATTTCAATGAGAGCGAACCCACAATTTCTTTTTGACCTTCGCTTGCACGGTTCTCGTCTTTATCGCAGCTTGAAAAGGGTACTGCAAATTTCATCCGATTATCAACGGCAACGTGAAAAACCGACTCGCTTTTCGCAACTTCCTAGAAAAGTAAACGCTTTTTGTCTTTTCCTTTTCCACAGTGGAAAGGTCAATCTGATGTCGGCTTAAGTTTCCATTTTGCAGATTGTGTTGATCGCAATGATGATTCATGAAGTCCTGAGAATCTCCACATTGACTTGAGTTGCTCGCAGGTTAATATATTGGACAATTTGAGGTGGCTTCAGGCTTGATTCTGAGATGGAGCATTTGTCGAAGTCTGACGATACCTCGGTGGATCAGAATGATCAACCGTCCACGGGAACTCCGGCATACTCGACTATGAGTACTGATTCAGCCACAGCATACTTTCGTACTAACTCCAACGCATCAGTATTTTCGGAGACGGTAGATGATAGTAGCTACTCTAGCGAAGCTTCTCCTATGCACTGGCCGGCTGAGAAATCCGATCGCCTAAACAATCCCGTCCTCAGCAAGCTACGTATGAAGCAACACAAGCATGACATGAACAAAAACTATGACGACTTCGAGGGTGTAGATCCAGGTGGGCACGGTACAATCTTCTCAAGATAACTTAGCTTTCATGGATTGGGAAGACGAACAAAGTTTATTGACCTTGAGTGCAACATTTTTCTTTTTCAAGAACTTGAGATGATGAAGGAGCGGTTCGCAAAGCTTTTGCTTGGCGAAGACATGTCGGGGGGAGGGAAAGGCGTATGCACTGCTGTTACAATCTCCAATGCCATCACAAACCTTTACGGTAATTTATTTTTTTGTATCAAAAGGAAATTACTACTGTCGAGTGGATATTTGCTGTGCATTGCCTGAGACTGAGGGGCTTGGCGTTGCAGCTACTGTATTTGGGCAGAAATTGAGATTAGAGCCTCTGAATCAAGAGAAGGCGGCAATGTGGAATAGAGAAATGAATTGTCTACTTTCGGTTTGTGACTATATGGTAGAAGTCACCGCTTCCACACAGGAACTACAAGACGGGATATCAGTTCAGGTGAATAAAATATCAATTTGAAACTGCCTTCTCTGAAAGATTACGATTTGCCCATCGTTTTTCTTCAACGCAATTTGGTTAATGTCCTTCAGGTGATGACAAGCAGACCAAGATCAGACATTTATGTCAATCTCCCTGCATTGCAGAAGCTCGATGCGATGCTTTTGGTAAGGCGATTCTTTAGGTGACAGCAGTAGAGCGATTCAGTTTGCTTTGTCACAGACTTGAATTACAGGAAAGAAAGAATTCTTTGACAGGAAATATTGGATAGCTTCCAGGAGACGGAATTCTGGTACACAGAAAAGGGAAGCATGTCATCAAATTCGATCGGTTCGGAGTTGTTCGGGAGAGTTGCTCAGCTGAACCAGGAGAAATGGTGGTTGCCAGTTCCGTGCGTGCCTCCTGATGGCCTCTCTGAAGAATCGAGAATGAACCTGAGGCACAAGCGTGACTGTGCCAATCAGATTCATAAAGCAGCCATGGCAATCAATAGCAATATTCTCGCCGAGATGGAAATCCCAGAAAGCTACCTGGCTAGTCTTCCGAAAGTTAGTGCATTAGTCTTCCTTGTTTTCAAGATTATAATTTGGCATTTTCATCCTTTTTCATCCTCACCACCGAAGTGACATCGTGTAACTCTATATTCGTACGGAAACAATTTATTTCACTTGCAGAATGGCAGAGAAAGCCTTGGAGACACAATTTACCGTTACATCAGCACGCCAGAGAAATTCTCCCCTGATTACCTCCTTGACCACCTAAGCATAACATCTGAACACGAAGCACTTGATCTTGCAAACAGAGTAGAGGCTTCCATGTACACATGGAGGCGTAAATTGTGCATAAGCCATTCAAAATCATCGTGGAACATGGTAAAGGACTTCATGGCTGACACTGAGCGAAGCGACAAGAATCAAACCTTAGCAGAGAGAGCTGAGAGCTTACTCTTTTGCCTGAAGCAAAGGTACCCTGGGCTTTCACAGACAAGCTTGGACACATGGAAGATTCAATATAACCAGGTAAAGTGCATTATAATGCCTTACAGGATGAAAGCGGCAAATTATGCTGCATTCTCCTTCATATAAATAATTTACACTAGCTTATAAGATACCATGACTATGAATCAATTATTTATTAAAAGACGACATAAATTAGACTAGCTGCTACATCTTCAAGCTGACCTCTCTCTCTCTCTCTCTCTCTCTCTATCCAACATTCTGTTGTGTCCCTTGCAAGAGATTGGACTGAAAGTGAGAAAATCATGCCTTGCAGGATGTGGGGCAAGCAACTTTAGAGAGCTACTCTAGAGTGCTTGAAGGTTTAGCATTCAACATTGTCACTCGGATTGAGGATGTACTCGGTGCAGATGGTGCTTGACCGTCGAGCGTCCTACATTGTTGCTCTGATTGACAGTATACATGGGCATACAGATAGCTTTGTTAGCACTCATCATCAGTATAGATGTTGGCGAACAGTTTAACATCAAGGTTGATAATATGGCTAAGTTTGATAAGCTCAGATGTATGCATCTTTATATCACCTTATAAAGGTACCGGAAAATTAAACATCTTTATAGCTGCACCTCCATTGCACTGAATGAGATGAGATGAGATGATTGCATGGTTTTCCACTTTGCAAGGAGGAAGCCATGAGGACTTTTCTTTAATACACTACTCACGAAAATATTGGTTCGCACATACAGTACTAGATGCATGGGTTTTGCTTTCCTGTGGACTAACATATACATTTTTCGAGTTGAGACGTGTACATCTTGTACACTGAAAATTCATCTTTTCAATGGTCGTGCAGGATGAAATTTTAATAAATGTTCGCTCCTGTAAGGAAGAGGAAAACATGTTACGAACATAAAATTGGATACTAAATGCCGCACAGAGTAGCATACATTCTTATAGTCATATCAGGTTAGCAATGTGAATGTACTACATAAGCTTGCAGGCGAAGAAGATCGACCTTAAACATGAAGAGATTTCTTTTATCCTCGGACATCTGCCAAACATGTTACAAACATGAAATCGGATACTAAATGCGGCACGGAGTAGCATACATTCATATAGTCATATGAGGTTAGCAATGTGAATGTACTACATAAGCTTGCAGACGAAGAAGATCGACCTTGAACATCAATAGGTTTCTCTTATCCTCGGACATCTGCCAAAGAATCACTCCTCAGCGTTAAAGGACCAAATGAATTCCTTTTTGCATTTTGGATGACCAGAACATTTCTTATTCGCGCCTGCAATTTGATTATCTCCGTCGTTGCCCTCCATGCATTTTTTTTATAAAGAGCTAAAATTTTGGATGTTGCCTCCACTCTGTTAGCAGCAGGAGCGTTTCGCTTCTTCTCATTCAACATTGCGCAAGAATTTATTCCAAGAACTGAATTAGGATAAGAAAACACTCTTAATGAGCGCAAAGAGATCGAACCTTACGAGGAAATTACAAAAATGAGCTGAACTACACATGGTGAATGGGAAGACTGGTAGGAATCTGAATATGACATGAGACGAATAAAATTAACTAAGAATTGACATGGCTCAACGCGTTTTAACTCGGTATTTTTCAAAAAGCACCACTTCATTATGTTAGGCAAAATTCATCTATCTTAATTAACACTAAGGTTCCGTTCACTTTATGAAAAATAACTTTTAGGAAATTATTTTTTGAATTTTCCGACATTCGTTTTACGAAAAATGAACTAGCCAAGGAAAACATTTTCCGCTATTGAAAAAAAAAATTGAAAGTGAGGAAATGCTACATTTTCCGCGAAAAGTTGGAGAGTATACTCATTTTCCTGGAAAATGGCTTCTTGGAAAATAATTTCCAGAAATGTTACATTTTTTGCAAAACGAATGGAGCTTAAATGATAGAAACATGGCAACAGCACAGAGATACGTTGGCATATCCGATTCTTGAATGGGAAACTAAGTGTGGAGGTGTTGCCTGCACAATACACGGAGAGACAGACCTAGAGAGAGATGTCACACGAAAGGCAACTGCAATTACCAATTACCAACTCCTCCTTGTTGTTATTGCAAGCTTCAATTCTCATTACATATACATATTAGTAGAGTCTGCGATCACCTACTTGTTAATCATCCATATTGATAACGAATACGAATGCTTTTAGGCATGGTTACTGCACAAACAAATTTACTCTATGTTGGTATGTCGATAATATCATTTAGGCACTACTGTAAATTGCTAATATAAAGTTAGTGCGTACGCTGGGAATTGCTCGATCAATCTACTAGAGAAAAAGCTTTCTTAGGGAAATTATTGAGCAATACATAGAGGTACCGAGGGCTATATTATTAATCAGCTAAGTATCATGGTACATTATTACTCAATGATTAGACGGATAGGCCTATTCAGGCACTCAATGCATCATTTTGTAGAATTTAAACCAGTCTTGCTATCTATTCTACGACGGTATTCGTATCTATTGTACAACGGTATTTGTAAATATCCAAGAAAAAACGAATCTTATGACGTGCTACGCCAGATACGCATGTCCGTGATAAGCTCCCATGTAAGGAGAATGGGTAACATTCGAAAGCAAGAAAAAACTTCAATATTCTAAGATACTTCGTGGCAAGTCATAAGATACGTGTTGGCACATGCTTTTGACTTCATGATGCTACTTATGACAAATTCATCATCCTTTGGCAAAGAAAATTGCATTCACATACCGCCACGAAAAAAGGACAATCTCCGCACGTTGGCAAAAGTCAACCGGAACGTGGTTACAGGCCTTAACAACCTTATCCGAGCGATGCAGCATAATACCGACAGATTCGCACCCTCGTATCAAGTTCTCGTTAAGTTGTGTCCACTGTCCAGTACACTTGTTTATCCAAATCTACACTTAATGAGGAAATATTTTAGAACACTAATTATGGGATAACATGAGAAAAATAATGCATCGGCAATCCTGAACTTTATTTATATGGCTAACAAGTGCCGAAGGGACACTTTTAACAAGATGCAATTGAAATAATCTAACATGAAAGAGGAAAATGTCAACTGACATGCTTGCAATGAGGAAAAACCATGAGGCGCGACAGATTATTTCAGTTACTACCACCATCGTTTACCACATAAATATCCTGCATTTCCCAGTTTACAGCTTCGAAATCTCCCTATGGACAGCTTGATCTAGAAAAGCTTAAGTAAAAACAAAGGACCTGACAAAATATTGAGGAGACAAAGCAGGAGAGGAGATACAACAAGAGATCTACGAGCATGAAGCAGCTCAAAACTCTGTTTTGATTTACTCGGCTCAACTAAAATAAGTGAAACAATTAATCTCTATATATACAACAGACCTCTGAACCGCACCCACAAGGGCTCCATCCAGACGGGAAGTAATCAAAGGGTTAGCAGAACGAAATCAGTCTCGAGACCCGATATGATGGGGGCTGCATGTGCAGGTTTCCTCGCTTCTTCCATCTTTTACAAGCAAAGCATGCGCCAAAAAATCATTTACCTCTCGACAGCCTCCGCGCGACGGCCGAGGTGCGTTTTCCAAGGTAATCTCGACTTAGATTGAGCGAGAAACCATGCATTCGCAAGATTACCTTCTTCGGGGCATGCCCTGACAAGATCCATCCCAAGAATATTTTCTTAAGCTTAATCAGCTGTCATCATCCACAGCACCAACATACATCAGATCTGCCCTCCTAACCCTCACGGCCCCCTTCAGCCAGTTGGCAGCTCGAAGATTAGCATTGTCAGCGCCGCCTATACCAGCGGTGCCGCTTGAAGATGGGCCCCCGCCTACACCATCTTCAAGGAGTGTCCAGGCATCAACTTCCATATTGTAGTCCTGCTGCGGTGCCACCGGCCTGGACTTTCCAGTTGTGGTAGTAGAAGATCTAGCAGAAGAAACTGTATTCCTCTGCGACAGATTCGAATTTCCTGACAATGCTCCAGGAAGTGAGATGGTCGATTGCACTGTAGTGAGAGCAGCAGCTGGCACAGAAGGGGGTTGGCATGAGACAGAGCACCGGAGAGAAGGTAGGACGATAGGCATTGCAGCTTGGATTCGCCAACGAATTTTGTCAGGAAGTTGCATATTGTCCAATTCATTCTGCATCAGTTTTGATAAGTGAGACATCCCAGAACAATTGGTTTTAAAGAATTCACTACACTACAAGTAGCAAGGATTTTAAGGGCTCCTGAAGCAACATATGCACTCCAAGGAGCAACGAGCCTACCAGCAAATTATCAGCGGCTTCCTTATCTATTCCAGCGAAGTCCCTGATATATTCAGGTGCTGACTTCAAGGTGGGCTTTGGCTTCAGCCAACTGGGCTGAGAGCTGCTCAACAACCCATGCAAGACTAGCAGTAATCTATCAAAAAGCGTGTCACCCAAAAAGTTTGAAGGAGCATTATGACCGGGAGCTTCCACTGGCAAGTCTCCCTCTCTTTTGCATTGTGAAGTCTGCAGGGGATGGATGGCCAGGTCTGCATAATCATAAACAAGTTGATTCCCAAGGAGGCGAAGTATTACAGAGGCAAGCATGTGCCTCATGTTCCGTCCAAATGGCTCCCTGTATGCAATTGGAGTAACTGTTGTTTATTATCATTAAGAAAAAATAAATAAACAGACTCTCACTACAACTACATAAAAGAAAAAGGAAACAACATTTCAATAAAACGCTCATGAATGACACCTATCATTGCTAGTCTATTGTTCTTCAATAGTCATGGTGATTAGAGCAAATCAATAACGCAAAAAGTTCATTATATTAAATGGCGGATGGCAGGTGAAAGCTACTGAATCATTTGAATAAGAACCTCACTGGGCTCGAGCAATACGTGCATATTGATGTCCAATTTCATGACTGACATTAAGGACATGGTTAACCAATTGATTTGACAGGAAGTTGTGGGAAGTATCAGCATTGTTTACTAGCCAATGATGAGACAGTGCATAGTATAAGTCCAACATTGTTCGAGAAGCCACTATGAAAGGTGAATCCTACTCCCAGACAAAATAATGATAGATGGCTGGAAGATGCAGCCTTCGCTAGATAATCTTATTACAAAGAACATGGCCAAACAATACCGGAAAATGAAACATCTGAGTGCAGAAAGTAGATTTATGAATTTGGAATCTGAAAATGAAGCTGACAAAAATAGATGAGGAGAAGTATTGAAGGCCACTCAATAGCACTATCAACCCATCTATACAAAGCAATAGACATGCATGGTAATCTTGAACACAAAAAGTTTCTAAGCATCGCAATGTTGAGGTAAATTACCTGTCTGCACAAATAATGGGAAGCAATCTCAGAAGGAAATGCAACCGCAATGAAATGGATGCTCGCAAAGCAGCAGGAGGAGGGGCAGAATCTGCTGCTGCTGCTGCTGCAGCTGCAGCTGCCGCTGCTTGTCTTCTGGCTATACCAGGACTGCCACCTCTCATACCTTTCCGGTTATTGCTCTTGCCAGCAGGACCTTCTGTTCCAGAAGTAGTTGTTCCAGTGTTCTTACTTGTCACACGAGCAATTGCACTTATATGTTGTTCAATAGCATTCAACTGCTTGATCAAATCACTAGCAAAAGTATTGCGTGATTCATCAGAACTTTGATCAATACAAGGGAGAACAAGTTCAATAAGGGCCTTTTCAGTCGCAAACTGCTGCATACTCCTAGAACTATAACCTTCAGCATCAAGCTGCACTTGTATCGACCCTTTACTGAATTTTTTTGGATCCACACCCTCTTCAACGACTTCTCCTTCCTCAATAGAGGCAACTTCGTGCTTCTTTTTATCATGGTTGGCGATGGTACCCACACCTGAGGTTGACCAACCCCAATGCTTCCAAATCTGGGGCTTGGTTGAAAGACCTTTATTCTCAGCAATGTTCATAAGACGTTGCCTAATTGTCTTCCGTCCAAAAAGAACATCATGGCCCTCAAGAAACCACTTTGTGAGCAACAGCATGGAGTCCTGCAATGATCTTCCAAAAAGATGAACCACCTCAGAGAAAAGGGGAGCAGCATCTGGTCTCACAAGTAACCTTGTAAGAATGATCTCAATTAAAGTATTCTCGTTCTCAGAGACAGCAGCTCTTTCAGAGCTAGGAGCCAGAGAGCGTATAGCGTCCACTAAAGTCATATCATGGGCCTCCAGTTTGTCTATTAAAGCCTGTTCATTCAAAAGAAGCCTCAGCTCCAGCCACTGCCAATGAAACTTGGCAGGTTGCAGGGTATTCAAGACATGAACAATCCTATCCAAAAGTTTGGTTCTGTTTTCAGTAAACCGATCTTTCAGAACCCCGTGTCCAGGTATCCGACTCCGATCATCCTGTGTAACAAGAGCAGGTATTCGACAACTAATAATTGCATCAAGAAAAAGCCTAGCACGAAGAGGTACAAACGCAATTGACTTCAAATGCAAGTCAGTTCCATTCAATTCCAGCATGGATGCAAATTCAGAATCACTTGTATCTGCAGATATTAGATCATACAGACCCACAGAATCTCTCAAACAAACGTCCCTGAAGGGAAGGTGTTTAAGTGCATCACTCATGGCCACTGACAGGGATTGATACAATTGATGTATGTCTTCACGCACAGCAAGATTCGAACTCAGAATGAAAGGCCTCCACATAAGGAATGCCATTATCGCGTAGGCAGGTGGAAAGACCAGGCCAACAGGTAGAGTCTGTTGCATTCTTGAAAGAGCAACAATAGAGGGCTCCCCTAAAAGGTCAACAACTAATCCATCAGAAACTGTTCTGCAGTTCCCAACAAGCAGACGGAACCAATGAACATGACCTTCAATTGGACTCTCTACTTTGAAAGTCCCAGGAGATCGGATACTACCATTCGAGTTTGATCTTATGCTCCTCATAAATTGAACCACATCAATGCTCTCCTTCAGTCTGAAGACGGAGACCATCCTCTCCAGGCTAGTAATCCCTTGAATGACAGCTCCAATGATAAGAGCTGATACAGCAGCAATGACTTTTGCAGCTCTACCAACTACACTAGAAGTACTTGAATTGGAATCATGAGCTTCAGGAGACAACTGATATTGGTTTCGAGATGACTTCCCAGGATTGAAAACTCCAGCAAGAGCAGAAGATGCTTCTGTTGCAAGAGCTATCTCAAACACTCTGCTTTGACGCTCACCAAGAAAATCCCTAAGGAGGCATAGGCATGTTATATTGATGCGCAAAATTTGCCTTGCAACATTGAGTGAGCTTGTCGAAGATGGAGAGTTTGTACAGCTACTGCCTGTGGTAAAATCAGGTATTTTCGCTAGAGTTGGCCCAATACTGCCAATAATAGCAGATATAGAAGAAGACACCAAAGACGGGTCACCCTCCTGAAAAGAACCTTCAGTTTGCCTCATGCAATCTATCAGCTCCATAACAATCTGTTCAGATATCTGAAATCCGTCATCCCCTTTTTCCAATGAAGGCCCTTTTGGCACACCAGCAGCAAATACCTTTTTCTCCTTCCCTGAGAAAAAGTGAAAAGCCTCTGCAACACGTCTCTGCACAATCTCTCTCATATTCATACCAATTCTGGACAGCCTACCGGTACCCATTTTCTGACGGAGATAATCATCAAGATCATCAACTCCTGCTGGAACCCCAAGAGGAAATCCAAACTCACCATCTGAGGGTCGTCCAGATTCAAGTTCTGCAAGCAGTCTTTTGTCGCGATTTGCCTTGGATGTCTTGCGCCACTCCAAAACACTGGTCACGTTCCCATACTTCTTCAATAAATATCGAGCATAAGCCCATGCTGATGTAGTTGACACCCTTGCATTAGAGGCAGCAACTGTGGCAACTAGATCCATTGAAGCAGATAAGGCTTGTGGAATAAGATCTGCAGCAGTAAGTGTGCTTTCATACCTGACCAGTTCACAAGCAAAAATTGTCAGAACTAATCGTTCTGCTTCCTACAGGCAGACAAAAAGAGGAAATGGCAAAACATGAGAAGAAATAAATGTGCACATTCATTTACGAAAAATATTCCAGTAAAACACTTATAAATGTGCAGCTTAGTATGAGAGAGGATAAATGGAAATAAAACCAGTGAAAAAATGCTTGTTGTAAAAGGTATCATTCTTCATTCTCTTCTCTACAATTGAAGAAAAATTATCCATCTATTTTTCTACTAAACTTGATTGGGTGAGTATCTACTCGTTTTCAGAATCTCAACTTGACAAAAAAAGTTAATTAAAACCAAAAAGAAACACACATGAATCTATATCAAGAGAAAATATTCTTTGCTAACGCAGTCTGCATCTGAAGATGCAAATGCAATACCAACTGTTATTCTTCCCTCAGAGAGGGCAAAAGAAAGCACTATGGCATGATGCTCATCATGATGACATGATAAATTCCACACAAATTTTAAAGAGGGAAACCAAAAACAAAAAATTCTCAACCTACATGTAATAAATCAAGCAAACATATCTCCAGACAAAAGAGCAATGAGTTTAGCTATCAATACTGTACCTTCTCAGGGATGATAAAAGAAACGTCTCCCGTATTTCACACACATGGCTTTCCACCTGCCTTTGCGGCATCAACACATTTCTTCCACTATGAATTGCCATACTGGATGTACGAAAAGCCTTTGGCAATAACCAAAGGATAAATTTGACTGCTGAAACTAAATCATCAGATACATCTAATAGATACAGTATATTTGATAACTCATCCTCACTCAGCTTCCATTTCAAGGTGCTACGATCATTAAGAGAGGTAAAATTCCTATTAAACTGCCCAACCTGAGCTGAAGTTTTTCAGCTTCTTCAATCAGCTGTTTAACTACATCTAACAACCAAACTGTAACAACCCTCCTCTTTGCAATACACAGCTGCTTTAAAGCTTTTCCAACAGTAATAACGTCACACGAGTGAGTAACTCTGATCCCATCCACTGATTTGGGTATTTCTCCATCCACACCAGTTCCATGATGAGAGCAGCTTGTTCTACTATCACATACATGACTAGTCGAAGCTCCTAGGCTGCCCTCAATTCTAGCAGCTGCCAACTGAGCAAGACTTTGCGTTTTACGCACAACTTTCTGTCTACCTCTAGATGCCTGCTTGGTTGATTTTAGTGGAGGATCAACTTTCAATGACTCAAAAGATTTTGGCCCCTTCCTCACCCACCATAAATCCTCATCATCTGAAGGTATTGGAGAGTGAACCTGGATGTATGCACTCCTCTCCTCAGTTAATTTCTGCTTTTTGACTCTTCTGCATTCTTCACATCCAGGACTGCTGTCTGTGAAATCTGACTTATTGCATATCGACCCAGCAGTTCTCTTAATGCTCCCTTCAGACTCATCAGTCCCCGTGAATAAGGGGACAGAAAATGAGTTTGGAAACTGCAAGAGATTTGAAATTAAGGTATTCACTTCTTCAATGTCAGCTTTCTTGGGATAAAAAGAACTGGATGGTGACTCTACAGCTTTCCACAGATCAACTGATGTAGGGGACGGACCACTCCTAATATTGTGCTTCTTCTTGTGAGCTGAAGTATGTGCGCTGTCTAAATTTCTGCGTTCACCATAAAGCTCTTGGAGCACTAGGCGTCTTTCACTTAAATAAACATGCATAGTCTCCGGAAACTGTCTCCGATCAGCTATTCTTGCCTCTTCCAGAGCATCATGAATCAAAATTCCTGGAAGCTGCTTCAAGATGCGATAGTGCCGCATTCGTCTATCCCTGTCAGCATGTCCACTCAAACCCATAATTCCACTGATAAGTAGCTGCCTTACATATGAGGGTGGGTCGAAGATGCCACAGCGTGTGAGTTCCACTATCAGCAGTTGAAGACGCTCAAAACCTTCTCCTTTAGGCACCTCGTGTTGATCGATCCAGCACACCAATATATCATGTAATGGACCAGGGCTGTTCAAGCCACCAGACAACCTTCTACTTTTCTTATCTACATTTTCTGGATTGTTGCCATTTTCAAATACGTTTAACATGGAAGTCCTCCCAAAGTTATTCTCCTGGCTTAGACCTTTATGACTAGTGACACCACCGACATTGTCATTCCTTCGTTGGGATTGATTCTCTAGATCTCTTTTTTTCAGCTTCAAAAACAAAACTGCAACATACACTTGAGAAAGGTCTTTTCTACCAGAGAAGTTCACATCAGCCAGAGGAGCAGTACGAGAATTCCTAAAATCGCATGTAGCCCACTCACATAGAAAGAATACCAAGTAAATGAATGACAACTTCAGGCTCCCAATCCACTTCAAAGATGCTCTTAAGCATGGACTGACTTCTGCAATCCATCCTCCATCCACAGCTTCTTCAGAAACATCTTCAAAAAGGAACTTATAAGTCCCCTTCAGGTCACCATGCACAAGAGCTTTATCCAAGGCTTGGACAGCCCTAGCATAGCCACAAGAAGGGTTACCAGAACTAACAACCTTTGCCAGCTTGTCTGCATGTCTTTGTATAGATGAAACAACATGCCCAAATGACACAGCCTGGTAAAAAGCATCAAAACCTTTTCTTCTGAACAGACAAGCTACCTCTGCAGAACACATTTCCATCTTTGCTACATCTTCAGATGCCTTGGATAAATAACCCCCATCATTCACCGTGTGAGAAACAACATTAGGAGGCAATGGAAAGCAATCCAAAGCAACAAACGTGTCAGGAACAGCAAGTATCAGATACCGAAGCATCTCAACTACTGCAGAGCAGGTGTACTCCCGCCGTGAGTTATCAACTAAATCAGATCCACCTGGAGAAGGTTCGCAGATAAAACGAACGGCCACTCCAACAAGGGTTCGTACATATGTCTGAGACAGAACAATAGCCTCAATAACAGCATATATGATAGGCAGGAGCAATTGTAAAGTCTCGAACAACTCTTTATCCTGAAAATGCATAAAGATAAACTATGAGTATGAACAACCAAATTGATCCATAGGTCAAAAAGATGAGCATAGGGACATAAATGGAAAAAAAAGAATAAAGCAAACCTGTAGTTGGCTAAGAACCCAATCAATGATAGGAGAAGGAAGAACCAGCCCTTCTGTGTGGTGCCACTGCAACAGTCGCACCATATACCACCACTTAAAATGTAGGGAGGGCTCGTCTGCATCGAGAGTAGAGGATGCTGCTTCACCTTTTTGTTGTGTTGGCCCAGCATAAAGCATCTGTGGAGATCGTTCTCTAAGGTGAGAATTCGAATTATAATTGTTTCTCCGAAATTCATCCAAGAGGCTCTGCAAGTAATCAATAACATCCTTCGTCCACAGCTCTGCACGTGATAAATGACTTCTGTCGGGAGCTCCAGAAGAAATAACAGCAGAGCCTGGGCGGACCTGCATATTATATGATCGTACGGAAATACATATTATGCATTTGAGATAAGCATAAGTAGCAGTAGAGATCAAGAGTCCTGTACCTGATTAAGGTAAGTTACTTTGATGAACCAAGTAGCTCTCAGAATAGGCACATTATTCTTGATGAGAACTTCAAAAGAGACTTCTTCCTATAACCATGAGGAACATGCTCACCTAAAGAACGCAGTCTTTTGTGAGGTTGTGACAAAGCCTGAAATGAAAGACAGCAATAAATGTCAGATTTTTCGTAAAGTCTCATCTGGAAACTCTTCAGGCAAACTCAGCTAAAGCATCCCACCCAGTAAATTAACATATCTATGAGATCTGATATATGATTTCTATTTCATCTGCACCAGTACCACTGTTTTAAACATTGACCTGCTCATTCAGCTAGATTAAACAGGAACCGCTCACATAGGAATGATTTAAGGACCACATTCTGAAGGCAAAATTTCCTTGCAAATCAAAAGACAGCGACCTTGTTATTCCTTTTCAGTAATTTCCATTTCATGTATCCTGAAAATTCACTTGATGTTTTCATTCAGACCCAAGCTCAAGCTTGATGGATGTTTATTCTCGACGCTCGGGCTCATCAAGTAATCAAATATTCTATTAATAGCAAGTACATATCTTGTTAATTACTACATTCTATCTTCCTGAGGACAATATTGAACTATTATAAGAACGCATTATCAACATTTACAGTACCACTCAACAACCTGCTGTGTCCCTCTAACTCAATCAACTACAAATAAATACACCACAATGATAGCCACTAGCTTCTGTAGGCCAGCATCGTGCCTCCAAACCTTTTAGTAGTAACAGATTCTCAAAATTCAATCAACTCTAGCATGGTTCAGAAGAAGAATAAAATATAGATTTGTTATTATGTCACTGAGATATCTAGCTGTCCGATTTCTCCATGCTCCTTATCAACTGTGAGAAATGATTGTTAGAGATTTGCTGTTTCAACATCCATTGTCAAAAATAAATGAAGCATTAGATATATCCTAGATCAACTTCTGAATGCCTTCCATGACAGGTAAAAAACCCAATTGTTTCAAGCACCACAGCAAAAGTGCTTTTTAGTTTTGACATGGTTCCCACCAAATTTTTTGAATCTCGGCTTAAACATCGTTAAAGACAGGTAACATAAGTAGGACACGACATCACAAGCTGAATTTGGAGCACTTGCCCGTATTCACTTGATAACACAGTAGGAAGCATACCTCGATCCATCTTTTCTTGAAATCTTCACTAAATGACCTTTGTTCAGGAAAAGCGGCAGACTTATTCAATAAGGAACCAGACAGAGGTACACCATATACTTGACCAGCCTGTCACAAAGTGTTTTAAAGTACTGAATTTAATCGCCACCTTACATTGTAATAAAAAAAAAAAAGGCTCCTCAAAGAGCTAATGACTCAAACTAAAGCTGTCTATCATGCAAAAGATTGTTTGAAATACTACTTAGATATTGCGGTTTGCCAGATAAATTCCAGTATCAGTAAGAAGAAACAGGGAAACAATACCTTCCTCTTCTGAGCTCGAGACTCATTAATAGCCCTTAATCGTTTTCTTATTGCCTAAAAAAAGTTGCACCAAACAACCAACTGATCAGCTCCAGCCAAAGATGCAGTCACCACACATGGAAACTTCATAGCAGAAAAAAATAAATTAGACAAGGCTGTTCACAGCCTAGCAAGATAAAGACATTAACCTCCTTGCACTTCAGAACAACAGGCTTTCCAAACACCTGAGCTTGAGATAGTGAAATTTCTCTGGCTTCCTGACATAATCAAATTCATGACAAACTTCTTAATCAAAAAATCACAATACTAAGCTACTTGGCATTATAGTAACTCCAAAGCCAATATAAAATGACTATTATGGCTCTTCTACGATGGATCGCGGGATAAAACGAGCTATTTCAGCCCTATTTTATGCTACAAAAGGTCATCACAATCTTCATTTACAGTTTGATTAAGAAAGCATACCAAGAATTAAATTTGGAGCATATAAAAAATTTTAGAAAAAAAAAATTACATTTAGTGATAGCTGGTTGGGAGGTCCAGCATTCAGTGTTTGTTGAGAAAAGATATTGCCATAAAATAGAGAAAGCACACATTGCTCTTCTAAACCACTGTCAGGTATCATTTCAGTCACAAGACTGAAATGGGTTTTCTTCCATATTTAGGAGGACAAATCACTATAAAGTACCCTTTCAGTAGAAACACCCCAGAGAGAGCTCGATAGCCCACCATATAGGCATGTGAGATTACAAGCATACTAAGTGCCCAGCCAAATGTTAGCAAATTAATGAGGGGAAATTAGCAAACGCAAGACGAGAAGAAATTGACAGCGTGTACACATACTACATGGGAATTGCCTTATCTAGACTTAAATGAAAGGTAAAAGCTTTGATTTCTAAAGATACCTCAAGTCCTTCAACAGTTTCCTTATATCCAGACTGAACATACTCTTTTGTGAGGGTCTCCTCAGGGCAATCAGTAGTCTGAGGATGGTAATCGGGAGGCCCGAGTCTGTCATCGTAATGCAACAAAATAAGACACAGCAACATAAGCTAAAACAAGAGGGAAAGGAAGTAGTAAAAGCTGTAAATTGACCCATAAACATCACCATCCCAAGTACCTGACCAAATCAAATTTTGCTGTAAATAGCAACTGAGAAACAAAATCTATTGGTAACTGATGTGCTAATCAAAATCAATGACAGGAACAGCTTCCTGCTCAGACCATTGTCAAAGGAACAACAAAAGCATCTTACTTCATTGCAACAATTACCTGGAGTTCAGAGGTTCTTTTTCACACTTCAGTTTGTAAGGTGAGAGTTGAAATTGCCGCCTGCGTAATCGAGATCATTTTTAAAGTTCCAGAGAAAGAGGAAAAAAAGCCCTCAGTCAAGAAGAAATTACAGTGAAAAGTTAACAAATCAAGTGATTCTTCAAAACAAAAACCTAGTCGCAACTTTATCAAAGTCCTGGGTAGACAAAAGGAAAATGGGATGTCATCAACGGGAAGATGTGGAGAT
Organism: Eucalyptus decipiens; assembly: GCA_014182575.1. Taxonomy (NCBI): domain Eukaryota; kingdom Viridiplantae; phylum Streptophyta; class Magnoliopsida; order Myrtales; family Myrtaceae; genus Eucalyptus; species Eucalyptus decipiens. The sequence continues at coordinate 2,007,346 of CM024613.1, read as the reverse complement.
TAAAGAAACTCCAACAACCGTAAGCTACATTTGTTCCTCAAAAAGCCTTTTCTTTTCTTTTCTTTTCTTTTTTTCTTTTTTTTCAAAGAACAGACTGGTTGTTGAACCCATGGAGCTTATCCCACCCTAGCCTCTCTTACTGCAAGCTTTGATGGGTTCTCAGAAATCCAAATACTGGAGAACAATTCACATTATTTCTTTTCATGTCACATGCTCAGGTTAAGGAAATTGTAAAAACAAGAGGAAATAATTGGAAACGCTTCCCACAATATTACAGTACAAATACTGAAGGGAATAGTGTTATGCAAAATCGTAGGTACCAACATTATAAAAGCTCCCTTACCAAAAAAAATTTCCTTACCAAAAAAAAAAAAAAAAACATTATAAAAGCTTTGCTGTGGGTAAATTGTATGAGCCTAGTGATATCGATTACCTTGAATTTAAAGAAAAGTTAGAACCTATAGAAGGCGATTCAGCACGAGCAGTATCTCTAGATGACGGCCCACCAATGGTACTGTTATTTACTGCATTACCGCAGTTGGCAACATGATACCTTTGCATCTCTCCCGACTACCATCAGCATACTGCCCCTAGCATAGATCACAGCAAGCTTTGGACTGCAATTAAAGACATCCTTGCCTAAGTTAGCAAACTAAGTCATAGAAAGAATGTGAATAAAAATAAACGGGCGCTCATACATAATTTGGAAAAACAGATGTAAAAATCACAAACACGCCTAAGTCTTCAGAGTTGTCTGTTCTAGTGATGATTACAAAGGACTTCTCGTCAATTGGAGGAACTTAAGTATCCCATTTATTTTTATGTCTAATAATGTCCTTAAAGAACTATGTTCGCAAGACTTTTTTCCCCTTGATCAGAACTTCATGATATTGTACAGAGGAGGATGCACAAAGATCTAAAAGACACAATGACGGGGAGGAAAAAAAACCCTAGCTTACGATAGCTCTCGGCTAATCAGTTCTATTAAGATCAACGTAAGTCATAGTGCAGCATATCTCATACCTGTGGTGGAAAAACCATATTAAACAACTCTACAAATAATCACGGAATTTTATGTCCCATAAACAATAGATAGTAAGGATGTAAAAAATCACAGAGCAAAAGAAAAAGAACGTCAAAAATCACACTACATGAAAAATAATACAAGAAAATAAGTTTATAGAACTCTAATGATGGTATTATTACATCTCATGCGAAAGAAACATGGAGGGGGTTACGAGTTATCAGCACAAAATCACCCACATCATAGCACAAAAGCCACCTATATAGCAGCAGGACTTCGCAATTTTGACAACAATTTTCTCTATGCCATTTCCCTTGACTTCCGTCCTTCCCTTCAACTTCCCTCAAAACGCAGTTGACACACCTCAATTCTACAAGAATTTACCTTCTATGGAACACAGCAGAGACTACTTCTCTCAAGTGTTAAACAATACTGTGACTGACATAATATAAGAAATGTACTGATCAGCTGACCAAACACTTTTGTTATTTCTACTCTTCAATAAAACCATGACCATATCATTCGACAAAACCCGATGTATAAGCTATCATAAGCAGTACGCTCATCAATACCACAGCTTTGACATTCATGCTTAGGTTACTTATGCTTGAGCAGGCTCCTCAATGCCACATATGGAAACAACACAAATACATCATAAGCATCTCTCTAGAAGGAGCAAATTGTTAAAAGTAGAACTTCTCAGTAACCATCCTAGCAATATCCAAACTTTAAAAGAAAAACAAGTTTCACTAGGAAAGAGCACAATCGCAATACCGTATCCCAAGACATGCCACATTCACATTCGCACCCAATGTGCCTCACCAAAATCCCTCCTCAGAGGAACCACAGCATCCACGACCAAAGAATCACTATGATCCGCACCACCCGCTCAGCTATCAAACCTCACCCTCCAGACAAGACCTCAACACCAGCTAAAACAAGCTGAAATACTAACGAACCCGAAAACCGGAAACGAACGCCAACACTATGCTCAGTCAGCATCACACTCCAGACCGCCAAATTACACTGAATCAAGCCACACACGGAAGCCAACTTCAAAATCCACAACTTCCACTCACGCGCCCATCCCGGGGCGCGGAAGAAGTCAAATCTGGCACCCCGGCAGCTACAAACGAGCTAGGGTTTGCGCCAGGACTCGATTCGAAGGCCCGAACGCACCCCGACGGATCGGATTCCGGACAACCAAGTAGGAGCTAGGGTTTCGATGGCAATTCCGTAAATAAACAAGAAAAAGAAAACAACCCACGAACAACCAGGAAACCTCCTCTCGGACCCAGAATCCAGGCGAGACCGGGGGGTTGAAATCGGATGCAAGAGGAGCGAGAAGAAGACGCATACCTTTGCCCTAAGACGCGAGATTCGAAGAGCGAGAAACAGAGCAGCAATCTACAGAGAGAGAGAGGGCTAGAGAGAGAGAGAGAGAGAGGAAGAGAGAGAGAGAGAGAAGGAGGAAGAAGAAGAAGAGTCTTGGGGTTTGAAAGTCGCAAGCTTTCCTTTTCCTCTTTTAATTTTTTCCTCGCGTGTTTTTTCTTTTTCTTTGTATTTTTTTTTGTTTTTTTTTTTTTTTTTTTTTTGCCCTTTTCTTCTGCTGCTGTTGCTGCGCGATGATGATGACGACTATGCCTGCGTTGTTGCTTGCTTCGCCCGAGGGGTGAAGGCGATCTGAGAGGAAAATTAATAATTATAAATAATTAATTAATCCCCCGATTTTATAAATGACGATTTTGTTTGTTTGCCGGCGTGAATTCCCGGATTTGTACCCGCAGGGGAGCGGGTAATTACCGGTCCGGACCGAGCACTCCGTCGTGCGGCGAGGGGCGAGATGGTAAAAACGGCAGGCTGCACCCCCCAACTAAACAGTGCTTCCTCTTGCTTGCTTGCGCATGCTTTGAAGTTTGAACGGCTGGTCCGGATTTTTGATTCCGATGGAATTGCGGCGGGCGCCCCCACTCCGCGGTTGGCCGTCGGATGGAGCTTCCCGAGCTAAATTTCCAGCGTCACGACAATAGGATCGGTGTTTTTCAGGAAATCAGTGCAGATTGATTGGATTAGAATAGGTAAATTATTTAAAAAGTCCTAAGTCCTATTGTGATTTTGTCAATTCAATCATAAATTTTTCAATTTTGCTAAATAAGTTATGAGTCTTTTTCACTTTTTGCCTGAATCTATGACTAAAATCAATTTTAGCCGAAAATTACTAATGTGGACAGTAATGGTATTTTTGTGAACAAAGTTTTTAATATTTTTATGTTTTTTCCTTCTTTTTACCTTTGTTTTTGGTGGCTAATCACTAGCCATGATTGGGCCAGCTAGCCCCACCCAAGCTAGATTTGGCAAGACCTAGCAAGGTTGAACCCGGCAAGGGTCAACCTTGCCTAAGCCAAATCTAACAAGGTAGCAAGGCTAGCTCACCCAGTCATGGCCAGTGGCTAGCCATTGGCAAACAGAAGAAGAAAGGGGAAAAAAGAAAAAGTCTGAAAAAATTAAATTATTATTCAAAATTATCTACATTAGTATTGATTGTGTCGCATAAGACGGTTAGCATCTACTTTAGTGAATTCCTATCAAAATTAGCCAAATAGACTTAGTAGTGAAAAGATTTAGAATAAAATTGGTAAAATTGAAAAATTTAAGACTGAATTTGACAAAATTGCAATAGATTTAGGACTTTTTGAATAAGTTTTCCAATCCAAATTGGTTGGGCCAAGATACAACTAGTGTTTTAGATAAATTTTCGAGGTTTGGATATATGGGCTGATTCGATCGTTCCATCTGGTGGTCTCGTTTTGATTTACGATACGATTTTGGAGCTATTGTATGGAACATGGTTAAACTCAAATCATCAGTTAACTTTTTATGAGCAATATGTAATTTATTTCTTGATAATATACGTAGTAAGATAGTATTTTAAGTATTTGAGGATGCCGGAGAGGTTGAGTTATATAAATTTATAAATATATTTGACACTTGAGAGGATAAGAAGTACTGTTTGAATTGATGAATGACTATAACTTGCAATTAGTGATGGAGAGATGACTTGAAGTCGCAAGATTACATCAATATATGACATGTCGACATATTTATCTCGTGTTTCATTCAAAGCGTGAGTTTGTCTTCTCAGCTTTTGCTTGCCAATAGGGGCGGCGATTTCCGCAATCGCCGCCATCGCGGACCTAGCGGCTGCTCGATCGCTAGCCTTAGAGCAAAGTTTTCGCATCAAATGAGATTGGACCTTCGAATGATCCCTGGGAATAAACCTATCTGCAAGGAACAGAGTGATTACTCCACCAGTCAAGAGAAAACAAAGACAAACCCTGGAGGATTTGACTTTCGTTTGCTTGTCAAAAGGACAAAAACACTGTATACCTTGCCAATTACACAATGGTTTGCAACAGCTATCGCAGCTCGCCAATGAGGACATTCTTCGCTGACCAATCAACAATGATTTTAGTTTATAGAGATTGAAATTTAATATGAGATAATCTTTTTTTGTCAAGTGAGACGGGATACTTTGATTTCACAGATGAAATGCGAGGTGGGTCCACTTATTCGGTGAGTTTCAATGTGTTAGCCATGTTTGGCTTGATGCTGTAGCTAGTCCTGGTGGCAATCTTTGATTTTTTCTTGTTTTGCATGTCCTGTTGGACAAGTTGCTCTGTTGGTAACTGGAGAAACCAGGCCTATCTGCTGTCAATGGAGAAATAGCTGAGGCAAATTGACCATTAGCTCACTGAAAGTCTGACATCGAAATGATTTTCTTCGCTTTATTGCTTGTCAACTTCTGTGAGATAAGATGGCGCAGTAGAAAATAGAAAAAAAGAGGAGGAAACAGTTAGCTCCTGTGCGATAATGACATGCACTAATCGAATCGCCTTAATAGATGGCAAACTAATAGGCCATCTCTCTCTCTCTTTCTCTCTCTCGATCGTCTTGGATTTCAGTCTAACTCTTCGGGTTACTTCTCAAGCTTCCCATTATGTCCCAATGCTATTGATTGGCTATTGAAAGTCCATTGCAGGCTACCGGGGTATATTGAGGTCGAGTTTCTGTAGGCAAATTTACTCACATATGATGGACTCAATCCGGCGGACGCAAGGTCCGAGCAGGAAAATCCCCTTATTGGGGCCTAGCAAAGTACTAGCGAAGAAGAGTAGTACACTAAAGAGAGCACGAGAAGATTAACAACTTGCACTAGCATTTTTGTTATTCAGCAACTCCTGCTGTTTCCTTTGATATTTACAGCTACAGGGTCTAAAATCTGGAGGACTCCAGATTGACCACAGTAGAACGGAAAGAGCAGGTAAGGCGGCAGCAGAAAACAGTCAATACGGACAAGCTGTACAGCAGAAAAATACCCTATTGGCCTCAAACAACACCGTAAAAATGCCTCATGTGCAAAGGTCGGTAGGTAGGAACGTGACCAAATGTCGAGTTAGCGGGAATGCAGTCGCCATTGCAACCAGTCGGCCTTCTTTCTTGGGAAGGACACAACAGAACGAACGCCATCTGATCATATTTGTTATGAGAAAGTGGGGTTAGGCTTCCATATTCAGATGACCCAGCACCGACTTGAGGGCATTCGCTATTTGAACACTCTCATTCACACAGCTCAACATGATCTCGTCCATCAATTCTGCAATAATAGCTTCACTCACTTCGATGCCAATATTTTCGGTGTCAATGCGCAGGTCCATCCAAGTTCCCGTTCTACTCATGTCCTTTTGGACGATCTGTTCCAAAGATCGCGGCAGAGGAAGAGGGAGGAGATGCCAATGAACTCCTCTGCATACTTCGAGGACTGCATATTTCATGGCTGGGATTCGCCTAATTCTCCGTTTCACAAAAGAGAAGGAGGGATAGCAACTGTTGTAGTACTCAAAAACCTCCAAGAGAACCTCATTGATGCAATCGAAGAGAAGCTTCTGATCATAATGAAGGTGGTGGTCACCAAAGAAATCAACCTTATCCAAGACTGACGGTTCAATTAACTGGTCGGAAGATTGTGACTTCAAGTAGAGATCATCACAGTTGAGGTTAGAGGCTTCCAGTACTTTCTTTACATATTCGAAAACTAGTTCCTTTTCCACCTCAAAGTTTCTTAAATAGATCTCCTTATCCGTGGTTGAAAAGTCATCTTCAAATTCAACTAGTAGAGACTCTGTTGAGAGCTCAACTGAGAAGCATTAGAAGTTTCAAATTAGACAACGAAGATTTGCTAGTAATATACCAATCACATCAGAAATCGTAACCCCAACAATTTGCAGGCTTACCAGGAGCAGGACTTGCAGGACTAATGTCATACTCTGTGAATGGAGGCTCCAGAACAGATACAGGACTAGGTCGGTCCAATCTATCGATGACAAGTTCCAAATCTTCAACTTTTTTATAGTTAAAGCACTCGGAGGAGATGAAAACAAAGAAAGTGGCTGCTGCTCCATCCCATAATATTTCTGGATAAAATGAGAAAATTGCACTGAGAATGATGAGGCATAATCAATCCAAAGTGTTCACACACACATGCAAAGCATATCAATTGAGTTTGTGATGTGATTCAAATTTTGGTTCAGATGGATATTTGTTCCTTTTGTTTCTTTTCAAGGAAGAGAATATCCCCGAGAAGTGGCGAAGAAAATGGAGTGAGAGCCATCCAAAATTCAGTTGCTGCATCAAAATGTGATCTCCCGCGCTTGATTCTCAATCAATTAATAAAAACACTAGCATGAAAATGTCAACACTTCAAACATGATGCGATATGTGATCTCCCACGCTTGATTCTCAATCAATTAATAAAAATACTAGTGTGAAAATGTCAACGCTGCAAACATGATGCAATAATGGGGCATATGCTTCCTAAGGTGGCAATATCTGATTTTCTGACCATTTGATTACCAGATAAAATTGCAGTGAAACGAATGCAATATATCTGGTGTGTGACACTAGCAAGCAGCATTAGTTCACCTTTTTCATGGGTTTGGAACATTCATCTTCAGGTATAGACTCAACTGACATGCCGGGTGATTCGACTGGTTCTGAAGGAGGACAAAAGATGTAGCAGTCTCCCTGGATTTCCAGTCTAGTAGCTCCACAAATATCTGCATTATTTCCTTAGAGTACATAATTCTGGAAAACTTACCCCAACAATAAATAAAAGTTTTCCCAGTGACAGTTTGTTTTAAAAGGGATTTACCTTCAGAAGTTATCTCCTCTCTGGTAGCGGCATTAGTGGTTTTTACTTTATCACTTGAAAGAACCATCTCTGAGATATTTAGGTCAGTCTCCAGAGTTTGAACACCTCTAGTGAAACTCTTGGAAATGCATGACTCCATAGTTCTCTGTGTCGAACTGTGCAGATGGTTTAGGATGCCATGCTTTGAATCCCTTCGAGGACCTATCGGAAAACAGTTTAACTCGGGATTGGAGAGAATCCTCTCTAGGGTTTCTGGATACTGTCTGCTCAAAGAAACTGCATCTGCATCCCCATGGTTGAGCATCTCGTAGAGATGCTTCTTGGCCTCAACATAAATGTTTGATAACCTATGCTGGTGGTTATCAGCAGCTTCACTTTTAGTCCTCACTCGAATATCTCCTGGTTTATCTTTGCTCTTTTCTTTCTTGATTCCTGCAAGCTCAACATAGAGGTGATCTTTACTTGCAGAACATTTTCCTACATTTTCCCCAACACTTCCTAAGATTGGCTGCCCCTTTTGGTGCCGTTTCTTGGGACCATCTACAGTAATTCCTCGATGCTCCTTCACAACCATATTTTTCAACTTCCTCTTGATATCACTAATGAAATAGTGGGCACTTGCTCTTGTGCTCTGCCTCTTAGCGGTGTACAGTATTTGAGGTGATAAGCGTGGGTTGCACCCCCTTTTGAGCTGCAGTGGATCTGTCATCCCAGGCTTCAAGATAACAATCGTGTTAGAAAGTGGAGATTTCGCATTCCTATTCAAAGACTTCTCTTCCTGAGACTTGGCCCTTCTTCCGAACTTGCCGAGTTCTTCATGATGAAGAGAGTCTTCGTCCTGCCTCAATGCATCTTCCTCTCGCAATGAGTTCAATTCCTTAAGTGAGTCCAGATGAGAATCTTGCAACCTCTGAATATACTGCATTACTGTCTTGTTTGGATCTTGTAGAAGATCTAAAAGTGAAAATTCGGCTGAAGTCAAAAATTGGAGCATCTTGACATCTGTGGAGCATGGAATATTCCCATACTCATCGATATACTTCCCACTAGTAAGCTGTTTATTGAGAAACTCAGTTATCAGCTCAAACAGATTTTCCTTGACATCTGAATGATTTGGGTTTAGCTGTACACTAACTCTACCATAAGGAACACACTTTTTGCAACCACTACTTTTTCGACTAATTTGCTGGCAGAGATCCTCCACTATTTCATTTTCATTGTGGTTAGCGGCTAACAGTTGATATGTGTTCTGATCACAGGAGCACTCGAGTTCTGAGCCTTCAGTGGGCCCAAAATTATCCCCGTCCAAATCACAGCTTTTCTTCGAACTTCTCTTACTTCCTCTACGGTTCTTTTTCCTTTGACTCTCCTGTACTAAACTAGATCTTTTGCGCTCAATTCCAGTTTCGCTCACTCCTGTCATCACTTCTTCGCCGACCATTTCTTTTTCTATGAGTGTTTTCACACTGGTCTTTCCAGCTCCGCCAATCATTTCCCTTCCTTCTTCGCAATCCTGGAAAATTCATCAGCCGATCATGAATAAATAACTTATTATCAATAGAAGGCCATCTGGGCTACAGCAGTATAGGAAATATTGCAGATATGATCTTCAAAACTATTCTGACCATGCTTACCAGTGTGCCTGTACGATCTTCATCGCAACTTTTTAACAATTTAAGTTTATTTACTGGGTTTGCAGCACCTGCAGAAGGAAAAAAAGTACAGTTCAGGATATGTGCACATTGCCCCATTATCAAGCTAGTTTCCATGAGTTCATTATTAGGAGACGATGGCATAACTTTCTGTATACACGTAACATTCTGCTTAAGAAAACTAAGCAAGGAAAAATAATGCATAGCAATTGAGTGTTAGCAAAAGCCTTTATTTTTATCCCAAGTAAATACAGGACAAAGAGCTAATATCTTATGCATATGTGCCATACTGAAGAAATGTCGTATGCTATAAAAGAAATGCTCACCAGCAACTAGGCAATTTTGCCTCCTTTGATCTGTTAGCAGCTTCCTAGAGGAACGAAAATCCAATATTCTAATCAGACCCCACATACAGCTTGCCTGATTTTTCTCACGCTGCACGGGCCGCCTTTGCGACTTCTTTGCCATCTCAAATTGTTAGAATTGTGCGGGATATTGACTGCTGTACAAGGAAGATGCAGCGCTTAAGGGAAATTTGCACAAGACAATCAATGTCTATGAGCTAAAGCAAAGAACATACGTGTCAAACCACACCGTAGCAAAATCACAAGAACAGCCCGGTGACTTGATCACAATCTCATCAAATTCAGTCGCAGCAAAATACATGTCTACAGGACTTTCTGAATCTTTGATACAACACGCTTTAAATATATAAACATTCTGAATTAATCGACTGGCAATGCAGGAATTATCAGCACAGAAACTTAAAACTTCCAGCAACCCTTTCGAAATAATTCTCTAATTTATGCAGCAACACCGTGTCGCACGAACAAAGCTACGCCTCAATACAGGCGAATCGACGAACAGTTTAATCAACAAAATGGGCTTCCAGGAAATTACTGCCACAGGAGAATCACTCCTCTGTTTTGGTAACCATCATCACCATACATGCAGATAAACATGAGGACGAACAAGAAGCAAAGAAAAAAAGCATTAAATGACTTGCTTCCCAACTCAGATTGCCTTAATTAATAGGACGAAATCAAATAGAGCAAGAAGCTGATTCTCGAGAGAGAATGCAATAAAGACTCACTCGGATTGTTCAATCTCTCGAATTGGTAAAACTCGAGATCAACTTCGCGCGTGGAAGAAGCAACCAAAGGTCGCGCCTTTATTCGCTCCCAAGCCTCAACCAGCGCCCAACGCTTCCTTCACGTCACGCTCACTTCGCGGGTAGTTCCCGTCTTACCTTCAAAGAAACACGGAGCCCGAAGAAAAAGAGGGTCACTCCAAATTCTGCAGAAAGTCATTGATTCCCATGCAAAAGAAAGAATCTCTGCAATTCACCATGCAAAACCAAAACAGAGCCCGAAAAAGTTCCAGCTTTTCGGACGAACGGTGGACAGGGTCAGCTGCTTCGAGCGAAGAGCGAAGAATTGCGCCGACCCAAGAGCCCCTCGAGCGCGACCTTCCTCGAGCGGCGGAGCTCCCCGCGAGCACCGACAGCGCTGACTCCCCCCCCTGAGAAACCGAGGACCACGGTTTGCTGCGAGCGGCGGGGGGAGGGGAGGAAGACTTCAATGCTCCTCGCGAATTGGCATCGCGGATTGGCTCAGCGTGACCAATCTCGACACGCGAGGCCGAAGGAGAGAGAGAGGGAGGGAGGGAGGGATAGGGAGGAGAGCTCGATGGAAAGCGTTGCTGCTGCTTCTGCTGCTGATGGCGTTGGGCGAGTGGGAGAGAGAGAGAGTACGTGACGGTTGGGGTAGCATGAGTGGGCCCCTCCACTAATGTCTCCCTTTCTTCCTCTTCCTTCTTTCTTTTTGGTTTTTTCCACACAAAATTAGTCCTCCTTAGTCCTTTCCATCGAAAATTATCAAAACAATCGTAAACCTATTATATTAATACTAATTCTATCATGAACCTTCTAATTAAATTAATTTAATTCTAAATATTTTCGCATTGATATCAATTTAGTCAATTTGATCGATTTAGATAAATAATCGATGACACGGACGTCGATGATTTTACTTGACATAACTAGCTAGTGTCGGCACGAATATTTTAAAATAATTTTTACTGATTCTTTTTATTTGTTATTTTTTTAAAAACTTTTTCCTTTTTTTTTTTTTTTAATTTTCTTTGAATTGTGGTGACAATTGGGCATCGATGAGGGCTAGCAAGGGTGAGACCCTCACGGCCTTTACCAAGTCTAGCAAGGGCTTGCCCCTCGCCGGATTTGGCAAGGTTGCCCTTGCGGCCTTTGGCGATGCTTGACCCTTGCCACCCTCGCTTAGGCTGCGAGGGTCTTGCTCTCGCCAAATTAGGCAGGGCCGACCCTCGTCCAAGTGAAGAAGGTTGAGCACTTGCTCAATTTGGCGAGGCCCACCCTCACCCACGTAGCGAGGGTCAAGATTTGGTGAGGGCAACCTTTAGTTGTGGTCGGTCGTCGACAATCGTCAGTACCTAGTTCAAATAAAGGAAAAAGAAGGAAAAAATGAATTTTTTTTTAATAAAAAGTAAAAATATATATATAGTAAAAAAATTATTTTAAAATGTTAGCTAATGTAATATATTTATGACTTTTTAGTACTTTTCCCTTCTATCTTTCCTTCCCATGCTATTAGGGAAGCATCCCCTGGTTTTCAAACGCTTAACTTTAATTAATCTCCTTCAACCTAAAAATATTTATTTGTTAATTAATCTCTATTCAATGCGGCAATTCATCTATTATACTAAAAAAGTCCGAAACTTATTAAGCTGGAATCAAAACAATTATAAACATTTCAATTGAACCTATTTAGTTATAAACTTTTTCACAATAGTACCAATTAAGTCCATCAAACCATTTAGGTCGGAAATTGTTGACGTGAACATTTCCTATTTTATGTGACATAGTTAATATCGACGTTGATTTTTCTTTTTCTTTTTTCCTTTTTTCCCACACCAAGGCCGATGAGGGTTGACCTTTTCTACCTGCTAATGCTTGCCCTCACCCAGGTGAGCCCGGCCACCGACCAAGGCCATGGAAAAAAAAAGAAAAAAAAATTATAAAAATGTTCATGTCACTCGTGCCACGTAATATAGATAATGTCCACATTAGCAATTTTCACTATAAATTAGTAGGATGAACTCAATTGGTACTAATCTGAAAATATTTATGATTAAATTTGTCAAATTAAAAGTTTTATGACTAAATTCATATCAAACCTATTCTTTTTTCTTTTTCTTTTTTGGTACTTTCCCTCCAATTCACACGCACCGAGTAATTGTTGAAGCACGCATATCAGTGACATGCATGATGTTGAAACAATGAGTAGGTACGATAATTCTAATCCCGCTCTTCGATGATTGAGCAGTAATAATTAGTTGAGAATTTTGTATTAAAGTAAAATAGGCCGCTTTCATGATAATCAACAAGGCGAAAAGTGCACGGTGAAATGTAAACCTACGATGAAATTGCATGACAATTATACATCCAAAATTATTGACTAATGCAATTTTGGAATGAGCTAAATTTTGTCTTTAAGGGTGCATTTATTTCATGAAAGACTTAAAATTTGAAAAACATTCTAAAAAAATGACTGATTATATTGTTTTAAAAAATTAGTCAACAAAAATATTTTTATTAATAACAACAAATTTATGATTAATTATTTTCGTGGTTAGTGAATATATTTTGCATTCGTCCATTTTTGTAAGCGATTGATTTTCCGAAAAAATGTTTTTTAATTCTTGAGTGTTTTAATGAAACAAATGCACTCTGTGTTGCTAGGTTCTTAACCCTTTCATTATTCACGCGAAGGAAATCAAAAAATACTCATTCTTCTCTTGAACTCGAAAGAAAGGAGAGTGGTATTGTTATTGTTTGCTCTAGCTCAGAGTAATTATTTTCTTACATAGAGAAAAAGGTTCGATTTTGACTATGCTCGCCTTTTGGTCCTAAGACTGGTAGTTAATAAGTCGTTCACAATAGGAAATTTTCTTATTACAAAATGATTGAGAAAGCACCAACTAAGTGACAAAAGAGAAAGAACAAAAACACCAAAAGTCAACCCCAATCCAATCGAGGCGAGAACTTTCCTTAAAGGAAAATCACAATAAGAAAAGTTAAAAACACTAAACAAAGATCGATCGATCATCATTGTATTTTGTCATTTCATGGCAAAATAAATGATTCTTCGAAATTTACAGGTACATCACCTGATTTCTCAAAGTAGAAACTAGTGGAAGAAAATAAATGGATCGTTTTCAAGTCTTAATTCGCCGAAAGTAATGCTAAACCGAACGGACAATTGTTTATTTGGTTATTATGATGAGTTAGGACATCAATTCAATGGTCTCACCAGCGTCTCTTTCCACCATATTTAACTGGTTCCTTTTAGTAATTTTTTTTTTTTTGAAACTTTAATTATACTTCTCCTTGCTTTATGTCTCATTTAATATTCCCACTTCTCTATTGGTGATAAATGGTCAATGTCTTGGGGACATAAATGAGACTCTAGGACCCCTGAATTTGCTCTTCCCTAACTCCAAAGCACCAATTGAATAAACCCCCACATCTCCAATTTCCACAAAATTCCACTCCAAGCCTATGGTTGATGTCCGACTCTGTAATTTCGGACATGAATGGATTCCAAATGCACGTGAGGAGTAGTTGGGCCTAAACACCCCTTCGATTGGTGGGGTCCACTGGGAAAAACAGTTGGGCCCACCCTCTCTTTTACTGTTGTACAAGCTCCAATCGTAAGTTCTTATGCTATAAGAAAAAATTGAAATTACTAACACGCTTTTTTTTTTTTTTTAATCATGGGTAACTCCGATTCTTTAAGGTGCTGCATGAGAACGTTTCTGTTTCTCAAGGTTTAGCGAACAAAAGAAATGTAAACCCGCTTTAACGCCACATTATTTTTTTTGGAATAAAAACTTAAATTTCGAGAATGGTTTGGGAACGTAAAACAAGAAAAAAGTTCTTCTTTGTTTCCAAAACAATTTTTAGAAATAAGCTGATTTTCTTTTTTTAATTTTATTTTATTTCCTTTTCTTGCCGCGACCACCGTCAACCGCCCGGAGCCACCGCCGCCGCCCCGCCGCCGCCACTGGGCCGCCGGCGCCGCCGCCGCCGCCACCGCCGGCCGCGGCTGCCGCTGCTGTTCGTAGGCCGGCGCCAGCGGTTGGCGGCGGGCGGCGGCGGCCGTGGCGGGAGGCGGCGACAATCCGTCGGCAAGATTAAAAAAATGAATAAATATAAAAAAGAAATTGTTGCGTTCCAAACGCATTTCTATTCTTTTTCTATTCCAAGAAAGAAATTTTTGTGTCGTTATCAAACGAGCTTTTTTACTTTAAATTGTTCCTGGAGTAAAATAGAAAAGAACCACTTCTGAAAAAAAACTCTTCCCGGGAACAGAAGCGTTGTCATGCGCAGCCCAAGTACCCGGTCAATCTCCACACCACATGCCGATCCTTTGTCTGCACCCACGGAGTAATTATTGGAGGCACACGGTCGTGTACTCCTTTAGTGGCCCCAAATGAATGCTCTAAGTACCGTGACTTGAAACAAGACACGGAGCAACGATGATGGGCATGCTTATTATGAAGGCAACTTCTTAGGGCATTTTTTTTTTTTTTTTTTTTATGCTCACTACGTAATGGAAGGGCCGGCGGCATGCATTGGGAACCGGCCACTTGATTGAGCTCGATACCATATCAGTATGACACATATCGTGAGTGTTAGATGAAAAGGCTTTGGCCTATTGGACACCGAGTCAAAGCTTTTACCTCTTGATTTTTCTTTTCTTGGGGACTACACACCAGACAAACCCAATGGAGATTATCCTTTTCCCTTGGGGTTGGTTGGAGAACAGTAGAGAAGCTAGATGCTGTTGCCAATGAAGGGCCACCGGCTATCCTCTCATAGGAAATAAATAAACACTAGTCACCTAGAATCAATTGTTAAGTACTTATCGAGACGTATGGGTTTGCGACTTCGCGCTTTAATTACTCGAGCAATTCGACAGGAAGAGATTGGTTTTCAGAGATATATATATATATATATATATATATATATATATATATATATATATATATATATATATATATATATATATATATTTTTTTTTTCCTAGAGTTTCTCCAAGGTTTTTGTCTCGAGTGCGGTTGATAGAGAGCGTTGGTGGGTGCGTGCGTGTCTTTTTGCATGATGTATGTGTCGCTGTTGCAGCCCCAGCTTGCCGTCAGGGACATGCAAAGATAAATTTGTAGTGGGAGGACCACAAGCGCACTGAAGTTTCCCGAGTTCAGTCATCACTTTCCATCAACCCTGCTTGTACTGCTTGCAAATGGAGACTTGAGAAGGAGAGCAATGAATGCAATGTGCACGAAGCTTTGTCAATGCATAATACTACAATTCACTTCAAATAGACTCTTCTTCTTCTTCTTCTTCTTCTTCTTCTTCTTCTTTTGGGAGGGACGTTTGTTCGCTATTGTTTTAGAAACCAAACACCATCGGGAACTTTCATTTAAGGGATTACACTAAGTTGGAGATATTGATATAACCGCTATATTTCAGGTCTTCCCAATTTAGACTCGCCCATCTAGGGAAGTGTCAATGAGCTTCTTTCTCAATGTAAACTTAAGTTAGCTACTAGAAACAATGCTATGTATATTGAGATCTTTTCGGATACATTAGTATGTTAAGTGAAGCAGTAAAATTATAATTGGGGATTTAATTTAAGTGGCTCGTCTTTAAAACCTCGTAAAAAAACGTCACACTCACGTGGCTTAATACGTATGTTGGTGATCAAGAAAGAAAGAACCTGTCTTGCTTCTCCCATCACACTATCCTTTTTCTACGTGCCGAAGAAGAAAACTTATATGCAGAGAACAACTGGCACGAAGTAACCTAACCCCTCGAGGTTTATGTCGCGGTTTGTTGCCTCAGTGGGTTGCCATGTCAAAGAGTCGCACCAAACGCAAGCGATAAAACAGAGCCATAAAAGAGTTGACCACACGCGCCGCATCGGTGAAGCCTCAAGAAGCAGATGGTTCATTGCCGATCGATTTGTTTATGAAGGTTCCGATGGGGAAATCATTAATTAATTGCTGCAAAACCCTAACCATCCTGGCTGGTGAGCAGACAAGTGGCATCAACGGTCGACACGACTTTCTTTATGATATGTTGGACACTCCCATTTCAACCACTCTTTTCCTCATTGGATGCTCTTTCCTCTCTAACTCAAAGACGTTCATGAATAAGAACCAGAAAAAGAGGGGAATGAAGACTTGTAGGGGCATTGTCCAGTCAAAACTCAAAAGAAGCAGAAGTCGTGCGGGTTAAATTTGCCTTGGCGAAGGTGAAACTGGAGGGGTTTTTTGGTGCAGAAATCGAACCTCGAAGTCCGATTGCACAATGATGATTTGCCTCGGTCGACGGTCACTGTGTTGGTAGTGGAATCATGACGGGATATTCATGGCCTTGGGCCACACAAGGTTGAGTGGAGGGGTCGGATTTCGCCATTTGGTTCACTTTCTATGCGTTCCATTCGTGAGCCCCACAATCAATATTTTCACGTAGTTCAGACAAAATAAGGAACAATGAACTTCATTGGTGGTTTATAAACCTAATGTTTTCTCCTTAGACATATCAAAAGACCCGTTTCCCAAAGCGTTTATGATCTAATCATCACGCTAGCTACATAACGAAGAAATTCTGGGTCTTCATCATGGATTGTAGCGTTGAAATCCCCGATTGCGAGGGTCTTTGTCCGCTTGTTGAAGTTGCAGAGGATGAGCTTGAAACAGGAAACACCTTTCTCGGATCGTCGTCCCCGTCGTCGTCACAATTGGTAAATCGGGATTGAATAATTGAGTTAGGCGCTTCCTGGGGACGATTATCTACGGAGTAGAGTGCAAGGTAATTGGAGAGCGAGTCTAAATCATGGAAAATTTGGGGGGGAGGGGGACTTGTCTTATTTCCTGTTCCCTCCCCACCACCAAGATAAGATAGCTCAACCATCGGAAATAAACAAATGCATCGTTCGATGAGCAACATTCCTCCAACCCAGTGATTAGTCAGCAGGACAAAAGAGCTTAGAAATAATTAACAAGAGCTTGATCATCATCCATTTGGACTCAAGCCCTTTGGAGCGTTTATTTAGGGTCGTGTGACAATTTGCAACTTATGGTGTCGGCCGTGGAAAGATTAAAAAAAAAGGACGATGAGACTTTCCCATGTAGGAAAGCTCTCTCAAATATAAAAAAGAAGAAGAGGAGATTAGTTTTTTTATTTTATTTTTGACCAGAAAGAGGAGATTAGTTGGAAAGTGCTTCTTTGAGTGAGGCCCATCGGAACAAGCCCATCACTTTCTGTCTCTTCCTAACTTTTTCTTTCTTCCTTTTCGATATCAAATTTTTGGTTTTGGGCCATCGGACATTGCTTTTCGAGACATCGAATTGACTTGCGTCCTCGTTTCGCATGTGGGTCTGTCGCATATTTCATCACTGTGCCGAAAATGCCTTCTCTACGGACTCCGGGAGAGTGGGTCGATCCAACTAGCGTCTCATGCATTCTCATTCGACCGCGAGACTACTCTCTCTAAGGGATTCGGCGAAAGAGCCCACAAACAAATCGAAATCGTTCGTTTGATTGTAGGGAATCCTCAATAGTACCTTATTGGGGGAGGAAAATGCAAATGGACCATGAGACTTATCGACGACTTTGGTGTACAAAGGGAAATGCTGCGCAAGGAAAATCATGAGATGCCTTTCACACATGCCTTTCTACTTATTGAATTTGCACAGCACAAATTTGGCGAAGCAATGGTTTACGCACCATGCTTTGCACGGGCTCATTCTAAAATTTTGCTTGAAAAGCGAAATCGACATAAACAATGCCTTGAGTTCTGAACTTTGATATTTGTCCATTAAATTGGATGTTTATTGATATGAGTTTTCTTCTTTTCAGCAACAATTAACTCTGATATTTGTCCATTGAATTGGATGTTTATTGATATGAGTTTTCTTCTTTTCAGCAACAATTATCAATAAGGTCACAAAGAGTACGTCTGAAGATGAAAATTAGCAATTCTTTTAGGGGAAAGACATCACCCATTTAGAACCTACTGCAGAAATGCAAGTTCAACTTTCGAGGAGTGCGTCATTTGTATGTGGACGATGCTCTTTTAATATTTACTCGCGCAAAATGCGTTTCTTACATGAATTGAGGTGATCTAATTATGTTTAGACTTGAAGCAAATTGGGAACAAATAATATTCTAATATTTGGTCACAAGACAAGGAAGCAGAGGGGAAATCAAGCTAAACCTACTCATGCTTGTACGTCCGGCATTAGACGAACCGGATCGAAATGGGTCAACTCAAATAGCTTGCGCCTCGTGTAAGAATTTTCATTCGACCTTACTTCATAGTGATAAGGTGATCTTGTGCAATGTGACTAAGGACATTATATCATGCAACCCTTGGTAACTCCTATTAGAAACTTCCCTTTGCTCACTTGTGCAATGTGATTAATAAAGGGAAAAATGACATCATAGGTGCCATAACTTTCATATGATGCCCACTTAAATATTATAATGTTGTTTTTTTTTTTTTATCACTCGAATGCCATATATATATATATATATTTAATAATCATTTGAGTTCTCATCACTCCAGCTTGGGAATCTACCCCAACCTGACATTCCATCAAGCTTCACTGTTACTTTGACAAGTCCTCATGAGTCTTCAAAAGACAAAAATCATTTGAATTAAAAGCATAAGTTGCTCTAGAAATTGAAAACTTTCCTGAAGGGTTGCATTTGTTCATTTTTCAACTTTTTCCGAATGGACACTTTGTTCATTTGGGCAACTTCTTTCGAAAGGATACATTTGTTCAATTTGCAATCTTTCACAAAGAGTTGCCTATGTTCTTTAAGACCAATTTAGAAATACTAGAATTGCTATATAGTATTCTTATTTTAAGATTTTGTTGTATCATAGAGGATATTTGCCAATAATCATTAGTAACTTTATGAGGTGAATAAATCCTTAAAAAAAATGATATCACGCCCCAAAGTCCGACTTGATTGTTTTATTGATTTGAAGTCATATTTTTCCAACAAAACTCTCATGGACTCTAAATTTTAAATTGAATCTTCTCGTTTCTTTAACAATTGAATTGCAAACCAATTATTAATTCTTTTCTTTTTCGTTCACGCACCAGCATGCGTGTTTCCCATTTTTTTGCTACTATTTATAAATCGACTCGTTCCAAGGTAAACGAGGTTATATAGAAAGAAATTTATGATTGCCTAAAGTAACACTAATAAGAAATAGAAAAAGTTTGCATTATTCTCTCAAGTGGAGCTGGTTTTCCATCTTCAACTAGCAGCATACTACTTGAATTTCTTCATTTGTGTAAAATGAAAATATGTGTTTCAATATTATAAGGAAAATGAGTGGCTGAGGGCACCTCAAGTTTGTCCGATATCCTTGAGAAATCAAGAATCCCACCCGGTGGGATGGCTTCCCCTCCTTAAATAATAAAACTTGGCCCAACAAATCCCGCCAAGTGGAGTTCTTTTTTTCATAAAAAACTTGGCCACAATAAGAAGGGAACTAAGGAAATTTACAATTACCAAAGAACAAGATTCAATTAATCGCAAATATGAAATAATATTCATTCGATCTAATTCTTGTATTACAGTTTAAGGCGATTTCTTTTTGTTTTGTTTACGTCAATCTTCTATTGCATTTAAACAATCAAACATTCTTTAGTTATTTTACCTTTTACATGAGTTTAACACTGTAATGCCAAATACAACTTTCTGGTATAATATTATAAAATGGATTCGTTTCAAGAAAAAATAAATATTTGATAAACAGCAACTAAAATATGATGTTCAAGTATCATCTACTCTTGTGTGAGTAAAGTTGTTGAGAGATTCGTAACATCTATTTTCCACAAAGAGAGACTAACTTGATTTTCAGTATGTAGATAACAGAACTTAATTGTTGCGTACGTGATCAGAAAATGTTATAGAGTTGAAAGTGCACAAGCCATTCCTAATATTTACTTTTCTTATTTATCAATTCTCCAATTTTAATATTCCTTTCTCTATTTTTTTTTTTTGGCAATGCCGACCTAAAAGTTATGAGATATGAAATCAAATACGTCTGAAACTGTCGTTTGATATTTAAAGGATTTGGCTAACTTTTGATATTTACCGTTAATCTCAACAGTTTGAAATGAATGCCCCACAATTGGAAACTAAGGCTGCGTTTGGTCATCTGGATTTCTAGACAAGATAGGACTGGATAGAATATGATAAGAAATCCAATAATTTTTTCATATCCTATCCACTGTTTGATGAGCTATGGATTTAAAGTCAAATATTCTCATATCATATTTTATCCACTGTTTGGTGAATTGTGGATTTAAACTCGGATATTTTCATGAACAATTATATTCTTGGAAAAAAAAGTTTAGGAAAGTACAAACTAACATATTAGATTATAGCAAAATCATCCAAAACAAAATATTTTTTTAAGTCAACAAATTCTCACAAAATCGCACAAAATCAATCCATGATTATGCATAAAGAATTAAAAAGTGATATCGCATATGCTAATATGAGATGAGTCAATTAAGAATGTTGCCTTGAAAGAATGTTGACTTGTTAGAATTGGACCACTGCAAATTATTTGTTGATGAGAATTTGTTTTACTTATACCCACTGTGAGTAACTCCCACTGTGTTACATTAAGGTATATAATTTGGCTCTAGAATAGATGAGCAACTGACTGTAGCTAACCTCGATTGCGGCAGGTTCTATAGTACTTTAGTCAGTTAATTCAATCAAGGTCTAAGCCCGTGTAGATGATGCATTCCAATATACCAATTGCAATTCACAGAAAATTGAGAGTACCGGGCTTCTAGAATGAATTAATACATACACACCTTCTGATGCCAAGATCTCCCATAGCTTTAATTCTTTACTAAAAGTTCAATCATTATCTTGCTATTTGCATTGTCCATTGAGGAAACATGCTACGCTACAGAAGTAAATGATGGAAGCCTAATGTTCAATTCAGGCCAACCCAAATAGAAACACTCAAAGAAAAAAGCATATGTCCTTAAGACTGGTCAAAGCCAAGCAATAGAAATTTAAGATGCTCTTCTTCACAAGAGGGACACAATCAGGAAATAAATAAATAAAATTGCAGATATGCAACCACAAGAATACATAAATGGACAAGGTAAAATAACATCGCAATTCTAACATTTACTTCTAATTTATATATGTTTTCCCACGTAGAACTTGTAAATAATACCGCACAAGTAATGAATATCTCCTACTGAGATAATGTATTCACCAATAAATCAATGATGATCCACCACACCAATAAAATTGCAAATATACATTTACAACACATAAACCAACAACAACACAATTCTAATATTTACTTCTAATTCATATTTTTTTTCCCACATTGAACTTGTAAAAGATAATACCACACAAGCAATGAATATCTCCTACTGAGATTGGGTATTCACAAAGCATAATCGTGAAAAGATATAGATAGCTTTAACGCTAGAAACATTATTGATCGAATCTCACTCTAGATAAACATTAGCTCATCCTCACAAAAATAGGGTATGAAAAGAAACGGTGACCAAGTGATGAAATTCGTGGAAAAACAAAAGTAGGGCGCATTGTAAAGTAGGATTTCATGGAAAAAGAGTCGCATTTTCATGAGCCACAATTGACTGCACCCATGAAAGCAAAACCAATGAAGGAAATCACAAACCTAGTAAATTGTGCGAATATCAATGCACAGAGAAATACGAAATCTTGCGAGAAAGCAGAATTGCTGTGGCTCCTCGCCGGAGATGGTGCTTGAATTCGTTGGATTAGAGATACCAAGAAAAAGACATGTTTTTTGTGAGAGGAGTTGTGCGTGTGAGAGAACGAGAAGGAAAAGGAGAGCATATGGTTTTTTTAATAATAGATCAACAAGAGAAATCCTATCTGGGTCCATCCCACCCCTCCCCCTCGGATTTTTTTATCCGGGCTATATCCCCTCTATATCCCACCTTATCCTATCTTAGCCGGCTACCAAACACCGGATAAGATAAAACATATCCTCTCCAAGCTTTTATCCGGTCGAATGCAGTCTAATGGTTCGGTTGCCCATTCCATGCCGAGAGATGATTGCGTGATAATCTTTAATATACCGTGAGAATAATAGTCTATTCTGGACTACGAAAACTAAATCACAAATAAGTATAAATTATTGTAGGACCCACTTCTTAAATAATTTGTAGCTTATAATAGATTATTATTCTTAATATCTAGGGACTATTATGCTAGCAAAGTCGTTCCAGGCAAAAGAGAATTTGTAGTCCTTTGTAGTTTTCCAAGCACTGTAGCATTGTTGCTATTTGTCTATAATGGTGCTATTATGCTAGCCAATCTCTATAATAATTCGTTTAAATATTTTTCTTCCATATGAATCTACCTCCTTGTTTTTTTTTTTTTTAAATCTCCATTCATACTGCATGTGTTGAATGGATCAAAGAAGGTATGGTTCCCTATACAAATTCGAGCTAAAATCGATTATTTTTCTAGGGGACGCTCTCTTGTCCTAAGCCCCAAACATTCGGTTACCTTTGCGAAGTAAAATACAAGGACTTGATGATGGTTAAATGTTCTTAATTATCATTATAATATGACATAGGAAGATTTTATATGCAATAAATAGCATGAAAATAATAAGAATCATAAAAAGAAATACTCAATAGGAAGAGTTTGCAACATGAAATCTCATTAAAACCAATGGGATTAAATGAGACAAGCACCTTGCAAGGGTGGAATCCTAGCTAGAAATAAGATGAGTGGTGAGTGTAAGGAAAATTCTCGTTGCAAGAAAAGTGCTCGACACCTTGCAAATTATCGATTGAAGTGGCACTCGTGAAAGACACTAGCGGGAGTACTTTGCAATGCTGCGTTTATATACAAATGATACCATAAAGATGAAGGAATTGGAGTCCCCATGACCTAAGTAGCAAAAGTTATGATACAACGATATATCGGTACAATCTAAAAGGGTGATGGTTGGTGAGATGTTAACACTCCCTCATCAAATTGGAAAAATGGACTCCCGATTTGGGTTATTGACAAAATCACAATTGGCCGGGCCCAACCATATCTTTTTGAAACATTCATTTGAAGCTCGACGGACTCCATTGTCGACTTGCTTTGTACCTTTTCTTCTTCTTTTTTAATTTGATTTTCTGGGTAATATATTGCCAGTTTGGTATATCAATCAATTCTATATGTCTTGATTTTTCCTAGGATACAATCCTCTCCCATGAATTAGAGAAAAATGTTTATACTCTAGGTTCCATTTTGTTTTGCAAAATATATTTTCTGAGGCACTTGGATTAGAGATACTATGCTTGGATACGAGAATCCTAATGCCCATTCCCAGATCCTTGACAATGGGGCCAAGTCCATCAAGTCCAAGCTTAGCGCCTGTGCTCGGTTCCTCAATGCTTAGGCCCAAGTCTAACTTGAGACCTTGATGTCAGGCCAAGGACACTAGTGCTTGTGCCTAGGACAAGTCCATAGAAAACGAGCTTAGGACCTTGGTGCTCGTCCCCTGGACATTGACATTTGGGCTCGAGTTTGTGGTCCATTGAGGTTGTGCTCTGATCCTTGACGTCTAGGTTAGGTCCATTGAAGCTAGGCTTAGGTCCATAGAGTCCGCGCTTGGGTCCATACAGGTTGGACCTTTGACCCAGCGTTGGGTTCTTGGGTGCCTGGGCTCAGATCCTTGGCACTTGAGCTTGAATCCATTAAGGGTGGGTTATGACCCTTACGCCCATTTTCAAGCCATTAGCGCTCGGGCTCGAGTCCATCAAAGCCATGCTTGGGTCCTTGATGCCCCAATCCTTTGGCGCCTTGGCCCAAGACCTCAGTGCTTGTGCTCTTGTCCTTGACTCTCGAGCTCAGGTCCATTGCGCTCGAGTATGGGTTCATTAAGGCCAGGCCTAGGACCTTAGGTGCTCAGATTGTCAGCACTCGAGCCATAGACCCAGTGCTTATGTTTGGCTCCCTAGTACTTGGGTCTGATCCATTGAGGTTAGGCCCAGGTCAGCAAAGGCTGACCGAGTTGGACCCCACTGTTCTTGCCCAGGTTCCTAGGTCCATTGAGGCTTGACCTAGGATCCTACGCTCGTATTTGAGTTCCTAGCACTCTGGCCTAGGTCCATGAATAATATGACCTTAATGCATGTACCTTAATCCCTGCTATTTGGCTTGGATCACTGATGCTAGAGCATTGGGTCCATTAAGGCTTGCCCCAAAACCTTAGTGCCTGTGCTCGGATAATTGATACCTTGGTTGGGGTTCATTGAGACTTGGCCTGAGAACTTAATGTCTATGTCTAGCTCCCTGGCTCTTAAGCCCAGGTCCATTAAGGCCATGACCAAGTCCTTAGCGCTTAGGCCTGGGTCCATTAAGCTAGGCTCGGAACCTTGGTACATACTTTTGAGTCCTTTGAGTTTGGGCCCTTATCTATGGAGGCTAGGCATGTGCTTAGGTCTTTGGTGCTTGGGCTTGGGTCCATCGAACTCAAGTGTGGAACACTTTGTGGATTTTGGGTGGCTTCAATGGACCCAGGCCTAGACTTTGTGGACCCGGGTCTAGCCTCAATGGATCGAGGCCAAGGGCCGCGCACCAGGGTCTCTAGCCTGGCTTCGATGACCCTGAACCCAACCTTAATGGATGGGGGCCTGTTTTTATGGACTTGGGTGTGGCCTCCATGAACAGGGGCCCATGTGCCAAGGTTTTGGGCTTGGCCTTTGTATACTAGGTTGCTCGTGTTCAATTCTTGGGTTGTACGTGCCCAAGTCACTTTTACTTGAATAGTGCACATCTATCTAAGAAAATGAGAGTAGGTTTTCCTTTTTGGATGACGGAAAATGATTTTCAATTCATTTCATATTCAAAATTAGACATTATTGTCATTCTACTAAAAGATGACTTTTCAAATATTTTTGCGAAATTAAAAGAGTTAAGGTTTTGTCCTCTTAAAGATATGTCGAGTAATCAATGACGATCGCAAGAGGAGGTATAAAACATTAGCTAAGGTATAAATCACTGACAAGTTTCTTAAGAAACAAGCTAGATCTTTCCATCCATGTGAAGGTTGTCCGGATAAAAAGCCGAGGCGGTGGAATATTCCCTCATGGGCTAATCCCCCCACTACCCTGTCCATAAATATTGACCAAAGTGTGCCTCTGCCCGAGTTGGAAGTCATGGCGCATGGTATGACCTGCAACCGCAACACGGGCCCACTTCCTAGACGACGGTGATGACAAAGCAAATGACAAAGGCAAAGGAAAAAGTCTAGGACGGGCCGAGATTCACATTTTGATATTTTACCATTGGGGCAATTAAGGCTTTGCTTGATTCAATTATACTTGTGCGACCTCAGAGAGGACTGCCTAGGTCGCTCGAACTTAAGCCAAGGTTGCACGGCTTTAGGTTTGGTCCATTGACATTCAGGTCTTGACTTGTCGACGGCCAAATTCGACCTTGCTATGTTCATTCGTTGGTGAAGGCAAAATTGGAATTTCAAAAGTTTGGTGATGGCAAAGTTGGAAGTAAAATGCATTAGCATTTAAAAATGCTCAAAGCACAAAGTTGGGTAAGACTTACATTAGGAAAAAAAGCTTTTAGAGAATTTTGGAAATACAATACATCTCCCAAAAGCTCTCAAATAAAAAGTTGTCAAACACCTCATCATTTTGCCAGAGACCTTTTAAAGGCCAATAGGACTTTGCGAATATTGTTCCCAAACGCATCGTAGTGTTGTTGGATGACCATTGTTGTCCTCTTATAGAATTCAATCTATTTAAATTAACACACGAGGAGTGAATCTAAATCATGTGAATCCAACATTTACAACTCATTGTTAGAAGGACATTTCTTTGGCCCGTCGAGGAGGAGGTTATTTTAATCTTGTTACCTCTTTTGCAGAGCGTCGATGAAAAGGGGGAAGATATTCACCGTGAAGTCAATAGATGGGTTCCCATCTCTCCCTTCCTTTAGCCATATAAAGATTTCACTTCATAGTCTAGTTCTCAAGAGTAAAGATAAAAACTTCAAACTCGGCCTACGCTTGCCCTTTGTTAGAGATATATTTAGGGATTTGCATATTTTCCTCGATATATCATGAATGATTGTAATTGATAATTTGCTATTTTAGATAATTATCCTGTAAGATTTACATTTATTTGATAATGTAAAGAATATTATATTTTCCAATCATTACAACTTTGAACTTTGTATCAAATATGTTGTTGGAAGGATGGGTGTGTCGAGGAGGAGACACCATATAAACTTCCTTAGGGATCACCACTCATGAATGCATTCATCTGTAACAAAGACCAGTGCTTAATTGTGACAACAGCAGAAAAACAACTAATATCTTCATCAAGATGCACCCACCTAGGCTTTTTCTGAATCTTTTCTCCAAATTAAAGTTGACTTTTTCCAAATCATCTTGAGTTTGAGGGAATGTTAGAGATATATTTAGGAAATTTCTTTTGATAGGTCCCGATTGATTGTAATTAATATTTTGCTACTTTATATAGTTATCTTTCAAAAGTTATAAATAGGTTAATGTACTCTTCATTTAATGATGTAAATAATATTCTAATCTCTATCATCACAACTCTCAACTCCCTTCAATGATTAAATCCAGGTCAAGCATCGAGGAGGAGCGAGAAAGCTCCATTTCCACGATATTATGCTTCTTCATTAAGGGACCAAAACCTAACTAAGCATGCTCAATGTCACAAACGCATCACACACGTGCACTGGACTAATAGACCACATGGAAATGAACCTTCCCCTCCAAAGATGGTAGTAAATAGTAGAAAAGTGCACAAAAGAAGGACGAAAATTCCTGAATATAATTCTTACCAAAAAGATTTAAATTTTCTTACCAAAAATAAATAAATTCCTGAATATATTATAGATACCGTAGCCGGATATCGCAAAATTAGTTTGTTTGCTTTGCATTTTCTTTTAAAGACACTTTTCTTAAAGATTTGGCAGCTCAAAAAAAAAAAAAAAACAGAAAGCCAAGGAGGCGAGGCCAATTTCTTCGATTGGATCGAGGAAATTGATGCCAAAACTGGATGAGACATCGACTTAAGATCGAATATCGCATCACAATAGTACTATTCTCTTATCCAGTCGACGAAACTCAATGGCGATGTTACCTACGTTTTTCCAATTGATTGATGGATGGGGACACAAAGATCTCTAATTGGCTGTGCCTAGAATCGAAAAGCGTGATGAAAAGTTCAAAATGGCAAACTTTATAGCAGTTTCCAAGGAGCTCCCCACTTTGGAGGAGTTGGGGTAAACGAATGCGCTCCAAATAACCACCGAAAGCTTTGGAAAAGCTGAGCAAATTGCGTCGTCGTTTATGGACACTTAAGTTGATCACATGGTTGTCCGAAAGATGCTCATGGTCGATGACAACTAGAGTACTTATGTTCTTTTTAGAAGGCTTTTTTTGATATTGGGCTTTAATTTGGGCTTAAGGCCTATCCGCCAAAGTTGGGCCTAGAAAGCCCGGCCCACGGGAATAGGGCCCGTGGAAAGAGGGAGGTATAAAAGGGAAGAGAAGAGAGAAAAAATACCGTTTAATTAAGAAAAGGACGTACGCACGTTTTACGCTCTCTCCTCTCCCGTTTTCTTCAAAGCAAAAACAAGAAAGCACATTGAAGGTTTTTGCCCCATCGGATCGAACATGACCGTTTTTCTTCCTCCATTGGCGTTTGGTGTTTAATCTGTGGCTAAAAGGTACAATCGAATCCGTAATGTGCTTTAGGATCGGTGATGCGTGTTGTTTTCCCGAGCTTCGTCTTCCGCATTGATTTAGGGGTTCGATTTAGTGTCGAATCCGTGTTTTCGGGGATCCATTATTCCCATCATTGGTATCAGAGCCCGCTTTCATGTTTTCCCGATCTTTTTCGTGCTTTCTGAATGATTTTTCGCTAAAAGTTCTTCGGCCGTACGGATAGGGGCAAAAATCCCGACACCCGAGCGCTGTTCGGCCTTTTTTCCGAGTCTGTGTAACTCGAAATCAAATTCTAATGGCATAGGAAGAAAGGCGACGTCGAGACGAGTCTGGCGACACCTCGAGCACCGCCGGGCGATGCAGCACGCGCCCACACGCGTGGCCGGAAGGCGCCGCGCGTGGGGCGTGACGCGCCCGGCAAGCGCCGGTTGCCCAGGCGTGCGGCACACGCGCCGGTCGGCGAACCGCGCGTGCGCGCGGGCCGGCGGCGACCGGGTACGCCCCGGTCCGCGGACCGACGCGTGCTGACGTCATCGATGACGTCACCCAACGGTAAATAACCGCCGGGTGACGCCATCGATGACGCGCACCGTGACGGTTGGCCGGCGGTCACCGGCCGGCGACCCAACCGCGACCCGACCCGACCGACCCGACCTGACGCCCGGGCACGCGCGCGGCACATGCCGATGATGTCCGCGTGACGTCATCCCGCGCACGCGCGCGCACGTGCGACGGTTAGTCCGACGCGGCCCGACCGGGCGACGGTTCACCGGATCCGACGACGCGGCGACCGTCCGTTGACCGACCGACGACCGACGACCGTTGGCCGTTGACCGACGACCGTTGACCGTTGACCGTTGACCGTTAAAAAAAAAAAAGGGGAAAAAAAAAATGTGTTTCTTTTTCAATTAAGTCTATGTGGGTTATAAGTAATCCTTTATTTTTTTTCTGCATTTGTTGCAGGAACAATGCCTCCCCTGAGGTTGCGCACACCTATTCGCGCAGTTACCGATGAACAAAAGGCTAGGCTGTCTAAGCTGATAGCTGAGCTGACTAATCATCGATGGGAGAGAGGTGACTTAATTGATCACATCCTTGAAGTCAACGGGAAAATTCAACAGGTCATATGGAATGGTCGTCCTTTGTCACAAATGTCGAGATGGTGCGATTTTTCATAAACACTCTTCCACCTGAATGGCAAGATGTGTTGAATCGCATATGGGATGTCAACGGAGCTGCTTCCTATAAGAAAATTGTGATGGATTTTGTAAATGAATATTATTGTATTGTTTCAAGGGAAAAGATCAAGAAATTGAACAAAAGATGATCTTTCCTAGTTCGTGTGCTGATTTTGTGTTAGTTGTATTGGCTGATTTTTGTTAAGTGTGTTTATGGACATATTATGTAATCTTGACTACCCGATTGTTGTTGATGAAGCAACCCATATATTGTTTGAATTAGTTGAAAGCATTATTGTTTTATTTGATGTCAATTATCAATTGCTTTCTATCGCTTCTTGCTGTGGGTAATTAGCTATGGGTAGTTTTAGAAGTTTTTGTAGCTTCATAAAATTGATTTTGCATATGACAATTATGTTAATGATAATTTTAAGTTAGGATTTTTGGAGGATGATTGGAAACGTAGTGACCTTTTGATTCTGAAGCCTTACTTGAAATTATTCATTAATATGATGGGTCTATGCAAATAGGGATGCATAAATGATAGGCATTAATAATTCATGCATATTTGTTCGATGTGTTCGATCAATGGCTTCAGCACACAAAAGCATAGTTGCCGAGCTGAACAAAAGTGAAAAGCTCAATGGTGACAACTATGAGATATGGCACATGAAAATCCAATATGTGCTTTGGAAGAGCAAGAGGCACTTGAAGCTCTTAACCCGACCATGGTTGAACCCGAAGATGGAAATACTCGCAGACAAAAGAGATAAAGAAGCTTTTGCCGCTTGGAAACGAAAGAACTCTCTCGCTCGCATCACGTTGCTCGAGCAGCATGGAAAATGATGTCATGCGGAGTTTAGGCGTTTCGACAATGCCAAAGAAATGTGGGAGGCATTGGCAGCTAGATTTGGTCATACTTCGGTGACTGATTGAGACACTCACTATTAGGTTTGACTCCTATAAGAAGCCTCATGGTCGAGACCATGAAGCAACATCTTAGAAAGATGTCAAACATGATAATTGAGCTGAAAGATGCTGGCCATGTCCTCACGTATGAGCAAAGAGTGCAAGCAAAGGATGATTCGTTCCTTGCCTCAGAGTTGGGAGCATATGAAGGTGCACCTGACCCATAATGAGTCTATTAAAACTTTTGAGGATGCTGTGCGCCATCTTGAGCTGGAAGAGGACCGCCTCTTGGTATCTAAGCCGGATGCTGAACTATATCATGCTAGTTCTAGCTCAAATGGAGCTTCGGGCTCCAAGTGCAAGCGCCCTAACTGGTTTGATAAGGGGAAAGGCAAGGAAGAAGCTGGTCCTTCAGGGAAGAAACCCAAGTTTAACCAACATGATAGAGGAAAACGTCCTCGCATGAAGAAGCTTGCAAGGGTAAAATGCTACAACTGTGACAAGAAGGGTCACTATGCTCGCGACTGTCGTGAGCCAAAGAAGGTATGCACCCCTTGTAATAATCAGAACTTTACTCTTGTGTCGAGTTCTGTGTTTTTAACTGAGTCTAATCTTTTGTAGACTGTGAATTTAGGAGCGACGGACCATGTAGCGAAGGATAGAGGATCCTTCGTGGAATTCCGATGAGTACCAACTGGAACTAAGTGGATCTATGTGGGAAACAACTCCAGAGCTGAAGTGAAAGGAATTGGCACCTGCCAACTGAACATGCGTGGTGGATGCACTTTGTTCCTTCATGATGTGCTGTGTGCTCCGGAGATTCGTTGGAATTTAATGTCTGTTTTAATGTTGGTTAGACTAGGTTTTAATGTGAACTTCTGTAATAGAGGTGTGAATTTGTTTTTGAATACAAATTACTATGGTTGTGGTTATTTTCTTGATAGTTTTATTGTATTAGATATTGATTATGTTAATGCAAATGTTTGTTATTCCCTTATCATATCTTCTAATACCTATGATAATGATGTGAATGTGTGGCATGCTGTGTGGCATGCTAGGCTTGGTCACATTGGCTAACAACATATGAATAGACTAGCCAAAGAGGGCTTGTTGGGCAACATTGAAAAAGTCGATTTGCCTATATGTAAGCATTGCCTAGAAGGGAAAACAACACGGAAACCATTTGGGAAAGGGAAAAGAGCTGAATTTCCTCTGCATTTAATCCATACCGATGTCCGTGGTCCAATGAATGTGAGAGGAAGGCATGGGGCTGTTTATTTCATCACATTTATTGATGATTATACTCGATTCGGATATGTCTATTTGATTTCTCACAAATCTGGCAATAAGTTGTTTCAAAAGGTTTATGAACCTGGTAGAGAATCAATTAGACAAGAAAATAAAAGCATTGAGATCCGATCGAGGTCGAGAATATTTATCCGATGAGTTCAAAAATTATGTGATGAAAAAGGAATAGAAAGACAGTTGTCTATTCCATATACTCCTCAACAAAATGGTGTTGCGGAGAGAAGAAACAGAACCCTACTGGAAATGGTTAGGTCCATGATGGCGCATGCTAACTTACCTATCACCTTTTGGAGTGATGCGTTGTTAACTGCTGCCTATATACTTAACCGTGTGCCTTCCAAATCAGTTGCTTTCACTCCATATGAGTTATGGACAGGTAGAAAACCGGACTTAAGTTTTCTTAAGCCATGGGGTTGTGCTGCCTATACACATGAGTCCTCTCACAAGTTTGGGAAATTGGGTCCTAGAGGAAAGAAGAGTATTTTTATAAGGTACTCGGAACACTCAAAAGGGTATGTGTTCATAGGTGAGCAGGAAAGTGGGAGTATAACTGAGTTTGAATCACGGGATGTCACATTCTTAGAGGATGAATTTCCTAAGAAGGGCGAAATAGGGGAAGATTGTTCCCTATTTGAGACCTTGGATCAGGATAATGATGTTAGTGGAGTTCATCCGAGTGGGAGTAATATGAGAAGTGATGAATTGAATTCAACTCATTCTCAATTGCAACCACATGATGAGACGACATCATCACTACCTAATCCAAGTGGGAGCATGATGGGGACTGATGTACAAAGTGTACAATCTCCCATACGGCGAACAAGTCGCCAAAGTATTCCCCGTCGACGTTTTGACATTGAAGGGGAAACTTTTATGGTTGCTCCACAAGATGAAGATGAGCCAAGAAATATTAATGAGGCTCTGAATTGCCCTAATAAGGAAAAATGGATTAATGCAATGGAAGAGGAAATGGAGTCAATGAAATCAAACCAAGTCTGGGAATTGGTTGATCTTCCAAAAGGACGCAGAGCTATTGGGAACAAATGGGTTCTCAAGATAAAGCGAAAGGCTGATGGCTCGATAGAAAGGCATAAGGCTCGCCTTGTGGCGAAGGGGTATAATCAACAAGAAGGAATTGATTATGAAGATACGTTTTCTCCTGTAGTGAGATTTACCTCAATTCGCATTATTCTGGCAATAGTGGCTAGTCTGGATCTTGAGTTACATCAAATGGATGTAAAGACTGCTTTCCTCAATGGAGAATTAGAGAAAGAAATATACATGGAACAACCTGCTGGTTTCATAGTGAAAGGCCAAGAAGAAAATGTATGTCGACTTTTGAGGTCGATATATGGCCTTAAGCAATCATTGAGACAATGGTATATACGTTTTCATAATGCCATAATGGCATATGATTTTACAATGATTGATGAGGATCATTGTGTATATATCAAAAGATCCAAGGATCAATTTGTGATCATATCATTATATGTTGATGATATACTTGATTGCCGGAAGTAATATGGAGTTTGTAAATACCGTCAAGAGTTGGTTGTCTTCCAACTTTGAGATGAAGGATATGGGTGAAGCTGCATACATTCTTGGAGTTAAGATTTCAAGAGATCGTTCGAAGAGATCGTTGTCTCTTTCGCAAGAAACCTATGTAAATAAGGTTCTTGAGCGATTTCGTATGCAAGATTGTAAACCCATAGACACTCCTATTGCGAAAGGTGAAGGGTTGAGCCATAGACTGTGTCCAGGGACTCCACAAGAGAAGGAACAAATGAAACATGTTCCTTATGCTAGTGCTGTTGGGAGCTTGATGTACGCTATGATGTGTACAAGACCCGACATATGTTTTGCAGTTGGAATGGTGAGTAGATACCAATCCAATCCAGTCCAAAGACATTGAAAGCCGTTAAGAGAATATTGAGGTATCCGAAGGGGACTGCTGATTTCAAGTTGAATTAGCAAGGAAAGGATATGCGACTTGAAGGCTATTCATATGCTGATTGGGGAGGAGATTTAGATGAAAGGAAATCTACCTCAGGATTTGCTTTCTTACTAAGCAAAGGCGCCATATCATGGAGCAGTAAGAAGCAAACGTGTATAGCCTTGTCCACGATGGAAGCTGAGTTCGTGGCATTATCAACAGCAGTACAAGAAGGAGTTTGGCTTAAGAGATTTTTGGATCATTTAGGTGTTGTTGAGAAAGCTGCAAATCCATTATTGGTTAACTGTGATAGCCAAGCAGCTATAGCGTATACCAAAGATCCAAAGTATCATGGCAAGACCAAACATATAGATACCAAGTATAACTTTGTAAAAGATATGGCTGCACGAAAGGATGTGAACTTGCAAGACATATCTACGCATAGAATGGTAGCAGATCCTATGACAAAGCCAATACCTAGAGATGTGTTTTGTGGTCATGTAAAATCTCTAGGATTGCGTAGAGTCTGATGTACTGAATTGTAATTTCCCGAGTTGTTCACATTTATGAAATTTTGTTTTTCATTGATTAATGCCTATGAATCTTTATGTGATCTTTATGCATCTTAATGCTCAGTGCATTACTTTAAGTTAAGAGAAGTATGTCGGACAGATATAAGATTAGCCCACTCACACGGGTAATCGCCTCTGTTTACTGTGTGATAAATAGA
The DNA here is from genome assembly GCA_014182575.1 of Eucalyptus decipiens. Classification (NCBI taxonomy): domain Eukaryota; kingdom Viridiplantae; phylum Streptophyta; class Magnoliopsida; order Myrtales; family Myrtaceae; genus Eucalyptus; species Eucalyptus decipiens. The sequence continues at coordinate 1,973,523 of CM024613.1, read as the reverse complement.
GATGAGACTGTATTTAAGCTTATTATCTAGGTGATAATCGAGAGCTCAAGCTTAAAACACGTATGTCACCTTAACTAAGTGTTAAGATGAGGACATAATACTTGTGATGTCCGAAAGTAAAATACCCCACATATTTTACTTTATCTATCTAAGATGCCAGATGTGAGTTCTGATGAATTTAGTGAATGAGTAGACAAGTGAACTCAAGTTAGATATTGGGTATGTCTGAACTATCATCTGTACGGTATTGAAAAGTGTAGACATACGCTCCATGGGAAAGGAGTTAATACCGTAATACGTATTTCATACTACGTATGCATGAGACGACCAAGAAGAGTGGCAAAAAGTTTGATCTCAACTTTTATGACGTGTGAGACTCTTGAGGAAAAGAGTTCCTCAATTTTTGTCCCCTCATGACTCTTACTTATTCTCAAGATTTCTATTTAGTGTTTGCTATCTTAGGATGTTGCCAATGGTCATGATTTTGATTCGATCTAATGGGACATTTCTAGAAAAGCAAGTTAAACTGAAATTGAGAATTTGAAGGCAAGAGGAAGATTGATTTTTGGAGAATCATATTGTAGTTTTGTGTTCACTGGTCGACCAATTATGATTGTCTTTGTGATAACTATAATTGTGAATACAATATATATCATTGTTTAAAAGAGATCAAGAGAGATATAAATGTGATCGATCGATCTAGGGTACTGCATACTAAATCTACTCGGAGTGTAACGCCCATTATGAGCTGCTATATATTCCTAACATATGTATAGCAACGAGCTCTCAAAGTATGCTGGTTGCACGGATTATTCACTAGTATGAATGTTGAAGAGAGGTAAAGAGAATTCTGTTCGGCCCACCATGTTAAGAGAGAGTCTATGATGGATTATTCTCTGATGGGCCTGAGTAGGGCCTGTCCGCCCATGTTGGTTTTGGACCACCATGTGCGAGTGGGAGATGAAGGCTTTATTTGATTTGGGCTTAAGGCCTATCCGCCAAAGTTGGGCCCAGAAAGCCCGGCCCACGGGAATAGGGCCCGTGGAAAGAGGGAGGTATAAAAGGGAGGAGAGAGAGAGAAAAAGGTACCGTTTGATTAAGAAAAGGACGTACGCTGTTTTACGCTCTCTCCCTCTCCCGTTTTCTTCAAAGCAAAAACAGTAAAGCACGTTGAAGGTTTTTGCCCCCTCGGATCGAACAGGACCGTTTTTCTTCCTCCATTGGCGTTTGGTGTTTAATCTGTGGCTAAAAGGTACGCTCGAATTTGTGGTGTGCTTTAGGATCGGTGATACGTGTTGTTTTCCAGGGCTTCGTCTTCCGCATTGATTTAGAGGTTCGATTTAGTGTCGAATCTGCGTTTTCGGGGATCCGTTATTCCCATCACCTTTTTATTCCAACGAAAGAACCTGCTTGAAATTTAAATGGCTTCAATAATTATTTTAACTTAACATGTAACAAGGATCAATCAGTCCACATGAATGCAGAATGCTTGCTTCCTTATTTATGCTCGGACTCAAGTCAATCAGCAAATCAAAAAGGCTGATCATTTACGAAAATTTCAAGACCAAAAGTTGTGTGTACGATAATAGTCGGTGCAATTTCCACTCATGCCTTTTATATGAGGAGTCCCGTTCTTAATTGTGAGTGCTAAATTTTATTGCAATTAGGATCTTGATTGCTAATTGATATTTTAATTATTACGTACCCATATGATCACTTCGCATATTAGTAAATCGACCTAAAATTAATCCAAACTACTTGACAAAATTTCTTTCTAAAATGAACAAGATTATGTACTGAAATGACACTAATTAGTTAATTAGTGTAATTAAGTCCCAAATCCTAGATTCTTTGGTTGTGCAAAAAGTGAGGTACACTCCCATACCTTGTTTGGTTTCTAGCCGACCCAATAGGCTAGTAGCGATTCATTGTTACAAAATTCTTAAGAATATCCCAATGTCGCGCAAGGTACGGGCTCTGAAGAGCCCGTGCCTAATCATGAGCATTAGATCTGTCATTTAAGCAATACCTCTAAACCTATTCCCTTCCCTCGAGGGGTAGGTCGCGACATGCAGTGTCACCCACCCCTGGTATATATACTTGAATCGAATCGATATATACTTGTTGATTGACTGATTCGTGATGGCACGTTGTTGCCTACCACAACCCTTATGGTCGAAGTGTCATTTCATGGTCTATTACTCTAATCTATCGTAACCCTGATTCTGAATAGTCTTGTCCCTAATCAGCTAGTTAGCTTGTGAATAATCCCTATGATTGATTCATGGCTTGTCTTTGTTACCGACGTACCCATCCTTAGTCCATCTTTCGTGGTCTAAATATGGGTTTGAATTGAGAATGTCATAGCGAATCCCTAAACATGATCACTAGAAGTACCACAAGCTTAATTAAGCACGGAGTTCCTGTTTTTTCTTTTTTCAAAACCACCGTCTCGTGTAATTTTTGTATTACTAGGGTGTAAGTCAATCATTTTCTATTAAAGCGATCGAGTATTACGATAAATAGGAAAATCGAAAATGCGAGGCGACTATTTGATAACACGTTTTTGGGTTCTTTTTTAGGCTCCATGACTTGCAATTTTTTAGATACATTTCAGGTTTGTTGATTGTTTCCTCATTAATGGTTCACCCAACTTTATAATATCATGCTTTTTAAGAATATGAAGGATTTTATTTCACTCCAAACAAGAAACCCGCTTGAAGTAATTACTGGAAGAATAGGGGTATATGTAGTGGATGTAGATGTTAAACTGGGAGATGAGCCACCAAATTCTATAAAATGAATGACCTAAACTCCATTTGTTTTGCCAAAAAATTGAATATTTTGACAAGTATTTTATTGAAAATATTCGCTTGTATTGCTTTAAATAACTAGTTAGTGAAAATATTTTTATTACCAACGATAATTTATGTCCAAATATTTTTGTAAATGATGATTTTTTTTCATTTATTCATTTTTGTAAGCGATATAAGTGATTATTTTCAAAAGTATATTTTCCAAATCATTCATCTTTTATAGTACAAACAAACCCTTAAAAAAAGTTTACAGAGGAAGAGTTAAAGTATTTCAAACAAATTCTTCAAGTAATTGGGCTTTTGCCTTTTGATGAATTGGTACAAGTGACAATGACCCTCACTATTAGATTAAAGTATATAAGACGACGATGAATTCAGTCATAAACTTTTTAATTGTGTCAATTTAATCATAAATATTTTGATAATTTGCTAATTTAGTTCTAAATCTTTCAATTGTGCAAATTTAGTCTTAAACTTTTTGATGATTTATTAATTTAGTTCTAAACCATTTAACGATTGGCCAATTTATTGCTCTTGCCCAATTTTGGTGGGAAATCGCTGATATAAAGGTCTAGTTAGTGTTGGCCATCTTACATTGCATGACCAGTATCGATGTGGATAATTTTCGCAACTTTTTAATTTTTAATTTCTTTTAATTTTTCTTTTTGATAATTTTCCTCTCGCTAGTCTGTTGCCAACTACTCATTGTTCCTTCGAGAGTTGAATGAGTTCGGGGAGCTGTCCCTGTTGAGATGGCACTACCCATGCCCAAAAAACGAGATAAAATATTTGGACCATTTCCTCTCTCTGATAAGGGATTAGATTTGTGCGTATCCCTCTTTCTTTGGACAATTTCCTCTCTCTCTCTGGTACGTCAATAGCAAGATAGGATAGCTATGATTACTATATTCATAGGAGAATGGGTAAATTAATTTGTTATTTTATCTCTTACGTGTTTTAGTTCTAAAATCCGAATGTTTCGTGCTCTTTGCGCGTAAGACTTTCTTTCGTTTATTTCTATTTGAATCCCAATCTCTCTATGTTGTTGACTTTGGGGAATATTATGGATAATATTCTTCATCGCCGTCCATTCCTCCATATTTAATTGTTCTTATCTTATATTGCTTGACGCCCACGAGCAGTCAATTCTAACATAGGTAAATCATGACGAACTTCTAGTGTCCATGCAACCCAAAGAGTTTTCTCGAATACATGCAAACAACAATTCACTCTCCTATCATAAATTTCAACATTTATTGGTAAAAATCAATTGGGCAGAGTGACGATAATCTCATTTATTTCTCATTGCTTCATTAATTAAGTTAGAAGCGATGCGGTATTACAAAATGTTCCTTTTCTTCTTGCAATGGCGTTTGGCGTTTGGTTTACGAATATTCCCACATGATTATTCGTATATACCTCTCGTCCATGTCTACCAACTTTTGCCTCCATTTGATTTTAACAAGACTATGCCCACGTATAAGAAGGAAATCGCTGATGATTCTTCCTGAGGACATAAACTACGGAAAAAGTCAACGCTAACGAAGGTTCACAGAAATTGGATCCTATTTAGTTGATTTTTTAAATTCTAACCCTAACAATAATGTTCTTGAATGAAGTCAAAGTCATAATTCTTTGTTTTCCAAATGGAATCTAAAGAGACGGCGTGCTCCGTTTTGAAGAAGAGAGTTAAATTGGTACAATTGAGTCTTTTCGTTAACTCCATCTAACTTGGGGTAATGATAAATGCTAACTTGATTTAAAAAAAAAAAATATTTTCTCTCTCTTGCATGGCTAAACCATGAAATACAAGACTAAAATGATGTTGTTTTGATCCAAAAATGAATTTTTAATACACTAGACAAAAAATAAGCTAAAATTTTTAAAAAAAGAAGAAAGAAGGAATGGATAGGGCTTGCTTGACTAATGGAAAATGCTAATGTGTGTTTTTTTTTCTTTTTTTTAATATTTTCTCTTACATGGCTAAAATATGATATTAAAAATTAAAACGATGTAGTTTTGGTCCAAATATGATTTTTGATACAAATTTTCTTTAAATTAGACTAAAATTTAAGCTAAATTTTGAAAGAAAAAGGAAGAAGAAACGGTGCGAGTCCTCACCTCCATCGTCCCACCATCGGCGAAAAGGCCAACGATGCTCATTGAAAATATTTAGATATAAATTATTGTTATTTATGAAAATAATTTTCATTAAATAATTATTTTAAGTGATATGTATGGTTACTTTTTGGATCAAATCGTTTATTTTTAGTCAAACAAATGAAGCCCTAATTTGATTGTTGCTTTTTAGGACAAATTAAAAAAAGAAAAAAAGAGAGAGAGAGTGGGAAAAGTGTGACAACTTGTAGTCACTAGGAAACTCTAGGATGAAAGTGGTGGCTTTCCTTAGTGGGAAATGGAGGTTTCAATGAAGTTATTAATTGTATATTCTTTGCCATGATTAGTACATGAAATCGAATCTCTTGAATTCAAAATTTACGACATTATCCTCACTTTTAAAGAATTAGGTGCCAATGAAACGATGGGTGAATTATTTCTATGTTATAGCCAGTAAGTTGTCGTCGGTTTGGTTTCTATGTGCAAAATTCGAAAAATATTTTTTTGAAAATCGAAACGAACGGAGTTCAAATTTTCTTCTTTGTGCCCGCATATATTGTTAGATGGTTACGCTTTTTCGTGGGTGGGTGGATGGATGGGAGAGTAGAGTACCCCTGTCTGAGCAGGAACTCATGGTGGGACCTGCAACCGCAACGTGGGCCCACCAAACAGCGAACTCGAAGGCAAAGGAAGAAGTCAAGACGGCCGAGAATAAACTGCATTTGAGGTTGGATTTCTGATCCTCCAGATTCTGTAATAGCGCGTGCTGTTCTTGGACAACCATTGGCGTCGCTTGGGCAGATAGCTTTTCCTTCTTCCTTGAGCGAAGGGAACATTATAGAATACTCCATTGTCTCCGTCGTCAAGAGTCAAGCTTGAAAACTTCAAACTTGGAGGGCTTCAACCATCTCCTTCAATCAACAGCAAGCTTCGAGGTGGGGGAGGTAGAAGCTCCATTTGCACGATACGGCGCTTCTCGGCATTGAAATAAGAAATAATCCAAGTAGGTTCGATGACACACCATTCACCTGGACTTCTAAGTGCCATGCGCTAGAACCTTTTCTTTCTCTCTCTCTCTCTCTCTCTCTCTCTCTCTCTGTTTATTTTTTTTTTCCGGGAATGCACTAGAACCTTACTTAGTGGAAAAATGCAGGTAGTCTACTTTGGAAGAAAAATATTTTTTGAAAAAGGGTGAAAGTTAATGTAAATGATGTGGGAACGTGATATCATGAAATCAATTTGGTTGCTTTCAATTTTCTTTTGGAATACATACTATAGATTTTGCAGCTCACAAAGTATGTAAAACCATTCAAGAAATAAATGTCCAGGTGTAGCTTTCAGGTATAATTTTTTCATAATTACTTGAAGGTAAAGGATTATTAATTGCTAATATTTTAATTAAAAAAGTAGGAGATTTTAATAGTCATTTGACTTTTCCATCGACTGCTTCCGAATGGATTAATTCGCAAAGCAGAAAGCCAAGAGGATGAGACCAACATCTTAATTTTCACCGGACGTTTGCTCGGGCAAATAGAATTATATAAGACGAGGCTAATTACTTTGTTTGGATTATGGAAGTTGATGCTGAAAGCTGGATGAGATGTCGGACGAGTGATCGGATGCTACGTGACGAATTTTTTTTCCCATCACGTCAATCAATCTCAATGACGGGTGCTTCGTATGTGGATTTTTATTTTTGAAAAAACTATATAACGCTTTGTTCCTTGGGCAAAAAATAATCAAATGGACCTCACAAAACCCAGCACCGTTCAAATATACGTATTATATAGGACCTAACTTGGAGGCGACCGCCGAGAAATTGCTCGCTCATTGCCCGTGAAAAGAGAGTTTCCGTCGGTCTCATGGCATTTGCACTGTACGGGTTACTTCAACTTTAAGGCAAGCCATCTCTTTATAACCCGACCCCCTCACCTGCGACCACAACACAAAACCTCGTTTGAGAGGATCCCCCGCTTTACTCCATCTTCACTTCCATCTTTTCTTATAGTCGGCCTTTGCCATTGACACGGGTGGATATGGCCGTGGTTGATCGTATGACTAGATTTCCCGAGTTCGGAGTCCCAGCGATCACGCCAAGCATTCGTGGAGTCACATCTGAACCTGCGACACCAGTGTTTCACGACAAGATTTATGTTGCGGTCGGGGAGGATGTGAGGGAGAACAGAGTGAAGCTTGTTTGGACGGTGCATCAATTAGGAGGTAGCGTCAACATTTGTATCGTTCACGTTCTAGTTCCTTCACAGAGGATCCCCATGAGTAAGTCAAACCTTTTTTTCTTTGCATATTACCATGCATAGATTTTCTATTGTTTCCTTTTTTTGTTATAAGAGCTCTTATTTGGTAGTGAAGATAAGAACTTACCAAGCTCGCATGTAAATAATATACGGATCTTCCCTGATGGACAATCGTAAGGCAAATAAATAAAAGTTCGCTTCGAGGGTTTCTCTTATTTTTCTTTACTTTTAATTGTTCTATTATTGCCGATTTTCGATCTTTTGGTGGCGTTCTTTCTTGCAACGGATTAAATCTTTTGTGCTGTTAATTTGCCTTTGGTTTGCAGAACTGGGTGGAGAAATGCCCGCGAGCACGGCAAACGAGAGAGTGTTGAGAGAACACAGAGAAAACGAGAGGAAAAACATGCATAAAATCTTGGATAACGGCTTGCTTGTTTGTAAACAAATGGGGGTATATTTACCTCCTTCTCCTCTTCCTTATTCTCCTTCTTCTTGATGATTAGTTGTCCTTGTCAATCACTTCACAACAAAGTATCGGTGAATCGCAAAAATATTAATCATCGTTGTATATGTAGTTCTCGCGCGGCACAAATTTATGTGATTTTCTATATATTTTTTCATTTAAAGACAAGAGATAACGATGAAGCAAATTAATTGATTTATTGGTTAATAGGTACAGGTAGAGAAAGAGTACATAGAATCGGATAGCGTTGAAGAGGGAATTATGGAGCTCATACGATTGCACGGGATTAAAAAGCTTGTAATGGGTGCTGCAGCGGACAAGCGTTATTTCAAGTATGTACAAGAACAAGAAGACATCTCCACATGGGTCGTGGACTTGTTTATTCCAAATCTGTTCTCTTCATAACTTAAGGACATGTTTATTTGAATTCTCAATTGCAAATTACATCAGTTGCTTATTTCTTTTATTAATTCACTATATATCATGTATTAGGAATTGTCTTCTTTTCTTAGAGAGTAAAAATATGTGTGTGTGTATATATTATTGGTAACATATTATTCTGAGAATCTAAAAGTCTCTCGTATTGTTTCTACAGTTGACATTTGGTATTTGCATTTCCACCGAATTAACTAACTGTCCTCTCTGGTTTTTAATTGGTAGGAGGATGACAGAAGTCAAGTCCAGGAAAGCCATATTCGTTCGCAATAAAGCGGACATGTCTTGTCAAATTAGGTTTATCTGCGACGGGCAACTCATTCACACAAGGTCTTCCCTGACATTTTTACTTTTGAATCTGTCTTTTTCGAAATTATCGAATGTGCACATGAGGATCTTAGGGAAAACAGGTTCCACATCAAATAACCAATGTGAAAGTAAAAATCTTGTTGTGCTTGTTGAATGGATAGGATACCTAGAAATTTGAGTTTGAATTGAGGCTGGGACAAGATATTTTTGTTTTTTTTTTGTTTTCTGTTTTATTATCTTCCTTTGAATAATACACCGAAATGCTTGGCAAAAATTTGGTTGGAACGATAGCAACAACCTGTGTCCCTAGATCCGTTAATGTCTAGTTGGCTCATAACACAGTAAACCAAAATTTTGAACAAAAATGAGTACAAGTAAGATTGTTTTTTGGGTAAAGTTTTTTTTTTTTTTGGGTAAAGTTACAAGTAAGATTGTTAATGACCGCTCAAAGCAAAATAATAAATAAATAAATAAATAAAAGAGATTTTTTTATGACGGCAGAGTCTTAGTACGGACAACTTTATGAAATGCTGGGACAACTTTGGCGTCAGCATGAAGTTGATTTGATTCTTTGACGGAATAGGGAAGCTCGGAAGGTTCAGTCTCTTGCACCATCGCATACTCCGACCCCAGGAGCCAAGCAGTCGATTCTCCCCAAATCACAATCCGCCAGGCTGCAAAGGAGTGGTACGGCGAAGTTGAGCAATCCAATTCAAGACATTCTGAAAAGAACGTTCTCTTCAAACGCCGACCCGCGAGCAGCGACGCCCATAGCCTCTCCTTCCCCAGATAGCACTCCTTCAGAGCAGCCTAATGCGGTGACCATGCTGCGGAGCCAAGACACTTTCCAAGAACTCGAATCATTTTCAACGAGTCTTGGCCATTGTCCGCAGTGGAATGAGTCGGCCTATCTTACAGGCCACTCCTCATTTTTCAACACCCTGGTATGTGCAAAATATGACAATAGATTTTCATTTTCATGTTCTCTAGCCAGGAGGCCTTGTCTCTAGCTTTGCTTGTCCTGTATTATAGCTAAAGAATATCCTATTCTGAGTCATTAAAAGGAATATTGAAATGGATAGCTAATCGGAACAGGGTATGAATTTAAACGCCGGGCGAGAAGTGCTTGAGGAGGAAGAGGTCACTTGGGCTAAAGTGGAAGTAGATATCATCGAAGGCGGGCAAAAGGATCCCACGAAGGTAGAATTTCGTTATAATAACTGGACGAGTTTGCTATACATCGACCTAGACGCACTGATTTACGTAAACTGCTCATCTTAAAAATGGAACATTTCTACTGACTTTTCTCAAGTCTGATTGTTGAGGACCACCCCAACCTTGAAAACAATTCTTTCCAATATATCCCTTAAATAGCATGTATGGCACAATTTACATGAAGATGAAAGATGATATATTGACTTGTGGCATAAAATAAAAAGATGATCTATTGAATGTAGTATTATGGGTATATTTTCAGATGAAGTATCCACAGAGATCATACGCTGAGAAGTTGGAGGAAGAACTTGAGAAGGTGAAGAATCAGCTAGACAAAGTGATGGAGGAACTTCGCATTGCCCAGGATCAGAAATCACAACTCAAGAGCCAATTCGTTGAGACTGACCAGAGCAGAAAGGAGTTGGAGATGAAAATCATCTTGAGCGAGGAAATTATTAGTACTTACAGACAAGAGCGAGAGCTGTTGCAGAATGAGCTCGACAACGCGCTCCAAAAGGTTGAGGAGGTGAGCAGAAGGCAAGGACATTCCTCAGGCACAAAGTACTTCTCTGAGTTCTCCATGACCGAAATCAAGGAAGCTGTGCAGAACTTCGAGCCGTCCTTGAAGATTGGAGAAGGCGCTTGTGGAATTGTGTATAAAGGTTTCCTTCGACACATGCCGGTAGCTATAAAGACGATGAAATATCAGAGCATGCAAGGTTCCCAACAATTTCAACAGGAGGTAAGAATTCTTGAGTATCCTCTACTAGCTTTCATTTTTCTCTAAACCAAAATTAGAAATAATAAGAAGATATAAAGACTCGGTTCGTAAGAGGATAAATTTGTTTTTTCACAGTTATATCATTGCAAATTCATAGTAAGGTACATTAGTCACAGCGGTCGAGAATACCATTGCTCATCATCAAATTCTTTGATTGAATGTATCGCAGGTGGATGTGTTGAGCAAGGTGAGGCATCCTAATCTCATCATGCTCATAGGCGCTTGTGCCGAGCCTTGGACTCTAGTTTATGAATATTTTCCAAACGGAAGCCTCGAAGACTGGCTCCACAGCAGCAACAGAGCGAAGCAGCTGTCATGGCGAGCCCGGATACGCATTGCTACGGACCTCTGCTCCGTCCTAGCCTTCTGCCACTCCTACAAGCCTCACAGCATTGTCCACGGGGATGTCAAGCCAGGGAACATCCTACTTGACGCGCACCTTGGGTGTAAGCTCAGCGATTTTGGCATCTGCCGACTGCTGTCGCAAGGCGAGCGGTCGAGCAACAACACCACAGTCCTGTACCCGACTGTCGTGAAAGGGACGCTAGGATACATGGACCCCGAATTCCTCATCACGCGAGAGCTCACGACAAAGTTTGATGTTTATTCTTTCGGAATTATACTGCTGGAGTTATTGACTAGGAGGCCCGCTCTAGGACTAGTTAACGAAGTGCAAAAGGCGATCAATGCAGGGACTTTGAAGGCCATCTTGGATCCATTGGCTGGAGAGTGGCCCTATATGCTGGCCAAGGAGTTGACTCATTTGGCTTTGAGGTGCTGCGAGATGAGCAGAAGGAATAGGCCGGATCTCGGGTCAGACGTGTGGACGGTGCTCCAATCGATTAGAGCTTCCCTCGGATACACCTAGACTTCCGGATACTCGGGGATTGAGCAATATACATGTTGTGGATGTGTACTTTTATCTTTAAGTAAATAGATTTACCGGGTCGTGTGTGCCAGTCGCCAGCGAGTACCGGCTCATTTGTGTATATGTATCTACAAAATCTTTGTTAGACCGTTTATTATGTTATCTTGTCGAGAGTTCTTCCTGCATGTACCTATCATAGTTCTTATTAAGAGATTTTCTTCCGCATTAGGTACATGGGCAGTAAGATACGATTGGTCAATCCAAACATAGGTAGGTCATGATGAAATTCCAGTGTCCCATTAAGCCCCAAGAGTTACCTCTTTAATACATGCAAACAGTAATTCATTATCCTCTCAGAAATTTCAACATTTTAGAAGATATCATCTGCTTCTCATTACTTCATTGATGAAATTAGAAGCGATGCCGGATAACAGAATGTTCTTTTTCTTCTTGCAATGGGGTTTGACCTTTGGTCTTGAATATTCCCACGTGATTATTCGTATATACCTCTCGTGCATGTCTACCAACCTTCGCCTCCACTTGTATTTAACGAGACTATACCCGTTCATTAGAAGGAAATCGGCGTCGACTCTTCCTGAGGACATAAAATATGGAAAACGCCAACGCTAACTAAGGTTCACTGAAATTGGATCCAATTTAGTTGAGTTTCCAAATTCTAACCCTAACGATAAATGCTCTTGATACCAAACTAGTTTTTCAACTAAGCTCGATTATTTACCTGACACATTGCTGAATGACGAATGTGTTAACTATATGCCCTAAAGTAATCATATAATAGTTCCATGTAAGGGATTATTTAATGGCAAATAGATATTCATTCATCGTCTTATTTATATGAATGAATCCATAAGATCAGTTATGACTGAACCTATTTCTAAAGTGTGAAGAATATGTGTAAGGGGTTTATAGTTATGTTGAATCTTTAAACAATTCTCGGTAGATGAATCATTGAGAGGATATTGATGATCCTATTGAGACTGGTGTGTTCTCAAGCTTCACTATTTAGTAATGGATATTTGAGAGGATGATAAGCCACAAGTCATTGGGTATTGTGATATCTCAGCTAGAACTCAGGTGCTTGTCTCAGACAAGTTCACTAAATGTGACATGCATACAATGATTAGCAATATGGAAGCTTTTAGCGAGTTCAATCTCAAATCATCACACTTTGGTTCGGTGTAAAATCCTTAGACCTAAGGCATGATGTTGACTTGTATGTTAGATGGCTGTCGTTCACAAGTGCACATAACAACGCTTTGTCGAGCCGTCTTCGTAGTTGATGGTCATGGTTTGTTCATATATGAAGGCACACGCTTGTGCAATATGGAATCCGTCTTCTTGTTATATATAGATGTATTAGAATGATGTCCCATGCGATCTAATCATGACATTGTAGTGAACTCCTCGGCCGGGGTTGTAATTGAGAATGAATGGTTCATGTCTCACAAAACACATGTCAATTAGATTTGGGCATATGATTGAATTCGTGGCTTGACCAATAATTCTATGGCTTTTGTTTGATTAGGACATGGTGAGACATAATGATTGAATTACACGATCGCCAAAGCTAACAAGTTCATTATGTTATTGAAACATTTCACATTGTTTGGGTGGTCATGATATATTGTTAGATGTCATTTGTGATTTATAAGGACAGGAGATTAAGCTGGACAACCAGTTCCTTGGTTGTGCTAATGTATTAGTATAAGTCATATTGCCAACTCAGTGATAAACCTAAGGATGTCACACACCATAACCAATTAGAATGATGTTTGAACAAGAGAGATAATATTGCAAATGGTGTTTGCAATTGAGCCAACTAGATTGAGTTGGGCTAAAAATAAAATATTTGAAAGGGGTTTGAGACTTTACAAAGTGTAAAATGGGTTTTAGACTTCACGGTTGAATTAAAGGTTTGAAGTGCGTTCGGATTCAATGACTAAATCAACGATCTAAAGTGAGTTCAAAATCAATAGCCAAATTAATGATCTGAAATAGTTTCAAACTTAACGGCTAAATTCAGAATTTGAAAGGTTTTAGATTTAATAGTCACATTAATATTCTAAAAATGTTTCAAACTTAACGGTCACATTGATAATCTAAAAATATTTCAAATTTCATGGTCACATTAATGATCTGAAATAGTTTCAGAATCAATGGACATTTTAATGATCTAAAACGGTTTCAGATTCACATGACCAATTAATGTTCTGAAATGGTTTTAGATGTAACGATTAAATTAAATATTTGTAACGATTGCAAAGTTGTAACATCCGCTATTCCGATCCCATGAGGATCGGCCATAAGGTCCTAAAAGGATCGATCATGGGCCATTGGCCATGGATCGATCGGTTCGATCGGCAAGAAATCGCGGATCGGTCATGGACCAACCGATCGACTGATCGATCAATCGACTGATCGGTCATGAATTGGTCGAGGTGTCGGCTGTGAATTTTCTACCGACCATACCAATAGGATAGGATCACTATCTCCTAAGATGACTTTTTTATCATGAGAATTGGTCATGAGATGATTTTGGATCGGTGGATGGTCACGGGTCAATTTGATTGGTCGCGGTTTTTGGTAGTGGGTGATTCTGTGTAGTTATGCACCGATACATGGACGATCTGAATTGATCAAATGCGATTGTCTTTCAACAAAGAATGTAGCATTTCCTATTTAATTCTTAGTGATCTGAACGGAATCTCAAATTGGTGATGTTCGATCATGGATCGGTAATGCACCGACCATGAACCCTACCGGTGGATTGAGTGCCGGTTGGAATGAGCTCAGGGATAGACCTGGCTATTCCATCATTAATTCTAAGGTTCATGAGTGTCTTGGCTTAGTGCTAGGTCATAGGTAGCCTTAAGATTGATCTTGGACCGATCAAAGGACAACCAACCCTATTGGCCGACCGACAGTCCAAAGGAAACGTTTGGGCAGATATGAGGCATGAAGGCTAAACCTTGGGTGTACATAATTTGATTTTTTGAGGTGTACCTAATGATTCGTTCTTCGGCCCCGGAACCAACTTCAATGATAAAATTCTGTAGACCGCCTTATTAATGAAAAAAAAGACAAAAGTATGGAAAATTCTAGAACCCCATCATTAAATGAATGGATGAGTTGTTAATGGAATAGTAAAAAATCATGATGGCGGCCAAAATATCTTTGAAAATTTTAGAAAAAAGCGGCACATAAGTGGACCAATTAGAGAGCGACACACAAGCCTTTATTAATGACCAAATGTTCTAGAATTGCTGAGTTGGCAATTATGGTACAATTATTATCAAACTTCATTAAATGTCCATTAGATGCGGCATATAGGTGGACTAATGGAAGAATGAAAGGCGGGCCATAATCGATGACACCTAGGAGCTTAGATTGCCAGGCAAGGCTTTTAGCCATGCCAACTCACTTTCTAGGTGTAATCATGAGGCAAAGTAGACTTGCCACCTAAGGAAATTAGGCGAGACACTTGGGATCACCGGAATGGATTGCTTGGCTTAGTAATGATGACACCAAGGGCTATAAATAGGAGGAGCCCCTTCTCATTTCCACCACTTTGCTCCCATTTCATCTTCCTTCCTCCTCCTTAGTCGCACCCTCTCTCATGCCCACTTTCTTTCTCTTTCGGTCATCAAAATGAGCCGCCCATCTTGTGCAGTCCTGCTAGTTGAAGTAGAAATCCCTTCTCTAAGAGTATTGTCTTAGTCTAAGTTAACGAAATCTGAATGGGCACAACAGAGGTATGACCAATTCAATATGATTGATGAAAAACAATTGAAGGCCATATGTCATGGTCAGTGTTATCAGCAGTGGGTGGCCAAGTTTTTTAATTGGAAGGTTCGCCCAAGACATTTCAAGGTCCATGATTTGGTGCTACACAAGATGCTACCAATTAACCTTGATCCTCGTGGCAAGTTCACTCCAAATTACAATGGGCCATACATCGTACATAAAGTACTTCCTAGAGGTGCTTTAATTTTAGCAAAAATGGATGGACGAGAATTCCTGAATCCTATAAATTTTGATGCTGTAAAGAAATACTATCCATGAATAAAATGGGCTCCTAAAAGCCTTTCCCTCGCTCAAAATTGACCATATCTCTAGGGTATAATGATGCATGTTTTATTTTTGCAAGGGCAAAGAACGGATGTGAACGATGGTGTCCTCTATCTTTGTAAGGAACCTCTATGAGCTCCCTTACAAAGAGGGGGCAAGATGTGGACGCCTAATAGCTTTGACTTTGTGAATTGATGTGCAAGAATAGAGCATGGCCTTTTTATCATTGCTTTCACATGATATTGTGCAATTCACCAATTCCACTTGAAATTTATCAAAATGGATAATTCAGTGAATGATGTCGAGTTACTTGAACATGCTAAATGAGGCGTGAAAGGCAAGTCTTATCCCCATACATAGTCCCTTGTCTATACATTGTGAGGTGAGTATGGAAAAATTTTATGTCCGCAAGGTGAAGAATTTTCTTGCAAAAGGTACGACAACTAAAATGACAAGAGGTGATTAATTTCTCTATAAGTAAACCTTTGTTTAACCCTTTTTGAGCCTAAATACTTGAAGAATTTCTTTCATATTACCCCTATCAAGGACCACCCTACATTTGGGCAAATGGAGGTAAGTTGACATTAGAGATGAGGGAAATAGATAGAAATTTCCTTGCTCTCACTTGCATAGATCTTTGTGTGTTATTAATTCGAATGAACCCATACAAAATTTAAGTGCCTTGGGATGACAAAGATCATTTCTTTTTCTATTTTACATACTTATATCCATTATGTAGCCACTTGAGCCTGCAATTTTATTTCATATGAACCCGATTGGTGATCATTCCCCACATTGGGGCAAGATGACTGTTTGAGCAGCTAATCTGGAGTGCCAATGGAAGATAAAGACCTCAAAGCACAAAATTTCTAAAAAGGAAATAAAAGAAGAAGAAGAAGAAAAATGACTGATGAATTGGGAGCATGAAAAAGTAGTGCCCTTGGTAAAAGTAAGGCCGATGTCCATCATAAAAAAAAAAAAAAAAAAGAACCTTAAAAAATTGAGAAAAGATCCCCTGTAGAATAATCATTGGCATCAAGCGGTGAACTCTCAAAGCCAATGAGGGAATATGTCAGGAAGACAATCCATGGCAAAGAAAAAGACTAGTGACAAGGCTTGAATGATCACCAACTCTCGCCCCATCTATATACATCTTTGAACCTGATGAATCCTTTCATTTCTGAACCCATGAACCTAGCCTACATTACGTACTTTGCAAAGCCTCTTCATAGCAAGACACTTGAATTAACGTAGGAATTCATATGTTTATAAGATTCACTTGAAGAAGTGCGAGCAAGGTTATTTTTATCTTATTTCGCAGGGTCCTTGACTTGTAAACCTAGAGATGATGGTCGTAAGATATTCATTTTTGAGCCGTCAAATTTTCCGTTGCTGAGCCGTTGACCAAGTTCACATCACAATTCTGGTAAAGACCCCTAAGATTGGTAGATTCTATCACTTGTGAGAAAACTTGAACTCTTGTCAATAGGATGATGATAAGATTGAGTGATATTTTCCCGCATTAATGATTGGGACAAATAACCCCTCCTAAATGAGAGCGAGTGAAAAGCCTTTTCATACTGAAAGTGTCTCATTTAGCATGTTCAAGAAGTCCACGCTATAAGTGAAAATTGTCTTAATGATAATTTTTCCCAGTGGAAATTTGATAAAGCCATTATGCATGGAACTTCATTGAGTTTTAAAGAACGAATTTTTCCTCAAAGATTAAAGGATTCATCGTTGAAACCTTGAGTTTGTCTAATCACTTTTGAATCTTCGGAATACTTGATGAAAATTCCAGGTACGCATTTGTAAAATGTTTGCAAATGTCCAATGT
The DNA here is from genome assembly GCA_014182575.1 of Eucalyptus decipiens. Lineage (NCBI taxonomy): Eukaryota > Viridiplantae > Streptophyta > Magnoliopsida > Myrtales > Myrtaceae > Eucalyptus > Eucalyptus decipiens. Next base: position 1,956,337 of record CM024613.1, on the reverse strand, counting down.
GAATTTCGGATATTTGAACCTTTAAATGCTTGACGTGACTTCCAAGTGTTTATCTTTTTAAAAATTTGATGTGATTTCCGGATGTTTAGCAAATGTTTTCAAATGTCGACATGAAAATAAGATTTTTGAAACTTTAGATACCTGATGTAACTTCCGGTGCTTGGTTTCTTTTGGAATCGATGAGAGTTCTAGATCCTTGAAGACTTTGTTTCAAAAAAAATCTTTGAGCCTTTCAATTATCTAAAGAGAGTTCTAGATGTTTGTCAGGTCTCATAGGAATCATTTCGCACCCAATTATACTTTTTTGAATCTCCAGATAAGTACAATATGTACATATTCTTCTTTGCATTTGCATTTCATTCTAAATTGGTCATAGACACATTGAGATCTATGTTCCGACAAAATCGTTGCATTTGCATTGCATTCTTTATTACATGACCTCACATTTCAAAAGGGATTAAACTCCTTCTTAAAAAAAAAAAAATTCGTTGCAATTAACATTTGCATATTCATTTTGCATGGTTTAAATTTAGGTGTCATTTATCTTTGAAGGAAACTTCTACGAGCTTCCCTTCAAAGAAGAGCAGCTGTGACTAATGGCTCATTTAGTAACATTTATGTTTAAAAATTGTTCAGAAACATAAATAGAAAAAAAGTGTTTTACATTAGGGAACAATTTTTGAACAAAAAACGCGTTTAGTAAACTTGTTACGAGAATAAAAAATAAACAGAAACACGTTTGGTAAATTTGTATAACTTTTTATTTCTTTTATTTTTTCTATTTTCTTTCTTATTTTTTTTATTTTCTTATTTATTTTTCCTTTTTCTTTTTTTCTTTTTCCTTTTCCTTTTTTTCTTCTTTTGGCTTGTCGCCGGCTTCGGCCATGGCCAGCAACCGGCCGACGAGGGCCGGCGAGCCTCGCCGTGACTGCGTGAGGCCGTCGGCCCTCGCCGGTTGGTCGTCGGCCATGGCCGAGGCCGGCGATCGGCCAAAAAAAAGAAAGAAAAAGAAGAAGAAAAAAGAAGAAAAAAAAAGTATTTCTAAATTTTGTTTCGAAACAAGAAACAACTTTTTTGTTTCTTGTTTCTGTTCTAGATGTTTTTCTAGGAACAAAAACAATTTTGGAACAAAACGCACCCAAACGCGTTTATGTTCCTTTTTGTTCCCAGGAATAAAAAAACAAAAAAAGTATTTAAAAACAGAAAAAAGAAACAATAACAAACGCAGCCTAAGTAGCACCGACACGCGACACGGACATGCGACACTGCACAACACTACACGTTGACACGTCATTTTTAAAAAATAGAGAATTTCGACACGTTAGACAAGTTATATATTAAATAAATATTTTTATTTTTAATTAATTTAATTCAAATTCTGCATTTTTATTTTTCGAAATTATTTTTAAGCTCATTTATTTTTATCTTTTTCTAATTAATAAAGAAATCTTCTTTCTCTCGTCCATCCTCCCTCCAAAATTTATTTTTCTTTCCTTCTCCACCATTGTCCATCCATTTCCCCCACTTTATTTTTCTTTCCCTCCCCACCATTGATAGTGATAGACAAGCTGTCATGTCACTTCCCCTCCCCCAAAATACGTGATGACCATCAGAGTTCCCTTTTTTTTTTATATTTAATTTTGAGTTCCTATCAAAAACCCTAGCTTTACCTCCTTCTCCTCTCCTCCTCGCCACACGACTGCCTTCCTCTCCTCTTCCTCTCACCTTCGGCCTTTTCTCCCTCGCAGCTGCAGTCTCGTTGGATCCATTGCAGCATCACAGTGGCGACCCTCGCCTCAATCTATGCTCTTTCTCTAGCTATCTCTCGCCGTCGCGGGCTCACTGTCGCTCACGGCCTCGTCTCTGCTCCCTCACCGTTGCTTCCACCCTCCATCGTCTGCTAGACACGCGTGTCCAAACGTGTCGGGCAAACGTTGACCACATGTTGGAAAATCCGACATGCGTTGACCGCGTGTCTGATCGTGTCCGAGCATGTCGACATGTCCGACACACTTCGACATGTGTCTGACACGACACGGAAGCACGGACAACCTGTCCGTGCTTTATAGGCTATTGACACCTTATTTTGACCATGCTACTTACTTGTTCATCATATAAAAATTACATTAAGCATTTCATGGCATTGCATTTAAGTAACAATATCATTTAGGATCAAACTTATCTTTTTTTATTTATTTATATAAGAGAGAGAGAGAGAGAGAGAGAGAGAGAGAGAGAGAGAGAGAGATAGAAAAGAGAGGATAAGAAATAACATACAAATTAAAACATTTGGTTGTGGAGGAAGATTTTGAAAGATTTTGGATTTTGGATAATGGAGCCTTTTTTTGTTGACCCTATCCCCTCATTTCAAAAGACGATTGTCAACGGTTGTGTGAATTATCTTGAAAAATCTTCACAAAAGATTTTAGATTTTGGAGCCATTTTCTTGTTGAGCGCATCCCCTCTTTTCGAAAGATGATTTTTGTCTGTTGAGTGAATATATGCAATTATATTGAAAAATCTTCACTTGCAAAATAAATTTATTTATTTTTTCCCCCTATAAATAGAGAGTGCAATGCTTCGTTTAAGAGGGGGGAGAAGTTGGCGAAGCGCTGGCGAGGTTTCGTTCAAAGAGGGGAGGTTTCGTTCAAAGAGGGGAGAAAAGCACGAGAGAAATAGAAAGAATTTGTCTTTCTTTAGAGTTGGGGAGTTCGCAAGTCAAAGAGCATACTTTGTCCACTAGTCTTCTCCCACAGTGGCAATGGCTTCATGTTACCACCATATTTGTTACTAGTTCCCTAATTTTCAAACCTTCAGTGCCATTGTTGTTCACGTTGTTTGAACAATTGTCATCTTGCCCACACGACCAGCGCAAAGATCGATATTGCTTGTTGTCCGTTTGGAGTCCCGACGATGGAGTTTATTGTTCCTTGAAATGATTGATGCCAGCAGCTTTTCTCCAAGACATTTGCTGCTTCCCGACGAGTTCCCACAACGATCGAGATTGTTCGTTGTCCGCTGCTCTTTGTTGAATTGCACCCCTACCCTTGACGATAAAGAATTGCATGCTGCCCCTCCAACGCTAGCCCCATCCGAGTCAGTCCATCAGGTCCTTGGTTCATGGGCTGGGCCTCACGGTCCCTTGATCATCATTTACTCGTCAAGCACCGGTGAATTCTCGGTCATACCTCATTTGTTAGTCCACATGCCTCGTCACCGTCACCTTGAGAAAGCCGTGCCCTGAACTAGGTAAAATCTTTAGACTAAATTCGGTTCAAATATTCGGATTCTTAGCTTGTGATCCCGACTTGATTTGTTTTGTCATACATAATTGTTATCCGATTATGAAATTTGTCATATTAAGTCATAATAATAAAAAATATTGAGCTGCGAGACGTCGGGTTAGATTTTTGCTTATTTCGACTTTTCATGACAAATTCACGGATTGTGTAATTGATTTGCATTAAGATAATATGTCATTGATTTGTGTCGGTAGATTATCAATAGGACATACATTTGGGTGCGTTGTCGTCACGTGCACATCATATATCATACATCATATGTCATATCTAGAATTTAAGTCCATACACATTTTATGTTTAAAGTAACACTTCTTGATTTTTCAGATTCATATAATGTCAGGATAATTTTCCTTTAATAAAACCAAAAAAGGAACAAAAGATGTTATTTAGGTCATATAGATTTCATAATATCCATGCCATATGTTGCGCTTTAGTTGGTGAGTAATACGTTTTAGGTTTAATGTTTTAGTATTCCCATCATGTAGGTTTTTTTATCAAAAAAAGAAAAAGAAAATGTCAACAGATGAGCGTTGCATCATTATGTTACTTTCTTTTCAATAAAAATTATTAAGTCATTTATAATTAAAAAGAAAGAAAGCACAAAGGTTATCTACTTAGTTAATAGGTTAATTCATAATTAATCCCATTTCATGTCATCATTATTTAGTGTAGGTTGCATATATATATAAGGAGAAAAGAGAATTTGTCGGAGTTGCATTATTTAAAAAGAAAAAAGAAAAATCATATAAAGAACATGCATGCATATAGAATTACCACGTCATCCATTCCATATCATGTGGCACATGCATATTTGGGATCATGTAAATTAGATTGCACTCATATTGTGATGGTTCAAGTTATGTAATATAAATTGCATCTCACATGTCATCAAAGTTAAAATCATGCATATTAAATTTAGATTAAGATTGCATATAATTAACATTTAAAAAAAATAAAAAAAGTAGATTTCATGTCATTTAGAAATCATGTTTAGGGCATGCATTTTTAATTAGCTTTTTTGTAAGTTTTTTAGAGGGTAAACCTTAATAAAGTTGTAGTTTATTTTGCTTAATGTTAGTTATAATTCCTTCCAATCTATCACTTCGGTTTGTTGAATGTTATTTTATTGATTGTGCAATCATATGACCACCCTTTGCATGTTAGTAGCTTAAGTTAAAATTAATCAAGATTGCTTGCAAAAATATTTTTGAAATTAAAATGAAAAGGTATTGAAAGGGCATTAAATTAATCTAACGTAACCATGTCCTCGGACCTATTGAATCTCTAGTTTGTAAAAGTAAAGTATTCTCCCATACTTTACTTGAGTTTCTAATCAACCCTAATTAGTTAGTGGCGGCTCCAAATTTAGTATAACTGCACATTTAAAAGGATTAATTTCTTAGTGTCAAGTTGTGATTGGTAGGACTTGGGGGTTCGTGCTAAGTTTTCGAACTTAGTAATTCAGTAGCTTTCTTTTGGGTAATTCACCTTCGGAAAGGTTGCGACACTATGTCAATATTGATTGTGTTACATAAGATGACTAACTTCACGTCAATGATTTTTAGCTATAATTATTTGAATAGAGTATATTAATAAATTGTCAAAAATTTTATACCAAAATTGACTTTATCGAAAGTTTTAAGATTAAAATGACACAGATGTAACGAGTTTAGGACATTTTTCGGTAATTTCCCGATTGACCAAGACCGTTGTCTTCATTGGCGAGGGGGGAGAATCGTCAGCAAGGTTGCCTCTGCCTGAGCTGGGAAGTCATGGTGGGGCCCGCAACAGCAACGTGGGCCCACTTCATTAGACGTCGTCGATGACAGAAGGAACAGCGAATGCCGAGGAAGTCAAGGACGGCCGAGGTTTAACCAATTGGGGGCGACTGAGGCTCCGCTCGATTCAACTGCATTCATTTGGCGTCTGATCTCTGCTCCCAAAAATTCAGGAGTGAATAAAAGAAATTCAGGAGTGGCGTGTGCTGTTATCGGACGACCATTGTTGTTTACTTGGGGGTGGACAGCTTTTCCTTTCTCTTTGGGCAAGTCGAATATTATACTCCGTCGTCTCGTGGTCAAGAGTCAAGATTGAAAACTTCAAACTTGGGCTTCAAGCCTGCCCCTCCATCAACGGCAAGCTTCGAGGAGAGAGAGAAAGAGAGAGAGAGAGAGAGCTCCATTTCCACGACATCACCCTTCTGCATTGAAATAAGAAATAATCCAAGTAGGCTCGATGACACACCACGCATCACACGAGTGCACTTGGAATCCTCAACCTCATGGACGAGGGAGAAAATATTGGGCATACTTGTGATGACAACTCATTTTTTACACTAGTCTAATTAGTAAGCGACGTGTGTCGCTCTTGGCCCCACCTATAAGAAATATGCAAAGTCTTTCCGTCGACTTCTTCCAAATGGATTGTTTCGCAAAAGCAGAAAGCCAAGAACATGAGGCCAATTCTTGATTTTTACCAAACATTTGGTTGGGGAAATAGAACTATATACGATGAGGCTAATATCTTTGATTGGGTTAAGAAAATTGATACTAAAAGCTGAATGAGATCTTGGATGAATAATTGAATACCATGTGACAAATTATAAAAAAAAAATTTCCCTTATCACGTCAATCAGGAAAAGCAGAGATCTTGTAACAACCTAGTTCGACGAAGGTAGGAAGTGTTCACTGGGTCAAAGGATTCAGACAAAGAGTACGTCCCGACACACTTCTCTCTCTCTCTCTTCCTAGCTATCTCCATTACAGACACTTCAAGGATTTGTCACTTTCATCTTGCATGATATAAATGCTCCTTAAATATTGTCTTAATATGCAATGTGACTCATAAACTTTAAATTTATTTAAATTGGTTCTTAAATTTTAAACTTATTTAATGTGATCCTTGAACTTTTGACACATATTTAATTTAGTCCCTAAATTATATGAAAATGTTTAATATTGTCCCTAAACTACATTGAACATTTTTATATAGTTTAGGAACTAAGTTGAATATATACCAAAAGTCCAGATGTTATATTGAACAAATTGAAAATTCTCGGATCGTATTATTCAGGGATTACATGACATTAGGTCAAAATTCAGGAATCATTTGTGTCATTTTCCCTTTATTAAATTCAATCTTTGTCATATGTAACATGGATTGATATGGTCGTAGTTGATTGAGTGATTATATTTCTCAAGTTCGAAGTCCCGGTGATTGTGCTAAGCATTCGCGGGGTCACATTTGAATTGGCGAAGCTGGTGTTCGAGGAAAAGATTTACGTCGCAGTCGGGAAGGACTTGAGAATGTCAAATGCTTAGGTTCTGTGTTAAATTCAAAAAGAGAATGTCAAATGCAAGGGTAAATTATATTTTTAACTTGTATATACAACCTTGACAGTAGATACTCAAATGATTAAAGACCAATAGCTTTTGGGCACAAATTACACCGGAGTTTAATCAACACTGTAATCTGAACACAAGTAACTAGATAGTCTACACTTCAAGCTCAAACTATGCCGGAATTTAATCCACGACACAACTTGTTTTAGGAGTATAGCTGGAATTTAATCAACAATAATATCCTTGGATAAGAAAAACAACGCCGAAATTTAATCAACAACACCGAGCTTGTGGAACGACACCAAAATTTAATCGATAATGCTGAATCAGATAAAGACGCACGTGAGAATTTAATCTAGGACGGGAATCTTGGAAACTACAACTAAAACACGATAAAGTAAAGATAAAGTAAAGATAGTTGTTTGTATTGTTTGAGAGAGTTCTCCGTTGAACAAGTTACGGTATTTATAGGGCAACCTGGTAGCCATAGTCAATTACTTCTCCTTAGGCGTCACTCTTAGCATTCCCCACATTTTCTTTTTCTTCTTGGCAATCTGATCCATAAGTAACTGTTTCCTGACTTATCAACGACACTTGTATGACTTGCCCATCAAGTAAATAATGACTTCTCTATTTTTATGCGCATTTTGTGTAGCAATTATTCTTGCTTGGGCTTTAATGCTAATTCCACTTAGACTCCAAATCTGGTGTGTTGCTTCTATAGCTTGATACATGGCAATTAATTATCTTGCCGTCAACACAGGTATTTCTGTCTAAAATCATGTTGACACTTAGCTCAAATACCCTTCACAAATGCTGGCTGGCCTCAGCTTTCACAAACAAAATGGGGCATATCACTCTTATTATTCCCCTCGTGGCCAGCACATGGCGACATGGGGTAATTTTGGGTGTCACCAATACCCATAAACAGTTTTTTTAAACATAGGTCATGATAAAATTCTAGTATCCACGCAGACAAAAAATATCCTCTCCAATACATGCAAACAATTATTTACTTTCCTCTAAAAACACCTAAATTAAGAGTTAAGATTTCATTTGGGCAACGCCATAAAGATGTCATTTGTTACTTATTACTTCATTAATTAAATAAGAAGTGACGTGGTATGGTTGTGTGTGGAGAGTCAAAGTAAAAAGGCTCTTGGAATTGGAAAACTATGATAACGGATCCAGTAACATGTGGCATGACTTTTGCTTCGACAAGAAGTATATAATAATGTCTCTCATTTTTTTTTCCAACGGCGTTTGACATTTTCTCTCGAATATTCCCACATCACTATTCGTATATACCTCTCCGAATTTCCTTTCTTAGGAATGTGGGAGACATACAATAAATTTTAGCTTAGAAACAACTGCCTCATGATGTCCGCCAAGGCGAGCAAAGGATAAGGTACACGCATATACAAACCTTTTTCCCTCCATTTTATTTTAACAGGACTAGAAATATGTCTTAGAATGACGTTGGTGTCGATTTTTTATGGCATAAATTAAGGAAATGGTCTATGCTTCTTAGGGATTGATCTCTGATATTTTTTTGTTTCTTTTAGCCTAAACAAATTTTAAAAAATGAGATGAAGATTGCTTCCTAATTCTATCTGCCAACTATTGATTTAGGTGAGAGTAAAATTTCAGGAAATAATTTTTAAAATAATTTGGTGGCCCAACAATGGCGGCGCCACGCCTTGCGCATAGAGAATAGTTCGACGCGGCTTCTTCTCTGAATACCTGCTGACAAAGGTCCTTTGCGTGTAATAGCCCCAGCCAAGGAAGGTTCATAGAATTTAAAAACCTAAATGCACATAAAGAAGGTTCATACCAAACAAGTTTGTTGAGTAGGTCACTCCCAATTGGAGAGGCCAATGCAATTATGTATATTTGTAGTAGTATGGTAGTGAGTGTGTAAAAGTAAAAAAAAAAAGGAGAAAAAGAAAATATCAAAAGAGATCGGGAGATAAATCAACGTGATCTTCCACATTCAGAAAGTCAAGGGAGATTGGAAAAGAAATCAAAGTGATATTCTCATATATACAAAATCATGAGAGATTAGGAGATCAATTTACGTGATTTTGTATCGTATAATTCCTATTTGGGATTGTATTTGCTCCTATGAATAGGAGTCCTCCTCAACGGAGAAGAACATACAAAAGAAAGAATATCAGAGCAGTGTAGCGGAAGAAACATTTTTCTTCTTCCAAGAAAGAGAGTTATCTTTGAGTGAGTTATTCAGTTTGTAAGAGGTTCATATCCACAAATTGAAGACAGAGAGAGATCCACCTTTGGGTGAAGTTGTATCCCATTATTTATCATAATGGAAGTTTGAAGTGGACTACGGTGTCGTGGTTTTTCCCTTCACCTTGAAGGGTTTTTCACGTTAAAATTCTGGTGTTATTTATTATTCATCTTTACTGCTTTCAGTTAGTATTTTATCCTATTTAATTTTCACAGAAATAGTAGCGGGAAAAATTTTCTGGGATTTCTCCATAAATATTTTTCCCAACAAGTGGTATCAGAGCTTGGTTGCTCTATTTATTATTTTTTCTGTGCAGAATTAAATGGAGGAAAATTTTGGCAATATGATAAAATTGATTGCATTCAATTATGCAATCTGGAAACCAAAGATGGAGGATCTACTATACATTAAAGATCTTTGGAGGCCAATTGTGATAACGACAGAGGTACCAGTACCAACGTTCGAGAAGTCTGATCCTGTAGCGGAGGTCAAATTGGCATCGTCTTCTGGTGGCAAACCAACGACAATGTCCGAAAGCGAATGGATGGTGCTCAATCGGAAGTGTGCCGCTCAAATCCGACAATGGATTGATAAGAGCATTTTTCAGAATTTTGCTAATGAACATGATGCTGGTGTTCTTTGGCAAAAATTAGAGAAAATGTACGCAAGAACAACAACGCAAAATAAAGCAAATCACATGCGGCGGCTCGTGAATTTGAAATACAAAGACGAGAGCAATGTCTCGGAACACATGAGCGAGTTCCAAGGTATAGTAGACCAACTCAATTCTATGAAGATGACATTAGATGATGAATTGCAGGCACTACTGCTGCTTAGCTCTTTGCCAAATTGCTGGGACACACTTGTTGTGTCAGTTAGCAACTCGGCTCCTGACGGCAAGCTTACCATGGACGTGGTAAAAGATAGAATGTTGAATGAAGAATCCCGGCGAAAAGAGAGTGGAGTCAACCCCGAGTCCGAAGCTCTTGTCATTAATCGACAAGAAAATCAAGAACGGAGAGGGAGGAGCAAAAGCCGTAACTTTCAGAATTAGCAATGAGGAAGGTCCTAATCCAACTTTAGATGAGACAAGAAGTGCCATCATTGTGGTAAATTGGGACACTTCATTCGAGAATGCAGAAAGCTAAAGGCGGAAAAATCAAAAGGTCATAACGTCAACAAAGCTAATGAGAACCAGATGAATGACATTGCAAATATTGCAGATGAGGTGATCATTATTCAAAGTGATGATTCCATTAATCTTGCATCCCAATATTCGACATGGGTAGTTGATTCTGGCGCATTCTACCATGTCACGGCTCGTCAAGATCTTTTCACATCTTACGCCACTGGTGATTTTGGACTCGTAAAGATGGGAAACGAAGGTACGTCCAAAATTATTGGTATGGGTAATATTTATTTGGAGACTAATGTTGGATGTAGGCTACTACTCAAAGATGTGAGACATGTTCCGGACATACACCACAATCTTATTTCTGCCGGCAAGCTTGATGATGAAGGCTACATCAATTTCTTTAGTGATGGAAAATGGAAGCTCACCAAAGGTAATTTGGTGATAGCCAAAGGAGAAAAGACTAACTCTCCCTTTATCACACAATTCAAGCTGTGTAGAGGAGAGGTGAATGTAACCGGAAAAGGAGTCACCACCAAGTCATGGCACAAGCGACTTGGACACATGAGTGAGAAAGGACTTAAGATTCTCACTAGAAAGCAACTTCTACCCGGAATAAAAGGTACATTGTTGAATACTTGTGTCGACTGCATTCTGGGAAAACAACATAGAGTAGCATTTCACAATTCCCCTCCATCTAGAAAAGCTGAAATTTTATATTTGATACATACTGATGTATGCACAATGCAAACTAGGACACTTGGAGGTGCGCTTTATTTTGTAACGTTTATTGATGACCACTCTAGAAAAGTGTGGGCATTTGCTTTGAAAACTAAATATCAAGTGCAGGAAATCTTCAAGCAATTTCATATGAAGGTTGAAAGAGAAACAGGCAAGCGATTGAAGTGTGTACGCTCTGACAACGGTGGCGAATACTAAGGACCTTTTGAAGATTATTGCAAAAACCTTGGGATCAAACTAGAAAGATTTGTACCAAAAACACCTCAACACAACGGTGTTGCAGAGCGGATAAATAGAACCATATGTGAAAGAATCAGATGTATGCTCTTCAACACAAAGCTGCCAAACCACTTTTGGGGTGAGGCAATGAGAACGGCGGTTGATTTAATCAACCTATCACCTTCAACTCCACTTAACGGTCCACAAAGTGTTTGGACTGATAAGGATATTTCTTATGGCCACTTGAAGGTGTTTGGCTGTAGAGCATTTGTTCACATTCCAAGGGATGAGAGATCATAGATTGATGGAAAATCAAAGCAATGTATTTTTTTGGGGTACGCACATGAAGAATTCGGTTACAGACTTTAGGATCCCGTTAACCGGAAAATAGTCAGAAGCAGGGACGTGGTATTTCTTGAAGATCAAACAATCGAGGACTTCGAGAAGCACGAGAAATCTCCATCAACAGACGAATACTCAGTTGATGTTGGCCCCATCACTCCTCCTATCAACAAGCAAGCCGAATCTAGGATTGAAGGTATGACTACTTCAATTGAACTTGAACCAATTGTTGAACAGGTCCCATTAGAACCTCAATTGAGGAAATCAACTTGTGAACGACAATCTAGTCGTAGATATTCTCCCAATGAGTATGTGATGCTCACTGACGGGGGAGAACTAGAGAACCACCAAGAAGCTATATACCACGAGCATAAAGAGGAATGGTTAAAAGCTATGCAGGAGGAGATGAAATCCTTAGACGAAAATCATACTTATGATTTAGTCAAGTTGCCACAGGGAAGAAAAGCTCTCAAAAACAAGTGGGTGTTTAGATTAAAGACTGAAGAAGGTAACTCACAGCCACGATAAAATCAAGGTTGGTTGTGAAGGGATTCGCTCAGAAGAAAGATATCGACTTTGATGAGGTATTTTCTCCTGTAGTTAAAATGTCGTCTATCCGAGTTGTCCTTGGCTTGGCAACAAGCTTGAACCTGGAGGTCGAGCAACTTGACGTGAAGACCATGTTTTTATATGGAGATCTAAATGAGGAGATCTACATGGATCAGCCGGAAGGTTTCAAAATCAAAGGAAAAGAAAACCTTGTGTGTAGATTGAGGAAGAGTCTTTACGGGCTCAAGCAGGCACCAAGACAGTGGTACAGAAAATTCGATTCCTTCATGGAAGAAAATGGATTCAACAAAACCACCGCTGATCACTGTGTTTTCGTCAAGAAATTTACTGATGGTAATTTCCTCATTCTTTTGCTTTACGTTGATGACATGCTAATTGTTAGCCAGGATAAAAGCAAGATCAACAACTTAAAGAAGGAATTGAACAAGTGCTTTGCGATGAAGGATTTGGGACCCACAAAACAAATTCTTGGGATGGAAATCTTGCGAGACAGATAGAATCGTAAATTCTGGTTATCTCAAGAACGGTATGTTAATAAAGTTCTTGAAAGATTTAATATGAATAAATCCAAAGCAGTTTGTTCTCCAATTGTAAATCATTTCAAACTTAGCTTAGATCAATGCCCAAAAAGTGAGACAAAAAAAAAAGGAAATGGAAAAAGTCTCTTATGCATCGGCGGTTGGCAGTCTAATGTACGCGATGGTATGTACGAGGCCTGATATCGTGTATGTAGTTGGTGTGGTAAGTAGATTTCTATCTAATCCCGGTAAGGAACATTGGGAAGTAGTCAAATGGATATTCAGGTATCTTCGTGGTACATCTAATAACTGCATATGTTTTGGTAATGGTAAAACTATGTTAGAAGGTTTTCAGATTCAGACATGGCAAGGGATGTGGACTCAAGAAAGTCTACATCGGGATACCTAATGACTTTTGCAGGGGGAGTAGTTTCATGGCAATCTCGACTACAAAAATGTGCTGCCCTATCTAGTGTTGAAGCATAGTATATTGCGATAACGGAAGCATGTAAAGAACTTTTGTGGATGAAGAAGTTTTTACAAGAAGTGGGCCATAACCAAGAGGAGTATATCTTGTATTCATATAGTCAAAGCGCAATACACCTCAGCAAAAATGCAACTTTCCACTCCCAATCCAAACACATTGACATCATATATCATTGGATATGTGATGTGTTGGAGGAAAAAGCCCTACAGCTAAAGAAGATACACACTAACAACAACGGCTAAGATATGATGACAAAATCTCTATCTACAGTGAAGATGCAAGCCTGTCGAACTTTTGCAAGTTTGACACCTTCTCTTAATTGCTCGTGAGGGAGAGATTTGTTGAGTAGGTCACTCCCAATTGGAGAGGCCAATGCAATTATGTATATTTGTAGTAGTATGGTAGTGAGTGTGTAAAAGTAAAAAGAAAAAAAAAGGAGAAAAATAAAATAGCAAGAGAGATCGGGAGATAAATCAACATGATCTTCCACATCTAGTAAGTCAAGGGAGATTGGAAAAGAAATCAAAGTGATATTCTTATATATACAAAATCACGAGAGATTAGGAGATAAATCTACGTGATTTTGTATCGTATAATTCCTATTTGAAGAATATCAGAGCAGTGTAGCGGAAGAAACAGTTTTCTTCTTCCAAGAAAGAGAGTTATCTTTGAGTGAGTTATTTAGTTTGTGAGAGGTTCAGATCCACAAATTGAAGACAGAGAGAGATCCATCTTTGGGTGAAGTTGTATCCCATTATTTATCATAGTGGAAGTTTGAAGTGGACTACGGTCCCGTGGTTTTTTCTCTTCACCTTGGAGGGTTTTCCACGTTAAAATTCTGGTGTTATTTATTATTCATCTTTACTGCTTTCAGTTAGTAATTTATCCTATTTAATTTTCACAGAAATGGTAGCGGGAAAAATTTTTATGGAGAAGTTTTCTCGGGACTTCTCCATAAATATTTTTCCCAACAAAGTTTGCACTACGCTCGACAATCTGCCGACACTCTGATAACTAACAGATGAAGTCAAAGTCGTCGTTCTTTAATTCCAAGTAGAGAAGTCATCCTAGCATTTGGTGCGGCCGTGTTTTTATTAGGGAAAGACGAACCTCGGAAGAGAGGTTCACCAGGAAACTCTAGGATGGAATCCGTTGCTTTTCTTTTAGCAAGAAATGGAGGTTTCCACGAAGTTATCAGTTAAACATTCTTTACCGCGGTACGTGAAATTATATCTGGCTGCCAATGAAACAACCGATAAAATTAATTTGTACGTGACAGCTAGTGAGTTGTGTTTCTGGTATTTATCAGAATCATGTCCTCGTCTATGTCATGCCATAAATACTTGATCAACCATATCTAGATTTATTGATCGGCTTTCATTTTTTGTCCAACTAAAGAGTACAACCATAAATAAGGTGTCTTTCATTATTGTTAAACTTTTTGATTATCAATATAGCCTCATTACTCATATTCCATCGGACGAACCATCCTCTATATAATGGTTTTGGTCCAATCAGTGGTCCTATTCCATGGAGAATGGAATCAAACACGGGTGCCGAAATAGGGAGCTCTCAAGGTATTAGTAATTGTAGAGAGGTTAAGTACTATTACACGGAAAGGGCATCTCTTCTAGCTAGATGGAAGTGAATAAATCTTTCTTAATTAGCATCACCGATGATGATATAGTCCTAAGCGAAGCTTCAGCCGCAAATCTTTCCATCGTTTGAACTTCCCTCATCTTTCGCTTTTAAGGATATGTCTGCTAAAAGGAAGGATATGTCCAGTAAATCAATCATGACCGCAGAAGAAGGCATTAAACATGTTGCTTTTTAGTATGGAAATCATGGGAAAGCCTTAATTTCTGTCATGTTTAGTGAGATTTACGTTTTTACATAACTAAGTCTTCTAGAAGCAGGCTGGATCTTTCAATCCAATGCCAACGGGGAAGAAAATCAGCATGAGGTGTCAATAGAGGGATTCCTAACTTTCCCCTTTTTTAGGCAAATAAAAATATATACTTCGTAGTACGGTCGTCAAAAGTCAAGATAGAAACTTCGAACTTCGGCTACAAGCTTGCCCTTCGATCCAAATCAAGCTTCGAGGAAGGGAGGGAGGGAGAGAGGGAGAGAGGGAGGGAGCCAAGAACATGATGCCAACTTCTTGATTTTTGGCAGACGCTTGCTTGGGGAATATATGATAATATAAGATGAGGCAAATTTCTTTGATTGGATTCAGGAAATTGATACTGAAAGCCAGACGAGACATTGAACAAATGATAGAATGCCACGTGATAGTAATATTTTCCTCTTCTCACGTCAATCGACTTCAATGATGGGCTGGACCTGAGCAGGTTCTTAAAAGGTTCCCTGAAACTCATGTCAAGTTAACCCCAGGGTAGAGGAGGGTGGAAAACCTCCTTGATAAAATAAAAAGACCCACGGGGCTCTCCGCCACAACCGAAACCCTTGAAAGGGGGCGTAGGTAGGAACCCACCTGGATTCCCGCGACGCCTTCCCCGTTGAAACACCAGGGCGTGGTACAGGAAAATGAAGGGGTCCCCCGAAGGGGGGCGACCTACGCAGAATTTTCTCTTCTGAAATATTTTACAATTGCTTTCTCTCCTTCGGGAAAAATAAATGAATCTATCCCCCAAGATTAATTAATTGATCGACGGATGGACGGATGGACGGATGGACGGAGACGGAGAGTTCTCTGGCTAGCTGTGTCTAGAATCTGTGAGTATGTTTCAAAGTATAGCAGTTGTCTAGAAGCTCCTGACTCGTTAGAATTCGGGTAAACTGATGTGCTTAAGTTTACTAAAAGCTTCGGAAAAGCTAAGCACTTGCGTCATCGTTAATTGACACTCCCTCGGTAGTGATCCCTCAGAGCAGTACAAGGCGCAAGCTTATCCGGAGGAAAATCGACATGAATGATAAAGTATTATGGTAAATAAGAAAATTGTCATTTGAATTTTCAGAACATTGAAACTCTTCTTATTGATGACACGCAGGGCAACTATTTTTAATAAAATATTTTGGTCATGTCTGTCAATAATTTCCTCATTAACGATTCACCTAACTCTGTAATATCGTGCTTTTCATGAATACGACGATTTTTTTTTTAATTCCAAATAATTACTAAAAACAAACGTATGTGACATAGCACCAAACTTGATGGTTCCTAACGGGAAATTGCTCACACATTACCCTTGGAAAGAGATTCTTCGTCGGTTTCTTGTAGGTACTGTATGGTCTCCTCAGCTTTAGAACAAGCCATCTCTTTATAACGCAACCATATTCCCCTTTAAAAAAAAACCTCAATGGGGACGCTCTCTCGTTTCTCAGAGAATTCTCATCTCTCGCTTTCTGTTTCTCTCTCTCTTTCCTGCTCTCACTAGCTATCTATCTCCGTTATAGACACTCCAGAGTCTGTTCAATTTCATTTTTGTTAAGATCGTCTTCTCCATTCTACTCAGCACGTGTCAATATAGCTGTGGTTGACCGTATAATTACACTTCCCTAGTTCGTAGTCCCGGCGGTCATGCCGAGCTTTCGCAGAGTTGCACCTGAATTGGTGACGCCGGATTTCGAAGACGTGATTTATGTTGCAGCTGGGAAGGATGTGAAAGAGGGCAAAGCGAAGCTTGTTTGGACAGTGCATCAATCCAGAGGCAACGTCAAGATCTGTATCATTCATGTTCTAGTTCCTTCAAAGACGATCCCCATGGGTAAGTCAACGTTTTTGCTTTTTCTTCTTTGCATAATACCCCATCATCGTTCGGTATCTTCTTTTGTTGAACGAGTATAGTAAAAATGAGAGCTTACTAAGCTCTCATGGATATAACACAGAGATCTTCCATGATGGACAATCGACATGCGAAAAAATTAATTTCCCGTGGGTTTCGCGAAGTTGGACCATATTGGATATCCTATTGCTTTGACTTGTTTCTTTTATTGTCGGTATTCATTCTTTCTGCAGCGTCCGTTCTTGCAACGGATTGAAATTTCTGGGCTGTTCATTTGCCTTTGGTTTGCAGGCGGCCTGGGTGCCGAGATGCCCGTGAACTCGGCGAACGAGATCTTGTTGAGGGAACACAGAGAGAACGAGAGGATAAACATGCATAAGATCTTGGATACCTACCTGCTCGTTTGTACAGAAATGGGGGCATATTAAATTTCTCCTTCTACCTGCACGTTTGTACAGAAAGGGGGGTATATTTAATTATTTCTTCTTCTTCTTCTTCTTCTTCTTCTTCTTTTTCTAATATTAATCATTGTCAACCCTCGATAAATACAGTGCTCGGGAGGCACAAGTTTACATGTCTAAATGTATATACTTCTTTATTTGGAGAAGAAAGCAAATTAATTGGTTTAACGGTCAATAGGTACCAGCGGAGAAAAAGTACATAGAATCGGACAGCGTTCAAAAGGGAATTGTGGATCTCATACGTTTACATGGGATCAGAAAGCTTGTAATAGGTGCAGCAACAGACGGACGCTTTTTCAAGTACGTACAGGAACAAGAAAACACGCCCACATGGGTCATGGACTTATTCATTCCAAATCTGTCCTACTCGTAACCAAAAGGACATGTTTGTTTGGATCCTAATTACAGCATTAGACCAGATACTTATTTCTATGTCAATCCTTAGATGTGTTGTGCACATTCGGTCTTTGAGGAATACTTGGTGGCACTTCTCGAATGCGATGTCTAGTTCACCCCACGACCGTCACTATACATAATGTGAGTGAAATAATAAAATAAAAACCGGTAACATGTTGTTCTGTGAATCTAAAAGTCTCTTTTGTTGCGTCCACAAGCTTTGTTTGGTATCATCTGAATTTACACCAAATTAATTCACTATCTTCTCTGGGTTTGAATTGGCAGGAAGACGACAGAAATCAAGTCCAGGAAAGCCATCTTCATTCACGATAAAGCACACGTCTCTTGTCAAATTCGGTTTATTTGCAACGGGCATCTCATTCACACTAGGTAGTCCTCCAACTATTTTACTAGTAAATTTGTTTTCTTTGAAATTATCGTATGTGCACGTGAGGGTGTTTTGAACATAAGTTCTACAACAAATAATCAGCTGAAAATCTTGTTGCAATAGTTGAACGCCATAGGAGACCTAGAAGTTCAGGTAGGGATGAGGCTAGGACAGACAATTGTATTCATGTTTTCCATTATTTCTTCTTTCTTTGAATAATATGGCTAAATACTCGGGAAATTTTGCGCTGGAAAGCCATGGCAACTACCAGTGTCCTAGATCCGCTAATACCTAATTCTCTCAAAACACAATAAACGAAATTTCCGAATGAAATTGAGTGCAAGTAGGGATGCTTCTGGAGGGGAGTCAACGGACAATCAATTTATAAAGAGATGCACCAATTTTGGCTTCACCTCAAAGTTGTTTTGACTCCTTGTCAAAATAGGGAAGCTCAAACAGTTGAAGCCATTGTAGAAGTTCCTACTGATGCAACATCACTAACGACTCCAGCCCTTGGAGCTGGAAAGTCAGTTTTCTTGAAATCACAATCTGCCACTCAGCGAAGTGGTACGGAAAAGTTGAGCAATCCTTTTCAAGACCTTATGAGAAGAGCGTTCTCCTTGAACGCTGATCGACGTTCAGTGAGGCCAATAGCTTCTCCTTCCCCAGATAGCACTCCTTCCGATCAGTCTAATGCAGAGTGCATGCTGGAGACACAAGACACTCCCCAAGAACTCGCAACAAGCCTTTCCCATCATCTGCAGTTGATTCGGTCGGTCTATCATACCGGCCATTCATCATTTTCCAACACTCCGGTATGCACAGCTGTTTTGATGTTCTCTAGCCAGGAGGCCATGTCTCTAGCTTAAGTTGTCCTGTTTTGGAGCTAGGAATATCTCATTCGTTGTCCTTTAAAGGAATATTGCAAAGTTTAGCTAATTGTAACAGGATTTGGATGAAAACGACATGCAAGAAGTGCTTGAGGAGGGAGCGACGACTGGTGCTGAAGAAGAAGAAGGTATCATTGAGGGCAGACGAAAGGATCCCAGGAAGGTATAACGTCGATAGAATAACTGGACCGCTTTGCTATACATCCTGGACCCCCTGAATTATTTTAATTTCTGGTATTAAAAATGGAATATTTCAACTGATTTTGCTGAAGTCTGTTTGTTGAGGACCCAAACTCCATCGAAACGATTCATCCTAAAATGTAATACGTAAATAAAATGCATGACATAACAAACATTAGGCAGAAGGATGATTTATTGATTTGTGGCCAAAAAAGAAAAGGAGATGGTCTATTGAGTACAGTATTATGGGTAAATTTTCAGTTGGAGGAAGAACTAGAGGAGGTGCAGGATCACCTAAACAAAGTGATGGAAAAACTTCGCAATGCCCTGGAAGAAAAATTCGCCGAGGCTGATGAGAGCAGAAAGGAATTGGAGCTGAAAATCATAGCAGCCAATGAAAAGTTGCGGATCTTTGGACAAGAGCGAGAGCTGTTGCAGATCGAACTCAACAACGCACTTCAAAAGGCCGAGGAGATGAGCAGAAGAAAAGGAGATTCCTCGGGCACAAAGTACTTTGAGTTCTCCATGGCCGAAATCAAGGAAGCTGTGCAGAACTTCGAGCCGTCCTTGAAGATTGGAGAAGGCGCTTGTGGGATTGTGTATAAAGGTTTCCTTCGACACATGCCAGTAGCTATAAAGACGATGAAATATCAGAGCATGCGAGGTTCCCAACAATTTCAACAGGAGGTAAGAATTCTTGAGTATCCTCTACTAGCTTTCATTTTTCTCTAAACCAAAATTAGAAATAATAAGAAGATATAAAGACTCGGTTCGTAAGAGCATAAATTTGTTTTTTCACAGTTATATCATTGCAAATTCATAGTAAGGTACATTAGTCACAGCGGTCGAGAATACCATTGCTCATCATCAAATTCTTTGATTGAATGTATCGCAGGTGGATGTGTTGACCAAGGTGAGGCATCCTAATCTCATCATGCTCATAGGCGCTTGTGCCGAGCCTTGGACTCTAGTTTATGAATATTTTCCAAATGGAAGCCTCGAGGACTGGCTCCACAGCAGCAACAGAGCGAAGCAGCTGTCATGGCGAGCCCGGATACGCATTGCTACGGACCTCTGCTCCGTCCTAGCCTTCCTCCACTCCTACAAGCCTCACAGCATTGTCCACGGGGATGTCAAGCCAGGGAACATTCTACTTGACGCGCACCTTGGGTGTAAGCTCAGCGATTTTGGCATCTGCCGACTGCTGTCGCAAGGCGAGCGGTCGAGCAACAACACCACAGTCCTGTACCCGACTGTCGTGAAAGGGACGCTAGGATACATGGACCCCGAATTCCTCATCACGCGAGAGCTCACGACAAAGTTTGATGTTTATTCTTTCGGAATTATACTGCTGGAGTTATTGACTAGGAGACCCGCTCTAGGACTAGTTAACGAAGTGCAAAAGGCGATCAATGCAGGGACTTTGAAGGCCATCTTGGATCCATTGGCTGGAGAATGGCCCTATATGCTGGCCAAGGAGTTGACTCATTTGGCTTTGAGGTGCTGCGAGATGAGCAGAAGGAATAGGCCGGATCTCGGGTCAGACGTGTGGACGGTGCTCCAATCGATTAGAGCTTCCCTCGGATACACCTAGACTTCCGGATACTCGGGGATCGAGCAATATACATGTTGTGGATGTGTACTTTATCTTTAAATAAATAGACTTACTGGGTCGTGTGTGGCAGTCGCCAGCGAGTACCGGTTCATTTGTTTATATGTATGTACAAAATTTTTTTTAGACCATTTATTACGTTATCTTGTTGAGAGTTCTTCCCGCATGTACCTATCATAGGTAGGTCATGATGAAATTCCAGTGTCCCGTTAAGCCTCAAGAGTTACCTCTTTAATACATGCAAACAGTAATTCATTATGCTCTCAGAAATTTCAACATTTTAGAAGATATCATCTGCTTCTCATTACTTAATTAATTAAATTAGAAGCGATGCCGTATAACAGAATGTTCTTTTTCTTCTTGCAACGGGGTTTGACCTTTGGTCTTGAATATTCCCACGTGATTATTCGTATATACCTATCGTGCATGTCTACCAACCTTCGCCTCCACTTGTATTTAACGAGACTATACCCGTGCATTAGAAGGAAATCGGCGTCGACTCTTCCTGAGGACATAAAATATGGAAAAAGCCAACGCTAACTAAGGTTCACAGAAATTGGATCCAATTTAGTTGAGTTTCCAAATTCTAACCCTAACGATAAATGCTCTTGATACCAACTAGTTTTTCAACTAATCTCGATTATCTGCTGACACATTGCTCGAGTCATAATTCTTTGCTTTCCAAATGAAATCTAAAGAGACTACATTCTCCATTTTGAAATAGAGTTGTCTAAGCATTTATACTTTATTTGTTTTGTGAGTGCATTTTCCTAAAAATACCACTTATCACGAAAGTGTAATTACATCCTAAAACTTACAAAAAATGCAATTAAGTCATAAACTTGTCAAATTGTTGTAATCGAGTTATTTTATTAATTCCGTCCAACTTGGGTAATGATAAATGTTTATGGGACTTTTTTTAAAAATATTTTCTCTATCTCATGTGGCTAAAACATGAAATATAAGACTAAAATGACATCGTTTTGATTCAATTATGATTTTTTTAACACAATTTTATTTAAATTATACAATAAAATAAGCTAAACTTTTTTAAAAAAAAAAGGAAGAAGGAATGGCGAGGGCTTGCTTGGGTAGCGGAAAATGGTAATGAGTGTTTTTTTATATATTATATTTTCTCTCTCTTACATGGCTAAAACATGTAAATAATTAAAATGATGTCGCTTTGATCAAAATAGGATTTTTAATACAGATTTTCTTTAAATTAGACTAAAATATAAGCTAAATTTAAAAGAAAAAAGAAGAAGAAACAGCATAGGCCCTCGCCCCCATCACCTCACCATTGCTAGAAAGGGCCGACGACCCTTGCCGATTGCTAGTGAGGGCCTGCAAGCATTCACCTAAGTTTGCGCAAGGGTTATAAACCTCTCGTTGATTGGGCGACGGTTGTTGGCCACAAGCTAGGGCCCAATGCTAAACACTAGCTGGCCATCCCCCACCATTGTTGGCCTTTCCAACAATAGCCAAGTCCTCGCTCTATTACCTTCTTCCTTTTTTTTTTAAAATTTTTTTTAAATTTTAGTTTTTTATTCTAATTTAAATAATATTTTGATTTAAAAAGTCATATTTGGACTAAAATGACATCGTTTTAGTCTTATCTTTTATGTTTTAATCACGTCGATGATGCGTAAAAGAGAGAAAATAATAGAAAAGAACAACTCAACATTTTCTTTTAGTCAAATTGGACATAATTAATTGAAGGATTTGATTGTACTGATATAAGTTTTAAGATTTGATTGTACATTTTATAATTTTTAGGACTTAATTGCATTTTTATAATAAGTTTTAGGACATCTAGTGCACTTCTCTCATAAATAAACGAAAAATATATTTATCATCCATGAAAATATTTAGATATAAATCGTTATTGTTAATGAAAATAATTTTCATTAACTAATCATTTTAAGTGATATTATGATCACTTTTCGGAAAATAAATTTCAAATCGCTTATTTTTTGTAACCAATTTGATTGTTGCTTTTTACGACAAAAGAGAGAGAGAGAGAGAGAGAGAGGGAAAAATGCGACAGTCTTTTATTTCCTATGAAACTCTAGGATGAAAGCGGTTGTTTTTCTTAGCAGGAAATGGAGGTTTCAATGAAGTTATTAGTTATATATTCATTGCCACGGTTGCTACATGAAATTGAATCTCTTGAATTCAAAATCGATGATATTATTCTGAATTTTAAATGGTCAGGTGCCAATGAAACAGTGGACGAATTATCTCTATGTTATAGTTAGTAAGTTGTGATCGGTTTGTTAATTTGGAAGATATTTTCTTGAGAATTATTTTTCGCAAAACGGATGAAGCTTCAATTTCCTCCTTTGCGTCCGTACATATGGTTATGTTCATTGGGCAGGTGGGAGGATGCGTCTGCCTGAGCTGGAACTCATGGTGGGACCCGCAACTGCAGCGGGGGTTCACCGAAGGGAGAAGGCAAAGGAAGAAGTCAAGGACGGCTGAGACTCGGACGACCATTTGGCATCGGATTTCTGATCCTCAAGATTCTGTAATGGCGCGTGCTGTTCTTGGACGACCATTGTTGTCGCTTGGGCAGACAGCTTGTCCTTCTTCGTTGAGCGAATGGAATATCATACAACACCCAATCGCCTCCGTCGTTAAGACTCAAGCTTCAAAACTTCAAACTTGGAGGGCTTCAAACTTGCCCTTCAATCAACAGCAAAGCTTCGAGGGGGAGGTGGGGGGAGAGAGAACTCCTTTCCACGATATGACGCTTCTCTGCATTGAAATAGGAAATAATCCAAGTAGGCTCGATGACACACCACGCATCACACACGTCCACCTGGACTTCTAAACTTCACGCACTAGAACCTTACTTAGCAGAAAAATGCAGGTAGTCTACTTTGGCAGAAAATATATATATTTTTTTAAAAGGGACGAAAGTTTACAATTTACATAAATGATGCGGCAACTCAATATCACCAAATCAATTTGCTTGCTTTCAATTTTCTTTTAGAATAAATATATATTATAGATTTTGCAGCTCACAAAAGTACAAGAAACCATTTAAGATATAAATGTCTAGGTGCAGTTTTTTGGGTATAATTTTTTTTCATAATTTCTTAGAACTAAAGATATTCTTAATTGCCAATATTTAATTAAGAAAAGTAGGACAATTTTAATAGTCATCTGACTTTTCCATCGACTTCTTCCAAATGGATTGTTTTGCAGAAGCAGAAAGCCAAGAAGATGAGGCCAATTTCTTAACTTTCACCAGACATTAGGTTAGGTAAATAGAATTATATAAGATGAGGCCAATTTCTTCGTTTAAATTATGGAAGTTGATGCTTAAAGCTGGATGAGACGTCGGACGAGCGATGGAATGCCACGTGACGAAAAAGACTTTTCTCTCATCATCTCAATCAATCTCAATGACGAGTGCTTCGTACGTAGGTTTTATTCATGTAAAACTAAATAATGCTTCTCTCCTTCGGCAAAAAATAATTAAATGGACCTCACGAAACCCGATACTGTTCAAATATATGCATTATATAGGAGCTAACTTTCAGGCGGCCACCGATAAATTGCTTGCTCATTACCCCTGGAAAGAAAGTTTTCGCCGGTCTCTCAGCTTTAGGGCAAGCCATCTCTTTATAACCCGACCCCCTCACCCGCGACCACAACACAACCTCCTTTGAGAGGCTGTCCCACTTCACTCCATTTTCGTTTCTCGTAGGATTCCTATGTCGCTTTCTGTTTCTCTCTCCCTCTCGTCTTGTCTCTCTGGCTAGCTATCTCCATTACAGGAGCTCCCAAGGATTCTTCACTTCCATCTTTTGTTAGAGTCGGCCTTCGTCATTAACACTAGTCGATATGGCCGTGGTTGATCATATGATTAGATTTCCCAAGCTTGGAGCCCCGGCGATCATGGCAAGCGTTCATGGGGTCCCATCTGAACTGGTAATGCCGCTGTTTGAGGACAAGATTTATGTTGCGGTCGGGAAGGATGTGAGGGAGAACAAAGCAAAGCTTGTTTGGACGGTGCATCAATCAAGAGGCAGCGTGAACATCTGTATCGTTCACGTTCTAGTTCCTTCACGGACGATCCCTATGGGTAAGTGAAACGTTTTTTCTTTGCATATTACCGTGCGTCGGTTTTCCATCGTTTTTTCGATAGTGAAAATAAGAACTTGCTAAGCTCGCTTGTAAATAATATACGGATCTTCCCTGATGGACAATCGTGATGCAAATAAATAAAAGTTTGCTTTGAGGGCTTCTCTTATTTTTCTTCTATTAATTGTTCTATTATTGCCGATTTTCAATCGTTTGGCGGCGTTCTTTCTTGCAATGGATTAAAAATTGTGTGCTGTTAATTTGCCTTTTGTTTGCAGGAGAACTGGGTGGAGGACTCCCCGCGAGCTCGGTGAACGAGATAAGATTGAGAGAACACAGAGAAAACGAGAGGATAGGCATGCATAAAATCTTGGACAATGGCTTGCTCGTTTGTAAACAAATGGGGGTATATTTATCTCCTCCTCTTCCTCCTCCTAGATGATTTATTGTCCTGGTCAATGACTTATTAACATAGTGATGGTGAATCACACAAATGTTAATCTCTGTTGACCCTTGATATGTATACTTCTTCCGTGGCACAAGTTTACATGACTATATATATGCTTCTTCATTTAGAGAGGAGAGACACTAATGAAGCAAATTAGTTGGTTTATTGGTTAACAGGTACGAGCAGAGAAAGAGTACATACAATCGGAAAGCGTTGAAAAGGGGATTGTGGAGCTTATTCGCTTGCATGGGATAAAAAAGCTTGTAATGGGTGCAGCTGCGGGTAAGCGCTATTTCAAGTACGTACAAAAACAAGAAGAAACCCCCACATGGGTAGTAGACTTGGTCATTCCATATTTGTTATCTCCATAACTAAAAGGACATGTTCGTTTGAATTCTCAATTGCAAATTACATCAATTGCTTATTTCTTTCATTAATCCCTGAAGATATGTTGGACATGTCCGATCATCAAGGAGAACTTGGTAGCGCTTCTCGAACATGATGTGCTAGTTTGCCCTGAGCTCGTCGCTATGTATCATTATTAGGAATTGTCTTTCTTTTCCTAGAGAGTGAAAAAAAAAAGAAAAAAAAAAAAAAAAAAAGACAAACAATTGGTGACATATCATTCCAAGAATCTAAGGTCTCTTGTGTTGCGTCTACAAGTTTATTATTGATATTATCTGCATTTACATCAAATTAATTCACTGTCTTCTTCGTTTTCGAATTGGCAGGGGGATGACAGAAATTAAGTCTAGGAAAGCCATCTTCGTTCGCAATAAAGCGGACATATATTGTCAAATTAGGTTTATCTGCGACAGGCAACTCATTCACACAAGGTCCTCCCCCGACTATTTTTCTTTTAAATTTGTCTTCTTCGAAATTATCGAATGTGCAGGCGAGGGTGTTAGGGAAAACAAGTTCTACGTCAAATTACCATAGTGAAAGAAAAAATCAGCTGATAAATCTTGTTGCTATAGTTGAATGGATACGAGACCAAGAAATTTTAGTTTGGGATCACGTTGGGACAAATTTCTTTTTGAAGTTTTCTGTTCTATTTTCTTACTTTGAATAATATAGCATAATGCTTGGCAAAAATTGGGCTGGAGGCCGATGGCAACAACCTTTGTCCCCAGATCCGTTAATGTCTGATTGGCTCATAACACGATAAACCAAGTTTTTGAACGAAAGCGAGTACAAGTAGGAATGTTTACTGTGGCAGAGGCTTAGTACGGACCACAACTTGATGGAATGATGGGACAATTTTGGCTTCAGCATGGAGTTGATTTGATTCTTTGTCGGAATAGGGAAGCTGGGAAGGTTCAATCCCTTGCCCCATCGCCGACGACTCCGACCCTTGCAGCCAAGCAGTCATTTCTCTCCAAATCACCATCCGCCATACCGCATAGGAGTGGCATGACGAAGTTGAGCAATCCATTTCAAGACATTCTGAAAAGAGCGTTCCCTTCAAAGGCCGACCGACGTGCAGTGCCGCCCATAGCTTCTCCTTCCCCAGAGAGCACTCCTTCAGAGCAGCCTAATGCGGTGAGCATGCCGGGGAGGCAAGACGCTTTCCAAGAACTCGAATCGTTTTCAACGAGTCCTGTCCATTGTCCGCAGTGGAATGAGTCGGCCTATGTTACAGTCCACTCATTTTTCAACACCCCGGTGTGTGCAAATATGACAATAGATTTTCATTTTCATGTTCTCTAGCAAGTAGGCCTTGTCTCTAGCTTTGCTTGTCTGTATTGTAGCTAAATAATATCTTATTCTGAGTCATTAAAAGGAATATTGAAATGTATAGCTAATTGGAACAGGGTATGAATGTAAACGCCGGGCGAGAAGTGCTTGAGGAGGAAGAGACAACTTGTGCTAAAGTGGAAGTAGATATCGTCGAAGGTGGGCAAAAGGATCCCAGGAAGGTAGAATTTCGATATAATAACTGGACGAGTTTACTCTATATCGACCTAGACGCACTGATTTACGTAAACTGCTCATCTTAAAAATGGAACATTTCTACTGACTTTTCTCAAGTCTGATTGTTGAGGACCACCCCGACCTCCTTGAAAGCAATTCTTTCCAATATATCACATAAATAGCACGTATGACACAATTTACATGAAGATGAAAGATGATTTATTGACTTGTGGCATAAAACAAAAAGATGATCTATTGAATGTAGTATTATGGGTATATTTTCAGATGAAATATCCACAGAGATCATACGCTGAGAAGTTGGAGGAAGAACTTGAGAAGGTGAAGAATCAGCTAGACAAAGTGATGGAAGAACTTCGCATTGCCCAGTATCAGAAATCACAACTCGAGGGCCACTTCGTTGAGACTGACCAGAGCAGAAAGCAGTTGGAGATGAAAATCATCTTGAGCAAGGAAATGTTGAGGACTTATAGACAGGAGCGAGAACTGTTGCAGATCGACCTTGACAACACGCTCCAAAAGGCTGAGGAGGTGAGCAGAAGGCAAGGACATTCCTCAGGCACAAAGTATTTCTCTGAGTTCTCTATGACTGAAATCAAGGAAGCCGTGGGGAACTTCGAGCCGTCCTTGAAGATTGGAGAAGGCGCTTCTGGGATTGTGTATAGAGGTTTCCTTCGACACACGCCAGTAGCTATAAAGACGATGAAATTTCATGGCATGCAAGATTCCCAACAATTTCAACAGGAGGTAAGAATTCTTGAGTATCCTCTATTAGCTTTCATATTTCTCCAAACCAAAATTAGGTATAATAAGAAGATGTAAAGACTCGGTTCATAAGAGCATAAATTTGTTTTTCAGCTGTATCTTGCGAATTCATAGTAAGGTACATTAGTCACAGCGTTCGAGACTACCATTGCTGATAAACGAATTCTTTGATTGAACTTATCACAGGTGGATGTGTTGAGCAAGGTGAGGCATCCTAATCTCATCACGCTCATAGGCGCTTGTCCCAAGCCCTGGACTCTAGTTTACGAATATTTTCCAAACGGTAGCCTCGAAGACTGGCTCCACAGCAGCAACAGAGCGAAGCAGCTATCATGGCGAGCCCGGATACGCATCGCTACGGAACTCTGCTCCGTCCTAGCCTTTCTCCACTCCTGCAAGCCTCACAGCATTGTCCACGGGGACCTCAAACCAGGGAATATCCTACTTGATACGCACCTCGTGTGTAAGCTCAGCGATTTTGGCATCTGCCGACTGCTGTCGCGTGGTGGGAGATCAAGCAACAACACCACAGTCCTGCACCCGACTGACGTGAAAGGGACGCTTGGGTACTTGGACCCCGAATTCCTCATCACGCGAGAGCTCACAACAAAGTTCGATGTTTATTCTTTCGGGATTATACTGATGGAGTTATTGACTAGGAGGCCCGCTCTAGGACTAGTTAACGAAGTGCAAAAGGCGATCAATGCAGGGACTTTGAAGGCCATCTTGGATCCATTGGCTGGAGAGTGGCCCTATATGCTGGCCAAGGAGTTGACTCATTTGGCTTTGAGGTGCTGCGAGATGAGCAGAAGGGATAGGCCGGATCTCGGTCAGACGTGTGGATGGTGTTCCAATCGATCGGAGCTTCCTTTGGATAAACCTAGACCTCCGAAAACTCGGGGATTGAGCAACATGCATGTTGTGGATGTGTACTCTATCTTTTAAGTAAATAGACTTATCGGGTCGTGTGTGGCAGTTCTCAGCGAGTACCGGCTTGTTTGTGTGTATGTATGTACGAAATTTTTGTTACACCGTTTATTATGTTGTCTCGTTAAGAGTTCTTCCTGCATGTACCTAATACCTATCATTTTTCTTATGAATAGATTTTCTTCCGCATTAAGTACATGGACAGTGAGATACGATTGGTTAACTATATGCAGAATTAGATCCACATATATAGCAGCAAGCAAATCAAATGCCTTGTTCTACTGTTCAGTCCTATTAAACTCACTTCACGTCCACAAACAATTCTCATGGAAGAAACACAATTCTCCGAATCTTTCCTATCCTTTACGTGCTAGACTTTCTCTCTCCTGTTTCCACTTAAATTTCTATGTATCTCTATATTCTAGACTTTCGGGAATATGACAGCTAATATTCTTTTTCCACTTCCATCTCCTCCATATTTGACCGTAGAGTCTCGTCAATAGCTACAACCTACCTTTTTTTATTCAAAGCGAACGAGTAGATTTGAACTACCTAATCTTGAGTCAAAAATGAAAACTTGATTAAATGCTCTTATCTCATATTACATGATACCCAGACGAAATTCTACCGTTCATGCAACACAAAAAGGTTTCCAATGCCTAAAACACCAAGATTTAAAGGTAAAAGATAATCGGACAAGATAATGAAAATATAATCAGTTTCTTGATACCTCATTAACTAGATCAAAAGCGATGCCGTATAGGCCTGTGTAGGTAGGGAAATTGAAAAAGCTTATGGAACTGGAAAACTATGGTGAAGGATCTAGCATAATTCCATAGACTATAGTACATAGCCGGTATTAGATTGGCATAAGCTGCATGTGTCCGAATAGAAGTATAGCATAATTTTTTCGTTCTTCCAATAGCGTTTCACTTGTGGTCTCAAATATTCCCACATGATTATTCGTGTATACCTCTCCAGATTTCCTTGCGCAGGAATCTCGTAGATGTAAAATACATTTTAGCTTAGTAGTACTCACTCTCTCAGGAGGTTTCCCAAGGCCGGCAAAGGATAAGGTCTCATGTACGAATCTCTTCCTCCATTAACAGGGCTACAAATGTATATCGGAATGACGTTGGAGGGGATCGCTCCCTAAGCTCTTGTCGTTTCATTTAGCCTAAACAAATGAAAATGAGATGGAGATTTGTTCGGATCTTTCATGATTCCAATTACCAACGATCGGTTTAGGCGAAAATAAGATTCGAGAACTTGGTTTGAATTCATTTGGTGGCCCAAGAACGGCATTGCGACCCCTTGCGTATAGAAAATAGTTGGACGCGGCTTCTTCTTTGAAGACCTGTGGACAATGTCCCTTTCATCTTATTAGCTCCTACCGAGGAAGCTTCATAGCAAGTAAACCTCATTAGCTGGTCTTTACTAAGCTGGATAATCTGCCGACACATTGCTAAATGACAAATGACGTCAAAGTCATCGTTCTTAGGTTTCCAAGTAGAGAAGTTGTCTTAGCATTTAACTCTGTCGTGTTTTTATTAGGATAA
The DNA here is from genome assembly GCA_014182575.1 of Eucalyptus decipiens. Lineage (NCBI taxonomy): Eukaryota > Viridiplantae > Streptophyta > Magnoliopsida > Myrtales > Myrtaceae > Eucalyptus > Eucalyptus decipiens. The sequence continues at coordinate 1,926,041 of CM024613.1, read as the reverse complement.
AACCAACCAAAAAAGAGAGAAAATTCCTATGATCTTATCTTTTATTCACAAGGAAAACCCTAGGACAAAACCCGTACTTCTTAGTTGGAAATGGAGGTTTCCACGAAGTTATTAGTTGTACATTTCCTGCCATGGTACATAAAAATATTGTCTCTTGAACTCGGAATTCACAACATTAACTACAACGTTTTGAAAGTGAGGTGCCAATGAAACAATCCATGAATTTAATTTGTACTTGATAACTAGTAAGTCATGTTTGAAAAGTTATTTCTAGATCTATCGATTGGCTTTCATTTTGGCCAACAATCATAAATTCGGTGTTGCACAGGTTTCCGAGCTTGTCGATTATCAGCATAGCATTGTTGCTCATATACCATTGGACGAAACATCCTTCCTTCGACAATTTTTGGTCCGATTAGTGGTCTTATTCCGTGGTGAATAAAATTGAATTCGCTTGAAAGGATGACCAATTGAAATAGGGGCATGGAAGTTATTACTGATTGTGGGAGGTTAAATACTATTATTGAAAATAGGAGATCTCTTCAAGTTGGATTAAAGGGCAATCCACCATTTCAATCTATAATTTATCATTCATGGATTTTGATAAAGCTTTCTTAATTAGTAGCACGGCAATAGTATAGTCTAAGGGTGGGTGGTTTCGGGTTTTGTATAGGTTCAATCTGGAACTTAGAACCTATATGTTGGAACAAGTTTTTTTATATTTTGGAATTTAGAATCTCTCCCGTATACTTTATAACCTAAAATCTAACTTATCACGGGTTCTAGGTTCGGTTATTTGTTTTATCCATGTTCCACTTGTATTATTTATTAAACGAATGCATTGAATAACCACTTTTAATGATTATCACTTATTGTTATAATTTATTGATCATAATTTATATTTAGACACACAAAATATTAAACATTTACAAAAATAAAAGTCTTAATTATAAAATGGATGCCCACATTAGTAATTTCAAATTATATACTCTTCATCGAATGTCATGTAATATGGCATGATCACACAAAAAAAGAAAAACACAAAAACTTCTTTAAGGTTTCAAGTTCTATCTACCTAGAACGTGAACCTACTTGTTGAAATAGGTTCTTAAACTTTTAAAATCTAAAACATACCTTGCATCTTGGAAGCAAATAGGTTTCCACTGGTTTGATTTCTCGGTTCTAAGTTCTACTCGAAATCTCGTTCATCCCTTATATAGCCTTAAGTGAAGCCTCACCTTAAATCCTTCCATTGCTTCAAGAAGCACCTTGGCCTTTACATTAAGACTATGTCTGCTAATGGGAGGGATATATCGAGAAAATCAATGATGATCACGAAAGAAGGTATTGTCGCGAAAGAAGGTATTAAACACTTGCTTTTTGTATGGAAATCACGGGAAATCCGTCGTTTTCTTTTCATGATTGGTTTGATTTGGCGAAAAGGAGATTTTACACTAACAAGTCACGTAGAAAGAGGTTGGATCTTTCAATGCATGCCAACGCCGTTTGAATGAAAAGCCCGAGGCGGTGGAATGTTCCCTCGTCGGCTGATCCCCACTTGACTCTGTGGACATATGGAGCAACCAAGATCGTTATCTTGTTCATGGTGGGATTTGCAACTGCAACATGGGCCCACTTGGTAGGTGGTTTTGATGACAAATAAACGACAAAGGCATTGGAGAAAAAGGAGATAAACAATATAAATGGTTTTTGACATTTTATTCTCAAATTTTTAATTTGCCTAATGTATGGTGCATTTGGTTCAGCGCCTGTTGATACTCATAGTTGACCCAATTGTCATGTGCTTGTCATGAGAGAGAATATAACATTTCAATATAAATGAGCTACAGTCATGTGCATAACACATGGGTAATATTTAATACATACTTATTGTCACGACCTAAATTTTGGATGTACCACCTAAAACTAGGTTAATGGATTACTAAGTTTTTAAATTTAGTTCGGGTTCTCCCAACTCCATACCAATTTGCGACTTAAGGTTCAAATATTTAACGATTATTAACTAGGAGTCGTCATTAATCGATTTATGGTAGGTTGATTAGACACATAAGTAAAATAAATTGAGGATTATCTTATTCCTACGAACTAAAGACTATAGGTATGGGGACTTGGTTACATTATTTTGTAAAAATGTTTTTGCAGGCAGCTTGGATTTATTTTAACATAAATTACTATCATGCAATAGGGTGATTACACTAAAGCAAGTATTTTTTGGATTTTTCTTTTAACTAGAACCTTATCATAAAATATGCATTTAACTACATGACCTAACTTTTTACTAACAAACTATTTCTAATTAAATGAACCTAACATGCAAACTAATTGACATGCACCTAATATTTTTGTGTTTTTTATTTGAAATTCGGAATTAATAAAAACCACAATTAAACTATCTAAAATGAATAATTTTCTAATTTATTTTAAGGGTAAATTTGACTTAGACCCTATCCTATCTTAGAAAACTACTTTTTTAAGAAAAATGAGATAATTAAAATGTGCGAACATTATCTAAAACCCTATTTATATAAATTAAAGTTATTTAGGTCCAACCCTAACCTATTTTAAAAATTATCTAAAAATGCAATTCTAAAAAATGTAATCCTAAAGAAGAAATCTAATTTACTAATTTTACATGCCTAATGCAAGATTTTGATTTTGATTTTTTGATTTTTAGTGATTTTCCAAGATAAGTAATTATCAAATAAACATTAAATCTAAACAATCAAGATATTCAACAAATAAATTATTAAAGTAATAAAAAAAATAACATGTTGTCTCACAGGTTAAATTAACGATTACCCTAACTCTAGGCATCACGACATATAAAAAGCTTTAGAATAATTAAAAATCTGATCCGAAATCTTACATTAAATTAATAATTATAATGATTTAACAATTAAAATACTATAAAAATACTAAAAATTAATATAATTTAAAAAAATCAAATTTCTTACAAATCAAATTAATAATTACAATAATTTTGGACAAAAATCCTGCAGATAATGCTTACAAAATTTATGAATATTGATATCAAATATTACAATTTAAATAAATAAACTAATAAAATAAAATAAAAAATAAGCTAAACTACCTAAAGGGGAGATAGCGACGGTGGCGGCGCCGGGCGGTTGCTCGCCGGCGTCGGAGCTCCGGCAAAAGGGACGGCGGACAGGGGCGGAGCAGCAACGGCGAGCGGGCAGAGGTGTTGGTGCAGTGGCGTCGGCTGAGTGGAGGCAGACCGCCGGTTTGCTGCGCGCGAGCTGCAGGGGCGCGAGCTGCAGAGGCGCGGCGGCGTCGGGTCGTCGTGGGTGGAGACCACCGGAGAGGGTTTCGGACGGAGGCTGGCAGACGCGGTGACAGCGCTGGGTCACGGGCTGCTGGCTGCTGGGCGGCGACGGCAAGGCGGTGCTCAGGCTTCTGGTTGCAGGCGAGGCAGATCCGGCGGTAGAAGCAGCGTCACAGGGGCTCACAAGCGGGGCATAGCGATGCCGATGCGGCGGTAGCGACCGGAGACTCGGGATCTGCAGGTGGGTCGCTCGGGCGTGAGGCGGAACAGGGCTTGGGTGCGGTGACAGGTAGCGGCGCGCTGAGTCGCGAGTCGCCGCAAGGTGGGCTTGCGGACGCGAGATCTGCGGGTCGCGGGTCGCAGGCGAGGCGGAGCAGAAGCCGGTCGGCACTGGGCGATCGCGGACAGATCAGGGCAAGAGTGGCGGTGGAGAGGCGAGCGGAGCAGTGCCGGCGCAGCGGACGGCGCGGGGGCGCGGGCGCGGGCGCGGGGTCGGGGGCCTCCGAAGAAGATGAACAGTTGCTAGTTTTTTTTTACCTGGTCACTCCTTCTCACGTCACTTCTTTGCAATCTTTTTCCCTCTGCCCCTTGCTGACTTTTCTTTTCCCAAAGAACCGAAACTCCTCTTCCCTTTCCTCTCTTCTTACTTTTCACTTTCGTGTTCTTTTTTTTTTTTTTTCCCAAAAGAAGCCCCCGAAACCCTATATAGACTTAACCCTTTTATAGACAAAACAAATGCAATCTTTTTTGAATATTTCTCCTCATGAAGATTACCTATAACCTCCCGATCACAAAAACCTTTTTATTTTCCTTATCTCTTGAATATTCTCTACTAATTTTATCGCCTATAGATAAGATTGCAACCCCGATTTTCTTAAATTCAAAAATCCACCGTAATATCATTTCAAATCTCAATTTAGATAAGTTTTGTCATTAAAAAAAAAAAAACACGGGCTCGGGCCAATTTGCTCGTTTCATGGGTTTAGTCCGGCCTATTAATTTAAAACTCAAAACTACTAATTTGACCCATCCGCCACTAGTCCTATGAATAAATGCACAGAATGCAAATTAAAAACAAATGCACTAGATTAATATGCTATGCAATTAATATTTTTTTTTTAAGGATAAAATTGACCCATAATTTTCTATACGAAATAAATAAATGACCAGATCGCCAAAATTTAAGTGTCAACACTTACCTATTGAAGGACATAGGGGCAAATGCCTAGTGAATGATGATGAGATAAGGAAATGTCAAGTGTCCAGTAGTTGAAATACAATAAGGGACGGTTGGTAGCCGCTCGTATGAACCTTGGTGGCAAAATGTCTTAACTTTACCTCACTTTATAATGTTATTTCTGAACTTTTAATTTATTCAATATAATTTCTGAACTTTTGATATATATTCAATTTGGTCTCCAAATAATATGGAAATGTTCAATGTTGTCATTTAAAAGAAGGCTATATTGAATCTATTACATCTTTGGGATAGTTGGGTCAACGGAAAAAGGGAAGAAATTCAGTTTGAAGTCAATAGAGGATTCCTAGCTTTCCCTTTTTATGAGCTATTAAGAAAATTCCTTATGATGTTTTGAAGATGACAAAATAAATCAAAAGCTACTAACGTGTTTAATGGTTGAGTAATAGATTATGTAGATGATAGAATATGTAAATGATATTATCAAAATGTATACTTGGAAGAATCAAAAGATAGACTTTATGCTAAAACTGAATTTATTCGGACCGTGTTAAGACCTTAAGGCTAAATATGTTCAAAAAGTAGAATATGTTCAGACTTACGTCCAAATTGTAAAGTCTATTTCAGATATAAGACACTCGGACTCTACTTTAGACGGAAGACACTCGGTCTTTACTTCTAACATAACACACTTAGATTTTACAAACAAAATGAGACACAAGTCTAGAACGTGATAAGGTCCAAGCGAGATACAAGTTCGGAATGTAGCAGATTCATAACGAAACATGTTCAGAACGAGACAACTTGACAAAACATAACATAAGCCCAAAATGTATAACGATTAGTGATTTGGTTTGGATTCTATATCAAGATAGATTTGATTGACTCAATCTAATTGTTTGACAATTGGATATTGAAGACAAGAAATTTTTAAACGAAGAAACTCTATTTATAGAAACCAAGATTCTATTTATATGGGCGATCATAATCAACTTGGGATTTTGCTTCTGTCATTCAACGGCTACTAAATCTTCTTGATATATATATTCAATGGGTAGATTGTAAGACGATCCTATAGATACTGTCCAACGGCTAATTTGGAAATGGAGGAGTATTTAAGGAGACCAAGGACCGAGGAGCAAGTAAGAGATGGAGCGTAGAATCTAGAATTCCAAAGTCTGAGCAAACTTCGATCATATACTTGCCTTTCATGATCTTAAACGTTTGTGATCATGAGAGAGATACCAAAAGAGTGACTTAGTGAGATTAAGTGTAGGGAAATCTACTTTGAAATGGTGTTTTTAGGGAGAAAATAACTATAAAAAGGTAGACGTAAATTACCACCCACAAGGGTGGCTCCGCTGGTAGGCTTCTGGACCTCCATGCTGGAGGCCGGAGTTCGAAGCCCCTGCAACGCAAGTTGTAGGGAGGCAGGTGGAGACACTTAGCGACTTACCCGGGGTGCGTGGGTGGTGGTTTCCTACGTGCCTCCCTAGGAGTTTATTCCCAGCTGTCGGCTGTGCGGGGTTCCCCAGGGTCACCAAAAAAAAAGGTAGACATAAAAGGTAGACGTAAATTACCCCATGCATGCGATTCATAATTTTGTATGATAACATGATATCACGAAATTGTCTTTTTGATTTGAATTTGTATTAGTTTAGATTTTGCAGCTCACAAAGTATGTAGAAACATTCAAGATACAAATGTCCATGCATAGATTTGGCTATAAATTTCCATTATTACGCAAAACTTACAATATATTGATTAGAAATTTCAATCACAAAGCTATAAAACTTTCTGACTTTTTTGTCGAGTTAAGCAACTTGAGTGCTACTCAAAGCGAAAGCCAAGAAGATGAGGCCAAAATCTTCAATTCAATTGAGGAAATTGATGTCTAAAGCTAGATGAGATATTGTTGTGGAAAGAGAGCGATTGAACAATAATATAGATAGAAGAAGAAAATAAATTAGACATCGGATTTACGTGGTTTGATCATAAAGACCTATGTCCACGAGGGAGAGCAGCGACTTTTACTATAAATGAAGCAATATAAAGAGATTATACACTTGAGTCACTTAAACACTCTCTCGGTGTTTTCCAAGCCTCAATTATACCTAATAACGCACGTAGTGTTGAGCCCCGAAATTCCTCAAAAAAATAATCTCTCAATCTCACAAAGAATTACATGCGAATCTTATCACAAGATTTAATTGGCTTGAACACTAAATCTTCTTGGATATAATTCACGGACAAGAACAACAAATAAAATCTCTCTCAAGCACTTGACGACGAGACGGCGCTTCAAGACCAATTCTTCATGATCAACCTCCACCCATGAACAAGCCTTGAGAATTTTTATGTAATCCACCGCTAGAGAAGTCCACGCGTGAGGGAAACCGAATCAGCTAGGATTCGGTCAAACCAAGCAAAAAGTTGGACTTTCCTTTGTAGTTATCTTGCCGATTTTAACAAAAATATATCTCTATATAATTTAAACAAAATCCAAGTCTAAGTCAAAGTTAGACTTTCCTATTTTAGCAGCCAACTCTCCAACGCAGATTCGGAATTTTGGGAAATTGATCTTGGGATGTTCTTTGCTCAATTTTGAACGTCCGCAAAATATTCAATTTGGAATATTCGGAATTTCGCATTTGGCTTAAACTCAAAACATATTTTAACAATCTCCACCTTGGCTCAACATTTGAGCCAAGTTGCAAATTGCTTTGAAAAATTCAAACTCTACTTGCTACTTTCCCATAGCCCTGATGGGCTCAACCACTACAGATATTATCTAAGTTCAAGCTTCGCTTGAACCGCCATAACCAAGGACCTTATCGAATACCAACTTCACATGCACCTTTAATTGCTTCGCAATGATTTTCCGACGCAACCTCTTTAACCGCAGATAAAGCAAATCATTGTTGCATCCATATATGTTAGGAGATCGAATATATACCTTGTTAATTTCAATAGTTACAACAACCATTGGCTCTATAGACTTCACCTTGCTATAAGCACCATTCGTGTTGATTACTTTGCCAGTACTTGTACTAGCTATTTCAAAAGTTTCTAGTTGCAACTCCACCTCAAACTGAACACCGTTCAAATCCGTGTGAATACTCTTATAATCATTCCGAGCTAGAAGTACTTGAAACTCGTTAAATGTAAATTCTCTGTTGATAATAGGTGAATTTAACTTCGGGCACCACAATCGATAACCCTTCTCACCTCGTGCATAGTCTAGGAATATGTATATTCTTACCATTCCGTCAAGCTTACCATCATTCACTAGAATATAACATGGACAACCAAATATTCTAAGAATAGAATAATCAGCAACGTTACTTGACCACACTTCTTCGAGAGTCCCATACCCAATCACAGTCGATGGTGATCTATTTATCGGGTAGCTCGCCATACTAAGCGCATCCGTTAGGAATCTCTTAGCCATAACAACATTAGAGAGCATTTTATGGGCTGTCTCTAGCAACATTTTGCTTATCAATTCCGTAACATATTGTGGTTCATTAGCATTAGTGCAGTATTTCGCTATGTCTTCTTTCATGCAGAATTTATTTAATAGTTTCGAGCAAAACTCCATGCTACTGTCAGTCCACACATACTTGATCATCTTATCAGTCTCCTTTTCGATGAAAGCTATCAACTACTTGATTTTGATAGCAGCATCAAACTTGTGCCTAAGCACAAATACCCACGTCTTCATTGAGTAGTCATCAACAACTGTTATCATATATCTAGCACTCTTCCTCGAAGGAAACCACGACAACCTGCGAACATTCAAGTGAATTAACTCTGCAATTTATATGGTTTTTTTCACAGTTGTACTAAACTGCACTTTCTACCATTGATCTAAATCACAGTACCTGCATACATTTACTTTGTTAGGAACATAACTACATAGCAGATTTTTTTCACTTAAAACCTTCAGGCTTCTCTTGTCAATGTACCCCAAATGCATATACCACAATTTAGACTCTTGAACAGATGCATCTGACGTTTCCGTAACAAAATTTGTCACTATCTCACCTTTAAGCTCATATATGCCATTGTGCTTTTTCCTTTCATTATTAGCGAAGCACCTTGAACAATTTTCAGAATTTCACAATCTGAAATATATCGATACCAGCTGAATCCAGGGCACTTAAGGAAATTAAGTTCTTCTTCAACTCTGGAACGTCCTCACTCCAGTCATTGTCCTCACGATATCAACATGCATTCTGATTTTAACATTGCCAACACCGATGACATCGCATTCAATGTTGTTCTCCAATTGTACTTTACTACCATCCGTGCACTATTAAGTAGTAAACTAGTTTCTATTTGGTGTAACATGAAAAGAACAACTAGAATCCATAATCCATCCATCAAACGATGAATAATCAGTGACAAACAAAACATAATCGGCATTATCTGCATAATTAACTATAATTCCTTACCTTTCTCATTCTTCGCCTTTAAGCCAATTCCTTCTAAGATGCCCCCTCTTACCACAGCTCTAACAGATAACATCACTAGTCCTAAATTGACTACGCCTACTCATATTAGTACTACTTTTACCCACACATGTTCTAGATCTTCCTCTATTTTCATATACTAAAGTAGCATATATAGATTCACCAAATTCTCTTCTATGAATGTTCTCGCTCGGAATCAAATCTCAAACTCCATTAAACGTCAAACTTGTTGATCCAAAGGAATTACTAACGGTAGTAACGGTAGTATTCAACTATCAAGCAATGAGAATAATAGAATCAAAGTATGTACCTCATCTTCAAAATCAATCTTCACTGAACTCAATTGACTAACAATCACATTGAATTTATTGATATGATCCGTTGTTGAACTATCGCTCATCCTCAAATTAAATAGACATCGCATTAAATAGATTTTGTTGATCGTAGAGGGATTCTCATACATATTTGATAGGGCTTTCATCAAATCAGTAGTGATCTTCTCATTCACGATGTTAAATGCAACGTGACGAGCCAACGTCGACCAAATAACACCCATAGCTCGTTCATCCAGCCAAATCCCAATCAGCTTGCTTCATCGACTCTGGTTTATTCCAAGATAAGGGCAAGTGTAGTTTCATTTAGTAAATATAATCTTCAATTTGCATATTCCATAAAACCAAAATCATTCCTATCAAATCTATTGATTCTCACTTTTACTCCTTGTCACCATCGATTTGCTTCAACTTAGCCGGTCTGTCTTTGATACCAATTATTGTGGAAAGCGAGCTATCGAACAATAATATATACGGGAGAATAAAATAAATTGGATATTGAATTTACGTGGTTCGGTCGTAAAGACCTGTGTTCATAGGAAGAGCAGCAATGAATTTCACTATAAATGAAGCGGTACAATGAGATTACACACTCGAGTTATTCAAACACTCTCTCAATTTTCTCAAGCCTCAATTACACTCAATAAAGCACGCGGTTTTAGCCCCGAAATTCCTCAAGAAATAATCTTTCAATCTTACAAAGGAATTACACACAAATCTTACCATAAGATTTAATTGGCTTGAACACTAAATCTTCTTGGATGTAATTCACGAACAAGAACAACAAATAAAATCTCTCTCAAGCACTCGACGACAAGACGACGCTTCAAGACTAATTCTTCATGATCAACCTCCACCCACGAACAAGCCTTGAAAATTTATATATAATCCACTGCTAAAGAAGTCCATGCATGAGGGAAATCGAATCAGCTAGGATTTGGTTAACCCAAGCAAAAGTTGGACTTTCCTTTGCGGTTATCTTGCCGATTTTAATCAAAATATATCTCTATATATTTTAAACAAAATCAAGTCTAAGTCAAAGTTGAACTTTCTTATTTTAGCGGCCAAACTCTCCAACACAAATTCAAAATTTTGGGAAGTTGATATTCGGATGTTCTTTACTCGATTTTGAACGTCTACAAAATATCTAATTCGGAATATTCGGAATTTTTAATTGGGCTCAAACTCAAGACATATCATATCGATCGATTTGAATGATTGGTGTCACCAACGTATTATTATTATTATTATTATTATTATTATTATTATTATTATTATTATTATTATTATGGTTTTGAAGCATTTTATAATGCTTCTCTCCTTCAAGAAAAATAAATAAATGGATCCCATAAGATTTTTGATTGATTGATGGATGGAGCCACAAATCACACACCTCCCTCCCTCCCTCCCTCCCTCTCTCTCTCTCTCTCTCTCTCTCTCTCTCTCTCTCGTTTGCTCTCACTCGCTATCTATCTCAATTATAGACGCTCCATAGTTTCTTCATTTTCATTTTTTGTTGAGAGCCATCCTCGTCCTCGTACTTAGTACATGTTTGTGGTTGATCGCATAATTACACTTCCCGAGTTTGGAGTCCCGAGGCAACTATGCCCGGCTTCTCCAAGTTCGCACCTAAATTGTTGACGCTGATTTTTGAAGACAAAATTTATTTTGCAGTGAGGAAGGATGTCAAAGAGGGCATAGCGAAGCTTGTTTTGGACCATGTATCAATCGGGAGGCAACATCAAGATCTGTATCATTTATGTTCTAGTTCCGTCTAATCCTCATGGGTGAGTCAACGTTTTTGCGTCTTTGTCTTTGCATATTACGCACCATCATTCGGTATCTTCTCTTGTTGTACGAGTTTTTGTTAATAGTAAAAATGAGAACTTGCCAACCTCTCATGGATATAATTCACGGATACAATCGATATGTGAAAACAATAAATTTCCCTTTTAGGGTTTTGCGACATTGGTCTCTTTGTGACACCCCGATTTTTCAATTCTATTTTCAATAAACTGAGACGGGCATTTCGTTGGCACGCATATAGTTATTTTCCTTGAGTCGGCCACTCATGTGAAAACTAATCTATCAGGTGAAGCCGTTAAGAAATTCTAATGCATTAAACTCAGAATTTGACTAGAAAGCGATCTTTCGACCGAGCTAATCTGCAAGGGTCATTACGGCACAATTAAAAAAAAATCGATTAGAGATCGGAGATAGGTCGACTCGACAGAGGCATGTGATTGAGTGTGGGTGATTCCACTAGATCGCACAATTCTAGTCGATTGGCACTGAACCGACTTTTTTGTCGATTGGGTGATTCTGTGTTCGTATTTGAAATCTTAAGATTACCGACAAGCGAAAGTCGTCAATGTTTCAAAGATGTACATTGTAGCTTGAGATGATCAACCACGGGTCAAATGCATGAAAATTTCTAAAGGCTTCTCGGTAGGTTGGGCCGCTAGTATCGTGCCAAAGTGAAATTAACCGTGAAATTGAGATCGAATTCAGAAATTGGAAGTACGTGTGTGTCACAAATCATTTTAGGAATATTAACTCATCTTCAGAAGATTTTTCATGTAATCAGAATTTTTAGCGATTAAATCGAGAATGGCTAATTTGGCTCAAGAAATTAGTAGGCCCGCCTTTGATCGCGCTTTTGGGACTTAAGTTGGTTCTACGGACAAGTGAAGATGTGAATTGAAGTGTGGTGACATTGGATTAATTTTATGGACTTCAATTTAATTCAATTGGGAGAGAATTGATTGGAATTGAAGGAATTGATGTACAAAGTTTCATGCCTCGGCGGAAAAATAAAATGGACCCATTGAAGATTATTGTGGGAGATTTGAAATTAGTGGAGTATGACATTACTTGATGATGTCATGGTGGGCCATTTTGTTAGATTAAAGAAAGAGAAAAAGAAAAGAAATGGCCCCCTTCCTTCTCTCTCCTCCCTCTCTCTCTCCCATCGCCTCTCTTCTCCATCTTCTTCTCCTTGCTTCTTGAACCCGGCAACCAAAGAAGGCTTGATCGGAAGCCAGCAGCCGTCACGGCCCGAAGCTGGAGTTGTCACCGCCTCACGCCGCGCACCATCGCTGTTTCGCCTTGGCCGCACGCCCTCCGTCTTCCCCTTCCTCTCTGTCGCGGTCTCTCTCCTCCATCTCTAGTTCTTGCTCAAAGACCCGGTAGATCCGAGCACGCCGAGGCTAGGCGCAGTCCGGTTGGACGCCGCCAGCTTCGCCGGAGAAGCTCACCGCTGCTGTCGTCCGTGCGTGTCGCCCGCTCATTGTCGCACTGCCTCCGCCGCCTCCAGCCTTCATCCGCGCAACCCCGAGCCTCCAGCCCTCCGTCCAGCTGCTGTTCGGAGCTAGCTCGCCATCGCCAAGGTCGCCGTGAGACCCGACTGAGCTGCCGCCTCACCAGCACGAGCTGCCGTCGCCCTCCTCCGCCCATTTCGACGCTGGATCCACCCTTCTCGACCCCAAATCAATAGTTGCAGAAAATGGGTATGGTAGCGAACGTTTGGCTCGTTTTGGTTGGCTTCCCAAGCCCGGATGCTCGGCCCGCCTTGAGAAAGTCGATCCTCGGCGTCCTCGTCGTTTTGGTCCACTCGGCTCGCTAATCGGGTGAGTTTAGCTCACTAAATCTGGATTAGAGGGTTAATGATGCTTTATGTGTGCTTAGTTTATGTTAAGTGTTATTAGGTGATTAGTTTAATTTATTTAAGTGTAGATTATATTAAGGTGCTTAATTAACTTAAAGTGTGTTTATTTAAGGTTAAAAGAAGTTATTTAATGTTAAGCTTTGATGGGACATAATAGGTTTTTATTTTGAATTATTTAATTGTCTCGAAAATCTGGAATTTATAATATTATATTATATTCCGAAATTATTAAAATATTATTATTAAAAAAAAAAAGCGGGAAAATTATTTTTGACCCCGGTTGCTTAGAATTTCGTTCCGATCGCTACTATGCATTTAGAATTTAAAATTGATGATTGATTATGGCAAATTGAGTGTGATTGCGATAAATAATGATTTTTTTATAAAATCCCAAGTGTCGAAATTGAAGGGAGATTGGCCGTTATCAACCACCTATTAGAGGTTGTGCCCAATGGGGTCGTGATCGACCACCTATTAAAAGTTGTGCCAGTGACACCGTGATTAACCACCTATTAAAGGTCGTACCCAGTGAGGCCGTGATCGACCACCTATTAGAGGTCGTGCCCGGTGGGGCCGTGATTGGCCGCCTATTAAAAGTTGTGCCCAGTGGGGCCGTGATTGACCACCTATTAGAGGTCGTGCCCATTGGGGCCGTGATTGGCCACCTATTAAAGGTTGCGCCCAGTGGGGCCGTGATTGACCACCTATTAGAGGTCGTGCCCATCGGGCCGGGATCACCACCTTTTAAAGGTTGTGCCGAGTGGGACCGTGATGCCACTAATTCAAATTGTGTGCCGAGTGGGGACGTGATTGCCATTAGTTGTTAAACCTTCCTATAAGGTCGTGATTGGAGCAGTGATTGATTTGCTAGAATGACATGTAATCGGCCGAGTCGATTGATCGTTGAGATGATCCAAGTGGTTGAATTGTTCTGATAATGTGATAGTGCCATGATTGTTTGGTTATCATAATTGCACGCGGTTGAATTATACAAATTGTGCTGACCTGTAGGAAGGAATTGAGGCGAGGTAAGTTCTCTGTGTGATGTGGCTAGGCCACCCGGGGCGTATTTTCTTTCTAATAGGGGTTTAGGGGGTTGAACTTGCTGAGACATTGTCTCATCCCGGTTTGGTGATTACAATTTCAGGTCTCTAGTGGACGGAGCGGCTAGATAGCTTTGGTTGACCTTGAGGAGTTGTAGAGGTGAAGTCAGGAGGATTGGAGAACGTGTCCGACTTGTAGGTCGTAGGGACAGTTCATTTTTAAGAGTCGGTCTTTTGTAGACTTTTGGCTGTAAGCCTTCGTTTGTAACTCCGTTGGTTTATGTAAGTGATTGGTTGTGAATTTGCTTCCCGCTTTTCTATCCCGTATTTCATTGTCGGGGTTTTATAATATGTTCCGTTTGCGCATAAAAAAATAAAATGAATGGGGTTAGTGACACTACCTGCGGGAATGTCACATTTGCATGATCATGGTGGGATGTTGGCGCTCGAGGTTCGGGGCGTGACACTCTTTTTCCACAACATCCCATTTCGGAGGATCTCTAGATCTTAGAAATGCCTTCATTTTATTCTTTCATACACTTGTATTCTTTTCCATCAAAATAATGTGGCCTAGTGTTGCTCTGTCCTTCCATGAGTCCACGATACTAAATACTAGCCATAGGATATTGTTAGCTCAGAAGTAAAAACACTTCAATAGATGAGCACATGACTCCGATATTGCAATTGATAATGTTAGTACGAACACCTAGAGATGGTGAATAGGTATTTCAAAGAAAATTTGATAAATAAATAAGGAATAAAATAAATTTCGAATAAATTCTGAGTAATGATTAGAGTTTGACAAATAAGCCACCAAACTTCTGATGAATGTTCATAATTAAATAAGAGATAGAACTGATATTTGCGAAACCTATAGAAATGCCACAAATTTAAATAAAAAGAGTTAAATGAAGAGAAGATTACACATGAAATTTATAGTGATTCGGCTTAGATTAAGATTATGTCCAATCTCCCACACTGACAGCTTTCTAGTTGGAATTCACTATGGCATCAATAGAGAAGTACAATTTATGAGTGCAAACACTTGATGGAAGATCCCTTCTCACTCACTAAGTCATTTTTTTTTGGTGATTTTCTCTCTTGAATACAATTTATAAGGACTGTCGATGACGAATAAGTAGTTGGAAAGACTTTAGATTTTGGAATCTCAATTTTCACGTCCACTCTTCAAATAAACTGAATGACCTACTTAAATACTCATCCACGCCTCACTAGCTGTTGACATTTTTCGGAGGAATTTCTTCCAATCAATCCATTGGATAGAATTGACTAAGAAGATCTTATAGCCGTTTGAAGATTGAGATGAAAAATCTATTGATTTTGGTCACCCATACAATTAAAATCTAGGTTTCTATAAATAAATGCTTCCCAAAAAGAAACTTGTCTTCAAGATTGATTTCAACAATTTGTTATGGATTCCATCAATGTATTTATGGAAGGAAAGTGAGACCTTGGCTACAGAGTTAGATGTTATGGAATAAATTCCTAATAAGTTCATTTTGAATCATTGTCGCAAGATTGATAAATCTAAGTTTGATTTCATCCTCGTTTTGGACACGGTTTCAGTCTAGATTGCATCAGAATGGGAAATACTTCTAGAATGAATAGACTTAGGCAAAAGTCTTCAATATAACTTCAAAAGCATCCTGTTCTTCAAAATAAGAGTAAGAACTGGAAACTTTTGTCAACTTCAAAACTTGGTAGGAGTTTTCTCAACACTTATAAGGCCATTTTGGATCCTTCGGCTGGTGAGTGGCCTATACGCTAGCCAAGGAGTTGGCCCATCTGGCTTTGAGGTGCGACGAGATTCACAGAAGGAATCGGTCGGATCTCTGATTATACATGTGGATAGTGCTGCAGTCAATCGGAGCTTCTTGTCGATAAATCTAGACTTCTGGATACTTGGGAAGTGAATGATATACATGTGGATGGGTACTTGATCTTTAAATTATTGGAGAAAACTCCTTTATTGTTTTGAAGTTGACAAAATATTTCTAATAGTCTAATCTTAAGACTTGCAGACTCAAGTATTATAGTCTGAAGAACTTCAAACTCTACCGTCAAAGTTTGAAAACCACCAGACTTTAATCTTAAAGTCTGCCCTCATGCTGATTTCCAAATTGAAGAATGAAGACTTATCCATATGCGGGATTATCTTCAATGATTCAATTCGTATGGTTTTGGATAACCTTAGGCTAGATATAGCACCTACTTGATTAATTATTCTTATTGGAATAAACTCTGATATGAAGATCTTTTGAAATGCGAAGTATACTTGGAAGGTTCTACTTATGGAAACCAAGATCTTGATTGTATGGGCGAATAGGATTGACGGGCTTTTATCACTAATCATCTAACGACTCGAGATCACCTTAATTGATTCTATCCAACGAGTAGATTGGAAGAATTCCTTTGGAAAGTGTCAACGGTTATGAAGGCATGAAGGAGTATTTAAGGTGGACTCTCTAGTTGTTCGAAGAAGTGCATGAGAGAAAAATTTCAAAGTTTAAAAGCTTTCCAGTTCCTTGCTCTTTCACTCATCGAGCTCAAAGTTGTATACAAAAGAGAGAGAAATTCTTAGTAAGACTTTGTGAGAGATCAGTAGAGACTTTTTACCGAAAAAGTCAAAGATCACATGTTGTAAAATTTCTTTTGATACTTAGTGGAATCCAGCCAGTGGGCTGTCAGTGCGGGAAAGTGGACGTAGGCTTGATCCAAGCTGAACCACTATAAACCTTGTGTTCTAATTCTCTTTTCCTGAACTTCTTAATTCTTTACTTTTATTCGCAGCTTTATTTATTTGCTCAAAGTTGAATATATTCATAGTTAGCGATATTCCAAAAGCAACTTACTTTTTCTAAGTCTTACGAAATTTTTATTTATACCTATCCATCCCCATCTAGGTGTTTGCACTAGCCTTTACATAAGTAAATAGACTTATCAGATCATGCGTGGTAGTCATAAGCGTGGACCAGCTCATTTGTGTATATGTATATACATAATTTTTGTTACATCTTATTGAGTCATCTTCTCGAGAGTTCTTCCTGCATGTACCTTTTGTTGTTCTTATGAATACATTTTCTTCCGCATTAAGTACATGGACAGTGAGATACGATTGGTTAACTATATGCAGAATTATATTCACATATATAGCAGCAAGCAACCCAATGCCATGTTTTACCGTTTAGTCCTATTAAATTCACTTCACTTGCAAGAATAATTCGCATGGAATTGATTGGCTGATTATGTAGCATATTTTCCGACATGCCAGTATGGTCTCTTTACTATGACATTTTGATAAGTTGTGACTTTTGCTAACCGTGACATGCATTGCATGAAGGTGGGATTTTTTTTTTTTTCAATTTGTGTAAAATCGTATCAAAATTCTTAGTTTTAATTATACATCAAAGTAAAATATACATAGTTGATAATAGTTATAAAATTCCTAATTGTCGCTGTAATGAATATCATTATTGTAAATCAAGAAAATATTATAATAAAAATCAGAAGGAATACTTAATAGGAAGAGTTACATTGCTAATTTCGCAAACAGTAAGACTCATTAAAACCAATGGTACAAATGAGACAAGCACCTAGGAGAGAGTGTAGAGCGTAAGAAAAGTTCTCATTTTAAGGAAAATGTTCAACATCATGCAAGTTAGAAGTCCAGGTGACGCTCATGAGAGACGCTAAAGGGGAGTGTACTTTGTAATTAATATGTATGTATAGAATAAGGTAAGGAAAAGTATCAAAAACTCATAAATCTATTACATTGGTACAAATTCAATCATAAGCCTTTTCATTGAACTAATTTAATTCTAAACATTTTTTTCCATTGATACCAATACAGTCCATCTAGTCAATTTAGGCTAGAAATTAGTGACATGGATGCCGGCGATCTTACATGACATTGTTGGCGTAACGTGAATATTTTAAAATAATTTTTTTTTCCTTTTTTTTTTTTTACTTTCTTTGGACCGTGGCTGGTAATGGCCATGGTTGGTGACCGCCATAGGTGGGGGTCAACTAAAGTGTTATGGCCCATGCCGGATCTGGCGAGGGCAAGATCCTTGTGGCCAAGGCTTGCCAAGTTTGGTAAGGGCAAGGGCTCGACACTTGCTGGATCTAGCGAGGTTGCCCTTGTGGCCTATAGCAAGGGCTCGACCCTCACCAAGTCTAGCGAGGGCCACGAGACTTCGCCAACCCCACTTGTGGCTGGTCGCCGTCAATGGCATGTGGCAGCCACGATCTAAAGCAAAGGGGAAAAAAAGGAAAGGAAAAAAAGGAAAAATTAGTAAAAAAAATCATTTAAAAATGTCAACGTCAATGCTAGTGATGTCACATATAATTGTTGTTGTCCACGTTACCGATTTTTGGTCTAAATTATCAAATGGACTGAATTGATATTAATATGAAAATATTTTGGACTAAATTGGTCTATTGAAAGGTTTATAACTGAATTAGTACAATGCAATGGGTTTTTACTACTTTTTCCAAAAAAGTACATAATAGATGAAGGAATTGGATTTTATATTACCTAAGAAGCAAAAGGCATTAGATAGAACGATATCTCTTTGGAAGAGTGAGATGTTAACCCTCGATCGTCCAATAGGAAACATGGGCAAGCTATGTTTCCACTCTCAGATAAAATAAAAAATGAAAATACTAGAGATAGAGTAAAATATTTCAGACAAAGCTTTCAAGTGATTGAATTTTTGCTTTTGTGCTTCTGAATAAAGAAAAATAAGTGAACGTCGCTATTTTGTCGCCGACGACTCATTTTCCGTGCGACATAGTTAAATAAGTTAGGGGAGCTGTCCTTGTTGAGATGGCAATAGGCCATGCCCAAAACACCAAAATTAAAAATAGACTTGGGACGAGGATTAGATTTGTCGGTATCCCTCCATCTTTGGTCCTTTTGCTTTCCCCTATGTGTGTTAATATCAAGGCAGGATAGCGACGGATATCATAGGAAAATCTTCCCCAAATATCCTTAATTATTTATACTGTGATTGTTACTTGCCTAGGAGAATGCGTGAATTAATATCTTTATTACATCGCTTACGCGTTTCGACATTAAAATATGAATCTTTCGCTGCCCTTTATGTGCTAGACTTTCTCTCCCTTCTTTCCACTTGAATTTCTACCTCTATGTTCTTGACTTAGGGAATATTACTTTACAGCTACTATTCGTCAATCAACTTCCATCTCCTCCATATTTAACTCTCGAGTGTTGTCGATGGTTACCCGATCTTATTGGAGCGGGCAAGTAGATTTGGTCTTGCATAGAAAAAACTAATTAATGTGAATATCACCTAGTCTTATTTTAAAAATGATAATACAATGAAATGCTCTTATCTTATATTACTACTTAATTCCCATAAATAGTTTATTTAAATATAGGTCATGTGTTTCATCAGTTTTGTTTCCCACGAAAAGTCTTTCACCAAACAATGCATTTTGATTTTATTATAGGAGACTCAAGTTCTGTGTTGAATCAAGAAAGAAAATGTCAAATGCAAGGATAAATTTATTATCAACTTGTATATACAACCCTAACAATTGATACTCAATGACTCAAAGACTAACAACTTTCGGGCACAAATTATACCGGAATTTAATTAACGATGTAATCCAAGCACAAGTAGCTAGATAGGCTACACCTCGGGCTCAACTTATGTCTGAATTTAATCTATGACACAACTTGTTTTAGGTGTGTACTTGGAATCTGATCAATAGCAATACCCTGGATAGGAAATATAACATTAGAATTTGATTGATGACACTAAGCTTGTGTAAGACATCGGAATTTAATTGACAATGCTGAATCGGATAAAGACACACGCCGGAATTTAATTGACGATGAGAACCTTGAAAACTACAGCTAATAATGTGATAAAGTAAAAATGAAGTAAAGATAATTGTCGTATTATTTGGGAGGCCTCCTTTGTTGAACAAGTTGCGGTATTTATAACGCGAATACGGCAAACTAGTAGCCATCAATGGGTTACTTCTCCTTGGGAACTACTCTTAGCATTCCCCACATTTTCCTTTTCTTCTTGGCAGACTTATCCATAAGCAATTGTTTCCTGACTTGGTGATGATGCTTGCATGATTTGCCCATCAAGTAAATAACGGCTTTTCTATTTTTATGCGCATTTTACGCAGCAGCTATACTTGCCTGAGCTTTAATGCTAATTCTACTTAAACTCCAAGTCTGATGCGTTGCTCTCATAGCCTAACACGTGGCAATTAATTACATTGCCGTAGACTTAGGTATATATGTCTAGAATTTTGTTGACACTTAGCTCAAATACTCTCACAAGTGCTGGCTGCCCTCAGCTTTCACAAACAAAATGAGGCGTATCACCCTTATTATTCCCCTCTTTCTTTGGTCCTTGTGCTCTCTCCTATTTGTGTTAATATCAAGACAGGATAGCGACGGATATCATAGGAAAATCATCCCCAAAAAATCCTTAATTATCTATAACGTGAATGTTACCTGCGTAGGAGAATGCGTGAATTACTATCTTTATTATGTGTTTCGACATTAAAATATGAATCTTTCGCTGCCCTTTATGTGCTGGACTTTCTCGCCCTTCTTTCCACTTGAATTTCCACCTCTATGTTCTTGACTTAGGGAATATTACTTTACAGCTACTATTCGTCAATCCACTTCCATCTCCTTCACATTTAACTCTCGAGTGTCGTCGATAGTTACCTGATCTTATTGCAGCGGGCAAGTAGATTAAAACTAATTAATGTGAATACCACCTAGTCTTACTTTAAAAATGATAATACAATGAAATGCTCTTATCTTATATTACTACTTAATACCCATAAACAGTTTATTCAAACATAGGTCATGATAAAATTCTAGTATCCATGCGGCCAAAAGTATCCTCTCAAATATGTGCAAACAATTATTTACTTTCCTCTAAAAACACCTAAATTAAGAGGTAAGATTTCATTTGGGCAACGCGATAAAGGTATCATTTGTTGCTTATTACTTCATCAATTATATAAGAAGTGACGTGGTATAGTCATGTGTGGAGAGTCAAAGTAAAAAGGCTCTTGGAATTGGAAAACTATGATAACGGATCCAGTAACATGTAGCATGACCTTTGCTTCGACAAGAAGTATATTTTAACGTCTCTCTCTCTCTCTCTCTCTTTCCAATGGCGTTTGACATTTTGTCTCGAATATTCCCACATCATTATTCGTATATACCTCTCCGAATTCCTTGCTTAGGAATGACGGAGACATACAATACATTTTAGCTTAGTAACGATTGCCTTATGATGTCCGCCAAGGCGAGCAAAGGATAAGGTACACGTATATACGAACCTTTTTTCCTTTATATATATATTTTTTAAATTTTAACAGGACTAGAAATATGTCTTAGGATGACGTTGGTGTCGATTTTTATGACATAAAATCAGGAAATGGTCTATGCTTCTTAGGGATTGATCTCTGATATATATTGTTTCTTTTAGCCTAAACAAATTTTTAAAATAATTTGGTGGCCCAATAATGGCGGTGCCACGCCTTGCGATATAGAATAGTTCGACGCGGCTTCCTCTCTGAATACCTGCGGACAAGGTCCTTTTCGTGTAACAGCCCCGACCAAGGAAGGTTCATAGAGATTAAAATCCTAAATGCACATAAAGAAGAGTAAATGCTCTTCATACCAAACGAGTTTGCACTAGGCTCGACAATCTGCCGACACTTTGCTCACTGACAGATGAAGTCAAAGTCGTCGTTCTTTAATTCAAGTAGAGAAGTCGTCCTAGCATTTGATGCGGTCGTGTTTTTATTAGGAAAAGACCAACCTCGTAAGAGAGGTTCACCAGGAAATTCTAGGATGGAATCCGTTGCTTTTTTTTAAGCAAGAAATGGAGGTTTCCACGAAGTTATCAGTTAAACATTCTTAGCCGTGGTACATGAAATTATATCTGGCTGCCAATGAAACAACCGACGAAATTAATTTCCACGTGATAGCAAGTGAATTGTGTTTCTGGTATTTATTAGAATCATGTTCATCTATGTCATGCCATAAATACTCGATCAACTATATCTAGATTTATTGATCGGCTTTCATTTTTGTCCAATTAAAGAGTACTACCATAAATAAGGTGTCTTTCATTGTTTTTAAACTTGTCAATTATCAATATAGCCTCGTTACTCATATTCCATCGGACTAACCATCCTCTATATAATGGTTTTGGTCTGATAGTGGTCCTATTCCATGGAGAACGGAATCACGCACGGCATCAAACATGGGTGCCAAAATAGGGAGCTCTGAAGGTATTAGTAATTGTAGAGAGGTCAAATTATATTACACAAAAAGGGCATCTCTTCTAGCTAGATGGAAGTGAATAAATCTTTTTAATTAGCATCACCAATGATAATATAGTCCTAAGTGAAGCATCAGCCGCAAATCTTTCCATCGTTTGAACTTCCCTCATCTTTCACTTTAAGGATATGTCTGCTAAAGGAAGGATATGTCGAGTGAATCAATCATGATCGCAGAAGAAGGCGTTAAACATGTTGCTTTTTAGTATGAAAATCATGGGAAAGCCTTTATTTCTGTCATGATTAGTTGAATTTACGTTTTTACATAACCAAGTCTTCTAGAAACAGGCTGGATCTTTTCATCCAATGCCAACGAGGAAAATCAGCATGAGGTGTCCATAGACGGGTTTTTAACTTTCCTCTTTTTTAGGCAAATAAAAATATATACTTCAAAGTACCGTCGTCAAAAGTCAAGATAGAAACTTCGAACTTGGGCTCCAAGGTTAGTCCTTCGATCCAAATCAAGCTTCGAGGAAGGAGAGAGAGAGAGAGAGAGAGCTCCATTGCCACACGATATGATGCTTCAGCATTAAGGAAGAAAATAATCCCATACGCATCACACACGTGCACTTGACTTATGGACCTCAAGGGATAGAACCTTCCCCAACAAAGATGGCAGTAAATAGTAGATAAAGTGAAGGGAAGTCTCCTACGAAATGGTACTCTGGGGAGAAAACTACGAGAAAATGACCGTGAAATACTATATATGTTGTATATGCAATTCATAGGGAAATGATATGATGATCCATGATTTTCTTTGTTATATATATATTCGCAGCTCACAAAATACGTAAAGCCATTTAAGATGCAATTATTCATGAGTAGATTTGGGTATAATTTTCCATTATTATTTAAAAATTACAAAATTTTACATAATTAGAAAGTTTAATCACGATTCTGACTTTTTGTCGACTTCTTTCTTGTTGATTGTTACGCAGAAGCAGAAATCCAAGAAGACGATGCCAACTTCTTGATTTTTAGCAGACGTTTGCTAGGGGAGTACATGATAACATAAGATGAGGCCAATTTCTTTGGCTGGATTCAGGAAATTGATACTGAAAGCTGGATGAGACATTGAACAAATAATCAAATGCCACGTGACAACAAT
Organism: Eucalyptus decipiens; assembly: GCA_014182575.1. NCBI lineage: Eukaryota > Viridiplantae > Streptophyta > Magnoliopsida > Myrtales > Myrtaceae > Eucalyptus > Eucalyptus decipiens. The sequence goes on along the minus strand of CM024613.1, from coordinate 1,902,535 downwards.
ATTTTTCTCTTATCACGTCAATCGATTTCAATGATGGCCGTACCTACGTAGAATTTTCTCTTCTGAAATATTTTATAATTGCTTTCTTTCCTTCGGGAAATATAAATGAATCTATCCCCGAGATTTATTTATTGATCGATGGATGGACAGACAGACGGACGGACACAGAGAGTTCTCTGGTTAGCTGTGTCTAGAATCTGTGAGTTTGTTTCAAAGGGTAGCAGTTGTCAAGAAGCTCCCTGATTCGTTAGTAGTCGGGTAAACGAATGTGCTGAAGTTAACCACTAAAAGCTTTGGAAAAGCTAAGCACTTGCGTCATCGTTGATGGACACTCCCTCGGCTGTGATCCCTAAAAGCAGTACAAGGAAGGCACAAGCTTATCCGGAGGAAAATCGACATCAATAATAAAGTATTACATTAAATAAGAATATTGACATTTGGATTTTCAAAGCATTGAAACTCTTGTTAATGATGACACGCAAGGCAACTATTTTTGATAAAATGTTTTTTTTTTTTTGGGTAAAGAAATGTTTTTGGTCATGTCTGTCAATAATTTCTTATTAATGATTCACCTAACTTCGTAATATTGTGCTTTTTGATAAACGCAACGGTTTTCTTTTAATTCCAATAATTACTAAAAACAATCGTATGTAATACGGCACCAAACTTGATGGCTCCCAACGGGAAATTGCTCACTTATTGCCCGTGGAAAGAGATTCTTCGTCGGTTTCTTGGTAGGTTCTGTACGGTCTATGTAAGCTTTGGAACAAGCCATCTCTTTATAACCCAACCGTATTCTCCTAAAAAAAATCTCAATGGAGACTCTCTCGTTTACTCACAGAATTCTCATGTCTCGTTTTCTGTATCTCTCTCTTTTCTGCTCTCCCTAGCTATATATCTCCATTATAGACACTCCAGAGTCTGTTCAATTTCATTTTTGTTAAGATCGTCTTCGCCATCGTACTTAGCACGTGTCAATATGGCTGTAGTTGACCGTATAATTACATTTCCCGAGTTCGGAGTCCCGGCGGTCTTGCCGAGCTTTCGCAGGGTTGCACCTGAACTGGTGATGCCGGATTTCGAAGACGTGATTTATGTTGCAGCTGGGAAGGATGTGAAAGAGGGCAAAGCGAAGGTTGTTTGGACGGTGCATCAATCTAGAGGCAACGTCAAGATCTGTATCATTCATGTTCTAGTTCCTTCGAAGACGATCCCCATGGGTAAGTGAACGTTTTTGTTTTTTCTTCTGTGCATATTACCCCATCATTGTTCAGTATCTTCTTTTGTTGAACGAGCTTTCGTTAATAGTAAAAATGAGAGCTTACCAAGCTCTCATAGATATAACACGGGCATCTTCCATGATGGACAATCGACATGTGAAAAAATTGATCTCCCTTCGAGGGTTTCGCGAAGTTGGACCATATTGGATGTCCCATTGCGTTTACTTAATCCTTTTATTGTCGGTATTCGTTCTTTCTCCAGCGTTCGTTCTTGCAACGGATTGAAATTTTTGTGCTGTTAATTTGCCTTTGGTTTGCAGGAGGCCTGGGTGCCGAGATCCCCGAACTCGGCGAACGAGATCTTGTTGAGGGAACACAGAGAAAAGAGAGGATAAACGTGCATAAGATCTTGGATACCTACCTTCACGTTTGTACAGAAATGGGGGTATATTTAATTTCTTCTTCTTCTTCTTGGACACCTACCTGCACGTTTGTACAGATATGGGGGTATATTTAATTATTTCTCCTCCTCCTCGTCCTCCTTCTCCTTCTTCTACCTGCAAGTTTGTACAGAAATGGGGGTATACTTAATTTCCTCCTCCTCTTCTTCTTCTTCTTCTTGGATACCTGCCAGCATTTTTGTACATAAACGGTGGTATATTTAATTTCTTCTTCTTCTTCTTCTTGGATACCTACCAGCACGTTTGTACAGAAATGGGGCTATACTTGATTTCTTCTTCTTGGATACTTACCTGCACGTTTGTACGGATACGGGGTATATTTAATTTCCTCTTCTTCTTCTTCTTCTACATGCACTTTTGTACAGAGACGGGGGTATATTTAATTTCTTCTTCATCTTCTTCTAATATTAATCATTGTTGACTCTCGATAAATACAGTGCTCGTGAGGCACAGGTTTATGTCTGTATTTATATACTTCTTCATTTAGAGAAGAAAGCAAATTAATTTTTTTAACGGTTAATAGGTACCAGCAGAGAAAAGTACATAGAATCGGACAGCGTTCAAAGGGAATTGTGGAGCTCATACGTGTACATGGGATCAGAAAGCTTGTAATGGGTGCAGCAGCAGACAGACGCTATTTCAGGTACGTACAGGAACTAGAAAACACGCCCACATAGGTCTTGGACTTATTCATTCCAAATCTGTCCTACTCGTAACTGAAAGGACATGTTTGTTTGGATCCATAATTACAGCATTAAACCAGATACTTATTTCTATGTCAATCCTTAGATGTGTTGTGCAAATTCGGTCTTTGAGGAATACTTGGTGGCACTTCGCGAACGCGATGTCTAGTTCGCCCCAAGACCATCACTATACATTATGTACTATGAATCGTTTTACGTTCCTGCTGAGTGAAAAAAAAGAAAAAAAGAAAAAAAAAACGGTGACATATCATTTTGTGAATCTAAAAGTCTCTTTTGTTGTGTCTACAACCTTTTGTTTGGTGTTATCTGAATTTACATCAAATTAATTCACTATCTTCTCTGGGTTTGATTTGGCAGGAAGATGACAGAAATCAAGTCCAGGAAAGCCATTTTTGTTCACGATGAAGCGCACACCTCTTGTAAAATTTGGTTTATCTGCAATGGACACCTCATTCACCCAAGGTAGTCCTCCCACTATTTTACTTGTAAATTTGTCTTCTTTGAAATCATTCTATGCGCACGTGAGGGTGTCGTGAACATAAGTTGTACAACAAATAATCAGCTGAAAATCTTGTCGCGACAGTTGAATGCCATAGGAGAACTAGTAAGGATGAGGCTGGGACAGACAATTGTATTCAGGTTTTCCATTGTTTCTTATTTCTTTGAATAAGATGGCTAAATACTTGGAAAATTTTGCGCTGGAGCGCAATGGCAACTACCTGTGTCCCTAGATCCGCTAACATCTAATTCTTTCAGAAAACAATAATGAAATTTCCGAATGAAATTGAGTGCAAGTAGGGGTGCTTCCGGTGGGGAGTCATAGCGGACGATCAATTTATAAAGAGATGCACCAATTTTGGCTTCACCTCAAAGTTGTTTTGACTCCTTGTCAAAATAGGGAAGATCAAACAGCTGAAGCCATTGTAGAAGTTCCTACTAATGCACCATCACCAACGACTCCAGCCCTTGGAGCTGGAAAGTCAGTTTTCTTGAAATCACGATCCGCCACAGTGCAGAGAAGTGGTACGGCGAAGTTGAGCAATCCATTTCAAGACCTTTTGAGAAGAACTTTCTCCTTGAACGCTGATCGACATGCAGTGAGGCCAATGGTTTCTCCTTCCCCACATAGCACTCCTTCCGATCAGCCTAATGTGGAGTGCATGCTGGAGAGGCAAGACACTTCCCAAGAACTCGCAACAAGCCCTTCCCATCATCTGCAGTTCATTCGGTCGGTCTATCATACTGGCCACTCATCACTTTCCAACACTCTGGTATGCACAAAACAACACAACCATTGCTGTCTTCATGTTCTCTTACCAGGAGGCCATGGCTCTAGCTTAAGTTGTCCTATTTTGGAGCTAAGAATATCTCATTCTTAGTCCTTTAAAGGAATATTGCAAAGTTTAGCTAATTGTAACAGGATATGGATGAAAAGGGCATGCGAGAAGCGTTTGAGGAAGGAGTGACCACTCATGCTGAAGGAGAAGTAGCTATCACTGAGGGCGGGCGAAAGGATCCCAGGAAGGTATGATGTCGATATAATAGCTGGACCGCTTTTCTATACACCGACCTGGACCCCCAAATTATTTTAATTTCTGGTATTAAAAATGGAATATTTCGACTGATTTTGCTGAAGTCTGTTTGTTGAGGACCATCTCGAACTCCATGGAAACAATTTATCCTAAATTCTAACAGATAAATAAATTCATGACATGACTAACATAAGGAAGAAAAGATGATTTATTCATTTGTGGCCAAAAAAGAAAAAGAGATGATCTATTGAGTACAGTATAATGGGTAAATTTTCAGTTGGAGGAAGAACTAGAGAAGGTGCAGGATCAGCAAAACAAAGTGATGGGAGAACTTCACAGTGCCTTGGAAGAAAAACTGCGGCTTGAGAGCCAATTCGCCGAGACCAATGAGGGAAGAAAGGAGTTGGAACTGAAAATCATAGCAGCCAATGAAATGGTGCAGATTTTCAGACAAGAGCGAGAGCTGTTGCATATCGAACTCGACAATGCATTCCAAGAGGCCGAGGAGGTGAGCAGAAGAAAAGGAGATTCCTCGGGCACAATGTACTTCTCTGAGTTCTCCATAACCGAAATCAAGGAAGCTGTGCAGAACTTTGACCCAGCCTTGAAGATTGGAGAAGGCGGTTGCGGAACCGTGTATCGAGGTTTCCTTCGACATACGCCGGTGGCCATAAAGATCATTAAATTTCATAGCATGCATAGTTCACAAGAATTTCAACAGGAGGTAAGATTCGGTTCATTAATCGCTATGGCATCATGATTTCCCAGTAAGAGTACATTACTCACAGTAATCAAGATTATCGATGCTGATCACTGACCTCTTGATTGAATGTCTCCCAGGTGAAAGTGTTGAGCAAGGTGAGGCATCCCAATCTCATCACGCTCATCGGTGCTTGTCCAGAGCCCTGCACTCTTGTTTATGAATATATTCCGAATGGTAGCCTTGAAGACTGGCTCCGCAGCAGTGACAGGGTGAAGCAGTTGCCATGGCAAGCTCGGCTACGCATCGCCACAGAGCTCTGCTCCGTCCTGGCCTTCCTCCACTCTTGGAAGCCTAACATCGTCCACGGGGATGTCAAACCGGGCAACATCCTACTGGACGCACACTTTGTGAGCAAGCTCAGCGATTTCGGCATCTGCCGACTGCTATCCAGCGGCGAGCGGTCAAGCAACAACACCACCGCCGTGCACCTGACCAACCCGAAAGGGACATTTGGGTACATGGACCCCGAGCTCCTCGTTGAGGGAAATCTCACGATAAAGTCCGACGTATATTCTTTTGGGATTATACTGCTTGAGTTACTGACGAAGAGGCCTGCGTCAGGAATAGCAAACGTAGTGCGAAGGGCAATTAGCGCAGGGACTTTGGAGACCATCTTGGATCCATCGGCTGGAGGGTGGCCCTATATGCTGGCCAAGGAGTTGGCTCATTTGGCTTTGAGGTGCTGCGAGATGAGCAGAAGGAATAGGCCGGATCTCCGCTCAGGTGTGAGGACGGTGCTCCAATCCATCAGTGCTTCCTGTCAATAAACCCGGACTTCTGTATACTCAAGAATTTACCGATATACATGTTCAAGTGTGTGCTTTGAACTTCAGGTAAATTGACTTTCTGGGTAATGTGTGGCTGTCGTCGGTGAGTACAGACTGGTTTTTGTAAATATATGCATAGGTATTTTGCTACGTGATGTATTGAGTTGTCCTGTTGAGAGTTATTCCTGCATGTATCCACCTTTGTTCTTATGAATAGAGTTTCTTCTGCATAAAGTACATGGAAAGGGTGACCGGATTGGTTAATGACATGCGAAATCAGATCCACATTTAAAGCGGCAAGCAAATCCAATGCCTTGTTATGCTGTTCAGTCCCATTGAGCTCACTTCACTTTTACAAACAATTCTCATGGAAGAAACACAATTCTCTGGATCTTTCCTAACGTGCTAGACTTTCTCTCTCTAATTTCCACTCGAATTTTTATCTCTATGATGTTCTCGAGTTTCGTCTCCTCCATATGTAAGCTTAAGAGCATTGTCAATAGTTACATGTTACTATTTTATTGGGGTGGGCAAGTAGATTTGGCCTACCTAACGCTATGTTAAAAGACGAAAAGATGATTAATGCTCTTATCATATTTTACTTAATACCCATAAGCAGTCAATTCAAACATGGAAAAAGAAAAAAAAGAAAAAAAGGTCATTAACTTATTGCAATTGTGTCAATTTTGTTATAAACCTTTCAATAGTGCCAATTTAGTTTTAATTATTTTCACATTTTGTCAATTAAGTCCATCCAACTTATTTTAGCTGAAAATCATTTACAAGGTCACCAATTATTTTACATAGCATAATCGGCGTTAATGTGGATGTTTTTAAATAATTCTTATAATTTTTTTTTAATTGCTTTCAGCAACCTCACCCAACCACTAGACGAGGGCTAGTAAGCCCTGGTCGGTTGTTGCCAAGGGTTGCAGCCCTTACCTAGATCTAGCAAGAGCCTTCGCGCCCGTCAACCTCAAGCAATGCGACACTCACCCAGATCTAACGAGGGCTACAATCCTCGCCAAAAGGCCCTAGTCGGCCTAAATGACAAGAAAAAAAAGAAAAAGATTAATTTTTTAAAAAAAATTATAAAAATTGTCTATGTCAACTTCTGCCATGTCACATAAGGTGGCCAAAGCATTCACATCGTGATTTTCAATCAAAATTGATCGGAAGGACTTGATTAGCAAATTATGAAATTACTAAATCGACATAATTAAAAGACTTATAACTAAATTAGCACAATTACAATCGAGAGAAAAGTACCAAAAAAGTTTTCAAATAATTGTATTGATACCAATTCAGTTTTCAACTTTTTAATTGGACCAATAGTCCTAAACATTTTCACATAGGTATTAATTTAGTCTTCCAATCAATTTGGTTAGAAATCATTGACATAGAGATCAGATGTCTTACATGGTATGGGTAAAGGCGATGTAAAGATTTTTAAAAATATTGTGAATTTTTTTTTCATTATTTTCTTCTTCTTTTTATATATTTTTCTTTCTTTCTTTCCTTCATTTTGGCCGGCAAGGGTCATGGCCCTCACCAAATTTGGGTGAGGGCCACCCCACTAGAGCCACTAGGGTCAAGAAAGCCCCAGGCAAGGGTCTCGCCAGCCAAAATGAAGGAAAAAAATTAAAAAGTGCAATAATATGAAAATATTATTTAAAAATATTCACGTCGGTGTTGCTTTTGCCATGTAGGACGATTGACATCCACATCAGCAACATCCCGCTTAAATTGGTACATATATGAAATTTAGTCCTAATTTGATCAAATTAAAAAATTTATGACTAAATTGGTACCGGTATAATAAGTTTAGGACTTTTTTTGGTATTTTTTTCCATTAGAACACAGATCATGATAAAATTCTAATGTCCTTGCAGCCTTAAGAGTTTCTTCTCAAATACATGCAAACAATAAATAACTTTCCTCTCATAACGCCAATTTTTAAAGGTAGGAGTCAATCGGGCAAAGTAATGAATATATCACCTGTTTCTCATTACTTCATTAATTAAATCAGAATTGACGCCGTATAGGTATTTGCGGAGAGTCATAGTTAAAAGCTCATGGAATTGAAAACCATGATGAAGGATCTAGTATAACTCTGTAAAATACAGTATTTTCCCGATATTTGATATGGCATAAATTTTAATATTTTTCCCACAAGAAGTATGTTGGGATGATTCTTTCTCGCATTGTTTGACTTTTGATCTCGAATATTCCCACATGATTATTCGTATATACCGCTAGGAATTTCCTTGCTTAAGAAATCTCAAGACATACAATACATTTTAGCTTATTGATAATTTTCTCATGAAGTCTGCCAAGGCCCGCAAAAGGATATGGTACCCATATAAACAAACCTTTTCTTCCACTTAATTTAACAGGACTACAAATGTATATTTCAGTGACGTTTGTCGATTTTCTTTTAATGACATCAAATAAGGAAAAAGTCAATGCTTTTTGGGGGTCGCTATGTTGATTCTAGTTGTTTCTTTTAGCCTAATTAAAAATAAATAAATAAATAAGATGAAAGATCTATCTGGGGCTCTCCTAATTCCATCCCAACGATCGAATTTGGTGAAAATAAAATTTCTCAAATTAATTGTAAATTCATTGGTGGCCCAAGCATATGGGTGCCGTGGTTGGGTGATTGCTCTCTAAACTCTTGTCGTTTCTTGTAGCCTAAATAGATAGAAAATGAGATGAAGATTGATTTAGGTGATAATAAAATTTCAAGAATTTACATTTGAAACAATTTGGTGGCCAAAGAATAACGGTGCTACGCCTGGCTCATAGAAAATAGTTTGTGGCTTTCTCCTTTGGATACCTGCGGACGATATCCCCTTCATGTTATAACCCCACTAAGGAAGGTTCATAGAAATTAAAATCCTAATTAGTTGTGTTGGAAATTCTATGTCCCAAATACACATGAAGAAGAGTAGGCGCCATTCCCCCCCAAATTAGTTTCTACTGAGCTCGATCATCTGCCGACAAATTGCTAAATGACAAGTGAAGTCAAGGTCGTCATTCTCGGGTTCCAAAATGGAATCCAAAGAGATCGTGATGGGCTCCACCTTGCGAGTGGAGAAGTCGTCTTAGCATTTAATACGGTCGTCTTTTTATTGGGGGCAAAACCAGCCAGAAAAGAGGGAGAAAAATCCCATGACCTTTCATTCACTAGGAAACTGCAGGATGAAACCTGTCAAATTTCTTAGCTGGAAATGGACTTTTCCGCGGAGTACATTCCTTTCCATGGTACAGGAGATAATACCAAGATTGACAAATTATTAAATCGCAATATTTAAGGATTTTTTTTTTCACAAATTTACTTATACCATCACTGGCTCACCGCGCTACGCCCGCCTCTCGCTGCGAGCGTGGGAGCCGCAACCCACTCTCGAAACTTACGCGTCCTTACCTCCATTCCCCTGAGAATGTGGGGATTTGAACCTCTCACCTCCCCCTTCCATGTTGGAAAGGTGGCCACTGGGGCGAACCCCAGTGGTTAATATTTAAGGAGTTAGGTGCCAAAGAAACAATGGGCGAATTTAATTTTTACATGATAGCTAGTAAATCATGTTTGAACCATTATTTCTAGATCTATCTATTGGCTTTCATTTTTGGTCCAAGAACCATAAATCGGGTGTCTTACTTGCTCCTAAACTTGTCAATTATCAATATAACCTTCTTTTGTTAGAATACAATTCTGCAACAGAAATTTTTTCACCGAAAGTCGTTATTTGATTTTTAATTTTTTTAATTAGAGGAAACATGTCATGTGACAATTCCAGAGAGGAAATAACACAAATAAACAAAGGAATCGATAAATTCACTTCAAATGAGATTGAATGTACACAAATTGTGTTGGAATTCAATCGACGTTGTAATGACCCAATTTTCTATAAAATTTGAATCTTGAATAAGTATATAAATTCACTTCATTGCAATTCTCTAATAAATAACTTACTTTCCTCAATTGTACAAGTAATTTAAGCATAGCTAATCAAAAATTATGTACAAAAAACCATCTCCACTTTTGCTGCACACTCTGATCTGATCCTTATCGGTGATCTTCGAAAGCATTAACTTAATGCCCTTGAACTCCTAACTTGACAGATCCATAAAAAATATTGGGATGAGCTTACACTCAGTAAATGAATTCTCTAGATATAAGGTAGAAGATCATCCTAACACTCGACCCAGGAGCACACATCATAATAACAACCGATATTTCATCACGAAACATTTATAGGAAGCCTCCTTGGGGTATTACTGGACTAGGATTGACCCCATAACACATAACTTGTAGGTGTAACGTCTTGCTCAATTCTAGAATTGACAATTGAAGCATCTAAGATTACATTAATTGGGGATACAAGATAGAAGGAATTTTTTTTCTTTTACAAACTTCACCTTCAAAAAGCATAGATTTTTTTTTTGCTATAAACTTTTTTTCTTTCTATCCTGAATCATGTGTCTTTCTTCTAAGATTGAAAGAAAAGCAATAAATAAAATACAAAAAAGATACTTAAAAAAAAAAGGATAATCAAATTACACCTTTCCCATCATAGGTAAATGCATTTTTTTTCTCTTGAAGGTGTCGAAATTATTCATAATAAGATATTGGCTACAATTGAAAATGTCTAATCAATAAATTTTTCCATTTATCCTCGATCTAGGCATAGATAGCATCACTATAATTCAAGAAATATCTTTCATTGTTTATGTAAATATAACCAATTCCTTAATTTATCTTCTATTAATAACTGAATAGCGCACAAGAAAAAACTAGACACATCATATATGATTCAAGCACTTGTTGTCCAACCCAATATGACATGTCAAACATTTCATCTTTTATGAGCATGCGTCATGGTATACATCAAAATTTAAATCTTCAACCACATATTTCAATTGCTCGTCACTTTCCTACTTTAGTAGCAATGATATTAATAGAATAACATGAGTTCAAGACAACAACAAGGCAATTATGTTCAACAACTGAGGGAGCAAATGCACAGCCTTTCCTATCATGATATGCCAATGAAAATTGTTAATAATATTGCCTAAAATATTCATTCAAATGCAAGTAGATGACATATTATTTCAAGATGCATAGATACCGCATAATAGCTTACCGATTTATACAAGTGAGTTCATATTCGTCACTGGCCAAAATTATCTTGATTCACGAGATATCTCAACTGATGAGGCGTCGTCACCACCAACTCATGGGGGATGAAATCATACATTCCCTTTACCACACCTCAGCCCATTCATCACAAGTGTCCTCTACATTAGTGATAATAAATATACCATTGTGCATTCACATAATTATGGTCATTTCTTAATATTATACCATGACTACAAGAATCATGTCATATCATGACTACAAGAGCCATGTCATAGTAGGATTTTATATCATCTCAACCTTATAAAAAACCATATCATATGGTAGAGCATCTAGCTAACTCCAAAGTGTCGTCCACATACTCATAGAAGGGAATTCGCTATGTGGCAAATAAGTCATGGCAAAGGTATTAATCAAGTGGCATCATTCGCATACATTTCATAACAACATAACAATTGTCATGTACTTCTCAATAATTTGTCATTTCTCATGCAGTTAATGATAGGCAATTAATTACATGTGTTTCAACACATATATCCTCATTCTTTCCATGCCAAGCCATACTTGTTTAATTGGAAGCCATAGAAAGGCAATCGGTAACTTAGGAATGGATGCTCATAAATTGACCACATGAACATCAACAACTAAAAGAATCGATCACATGAGTGACAACAACTCAAAGATCAATCACGTGATTAATCGGCAACACTTAGCTAGTACTTTGGTAAGTTAGTCAAATTACAATAATATTATTATCAAATTTAACTTTCACATTTTCACTTAATCAAGCAATCTTAATTAAATTAAACACCAAGGGTCACTTATTTGTCATCAATATATATGAGTATTTTATTTACAATATAGACATGCCACATAATTTATAAAATATCCGAAACAACCTACTTCCAATTTAATTACATAATTAGAACCAATTTTGCATAGTTAGACACATTGTCTAGATTAAGAAATCATCTCTCAAAATAACGTAACCACCTATCAAAATAAGGTTCCCCCTACTGTGAACAGCCCCTAGAATTTTCAGTTTTTGCATATTTGTCCCTCAACTTGGTGAAATTACAAATTTGCCCTTAAATCTTGTAAACTCATTTTTTAACTGGTTTGATTTTCCTTAATTAATATTACTTAATAAGTCACTAATTAACATTAAAAATCATAAAATAACCTTATTCACGGCCTCGACTCACTTCTGCAAATTTCGAAATTACCCTAATCTTCTAAAAAATTACGAGATATCTAATTTTCAAGCCTAATATAATATATATACACCGTCTCAATTCATCCTATTTCATCAGATTTGAGATGTGATATGTTTCTGAAGGATGAACATGGAGTAGCTAGAGTATTACAGGAGGGATCATAACAAATTTGGGTATTTGGAGTTACGAAAGTGTGGCTGGTGCACATATTGTGTATTACGGCTTGTGCTTCTTGGTAGCTATCTAGCATTGGGTGTATTGGGATTTAGAAATATTTTGTGATGAGCGTACAAGAAAACCTTCTTTGGATTTGTCAAAAGTTTTTGGAATTCATTTATTTCTTTTAGGAGCAGTGTGCTTTGGGTTTGGCGAATTTCATGTTAAAATCTCGTCTATTCCAACACGGAACAAAAAGGACGATGTGCGGGCCCTTCAAGTGCGCATAATTTGCACAAGGGACACTTAAGTGCTGTAATTTACGAAATGTACACTTAAGTGCCAAAATCGGAGTAAAGGGATCACTTGAGTGCCAATCCGGCCAAAATGCCGACGTGGCATTTTTCCGACTAACCGAGCCCAAAACGACGCCGTTTTGCACGTTAATATGGCCAAATAATGCAAAAACGGCGTTGTTTTGGGTTGATGTGATAAAAAATAATATAAAAATTAAATAAATTAAATTTAAAATTAGATTTAGTTAAAATATTAAAAAATAATAATTTTAAAATTAAATTTAGTTAAAATATTAACAAAATAATTTTAAAATTAAATTTAGTTAAAATATTTTAAAAAATAATTTTAAAATTATAAAATTAAAAAAATGGGGGCGGGGCGGTGGCGGCCCTCGGTCACGCCGCCGCCTCCTCGCCGTTGCCGGGAAGGGTCGGCGACGGAGGGGGAGGGTTGGCCGGGGTCGCCGGCCGACCGGTGGCGAGCGTGCGCGAGCCCTCGCCCTAGATCGGGGCAAGGGTCGCAGCCCTCGCCCCGGATCCGACGAGGGTCGGCGGCCCTCGCCCGGGCTAAGGGCCACCGCTCGTTGGGGCAACCCCAACGGGCGGCGGCCTTTGGCTTGGCCGGGCGGCGCCGACCGACGCCACCGCCGGATTTGGGCGAGGGCCGCAACCCGCCCGATGCGGGGTGAGGGCTCGCGAGCCACGGCCGGCTCGGCCGGGGTCGCCGGCCCCCGGCCAGGGCCGACGACCCCGCCGACCCTCCCCCTCCGTCGTCGACCCCTCCCGGCGACGGCAAGGAGGCGGCAGCGGTGGTGAGGGCGAGCCCTCGGCCACCGCCCCCTTTCTTTTCTTTTTTTTATAAATATTTTAAATTAATTTTTTTTTTTTACCATGTGTTAGCCCAAAACGACGCTGTTTTTGCATTATTTGGCCACATCGGTGTCCAAAACGGTGTCGTTTTGGGCTCACTTCACCGAAAAAATGCCACGTCAACTTTTTGGCCGGAGTGGCACTTAAATGATTCGTTTTTCTTCGAATGTGGCACTTAAGTGTACCTTTCATAAGTTATGGCACTTAAGTGTCTCTTTGAGTAAAGTTATGGCACTTGAAGCGTTCTTTTGTCCAAAAATGACAATATACGGGATGGGTAGAAGGGCGCCACAAACAAAGGAAGGCTTTTTTCGTCTATTTTGGAGGGTATCATACGTCTTCAGAAATTAGAAGATATGTCTATATATATAATTCAAATGTCGAATAGATCTGTAAAAGCATTAAATCAAATAAATTAGACTAAGATTATTTAATACTTTTTATTCTTCTTTTTCTTTTTCTACTCATTCTTTCCCATCTAAGATGCAACAAAACCATATGGGTTTTCTTGTATTAAAGATTTCAATTTAGGCACGGACTCACCATAACTCTAAATGTCAATCTTGGAACCTATTTGCACTTAAATTAAATTTAACCTAAACTAAAAAAAAACATCAACCAACCAAGTTAAAAGTATTGAGTAGATCAGTCTAACTTACTCCCTAGAGTTTTCACTTAACTTGGACAAAGACTTGGACAATTCAAAATCTTAATCACTTTCAAAGCCAAATAAACAAGAACAAACATTAGCAACTCTCCATCTTTAAGAAAGCAACAAAACTAGCTTGATAAGAAGAAAATGAAGTCCATGAAGTTTTACCTAGAAATACTTGAAAGATGAGATTTAAAGCTCAAACAACTCAAATTAAATTAACTTTGGAACTTGATTGAAATTTAGGGGGAGTTTGCACTTGAAGGCGAGATGATGAAATCGCTCTACCAAAGAGGAGAATCTTTACTTACTTTAAAGAATAGCTTCAACTCATACTAATTAACTAGGATTATAAGTGTGATATAAAGTAATTAGAGCTAGATTATTATGCCATTTGTCATGTCATGCATGATGTAATTTGATAAGTTAAGTTCAAGATCGTCATTTTAGAGCATGTGAGTTATCACTTAAGTGACAAATGACAAGATTTTGAATGGGAAGAAGAATATATTTGATTGAAAAGAGAGAGGGATTGTTTCATTGGCCAAGTTAAATACATGAATGAGAAAACATTATTTGAGTTGTAATCATTTCAAGCACTAATGAGAGAGATAGAAGACCTTGACTTGCGTTTCTCATGAGTTAGAATTAATAGATATTAGTTAATAAGGTTAAAGCCATGATGACATTGGGGTTAAAAACACTAGGTGGAGAATGAGAGAGATGTGTATAAATTGAAAGGTTAGGAGAGGCATAATTTGAGTAGCTAAATGACCATAATGATTAAAGAAAGCATAAGATTGCCCAAGTAGATACATGATTAGGAAACATTATTTAAGATGTAATAATTCAAGCTCATCAAGAGATGTAATGAATGATGTCATCTTAAGGGTAGAGTCTGTTAGGGAAATCCCTTATGATGTTTTGAAGATGACAAAATAAATCAAAGGCTACTAATGTGTTTAATTGTTAAGTAATAGACCATGTAGATGACCGAACATGTAAAAGATATTGTCAAAGTCTAAAGATGGGCAGAAAACTGAACGTAACACATGTCCAAAGTATATTTTGAAGATTTTTAGACTTCCGTGTCAAAGTTTGAAGACTGCCCAGGACTTTAGTGTCAAAGTTTGTTATACATCAAAAGTCTGCACATTCGACAAATTCCAGGACATCGAACGTGAATGAAGAACCAGAAGATTTACTACTATGCTAAAGCTGAACTTATTCGGACCGTGTCAAGACCTTAAGGCTAAATATATTCAGAAGCAGAATATGTTCAAACCGATGTCCGGATTGTAGACTCTACTTCAGTCCAAGACACTTAGACTTTACATCGGAACGTAGTAGATTCGAAATGAAACAACTTGACGAACGTAATACAAACCCAAATGTATAACAACTAGTGATCTGATTTGGATTCTACATCAAGATTGATTTGATTGACTTAATCTAATTAATTGACAATTAGATCTTGAAGATAAGAACTTTCTGTATGAAGAAGCTTTACTTATAGAAACCAAGATTCTATTTGTATGGGTGATCAGAATCAATTTGGGATTCTACTTCTATCACTTAATGGCTACCAAATCTTCTAGATATAGATCTATCCAATGGGTAGATTGGAAGATGATCCTCGAGATACTGTCCAATGGCTAGTTTGGAAGTGGAGGAGTATTTAAGGAGATCAAGGACCGATGAGCAAGTAAGAGATGTAGTGTAAAATTTATAATTCCAAAATCTAAGCAACTTTCGATCATACACTTGTCTCTTGTGAGATTAAACGTTTGTGATCGTGAGAGAAATATCAAATAAGTGACTTAGTGAGATAGCGTGATCTACCACTAAATGTTTGCACTCAAAGTTGTAATCTCTTTTTGATTGCATAGTGGAATTCAGCCAAAAGACTGTTAGCGTGGGAGAGTGGATGTATGCTTGATCTAAGCCAAATCACTATAAATTATGTGTTCTTATTCTCCTCCTTGAACTCCTTTATTTTGTTCGTAGTTCTATTTAACTGCTAAAATCTGAACTCGCTCAAAGTCTATTGTTCTTCAGACTCAGTTTCAAAAGTCTATTGTTCTTCAAACTCAGATTCAAAAGAAAAATATTTTACTACGTTTCATGAAAATTTTTCTTCACACCTATTCACCCCCTTTAGGTGTTCATACTAGCACTTTTAGAGTCGATGTCACAAATAAAACATGTGGGTCAAAATACTTGATTGTAATTGAGTGAGAAGTGTTTAAATTAGAAAGTGATAAATGACTTAACTATATTGTTTTTCGCAAGATAGTCTTTACTTCGGTAAATAATTAAGGAAATCAGTGTCTGTTTAAAAATACTGATTAAGTCCAAAAAAAATATTTTAAACCCACTACTGAAAGATAATGGATGCTTAGAAAATCTTAACCTCATAATAAATTTTAAAATTTGAAAGCCATCTTATATGTATTTCATAGCAAATCAATCCCCATCTATAATTAATGTGGCTGTAAATCAATTTCCCTCACTTTACGCATCAACGTACGTGTCAACATCTATCAATTTAATCCTAAAGCATTGCACTCTAGTGATTATGATTGTGGAAAGTTGTCCTTTGCACTTTCCGTTTATCATAATATCAATGACCCACCTAAGATTTCATATGAGCCATGCAAAACTCCAAGTTACTTAAGTTTAGATCATATATAAACTATTAAACATAGAAAGTTCTGGATGTCACGAATGCAAAGCCCGATAGCTTAATTACTTCAAATGGAACCAAACGTTCACAAATTATGTTGGAATTTAATTGACAACAAAGCCTGAATGTAAGGATACAATGCCGAAATTTAATTGACAATGAGACATCTTAGGAAAATGTCTCTAAATCATTTATTTTTCTCAAAATAAATGGAGTCTTAATTAGTAGCACATATGATAGTATCCACCATAAATTATTATCGTTTGAAGCCTCTCTTGCATTTAACAATAAAGCTATGTCTGTGAAAAGGAAGGATATTGATGGTTTTTTTATTTGATGGGCCAAGTTAGGCTGTTTGCCCATGTTGGCCTAAACTTGACCTATAAAGGAAGAGCCCATAAGAGAGGAAGAGTAGTTATTTTTCAGTAAAAATTAAATAATATATATAAAAGAAAAAGGAAAAGGAACGTAAGAATTGAACTACGAGAAAATAGAATAGTTCATTATTTTCCTTTTTTTAATAAAACAGTGAACTCTCTCTTGAAGAATGGAACTATAAGGGCTTCAATCAATAAATTTGAGACTCGCAACAAGTAGTATTTAATCTGTGGCAAATAAAGTATGTTTATCTTCATGATATATTTTTTTGATCGGTGTTGCATGTTCCCTGGATACGTTTTTGCATTAGTTTTCGGCATTCGATCGTTTGAGTATCAGTTCATTTTTCAAGAATCCCAATGATATTCATGTTTCTTGATCATTGTTGATGCTTATAATTTGTTTTTGGCCTAAATTTTGAGAAACATCGCCATCGAACGCTTGAGGACGGAAATCCCGACACCTGCCTACTATTTGCCCCTTCTTTTTGATTTTCCATGAATCAATTTTTTTTTTTTTATAGTACAAGGTTATAGTTCTCATTGAGACGATAAAAATGATAGGTAGCATGCTGCCAGGGCCCACCAAATGCACCCCCACATGTGGCCGGAAGGAGCAGACGTTGTCAACGCTTGCAATGCACGCGCTGAGGTAGTTTCCTGGGTGTGTGCACGGCATGCATGCGGTAACAGCATGCGCGTGCACAACACACATGCATCAACCACTAGTGCGTGCATGGCACACACCTACGTGAATTTACTCTTTTGCCTTATTTTTCTTTGCATCATTACCATTTTGCCCCCATTTATGTGTTTTTACGATTGTGCCATTATTTTTTGTCGATATTATTGTTTTGCCCCTCGCTAACCCGGCTAACCCGGCTAACCCAACCCGATCATTCGTTGACTGGTGTCAACCCTTAACCCTTGACCAACGTTGACCAATCGTTGACCAGTGTTGACTGTTGACCTTTGATAAAAAAAATGAAAATTGCGTAGTTCAATTTTGTTCGTTGTGGATTATATATAATCTTTTTTGTTCTGTGATTGTTGTAGGAATAATGATGTGTTTTGTACACATGCATATATTCTTAAGGATGGATGAACAGAATGTGAGACTTGAAAGGCTAATAACGAGAATTAGCTAATTATTGGTGAAATGATGATGAGATAATGTCACATGATCAGAGTCAATTTGATAATACAAAAAATCATTTGGAATTGTTATCTTATGTTGAATTTTTAAGAAATGCCAGCTCTAATGAACACTATTCCATCATAATGGCAAGCAATGTTAGGTCTTCTATGGGAGGTCAACGTAGTATCGGATTATAAAAAGCTTGTAGTGACTTTTGTGAGAGAATACTATAGAATTGAGGTAACAAAGACTTCGACCCTCAAGTTGAGTGTCACTGGGCGCAGAATGAATGCACCTTGGAGGAGCCATAAGGGCTCCTCAAAAGTCTTTCTGTGGTTGCCCAATATGCCTTTAAAATCCTCAAAGGAATTTACTAATAGATTAGAAGAGACTTTTTCGGTTTATGATATAAATGAGTATCTTTGAATTTATTTATTATTTTGCTTAGATTGGTTTGAGTTGTTTTAGGTGTAAATATTTCTTTCTATGTTGATGTTGATATGTTTCCTCTAAATATATTACTTCGTGTAAATGGCATATTTAGTTAATAAAAGTTCAATGTTATCTGCTGTTGTAAATTATTATGTTAATTTACAATCATTTGTGGGAAGTTTAAGAAAGTTTTAGTGGCCTTGGTGAACTTATTTTTGCACAAATGATTATATTAATGATAATTTCAAGTTATGATTTTTGGATGATGGTTCAAACAAAGTGACATTTCGACTTTAAAGTCTTATTTGATCTTATTCATTAATATGATTAGTTCATGCAAAATAGATACATAAATGATAAGCATTAATTATTCGTGCATGTATGTCTAATATGTTCAGAACTAATGGCTTTGGCAACTAAGACCATAGTTGCTGAGTTGAACAAATGAGAGAAATTGAACAGTGATAATTATGAAATATGGTATATGAAAATTCAATATGTGCTGGAAGAGCAAAATGCATTGGAAACTCTTAACCTGGTTATGAAAAAGCCTGAAGATGGAAACACTACACAACACAAACAGGATAAGAAGGTATTTACTGCATGAAAGAGAAAGAACTCACTTGCTCACATCACATTGCTGAGTAGTATAAAGAATAATGTTATCAATACTTCAGGCATTTTGAAAATGCCAAAGAAATGTGAGAAGCATTGGCAACAAGATTTGGTCATATATTAGTGATAAATCTGAGATAGCTCACTATAAGGTTTGATTCTTACAAGAAGTCTTATGTTCAAACCATGGAATAACACCTGAGAAAGATATCAAACATGATTAATGAGTTGAAGGATACTGATCACATTTTGACCGATGAGCAACAAGTGTAGGTAGTGATAAGTTCTTTGCCTCATAGTTAGGAGCATATGAAGGTGCACCTGACTCATAATGAGAACATTAAAGCTTTTGAGGGTGCAGTGCACCATCTTGAGCTAGAAGAAGACCGTCTCTTGGCCTTTAAGCCAAAAACTAACATTTATTATGCTAGTTCTAGCTCACAAGGGACTTTGAGCTCCAAGTGCAAGTGTCATGATTCGTTCAAAAGATAAAAAGGCAAGGGACTGGACTCTTTGGGAAAGAAATCAAGAGTTGACCAACATAAGAGAGGAAAACGTCATCAAGTAAAAATCAAGGGTGAAGTGTTATAACTGTGGTAAGAAGGGTCATTATACTCGTGACTGTCGCGAGTCAAAGAAGGTAAACACTCATTGTATTCTAAAAAACTTTGCTTATGTATCAATTTTTGTATTCTTAATTGAATATAATCCTTTGTGAACTATAGATTTGAGAGCAACAGACCATGTAACAAATAATAAAGAATCCTTCATGAAATTCTAACAAGTACCAATTGGAACGAAATTGATCTTTGTAAGAAGAAACTTTAGAGTTGAAGTAAAAGGGATTGGTACCGCTAATTAAATATGTGTGGTGGACGTACTTTATTCTTATATGATGTATTATGTGCTTCGAAAATTCATCGGAATTTAGTGTCTATGTTAGTATTGGTTAAACACGTTTCGTTCAAACTTTCATAATAATGATATAGATTTATATTTAGATACAAACTATTATAATCGTTGGACGTACTTTAGATGGTTTTATTGTATTAGATGTTGACTATGATAATGTCATTATTTATTATTCCCCCTTTACGTCTTTTGATTCATATGATAATGATGTGAATATACGGCATGTTAAACTCTGTCATATTGGCCAACAACATATGAATAGACTAGTCAAAGAGAACTTGTTGGGTAATATTGAAAAAGTCAATTTGTCTTAATGTGAGTATTGTTTAGTAGGGAAAATGACAAAAAAACCACTTGAAAAATATAAAAGAGCTTAATTTCCTTTGCAATTAATCTATTTTGGCATCTATGGTCTAATGAATGTGAGAGAAATGCATTGAGCTATTTATTTCATTATGTTTATAGATGATTATACTCGATTCGAACATGTCTATTTGATTCTCTTAAATATGAAGTATTGAGTTATTTCAAGAAATTTATGAGCTTGATAGAAAATCAATTAAATAAGAAAATAAAAATATTGAGATTTGATTAAGATTAATAATATCTATCTGATAAGTTCAAAAATTTATGTGATAAAAAATGAATAGAAAGACAATTGTCTTTTCCCTGAACTCCTCAACAAAATGGTATTGTAGGAAGGAGAATCGGAACCTTACTAAAAATAGTTAGGTCCATGATAACGCATGCTAACTTACATTTTACTTTTGGGGTGATGTTTTGCTAATTGTTGTCTATATACTTAAACGTGTGTCTTTCATATCAATTATTTCCACTTTATATGAGTTATCGATAGGTAAAGAACCCGACTTAAATTTTCTTAAACTGTGGGATTGTGCTGCATATACTCATGAATCATCTCACAAGTATGGGAAATTGAACCCTAAAGGTAAGAAAAATATTTTCATAAGATACTCATAACATTCGAAAGATTATGTATTTATAGGTGAGTAAGAAAGTAGAAGTATAACTAAATTTAAATCACAGGATATCACATTCTTAAAGAATAAATTTCCTAAAAATGGCAAAATAGATGAGGATTACTCCATATTTGAAACATTAGATCAAGATAATGAACTTAATAAAGTTCATCCAAATGGGAGTAATATGAAAAATGAAGAATTAAATTTGACTTAATCTCAATTACAACCACCTGATAAGACGATATCATTATTATCTAATCTAAGTTAGAGCATAATGGAGAATAATGTACAAAGTATATAATCTCCCATACGACGAACAAATCGCAAAAGTATTCCCCATCTACATTTGACATTGAATAGAAAACCTTTATGGTTGCTCCACAAAATGAAGATGAGCTAAGAAATGTAAATGAGGCTATATATTACCCTAATAAGAAAAAAAAATGGATACATTCAATGGAAAATGAAATAAAGTCAATGAAGTCAAATTATATTTAGAAACTGATTGATCTTCCAAAAAGTCGCAAAACCATTGGGAGTAAGTAGGTTCTCAAAATAAAGCGTAAAGTTAATAGCTTAATAAAAAGACACAAGGCTCGTCTTATGGCGATGGGTTATAATCAACAGGAATGAATTGATTATAAGGAAACATTTTCTCATATAGTGAGATTTACCTCAATTCATCTTATTCTGGCAATAGTAGTTAGTATGAATATAAATGTAAAGACTGATTTTCTCAATGGAGAATTAAAAGAAGAAATTTATATGAAACAACTGGTTAGTTTTATTTTGAAAGGCCAAAAATAAAATGCATGTCAACTTTTGAGATCGATAGATGGCCTTAAGTAGTTATCAAGACAATGATATATATGTTTTCATTATGCCATAATAGCATATGATTGATAAGGATCATTATGTATATATCAAAATATTAAAAGATCAACTTGTGATCATATCATTATATGTTGATGATATACTAAGTGCTGGAAGTAATATGAAGTTTGTTAATATTGTTAAGAGTTGGTTATCTTTCGACTTTGAGATAAAAGACATGAGTGAGGTTGCATAAATTCTTGAAGTTAAGATTTCAAGGGATCATTCAAAGAGATCATTATCTGATGCAACCCGCATTGAAGACCAGCTCTCTCGACCAAGAAGATCGGCCCGCATTCAAGCTCGACGAAACCTCTTATCGATGAAGTTGTCGATTGTCGATGAAGTTCGATGAAGTTGTCGATTCAATCGAGAAGCTGTATCGATATCTTGAGTCCATCTTGGAAGCTTGAAAGAAGACACCTTGGGAGCCATGAAAACATTATGCTTTTACTAGTTTCTAGTTCCCAAGCTCTTTGCTATTTTTCTAGTTTCAAAGTTCTTTAATGCTTTTACTAGTTTCTAGTTCCTATGCTCTTTCCTAGTTTCAATGCTCGTGTTTATTTCTCTGACGATATAAGCCATCCAATTCCTTGTAGAAGACATACGACTTTTGATGAATGAAAACTTTGCTTTCAAGCAAGTATTGTGAACCTAGCAGAGTTTATACCTTTGAAAACCTAGAAAAGTTTTCACTCCATCCTTGAAGAGTTAGAGCTTTTTGAAATCTGCATCCTTGAAAGGTTGCAGTCATTGATGTAGAAGAATCGGTGCCCTTTCAACTTCCTTAGAGGCCTAGAAGAGCAACCAACAAAGTTTCTATCTTTTCCTATTCTGTTTGTTATTTTTCACCCACTTCCAACCCAAATTTGACCATCCTACAATGCTTATTTCAGAAAATCCAAAACAGATAAATTGTAGATCCATAAGTCTTTGTTCATTTGGCTTTGGAATCAAGTCAATTTCGAGGCAAGGCGATTGCTTGGTGGAGACGTGAAAAACAAATTCACCAAGCCATTGGCAAAGCACCAATCACTTTGTAGAGAAATATGGAGGGCAAGATTCGAAAATATTTTCTTCCCAAAGGATATAAGAGAGAGCTCTACCAATGGTACCAAAATCTAAAACAAGGTACGCGAACAGTGGACCAATACACCAATGAATTCAATGAGTTGGTGATTCATAACAATATCCAGGACTCGAAGGAGGTGCTTGTGAACAAATACTTGAATGGTCTTCAATTTTACATTCAAGACGCCTTGGAAGTCCTCAACATTTGGGACTTAGGAGATGCATACCAACGGGCACTCAAAATGGAGCGCTCTCGTTCTCAGAGACAGCAATCAATTACCATGACAAGTCAGGCCACTAAGAGTACCACTAGCACTACTAAAGTTGCTGAGGCTACAATGCACCGCTAGTAAGCCTTCTACTCAACCCCATGTTTCGAAGCAACCTATTATGTTCGAAATACGTTGCTATTCTTGTGGGGAGTTGGGTCATCGTGCTAGCAATTGTCAAATCAACAAGAATCGACCGGCTGGTAAAGCCTTCTTGGTGGATAATGATTCTGATGAGAATGCTGAGGATCCACTTGAAGAGGAGTTGAACAATGATGAAGAAGCTGCGGATGGTGAACAAATAGGGCATACTGACACTGGCGAACTTCTTATGGTGAGGAATTTTTTTTTACTCCTCGAGATGACACTTTGGAGATAAGTGGCTACATACCAATATTTTTCATTCTACTTGCACAATCATGGGAAAGGTGTGTCAATTAATTATTGACTCTGGTTGTCGTGAGAATATAATTTCTGAAGTAACGGCAAACAAGCTGAAGTTGGAATTAAAAACGCATCATGTGCCTTATAAAATGTCGTGGTTGAAGAAAGGCGCTGAGGTAACTGTTTCAAAATGATGCCTCATTAATATGTCCATTGGTTCTGTTTATTATGACAAGATATGGTGTGATGTTCTGCCGATGGATGCTAGTAACATTATTCTTGGTCGACTGTGGGCAATTCGATAGGAGGACTACACATGATGGTTATCGAAATACATATTCTTTTTGAATTTGGAGGCAAGAAGATTACGTTGGCACCTAGTAGGGAACCTTTGAAAACTCCTGTAGTTGAGAATTCCTTCTCCCCTACGTTGCTTACAATGAAGGATATGAAGGATACTTTGAAAGGAGTTCGTATATTGTATATTTTGCTTAATAAAACAGGTGAGAAGAATGAAGTTGCCTCTATCGTACCTCATCGAGTTTAACCTTTTTTCTAGTTTTGTTCGTTATTTGTCACCCACTTCCAACCCAAATTCGACTATCCTATAGTACTTATTTCAGAAAACCCAAAACAGATAAATTGTAGATCTAGAAGTCTTTGTTCATTTGGCTTTGGAATCAGGTTGATTCGATCTATATCGACAAAGATACGACTGTTCTCCTGAGCTTGCACAGTGCTGAAATTTCTGTTCGTCTTGTTTCCCGTGTGCGAGTCACTCTCTCGATCCTACTCTTTGAGAAAGCCTAACCTTGGTTTGCATCATTGTCTTTTTTGCAAGAAACCTATATAAACAAGGTTCTTGAAAAATTTAATATGCAAGACTGCAAACTTATAGATACTTTTATTGCAAAATGTGAAAAATTGAATTGTAAATTTTGTCCAAAGACTCCAAAAAACAAAGAACAAATGCAGCGTGTTCCTTATACTAGTGTTATTTGAAGCTTAATGTATACTATGATATGTACAAGATCTTATATATGTTTTGCAGTTAGAATAATAAGAAGATACCAATCTAATCCAAATCAAAGACATTAGAAAGCCGTCAAAAGAAACTTGAGATATCTTAAAGGAATTACTGATTATACGCTGAGTTATCAAGAAAATAATCCACAACTTGAAGGCTACTCA
Organism: Eucalyptus decipiens; assembly: GCA_014182575.1. Taxonomy (NCBI): domain Eukaryota; kingdom Viridiplantae; phylum Streptophyta; class Magnoliopsida; order Myrtales; family Myrtaceae; genus Eucalyptus; species Eucalyptus decipiens. The sequence goes on along the minus strand of CM024613.1, from coordinate 1,877,823 downwards.
GATGCTGATCGAAGAGGAAATTTAGATAAAGGAAATCTACCTCTAGATTTATTTTTTTACCGAATAATGGCACCATATCTTGGAGCAATAAGAAACAAATGTGTATAACCTTATCCACCATGAAAGTTGAGCTCGTGGCATTATCAACAACAATACAAGAAGGTGTTTGGCTTAAGAGATTTTTGAATTATTTAGGCATTGTTAAGAATGTTGCAAACTCATTATTGGTTAACTGTGATAGCCAAGCAGCAATATCATATACGAATGCTCCAAAATACTATGACAATACCAAATATATAGATATCAAGTATAATTTTATCAAAAATATGGTTGTACGAAAAGATATGAACTTTAGAATGATAAGAGGATCGAAGGCAACACCTAAAGATGTGTTCTGTGGCCATGTAAAATCGCTAGGACTGCATAAAGGCTAATGTATTAAATACTGTAATTTCCTTAAGTGTTTACATTTAATGAAGTTGTCTTTTATTACTAATGCCTATAGTTTTGATATTTATGCATCTTAATGCTTATTGTATCATATAAAATTGAGAAAGTATGTCAGACAGATAAGAGATTAGCATATTCACACAAGTAATCACATCTATTTAGTATGTGATAAATAAAGATGAGACCATTTTTAACTTATTATCTAGGTGATAATGGAGAACTCAACCTTAAAATTTAGATGCTGTTTTAACTAAGTGTTAAGATGATGACATAATATTTACTATGTTCGAAAGTAAAATAACCCACATATTTTACTTTATTTGTCTTTGATGCTAGATATAAGTTTTGATGGATTTTTTGAGAAAGTAGATATGTAAACTCAAGTTAAATATTAGGTATGTCTAAACTATCATTTGTTCGGTATTGAAATTGAAGACATACGCTCTATGGAAAATGAGTTAATACCGTAATAGATATTTTATATTAAGTCATAAGACGATAAATAAGAATGATAAAAGTTTTAATCTTAACTTTTTGTCATGTGAAACTCTTAAGGAAAATAGTTAAGTGCCCTCATAACTCTTACTTATCCCTAAGATTTATATTTGAGCATTGCTAATAATCATGTAATTGATTTGATCTAATGGGACATTTCTAAAAAAGTAAGTTGAACTAAAATAGGAAAGAGAAAGATTGAGTTTGGAAAATCACATTCTAATTTTATATTCATTGATTGACCAATTATGATTATTTTTGGAATAATCATAATTATGAATATAATATGTCCTTATTAAAAAGAGATCAAAAAATCGCAAAATGAGGTATGAAACATATACTTTTGCATGGAAATCATGTGAGAACATTGATTTGAGTGACCACCGGCCGCGGTGGCTCCACTGGATAAGGCTCTGCTGATCTTCAACGAAGAGGTGAAGGGTTCAAAACCCAGGGGAGGCGCTAGGTGTATTAAGTGTGACTCAGGGGTGGTGGGTCATCTTGCTTAAGTGTCACCTGGGGGTTTACGGCGCGTCTGTCGGCTGCAAGCTGGTTCCTCCAGTACAAAAAAAAAAAAAAAAAAAAAAAAACATTGATTTGAGTGGATCCATTCCCATTTTCATGCAACCAAGTCATCTAGAAACGGCCAGATCTTTCAATCAATGCTAACGTCTTTAGAATCAAAAGCCGACCCAGTAGCATATTCCTCACACGGGTTGACCGACTCTGTCATCTTGAAAGGAGGGGGGGGGGATCCAGCAACAATCCTGCCCCTCTACCTGATCTAATTGCGTTTGCCATCAGACTTCTATCAATTGGTGTAAATATCATAAGATCTTCAAGAGAGAAAGAGAGAGAATCATTAAAGACTACACAATTGGCTTGACTTTACAAATTATTAGAGGGGTATTTATACCAAACAATATGCATAGAAAAGGAAATTAGCTATCTTAGATAATCACGAAATACTAAATAATATTTCTAATACCTAATAATATTTCTAACGATATTCTCTAAAAGAAAATATTTAATCTCCATAAATATACTTTATCAATTGGAACTTTGTGATGACATGCCGTGTTCTTGAACGACCATCGTTGTCCTTCCGTAATGACAAATGAATTTCATAAGCACCCAGACGAACAAATTCGAATCACGCGAGTCCATCGGCGTGCAACTCATTGCTGACACGACGATGCGTCAACTGGACAGGGAGTTGTTATCTGTCATTTTCCTACAGCGTTCGTGAAGTCGGGTCAATGGGAAAGGCCAAGAAATTGAGCGCGAAGTCGATGGACGGGCTCCTGGCTTTTCCCTTTCCCAAGGCTGATAAAAAATTATAGTTCCAGAGTCTCGTCCACAAAAGTCAAGATAAAAGCTTCTAGCATTGGGCCTCAAGGAGAGAGGAAGCTCCATTTTTACCGATATGATGCTTCTTCTGCATCATGAAGAAAAAATCCCACACGCTATGACGCACGTGCACTGGACTGATAGATCTCACAAAACGAAACCTTCCCTTCCCAGTCCAGAGATCGCGGTAAACGGAAGAAATGTACAGGGGGTTGTACTACAAGATGGTGCTATGGAGAGAAAAATACTTCAAAAAAGACGAAAATCACTGCACATTTTGCTTTGAATTATCTTTTAGATATCTTCTTTTGCAAACTTTTGCAGCTCAACAAAGTATGTAAAACCATTTATGATAGAACTATCCATGTGTAAATTTTTGTTATCAATCTCCATAATAATTTGAAATCAAAACATCTCTAATTGTTAATATTTTAATCAGAAGAGTAGGATTTTTCTAATCTTCTAGCTATAAGTCTTCTTGTCTTTTTGTCTCCTTCCAAATCGAGGGTTTCGCATAAAGCAGAAAGTCAAGAAGAAAAGGCCAATTTCTTTGATTGGATTACATTGAATGAAAGGTATCACTTCAGCCAATCTCGACAACATTGGTTACATGCATAGATCTCTCTCTCACACACACATTGGGAAAAATAAGTAAATCAATCCCACAAGGTTTTTTATTTGGCAGATGGATGGAGACAGAGATGTCTCATTAGCTATGTATAGACTCGAACGGTACATTGAAAAGTCCATAATGGCAACACCTAAGTAGCAGCTTTCAAGAGGCTCCTCGCTTGAAAAATTCGGATGAGAATGTGCTAAAGATGACCCCCAAAAGCTTTGGAAAACCCAAGAAATTGCGTCATAGTAAAGAAGTAATTTTATTTTTAAAAAATGCCATATTATGTAATTTTTTTATTAATGTAAAGAAGGAAGTTAACTATTTTCAAATTTTAATTCTCTTATTGGTGACACATGAGGCAGTTTTGAAAACATATCTTCTGAGTTTTTTTCTTTTAGGTTCCATAACTTGCGATTCTTTTACTTACATTTTGGGTCAAGTATTGGAGATCCATTTTGTGTCCTTTGATCTTCTCCTGTTAATGATTCATTTTACTCTACAATATCCTGCTTTTTATGAATATGACGGTTTGTTTATTGTATCCTGGAAATAAAAACGGGTCAAATTTAATTACTACAAGAACATTTAAATTTAATACAGGAGTGATCTTTTAACAGGGATTGGTTATTCCAATGAATCTTGCTTTTTCACTTATGCTCGGACACTGTTCAATTATGTTACATAGGATCTAACTTGATGGAGCCCACAGAGAAATTGCCCATTTGTTACCCATCGAAAGACAGTTTCCGTTGGTTTCATGACAATGCGCTGCACGGACTACGTAAGGATTAGGACAAGCTCTACTTTATAATATAACCCAGCCACAACCCCCCTCATCTGCGACCTCAACACAGAACCTCATCTCAGAGACAACCCGCTTTACTTCGTTTTCGTTTCTCAGAGAATTCCCGTGTCTCGCTTTCTGTCTCTCTCTCTCTTTTCTCTCTCTTGTCTTCTCTTACAAGTTAGCTATCCCCCTCAAGACCCTCCTGGGTTTGTTCCCTTTCGTTCATCCTCATCATCTTACATAACCCGCGTCGATATGGCCGTGGTTGATCTTATTCCCTAGTTCAGAGTCCCAGCAATCATGCCGAGCGCTCGAGGGGCTCTATCTGAACCGGCAAATCCGGTGTCTGAAGACAAGATTTATGTTATGGTCGAGAAGGATATGAAAGAGAGCATATCAAGGCTTGTTTGGACGGTGCAGCAATCAAAAGGCAACTTCAAGATCTGTATCATTCATGTTCTAGTTCCTTCACGGATGATCCCAATGGGCAAGTCAACGTTTTTTCTTCTGTTCTCTTTGCATATTTCCATCCACCGATTTAGGGCATGTTTGTTTGGGTTTTGTTTCTATTTCTCGGAACACAATTTTTGTTCTTTTGTTCCGAGGAACAAAAAAAGAACGGAAATGCATTTGTTTACACTTTTGTTCCTGAACAAATTTAGAATAGAAACAAGAAACAATAAAAACTTGTTTCTTGTTTCCGGGAACAATTTTGAGAAACAATTTTTTTTTTCTCTCCTATTGTTTCCTTCTCTTTCTTTCTTCTTCTTTCTTCTTTGGCCGGTCGCTAGCCTCGGCCATGGCCGGCGACCTCGCCGGAGCGTTACCACCACCGGCGGGCCGAGCTCGCCTAGCCACCGATGAGGCCGAGCCTTGAGCTCACCTAGATTTGGCGAGGTCGAGTCTCGCCATGGCTGGGCGAGGCCGCCGCCGGCCCTAGCCGAGGCCGAAACCGGCCAAAAGGGAGAAAAATAATTTAAAAAAAAATAAAAAAGGAAAAAATAAAAATAAAATAAAAATATTAAAAAATTATATAAGTTAATCAAACGTGTTTATGTTCTTTTCTATTCCAAGAACAGAAATTTTGTGCAATTACTTAACGCATTCTTCCGTTAAAAAATTGTTCTCCGGAATAAAAATAGTTTTTTTCTACTTCTATTCTTTGGAACAATTTTTGAACAGAAATATTAATAAACACAGCCTTAGCTATCAGTTTTTGCTTCAAGAGTTTTCATTGATTGTAAAAAGGGAAAATTCCAAATAAGGACCCGAAGTGAATCTTTTTTCTCAAATAAGGACCCAAAAATGAATTTTGTGTCAAATAATAACCCAAAGTAGACCCATTGTTTCAAATGAGGACTCGAAGTGAATTTTGTGTCAAATAAGAGTCCAAAGTGATCAAGTTAATCTCTATTGAGAACCTTAGTTCACCCACAGACATTTTCCAGCAATTAAAATAGGGGTAATTTTGTCAGAAATTTGTGATTTGAAAAAAAAAAAGGGAAAATTCTAAATTAATTAAGTTTAGGTTATTTATTTAGATGTTTACGTTTTCTTCTTTCTTCTCCCCCGCTGCTCCTCAACCAAATTGATGCCCGGTCATCATCGCGACTCGATTTTCATCACTCCTCGTCTTGCTCGACCGGTGGAGAATTTGGGTCTCTGCAAACAAAGAAAGAAGCATATGATTTTCTTCTTGTTTTTGAATTCGCGCCTCAACCAGTGGAGAATTTGGATCTTTGACTTTACGGAGGATGGGTACAAGGAATGGGAGAACTTCAATCTTTGACTTTGCAAAGGATGGTTACAAGGAATAGGGAGATCGTAAAAAACCTAGGGTTTTTTTTTTTTAATGTTTTAGGATTTGTTAATTTTTTCTATATTTTATTTGGACGAAATTGCCCAAACTCTGGTCGTCGGAAATGTCAATATTTGGCTTACCAACAAGTTCAGGTTCTTATTTGGAATTGATTCAACCACTTCGAGTTCTTATCTGAGATAATGGGTCCACTTTAGATCTTTATCTGACACAAAATTCATTTTGGGTCCTTATTTGAGAAATTTGGTCAACTTCGAGTCCTTATTTAGAATTTTCCCATGTAAAAATAAGAACTTGCCAAGTTCGCAGGGATATTATACACGGATCTTCCATGATGCACAATGGTTGTGCCATAAATTAAAATTTCCTAGGGTTTCGCCATGTGGGTCCAAATTGGATATCCTATTGCTTTTACCTGTTCTATTACTGTCGATCTTCATTCTTTTTTAGGTGCTCTTTCTTGCAACGAATTAAAATGATTGTGCAGTTAATTTGCCTTTGGCTTGCAGGAGTCCTAGGTGCTGGAATCCCCGCAAGCTCGGCGAACGAGATAGTGTTGAGAGAACACAGAGAAAACGAGAGGAAAAACATGCACATACTCTTGGAGAACTACCAGCTCTTTGTAGACAAATGGGGGTAAATTTACCTCCACCTCCTCCTCCTCCTCCTAGATGATTACTTGTCCTGGTCGATGACCATATATATGCGCGGCACAAGTTTACATGACTATATATGTTTCTTTATTTAGAGAGGAGGATGATAGCGAAGCAAACTCATTGATTTATTGGTTAACAGGCACGAGCAGAGAAAGAGTATATAGAATCGGACAGCATTGAAGAGGGAATCGTGGAGCTAATTCGTTTGAATGGGATCAAAAGGCTTGTAATGGGTGCGGCAATGGATAAGCGCCATTTCAAGTACGTACAAGAACCACAATACACTCCCACATGGGTTGTGGACCTATTCATTCCACAACACTCCTCTTCATAACTAAAAGGACATGCTTGTTTGGATCCTTATTGCATCATTAAAATCAATCCTTAATCCTTAAAAATGTGTTGTACATTTCTGATCTTTCGGGAAAATTTGGTAGCGCTTCTTAAAAGCAATGTTCTAGTTCTTTCGGAGTCCATCACTATGCATCATGTATTACCAATCAGTCTTATTTTCCTACAGAGTGAAAAAAAAGAAGAAGATAAAAACCGGTCACATATCTTTTCGAGAATCGAAAAGTCTCATGTCATGTCTACAAGTTTATGTTTGGTATTGTCTGCGTCACACCAAATTAACTTACTGGCTTCTTAGGTTTCAGATTGGCAGGAGGATGACAGAAATCAAGTCCAGGATAGCCATCTTTGTTCGCGATAAAGCGCCCATCTCTTGTCAAATTTGGTTTATCTACGATAGGCAGCTCATTCACACAAGGTTGTCCTCCAGCTCTTTTACTTTGCTCCTTCAAAACAATCCAATGCCCACGTGAGGGTGTAAGTGAAACAAAGTTCCACATAGATCTATCTTGTTGCGATAGTTGACTGCCTTAACAGACCTAGAATTTTAGGTTGGGATGAGGCTGGGACAACTAATTTTATTCATGTTTTGCATTATGCCTTCTTTCTTTGAATGATATGGCTAAATACTTGGGAAATTTTGAGCTTTCGGTCGATGGCAAATCAGTTTCCCTAGATCCACTTATGTGACAATTTTGGCTTCGCCATTAAGTTGTTTTCACTCCTTGTCAATACAGGGAAGCTCAGATGGTTCAAGCAGTTGTAGAAGTTCCTACTAATGTGCCATTGCCGACGACTTCAAGCCCTAGAGCCGGTAAGTCAATTCTCTCCAAGTCGCAACCCACCACACTGCAGAAGAGTGGTACGGCGAAGTTGAGCAATCCATTGAAGCATTTCTGACAACAACATTCTTTTCGAACCAATGTGCAGTGATGCCACCTCCTTCTTCTTCCTTAGATCGCTCTCCAGTGCATCCTAATGTGGTAAGTTTTTCCCATCATCTGCAGTTGTGTCAGTCGGTCTATCATACCAGCCTGTCATCAATTTCCCACACTCAGTTACGTGCACAATAACATAACGAATTGTCATTTTTATGTTCTCTAGCCAGGAAGCCATGTCTCTAGCTCTGCTTGTCCTATTTTATAGCCAAGAGTATCTAATTCTTTGTCCTTAAAAGGAATATTTTAACCTTAGCTAATTTTAACACAATATGAATGAAAACGATGCACGAGAAGTGCTTGAGGAGAAAGTGATGACTTGTGCTGAAGCGGATGCAGCTTTCATTGAAGGCAGGCCAAAGGATTCCAGGAAGGTAAAATGTTGATATGGTAACTGGAAAGCTTTGCTATGTATCGACCCAGACGCTCTAATTTTTGTAAATTGCTCATTTTAGAAATGGAATTTTTCTACTACTTTTACTCAAGTCTGATCGTTGAGGACCTCCCTGGAAACAATTCATCCTAAACTGTAGCACAAAGATACCATGTATGACATAATTTACATGAAGATGAAAGATGATTTATTGACTCGTGGCAAAAAATAAACGATGAACTTTTGAATGTAGTATTATGGGTAAACTTTAAGGGAACATAATTGCTGAGATTATATGCTGAGAAGTTGAAGGAAGAACATGAGAAGGTGATGGAAGAACTTCGCATTACCCAGGCCCAGAAATCGCAGCTGAAGGACCAATTCGTGGAGACCGACCAGAGCAGAAAGGAGTTGGAGCTGAAAATCATTGCAAGCGAGGAAATGTTGCGGGCTTTGATACAAGAGCGAGAACTGTTGCGGACCGAACCCGAGAATGCACTCCTAAAGGCCGAGGAGGAGAGCAGAAGAAAAGGAGATTCCTCCGGCACAAAGTACTTCTCTGAGTTCTCCTTTACCGAAATTGCAGAAGCTGCGCAGAACTTCGACCCATCCTTGAAGATCGGGAAAGGTGGCTGCGGGACCGTGTACAGAGGTTTGCTTCGACTTACGCCAGTGGCTATAAAGATCATGAATGGTCCTAGCACGCGAGGTTCACAAGAATTTCAACAGGAGGTAACAATTCTCGAGTATCTTCTACTTGTTTACAAGTTTTCTCTAAACCAAAATTAAGAATAATAAAATTATGTAAAGACTTGGTTCATCGCGAAGTAAATTTGTTTCCACAATAATATCACCATGACATCACGAATTCACAGTAAGAGGACATTAATCGGAGTGATTGAGAATACCATTGTTGATCGTCGAAGTCTTGATTGAATATCTCACAGATCAATGTGTTGAGAGAGGTGAGGCATCCTAATCTCATCACGCTCATCGGCGCTTGTCCTGAGCCTTGCACTCTTGTTTACGAATATATACCAAACGGTAGCCTCGAACATTGGCTCCGCGACAGTGACAGGGCGAAGCAGCTGCCATGGCGAGCCCGAATATGCATCGCCACAGAGCTCTGCTCTGCCCTGGCCTTCCTCCACTCTTGGGAGCCTCACAGCATCGTCCATGGGGACGTCAAACCGGGAAACATCCTACTGGACGCGCACTTCAAGAGCAAGCTCAGCGATTTCGGCATCTCCCGATTGCTGTCCGGGGGCGAGCGATCGAGCAACAACACCACTGTCGTGCACCTGACCGACCCGAAAGGGACGATCGGGTACATAGATCCTAAGTTCCTCGTCACGGGAGAGCTCACAACGAGTTCCGACGTATACTCTTTCGGGATTGTACTACTTGAGTTATTGACGAGGAGGCCCGCGTCAGGAATAGCAAATGTAGTGCGAAAGGCAATTAGCGCAGGGACTTTGGCGGCCATCTTGGATGCATCGGCTGGAGAGTGGCCCTATACGCTGGCCGAGAAGTTGACTCATTTGGCTTTGAGTTGCTGCGAGATGAGCAGAAGGAACAGGCCGGATCTCAAGTCGGAAGTGGGGACGGTGCTCCAATCGATCCGAGCTTCCTGTTAATAAACCAAGACTTCCGAATTCTCGGAAATTGAGCGATATACATGTTGTGGTTGTGTACTTGATCTTTGAGAAAATAGGCTTACGGGGTCACGTGTCGATGTCATCCTTGAGTACCGGCTGATTTGTGTGTATTCGCAAATATGGGTGTCTTGCTATGTCATGTATATACGTACCTACCATTGTTCTTATGAATAGATTTTTTTTCTTCTTGTGCATTAAGTACATGATGATGCAGAGGAAGATACACTTGGAGAATGATTTCAAAGCATATTTTCTTCTTAATAATGAAGTGTCATTTATATTTGTTGATTGCTAAATTTTGACAATCCAGTCATTCATTTATTGCATAAAATTTACGGATTAATTTTTAACTCTTAAACAAAAATATTAGAATTAAATTACATAACATGTAGTTTTAGGAGTATTTATTTTATTTTTTATTATTGTATTTGCATTGAATTGGCAATCGAATGAATTTGAATCGATGATTTTGAATTTTAATTTAATGAGTTAGACTAAACCTATGGAGAGAGGGAATTGGCTCAATCATGTTATTCTCTAACGATAAAAAATTGACTTACGAGAAATCACAATTAAATATTTTCGGAAAAATTCATATTAATTTTTAGTATTCGGTAAATTTTTCATATATCCATACAATATATACACCGAGGGACATGTTTCATTGGAGAAGGGAAGATTTCGGATGAAATATCAAAAATAAAAGAAGTAAAAAAGATGAAAGTGACACGGCCCACGGACGAAACATAATCCAAGACCGTCCGTGATGTGGCCGAGTCATGCACAAGGGCTGTCCACAAGCAGCCCACGACCGATCCATGATCCTTGCACGATCGCATGTGCAATACAAACAAAGGCCTGTGCACAACCCATGATCGACCCGTGAGCAATGTTCTACTGTTCAGTCTTATTAAACTCACTTCACGTCCACAAACAATTCTCATGGAAGAAACACAATTCTCTGAAACTTTCCTATCCTTTACGTGCTAGACTTTCTCTCTCTGTTTCCACTTAAATTTCTATGTATCTCTATATTCTAGACTTTCGGGAATATGACAGCTAATATTCTTTTTCCACTTCCATCTCCTCCATATTTGACCGTAGAGTCTCGTCAATAGCTACAACCTAACTTTTTTTTTTTTTATCAAAGCGGGCAAGTAGATTTGAACTACCTAATCTTGTGTCAAAAATGAAAACATGATTAAATTCTCTTATCTCATATTACTTGATACCCAGACCAAATTCTACCGTTCATGCAACACAAAAAGGTTTCCAATGCCTAAAACACCAATATTTAAGGGTAAAAGATAATCGGACAAGATAACGAAGATATCATCAGTTTCTTGATACCTCATTAACTAGATCAAAAGTGATGCCATATAGGCCTGTGTAGGGAGGGAAAGTGAAAAAGCTTATGGAACTGGAAAACTATGGTGAAGGATCTAGCATAATATCATAGACTATAGTACATAGCCGGTATTAGATTGGCATAAGCTGCATGTGTCCGAATAGAAGTATAGCATAATTTTTTGGGAAAATGTCACAAATGGTCCCTATACTATTACCTAATGTGCAATTTCGTCCCTGAACTTTCGATTGGCTCAATTTGATCCCTGAACTATTGATAAATGCCCGATTTAGTCCCTAAATTTTCGATCGGCTCAATTTGATCCCTAAACTATTGATAAATGTCCGATTTAGTCCTTCGTTACTATTTTTCTTTTTTTTTTTTTTTGCTTATAGTAACGAAATTGAAAAAATTTAAAAAAAAAATAAGAAAAAATATTAACGAAAAAAAAATAACCAAAAAAAATAGTAAAAAAAAAAGAAACCTAGCGGAGTCTTGTTCATCTTCCTCGCGGAAAAACGAGGGTTGACAGGCGAGGACTCGGCGTGGCGGGGCACCGCGAGGGGCGTCGCGGGGCGCGAGGCTTGCTGTCGGACATCGAGGAAGGCGAGCAGCGGCGGTGTGGGCTCCGGCGGCATCGGGTCACGCGGGGGCAGCGGCACGGCGGCGGTTGAGCGTCGGGCGAGGGGCGAGCGGGCGTTCGGGTTGTGGCTCTGCCCGGGGCTCTCGGATCTGCCGGCGTCGGACACTCGGCGAAGATCGGGACAACGATGGCGTCGCGGTCGGCCTGGAGCTGGAGCGGGGGGACGTCGGCGGCGGGTCGCGGCGGCAGGATCGGCTCGGCTAGGTAGCGAAGCGTCGGTCGTCGCTGGTCGTCGGGCGGAGCGTTGAGGTGCGAGCGGGGACGCGGAGGGTCGCGGATGGAAGTTGAGGGCGGCGGGCGTTGCAAGGTCGGCGGGGCTGCGGGCGAGACCGTGGAGCGGCGGTGGAGCGAGAGGGCTCGTGGGTCGCGGCGCGGTCGAGGTCTGCCGGCGCGGTGGCCGGTGCGGGCAAGATCGCTTCCGCGAGGAAGATGAACGATACCCGCTAGGGTTTCTTTTTTTTTTTCGTTACGATTTTTTCTTTTTTTTTCGTAATTTTTTTTTATTTTTCCAATTTCGTTACTATAAGCAAAAAAGAAAAAAAAGAAAAATAGTAATGAATGATTAAATCGGACATTTATCAATAGTTCAGGGACCAAATTGAGCCGATTGAAAATTCATGGACCAAATCGGACATTTATCAATAGTTCAGAGACCAAATTGAGCCAATCGAAAGTTCAGGGACGAAATTGCACATTAAGTAATAGTATAGGGACCATTTGTGACATTTTCCCTAATTTTTTCGTTCTTCCAATAGCGTTTCACTTTTGGTCTCGAATATTCCCACATGATTATTCGTATATACCTCTCCAGATTTCCTTGCACAGGAATCTCGTAGATGTAAAATACATTTTAGCTTAGTAGTACTCACTCTCTCAGGAGGTCTCCCAAGGCCGGCAAAGGATAAGGTCTCATGTACGAACTTCTTCCTCCATTAACAGGGCTACAAATGTATCTCGGAATGACGTTGGAGGGATCGCTCCTAAGCTCTTGTCGTTTCATTTAGCCTAAACAAATGAAAATGAGATGGAGATTTGTTCGGGCTTTCCTGATTCCAATTACCAACGATCGGTTTAGAAGAAAATAAAATTCGAGAAATTGGTTTTGAATTCATTTGGTGGCCCAAGAACGGCATTGCCACCCCTTGCGTATAGAAAATAGTTGGACGCGGCTTCTTTTATGAAGACCTGCGGACAATGTCCCTTTCATCTTATAGCCCCAACCGAGGAAGCTTCATAGCAAGTAAACCTCAATAGCTGGTCTTTACTAAGCTGGATAATCTGCGGACACATTGCTAAATGACAAATGAAGTCAAAGTCATCGTTCTTTGGTTTCCAAGTAGAGAAGTGGTTTTAGCATTTAATTCTGTCGTGTTTTTATTAGGATAAAACCAACCACAAAAGAGAGAAAAATCCAATGATCTTATCTTTTATTCACAAGGAAAACCCTAGGACAAAAGCCGTACTTCTTAGTTGGAAATGGAGGTTTCGACGAAGTTATTAATTGTACATTTCCTGCCATGGTACATGAAAATATTGTCTCTTGAACTCAAAATTCAGGACATTAACTACAACGTTTTGAAAGTGAGGTGCCAATGAAACAATCCATGAATTTAATTTGTACTTGATAACTAGTAAGTCATGTTTGAACAGTTATTTCTAGATCTATCGATTGGCTTTCATTTTTGGCCAACAATCATAAATTCAGTGTTGCACAGGTTTCCGAGCTTATCAATTATCGGTATAGCTTTGTTGCTCATATTCCATTAGACGAAACATCCTTCCTTTAACAATTTTTGGTCCAATTAGTGGTCTTATTCCATAGTGAATGTAATTGAATTGGCTTGAAAGGATGACCAATTGAAATAGGGGGCTTGGAAGTTATTATTGATTGTGGGAGGTTAAATGCTATTATTGAAAATAGGAGATCTCTTCAAGTTGGATTAAAGGGCAATCCACCATTTCAACCTTTATCTTTCATGGATTTTGCTAAAGCTTTCTTAATTAGTAGCACTGGCAATAGTATAGTCTAAGGGTGGGTAGTTTGAGGATTTGTATAGGTTTTATCTTGAACCTAGAACCTATCTGCTGGAACAGGTTTTTTATATTTTGATATTTAGAACATCTCCCGTATACCTTATAACCTAAAATCTAACTTGTCACAGGTTCTAGGATCAATTATTGGTTTTATCCATGTTTCTTTTGTATTATTAATTGAACGAATGCATTGAATAATCACTTTTAATGATTACCACTTGTTGTTATAATTTATTAATCATAATTTATATTTAGACCCACAAAAAAAATTAAACATTTACAAAATAAAAGTCTTAATTATAAAATGGATGCTCGGACTAGTGATTTTAAATTTTACACTCTTCATCGAATGTCATGGAATACCGCATGATCACACAAAGAAAAACACAAAAACTTCTTTTAGGTTTTAAGTTCTATCTACCTAGAGTGCGAAACCTACATGTCAAAATAAGTTCTTAAATTTTTTAAATTTAAAACATACCTTGCATCTTGGAAGCAAATAGGTTCCCACTGGTTTGATTCCTCGGTTCCAAGTTTTACTGGAATCATGTTCATCCCTTATATAGCCTTAAGTGAAGCCTCGCCTTAAATCCTTCCGTTGCTTCAAGAAGCTCCTTGGCCTTTTACATTAAGACTATGTTTGCTAATAGGAAGAATATATAGAGAAAATCAAAGATGATCACGAAAGAAGGTATTGTCGCGAAAGAAGGTATTAAACACGTGCTTTTCGTATGGAAATCATGGGAAATCCGTTGCTTCCTTTTCATGATTGGTTTGATTCGGCGAAAAGGAGATTTTACACGAACAAGTCACGTAGAAAAGGTTGGATCCTTCAATGCATGCCAACGCCGTTTGAATGAAAAGCCCGAGGCGGTGGAATGTTCCCTCGCCGGCTGATCCCCACATGACTCTGTGGACGTACGGAGCGACCAAGACCGTTATCTTGTTCATGGTGGGATCTGCAACTGTGACGTGGGCCCACTTCGTAGACGGTTTTGATGACAAACAAACGACAAAGGCATTGGAGAAAAACGAGATAAATAATATAAATGATTTTTGAAATTTTATTCTCAAATTTTTAATTTGCTTAATGGAGGGTGCATTTGGTTCAGCGCCTGTTGATACTCATAATTGACCCAATTGTCATGTGCTTGTCATGAGAGAGAATATAACATTTCGACAGAAATGAGCTACATTCATGTGCATAACACATGGGTAATATTTAATACATACTTACCCATTGAAGGACATAGGGGCAAATGCCTAGTGAATGACGATAAAATAAGGAAATGTCAAGTGTCCAATTGTTGAAATACAACGACGGACAGTTGGTAGCCACTCGTATGAACCTTGGTGGCAAAATACCTTAACTTTACCTCACTATATAATGTTATATCCGAACTTTTAATTTGTTCAATATAATTTCAAAACTTTGATAATATTCAATTTAGCCTCTAAATAATATGTAAATGTTCAATGTTGTCATTTAAAAGAAGGCAATATTGAATCTATTACATCTTTGGGATAGTCGGGTCAACGGAAAAGGGGAAGAAATTCAGCTTGAAGTCAATAGAAGGGTTCCTAGCTTTCCCCATTTATGGGCAAGTAATAATCACACTTCATATCGTCGAAAGTCGAGATAGAAACTTCAAACTTGGGCTCCAAGCTTGGCCTTCAATCCAAATCGAGCTTCGACTAGAGAGAGTTTTATTTCCATGATATGATGCTTTTGCATTATAATGACAGACAATCCGACTCAACTACACGTGATGTCGCACGCGCATCTGTTGGAGAAATCTTGCCAGAATATTTTGAAGCTAACAAAACGTTTCTATCAGTCTAGTCTGGATTATTACAGACTTTCGGTTTAGAGTCTAAAGACAGTCGGACATCAAGACTCAAGACTCAAGACTCAAGACTTAAAGATATTCTCATTGACAGTTTTCTAATCCAATGTCGAAAGGCTATCCAGAACCTAGGTGTTTGGTTAAGAAGTTAGTCCTATTCTCTGGAGAAGATATCTTGGCTGGGTTAAGCTAACGGATTCTTCCTATTCAAGATTCGATGGTTGATGAAGTAATCTTGGAAAGTTCTATTCTTGGAAACCAAGATCCTGGTTGTATGGGCGAACAGGATTGATGGGCTATCGTCAAGTTCCTTTAATAGCTCGAAAGATCTCCTTAATTGATTTCGTCCAACGGGTAGATTGGAGGAATTCCTTTGGTAAGTGCCAACGGGTATGATGGCATGAAGGAGTATAAAAGGAAGTCGTTCAAGTTATTTCAGTGTATGCTCGATAGACGAATTCCAGAGTCTGAAGTTCCTTGATATTCAGTCAATTCATTCTGAGCAAATTGTATACACTAAAGAGTGTTTATACTTGGTGGTATCTTGAGCAAGTGTGGTAGATCATCTACACCACTAAATCAAGGAAGAACAACACTGTAACACTTCTTTGTTCATAGTGGAATCCAACCAATAGGCTGTCAGTGCAGAAGAGTGGACGTAGGCTTAAACTAAAGCCGAACCACTATAAACATTGTGTTCAATTCTCTTTTCCCTTCTCTCAGTCTTTTGATTGCTGTTTATATCCATCGATTGTCTAGTATTGTGTGATTTAAGTGAAAAATCGTTTTATACCTATTCACCCCCTCTAGGTACTCGTTCTAGCTATATCAATTGGTATCGAGCACATGTGTATTCACTTTATTTGAAGTGTTTTACTTCGAGTAAAAGATCCATGGCTAGTATGGTAGCACCGGGGCTGGTGGAAGGGCAAAGCAATACCAGACCACCCTACTTTGATGGAAAGGATTACAACATCTGGAAGAACAAGATGAAAGCTTTTCTTCGATCAAAGGATCCTCGGAATGGGACGTTGTAGAAAAAGGAATCATTCCTAAAGCTGCAATGTCTCGGAAAGAGGAAAAGAAGGCTGTGGAAGCTAGCGGAATGTCTCGGGAAGAAATAATCAAGAGACAAACTCTTGATGCAAAAGCAATATATTCCTTATATTGTGCTTTATCACCTACTTGAATATAACAGAATATCTTCTTGTGATACAGCAAAAAGAAGTGCTGGATAGGTTACATATCACCTACGAAGGAACCGATCGAGTGAAAGAGACTAGAATCAATATTCTTCTCGGTCAATATGAAGCCTTCAAAATGAGATCCGGAGAATCAATAACTAACATGTTCGGTCGTTTTACAGAAATTGTGAATGGTCTTCAAAATCAAGGTCAACCAATTTCGATTCCATGAAGGTTAACAAGCTTACTGCGTGGACTCTCCAAAGACTGGAATCACATAAAGACTTCAATAAGAGAGACACAAAGAATCATGCCACTATCTGTCGATGAGCTGGTTGGGACTCTTCAATCTTATGAAGTGGAACGAATAAACGAAGACGAAGGTCCAAAAGGTAAGAAATCCATTGCATTAAAATCAAATGATGATTCGATGTTACTGATTAAAGACAATATGAATGATGAGGAACTTGCCCTTATGATAAGAAGATTCAGAAAGTTGAATAGAAAAGGAAGAAGATTCAACTCTAAGAGACAAGGCTTTCAAAGACAACGGACCAAGGCGGATGATGATGAAGCAAATAAAGATGTAGTTTGCTTTGAATGTAAGAAAAAGGGACACATCGGACCATGTCCTCTTCTAAAGAAGAAGAAAGGAAAGGCTGAAAAGTCTCGAAAGGCTTTCAAAGCTGAAAGCACAGGAGTGATACGAGTGTGAAGAAAGTGATGATGAATATGCAACTTGTGTCTGATGGCGCAATCAGACTCAGACTCAAACTCTAAATCAGACTCAGACAGCGAATTTGAAGTAAGTAATTTCAAAATTCCTGTCAAGGTTTCTAAGTATATTGATGAGCTGTGTTTAAGTCTTAAGACTTCTCTTAAAAGGATTTCTAAACTTAAAAGGGAAAACTCGCTTTAAAATAGCAGGAAAATATTTTGAAAGAAAAAGTCAAATGTTTAGATATGAATGTTTCTACTCTTAAAGAAAATGAAGAAAATCTTTTGAAAGAAAATTCTCGTTTAAAAATTGACTCATCGAATATTTCAAAGAAATTTTCAATAGGTCTAGAAACTTGAAAAAATTCTTTCGGTACAAAGACCTTATTTCAATAAGTCTGGTTTAGGTATGACAGAAACTATTCCCTTAATTGATTTTCCTAAAGTAAAAGAAAGAATTAAGCAAAGACCTTCAAAAGAAGCTTACAAAAATCATTTCAAAAAGGTTTTTGTAAAGCCTGTAGGTCAAGATGCTCTCAGGTGTTCTAAGTGCAAAAGTCCGATCATTTTGAAAAAGAATGTCCTATGGTTTGGAAACATGTTAAGAAAACTTGGGCTAGTACTTGTTTATCTTACTAACACAAAAGGACCCAAGAAAATGTGGGTACCAAAGAAAGCTTGAGATATTTCCTTTAAATGCGGGTATCTATCAAGAGAAAGGTAAAGTGGTATCTAGACAGGTGGATGTTCAAGACATATGACAGGGAGACTCAAAATGCTTTATAAAGCTTGTTCAAGTAAATGGTGGAAAAGTCTCATTTGGAGGAAATAGCAAAGGAAGAATTGTGGGTTTTGGAACTGTGAAAATGGAAATCTCACAATAAGCAATGTTTCTCTAGTGGAAGGACTCAATTACAATCTTCTCGGCATCGAGTCAACTATGTGATCTTGGTTTCAAGATCTTCTTCCAAGAAGGAATATGTTCCGGAACCGGTAAAGACTATACTCGTCTTTCTTGGGTAGAAGGCATGGAAATATCTATCTCTGGACGTGAAACCAAAGATTCGCAATGCTTGATTTCAATACAAGACGAAGCAAGTCGTGGCACGAAAGCTTGGGCATATTAATATGAAGCAATTAGCCAAAATCTCATCAAAGCAGCTTGTTCGTGGTCTACCCAAATTGCCTTATCAAAAGACTAAGCTATGTACTCCATGTATTCTGGGAAAGCAGAAAGATCAGATGAAGGCATCTTCCTTGGATATTCTTCATCAAGCAAAGCCTACAGAGTCTATAACAAGAAGAGTCGACTGTGGAGGAGTCAATGAATGTCAAATTTCAAGACTCGAGTTCAAGATGAATCCAATCGGACTCATCATGAAGAGTCGATCTTACTCAATCTCTCCAAAGTCTTCAACTCAAGAGGCGTCACGCGAGATTCAGGAAGACCAGCAACAAACCATTTTTGAAGACTCGGGCAAAGAAAGGGATCATCGGTCGGATAAATCAACCAGCAAGAATCGGAAGCATAAGTCCGGTCATCCCAAAGATCAAATTATTGGCGATCTTAATGAAGGAATTCGCACCAGATCCAAAAGGCGTGAAGAGTCTAGTGTCGTAGCTCTCATTTCTGAAATTGAACCAAAAAGCATAGAAGAAGCTTTGTCTGACGAAAGCTGGATTGAAGCTATGCAAGATGAGCTCAGACAGTTTATCATTAATGATGTCTGGGAATTGACACCTAAACCAAAAGGTAAAACTGTTATTGGAGCCAAATGAGTGTTCAGAAACAAGATGAATGAGAAAGGTAAAGTCGTTCGAAACAAGGCCAGACTCGTAGCCAAAGGATACACGCAAGAAGAAGAGATAGACTATGATGAGACTTACGCACCAGTAGCAAGGTTAGAAGCTATTCGATTATTGCTTGCTTTTGCTTGTTATAAAGATTTCGAGGTTATTTCAAATGGACGTCAAAAGTGCCTTCCTAAATGGATTTATCCATGAGGAAGTCTATGTGGAACAACCACCTGGTTTGAAGACCCAAAGAAGCCAGACTCAGTCTTCAGACTGAAAAAGGCCTTGTATGGTTTAAAGCAAGCACCTCGGCGTGGTACGACAGACTCGGCAAGTTTTTAATACAGAATGGATTTGTTAAAGGTAAAGTTGATACTACTTTATTTATCAAAAAGGAAAACAAAAGCTTTTTAATTGTTCAAATATATGTGGATGACATTATTTTTGGATCATCTAATGAAAGTTTGTGCAAGAAATTTTCTAAGTCAATGCGGGATGAGTTTGAAATGAGTATGATGGGAGAGTTAACATTCTTTCTTGGACTTCAAATAAAACAATTGAAGGAAGGAACGTTCATTTATCAAGAAAAATATGCTAATGATCTTGTCAAAAGATTTGGGCTTGAAAAGTGCAAAAGACCGACATACCAATGTCTTGTTCCTTGAAGATAGACGAGAGATGAAGAAGGGAAGAAAGTTGATCAAAAATTATACGGGAGTATCATCGATTCACTTCTTTATCTTACTGCTTCTAGACCTGACATTTTGTTAAGCGTTTGCATCTGTGCTAGGTTTCAATTAGATCCTAAAGAATCTAATCTCAGTGCTGCAAAACGTATTATTAAATACGTTGCTTCATCTTCAAGCATTGGTCTATGGTATCCTAAGAAGGGAGATTTTAATCTTACGGGATATTCGAGACGCAGATCTAGCGGGTTGCGAGTTGATAGAAAAAGTACTTCATGTACGTGCCGGTTGCTTGGAAACGGGGCGGTATCTTGGTTTTCAAGGAAGCGAGCAACCTTTGTGGCTCTTTCAACAACGAAGCGAGTATGTAGCCCTTGGCAGATTGCTGTTCGCAAATTCGTGGATTAAACAACAGCTACAAGACTTCGGAATTGAAGACTCATGCACGAAATCAAATGCGACGGCACGGTGCAATAAATCTCACGAAAAATCCAATTCTTCACTCAAGAGCAAAGCATATAGAGATTCGACATCACTTCATCGAGATCATGTTCAAAATGGAGAAATCTCGATTCAATTTGTTGATTCAAAGAGTCAATTGGCGGATATATTCACAAAGCCTTTGGAGAAAAATCAATTCGATTTTATTCGCTCCAATCTCAACATTTTGAAGCTTGAGGAAGTTAAAGTCTAGAGACTCAAAGACTTTCAGACTCAGACTCATGGGTATTAACTGTAAGTTGTTATTTTATTCTGTCTCGAAAAGGTATGATTATTTTCGAATTACCGAGAAAAAAGGGAATCGTGTCTTTTCAAAAATATAACTTCTATTAAAAATGGCAGTTATTGATTTTAAAAAGAATACGACGGTTCACTTTCCTTAGTACCGATTGGTTTTTCCTTTTGAAAGCAGAGCTAAATACAAACAGTTTTTCTTCTCTCTATCGTCTAAACCCTCGAAAAGCATTTTCTCTCAATCTCGTTTCCATTTCGTGTTCAAACTCGAGAAAGTTGTCAACTTTTCTTTGGGAAAACGATTAAAGGAATCTCTCAGTGTCAAAGAAAGATGTCTTCTTCAAGGAAGTCCTCAAGGGTTGCAAGCGGGGGACCACAAAGAGCAAGAGAGGTCCTACCCATGTTGATCTCACCGAAGAAGATGACTTATCCAGTCGAGCAACGAGCCCGATTCGCTCTCCAGCACGTGATTCTTCTCCATCTACCCCACAAAGTGCGGGTCACCATCGAGAGGATGAGATAATCGAGGATGCGAGCACAGTAAAAATACAAAAACCCTCTTTTATCTATAAACTCTATCGTGCTTTGAAAAGCATAGGAACTCTGTTGAATCACGTGAATGAGTTTCTCAAAAGTAAGAACTATGGGAATGAGTATCTTTTTCTGCGACAAATGGAGGAGTTGGGAATTGCTCCTAGAGGAAGGGCGGAGGAAGCACTTGCTAGTATTCCTAGCGATCCTCGTGTGTCAGGACGGACTCCTACCGATGGGAATAATGATGATAAAATGTTCTATGATTTTCAACCGAGATTGGGTGTTGCTGCAAAGGTGAAAGGAAAGAGGATGGATTTGTTTAAATCCAAAGAACAGGAGAATTTGTTTTTCAGGGCTGTTGAAGAGAGGGGTGATAAACCCTAGAAGCCTTGATTTTGATTTTCTGGATGCTATTCATGTGAACTTAAGGGAGAAGTTTGATCTACTACAACTTGAGCAATTTTGCTCTGAAACTACTGAAGGATATGCTCAACTGACTGCATATTTCTATTCGAATCTTAGCTTTTTGGATGCGAATAGAATGTCCTTTAGTGTCCGAGATCAAGATTACATAGTAGATGTGGACATGTTGGCTGATGTCATTGGAGTAGAGAGAGGATCATATCAACCGATTAAAGTTTCCAGTACTCGTCTTATGCTGGATCTTGTGAAAGGCAACAGTACAGAAGGGAAAATTGTCTACACGAGAATGCATGCTATCAACATTTTGCTGCACAAAATTGTCATCAACTGTCTTAGGCCGAAATCAACATCAAAGACAGATGTGTCAAATTCGGAGGCAAAATTGATGTATGCAATCATCAAAGGGAAGAAATTCTCTCTTCCTCACATCATTCTCTTTCACATGTATAGAGCAATGGTGAAGGACAAGGGACATCTGCCTTATGCAAGTCTTGTGACCAAGATCTTTAGACACTTGAATATTGAGCCCCCACAATCTCTGTGTGTTCGACCATGCGATAAAATGGTGGTGGGTCTGCGAATGGTGACTAAAATGCGTATGAAAGAACTTGAAAAGGAAATGGAGCAGTTCAAAATGAAATTTCCAATACCTTCGGCATCCAAAAGGAAAGGAAAGGAGCAAATCAATCCACCATCCAAAAAGCAAAAGAGGAGACTCTTGGTGGATGAAGAAGAAGAAGAAGAAGAGGAGGATTGCACTATTTCTGCATTGATAAGAAGAAGACGTTCTGTATCTGAATCAACGGAACGTCAGGAGAAGGAGAAAGAAGCGAGAGGAGAAACGAGAGAGAAGAAGAGAGACAAGAAAAGGCCGGAAAAGAAGAAAAGAAAGAGCAAAGCAAGAAGAGAAAGAGAGAGAAGCGACGAGAGAAAGAAGAATCGAAGAAAGAAGCTGAAGAAGAAGAGGAGACAGCCAAAGAAAAGTCTGCGAGATAAAGATGAAGTTTTCAAGATGCTTTGCAGAGATTGACCCTCATTCTTTCCCATCCGAGGCTTTCGAAACAGGGGGAGAAGCATTAGAAACAGGGGAAGGAGTTGAGCACAGGAAGACTACATTTGTTCTTCGTGAAGATGTGAGTCTCTCTAAAGCAAATCCAGAAGATGTTCAAATGCCTGGAGAAGGTCATGATACATCAACATCGAAATTGCGCGATTTCACAGAAGATCCATCGTCTGCGTTTACTCCATCGTACCGAGCAAATGTCGGTACACGAGACGGATAATTCGGCAGATTTTCGTCGCATACTTGATATCCTTCTGAAATGCGTGGTCAAATCTATGCTTTGGACTTTGTGAAATTCAAGTCTGAAGAATCTTTGGGAAAGCATCTTCTGTTTCCCTTCAAGATCGAGATCAAAGATCTCTCTCTTCAAATTCAAGCCAATGCCAAAGGAGAAGAGGTAGCTCATCTAAGGGAAGACTTGAAGAGGCTGGAAGGATTAGTTCAATCCATGGGAGATTTCCCGGATCGTTCGCATTCCCAAGCGGGAATTGACTACTTTCTCACCTTTTTAATGATGACAAAAGGGGAGAAAATGCCAGCTTTGAACTCGAACTTTGAACCTTTGAACTTTTTCAACTTTCAACTTTAAATCTCTTTTATTATGTGTTTTGATTTGGTTGTGAGCTTGAACTTGAACTTAGTACGTAGTGTGGATTTTGATATCGAATGCTTGCGGTTACATCAAGTATTGTTATATGGTTTTAATTGTGAAGGACTAACCAATCTTCCCCGTGGATGCAGAGTTTGGTTGTTCTTTATTAATTTTTATGAGATAGCCATATTACTTGAGTAATATTTTGCAGGTCAAAGTTGTTCAAATCTACAAGAAAGTTTTGTCACCATCAAAAATGGGGAGGTTGTTGGAGAAATCTTGCCAGAATATTTTGAAGCTGACAAAACGTTTCTATCAGTCTAGTCGGATTATTACGAGACTTTCGGTTTAGAGTCTGAAGACAGTCGGACATCAAGACTCAAGACTCAAGACTCAAGACTTAAAGATATTCTCATTGACAGTTTTCTAATCCAATGTCGAAAGGCTATCCAGAACCTAGGTGTTTGGTTAAGAAGTTAGTCCTATTCTCTGGAGAAGATATCTTGGCTGGGTTAAGCTAACGGATTCTTCCTATTCAAGATCCGATGGTTGACGAAGTAATCTTGGAAAGTTCTATTCTTGGAAACCAAGATCCTGGTTATATGGGCGAACAGGATTGATGGGCTATCGTCAAGTTCCTTTAATAGCTCGAAAGATCTCCTTAATTGATTCCGTCCAACGGGTAGATTGGAGGAATTCCTTTGGTAAGTGCCAACGGGTATGATGGCATGAAGGAGTATAAAAGGAAGTCGTTCAAGTTATTTCAGTGTATGCTCGATAGACGAATTCCAGTCTAAGTTCCTTGATATTCGGTCGATTCATTACGAGCAAATTGTATACACAAAGAGTGTTTATACTTGGTGGTATCTTGAGCAAGTGTGGTAGAGCATCTACACCAGAATCAAGGAAGAACAACACTTTGTAACACTTCTTTGTTCATAGTGGAATCCAGCCAATAGGCTGTCAATGCAGAAGAGTGGACGTAGGCTTAAACTAAAGCCGAACCACTATAAACATTGTGTTCAATTCTCTTTTCCCTTCTCTCAGTCTTTTGATTGCTGTTTATATCCATCGATTGTCTAGTATTGTGTGATTTAAGTGAAAAATCGTTTTATACCTATTCACCCCCCTCTAGGTACTCGTTCTAGCTATATCAGCATCACACACGTACTCTCGAGTAATATGCCTCATGAACATTCCCCTAAAGATGGCAGTAAATGGTAGATTAAGTGCAGGGAAATCTACTATGAAATGGTGTTCTATGGAGAAAATAACTATAAAAAGGTAGACGTAAATTACCATGCATGCAATTTGTAATTTTGTATGATAACATGATATCGCGAAATTGATCTTTTTATTTGAAATAGTATTAGTTTAGATTTTGCAGCTCACAAAGTATGTAGAACCATACAAGATACAAATGTCCATGCATAGATTTGGCTATAAATTTTCATTATTATGCAAAACTTACAATATTCTGATTAGAAATTTCGATCACGAAGCTATAAATCTTTCTGACTTTTTTGTCGAGTTCTTGCAACTTGAGTGCTACGCAGAAGCAGAAAGCCAAGAAGATGAGGCCAAAATCGTCGATTCAATTGAGGAAATTGATGTCTAAAGCTAGATGAGATATTAGACGAACGGTCTCTCATATCACGTCGATCGATTTCAATGATTGGTGTCGCCAACGTAGAATTGTATTATTATTATTATTATTATTATTATTATTATTATTATTATTATTATTATTATTATTATTATTATTATTATTATTATTATTTTTTGGTTTTGAAGCATTTTATAATGCTCCTCTCCTTCGAGAAAAATAAATAAATGGATCCCATAAGATTTTTCGATTGATTGATGGATGGAGCCGCAGATCACACCATATGGCCTCGCCTTCCGTTTCTCTCTCTCTCGTCTGCTCTCACTCGCTATCTATCTCCATTATAGACACTCCATCGTTTCTTCAATTTCATTTTTTGTTGAGAGCCGTCCTCGTACTCGTACTTAGTACGTACCGTGGTTGATCGCATAATTACACTTCCCGAGTTTGGAGTCCCGACAACCATGCCCGGCTTTTCCGAGTTCGCACTGAACCGCTACGCCGGTTTTTCGAGACAAGATTTATGTCGCAGCGGGAAGGATGCCAAAGAGGGTATAGCGAAGCTTGTTTGGACGAAGTATCAATCGGGAGGCAACGTCAAGATCTGTATCATTTATGTTCTAGTTCCTTAACAAACAATCCTCATGGGTGAGTCAACGTTTTTGCGTCTTTGTCTTTGGATATTACGTACCATCATTCGGTATCTTCTCTTGTTGTACGAGTTTTTGTTAATAGTAAAAATGAGAACTTGCCAAGCTCTCATGGATATAATTCATGGATACAATCAATATGTGAAAACAATAAATTTCCCTTTCGGGGTTTTGCGACGTTGGTCCCTTTTTCCATAACATCTTATTCCAAAGGATCTCTAGATCTTATAAATGCCTTTATTTTATTCTTTTACACACTATATTCTTTTCCATCAAAATAAGGTGGTATGGTGTTATTTTGCCCTTCCACGAGTACTGGTACTAAAATACTAGCCATAGAGTATTGTTAGTTCAGAAGTAAAAACACTTCAACAGATAAGCACATGACTTTGATATCAATTGATAATGCTAGTGCGAACACCTAGAGAATGTGAATAGGTATTTAAAAGAAATTTTGATAAATAAATGAGGAATAAAATAAATTTTGAATAAAGTCTAAGTAACGATCAGAGTTTGACAAATAAGCTACCAGACTTTTGATGAATGTTCAAAATCAGATAAAAGATAGAACTAATTTTTGCAAAACATATAGAAATGCAACAAATTTAAATAAAAATAGTTAAAGGAAGAGAAGGTTACACACAAAATTTATAGTTGTTCGGCTTAGATCAAGTCTACGTCCAATCTCCCGCACTGATAGCCTTTTGGTTGAAATTTACTATGGCATCAATAGAGAAGTATAATTTATGAGTGCAAACACTCGATGGAAGATCTCTTCTCACTCACTAAGTCACTTTTTTTTTTTTGTGAATTTCTTTCTTGAATACAATTTATAAGGACTGCTGATGAGGAATAATTAGTTGGAAAGATTTTAGATTTTGGAATTTCAATTTTCACGTCCACTCTTCAAATAAACTGAATGACGTCCTCAAACACTCATCCACACTTCACTAGCCGTTGACATTTTTTGGAGGAATTTCTTCCAATCAATCTGTTGGACACAATTGACTAAGAAGATCTTACAGCCGTTGGAAGATTGAGATGAGAAATCTATCGATTTTTGTCACTCATACAATCAAAATCTAGGTTTCTATAAGTAGATGCTTCCCCCAAAAAAAAAACATGTCTTCAAAATTGATTTCAACAATTTGTTGTTAATTCCATCAATGCATTTATGGAAGGAAAGTGAGACATTCGCTAGAGAGTTAGATGTTGTGGAATAAATTTATAATAATTTTATTTTGAATCCTTGTCACAAGATTGATAAATCTAAATATGATTTCATCCTCGTCCTGCACACGGTTTCAGTATGGATTGCATTGGAGTGGGAAATCATCTAGAATGAATAGACTTTGGCAAAAGTCTTCTATACAACTTTAGAAGCATCCTATTCTTCAAAATAAGAGTAAGAACTAGAAACTTTTGTTAACTTCTGTTAACTTCAAAATTTGGTATGAGTTTTCTCTATAAGAGTTTTCCTAATATGGACTAAATTAATTGATATTGTAATTTACTGTTTTTACGGTTACCGTAAAACAGGGTTGATTTAAAGTGAGATAAAGGTTTCTTAATTAGTCTAATATGGGCTGACTAGTGTGGGCCGAGTTGCGCCTGGCCCGTAATGAGGGGGACTGGCTGGAAATTCTATAAATAGTGCTCAAGTCTCTCCTCTAATCCTAATTCTCACATGTATCATCACCTAAGGGCGTTTACCTAACGCTACACATGAGGGGGCCACCTCATTGAGCCAGTGATACGGAGGGCAATAGAGGAGAAGGACTTGCGCATGGAACATTATGTTTCCGCTTCCGCTTCAAGAACAGTGGATCCCCTTGATGAGTAGGTAATCCCTTTTCTGCTTCCGCTTTATGTTCGATGGATCCCACAACAGGTGCATTAATCTTTCTACTCAATTATATATGTTCTTGTTCTAGTTATGGAGATCTTGGGATTGCACAATTTGCGTCCAACATGTGGTATCAGAGCAACCATAACCCTAGAACTTGAACGCATAAAGTTTTTGCCCTAATTTGTGATTTTCAAGATTTTTTGTTCAATAAAGATAAAATTAAATCACAAATTCAAGACAAAACGAGCAAGACGGTCGGTGGCGCGTCGCCGGGGGAGGCCTCACGCGCCCCCACGTGCCACCAGGGCGTCAGAGACGCGCCCCACGAGCGGTCACGCGCCCTCACGAGCTCCCACGCGCAGGGTGCGGCTCGCGTGTGTGCTCCACGCGCCGCGCACTCAAGCAGCGTGTGAGGGCGCGTGGAGCGTCGAATCGGCACTTGGCCGGCAGCGTTGGATCCATATGGCTGTCCTTTATCTTGTGGTGAATTTATTTTACATGTTTGATATTTTATGGATGTGAAAATACATACGGAACCCTAAATACGTGTATTTTTAGTGTATTTTTGCGTATTTTTCTTATATTTTCTGTAATTTTGGAAATATAAGTGTTGAGTTACAGGTATGTTATCACATAAACATTATAATGGTGTGATTCATTAATAAAAATTAAATTTTATTGTGAACTGAAGCTGGCTTAATGAGATATAGTAAAGATTATGAAACTTTTGTTACTCAAGCATGCTCCTTGACACGCTGGTAATCTTTGAATGATTGACGTCTTAAAAACTCGTAATCAAACTAATTATATTGATTAACATATCTAATGTATGTGGATAATGTATGTCAATTAAGTTACTGCATATTGTACATGAACTCATCTGGTCACTTGTTAATGTCTATCAAGTTGAATATTTTTATGGTTAAGGAGTATGACAACATTTACGCAGAGCAATAGTATCTACTGTTAAATTTTAGATATTTGGTTCTCTGGTTTGACTTAATTAATAGGCCACTGATTGATTACAATGATAATTTGTTACTTAAAAATTGGCTAATAAATCAGTTGTTTTGTCAATCTGGAGTACCTTGTATTGTTATTGATGTTAACTTGTGAGGGATCCTTTGGATCGGTATTCTTTTAATGTTGTTTTAGTAATCAGTCATCGGGGTGCACAAGATGCTTGCTTCTATGAGAATTTTCTTGTGTTACTGTGATCAGTGATCTTATTGGAATCTATCTTTCAGGTTTGTTATATATATATGTATAAATAAAGATTTTATTAATGAATAAAGCAATGTAATTAGCATGATATGTGATTTTGGTGATATGCTGCCCCTATCACTAAAGTTAAAATCACATGTATATGGTGTATGTGAGAAGTAAAATTTATATCCCTGGTATGAGAGAATTTCAATGATTCAATTGAGTAGTGACCGCCATAGTGGCATGCTTGATTGGGTTTGAAAAATTTCGGTCTTATATAATGATTGGGATGTCTCCTGGTCTAATGCATAGTCATACTCCCAAAGAAGATAATTGTATATTAGTTCATGGAGGGATACATGATGGTGTGGTAAAGGATTGACTGATCCCAGTGGTTCATCTGCCCAAAGGTGATGAATTCACGAAGATTAGAATATATTCTCATAACCGCTATCATGTGGTGAGTGTACAACTGCATGTCACGTATTCTGCCCAAAGGTGATTATATGATTATGCGTGTAACTCTCTGGATGTGTACTTGTATGTCAAGTTACACAGTGCTCACATGATACTAATTATATACATTGCTTAGTTTTCAGTCACCTATCTGTAATTAATAACTTCATTATTATTGAGATTTTTACTACTTCAAATTTTAAGTTGCGGACATGATTTGTTGCTTGAGAAAAGAGCAATTGAATTTGCTTACTGTCCATGAAGCGTTCCATTCTGGAACACTTGAAAAGAGGTTTGCCTGCAGACTGCACTGCTATAAGATGATGGAAGCCTTAGTTGTTTGAAATTATGTCTTATCTGATATTGAAATTAGGACATATCTGCAAATATTGTGTTTAAGTTCTAATGACATATATAATTAAAAGGTTATTTCCGAAAATTTTCTATTTAAGGAAAATGACCGAGATAAAGAATAAAACAATTACAATTAGTCTTAAAAGGTTGTCAAGCTTAACAGTGGCTGTGAGTATTTTGGCAAGTATGACAATGCGAAATAGCTTAAAGGGTCATTTGTCAAATACTTGGCAGATTCTTGGGTGGTAATTTAATTACTATACCTGAAAATTTTGACAAAAAGATTTGGCCAAAAGGCATAAATGCACCATATTGAACATGGTGATGAGTATAATTAGTAAGACTAATTTATTTGATTTTTTGTGGGCTGATATTATGAAAGCAACTTTTTTACATACAAAATGTGTCTCTTACCAAAATTGTTTTATAAACTTCTTTTGAGTTATAGATTGGATATAAATTACTTGAATCATATGAAATTTAGAGGTGTCATGCAAAAGTGAGGTTATCTAATCCAATATTAAGTGCATTGAAATTCAGATCCATTTGGAATTATTTTGTATCTTATTTAGATTGTTAAAGGGATATTGATTTTATGACCCTAAAGAAGGTACAAGAATTATGGAATCACATACTCTAAAGTTTATAAAGATTGACGTAATTGTAGAGGATAACTGCTCTCAAACTATTAAAGATAATAGTATGATGTAGGTTACTATGTTTTTGTCTTTACCTATACAGATAATTATGGAATCTCATATACCATAGACTAAACTTGTTGAAGTTCAAGGTACTATTCTTGATATAGTTAATAATGAAATTTCTTAAACCTCTCAAGTATAGAATAAAGTGGTTGCAGCTTTATTAAGGAGATTTGTTAGGGAAAGACGATCAATTATATCATCATACTATATAGTCTATTTGTGAGAGCATGATTACAATATCCATTACATGGTTGTTTTAGCAACTTATATAAATGTCGTTTATTGTTCTCAATTAAGTGTGTGAGTATATGCCATAAAATGCGGTATACAATTTATGAAACATCATATGTTTGGAAACTAACTTACTTGTCTAAAGATCATAAGTTCATTAGTTGTAAATTGGCGTACAAAACTAAAAGAATTTCAAAGAAAGATTGTGGAATTTAAAACCAAATTGGTAACTAAAGTTTTAACTCTAAAAGATGGGTGGATTGTTTATAGTGAAGAAATAATTATTTCTTTAAATATTCTTTCAGAATGAATGTGGCTTTAATAATTTATTTTGATATAAAGTTATGCCAAATAGATACAAAATCTATATTATTCAATTGGAGAATTTTGCAACAAATGTTTCAAGTAAACTTGTGTGTAGACTGAAAAGTCTTATTTATAGTCTTAAGCAAGTTTCTATACAATATTATTAAAGTTTCATAGTGTTGTTATTTTGTTCAATTGGGAACAAAATAATTCAATATACTGCAAGGTTAGTGGGAGGAAATTTATTTTTTCTCATATTTTATGTACATAATATTTTGCTTACAAGTTGTGACCTTGAGATATCTTATATCCTTTGTACTGAGGTCTGTAAGGATTGTTTTTACCATATTATATTAGATTTTCTCGGAGGACATTTGCTAATTGTATATTGTAAATATTCAATATACATTATTGCAAGCTAGGAATTGTTCATGTTGTTAAATGTGATGGACTAAATCTATCACATTATCCTTATTTAGATATTGAGAAAATCTAATTAAAGGGAGTACCTTGTGTCAGCACACTTAAAAGTATAATGTATACTCGAATTTGGACTAGACTAGATGTTGTCTTTGTGACGGGACTTCTAGGCAGATATCGGTCAAATCCAGGACATGATCACTAGGTTGCTGTCAAGAAGGTTTTAAGGTACTTAAAGAAGACAAGAGATTATATGCTAATTTATAGACATGTTCAATTCTTGCAGTTAGTAGGGTATTTAGATGTAAACTTTGCTGGCTGTTCTGATGACATGCAATCAATAACAGAATACATATTTATGTTAGCAGTAAGTGCAGTAAATAAAGTTCTATGTCATCTTCTACTATGTAAGCAGTATTAGTAACATTCTTTTAGGCTGTTACTTGGGCTTTTAGGCTCCAGAACCTCATGAAGGAGTTGATCGTTTAACTTTATGAATAGATCCATACGGTTGTATTGAGATAACAAATGCGTAGTATTATTTATTTACTATAGAGGTCTCAAGGAGTCTAAATATATGGTGGTCAAAATTTTTGACCAAAAGCAAACGGTACAGAAATGTGACATTTTAATATAATATATTTTCACAGATGATGTGATTGTAGATCCACTTACTAAAGGCCTACGCCTGTGTGTATTTGAGTGACATATTGTTGGCATGGGCCTAGGAGCATCATGAGATGTTGTTGTTTAGTGGGAGCTATTTTGGTTTTACTCTGATAAAGGCTTCATCTATTTTCGTTACACTTTGTAACGGTTTGATATGTATCAACTTTTGCATTCAATAAAATATTTTTGAATGTATTGTTATTATGTTGAATACATATTGATAAAGTCTCAATGGATTGTATAAACCTTGAGTGAAGGCTAGGGGTATCCGGGCATCCGGTTATTAGCCTTGTGCATATATCTTGTGATACATAAAGAAATGTTAACCATAAGGACAAGACATATGTGGGTTCATTAGAACCATAAATCATTCTCTAGTGGCACAAGTTTTTGTGACACCTAAGGTAAGAGAATTGTGACTGACAAATAGGATCTCTCTATGAGAGATGTTACCATTTGCCATACTATCATATTGAATCCATATCAATAAAGTTGAGAATAAATCTTTCGTAATTAGGGAGCTCTGAAGGTGTTAGTAATTGTAGAGAGGTCAAATAATATTACACAAAAAGGGCATCTCTTCTAGCTAGATGGAAGTGAATAAATCTTTCTTAATTAGCATCACCAATAATAATATAGTCCTATGTGAAGCATCAGCCGCAAATCTTTCCATCGTTTGAACTTCTCTCATCTTTCACTTTAAGGATATGTCTGCTAAAAGAAGGATATGTCGAGTGAATCAATCATGATCGCAGAAGAAGGCGTTAAACATGTTGCTTTTTAGTATGGAAATCATGGGAAAGCCTTTATTTCTGTCATGATTAGTTGGATTTACGTTTTTACATAACCAAGTCTTCTAGAAACAGGCTGGATCTTTTCATCCAATGCCAACGAGGAAAATCAGCATGAGGTGTCAATAGACGGGTTCCTAACTTTCCTCTTTTTTAGGCAAATAAAATATATACTTCATAGTACCTTCGTCAAAAGTCAAGATAGAAACTTCGAACTTGGGCTCCAAGGATGTCCTTCGATCCAAATCAAGCTTCGAGGAAGGAGGGAGGGAGGGAGGGTGAGAGAGAGAGAGAGAGAGAGAGAGAGATTGATTTAATCACGATGCTGACTTTTTGTCGACTTCTTTCTTGTTGATTGTTACGCAGAAACAGAATGCCAAGAAGACGATGCCAACTTCTTGATTTTTAGCAGACGTTTGCTAGGGGAATAGATGATAACATAAGATGGGGCCAATTTCTTTGGCTGGATTCAGGAAATTGATACTGAAAGCTGGATGAGACATTGAACAAATAATCAAATGCCACGTGACAGTAATATTTTTCTCTTATCCCGTCAATCGATCTCAATGAGGGCCGTATCTACGTAGAATTTTCTCTTCTGAAATATTTTATAATTGCTATCTTTCCTTCGGGAAATATAAATGAATCTATCCCCCAAGATTAATTAATTGATCGATGATAGGACAGACGGACAGAGACAGAGTTCTCTGGTTAGCTGTGTCTAGAATCTGCGAGTTTGTTTCAAAGGGTAGCAGTTGTCAAGAAGCTCCTGACTCGTTAGAATTCGGGTAAACGAATGTGCTCAAGTTAACCACTAAAAGCTTTGGAAAAGCTAAAAAGTTGCGTCATCGTTGATGGACACTCCCTCGGTTGTGATCCCTAAAAGCAGTACAAGGAAGGCACAAGCTCATCCGGAGGAAAATCGACATGAATAATAAAGTATCACAATAAATAAGAAAATCGACATTTGGATTTTCAAAGCATCGAAACTCTTCTTAATGATGACACGCAAGGCAACTATTTTTGATAAAATGTTTTTGGTCATGTCTGTCAATAATTTTCTTATTAATGATTCATCTAATTCCCTAATATCGTACTTTTTCATGAACACAATGGTTTTCTTTTAATCCAAATAATTACTAAAAAAAATCGTATGTAATACGGCACCAAACTTGATGTTTCCCAACGGGAAATTGCTCACTTATTGCCCGTGGAAAGAGATTCTTCGTCGGTTTCTAGGTAGGTTCTGTACGGTCTACGTAAGCTTTAGAACAAGCTATCTCTTTATAACCCAACCATATTCCCCTAAAAAAATCTCAATTGAGACGCTCTCTTGTTTGCTCAGAGAATTCTCATGTCTCGCTTTCTGTTTCTTTCTCTTTTCTGCTCTTACTAGCTATCTATCTCCATTATAGACACTCCAGAGTCTGTTCAGTTTCATTTTTGATAAGATCGTCTTCACCATCCTACCCAGCACGTGTCAATATCGCTGTGGTTGACCGTATAGTTACACTTCCCGAGTTCAGAGTCCCGGCGGTCATGCCGAGCTTTCACAGGGTTGCATCTGAACTGGTGACGCCGGATTTCGAAGATGTGATTTATGTTGCAGCTGGGAAGGATGTGGAAGAGGGCAAAGCGAAGCTTGATTGGACGGTGCAGCAATCCAGAGGCAACGTCAAGATCTGTATCATTCATGTTCTAGTTCCTTCGAAGACGATCCCCATGGGTAAGTGAACGTTTTTGCTTTTTCTTCTTTGCATCATTGTTCAGTATCTTCTTTTGTTGAACGAGCTTTCGTTAATAGTAAAAATGAGAGCTTACCAAGCTCTCATGGATATAACACGGGGATCTTCCATGATGGACAATCGACATGTGAAAAAATTGATCTCCCTTCGAGGGTTTCGCGAAGTTGGACCATATTGGATATCCTATTGCTTTTACTTGTTCCTTTTATTGTCGGTATTCATTCTTTCTGCAGCGTCCGTTTTTGCAACGGATTGAAATTTCTGGGCTGTTAATTTGCCTTTGGTTTGCAGGCGGCCTGGGTGCTGAGATCCCCGCGAACTTGGCGAACGAGATCTTGTTGAGGGAACACAGAGAAAACGAGAGGATAAACATGCATAAGATCTTGGATACCTACCTGCACGTTTGTACAGAAATGGGGGTATATTTAATTTCTTCTTCTTCTTCTTCTTCTTCGATACCTACCTGCACGTTTGCACAGAAATAGGTGTATATTAAATTTCTCATTCTACCTGCACGTTTGTACAGAAAGGGGGTATATTTAATTTCTTCTTCTTCTTCTTCTTCTTCTTCTTCTTCTATTATTAATCATTTTTTACCCTTGATAAAGACAGTGCTCGGGAGGCACAAGTTTACATGTCTATATGTATATACTTCTTCATTTGGAGAAGAAAGCAAATTAATTGGTTTAACGGTTAATAGGTACCAGCGGAGAAAAAGTACATAGAATCGGACAGCGTTCAAAAGGGAATTGTGGAGCTCATACGTTTACATGGGATCAGAAAGCTTGTAATGGGTGCAGCAGCAGACGGACGCTGTTTCAAGTACGTACAGGAACAAGAAAACACGCCCACATGGGTCGTGGACTTATTCATTCAAATCTGTCCTACTCGTAACTGAAAGGACATGTTTGTTTGGATCCATAATTACAGCATTAAACCAGATACTTATTTCTATGTCAATCCTTAGATGTGTTGTGCAAATTCAGTCTTTGAGGAATACTTGGTGGCACTTCACGAACGCGATGTCTAGACCGTCACTATACATAATGTGCTATGAATCATCTTACATTCCTATTGAGTGAAATAATAAAATAAAAACCGGCAACATGTTATTCTATGAATCGAAAAGTTTCTTTTGTTGTATCTACAAGCTTTGTTTGGTATCATCTGAATTTACACCAAATTAATTCACCATCTTCTCTGGGTTTGAATTGGCAGGAAGATGACAGAAATCAAGTCCAGGAAAGCCATCTTCGTTCGCGATAAAGCTCATATCTCTTGTCAAATTCAGTTTATCTACAACGAGCACCTCATTCATACTAGGTAGTCCTCCGACTATTTTACTTGTAAATTTGTCTTCTTTGAAATTATCCTATATACATGTGAGGGTATTTTGAACATAAGTTCTACAACAAATAATCAGCTGAAAATCTTGTTGCAATAGTTGAATGCCATAGGAGACCTAGAAGTTCAGGTAGGGATGAGGCTGGGACAGACAATTGTATTCATGTTTTCCATTATTTCTTCTTTCTTTGAATAATATGGCTAAACACTTGGGAAATTTTGCGCTGAAGCGCCATGGCAACTACCAGTGTCCTAGATCCGCTAACATCTAATTCTCTCATAACACAATAAATGAAATTTCCAAATGAAATTGAGTGCAAGTAGGGATGCTTCTGGTGGAGTCGGCGGACAATCAATTTATAAAGAGATCCACCAATTTTGGCTTCACCTCAAAGTTGTTTTGATTCCTTGTCAATGTCAAAATAGGGAAGCTCGAACAGTTGAAGCCATTGGAGAAGTTCCTACTGATGCAACATCACCAACGAGTCCAGCCCTTGGAGCTGGAAAGTCAGTTTTCTTGAAATCACGATCCGACACACAGCGAAGTGGTGCGGCAAAGTTGAGCAATCCATTTCAAGACCTTATGAGAAGAGCGTTCTCCTTGAATGCTGATCGACATTCAGCGGCCAATAGCTTTTCCTCCGCCAGATAGCACTCCTTCTGATCAGTCCAATTCGGAGTGCATGCTGGAGACGCAAGACACTCCCCAGAACTCACAACAAGCCTTTCCCATCATCTGCGGTTGATTCGGTCGGTCTATCATACTGGCCATTCATCATTTTCCAACACTCCGGTATGCACAGCTGTTTTCATGTTCCCTAGCCAGGAGGCCATGTCTCTAGCTTAAGTTGTCCTGTTTGGAGCTAGGAATATCTCATTCGTTGTCCTTTAAAGGAATATTGCAAAGTTTAGCTAATTGTAACAGGATTTGGATGAAAACGGCATGCGAGAAGTGCTTGAGGAGGGAGCGATGACTCGTGCTGAAGAAGAAGTAGGTATCATTGAGGGCAGGCGAAAGGATCCCAGGAAGGTATAATGTCGATATAATAACTGGACCGCTTTGCCATATATCGACCTGGACCCCTGAATTATTTTAATTTCTGGTATTAAAAATGGAATATTTCGACTGATTTTGCTGAAGTCTGTTTGTTGAGGACCCGAACTCCATGGAAACGATTCATCCTAAAATGTAATAGATAAATAAAATGCATGACATAACAAACATGAGAAAGAAAGATGATCTATTAATTTGTGGCCAAAAAGGAAAAGGAGATGATCTATTGAGTACAGTATTATGGGTAAATTTTCAGTTGGAGGAAGAACTAGAGAAGGTGCAGGATCACCTAAACAAAGTGATGGAAGAACTTCGCAGTGCCCTGGAAGAAAAATTGCAGCTCGAACTCAACAACGCACTCCAAAAGGCCGAGGAGATGAGCAGAAGAAAAGAAGATTCCTCGGGCACAATGTACTTCTCTGAGTTCTCCATGACCGAAATCAAGGAAGCTGTGCAGGACTTTAACCCAGCCTTGAATATTGGAGAAGGCGGCTGCGGAACCGTGTATAGAGGTTTCCTTCGACATACGCCAGTGGCCATAAAGATCATTAAATCTGATAGCATGCATCGTTCACAAGAATTTCAACAGGAGGTAAGATTCGGTTCATTAATCACTATGGCATCGTGATTTCCCAGTAAGAGTACATTACTCACAGTAATCAAGATTATCAATGCCGCTCATCGAACTCTTGATTGAATGTCTCCCAGGTGGATGTGTTGAGCAAGGTGAGGCATCCCAATCTCATCACGCTCATCGGTGCTTGTCCAGAACCCTGCACTCTTGTTTATGAATATATTCCGAACGGTAGCCTTGAAGACTGGCTCCGCAGCAGCAACAGGGCAAAGCAGTTGCCGTGGCAAGCTCGGTACGTATCGCCACAGAGCTCTGCTCCGTCCTGGCCTTCCTCCACTCTTGGAAGCCTAGCATCGTCCACGGGGATGTCAAACCGGGGAACATCCTACTGGACGCACACCTCACGAGCAAGCTCAGTGATTTTGGCATCTGCCGACTGCTGTCCAGTGGCGAGCGGTCAAGCAACAACACCACAGTTGTGCACCTGACCAACCCAAAAGGAACGCGCGGGTACATGGACCCCGTGTTCCTCGTCGAGGGAAAGCTCACGATAAAGTCCGACGTATATTCATTTGGGATTATACTGCTTGAGTTATTGACGAGGAGGCGCGCCTTAGGAATAGCAAACGCAGTGAGAAAGGCAGTCAGCGCAAGGACTTTGGAGACAATCTTGGATCCATTGGCTGGAGAGTGGCCCTATAAGCTGGCCAAGAAGTTGGCTCATTTGGCTTTGAGGTGCTGCGAGATGAGCACAAGGAATAGGCCGGATCTCCGCTCAGATGTGTGGACGGTGCTCCAATCCATCGGTGCTTCCTGTCAATAAACCTAGACTTCTGTATACTCAAGAATTTACCGATATACTTGTTCAAATGTGTGCTTTGAACTTCAAATAAATCGACTTTCCGGGTAATGTCTGGCAGTCGTCGGTGAGCACAGACTGGTTTTTGTAAATATATGCATAGATGTTTTGCTACGTCATGTATTGAGTTGTCTTGTTGAAAGTTGTTCCTGCATGTACCCACCATTGTTCTTATGAATAGAGTTTCTTCTGCATTAAGTACATGGAAAGGGAGATCGGACTGGTTAATGACATGCGAAATCAGATCCACATTTATAGCAGCAAGCAAATCCAATGCCTTGTTATGCTGTTCAGTCCCATTAAACTCACTTCACTTCCACAAACAATTCTCAAGAAGAAATTCAATTTTCCGAATCTTTCCTAACGTGCTGGAGTTGCTCTCTCTTATTTCCGCTCGAATTTCTATCTCTATGTTCTCGACTTTAGGTATTATTAGGGCCAGTATTCTTCACCCATTTTCGGCTCCACCATATTTAACCGTAAGAGTGTTGTCCATAGTTACATGTTACTATTTTATTGGAGCGGGCAAGTAGATTTGGCCTACTTCACCTTATGTTAAAGACGAAAAGATGATTAAATGCTCTTATCATATTTTGCTTAATGCTCATAAGTAGTCAATTCAAACATAGAAAAAGAAGAAGATCATAAACTTATTTGAATCACGTATCAATTTAATCATAAATCTTTCAATTATCCATTTAGTCCTAAACATTTTCACATTTTGTCAATTAAGTCAATCTGACTTATTTTGGTCGAAAATCGTTGGCATGATCGTCGATTGTCTTACATTGCACAATCAGCGCTGATGTAGACATTTGTAAATAATTTTATTTTTTTCTTTCATTTTGACCAGCAACCTCACTCAACCACTAGATGAGGACTAGCAAGCCTAAGGTTTGCTCCCCTTGTCCAGATTTGGCAAGGGTTGCAATCCTTGCCAGCAAGCTCTTGTTGGCCAAAATGACAAGAAAAAAAGTAATTTTTCATAAATAAATAAAATTATAAAGTCCACGTTAACACTAGTTGTCATATAGAATGGTCAACGTTTATATCAACAATTTACAACCACATTTGATTGGAATGACTCAATTAATGACTAAATTGACATAATTAAAAAGGTTTATAACCGAATTAACACAAAAGCAATTGGGGGAAAATTACCAAAAAAAGTCTTGAAACAATTGCATTGATATAAATTTAGTCTTCAATTTTTTAATTGGACCAATAATCCTAAACGTTATCACATATGTACCAATTTAGTCTTCCAACCAATTTCGGCTAGACATCATTGATGTGGATAGCCATCTTATGTAGTACATTTGGTGTTAACGTGGACATTTTTTTAATAATATTGTGGAATTTTTTTAGTTCATTTTTTATTTTATGAGTTTTCTTTCTCTTTCTTTTGTTTTTCGTTCTTTTTGGCCGGAGAGGGTCACCGCCCACCCCTAAGCCCTCACCAAATTTGGGCTACGGCCACCTCGCCTAAAGCTAGCAAGGTTGAGAAAGCCCTAGGGGTCTCCCCAACCAAAATGAAGGAAAAAAAAATTTAAAAAGTGCAATAAAATATTAAAAATTTATAAATAAAAAAAATGTTCACGTCATTTCTGCTTTTACCATGTAAGATGGTTAGTATCAACATCAGCAATTTCCTACTTAAATTGGTGCCGATGAAATTAGAACTAACTTGATCTAATTAAAAGGTCTTTGACTAAATTAGTACAAAAGTAATAAATTTATATATTATTTGGTACTTTTTCAGTATAATAGGTTTAAGATTTTTTGGTACTTTATCCATTAAAATAGAGTTTCTTCTTAAACACATGCAAACAATAATTCACTTTCCTCTATAAAAAAACACCACTTTTTAAAGTAGGTAAGAGTCAATCGGACGAAGTGTTGAAGATGTCATCTGTTTCTCGTTACTTCATTAGTTAAATGAGAATTGATGCCGTATAGGTACTTGTGGCGAGTCATAGTTAAAAAGCTCATGGAATCAGAAAACCATGATGAAGGATCCAGTATAACTCTATAGGATACAGTGCTTTGCCGATATTTGATATGGCATAAACAGTTTTTTTTTTCAAAAGAAGTAAGTTGGGAAGATTCTGTCTTGCATTGTTTGACTTTTTGTCTCGAATATTCCCAGATGATTATTCGTATATACCTCTCGGAATTTCCTTGCTTAAGAAATCTCGTAGACATAAAATACATTTTAGCTTATTGATAATTTTCTCATGAAGTCTGCCAAGGCCTGCAAAAGGATAAAGTACACATATATACCAACCCTTTTTCCACTTAATTTAACAGGACTACAACTATACATTTCAATGACGATTGTCGATTTTCTTTTAATGACATAAAACAAGGAAAAAGTCAATGCTTTTTGGCGCTATGTTAATTCTGGTTGTTTCTTTTAGCCTAATTTTTTTTTTTTTTAAATGAGATAAAGATCTTTCTGGGGCTCTTCTAATTCCATCCGCCAACAATCGAATTTGGTGAAAATAAAATTTCCCAAATTAATTGTAAGTTCATTTAGTGGCCCAAGCATAGCACTGCCTGGTTAGGTAATCATTCTGGTTAGGTAATCATTCTCTGAACTCTTGTCACCTCTTGTAGCCTGAATAGGTAGAGAATGAAATGAAGACTTCTTTGTAACTTTCGAAATTCCATCCATTAACGATTGATTTAGGTGCAAGAATTTACATTTGAAATAATTTGGTGGCCCAAGAATAACGGTGCCACACCTTGCTTATCGAAAATAGTTCAACGTGGCTTTCTCCTTTGGATACCTGCGGACAATGCCCCCTTCATGATATATCCCCACCAAGGAAGTTTCATAGAAATTAAAATCCTAATTAGCTGGGTTGGAAATTCTAAGCCCCAAACAGATGAAGAGTAAACGCTATTCGCACCAAACTAATGTCGACTGACCTCGATCATCTGCCGACACATTGCTAGACGACAAGTGAAGTCAGGGTTGTCGTAGTCGGGTTCCGAATTGGAATCTAAAGAGATCGTGATGGGCTCCACTTTGCGAGTAGAGAAGTCGTCTTAGCATTGCGCTCCTGTTTTCATTAGGACAAAACCAACCAGAAAAGAGGGAGAAATAATCCAATTATCTTTCATTCACTAGGAAACTCTAGGATGAAACCCGTCGAATTTCTTAGCTGGAAATGGACTTTTCCGCGGAGTTAATCGTTACGCATTCCTTTCCATGGTACTGGAGATATTATCAAGATTGACAATTTATCAAATCGTAATATTTAAGGAGTTAGGTGCCGATGAAACAATAGACGAATTTAATTTATTATGTGATAGCTTGTGGATTGTGTTTGAACCATTATTTCTAGATCTATCTATCGGCTTTCATTTTTGGTCCAAGAACCATAAATCGGGTGTCTTACTTGCTCCTAAACTTGTCAATTATCAATAAAGCCTTGTTTTGTTAGAATACGATTCTATGACGAAATTTTTTACCGAAAGTCATTCTTTGATTTTTAATTTTTAATTTTTAATTTTTTTTTAATGAAAGGAGACATGTCATGTGACAAATCCAGATAGGAAATAGAACAAATAAACAAAAGAATCGATAATTCATTTCAAATGAAATTGAATGTACAGAAATTATGTCGAAATTTAATCGACGTTGTAATGATCCAATTTCCTATAAAATTTGAATCTTGAATAAGTATATAAATTAACTTCATTGCAGTTCTCTTAAAAATAACTAACTTATCCTCAATTGTACAAGTAATTTAAGCATAGCTAATCAAAAAATTATATACAAAAAACCATCTCCACTTTTGTTGCGCACTCTGATCCGATCCTTATTAATGATCGTCAAAAGCATTAACCCAATGCCCTTAAACTCCTAACCTGACAAATCCGTAAAATATATTGGGGTGACCCTAAACTGAATAAATGAATTCTTTAGGTCTAAAGTGGAAGATCATCCTACCACTCGGTTCAGGAGCACCATAACATTATAACAACCAATATTTCATTATGAAACATTTATAGGAAGCCTCCTAGGGGTATTAATGGATTAGGATTGACCCATAATACATAACCTATAGGTGCAACCTCTTGCTTAATACTAGAATCGACAATTAAAGCATCTAAGGCTACATTAATCGAGGATACATGACAGAAGGGATTTTTTTCTTTTACAAACTTTACCTTCAAAAAGCATAGATTTTTTTGCAATAAGTTTTTTTCTTTCTATCCCAAATCATGTGTCTTTCTTCTAAGACTGAAAGAAAAGCGTTAAGTAAAATAGAAAAAAATACTTTAAAAAAAGGATAATCAAATCGCACCATCCCCATAATAGGTAAATGCCTTTTTTTTCTATTGAAGTTGTTGAAATTATTCATAATAAGATATTTGCTACGATTGAAAAGGTCTTATCAATAAAAATTTCCATTTATCCTCGATCAAGGCATAGATAGCATCACTATAATAATTGAATAATACTCAAAAAGGACTAGATGCATCATATATGATTCAAGCACTTGTCGTCTAACCCAATACGACATGTCAAACATTTGATCTTCTATGAGCATGCGTCATAGTATACATCAAAATCTACATCTTCAACCACATATTTCAATTGCTCTTCACTTTCCTACTTTAGTAGCAATGATATTAATAGAATAACATGAGTTCAAGACAACAGCAAGGTAATTATGTTCAACAACTGAGGGAGCAAATGAACAGCCTTTCCTATCATGATATGCCGATGAAAATCGTTAATAATATTGCATAAGATATTCATTCAAATGAAAGCAAATGACATATTATTTCAAGATGCATAGATACCACATAATAGCTTACTGATATATAGAGGTGAGTTCATATTCGTTACTGACCAGGATCATCTTAATTCACGAGACATCTCGACTAATGAGGCATTGTCACCACCAACTCATGGGGGACGAAATCATACAGTCCCTTTACTATACCTCAATCAATTCATCACGAGTGTCCTCTACATCAGTAATAATAAATATACCACTGTGCATTCGCATAATTATGGTCATTTCTTTATATCATACCGTGACGACAAGAATCATGTCATACCATGACTACAAGAGCCATGTCGTAATAGAATTTTATGTTATCTCAACCTTATAGAAAACCGTCTCATACGGTAGAGCATCTAACTAACTCCAAAGTTTCATCCACATACTCATAGAAGGGAATTTGCTATGTAGCGAATAGGTCGTGGCAAAGGTATTAATCAAGTGGCATCATTCGCGTGCATTTCATAACAATATAACAATTGCCACGTACTTCTCAATAATTTGCCATTTTTCATGCAATTAATGATAGGCAATTAATTACATGTGTTTCAACACATATATCCTCATTCTTTCCATGCCAAGCCATAATCGTTTAATTGGAAGCCGTAGAAAGGCAATCGGTAACTTAGGAATGGATGCTCATAAATCGACCACATGAACATCAACAACTAAAAGAATCAATCACAAGAGTAATGACAACTCAAAGAATCAATGACGTGATTAATCGGCAACACTTAGCTAGTATTTGGTAACTTAATCAAATTACAAGAATATTATTATCAAATATATATATATATATATATATATATATATATATATATATATTATTTACACTATAGACATGCCACGTAATTTATAAAATATCTGAAATAGCCTATTTCCAAATTAATGACATAATTAGAACCAATTTTGCATAATTAGACACAATGTCTAGATTAAGAAATTATCTCTCAAAATAACGTAACCACCTATCAAAATAAGGTTCCTCCTACTATTAACAGACCCTAGAATTTTTAGTTTTTGCAGATCCGTCCCTCAACTTGGTGAAATTACAAATTTTCCTTAAATCTTATGAACTCATTTTTAACCGGTTTGACTTTCCTTAATTAATATTACTTAATAAGCCACTAATTAACACTAAAAATCATAAAATAACCCTATTCACAGCCCCGGCTCACTTCTGCAAATTTCGAAATTACCCCTAACCTTCTAAAAAATTTACCAAGATACCCATTTTTAAGCCTAGTATTATATATATGTACCGTCTCAATTTATCATATCCATGATGTGATTTAGTT
Organism: Eucalyptus decipiens; assembly: GCA_014182575.1. Classification (NCBI taxonomy): domain Eukaryota; kingdom Viridiplantae; phylum Streptophyta; class Magnoliopsida; order Myrtales; family Myrtaceae; genus Eucalyptus; species Eucalyptus decipiens. Next base: position 1,833,806 of record CM024613.1, on the reverse strand, counting down.
CTGAAGGATGAACATGGGGCGGCTGGAGTATTACAAGAGGGACCATGACAAATATGGGTTTCTGGAGTTACGAAGGCAATGGCCGGTGCACATATTGTGTTTTCTGGCTTGTGCTTCTTGGCAGCTATCTGGCATTGGGTGTATTGGGATTAAGAAATATTTTGTGATGAACATAAGTGAAAACCTTCTTTGGATTTGCCAAAAAATTTTGGAATTCATTTATTTCTTTTAGGAGTGGCTTGCTTTGGGTTCGGTGCATTTCATGTTAAAATCTCATCTATTCCATTAGGGAACAAAAAGGACAATATATAGGATGGGTAGAAGGGGCGATGCAAACAAAGGGACATTTTTTTCATCTATTTTGTAGGGTATCATATGGCTTAAGAAATTAGAAGATATGTCTATTATACAATTCGAATGTCAAATAGATCTATAAAAGCATTAATTCAAATCAATTAGACTAAGATTATTTAACACTTTTTTATTCTTTTTTTTCTTTATCTACTCATTCTTTCCCATCTAAGGTGTAACAAAACCATATGGGTTTTCTTTCAAACACCTTTTAGGCATGTATTAAAGATTTCAATTTAGGCACGGATTCACAATAACTCTATATGTCAATCTTGGAACCTATGTGCACTTAAGATCAAATTTAAACTAAACTAAAAGACATCAACCAACCAAGTTAAAAGTATTGAGTAGATCAATCTAACTTAGTCCCTAGATTTTTTGCTTACCTTGGACAATTCAAAATTTTAATCACTTTCAAAGCCAAATAAACAAGAACAAACATTAACAACTCTTGATCTTTAAGAAAACAACAAAACTAGCTTGATAAGAAGAAAATGAAGTCCATGAAGTTTTACCTAGAAATACTTGAAAGATGAGATTTAGAGCTCAAACAACTCAAATTGAATAAACTTTGGAACTTGATTGAAATTTAGGGGGAGTTTGCACTTGAAGACAAGAAGATGAAACGCTCTACCAAAGAGGAGAATAGGAAAAAAAAACATTTCCTTCTTTACTTATTTTATAGAATAGCTTCAACTCATGTTAATTAACTAGGGTTATAAGTGTGATATAAAGTAATTAGAGCTAGATTATTATGTCATTCGTCATGTCATGCATGATGTAATTTGATAAGCTAAGTTCAGTATCGCCATTTTAGAGCATGTGGTTATCACTTAAGTGACGAATGACAAGAATTTGAATGGGAAGATGAAAATATTTGATTGGAAAGAGAGAGAGAGAGCGCATCATTGGCCAAGTTAAATACATGAATGAGAAAAAATTATTTGAGTTGTAATCATTTCAAGCACTAACAAGAGAGATAGAGAAGACCTTCACTTGTATTTCTCATGAGTTAGATTTAATAGATATTAGGTAACTAAGGTTAAAAGCCATGATGACATTGGGGTTAAAAAGAGAATGAGAGAGATGTATATGAATTGAAAGGTTAGGAGAGGCATAATTTTTTTTTTTTTTTTTTTTTGGTGGCCAGGCCGCCGCACTGGCCGGCGGTCGGGAGTAAACCCCTGGGGTACGCAGGAAACCACCACCCACAATGACAAATGAATTTTATAAACACCCAGACGAACAATTTCGAATCATGCGAATCCATCGGCGTGCTGCTCATTGCTAAGCGGATGTGCAGGAAGGGCTTATCTGTCCTTTTCCTACCTCGTTCGTGTCGTCGGGCCAATGGGAAAGGGGGAAGAAATCAAGCGTGACGTCGATGGACGGGTTCCTGGCTTTTCCCTTTCTTGAGGCAGATAAAAAATTTTAGTTCCAGAGTCTCGTCCACAAAAGTCAAGATAAAAGCTTCTAACTTTGGGCTTCAAGGAGAGAGAAAGCTCCATTTCTATTTCCATCGGTATGATGCTTCCCCTGCATTATGAAGAAAAACTCCCACTCGCATGACGCACGCGCACTGGACTGACAGACCACACAGGACAGGACCTCTCCTCCTAAGATCGCCGTAAATAGTAGAAATGTGCAGGGGATTGTACTGCAAAGTATGTAAAACAAAATATGATATAACGTGGTATCGTGGTATGAATTTTGTTTGTTTTGAATTATCTTTTCAGTATCTTTTTCTTTTGTTAACATTTTGCAGCTCAACAAAGTATGTAAAACAAAATATGATATAAATATCCATGTGTGGATTTGGGTTAACATCCTCCATAATCATTTAGAATCAAAACATCTCTAATTGTTAATATTTTAATCAGAAAAGTAGGATTTTTAATCCCTAGCTATAAGTCTTCTTGCCTTTTTGTCTCTTCCAGGAAAAGTAAGTAAACCAATCCCACAAGGTTTTTTATTTGGCTGATGGATGGAGACAAAGATGTCCCATTGGCTATGTGCAGACTTGAACGGTACATTGAAAAGTCCATAATGGCAACATCCTAGTAGCAACCTTGAGAAAATATTGGACGCAGCTGGATATCCACCTCAGGAATATACAAGACCATTCTATGAGAATGTTGCTCGCAGCCCACTTCTCCGAAAATTTGAACCCCTCTCCCCCCTCATTTCTTTCTTCTCTCACCGTTTCTTTATCCCTTGCTTTTCTTGTTTTTTTTCCTCCTTTCCCTTTGTCCTGTGACCAGTGACTGACCACAAGTAAGGGCTGGCGAGGGTGTCGTGGCCCTCGCCTATGGCCAACGGAGGTCAATTTTGTTGGATTCAACAAGGGCTCAACTGTTGTAGCCAAGATGAGGACTGCCCTCATTGGATCCAACAAAAGTGACGATGCCCTTGGATGAGCATGCCCGAGCAATGCCGACGACAGCCACGGACGAGTATGGGCATGCTCATGAGTGGTTTGTCCATGGCTGGCCGCTACAATCAAGTGACACCCATGGCCTTAGAAGGCAAAAAGAAAAGGAAGAAAGCAACGGTGAAGAAGAGAGAGAAAATGAGAGACAGGCAGGACATTTGACAGCAGAGGAGTGAAAGCGAGTGTAGAGAGAGAATGAGGCTCATGAGAGTTTAGAATGTTTCTGACTTGTGGACTTGGGTACAACACGTCACAAGATAAATGGACTAAGATTTTGTTGAGTCGCCTACAATTTGGGTTTTCAATATTTTCTCGCTTTCAAGAAGGATCTTGCTTGAAAAAATTCAGATAAGAATATGATCAAGATGACCACCAAAAGCTATGGAAAAGTAAGAAATTGCATTAATAGTGAAGTTGTAATTTTATTTTAAAAAATCATCTTATGTAATTTTTTTTTTAAATTAACGTAAGGAATGAAGTTAACAATGTTCAAATCTCCGTACTCTTATTGTTGTTGACACATGATGTGACTTTTGAGAAAATATCTTTTGAATCTTTTCTTTTGGGCTCTAGAGCTTTCGATTCTTTTACTTACATTTTGGGTCGAGTTATTGGAGATCCATTTTGTGTCCTTTGATCGTCTCCTTGTTTATGATTCATTTTACTTTATAATATCCTGCTTTTTATGAACATGACGGTTTGTTTATTGTATCTTGGAAATAAAACCGGTTCTAATTTAATTACTAGAATAACATTTAAACTTAATACAGGAGTGATCTTTTAATAGAGATTGATTATTATACACGAATTCTTACTTTTTCACTTATGCTCGGACACTGTTCAATTATGTTATGTAGGACCTCATTTGAAGGAGCCCACAGAGAAATTGCGCATTTGTTACACGTCGAAAGACAGTTTCCGTCGGTTTCATGACAATCCGCTGCACGGACTACGTAAGGATTAGGACAAGCTCTACTTTATAATATAACCCAGCCATAACCCCCCTCATCTGCGACCTCAACACAGAACCTCATCTCAGAGACAACCCGCTTTACTTCGTTTTCGTTTCTCGGAGAATTCCCGTGTCTCGCTTTCTGTTTCTCTCTCTCTTCTCTCATCTCACAAGTTAGCTATCTCCCCTCAAGACCCTCCTGAGTTTGTTCCCTTTTGTTCATCCTCATCATCTTACATAACACGCGTCGATATCACCATAATTGATCTTATTCCCCAGTTCAGAGTCCCAGTAATCATGCCGAGCGCTCGAGGGGCTCCATCTGAACCGGCAAATCCGGTGTCTGAAGACAGGATTTATGTTATGGTCGAGAAGGACACGAAAGAGAGCAAAGCAAGGCTTGGTTGGACGGTGCAGCAATCAAAAGGCAACTTCAAGATATGTATCATTCATATTCTAGTTCCTTCACGGACTATCTCAATGGGCAAGTCAACGTTTTTCCTTCTGTTTTCTTTGCATATTTCCATCCACCGATTCAGCTATCATTTTTTGCTTCAAGAGTTTTCATTGATTGTAAAAATAAGAACTTGCCAGGCTCGCATGGATATTATACACGGATCTTCCATGATGGACAATATTTGTGCCATAAATTAAAATTCCCTAGGGTTTCGCCTTGTGGGACCAAACTGGATGTCCTATTGCTTTTACCTGTTCTATTACTGTCGATCTTCATTCTTTTTGAGGTGCTCTTTCTTGCAACGAATTAAAATGATTGTGCTGTTAATTTGCCTTTGGTTTGCAGGAGTCCTAGGTGCTGGAATCCCTGCGAGCTCGGCGAACGAGATAGCGTTGAGAGAACACAGAGAAAACGAGAGGAAAAACATCCATATACTCTTAGTGAACTACCAGCTCTTTTGTAGACAAATGGGGGTAAATTTACCTCCTCCTCCTCCTAGATAATTAATTGTCCTGGTCGATGACTATATATATATGCGCGGCACAAGTTTACATGACTATATATGTTTCTTTATTTAGAGAGGAGGATGATAGTGAAGCAAACTCATTGATGTATGGTTAACAGGTACGAGCAGAGAAAGAGTATATAGAATCGGACAGCATTGAAGAGGGAATCGTGGAGCTTATTCGTTTGCATGGGATCAAAAGGCTTGTAATGGGTGCCGCAATGTATAAGCGCCATTTCAAGTGCGTACAAGAACCTCAATACACTCCCACATGCCACATGGGTTGTGGACCTATTCATTCCACAACTCTCCTCTTCATAAATAAAAGGACATGCTTGTTTGGATCCTTATCGCATCATTAAAATTGATCCTTAATCCTTAAAAATGTGTTGTACATTTCTGATCTTTCAGGAAAATTTGGTAGCGCTTCTTGAACGCAATGTCCTAGTTCACTTGGAGTCCATCACTATGCATCATGTATTACCAATCAGTCTTATTTTCCTACAGAGTGAAAAAAAAGGAAGATAAAAACCGGTGTCATATCGTTTTGAGAATCGAAAAGTCTCGTGTCGTGTCTACGAGTTTATGTTTGGTATTGTCTGCGTCACACCAAATTAATTTACTGGCTTCTTAGGTTTCAGATTGGCAGGAGGATGACAGAAATCAAGTCCAGGATAGCCATCTTTGTTCGCGATAAAGCGCCTGTTAAAATATAAATATGCGCGGAAGCATGGTATAGTTTGTATTTGATAGAGGATGGACAAGGGACACGGATAGGATATTTTGAGAAGGCTTATGGGACAAAGATAGTTTCACTAGTTTATGAAAAATAATTTTACAATAAAGTGTCGGAAGTGTTGGTGGAGGAGCATGGAGTATTATCTCATGCTCCTCACACTCTCTTACATTTGTTGTTTTGCTACACTCCCCTCTCTTCCTATTTATAGGGACTAAATACAACATTCTAGAATAAAGTGGAATGTTGTCCACTTAGGCTTATTCTAGGAAATTCTAGATTGGAGTTCTTCTAGAGAATTCCACATTTATGCTTCTACATTTTTCTTACATGCTGGAAATTTTCAGCCACAATTTTTAACCATCCAAAACTTTATCTAGAGAATTCCAGAAGTTGCTAAGTTTAGCAACTCTTGAAAATTCTAGAAAATGGATCACCATTTCCAACACTCCCCCTTGATCCATTTTCGGGATACTTCGGACATTGTATCATAAAGTTGCCGACATACCTTGAAATCTCTCTTCTAATTTGTCCCATGCCTTTTGTGTTGTCTTCCTTCCACAATCCCTTGCATTCTCTTGTCGGAACACTTGCACCCGCCTTCAAATGTGCATGTCTTTTCTTCAATGATGACCCATATTTCTCGGGGCATCAAATTGTTCTTAGTCGTAGTTGTTAGCTCGGGTTCGGGCTCGGGCTCTGGCTTTCGTAGGCTCTGGCTCTGGCTCCGGCTTTGGTTCTGGCTCTGGCTCCGGCTCTGGCTCTGTTGGCTCTCGCTCGGGCTCTGGCCTTTTTAGTTAAGGATGGTGAGGACAAACGCCCATAACCATCCGATATGCCTGGCTCTTGCTTCATGGACCCTTACGCCTGGCTCAGTTACGAACTTGGGCGTAACCTGGCTCTGATACCATGTTAAAATATAAATATGCGCGGAAGCATGGTATAGTTTGTATTTGATAGAGGATGGACAAGGGACACGGATAGGATATTTTGAGAAGGCTTATTGGACAAAGATAGTTTCACTAGTTTATGAAAAATAATTTTACAATAAAGTGTCGGAAGTGTTGGTGGAGGAGCATGGAGTATTATCTCATGCTCCTCACACTCTCTTACATTTGTTGTTTTTACCGAAGTATCAACTTTTATGGGCTAAAGATTCTCCATTAGAAAAATATGATGAGAGATTTTCCAGCCATTACAGAAATTTCAGACGTTTGTGAAGGCTGTCTTCTTGGAAAGCAGCAAAGGAAGTCCTTCCCGTCTGGAGGCACATGGAGAGCCAGGAAACCATTAGAACTTGTCCATACGGACATGTGCGGTCCGATGAGGACACTTACACCCAGCCATAATAAATATTTCATCCTATTCATTGATGACTACACTAGAATGACATGGGTCTACTTTCTTCGAGAAAGATCGGAAGTTTTCTCTATTTTCAAGAAATTCAAGAACCGTGTCGAGAATCAAAGTGGCTGCAGAATCAAAGTCCTAAGGAGTGACAGAGGCACGGAATATAATTCAAGAGAGTTCAATAAATTCTGTGAAGATGAAGGGGTCCATCATCAACTGACTATTGGCTACGCTCCAGAGCAAAATGGAGTAGCAGAAAGGAAGAATAGAACCGTCATGGAGATGGCTAGATCCATGCTAAAGGAGAAAGGCCTACCCAACACTTTTTGGGCAGAAGCAGTTTATACTGCAGTATATTTGTTAAACAGGTGTCCAACTAAAGCTGTTCAAAATAAAACACCAGTTGAAGTATGGAGTGGACGGAAGCCTTCAGCAAAGCACCTCAAAGTGTTTGGCTGTATTTGCTATGTTCACATCCCTAATCAAAAAAGGAGCAAGCTCGATGAGAAGACCGAAAAAGGAATATTCATCGGCTATAGCGATCAATCAAAAGGCTATCGGGTTTATAACCTAAAAACTAAAAAGCTCATGATCAGTCGAGATGTCGAGTTCGACGAGAATGCTGCTTGGAATTGGGATGAAGAGAAGTTTGAGAAGAAGTATGTCAACTTACCAGACATACCTCCTGCACGTGAGGAATCAACGTCACAAGAAGAAGGAGAAGTACCGGATTCCAGCACTCACGACGTAACTCCACCAAGCTCTCCAAGAGCAACGCAAGAAGAATCTACTCCAGAGTCGCCAATACTAAGGGTAAAAGCCCTTAGAAGAATTTACGACACATGCAACTTTGCTATTTTGGAACCAGAAAACTACGAACAAGCATCCAAAACTTTATCTAGAGAATTCCATAAGTTGCAAAGTTTAGCAACTCTTGAAAATTCTAGAAAATGGATCACCATTTCCAACAGCGCCCATCTCTTGTCATATTTGGTTTATCTACGATGGGCAGCTCATTCACACAAGGTTGTCCTCCAGCTCTTTTACTTTTCTCCTTCAAAACAATCCAATGCCCGCGAGAGCGTGTAAGTGAAACAAAGTTCTACATAGATCTATCTTGTTGCGATAGTTGACTGCCATAACAGACCTAGAATTTTTCGTTGGGATGAGGCTGGGACAGCTAATTTTATTCATGTTTTGCATTGTGCCTTCTTTCTTAGAATGATGTGGCTAAATACTTGGGAAATTTTGAGCTTGGGGCCGATGGCAAATCAGTTTCCCTAGATCCACTTATGTGACAATTTTGGCTTCGCCATTAAGTTGTTTTCACTCCTTGTCAATACAGGGAAGCTCAGACGGTTCAAGCAGTTGTAGAAGTTCCTACTAATGTGCCATTGCCAACGACTTCAAGCCCTGGAGCCGGTAAGTCGATTCTCTCCAAGTCGCAACCCACCACACTGCAGAAGAGTGGTACGGCGAAGTTGAGCAATCCATTGAAGCAATTCTGACAACAACGTTCTTTTCCAACACAGAACAACGTGCAGTGATGCCACCTCCTTCTTCCTCAGATAGCTCTCCAGTGCATCCTAATGCGGTAAGTTTTTCCCATCGTCCGCAGTTGGGTCAGTCGGTCTACCATACCAGCCTGTCATAAATTTCCCACACTCAGTTACGTGCACAATAACATAACGAATTGTCATTTTCATGTTCTCTAGCCAGGAAGCCATGTCTCTAGCTTTGCTTGTCATATTTTATAGCCAAAAGTATCTAATTCTTTGTCCTTAAAAGGAATATTTTAACCTTAGCCAATTGTAACGGGATATGAATAAAAACGATGCACAGAAGTGCTTGAGGAGAAAGTGATGACTTGTGCTAAAGCAGATGTAGATTTCATTGAAGGCAGGCCAAAAGATTCCAGGAAGGTAAAATGTAGATACGGTAACTGGAAAACTTTGCCATATATCCAGACGCTCTGATTTTTGTAAATTGCTCATTTTAGATATGGAATTTTTCTACTACTTTTACTCAAGTCTGATAGTTGAGGACCTCCCTGGAAACAATTCATCCTAAACTGCAGCACAAAGATACCATGTATGACATAATTTACATGAAGATGAAAGATGATTTATTGACTCGTGGCAAAAAAATAAACGATGGAGTTTTGAATGTAGTATTATGGGTAAACTTTAAGAGGACATAATTGCAGAGATTATATGCTGAGAAGTTGAAGGAAGAACATGAGAAGGTGATGGAAGAACTTCGCATTGCCCAGGCCCAGAAATCGCAGCTGAAGGACCAATTCGTGGAGACCGACCAGAGCAGAAAGGAGTTGGAGCTGAAAGTCATTGCAAGCGAGGAAATATTGCGGGCTTTGATACAAGAGCAAGAACGGTTGCGGATCGAACTCGAGAATGCACTCCTAAAGGCCGAGGAGGAGAGCAGAAGAAAAGGAGATTCCTCCGGCACAAAGTTCTTCTCCGAGTTCTCCTTTAACGAAATTAAAGAGGCTGCGCAGAACTTCGACCCATCCTTGAAGATCGGGGAAGGTGGTTGCGGGAGCGTGTACAGAGGTTTGCTTCAACTTATGCCAGTGGCTATAAAGATCGTGAATTGTCCTGGCATGCGAGGTTCACAAGAATTTCAACAGGAGGTAACAATTCTCGAGTATCCTCTACTTGTTTACAAGTTTTCTCTAAACCAAAATTAAGAATAATTAAATTATGTAAAGACTTGGTTCATCGCGAAGTAAATTTGTTTTCCACAATAATATCACCATGACATCACGAATTCACAGTAAGAGGACATTAATCGGAGTGATCGAGAATATCATTGTTGATCGTCAAACTCTCGATTGAATATCTCACAGATCGATGTGTTGAGAGAGGTGAAGCATCCTAATCTCATCACGCTCATCGGCGCTTGTCCTGAGCCTTGCACTCTTGTTTACGAATATATACCAAACGGTAGCCTCGAACATTGGCTCCGCGACAGTGACAGGGCGAAGCAGCTGCCATGGCGAGCCCGAATATGCATCGCCACAGAGCTCTGCTCTGCCCTGGCCTTCCTCCACTCTTGGGAGCCTCACAGCATCGTCCATGGGGACGTCAAACCAGGAAACATCCTACTGGACGCGCACTTCAAGAGCAAGCTCAGCGATTTCGGCATCTCCCGATTGCTGTCTGGGGGTGAGCGGTCGAGCAACAACACCACCGTCGTGCACCTGACCAACCCGAAAGGGACGCTCGGGTACGTGGACCCTGAGTTCGTCGTCACCCATGAGCTCACAACGAGGTCCGATGTCTACTCTTTCGGGATTATACTACTTGAGTTATTGACGAGGAGGCCCGCCTTAGGAATAGCAAATGCAGTGCGAGAGGCAATTAGCACAGGGACTTTGGCGGCCATCTTGGATTCATCGGCTGGAGACTGGCCCTATACGCTGGCCGAGAAGTTGACTCATTTGGCTTTGAGTTGCTGCGAGATGAGCAGAAGGAGTAGGCCGGATCTCAAGTCGGAAGTGGGGACGGTGCTCCAATCGATCCGAGCTTCCTGTTGATAAGCCAAGACTTTCGAATACTCGGGAATTGAGCGATATACATGTTGTGGTTGTGTACTTGGTCTCTAAGTAAATAGACTTACGGGGTCACGTGTCAATGTCATCCGTGAGTACCGGCTGATTTGTGTATAAATTTCTTGCTATGTCATGTATATACGTACATACCATTGTTCTTATGAATAGATTTTTTTTCTTGTGCATTAAAAGTACATGGATGACGCAAAGGAAGATACACTTGGAGAATGATTTCAAAGCATATTTTCTTCTGAATAATGAAGTGTCATATTTATATTTTTTGATTCCTAAATTTTGACAATTCAGTCATTCATTTATTACATAAAAATTATTAATTAATTTTTAATCCCTAAACAAAAATATTAGAATTAAATTGCATAACATGTAGTTTTAAGAGTATTTATTTTATTTTTATTATTACATTTGCATTGAATTGGCAACAAATGAATTTGATTTGATGATTTTGAATTTTAATTTGACCAATTAACGATCAAAAATTGACTTATGAGAAATCATAATTAGATATTTTCGGAAAAAATTCATATTATGTTTTTAGTATTCGGTAAATTTTTCATATATCCATCCAATATGTACACTGAGGGACGTGTTTCATTGGAGAAGGGAAGATTTCATATGAAATATCGAAAATAAGAGAAGTAAAAAAGATGCAAGAGTGCGGGCATGGAAAATCAAAGTCGGCAATAATCTGAGGAATATGCACTTTCATGGATGACACAGAAGGTGGGTTTTTCCCTTGTCAGTCTGACACGCGCAAGGGAAAAGACAAGAAAAGCAGAGAGAGAGAGAGGGGTGGGAAAAAAAAAGAGAAGAAAGCGAGGGAGGAAGTCTTCTTCTTCGGTCATCTTCGACCGAGTATCCCCCACTCCCGACGCCGCTGCTTCCCACCGCCTCGACGAGCCGCTCCTGACGCCGTTGTTTTGCCCGGCGGGCCGCCGCCGCCCCGAGCGCCGCCGCACCCTTGCTCATCACTGCCGATGTGACCCGAAGTTTGCAACTTGTTACCGCCTTCCCTATTGCAGTCAGGTCCGCCTCCCTCGACGTTCTAGCCGTTCCGTCACCAGCGTCGCTGATTCTGTTCCACCATCGACGACGCTGCTGTTGTTCCGCCACCGACGATGCCAACGACGACCAGGTCGCTGTCTCGTATGTCCGAGCAGCTGCCCACGACGTCTTCTGCCCCTGACTTACTACGTTGCCGAGCCCAACCACAATCCTGACGACGAGTTGTGGTGCTCATCTTTCGTGCCGCTCGACGAATCCATTCCCCGTGACGAGTCCAGCCACCGGAGACGATAAAGCAATCGTGATCTGCTCCTTCTTGATACTCATTAAAGTAATACGTGGTAGCGGGCACGTTTAGACTCCACGAAGAGCGGCAAAGAAGAAGACGAAAAGAAGAAAACAACGAAGAAGATAGCGTCTTTCAAAGGAGGAAAAGACAAAAGGGGTTGTTTTGAGTTCTAAAATTCACGATCCTTTTTTGACCACCACTCGTTTCAGGCGAAGGACTCCGTAGCACCGTCGAGCCTTCATCGCCGGACTTGCAACGACTGTCCACCAACTCTTGGTGTCGTTGCCCAGCTAGTCTTCCCCCGAGCCATTGCCAGAAAGCATCAACCACGAGCTGAGCACCACCTGGCCATGCTTGCCCCGACCGTCCTCCCGTCGCACTGTTCATGACCCGTGACAACTTGCTGCCGTGCTAGGGCGTATGTCAATCATCCGTCGAGCCGATTCCATTGAAGTCCAAATCTGTCAATATAATCTTTGAAATTAGGTAAAATCTCATCTGGATTTGATTTGTAAATTTTATTGCCTAATATATGTTTATCAATATCTCATATACACACTTGAAATTTTAGGCATTATCCGATATAATATTATTAAAAAAATCATTATAATTATTAATTTGATCCGTAAAATTTCGGATTATATATATTTTTTATTTTGACTTTTTTTTTACACATTGGTGATGTTTATGTTTAAAACCATTATGATTATTAATTTGATTCAAAAGACTTTGGATCATTTTTCGATTATTTTGATTTTTCTTGCATGTTAGTAATGTTTAGGGTTAAAATAATTGTTAATTTAATGCATGAGACGATATATTATTTTTTCAATTATTTTAATCTTTTATTTGAAATCTTGATGAATATTGAGTATATTGTTTTTTTTTTTTTATATCAGGGAATCCGTGCAGCGGGTGGCGGTGAGTAAACTGGGCGACGCCAGTGAAGGGCCCCACCACCTCGACAAATATTGAGTATATTGTTTATCTATGATAACTGCCATACTTGGAAAACACCAAAACAAAAAAGATAAGATTGTGTGATAGATTAGGGTAGTTTCCTAAATAAATTGATTGCATGTTTATAATTTATCTATTTAGATTTTTTTTCAAGATTAGATTGCATGTTAGGATAGAATCTACTTAATTAAGATGAGTTTTCGAATTAAAATAGGATTTAATCTGAATTATTTCCTAGTTCGAACAGGACAACTTGTTAGGTTTTGTAGTCAATTTTTGTTAATTATTTATTTCGAATTTTAATACAAAAATACCAAAAAAAATAAATTTTCATTTTAAGATAAGAGAAAACCCCAAAAATAATTGCTTGCTTTGTTGTGTTTAATTTCGAATGTTATTTTTAAAGTTTGTACACCCACATGATCACTCTCATGCATGTTAGCGATTTAGGCTAAAATCAATCCAAACTGCTTGCAAAACATTTTTCAAAATAAAAAATAAAAAGTACCGAAATGGCATTAGAGAAATCTAGCGTAACCAAGTCCCTGAACTCATTTAATCTTTGGTTCATAGGAGTGACGTAATACTCCTATTACTTGGGTTTCTAATCGACCTAGGGACTACTCTAGATAATAATATTTTGCTTGTTAAATACTTAAACTTTAAGTCATGAATTGGAATAGGTTTAGGAGAGCCCGAGCTAAATCTAGGCTTAATAATTTATTAGTCAAACCCTAGGTGGTGCATCCGAGATTAGGTTGTGATAATATTGTCTTAGATGCATGAGGTTGCCTTGAGGAAACAACCAAATAATTAAAATCTAATAACATAATTAAGGAACAAATATTGATAAGTGGGAAAGCTTTCAAACCGCGCTCCGAAAATCTTGATAACATATCCGAAATCTTTAAAAAATCTGGAAATCAAGGAAAACGTGTGAATTTATAGGTCAAACATTGTTTAAACCGGCATAGCCTATTTGCGGCTTTAAAGCTCTCATAATCCTCTTTGTTTTGATTTGTTGGACACATCATAACTCCTCAGCCGTGTCATTTATGGTGTGGGCGGAACTGCTCACTCTTGTGATGCTCAAAAGTTTTCATACAAGCATTTGTCCACTATTCTGACTAACAATCAGATGGGATTTCTTAATTATTACATAATCCAATGCCTTGTTCAGATGTTTAGTCCAATTAAATCCACCTCACCTCCACGAACAATTTTCAAGGAATTAATTGGCCGATTATGCTGCATATTTTTTGACGTGCCAATCTCATGTCTTCACATATGGGTCAAAATACTTGGTTGTAAATGAATGACAGGTGTTCAAACTAGAAAGTGGTAAATGGCTTAACTATATGGTTTTCAAAGTAGACATTTTGATAATTTCCCAAGATATTTTGCACTCCAATAAATAAATGAGGAAACCAATGTCCATTAAAAATGTTGCTTAAGTCCAAAAATGTATTTTAAACGCACTAGTGAAAGATAATGGACGCTAAGAAAATCTTAACCTCATAAATTTTAAAATTTGAAAGCCATTTAATATTTATTTTGTAGTGAATCTATCTCCATCTAAAACTAATATGGCTGCAAATCAATTACCCTTACTCTGCACCCTTGCTCTGCACCATCAACATACATGTCAACATCTATCAATTTAATCCTAAAGCATCACACTCCGGTGATTGCAAAAAGTCATTCTTTGCACATTCCTTTATCACAAAATTAACAACCCACCAGAGATTCCATATGAGTCATGCAAAACTCCAAACTACTTAACTTCATGTGTTACATACATACATACATACATACATACATACATATGTATGCCGCGACCTCCTAGAGCCCTATGGGTGGGCATGCGGAGGCTAATGACTAGTAAGCATTAGGTTTAGCATGGGCTTTCTCAAACTCATCAATTCACGACTTATGAATCAAGTTTTTAATTTACAAGTTAATTTCATTTAGAAGTTGCCAATAATCAATTTGATATAGATCAATTAGAAACCCAAATAAAAAATTAGGAGAAATATTTTATTCTTGCGCAACTAAAGAAATTAGAATTAGGGATTTGATTACACTAATTAATCAACTAATATCCTTCCGATACTTAATCTTGTTGAAATGGTAAGATTTGATTTTTTTTTTTTTTTTTTTGGATTTTCAAGGTTTTTCCATGCAATTGTAGAGAATACTAATCAAAAACTATTTTTAGACTTTCTCTCATTTTTGGAAAATATAAAATATTTTTTTCTCATTTTTTGATTTTTTTATTAATATTTTTTTTATTAATAAAAAACTGGGCCCTTGTCTTGATTTCGGCCGAATCAGGCTCTATCAAGAGCCCAGTTCGAATTAATTCTTCTTAGGCCCAAATCTCACTTGAAAGAAAAGCCAGGCCCATGACCTTGCAAGCCCATGCACACCCAGAACCAGCCGACCCGGACAAATGAAACCCTACCCGAATACGACCCGCGCCCGACCCGGTTCGTAGCCTCCCCTTCATCCCTACCGCGAGCCCCGACGGAAACGGCCGCGGGGAGCGACGGCGGCTGGCCCGGACTTCTCGGTCGCGGAGGCGCAGCCAGCAGCTAGGCTGGTCCGGGCTTCTCGGTCGCGGTGGCGCAGCGAGCAGCATCAATGGCAGATCGGCGAAGCAGCGAGCAGCCGTGTCGTGGCAGCATCGACCGTCGGGGGCAGTGACGGCGCGACTAGATTTCGCGGGGAGGTCTCGCGCGGCAAGGGTCTCCGCGGCTTGGCCGAGAGAGGACTCTCCCTCTCTCAGATCTCGCTCTCTCTCTCTCTCTCTCACAGAGCCACCGCCCCGGATCTTGGTTTCTCTCACGATTTTTCTCTCTAAGATCTCTGTCATCCACTCCCCCACTTCTACGGATCGGCCTCTGCCTCCTTTTAGAGGCGCGGATGGCCACCGCCGGCACGTGGGAGCAGGCGAGTTTGCCGGCCTGCCCGCGCTGCCCCTCCGTCCGGCGGCATTGAAGGCGCTCGATTCGCGTCCCATCCGCCCGGATCCCTCACCGGTCGCTCCCCACTCCTCGTGCGTCGCCGGCCTCCTCCGCGCATGAGTTGCAGAGGCGGAGAAGGAAGGAAGGAGGAAGAAGGAGAGGCCGGGCCGGGCCGTGAGGGGGGAGCTAGGGCGAGCTGGGCCCTGGGGGCCCCCCTTTTTTTGAAAATATAATTATCCCAAAAATAGGGTAAAACAAGGGAAAATAAAATAGAAAATAAAACTAAGTAGATAATAATATTAATGCTCAATGTGATGCGAAAATCATTTTTGTTTGGGCCAAATTGATTCTTAATTTTCTATGCAATTTAATTATAAATATTTAGTCAAAATTTAAGCTATTAAATATAAAAAAATTTGGATGTTATAGACGTAAATTTTTTTTTTTTTTGGTTAAGGTAAGAAAATTATAGACGTAAAGTTTGAGATCATAAATGCTTCAAATGGAATCAAATGTACACAAATCATCTTGGAATTGAATTGACAACAACGCCTAAGAATGTAAGAAGATAATGCCAAAATTAATCAACAATGAGATATCCCAAGAAAATGTTTCTAAATCAAAATGAATGAAGTCTTAATCAATAGCATCGATAATAGTATCCGCCATAGATTGTTATTGTTTGAAATTCTCTCACCTTTCACAGTAAGGCTATGTCTACTAAAAGGAAAGATAGGTCGAGTAAATCAATTAAGATTGCAGAATGAGATATAGAAATCATGTGAGAGCGTTGACACGAGTGGATTGATTCTCATTTTCACGCAATCAAGACATCTTAAAACAGGCCAGATCTTTCAATCAATGCTAACGTCGTTAGCATCGTAAGCCGGCGCAGTAGAGTATTCCCCACGCGGGGTGACCAACAGTGCCATCTTCTTTGGGGACAGGGGGAAAGAATCCAGCAACGCTGTCATCTGCCTTATCTAACTCCGAAATGGCAGGCCGTGTTCTTAGATGACCATCGTTGTCCTTACGCAATGACAAACGAATTTCATAAACACCCAGACGAACAAATTCGATTGATGCGAATCTATCGGCGTGCTAATCATTGCCAAGCGGGCGATGCGTCAGCTGTGCTGGGAGAGGTTATCTGTCATTTTCCTACCGCGTTCGTGTAGTTGGGCCAATGGGAAAGGGGAAGAAATCAAGCGTGAAGTCGATGGACGGGTTCCTGGCCTTTCCTTTCCTGAGGCAGATAAAAAATTTTAGTTCCAGAGTCTCGTCCACAGAAGTCAAGATAAAAGCTTCCACCTTTGGGCTTCAAGGAGAGAAAAGCTCCATTTCCATTTCCACCGACATGATGCTTCTCCTGCATTAAGAAGAGAACACCCACACGCATGACGCACGTGCACTGGGACTGACAGACCACACAGGATAGAACCTTCCTCTCCATAGATCGCCTTAAATAGTATAAATGTGCAGGGGATTGTACTACAAGATGGTGCTTCGGAGAGAAAATTGCCGGCATGAGTTGTCAATTAGAAACAATATAGGAATTAAAGTCAATCTGCTTTCTATTTTGTCTCTTAATTAAGAGGACGGCTAGGATTGACTCTCTTCTTTATATATATATATATACTCAAAAGCATTGTGAAAAAAAAAAAAAAAGATGTATAATATACAGAGAATATAAAAACTTTCCCCATAAAGGTATATGCATTTCTTCATGGTATCAAAGCAAAAAAGGGAGATGTACAATTAACCAGTGACTAGGGCTCTTCGAAAACGGCAATCCTCAAAGATCTAATAACGATGATGAAGCAACTTTTGACCTAGCATCATGTGCCGCCTTCCCAAGTTAACGCATCAGCTCCACCTATTGCTGTCAAGTTGGGGGATAATTACCAAAAAAGTCATAAACCTATTGCAATTGTGCCAATTCAGTCCTAAACTTTTTTTTTTGGCCAATTTAGTCCTAAACATTTTACTTTTGTTCCAGTTTAGTCCATCCGGCCAAAATTGGTCGGCCGATGCTTGAAACGTGGCAGCCGGCCAAACGTCGGCATGATTTTTTAATAATATTTTATTTTCAACATTTTTTATTATTTTTTTTCCTTTTTCCTTTTTCCTTTTTTTTTTTTTTGCCTCCTCTTTCTTCCTCCCTCCTTGGGCTCTAGCCGGCCCCCGTCGGATCTAGCGAGGAGGCCTTGCCGACGCGAGGCAAGCTTGCACCCAACGACGGCGGGGTGAGGCAAGCCCTTGCCAAATGCAACGGCAAGCCCCCTCGCCGTCGCGTCTGGCGAGGCCTCCTCGCCCGCCGAATCACCTTAGTCGCGACCAACCAGCCCCGGCCGATCGCGGAGCCCAAGGAAGGAGGAGGAGGGAGGACGGAAAAAAAATAATAATAAAATTAATAAAAATAATAAAATATTATTAAAAAAGCTTGCGCTTGCACCGGCCGGCTACCACGTCAACGCCGGCCGGCTAATTTTGGCGGATGGACTGAACTGGAACAAAAGTAAAAGGTTTAGGACTAAATTGGCAAAAAAAAGAAGAAGTTTAGAACGGGTTGGCGTAATTGCAATAGGTTTCGACTTTTTGGTAATTCTGCCGTCAATGGATGGCAACAACTATGGCCTTTGGTCCCAAGTTGTCGAGATGTACATCTCAAGCAAAGACAAGTTGGAATATATTAATGGGGATCTTCCCCAACCTTATTCAACTGATCTTAGCTTTCAAAAGTGGAAAATCGAGGATTCTATAGTGAAAGGATGGATAATCAACTCCATGGACACGACGTTGATTGGTAATTTTATCGAGATATCCAACCACAAAAGCAGTTTGGAATTCGGTGGCTACCATGTTTTTTTTACGGCAATGATGTCTCCTAGGTGTATGATTTGAAGTGCTAAGTTACTCGGCTAAAGCAAGCAGGAGACCCTATCGAAAAATACTACAATGATTTTCAAGGACTCTGGTGGGAGATTGAATTTCGTCGTCCTAACCCCATGGTGTGCTCCAATGATATCAGGCACTACAATATAGCTGTCCAAGAAGATCGTGTGTACACATTCCTTGATGGTCTTGATGATCGAATTGACAAATTTAGGACACGTGTCTTACATATGCAACTGTTTCCTGCGGTTGAACAAGCTTACGCATGAGTTCGGCGAGAGGATGTATGCCAACCTACGATGTTGACTAACGCGGATATGCTCTCACTGCTCCTACAATGGTGTCACGTTGGGGGAAGATGGGCTTGCGGTTTCTTGAGGGCAGCTCAAAACCACAAACTCTGCAAATGGCCTCCACGGGTGCTACAACAAGAGGGGGCAAGTCGAATGCAATCAAGCAGCACCCATGGCCTTAGAAGGCAAAAAGAAAAGGTAGAAAGCAATGGTGAAGAAGAGAGAGAAACGAATTAGAGAGAAACAGGGCATCTAACATCAGAGGAGCGAAAGCGAGTGTATAGAGAGAATAGGCCCACAAGAATTTTAAATGTTTCTAACTTGTGAGCTCGGATATGACACGTGTCACAAAATAAATGAACTAGGATTTTATCGAGTCAGCTACAACTTGGGAACCCAATATTTTCTCATTTTCAAGAGGGTTCTCACTTGAAGAAATGCTGATAAGAATGTGCTCATGATGACCCCCAAAAGCTTTGAAAAATGTAAGAAATTGAGTCATAGTAAAGAAGTAATTTTATTTTAAAAATACCATCTTATGTGATTTTTTTAAAATTAACATAAAGAAGAAAGTTAACCATTTTCAAATCTTGGTATTCTTATCAATGACACATGATGCGACTTTTGAGAAAATATATTTTAAGTATTTTCTTTTAGGCTTTAGAACTTTCGATTCTTTTACTTACATTTTGGGTCAAGTTATTGGAGATCCATTTTGTGTCTTTTGATCGTCTCCTTGTTCATAATTCATTTTACTTTATAATATTCTGCTTTTTTATGAATATGACGGTTTGTTTATTGTATCCTGGAAATAAAATCGGGTCTAACTTAATTACTAGAAGAACATTTAAACTTAATACAGGAGTGATCTTTTAACAGGGATCAATTATTCCACATGAATTCTTGCTTTTTAACTTATGCTCGGACACTATTTCAATTGTGTTACGTAGGACCTAATTTGATGGCGCCCACAGAGATATTGCTCACTTGTTGCCCATCGAAAGACAGTTTCCGTTGGTTTCATGACAACGTGCTGCACGGACTACGTAAGTATCAGGACAAGCTCTACCGAATAATATAACCCAGCCCCAGTCCCCCTCATCTCAGAGACAACCATCTTTACTTCGTTTTCGTTTCTCTGAGAATTCCCGTGTCTCGATTTCTCTCTCTCTCTCTCTCTCTCTCTCTCTCTCTCTCTCTCGTCTTCTCTCACAAGCTAGCTATCTCCCCTAAAGACCTACCTGAGTTTGTTCCCTTTCATTCATACTCGTCGTCTTACATAACACACCTCGACATGGCCGTGGTTGATCTTGTTCCCCAGTTCAGAGTCCCAGCAATCATGCCGAGCGCTCGAGGGTTGCATCTGAATCGCCGAATCCGGTGTCCGAAGACAAGATTTATGTTATTGTCGGGAAGGATATGAAAGAGAGCACATCAAGGCTTGTTTGGACGGTGCGCCAATCAAAAGGCAACTTCAAGATCTGCATCA
This sequence comes from Eucalyptus decipiens, assembly GCA_014182575.1. Classification (NCBI taxonomy): domain Eukaryota; kingdom Viridiplantae; phylum Streptophyta; class Magnoliopsida; order Myrtales; family Myrtaceae; genus Eucalyptus; species Eucalyptus decipiens. Next base: position 1,813,538 of record CM024613.1, on the reverse strand, counting down.
TTCATGTTTTAGTTCCTTCACGGAAGATCCCAATAGGTAAGTCAACATTTTTCCTTCTGTTTTCTTTGCATATTTCCATCCACCGATTTAGTTATCAATTTTTGGTTCAAGAGTTTTCACTGATTGAAAAAATAAGAACTTTTTAGGCTCGGGAAAAAGTGTCAAAAAAGTTCTAAACCTTTTATATTTTTGTCAATTCAGTTTTAAACTTTTTATTGGTGCCAATTTAGTCTTACACCTTTTGATTTAGTGCTAATTAAATTGTCACACCCCGATCCTCGAGCGCGTGCCCATTCTTCTGTGGTTGATAAAAATTTTACGACTTCCCAGGACCAGTCGCCAACCCTTTCGTTTTATTACACATGCGGAAGCGAATATATATCCCCTAACAGTAACCATCTTGGGATAGAAAAGCAAGACAATAGGTTCACAGACAAAACACACATTTATATTCACACCGAGTCATATACAAAATGTCAACAACCAAAAAGACTTCAAAAGATGGTCCTCCAAAAAGAAACTGACCTAATTGACCTACACTTCACATCACCTCCTCTCAGCTCCAGGTCCTCCTCTCGGCTCCAAGTCCTTCACTCGATGATCCTGAAAATTTAAGCCCATGACAGGGTGAGATATAAATCTCAGCGAGTTCACACTCTAAACCCCGATTAGGAGGGAAATATGCCTAGAAGTGTCCTAATCACACAATCAAACAATCATAAGGACTTATCTCGCCTCAGGTCCACCTTACAGGTCAATACAATCAAATACTTGACGAAACAATTCAATTCAATTCAACCATCAATCAGTCAACTCATTCGACTCCATGTCATCGATGCCATCTATAAATTATGTCGATTCAAACACTGCTCACCTAAGCTGAAATAGATATATTCATATATCATTGCTCCCTAAAGCTGATGTCTAAAGTTTGCTCACCAAAGCTGCTAGATAACATGTGCTCGCCGAAGCTGCTAAATCAACTATTGCTTGCCGAAGCTGATATCTATAGTACTCACCGAAGCTGCTAAAGTATTATTGTTCACCGAAGCTTCTAGAAATCTATAATGGTATTAATGCTCCACCTGAAGCTGAACCACGATACATTACTCCACAGCCAGGATCTTGTGCTTTGCACATCGATTCCTCAATTACATATCCAAATTTTTGGCCTAATTCCATTATATTAAAGTGTATCTGATAAAAATAATCGTGTGTAGATACATGGTCGGCCTAAGCCAAAGATGTAATATCTTTACTTTAGAATATCCCACTATTTATGCAGTGTCTAAAAACATTTTTGGCATTATAAACCAATGCTCCGGTAATTTCTAATTAATTATTGAAAATATACGATTTTGGGATAGATTCTCAAAATTACAACTATAATTCAAATTGCACAATATAACATTCAATTAAATAAATCAATCACACCATTACAATCAGCACAAAATTCTGATCACCGGCTATCCCAACATAATTTCCGGAAAATAATTAATAATTAAATAATCATCAAAATTAATTAAATAATCGCAATTAATTATCGTAAATACTAACTTAGGCCAAAATTGCTAAATTAAATACCGATATGGGCCCGGAAAATTCCCGAACCCTTCTAGATGAATAGCATATTCTATCTAGGCCTTGATTAATTTAATCTAACCACCAAACATGCACAATTAACTAATTAAATCACTAATCTAATCTAACTAACCACCTAAGTCCTAATTAAATTAAACTAAACACCCGTTAATTGTCATTAGCCTACTAAGAAGAGTTAGTGCATAAACTCACCAGTTTATTACGAGAACCGGTTCACCACGACGGCGGCGTGACGGCGGCCGAAACTCGGGTTTGCGGCGATGTCAACGGACTTAGACTGGGCCTAAAATTGGCCCAACAAATCTCAGTCCAAGCTAAGACTTGTTGCTGAATTAAGTTGGGCCGAAGTTGGGCTGACTTCGCGGGCTTCAAATGGCTTTGAGTGGGCCGAGATGTGTGCTGGAAATGGGCCGAGGATGGGCTTCAAATTTGGGCTGGACCAAAGGCTGAAAATTGCGTGAAGATGGGCCCACGTGCAAGTGGGCTGAGCTAGAATTCACGAAGATGCTGGGCCGTGAAGTTCGCTGGCTTTGTGCGGGCTTGTCTTCGGATGGCTGATGGCTGCTTCGATTGACCTCACGCGGCAAGATGGAGACACAAACAGCGAAGGAACCAATGAAGTTGCAGGCGCTGGACGAGTGAAGATTGCAGGTCAAAGTTGGGGAGAGTTTCACCGGTTTGTTGACCGAACGTGGCAGCTTGGTGGAAGAGACAGGCTGCAGGTTGGTTGGTCGATGGGGGATAATGATGAAGCGGTTAATGGGTGGGGTAGATGGAGTAGTGGTAAGAGATGGGAATAATGGGATGATGATGAAGATGGCCTGAACGACTTCGATGGATGGAGATGGTGCGGTCAATAATCCATCCGGGTTGAGGCGGTGTAGAGGAAAATGAACGTGTGGCGGCGGAGTGGTAGACACGAGAGGGAGAGAACGTGGAGAAGATGGGCAGGTTTGCGGGCTTCCGAATAAAAAAGGAAAAGCATGAAAGAAGATAGAAACAGAGGGGGATCGGATAAGGAAGAGGGACACCGTCTGAGCTTGCTTGAAGAAAGGGTAGGAAGGGATCGGCTGAAGTGTCTTTGGAAAGCTAAGGATGAGGGGGCCAAAGTCAACATATTTATCCCCTCCATTGAATGCCTTGTCCCTAATACTTTCTAGGATAAATTGAATCCAAAAATAGCACAAATAGATGCCAAAAACACAGTCCCCAAATCATGCTCCCGAATTTCACTCAAATACTCTTAATTTTCTTCACCAATTCTCCAAATCGAGGTCCAATTTCACCAAGGAAAAAGCCTATACAATTTTCTGCAAGTCTCCAACACTCAAAAGGCTCGGCTTGGAAGTCTAAATTTTCTTCGACTTAACCCATCCGAATTTCCGTTATTTTTCCACAACGTCCGAAACGATTTTTGTAAAAATCCTCGGAATCTCAAAAAATCTTCGGAGGATGAGTCAATATTCTAAATGATTTGTGACACAATTTCTGAAATTGGGTTTATATTCGCAATTAATTTCAATCCAGCGTGATTTTAGCGTGATCTAGTCTATTAGGTAGCTTTTAGGAATTTTTAGTGCAATTGACCTGTGATCGATTTATCTCGAGTCACAATGTATATCTTCGACTCATTGGCGACTCTCGGTTGTCGTGAAAATCTCAAGATTTTAAATACGGACACTGGGTACATAAATGATAAAAAAATCGGTCTAGTGCCGTTCGATGAGAATTTTGCAATTAGTTAGAATCACCAACGCTCTAATCACATATCTCCATAAAATCGACTTATCTCCGGTCTCTAATCGATTTTTGACAGTGCCGTAATGACTCTTGTAGATCAAATGGTCGAGTAATTGATTCCTAGTCGAATTCTCAAGTCCATTGCGTTAAAATCCTTTAATAACTTCCCCAGATAGTCTAATTATCTCATGAGTGATCAGCTCAGAGAATAGCACTATAGGCGCGTCGATGAAAGACCCGATTTATTTAATCGAAAACAAATTCTGAAAATTCATATCGTCACATAAACCCTAAACCTTTTATTGATGTCAATTTAGTTTTAAATTTTTTGATTGTATCAATTTAGTCTTAAACATTTTGATCTAGTGCCAATACAGTCCTTCTAGTTAATTTTGGCGGGATATTGCTAATGTGGCATGTTCGGCATTGATATTGATAACTTTTAATAATATTTTAATATTTTTTCAAATTATTTATTTATTTCTTTTATTTCTTTTTCCTTTTCTTTTCTTTTGGGCGACCGGCTAGAGGAAGGAGGAGGGAAGAAAAAAAAAGAAAAGGAAAAAGAAAAGAAAATTAATTGATTACTTAATAATTCGAAAAAATATAATAAAAAATATTATCAAAAGTTATCCACGCCACCGTCAACTATGCCACATCATCCGACTGACATCCACATCAGTAATACTCAGCCAAAATTAGCTAGAATGACTAAATTGGTACTAAATCAAAAAATTTAGGACTAAATTGGCACAAAATCAAAATATTTAGGACTGAATTGGTATCAAGTTAAAAGGTTTATAACTAAATTAGCACCAAATCAAAATATTTATGACTGAATTGCCACTATAAAAGGTTCAGGACTGAATTAGCATCAAGTTAAAAGATTTATGACTAAATTGGCACCAAATCAAAATATTTAGGACTGAGTTGGCACCATAAAAGGTTTAGGACTGAATTGGCATTAAGTTAAAAGATTTAGGACTGAATTGGAATTAAGTTAAAAGGTTTATGACTGAATTGGCACCAATAAAAGGTTTATGATAAAATTAGTACAAATACAAAAGGTTTAGGACTCTTTTGATACTTTATTCTGCTAAGCTTGCATGGATATAATGCACGAATCTTCCATGATGGACAACGGTTGTGCCATAAATTAAAATTCCCTTAAGAGGGCTTAGCGATGTAGGACCAAACTGGATATCCTATTGTTTTTACCCGTTCTATTATTATCGATTTTCATTCTTTTTTAGGTGTTCTTTCTTGCGACGAATTAAAATGATTGTGCTGTTAATTTGCCTTTGGTTTGCAGGAGACCTGGGTGTTGGAATCCTTGCGACCGTGGCGAACGAGATAGTGTTGAGAGAACACAAAGAAAACGAGAGGAAAAACATGCATGAACTCTTGGAGAGCTACCTGCTCTATTGTAGACAAATGGGGGTAAATTTACCTCCTCCTTCTCCTCCTCCTCCTTCAAGATGATTAATTGTCCTCGTCAATGACTTCTTAACAAAGTTATAGTGAATCACGACAAATGTTAATCATTGTTGACCTATATATATACTTCTAGCGTGGCACAAGTTTAGATGACTATGTATGCTTCTTTATTTAACGAGGAGGATGATAGTGAAGCAAATTTACTGATTTATTGGTTAACAGGTACAAGCAGAGAAAGAGTATATAGAATTGGACAGCATTGAAAAGGGAATCGTGGAGCTCATTCGTTTGCATGGGATCAAAAGGCTTGTAATGGGTGCCGCTTTGAATAAGCACTATTTCAAGTACGTACAAGAACAAGAATACAATCCCACATGGGTCATGGACCTATTCATTCCACCTTTCTCGCTTTCATAACTAAAAGGGCATGCTTGTTTGGATCCTTATTGCATCACTAAAATCGATCCTTAATCCTTAAAGATGTGTTGTACATTTTTTATCTTTAGGGAAAACTTGGTAGCGCTTCTTGAACACATTGTCCTAGTTCGCTCTTCGTCCATCACTATGCTTCATGTATAACCAATCAGTCTTATTTTCCTACAAAGTGAAAAAAAGGAGATAAAAACTGGTCAAATATCTTTTCGAGAATCAAAAAGTCTCATGTCATTTCTACAAGTTTATGTTTGGTATTGTCTGCATCACACCAAATTAATTTACTGGCTTCTTAGGTTTCAGATTGGCAGGAGGATGACAGAAATCAAGTCCAGGAAAGCCATCTTTGTTCGCGATAAAGCGCCCATCTCTTGTCAAATTTGGTTTATCTATGATGGCCAGCTCATTCACACAAGGTTATCCTCCGGCTCTTTTACTTCTCTTTTTCAAAACAATCGAATCCCCACGAGAGGGTGTAAGTGAAAAAAAGTTCTACATAAACATGTCTTGTTGTGATAGTTGACTGCCATAACAGACCTAGAATTTGTTGATGTATCAAGGCTACACTAATTTTTTTTTTTTTTGTTAAGTCAGTTTGATGATGTCCTGTTTTCTAGAAGTTAGTCGTTGTTTTTACTTGGTCAGTCCTATCTTGTAGGAGTGTTTAGCTGCATCTTTTTTTTTTTTTTTTTTTTTTTTTTTTTTTGCGGTTATTCTGTTAGTTTGTTGCTGGTTTTGTGGACCAAGCAAGCTGTTAGTTAGTGGACAACGTGTGTTTATGGTGAAGTTCTAGTCTGTCTTTAAGAAAGTTCAGCTTTCTAAATAAAAAAGAAGTTCCCTTCCAATATTTTAAAAAAAAAAAAACAGCTTTTGCTGTCAATTCTTCTTCTGTTCTTTAAGAAACAATAGAATTCTAGGTTGGGTTGAGGCTGGGACAAATAATTTTATCCATGTTTTGCATTATACTTTCTTTCTTTGAATGATATGGCTAAATACCCGGGAAATTTTGAGCTTGGGGCCAATGGCAACTCAGTTTCTCTGGATCCGCTTATGACTGATTGGCTCATAACACAACAAATCAAATTTTAGAACGCAATTGAGCACAGAAGGAACATTTACGGGCTCCGAGTCTTGGTACGATTAATTTATGAAGTGCTGTGACAATTTTGGCTTCACCATTAAGTTGCTTTCACTCCTTCTCAATATAGGGAAGCTCGGATGGTTCAAGCAGTGGCAGAAGTTCCTACTAATGTGCCATTGCCAATGACTCCAAGCCCCGGAGCAGGAAAGTCGATTCTCTCGAAGTCGCAATCTGCCACACTGCAGAGGAGTGGTACGGCGAAGTTGAGCAATCCATTTTATGACATTCTGACAAGAACTTTCTCTTCGATCAGAGACCAATGTGCAGTGATGCCAACAGCTTCTCCTTCCTCAGATGGCTGTCCAGTGCATCCTAATGCGGCTAGCATGCTGGAGAGGCAAGATACTTTCCAAGAACTAGAACGAGTTTCAACAAGCACTTCCCATTGTCCGCAGTCTGTCTATCATAGCCTGTCATCAAATTCCTGGCCTCTGGTACGTGCACAATAACATAACAAATAGTCATTTTCATGTTCTCTAGCCCGGAAGCCAAGTCTCTATCTTTGCTTGTCCTATTTTATAGCCAAGAGTAGCTAGTTCTTTGTCCTTAAAAAAGGAATTTTATTAACTTTAGCTAATAGTAACAGGATATGAATGAAAACGATGCGCCAGAAGTGCTTGAGGAGGAAATGATGACTTGTGCTGAAGCGGATGTAGATTTCATTGGAGGCAGGCCAAAGGATCCCAGTAAGGTAATATGTCGATATGGTAACGGGAAAAGTTTGCTATATATCTACCCAGACGCTCTGATTTTTGCAAATTGCTCATTTTACAAATGGAAGTTTTCTACTACTTTTACTCCAGTCTGATCATTGAGGACCACCCTGGAGACAATTCATCCTAAACTGTCGCCCATAGATATCATGTATGGCATAATTTACATGAAGATGAAAAATGATTTAAGAGGAAGTAATTGCAGAGATTATATGCTGAGAAGTTGAAGGAAGAACTTGAGAAGGTGATGGAAGAACTTCGCATTGCCCGGGACCAATTTGTGGAGACCGACCAGAGCAGAAAGCAGTTGGAGCTGAAAATCATTGCAAGCGATGAAATGTTGCGGACTTTTATACAAGAGCGAGAGCTGTTGCGGATCGATCTCGAGAATGCACTCCTAAGGGCCGAGGAGGTGAGCAGAATGAAAGGAGATTCCTCGGGCACAAAGCACTTCTCCGAGTTCTCCTTTACCGAAATTGCAGAAGCTGCGCAGAACTTCGACCCATCCTTGAAGATCGGAGAAGGTGGTTGCGGGAGCGTGTATAGAGGTTTGCTTCGACTTACGCCAGTGGCTATAAAGATAGTGAAATGTCCTGGCATGCAAAGTTCAAAAGATTTTCAACAGGAGGTAACAATTCTCGAGTATACTCTACTTGTTTACAAGTTTTCTTTAAACCAAAACTAAGAATATTTAAAATATATAAAGACTTGGCTCATCACGAAGTAAATCTGTTTTCAACAATGATATCACTTTGGCATCACGAATTCATAGTAAGAGGACATTACTAGCAGTGATCGAGAATATCGTTGTTGATCATCAAACTCTCGATTGAATGTCTCACAGGTCGATGTGTTGAGAGAGGTGAGGCATCCTAATCTCATCACACTCATCGGCGCTTGTCCCCAGCACTGCACTCTTGTTTACGAATATATACCAAACGGTAGCCTCGAAGATTGGCTCCGCAACAGCTACAGGGCGAAGCTGCTGCCGTGGCCAGCCCGAATCCGCATTGCCACAGAGCTCTGCTCCGCCCTGGCCTTCCTCCACTCTTGGGAGCCTCACAGCATTGTCCACGGGGACGTCAAACCGGGAATATCCTACTGGACGCGCACTTCGTGAGCAAGCTCAGCGATTTCGGCATCAGCCGAGTGCTGTCCGGTGGCGAGTGGTCGAGCAACAACACCACCGTCGTGCACCTGACCGACCCAAAAGGAACGTTTGGGTACATGGACCCTGAGTTCCTCGAGACGAGAGAACTCACAACGAAGTGCGATGTCTACTCTTTCGGGATTATATTGCTCGAGTTGTTGACGAGGAGGCCCGCCCTAGGAATAGCAAACGAAGTGCGAAAGACAATTAGCGCAGGGACTTTGGAGGCCATCTTGGACCCATCGGCTGGAGAGTGGCCCTGTACGCTGGCCATGGAGCTGACTCAATTGGCTTTGAGGTGCTGCGAGACGAGCAGAAGGAATAGGCCGGATCTCCGATCGGATGTGTGGACGGTGCTTCAATCGATGCGAGCTTCCAGTCGATAAACCTAGACTTCTGAATACTCGGGAATTGAGCGGTATACATGTTCTGGATGTGTACTTGATCTTTAAGTAAATAGACTTATCGGGTCATGTGTCGAAGGCATCCGTGAGTACCGACCAATTGGTGTATGCACAAACATAGATCTTTTGCTGTGTCATGTATTATCTTGTTGAAAGTTCGCCCTTTATATACCCACCAACGTTGTTATGAATAGATTTTTGGAAAATGGGAAGCTGACGGCGCCGTCACTCTGTCAAGAGTGAGGGTGCCATCTGCACCTCACATTTCCCCAGGGAGACTGGACTAGCTTGTCCGATTTCCTTGGGAAATTAGAGTCCCATTTGATGTTCTTGGAACCGAACATTTTTTTGTAGGTTCAAAGCTTCTTTCTCTTTTTGGGTTTCCATTGGAGCTCTCTCTACCCCCCCTAACTACCATCTCTGCAGCTGCAACTTCTACGGTTTATACTTATTTCCAATTTTCCCCATATGTGATTGTGCGTACCATAAGAGTTTTCCTAATGTGGACTAAATTAATTGATATTGTAATTTACTATTTTTACGGTTACCATAAAACATGGTTGGTCTAAAGTGAGATAAAAAGTTTATTAATTAGTCTAATATGGACTAACTAGTGTAAGCCAAGTTGAGCCTGGCCCGTAATGAGAAGGACTGGCTGGAAACTCTATAAATAGTGCTCAAATCTCTCATCTAACCTAATTCTCACATGTATCCTAGGGGCGTTTACCTAACGCTACACGTGAGGGGGCCACCTCATTGAGCTAGTGATATAGAGGGCAATAGAGGAAAAGGACTTGCGTGTGGAACATTGTGTTTCCTCTTCCGCTTCAAGAACAGTTGATCCCCTTGATGAGTGGGTAATCCCTTTTTTGCTTCCGCTTTATGTTCTATGGATCCCAAAACAGGTGCGTTAATCTTTCTACTTAATTATATATATTCTTGTTCTAGTTATGGAGATCTTAGGGTTGCGCAATTTGTATCCAACATGTGGTATCAGAGCGACCATAACCTTAGAACTTGAACGCATAAAGTTTTTGCCCTAATTTGTGATTTTCGAGATTTTTTGTTCAATAAAAATAAAATTAAATCACAAATTCGGACTGGGCTCACAAGACGAGCAAGACGGTCGGTGGCGTGTCGCCGGGGGAGGCCTCACACGCCCCCACGCACTGCCAGGGCGTCGGAGACGCACCCCACGCGCAATCACGCGCCCTCACGCGTGGGGTGCGGCTCGCACATGTGCTCCACGCGCCGTGCACTCAAGTGACGGGTGGAGCGTCGGATCGGCGTGTGGCCGACGCGGTTGGATCCGTATGGCTGTCCTCTATCTTGTGATGAATTTATTTTACATGTTTGATATTTTATGGATGTGAAAATACATACGAAATCCTAAATACGTGTATTTTTAGTGTATTTTTGCGTATTTTTCTTATATTTTCAATGATTTTGGAAATATAAGTGTTGTATTACAGGTATATTATCACATAAACATTATAATGGTGTGATTCATTAATAAAAAATTAAACTTTATTGTAAACTGAAGTTGGCTTAATGAGATACAACCATTATGGAATAATAATTAAGCTATGTATTGAGCTGATGAGAAACAGTAAAGATTATGAAACTTTTGTTACTCAAACATACTCATTGACACGTTGGTAATCTTTGAATGATGGACGTCTTAAAAACTCATGACCAAACTGATTATACTGATTAACATATCTGCTGTATGTGGGTAATGCATGTCAATTAAGTTACTGCATATTATACATGAACTCATTTGGTCACTTGTTAATGTCTATCAAGTTGAATATTTTTATGGTTAAGGAGTATGACAACATTTACGCAGAGCAATAGTATCTACTGTTAAATTTTAGATATTTGGTTTTCTAGTTTGACTCAATTAATAGGCCACTGATTGTTTACAATGATAATTTGTTACTTAAAAATTTGGCTAATAAATCAGTTGTTGGCCTTGAAGTCATGTTTTGCCGTATGAAACTCATGAGCAATAGTTGATTAGTTATCAAGCTTGTCAATCTATATACCCTGTATTACTATTGATGTTAGCTTGTAAGGAATCCTTTAGATCGGCATTCTTTTAATGTTGTTTTAGTAATTAGTAATTGGGGTGCACAAGATGCTTGCTTCTATGAGAATTTTCTTGTGTTACTATGATCAGTGATCTCATTGGAATCTGTCTTTCAGGTTCGCTATATATATGTATAAATAAAGATTTTATTAATGAATAAAGCAATGTAATTAGCATGATATGTGATTTTAGTGATATGCTGCCACTATCACTAAAGTTAAAATCACATGTATATGGTGTATGTGAGAAGTAAAGTTTATATCCCTGGTATGAGAGAATTTCAATGATTCAATTAAGTAGTGACCGCCAAAGTGGTACGCTTGATTGGGTTTGAGAAATTCCGGTCTCGTATAATGATTAGGATGTCTCCTGGTCTAATGCGTAGTCATACTCTCAAATGAGGTGATTGTGTATTAGTTCATGGAGGGATACATAATAGTGTGGTGGAAGAGTGACTGATTTTAGTGATTCATATGCCCAAATGTGATGAATTCACGAATAATTGGAATATATTCTCATAACTGCTATCATGCGGGGAGTGTACAACTGCATGTCATGTATTCTGCCCAAAGATAATTATATGATTATGCGTGTAACTCTCTGGATGTGTACTTGTACGTCAAGTTACACGGTACTCACATGATGCTAATTATATATATTGCTTGGTTTTCAGTTACCTTTTCTGTAATTAATAACTTCATCATTATTGAGATTTTTACTGCTTCAAATTTTAAGTTGTAAACATATGATTTGTTGCTTGAGAAAAAAGCAATTGAATTTGCTTACTGTCCATGAAGCGTTCCATTCTGGAACACTTGAAGAGAGGTTTGTCTGCGGACTGCACTGCTATAAGATGATAGAAGCCTTGGTTGCTTGAAATTGATATTGAAATTAGGACACATCTACAAAGATTGTGTTTAAGCCCTAATAACATATACATCTCGTATATAATTAAAATGTTGTTTCCGAAAGTTTTCTATTTAAGGAAAATGACCGAGATAAAGAAATAAAATAATTATAATTAGTCTTAAAAGGTTGTCAGGTTTAACAATGGCCATGAGTATTTTGGCAAGTATGACAATGCGAAATAGCTTAAAAGGTCATTTGTCAAATACTTGGTAGATTCTGGGGTGGTAATTTAATTACTATACCTAAAAATTCTGACAAAAAGATTTGGCCGAAAGGCATAAATGCACCATATTGAACATGGTGATGAGTATGATTAATAAGACTAATTTATCTGATTTTTTGTGGGCTGATATTATGAAAGTAACTTTTTCACATACAAAATGTGTCTCTTATCAAAGTTGTTTCATAAACTTCTTTTGAGTTATAGATTGGACATGAATTACTTAAATCATATGAAATTTAGAGGTGTCATGCAAAAGTGAGATTATCTAATCCAATATTAATGCGTTGGAATTCAGATTCACTTGGAATTATTTTGTATCTTATCTAGGTTGTTAAAGGGGTATTGATTTTATAACCCTAAAGAAGGTACAAGAATTATGAAATCGCATACTCTAAAGTTTCTAAATATTGACGTAATTGTAGAGGATAGCTGCTCTCAGACTATTAAAGATAATAGTATGATGAAGGTTACTATGTTTTTGTCTTTACCTATACAAATAATTATGGAATCTCCTGTACCATAGACTAAACTTGTTAAGGTTCAAGGTACTATTCTTGATATAGTTTATAATGAAATTTCTTAAATCTCTCAAGTGCAGAATGAAGTAGTTGCAGCTTTATTAAGGAGATTTGTTAGAGAAAGACGATCAATTATATCATCATACTATATAGTCTATTTGTGAGAGCATGATTACAATATCCACTACATGGTTGTTTTAGCAACTTATGTAAATGTCATTTCTTGTTCTCAATTAAGTATGTGATTAAATGCCATAAAAGGCGATATACAATCTATGAAATGTTTGGAAACTAACTTACTTGCCTAAAGATCATAAGTTCATTAGTTGCAAATTGGCGTACAAAACTAAAATAATTTCAAAGAAAGATTGTGGAATTTAAAGCAAAATTGGTAACTAAAGTTTTCACTCTGAAAGAGGGGTGGATTGTTTATAGTGAAGAAATAATTATTTCTTTAAATATTCTTTCGGAGTGAACATGGCATTGATAATTTATTTTGATATAAAATTATGCCAAATACATACAAAATGTATATTGTGCAATTGGAGAATTTTGCAACAAATGTTTCAAGTAAACTTGTGTATAGACTGAAAGTCTTATCTATAGTCTTATTTATAGTCTTATTTGTAGACAATATTAGTAAAGTTTATAGTGTTGTTATTTTGTTCAATTGGGAACAAAGTAATTCAATAAACTGCAAGGTTAGTGGGAGGAAATTTATTTTTTCTCATACTTTATGTACATAATATTTTGCTTACAAGTTGTAACCTTGAGATATCTTATATCATTTGTACTAAGGTCTGTAAGGATTGTTTTTGTCATATTATATTAAATTTTCTTGGAGGACATTTGCTGATTGTATATTAGAAATATTCAATATACATTAGTGCAAGCCAGGAATTGCTCCTGTTGTTAAGGGTGATGGACTAAATCTATCACATTGTCCTTATTTAGATATTGAGAAAATCTAATTAAATGGTGTACCTTGTGTCAGTGTACTTAAAAGTATAATGTATGCTCGAATTTGCACTAAACTAAATATCGTCTTTGTGACGGGACTTCTAGAAAGATGTCAGTTAAATCCAGGACACGATCACTAGGTTGCTGCCAAGAAGATTTTAAGGTACTTAAATAAGACCAGAGATTATATGCTAATTTACAGACATGTTCAATTCTTGCAGTTAGTAGGGTATTTAGATGTAAACTTTGCTGGCTATTCTGATGACATGCAATCAATATCGAAATACATATTTATGTTAGCAGTAAGTGCAGTAAATAAAGTTCTATGTCATCTTCTACTATGTAAGCAGTGTTAATAACATTCTTTTAGGCTGTTACTTGGGCTTTTAGGCTCTAGAACCTTATGAAGGAGTTGATCGTTTTAATTTTATGGATAGATCCATACGGTTGTATTGAGATAACAAATTTGTAATATTATTTATTTACTACAGAGGTCTCAAAGAGTCTAAATATATGGTGGTCAAAATTTTTTGCCAAAAGCAAACGGTACAGAAAGGTGACGTTTTAATATAATATATTTTCACAGATGATGTGATTGCAGATCCACTAACTAAAGGCCTACGCTCATGTGTATTTGAGCAACATGTCATTAGCATGGGCCTAGGTACATCATGAGATATTATTGTTTAATGGGAGCTATTTTGGCTTTACTTTGATAAATGTTTCATCTGTGTTCGTTACACTTTGTAACGGTTTGATATGTATCAACTTTTGCATTTAATAAAATATTTTTGAATGTATTATTATTATGTTGAATACATATTGATAAAGTTTCAAGAGATTGCATAAACCTTGAGTAAAGGCTAGGGGCATCCGAGCATTCGGTTATTAGCCTTGTGCATATGTCTTGTAATACATAAAGAAATGTTAACCATATGGACAAGACATATGTGGGTTTATTGGAACCATAAAATATTCTCTAGTGGCACAAGTTTTTGTGACGCCTAAGGTAAGAGAATGGTGATTGACAAATAGGATCTTTTTATGAGAGATGTTATCCATTTGCCACACTACCATATTGAATCCATATAAATAAAGTTAAAAACATTTGTGACCATGGAAGGCTTTGTTTGTATACATGCAGTTACTGCCATGATTCGGTGTTTAAGACTTTATGGGATATGAATGACTATTAAAAATTATCTATGGACCAAATATGCGCACATACAGTACGATTTCAATTAATATAGTCCAAGTGGGAGAATGTAAGAGTTTCCTAATGTTGACTAAATTAATTGATATTGTAATTTACTGTTTTTACGGTTACCGTAAAACGGGATTGGTCTAAAGTGAGATAGAAGGTTTCTTAATTAGTCTAATATGGGCTGGCTAGTGTGGGCCAAGTTGAGCCTGGCCCGTAATGAGGGGGATTAGCTGGAAACTCTATAAATAATACATAAGTCTCTCCTCCAACCCTAATTCTCACTTGTATCATCACCTTTAAGGGCGTTTACCTAACGCTACACGTGAGGGCAATAGAGGAGAATATGGATGGCAATAGAGGAGAAGGACTTGCGCGTGGAACATCGTGTTTCCTGTTCCGCTTCAAGAACAGTGGATCCCCTTGATGAGTGGGTAATCTCTTTTCTGCTTCCGCTTTATGTTCGATGGATCCCAAAACAGGTGCATTAATCTTTCTACTCAATTATATATGTTTTTTTTTCTAATTATGGAGATCTTGGGGTTGCGCAATTTGCATCCAACAAGTACTCCTTGGGCAAAGAGTAACAAAAGCCGAGCAAGTGCTTCTACAGTATTGGTAGATGCACTTTCTTTATTGCCCCTCCTCCCATCATTTCCTTTGCTTTTTCCACGCCTTCTTGTTTAGCAGTTCAGTCCAAAAGGAGAGAGAGAAAGTGCAAACTTAGGTTCTCCGAAAACAACCTAAATTGGTGGGTCTTTTCTCGCCACAGCAAAATGAAGGCCCTCTTCTTGAATGGCCGGCCCCTAAGCTCATCCTTGAGTCCTTGAACTTGACCGGCACATTGGACAAGAAGACCCTGAACTGACCGGACCAACTTTGTGTTCTCTACCTCAAGGACAACTCCATATCCAGCAATGTACCTTACCTCTCTCACCTCATCAACCTCAAGCCTCTCTCTACCTCAACGGCA
This sequence comes from Eucalyptus decipiens, assembly GCA_014182575.1. Lineage (NCBI taxonomy): Eukaryota > Viridiplantae > Streptophyta > Magnoliopsida > Myrtales > Myrtaceae > Eucalyptus > Eucalyptus decipiens. The sequence continues at coordinate 1,798,043 of CM024613.1, read as the reverse complement.
ATGCCTCCTCAGGCGGCTTGCCCGCTTTCCTCACCAAGATCCACCGCCTCAAGATTCGCGTATTCGCCGAAAACTAAAAGTCAGCAAGACATTTGACAATCAATAACTCATGATTTTCTTCTTCTCGATTATCGGTATATTTGTTTCTTTAAATACTAAATGGATGCAAAAAAAAAGACGATCTTCTAAAGCAAATATGTGATCCGGTTGTCTATTATACTCAAAACAAAATGACTGGCCCAAGTTGCACTGTTACTAGTTGGAAGTGACGGTACCATTCTCCTAGCACCGTCCTAGATTTTTTCACGTGCATGAGGTACATGGATTGCGCAGATGAAGATATACTTGGAAAATGATTCCAAAGTATAATGTCTATTCTGAATAATGAAAAGCCATTTACAATGTCTTATATGCCGAATTTCGACGTCTATTTATAAGAAGGTCGTCTTTATGAAACAATCAAATAATTGAAATATAATAAGATAATTAAGGAAAAAATATTGATAAACGAGAGAGCTTTCAAATCGCGCACTGAAATCTGCAGAACACATTAGAAATCTTTAGAGATTTGGAAATCAAGGAAAACACATGAATTTAGAGGTAAAAAATTACCCAAACCAGCGTAGCCCGTTTCCAGCTTTGAAGCTCTCATAGTCCTCTTCAATTTGATTTGTCGTATGCATTATAACTACTCAAAAATGACAATTATGGTATGCGTGGGACTGCTCGCTCTTGTGATGTTCAAAAGTTTTCATAAAAGTATTTGTCAACTGTTCTAATGGACAATGAGATGGAATTGCTTAATTATATACATAATTCAATGCCTTGTTCTGCTGTTTAGTCCGATTAAATCCACTTCACTTCCACAAATAATTCTCAGGGAATTAATTCGCCGATTATGCAGCATATTTGTCGTCGTGCCAGTCTCACGTCTTCATTCTGAAAGTTGCGTAAGTTCTAAGTTGCGCTAGTCATGTCTGCCACGTCATTGCCTGCACTAGCTGCATTTAAAACCGAGGTACGAAAACTAGGCGAGATCGGCCATAAGGCCTTAAGCTTCGTTTTTTCACCCGCTTCTCATCGGTTATTCTTTCTTAGTGAAATCAAAAGGTATCTACACAACATGAACGGGAAAAGTACCCCAAAAAATCCCAAGCCTATTGCATTTATGCAAATTCAGTCTTAAACAGCACTGATTGATCTCATAACACGTGGGTGATTTTACATGCGAAGTATTTGCATTGATTGTAGTGTGGAGTAGTAGATGAAACACCTTATAATTTTAAGTGTAAACAAGGACCTAACGTGAGAAACACACTTATTGAAGGTTGAAGAGACGGGTTTCGTTTTGCGGTATTGTCATTGCCAGCATAAGGTAGTGAATTTTGAGTGGTCAAATCATGTGAAAATAAATAGTGATAAAACACCGTTGGCATGGAACCGCTAACATCGTATAACCGGGGAATGTAAATATCTTCTAGCATATTATATAATCAAATGTGCACATTTGTTGCCTATACGCAAAAACTTGACATCCAAAAAATTAAACAAAATCATTCTATTATGAAGTATTCGAACAATTAAAAAGTGAAAAGAATTAATGATTAAAAATATATAATACAAAGGAATTGTATAAATATGAATGGAAAAAGAAAGATATTTCGAAATTTAAATTCATTTTAGAATGATTATTATAGGGTAAACATTCAAGTTTCAGTATTGGAAAAGGTGAGAAATATAATATGATTATTAATATCCACTTAGCTTCGAAATTGAGTTAAGAAAGTCTTCAATTCGGCTAGCTGTCCTTGTTGAGAGAGCACAATGCCATGCCGCCGTCGGGGAAAAGTGTCAAAAAAGTTCTAAACCTTTTGTCTTTGTGCCGATTTAATCCTAAACCTTTTTATGTTGTGCTAATTCAGTCCTTTCCGACCAATTTTGGTCGGATATGGCTGACTGGATGCAAGCCAACTAACGTGGCCTGATCGGCGTTGACGTGGATAACTTTTAATAATTTTTTTTTTTTTTTATTTTTTTTTCTTTTTTCTGTTTTTCCTCTAGCCGGTCGTCGATTGCAACGGCTGGCGAGGTAGAGGTTGACCTTGCCGGCCACCTTGCCAATGGCCGCGAGGGCGGCCTTGCGTTGGGCGGCAAGGGCGAGCCCAGCCACTCAAGGCCGCCTCCTCACGCCAAGCTGGCGAGGCTCACCCTCGCCGGCCATGGGCAAGGCTCAACCCTCACCAAATCCAGCGAGGGCAAGCCTCGCCGCTTAGGCCTCGAGGGCGGCCTTGTGGCCACTGGCGAGGTGGCCGGCGGCAAGGTTGACCTCGACCTCACCGGCCGCCACCTCTAGCCAGTCACCAAGGTCCAGTGGCCGGCTAGAGGAAGAAGAGGAGAAGAAAAAGAAAAAGAAAAAAATAAAAATATTATTAAAAATTGTCCATGTCGGCACCGATCAGGCCACGTCAGCTGGCCGGCATCTAGTTAGCAAGATCCGGCCAAAATTGGCCGGAAATGACTAAATTGGCACAACGTAAAAATGTTTAGAACTAAATCAGCAAAAAAAAAAAAAAGTTTAGGATTAAATCGGCACAAAGACAAAATATTTAGGACTTTTTGGCACTTTTCCCGCCGTCGTCGCACCGCAACCCCAACCCCCCCTGCCGAGGCGCGCCCAAGGGCAGGGGGCTTCTCGTGTGGCAGGATAGCGACTGATATGATGGGAAAATCTTCCCGAATGTCTCTAATTTTGTATTTTATGACAATATTCATAGGAGAATGCGTAAATTAATTATCTCATATTTCATCTTTCAAGTGTTTTGATATAAAAAAAGAAAAATGGAATTTTTCTCATTTTTTTGCGCCCTAAACTTTCTTTTTCTTATTTTCACTTGAATTTATATCTCTATGTTCTTCGCTTTAGGGAATATAACAGCTTATACTCTTCACCCTATTCCATCTCCTCCATATTTAGCCTGGGAGTGATATCAATTGTGGCATGCTACTTTTTTATTGGAGCCAAGAGATAATTAGATGCTCTTATCTACCCATGAGCAATAAATCCCAAGATGGGTCCTGATAAAATTCTAGTGTTAATGCAGCCGCAGAGGTTTTTCTCAAATACATGCGAACAATCTGTCACTTTCCTTTCAGAACACTAATATTAAAGGCTAAAGTTCCTTGTGTTGCCCATTACTTCATAAATTAAATCAGGAGTGAAAGTAAAAGAGCTCATGGAGTTGGAAAACTATGAGGAAAGGATCTAGCAACCCTATATTTATGTGGAATAAACTTTTAATCATAAAGAAGCATATTCTAATTTATTTATTTTTTTGGTTCTTGCAATGGAGTTTGACTTTTGGTGTCGAATAGTCCCCACGTGATTATTTTTAATACAATACACTTCAGCTTAGTAATCATTCTCTCATGCATGTCTGCCGAGACCGGCAAAGGATAAGGGGCACATATGTGGTGTCGATTTTTTTTTTTTTTGTGACGATATTTATAGATCAGCAAAAAAGACGATGCATTTAAGGGGATTGCTCTCCGAGCTCTTTTTTTTTTTCTTTTTTTCTTTTTTTTAAAGCCTAAACAAATGGAGAGAGAGAGAGAGAGATGGAAATTTATTTGGAGCTTTCCTAGATCCGCCCACCAACGAACGATTTAGGCGAAAATAAAATTCCAGGAATTAATTTTGAACTCTTTTTCTGACCCAAGAATGGTGGAGCCACGGTGAGGGGATCGCTCTCTGAACTCTCGTTATTTCATTTAGCTTGAACAAATAGAAAAATGAGATGGAGATTTATTTGGAGCTTTCCTAGTTATGTCCACCAATGAACAATTTTGTTGAAAACAAAATTCTAGGAATCAATGCTAAATTCATTTGGTGGGCCAAGATCGTTGGTATCATTGTTAGGGTATCATTTGCTAAATTCTTCGTTTCGTTCAGTCTACATTGAGATGAAGATTTATTTGGAACTTTCCTAATTTCATCGACCAACAACCGATGTTTGCTAAAGAGCAAATCCCATGGATTAATTGTAAATCCATTTGATGGCCCAAGCATGATTATGCCACGGTCAGGAGAACTCTTTCTGTCTCTTTTAGCCTAAATGAACAAAAAATGAGTTGAAGATATATTTTGAATTTTCCTAATTCCATCTACCAACGCTCGATTTAGGTGAGAATAAAATTCCGGGGATTAATTTTTTGAACAAAATTGGTGGCCCAAGAATAGCGGTGCCATGTCTTGCGTATAGAAAATTGCCGGACGGTGGCTTCTCCTTTGGAGAACCACGAACAATGTCCCTTTCATGTGCGACCCCACTTGCCCCCACCAAGGAAGGGCTCGGAAATTAAATGATTCATTTATTTTGTAGAAAATACATGTTTTAAAAAACATTTAAAAAATGATTGGTTATAATATTTGAAATAATTAATCAATAAAAAATATATTCATTATCGATAATAATTTATGCTTAAATATTTTCGTGAATGATAAAAATATTTTTCATCCATTCATTTTTCTAAATGAAATAAGTGATTTTTTTAGGAAAAAAAAAACTTAAATCATTTATTTTTGGCTAAACAAACGAATCTTAAATCCTGACTAGTTGGGTTGGGAATTGTTTTCTACTAAGCTTGATCATCTGCCGACACATTGCTAAAAGACAAACGAAGCCCAAGTCATTGGAATCTAAAGAGACAAGGGCTCCATTTTCAAGTAGAAAAGTCGTCTTAGGATCTAATATGGTCATTTTTTTTCTAGGAAAAAACCAACCAAAAGAGAGAGAAGAAAATCCGATAATCTACCACCGGCCGCGGTGGCTCCACTGAATAAGACTCTGCTAATCCTCAACGAAGAGGTGAAGGGTTCAAAACCCAGGGGAGGCACTAGGTGTATTAAGTGTGACTCAGGGGTGGTGGATCCTCCTGCTTAAGTGTCACTTGGGGGTTTACGGCACGGTTGTCGGCTGCAAGCCGGTTCCTCCAATACCAAAAAAAAAAAAAAAAATCGATAATCTTTTATCGACTAGGCACTCTAAGATAAAATCCATCATATTTCTTAGGCACAATTCAACAAAGTTATTAGTTATATGTAACATATCATGGTACATGAAATTAAGTCTCTAGCATTCAAAATTGATGACGTTAATCGTAAGATCTAAAGAGTTAGTTGCTAAAGAGACAAAGGGCGAAGTTAATTTCTACGTGATGGCTACTAGTGAGTTTGTGTTTGTGATATTTACAAGATTAATGTGATCATCTATGTTTGCCATAAATAGTCGAACGATTGTTTCTAGATCTATCAATTGGCTTACATTTTTGGTCTGATTAAATAGTACAACATGTTTTTAAACTTGTCGATTATCAATGTAACATTGTTACTCCTACTCCAGCGAACAAACGATCCTCGATTTAATATTTTTAATCTGATCAACGGTCTTCTTCTATAGTTAATGGGACTCAATTGGTTCGAAAGCATGATGAGAGATTGGACTATAGCTATACAGGGTTAAACACTGGTAACGAAAAGGTATTAGACTACTAGTAACTATAGGACATTACAAACATATAAAAAGCCATCTAGAAGCAAGTAAGTTTATCAAATAGATAGGTTGGGTCGAAAATTATCCAATCTAAATATTATCTATTTTAACTCATTTTTCATGCAATACAGATATGTAACCCACACCCGATCTGACTTAAATTGTTAAAATACTTTTATATTTAACCTAATCTAGAAAAACTTAACCAAAACTAAAGTGAAAACATGAAGTGAGCAAATGCTGGAATTCTATTACAAGATGGTGCTTTGGGGAGAAAATAACTTTAAAGAAGATGGAGATTACTGTGTATCCTATTGATACTATAACATGATATCAAGAAATTAATTTTGTTTACTTTGAAATATCTAAAGGATTCCTTTTTTACAAGTATGTAAAATCATTTATGATATAAATATCCATATGTAGATTTGGGTTTAATTCTCCATAATCATTTAAAATTAATACATCTCTAATTGTCAATATTTTAATCAGGAAAGTAGAATTTTTTTAATCCCATAGCCATAAGTCTGCTTGCCTTTTTGTCTCCTTCAAAATCAAGGGATCAGGGTTTCGCATAAGCAGAAAGCCAAGAACTTTGAGGCCAGTTTTTTTCTTGGATTACATTAAATGGAAGATATCACGTAACCACATTTCAAGGACGAGTTCACATGCATAGGTCTCTCTCTCTCTCTCTCTCTCTCTCTCTCTCTCTCTCCATTGGGAAAAATATGTAAATCAATTCCCCAAGGATTTTCAATTGGCTGATGGATGGAGACAGACATGTCCCCACTTGCCGTGTCTAGACTTGAAGAGGAAATTGAAAAGTCTATAATGGCAACACCCTAGTAGCAGCTTTCAAGAGGTTCATCGCCTGATGAAATTCGGATAAGAATGTGCTCAAGATTACCACCAAAAGCTTTGGAAAAGCTAAGAAATTGTATCATAGTAAAGAAATAATTTTATTTTAAAAAATACCATTTTACGTAACTTTTTTTAATTAACATAAAGAAGGAAGTTAACCATTTCAAATCTAGATACTTTTATTGATGATACATGATGCAACTTTTGAAAATATATCTTTTGAGTCTTTATTTTAGGCTCCAAGACTTTCGATTCTTTTACTTACATTTCGGGTCTAGTTATCGGAGATCCACTTTGTGTCCGAAGATCACTACCTTATTAATAATTCATTTTACTTTGCAATGTCCTGCTTTTTATGAATATGACGGTTTTTTTTTTTCTCTCTCTGGAAACAAACTGGATCCAATTTAATTACTAGAAGGATATTTAAACTTAATACAGGAGTGTTCTTTTAACAGCGATCGATCATTCCCCACGAATTATCGCTTCCTTATGCTCGAACACTGTTCAATTCTGTTATATAGGACCTAACGTGAATTCTCGCTTCCTTACTTAATCCGTTGGTTTCCTGGCACGTGCTATACGGACTAGTAAGCATTAGGACAAGCTCTACTTTATAACACCCAGCCATAGCCCACCTCAACTGCGACCTCGACACAAAACCCCATCTGAGAGGCGACCCGCCTTACTTCATTTTCGTTTCTCGGAAAATTCCCATGTCTCGCTTTCTGTTTCTCTCTCTCTCTCTCTCTCTCTCTCTCTCTCGTCTTCTCTCACAAGCCAGCTATCTCCCCACAAGACCATAGAGTCGTCATCCTCGTCGTCTTACATTATATGCGTTGATATGGCCGTGATTGATGGTATTAGACTTCCCGAGTTCGGAGTCCCGGCGTTTATGTCGAGCACTTGCGAGGTTGCATCTGAACCGGCGAAGCCGGTGTCTGAAGACAAGATTTATGTTGCAGTCGGGAAGGATGTGAAAGAGAGCAAATCGAAGCTTGTTTGGACGGTGCGTCAATCAAAAGGCAACTTCAAGATCTGTATCATTCATGTTCTAGTTCCTTCACGGAGGATCCCCATGGGTAAGTCAACGTTTTTCTTCTGTTTTCTTTGCATATTTCCATCCATCGATTTAGCTATCAGTTTTTGCTTCAAGAGTTTTCGTTGATTGCAAAAATAAGAACTTGCCATGCTCGCAAGGATTTAATACACGGATCTTCCATGATGGACAATGGTTGTGCAATAAATTAAAAGTCCCTTTGAGGGTTTCGCGATGTAGGACCAGATTGGATATCATATTGTTTTTGCCTATTCCATTATTGTCGATTTTCATTCTTTTTGAGGTATTCTTTCTTGCAACGAATTAAAATGATTGTGCTGTTAATTTGCCTTTGGTTTGCAGGTGGCCTGGGTGCTGGAATCCCCAGCGAGCTCGGCGAACGAGAGAGCGTTGAGAGAACACAGAGAAAACGAGAGGAAAAACATGCATGAACTCTTGGAGAACTACCTGCTCGTTTGTAGACAAATGGGTGTAAATTTACCTCCTCCTCCTCCTCCTCCTTCTAGATGATTAATTGTCCTGGTCAATGACTTCTTAACAAAGTGACAGTGAATTACACAAATGTTAATCATTGTTGACCCTCTATGTATGTATGTGTGTGTGTGTGTGATGTGTGTGTGTGTGTGTGCGTGTGTGTTTCTTGTGTGACAGAAGTTTATATGAATATATGCTTCTTCATTTAGAGAGGAGGATAATAGCGAAGCCAATCGATTGATTTATTGGTTAACAGGTACGAGCAGAGAAAGAGTACATAGAATCGGACAGTGTTGAAAGGGGAATATTGGAGCTCATTCATTTGCGTGGGATCAGATGGCTTGTAATGGGTTTTAGAGCGGACAAGCGCTATTTCAAGTGCGTACAAGAACAAGAATACACCCTCACATGGGTCGTGGACTTATTCATTCCATATCTCTCCTCTTCTTAACTAAAAGAGCATGGTCGTTTGGATCCTTATTGCATCATTAAAAATCAATGCTTATCTCTTTATTAATCCTTAAAGATGTGTGGTACATGTCTGATCTTTTAGAAAAACCCGGTAGCCCTTCTTCAATGCAATGTCCTAGTTCGCTCTGAGTCCATCACTATGCATCATGTATTACGAATCAGTCTTATTTTCCTATTGAGTGAAACAAAGAAGAAGATAAAATCTAGTCACATATCCTTTCAACAATCAAAAAGTCTCTTGCGTTGTGTCTACAAGTTTGTGTTTGTTATTATCTGCATTACACCAAATTAATTTACTGGCTTTTTAGGTTCCATATTGGTAGGAGGTTGACAGAAATCAAGTCCAGGAAAGCCATCTTTGTCCGCGATAAAGCGCCCATCTCTTGTCAAATTTGGTTTATCTTCAACGGGCAGCTCATTCACACAAGGTTATCCTCCCACTCTTTCGCCTTTCTCCTTCAAAACAATCGAATGCCCATGATAATTGGCTGTCATAACAGACCTAGAATTTTAGGATGGGATGAGGCTGGGACAAATAATTTTATTCATGTTTTGCATTATAGCTTCTTTCTTCGAAAGATATGGCTAAATACTTGGGAAATTTTGATCTTGGACCCGATGGCAAATTAGTTTCCCTAGATCCACTCGTGTCTGATTGGCTCATAACACAATAAATCAAACTTTAGAATGAAATTGAGCACAGTAGGAACATTTATGGGCTCCGAGTCTTGGTAAGATTAATTTATAATGTGATGCGACAATTTTGGCTTCACCATTAAGTTTTTTGCTCCTTGTCAATATAGGGAAGCTCAGACGGTTCAAGCAGTTGTAGAAGTTCCTACTCATGTGCCATTGCCGACAACTTTAAGCCCTGGAGCTGGTAAAGTCGATTCTCTCAAGTCGCAATCTGCCACACTGCAGAGGAGTGGTACGGCGAAGTTGAGCAATCCATTTCAAGTCATTCTGACTAAAACGTTTTCTTTGAACACAGAACAATGTGCAGTGATGCCACCACCACCTTCTTCCACAGATAGCTCTCCAGTGCATTCTGATGCGGCAAGCACGCCGGAGAGGCCAGACACTTCCCAAAAACTAGAACGAGTTTCAACAAGTCCTTACCATCGTCCGCAGTCTTTCTATTATACCAGCCTGTCATCAAATTCTCTGGTACGTGCACAATAACATAACGAATTGTCATTTTTCATGTTCTCTTGCCAGGAAGCCATTTCTCTAGCTTTGCTTGTCCTATTTTATACCCAAGAATAATTGTAACAGGATATGAATGAAAACGATGCGCAAGAAGTGCTTGAGGAGGGAGTGACGACTTGTGCTAAAGCGGAGGTAGATATCATCAAAGGCGGGCCAAAAGATCCCAGGAAGGTAATGTCGATATGGTAACTGGAAAACTTTGCTATTTATCGACCCAGACGCTCTGATTTTGTAAATTGCTCATTTTAGAAATGGAATTTTTCTACTTTTACTCGAGTCTGATTGTTGAGGACCTTCCTTGAAACAATTCATCCTAAACTCTAACACATAGATACCATGTATGACATAATTCACATGAAGATGAAAGATGATTTATTGACTTGTGGCTAAAAATAAACGGTAAACTATTGAATGTAGTATTACGGGTAAACTTTAAGAGAAAGTATCTGCAGAGAGTATATGCTGAGAAGTCGGAGGAAGAACTTGAGAAGGTGATGCAAGAACTTCATTGCCGGGCCCAGAAATCGCAGCTGGAGTACCAATTCGTGGAGACCGACCAGAGCAGAAAGGAGTTGGAGCTGAAAATCATTGCAAGCGATGAAATGTTGCGGACTTTTATACAAGAGAGAGCTGTTGCAGATCGATCTCGAGAATGCACTCAAAAGGCCGAGGAGGTGAGCAGAAGAAAAGGAGATTCCTCGGGCACAAAGTACTTCTCCGAGTTCTCCTTTACCGAAATTGCAGAAGCTGCGCAGGACTTCGACCCATCCTTGAAGATCGGAGAAGGTGGTTGTGGGAGCGTGTATAGAGGCTTCCTTCGACATACACCAGTGGCAATAAAGATCATGAAATGTCCTAGCAAGCAAGGTTCACAAGAATTTTTACAGGAGGTAACAATTCTCGAGTATCCTCTACTTGTTTTCATGTTTTCTCTAAACCTAATCAAGAAGTATGTTTTCCACAATAGTATCACTAGGACATTACTTGCAGTGATCGAGAATATCATTGTTGTTCATCAAACTCTCGATTGAATGTCGCACAGGTCGATGTGTTGAGAGAGGTGAGGCATCCTAATCTCATCACCCTCATCGGCACTTGTCCCGAGCCCTGCACTCTTGTTTACGAATATATACCAAATGGTAGCCTCGAAGATTGGCTCCGCAGCAGCGAGAGGGCGAAGCAGCTGCCGTGGCAAGCCCGAATACGCATTGCCACAGAGCTCTGCTCCGCCCTGGTCTTCCTCCACTCTTGGAAGCCTCACAGCATCGTCCATGGGGACGTCAAACCAGATAACATCCTATTGGACGCGCACCTTGTGAGCAAGCTCAGCGATTTCGGCATCTGCCGATTGCTGTCCAGCGGTGAGCAGTGGAGCAACAACACCACCATCATGCATCTGACCAACCCGAAAGGGACGTTCGGGTACATGGACCCTGAGTTCCTCGTCACGCGAGAGCTCACAACGAAGTGCGACGTCTATTCTTTCGGGATTATACTGCTTGAGTTATTGACGAGGAGACCCGCCTTAGGAATAGCGAACACAGTGCGAAAGGCAATTACCGCGGGGACTTTGGAGGCCATCTTGGATCCACTGGCTGGAGAGTGGCCCTATACGCTGGCCGAGGAGTTGACTCATTTGGCTTTGAGGTGCTGCGAGATGACCAGAAGGAATAGGCCGGATCTCCGGTCGGATGTGTGGACGGTGCTCCAATCGATCCGAGCTTAGTGTCAATAAACCTAGACTTCCGAGTTCTCGGAAATCGAGCGATATACATGTTGTGGTTGTGTACTTGATCTTTAAGTAAATAGACTTACCGGGTCATGTGTCGAAGTCATCGGCGAGTACCAGCTGATTTGTGTGTATTCACAAGCACAGGTCGTTTGTTATGTTAAGTATTACCTTGTGAAAGTTCTCCCTGTATGTACCCACCAATTTTCTTATGAATAGATTTTTTTCACATGCATTAAGTACATGGATTGTGCGGAGGAAGATATACTTTTGGAAAATGATTCCAAAGGATAACGTTTATTCTAAATAATGAAGTGCTGTTGACACCTATTTATACGGAGGTCGCCTTTAGGAAGTCAAATACTTGAAATATAATAACATAATTAAGGAAAAAATATTGATAATTGGGAAAGCTTTCAAACCGCACACCAAAAATCTGCATAACACATCAGAAATCTTTGAAGATCTGGAAATCAAGGAATACGCATGAATTAAGAGGTCAAACATTGTCCGAACCGACGTAGCCTATTTGCAGCTATGAAGCTCTTGTAATCCTCTTTGATTTGATAACTCCTCAACAGTGTCATTTATGGTGTGGGTGGGATTACTCACTCTTGTGATGCTCGAAAGTTTTCATACAAGCATTTGTCAATTGTTCTAACGAATGATGAGATGGGATTACTTAATTATTACATAATCCAATGCCTTGCTCTGCTGTTTAGTCCGATTAAATCCACTTCACTTGCACGAACAATTCTCAAGGAATTAATTAGCCAATAATGCAGTATATTTTCCGACGTGCCAGTCTCACGTCTTCACTCTAAAAGCTGGGTAAGTTCTAGTTTGCACTATTCGTGTCGGCCACGTTATTGCATGCACCAGCTGCGTTCAAAACCGAGATATGAAAATCGTGAGAGATCGGCCTGATGTGCTTGTGTTGACACGCGAGAATTTTCAATACTATAGAACTGGGAATGAATGATCGTAGCCGTCACAAGGCCTTGAGCTTCGTTTTTTCACCTGCCTCTCATCGGTTGTCCTTTCTCAGTAACATCAAAAGGTATCCGCGCAACATGAATGGGAAAAAAGAAGACTTCAGTGTTTATACAAGCCACTCATCAATCAATGAATAATATAGATAGTAGACTGTTAAAACTATAGACCGTATATATCAACAAGATACAGGTGGCTGTGATTTATATAGTCTGTCTACCAATGATGAATCAAATGATATTCGTGGCTGGGCACTTATTCGCGCCGTTTTGTGGGCTTGTTTACGCGAAAAGAATTAAGTGGTGGGCGTTTATACAAAAATGAATAATGTAGTGGGCTTTGCTTTAAACTCTTTGTATATCACCTTCCACCTCGCGTCTCTTTATTCTTTAAACGAGAAAGAAATGTCGAGGTTTGGTATACCACTCCATTATGTTCAGGTTATTTCGAATTAGTCCCTGATAATCCCCTCCCCTAGCCAATTAACCTAACTTATTGACCAATGCCCACAAGCAACCCTCGCTCATTGTTGACACCTATTTTTAGCAAATCTAGGAAAATAAGGAAAACAAAAATTGCATTGAAACAAATAAAAGGAAAAAATGAAAAAAAAAAAAATTGGGAAATTTATTTGATTGATTATGCATGGAAATTTGAAATTCTGATGAGCATTCGGATTTCGTTAAATGCATAAGCAATTTAAAAATCAAGTGAATAAGGGGCAAGAATTTTGCAAAATGGAAGAAATCCGAGCAGGATCAAACTAATTGCGAAATCATGCTCTGATTTGCTGCTTTGATTTAATGCGACAGAAGATCGAAACTTGAAAAATGCCATACAAAGCGGCCGTTCGGAATTAGTATAAAAAGCGCTTCATTTTTCATAACTAGGGGGAAATATCCGGAAAAATTGAGAGCAAAAGTGAGGGCTTTCTTTGGTTTTAGGAGAGAAATGGAGGAAAAGAGAAAAAAAAAGAAGGAAAAGAAAAGAACAGAAGTGACCGAAAGCGGAGAGAGGGAGAGAGCGTGCGGAGTGACGTGAGAGAGAGAGAAAGACAAAAAGCTACGGTGTCGTCTTCTTCGTGAGGACTCCCCTACCCACGCCGGCCGTTGCACCAAAGCCGCGACATCGGATACCACTGCGCCTCGCCACCTCACTGGCTCCGCTCGCTCCGTCTACGCCACACCCGTGACACCGGCATCGCCGCTCCGAGCCTCCACCCGCAAGCCTCGTGTCGAGCCGTCACCCCCTGCCCCCCCCGCGACGCAGCCCTGCGATCTCGCCTGCCGCCCGCGATGCCGCATCGCTGTCCCCGCCGCGACCCAACGCCATCGGAGCCCGCACCGCCGTCGTTCGCCTCCGCTTGGTGCTCGACGCCCAGCCTCGTGCCCACGCCGCTGCTGCTCGTGTCATCGGCATTCGCACCGAGCCCGGACGCCGCGACGAAGCCCCTGCAACGCCCGCCCGCGACCCGGGACCGGTCGCCGAGATCCGACACCCCGCAGCTTCCATTCTCGAGTGACGCCCGCCGCAACTCGAGCTCCGCCGTCTATCCGAATCACCGTTTCTCGTGTTCCTCATCCAGCATCTTCATCTATTTAATTTTCGGTGGCTACCTCCGACGAGCAGATGGCATTCTCACCCCATGCATAATGTAAGAGAAAATCGGGGCATCAAGGCATCTGCACGCCCACATGAAGAATTCTGGGGTTGTGATGTAGAGGAAGTGGTGGAATTTGTCTCTCCTTGAGGGTGAGATTTGGAGAACCGGCTGTGAGTTCTCAAGAGAGAGACCACGTGGAATTGAAGCAAGGGGAGATCGTGACTTTGTGGCTCAATCAAGGAGTCCCACCGAGCAGCACTCATCACGGCCGAGCCATCGTAGGTCGTGAATTCATTGATCATAAGAACCACACCAGCTGCGGATTCTTTATCTTTGCGGGTTCCCTTGGCGTTCCTCGCGGCCTTGCCGAGCCCTATCCTTAGCCGTGCCGAGCTTCTATCGTGATCTACCTCACCGTTCGGATTTGGAGGCATTCGAATTTAGGTAGAGATTGATTTTATTTTATTAGGTAGGTATATTTAGTAGATTTTTTTATCTTATTTTAGTTTTTATTTTATCTCATTGTTTGAAATATTTTCCAATGCATGATTGAAATTCCACAATATAGCATCCAATTTGCAACCGCACGAATTTTTATTCTATCATCCAAAGAGAATTCTGAGGACTAGGCTTCTTCATGCTTCCTCATCCAAAAAAATCTATAAAAAAAAAAAAATCATTTTTGAAGCTATTTCCAAAAGCATGCATTAGGTTAGCCCTATTTAATTTTCTGACTCGTTTACTTCATGTTTCGTAGCATTGCTTTTCGCTCCGATGAGAAGGCATCTCGAAAAGGTACACCAGGCTGCAATTGGCCCAATCAATGACACATTTCTAAGAAATTAATGTGACAAATTGGAGGCATGATGATTTTGGTAGTGACCCGACCGAGATAAATCTCGACCCGAGCTAAAAAATGGAAATTCCATTTGCTTTTACTTTGATGATGCATAGTATCATTTTCATGCATATTCTCTTGTGCAGGGGGCAAAGGCGGATTTTTAGGGACAATCCAAAGACATCAACCGCCGAGACAATCCCATTGTAGATGAATCCTTAAATGAATGCTTAAAACCATTTTGCAATGTGGAAAATTGTTTGTTTTGGAGTTGATAATTTTTCATGCCTAAAGCTGTTGAGCTCTTTTAAGAAAAAAAAAACTGACTTTGCATGATGACTTTTAGCCACCAATTCCATTAAAGAACATCAAGATGGACTAATTTAATGAATGGTGTGGAATTGATTGAGCATACTAAATGAGACCAAATCGGATGATGAAAAGCAAACCTTATCCTATACACAATCCCCTACTCATGCACTTGTGAGATGAGTGTAGGAAGGTTCATATGCACAAAGTAAAGAGTTCTCTCGCAAAAGGTACGGCAATTGAAATGATGAGAGGCAGTTCATTTCTTTATCCCAAACACTACGGGTGATCCATTGATTAACCCTTTTGAGCCCATACACTTATGGATATTCTTTTCGAATCACCCTGCCAAGAATCACCCCACATTGGGGCAAATGGGAGATAAAATGACATCATGAGGTGAGGAAAATGAATTGAAATTTTCTTGCTCTCACTTGCATCAATCTTCAAGTCGTGCTATTGCATTGAATTCATGTGTTAACTTAAGTGCCTTAGGATGACGAAGAGCATATCTTTCTCTATCCTACATACTTATATCATTTGCATAGCCCACTTGAGCCTGCAATTTTCATTTCTTTAAACCCAGTTGGTGATCATCCCCCACACTAGGGCAAGGCAAAAGACGGATGAAGACCCTTGAAAGTTCGAGTGTCATTCAGAGTGTAATTCCTTGACGCATGCACTCTGCGCAAGAATTGAAATCAAAATAGAACTAAGGGGCATGAAAAAGCAGTGTGCCTGGTAAAAGCAAGGCCAATGCCCATGAAAATGAAATAAAAAAATGCATGAAAACTAGGGGCATAAAAAAGTGATGTGCCCAGTAGAAGTAATGTCAATGAAAATGAAAATGAAAGAGTCATGATAGGTGACTATAAGTTGCAAAAGGTTGTATCTCAATGGAGCAATACTCAAAGAGTCAAGATCAGTGGCGCATCCCTGTCAAAAGAGAAGACCAGAACAATGCCTAGATGATCATCAACTTTGACCCTTATATACATTTTTGAGCCTAATGATCATTTCATTTCTCAACCCATGAGCCTAGCCTATGTTACGTCCCTTACAAAGTCTCTTCAGGTTATGGCACTTGAATTAACATGGGGGTTCATATGTTTATAAGCATCACTCGAAGAAGTGCGAGCAGGATTATTTCTTTCTCATTTTGTAGGATTCTTGACTTGTAAACCCGGAGATAATTAAAGAGTTGTTCTTTCAATAGCCTTGATTCAAAGAGTCCCTTTGTTAAGCCATTGATCAAGCCCACATTACGGTTCCTATTAAAGACCTCTCGGATTGGTAAGGTCGTACCACTTGCGAGAAAACTCGGACCCTTGTTAATATGATGACAGTGAGATGGAGTGATTCTCATAAAATTGTCTCTAAATGAGAGTGAGTGAAAGTCATTTCTAACTGAAGGTCTCTCACTTGATATTCTTAGGAAATCCATGTTATGAGTGAAGATTGTCTTGAATGATAATTCTCTCCGGTGGTAATTTGGGTGATGCAAAGGTCATTATGCATGAACCCTGATTGAGTAAAAAAAAACCTCACTAAATTTTGAAATGTGCATTCTAGAGTAACTCAAATTGTTTATCTCTTTGATGAAAGCATATCAATTTTTTCTTTAAATCATGTCTGACGGGTAATTCAAGTTCCTTTCATAATGTTTCATGATATTAGGAGATGAGGAACCTCCACCATGAGGTGAAAGACCTCCACAGATATCTAAATTTCAAAAGACATATCCCCAAGAATCGTAGATATCATCGGTAAGTATATCTCTATCCATATCTTGAATATTTTTCATTGCACAGGTATTCCCTTTTAAGCATACCGACACTCAATTGAGTTGTCCCCCAAAGATTTTTCCTCCATATTCAATCTGATTAAGGCGACCGAAGAATGGTTCGGGTCTTGGTCGGATGATTTCTGTCGCAAGGCTGGGCGACCGAAGAATGGTTCGAGTCCTAGCCAAGCAAAACCTTAGTCTAGGCAACCGTAGAATGGTACGGGTCCTAGACAACATTAAAGATTTTTCCTCCAGATTCAATCGATTAAGGCGAACAAGAATGGTTCGGGTCCTGGTCGGATGATTTATGTCGCAAGGCTGGGTGACCAAAGAATGGTTCGGGTCCTAACCAAGCAAAACCTCATTCTAGGCGACCGTAGAATGGTACGGGTCCTAGACAACATTTATTGCTCTAACAGGCGACCGTAGAATGGTACGGGTCCCGAAAAAGCAATTTCCCCATTCGAAAGTAACCATAGAATGGTACGGTCCTGAAAAATCATTTTTTCGTCAAGGCGACCGTAGAATGGTACGGGTCCTAGACAACCTCGATTCAGGGGACCGTAGAATGATACTGGTTCTGGAAAATAAATCATCGTTTAGGCGACCGTAGAATGGTATGGGTCCTAGACAACCTTAGTTCAGGCGATTGTAGAATGGTACGGGTCTTGGAAATCAAATCCCCGTTTAAGCGACCATAGAATGGTACGGGTCATAGAATACCTCGCCCTCGGGCGACCGTAGAATGATACAGTCCCGAAAATCTTTTTTCATTCAGGCGACCGTAGAATGGTACGGGTCCTGGAAAATCATTTTTTCGTTTAGGCGACCGTAGAATGGTACGGGTCCTAAACACAACCAAACAATGCCATATTAGGCGACCGTAGAATGGTACGGGTCCTGGGAAAGGAGTCACTTTGTGAAGTCATGTTACTATTATGGGCGACCAGAGATGGTAATGGTCCTGGACATGTAACACCAATCTATCTTGAGTTACTCTACCATCCCCGAAGGTAAGTAATTCCGGTAAGTTCCTTTATCATTTGCATTAACATTTCCATGTATCATATAAATTTCATTTCCAAATAGGATTCTTTTTTTCAAAAAAAAAAGAGTCACTCAGTACATCTACATGATTAACATTTAAGTCTCAACTTGTCTTTGAAGGCAACCTCTACGAGCTCACCTTCAAAGAGGGGCAAATGATGACACCTATTTTTAGCAAATCTAGGAAAATAAGGAAAACAAAAATGCATTGGAACAAATAAAAGGAAAAAATGAAAAAAATTGGGGAAATTTATTTGATTGATTATGCATAGAAATTTGAAGTTCGATGAGCATTCGGATTTCATTAAATGCAGAAGCAATTTAAAAATCAAGTGAATAAGGGGCAAGAATTTTGCAAAATGGAAGAAATTTGAGCGGATCGAATCGGTTGCGAAATCATGCTCCGATTTGCTGCTTTGATTTAATGCGACGAGAAGATGGAAACTCGAAAATGCCATACAAAGTGGCCGTTCGGAATTAGTATAAAAGAGTGCTTCATTTTTCGTAACTAGGGGGAAAAAATCCGGAAAAATTGAGAGCAAAAGTGAGGGCTTTCTTTGGTTTTAGGAGAGAAAGGGAGGAAAAGAGAAAAAAAAAAAAAAAAAAAAAAAGAAAAGAAAAGAACAAGTGACCGAAAAGCAGGAGAGAGAGGAGAGAGCGTGCGGAGTGACGTGAGAGAGAGAGAGAGAAAGACAAAAAGCTACGTGTCGTCTTCTTCGTGAGGACTCCCCTACCCACGCCGGCCGTTGCGCCAAAGACCGCGACGTCGGATACCACTACGCCTCGCCACCTCACCGGCCCGCTCGCCTCGGTCTACGCCACACCCGTGACACCGGGCTCGCCGCTCCGAGCCTCCAACCGCGAGCCCGTGTCGAGCCGTCGCCCCGCTCCCCCGCGACATCGCCTACCGATCTCGCCAGGCCGCCCGCGACGCGCGTCGCTGTCCCTACCGCGACCCAATGCCATCGGAGCCCGCACCGTCGTCGTTCGCCTCCGCCCGGTGCCCGACAGCCAGCCCCCGCGCCCACGCTGCTGCTGCTCGTGTCATCGGCATCTGCACCAGAGCCCAAACACCGCAACGAAGCCCCTCTACAACGCCCGCCCGCGACCCAGATCGTCGCCGAGATCCGACACCTGCAGCCTCCATTCTTGAGTGACGCCCGCGCAACTCGAGCTCCAGTCGCCGTCTTCATCTCGAATCACCATTTCGTGTTCCTCATCCAAAGATCTTCATCTATTTAATTTTCGGTGGCTATCTCCGACGAGCGGATGGCATTCTCACCCCATGCATAATGTAAGAGAAAATCAGGGCATCAAGGCATCTGGCACGCCCACATGAAGAATTCTGGGTTGTGATGTAGAGGAAGTGGTGGAATTTGTCTCTCCTTGAGGGTGAGATTTGGAGAACCGGCTGTGAGTTCTCAAGAGAGAGACCACGTGGAATTGAAGCAAGGGGAGATCGTGACTTTGTGGCTCAATCAAGGAGTCCCACCGAGCAGCACTCATCACGGCCGAGCCATCGTAGGTCGTGAATTCATTGATCATAAGAACCACACCAGCTGCGGATTAAATCGTCTTTGCGGGTTTCCTTGGCGTTCCTCGTGGCCTTGCCGAGCCCTATCCTTAGCCGTGCCGAGCTTCTATCGTGATCTACCTCACCGTTCGGATTTGGAGGCATTCGAATTTAGGTAGAGATTGATTTTATTTTATTAGGTAGGTATATTTAGTAGATTTTTTTTTTTTTATCTTATTTTAGTTTTTATTTTATCTCATTGTTTGAAATATTTTCCAATGCATGATTGAAATTCCATAATATAGCATCCAATTTGCAACCGCACGAATTTTTATCCTATCTATAGGACTTTAGATGAAATAATTATTCACGGGAGTAAAATTGATATTTTGATCTTAAGGTTAAGATCAAGATATCAATTTTATTAGCGAAATAGGCAAGTTTGAATTTCAATTCAAATGGTGGGTAACATCTTTGATGGCCATGGATGATTTAGTGTTTATCCTTTAATTGTTCTATTTATCCCGAAAATACAAAAAATTGCATTTGCATCCCATGTAAATTAGAACCCATTGCATGATAGGTTAGTTAGATTTAAAAAAAAAAAAATGCATATTTAGAATAGGGATTTTATCTTGAATTTAGAAAAATCATAAAATCAAAAAATATGCATTAATTTAGTATCTCAGTTTTTTTAAAATTTGAATTGCACGTTTAATTATTTGGCAATTTTAATTTCGAATGTCATAAAAGAAAAAGAAAAAAATTGGAATTAGGGCATTCTTTTGCACGTCATTGCAAATTAGGATAGATGGCATGCTAATTTAGAAAAAAATAAAAAAATGTCATGTATATGTCATATAGGACTAGATTCATGAAATGCATGTCATTTAGTAATTGTTGCTAGGTCCATTTAATTAGAAATTGACTGTCATTATAATTAGGTCATTTAGTTATATTGCATTGCATGACTCATTAAATTAATGAAAACAAAAACAAAAACAAAAACAAAATTGCGTGTTAATTAAAAACTATATCTAGGGTTGTTGATGTGGATTTTGAATTAACATTGCAGATGCTAGCGTTACTTGAGGTAAGTTTTGCATTTCATTAATTGTTTATCCGGGTGTTAAATTGATGATTTGCGCACCCGCATGATAACCTTTTACATGTTAGGAAGATAGATTTAAAATCAATTCAAGCTGCTTGCCAAACATTTTTGAAAATAAAATAATGGTACCGAAAGGGCATTAGAAAAATCTAGTGTAACCAAGTTTCCGTACCCATAGTCTCTGGTTCGTAGGAGTAAAGTGAAACTCCCGTTACTTTACTTGGGTTTCTAATCTACCCATAAATAGATTAGTGACGACTCCTGATTAAAAAATCAATTGCATGTTAAGAACTTGAATTTAAGTCGCGAATTAGTATGGGCTTGGGAAAGCCCGAATTAAATCTGACTTAATAATCCATTACCAAATTTTAGGTGGTTCACACCCCGAAAATCGGTCGCGACACTCATAGTTTTCATTTTCTGTTGAATTCTTTGAGCCACAAATAAACATCGGTATGTTTGTTGCCAACCATTGCTTTTCTTCCTGAAATTTTAAGCTATTAACCTTGTCAAAAAATAGAAAATTAATCGACTGATAATGATTGGACGTGGCCATTCGCGTCCTCTCTCTCTCTCTCTCTCTCTCTCACACACACACACACAACGATTTCTTGATTCCTGTATGTTGTCGGACGACTAGGATAGCTATATCAATTGCGCTGGACACACACCGTACACGAGAAGTTATCGTATGCCATGTGAGAAAAGATACGGGGTAGGTTTGCATAATCTATCATTGGTCATGATCAGTGATGCCTTTCGAATTCATAAATTCTTAATCTTCATTAAAGTGATGTTATCGTCTTGCGGGGCCAATTCACTGAAACAGGTAGCCTGGGAGTGTTGTCTTCTGGCTATGAGGAAAGGAAAGGAACGAGAACCTAAGTGCCTATGGACTGCATTAATCGAATGAAACTAATCTCCTGACTTAGCCAAGTAGAATGTAATTATACATCTGTCAAAGAGTAATTAGAATGGCTATGATTGATCTAAGTTTTAATTGAGCTTGATTATCACTACGATCTCATGTCGTACTTCTAGATGTTTTTTATGATGGGTGACAATGGCAACAGTCATGTTAAAACTAGCAGTTGACCCTTAAAGCAAATATATGATTGTATGACTGCGTGTAATTTTCTTTGAAATTCGTTATCAATTTCATCGATTGTAGAGAACTTTTTTTTCCAACCTAATGCCAATTGATCTCATAACACATGGGGTGATTCTACGTGTGAAGTATGTACATTGATTGGAGCGTTGAGTATGATGAAACGACCTTATTTTTTTAAGGGTTAGCAAGGAATTAAGGTGAGAAACATGATTATTGAAGGTTGTAAGAGAGGTGTTTCATTTTACACTATTGCTATTGTCATTGCCAGCATGAGCTAATGAATTCCGACTGATCAAAATCAAGTGAAAATAAATAGTAATAAAACACTGTTGGCATGAAACCACTAACATTTTATAACCTTGGCATGTTAATATCTAGTATTTTATGTAACCAAAGGTACACTTGTGTTGCCCATAGCCAAAAACTTGACATCCAAAAAATTAACAAACCAATTCTATTGTGACTTATTCGAATAGTTAAAAAAAGTGAAAACAATTTATGGTTAAAAATATACAATACAAAGGAATTGTTTGTATATATATGGAAAGAGAAATATTTCGAGATTTGAATTCTTTTTAGGAAGTTTGTTATAGGATAAAAAATCCAAGTTTCAGTATTGGATTAGGCAAGAAATAAAATAAGATTATGAATTGACACGTTCGTCTATGGATCAATGTTTGTAAAATTATAATTAGTAATATTTCGGGAAAGAACAAAAACGAGTGCATCCCTTCGAATTAAGAGACTCTTTTCACTTTATATACTAATATAGATTATACTAAAAGAAAAGTCTACGTGAAACACCACAAAATACAACAATATTAATGGCGATTGACTTAAGCGTGAGGATCGACTTGCCCTCTCGTCAGGGCATCTTTTCCTGCCCAGGAAATGTGGTCAATTTGGGTACTGTCCTTGTGCCCCTCTTTCTTTGGACCATTTCCTGTCTCTTTCTCTCCCTCTCTTGTGTACCTTAATATTAAGACAGGATAACGACCGACATCATGAAAAATCTTTCTCAGATATCTTTAACTTTTTATCTTCTAATAATAGTTTTCATCCGAAAATGCGTAAATTAACATCATTTTTATTTTATTTCTTAAGCATTTCTGTATTTAAAACCTAAATCTTTCGTATCCTTTGCATACTAGACTTTCTCTCTCGTATTTCCACTTGAAATTTTATTTCTATATTCTTGACTATAGAAATATAACAGCTTATACTCTTCACCCTCTTCCATCTCCTCCATATTTTTCTAGGAGTGACATCAATAGTTACATGTTACTTTTTTATTGGAGCAGGCAAGGGACTTGGTCTTGGACAGGAAAATTACTTAATTTGAATATCACCTAATCTTATTATAAATACGAAAATATAATTAGATTCTCTTATCTTATATACTTAACACCCATGGGCAGTCAATTTCAAGGAAGGTCATGATAACATTCTAGTGCAATGCAGCCAAAAAGGTTTTTTTTTTTTCAAATACATGCAAACAATTTATTCATTTTCCTCTTGGAAACACCAATATTATTAAGTAAAATTCCATTCAGGTAACGTGATGAAGGTGTCATCCGTCGCCTATTACTTCATTAAATAAATCAGCAGTGAAAGTAAAAGAGCTCTGGAGTTGGAAAACCATGAGGAAAGGATCTAGCAACCCTATATTTGATGTGGAATAAACTTTTTTTTATTTAGAAGAAGCACATGATGTTTTTCTTTTTTTTTTCTTGCATTGAGGTTTGACTTTTGGTCTCGAATAGTCTCACGTACTATTTGTATATCGGAATTTCCTTGGGTGGGAATGTCTAGGTATACAATACATTTTAGCTTATTAATCATCCTCTCATGCATGTCTACCAAGGCCGACAAAGGATAAGGTACACATACGTTTTAGGGGGATTGCTCTCATTTTAAAAAATGAGATGGAAATTTATTTGGAGCTTTCCTAATTCTGTCCACCAACGAACCATTTAGTTGAATTTTTAAATTCCTTTGGTGGCCCAAGAATGGTGGAGCCACGGTTTAGGGAATCGCTCTCTGAACTCTTGTTGTTTTCGCTTAGCTTGAATAAATATAAAAGTATATATATATAGAGAGAGAGAGAGAGAGAGAGAGAGAGAGAGAGAGAGAGAATGGAGATTTGTTTGGAACTTTCCTAATTCCACCCACCAACGATGGATTTTGGCGATAACAAAATTCTAGGAATTAATGTAAATTTCATTTGGTGGGTCAAGAATGCGGTACCATGATTAGGGTGTCGCCCGTTAAACTCTTGTCTTTTCTTTAATCCTACATCGAGATGAAGATTTATTTGGAGCTTTCTAAATACCATCCACCATCAACCGTTGTTTTCTGAAAAATAAATCCCATGAATAAATTATAAATTCATTTGGTGGCCTAAACATGACTATGCCACGTTTAGGAAATTGTCTTTCAACTGTTGTCATCTCTTTTAATTTAAATAAACAAAAAAAAAAAGAGAGAGATAACTTTTTTTTTTGAAGCTTTTCTAATTCCATCGACGAACAATGGATTTAGATGAGAATAAAATTCCAGGAACTAATTTTTAATTTTTTGAACTAATTTGGTGGCCCAGGAGTGGGGGGTGCCCCAGAAAATTGTTGGACGTGGCTTCTTCTTTGAAGAGCTGGGGACAATGTCCCTTTCATGTAATATAAGTGCGAAACCCCGGCAATTAATTTTTTGAACCAATTTAGTGGCCCAAGAATGTCGGTGCCACATAGAGAACAGTTGCACACGGCTTCTTCTTTTATCAGCTAGGAAACTCTAGGATGAAATCCGTCGTATTTCTTAGCAGCAAATGAGGGTTTCAACGAAATTATAAATTATGTCTACCATGCCATGGTACATGAAATTAAGTCTCTTGAATTCAAATTTAACAACATTAATTGTAACATACAAAGAGTTAGTCACCAATGAAATAATGAATGAAGTTAATATCTACGTGACGGCTAGTAAGTTTGGATTTGTGACATTTACTAGTTTCACGTCCTCATCTGTCTTGCCATAAACATTCAAACAATGATATCTAGATTTATCGATCGGCTTTCATTTTTTCCGATTAAAGAGGACAACCACAAAAGAGGTGCCTGGCATTTTCTTTAAACCTCTCCATTATCAGTATAACCTTATTCGTTAGATGAACCAATTTATCTTATTCTAAAGTAAATGGAACTTAATTAGTTGGATAGCATGACCATCGATAGGACTACAACTATACGGGGTTAAACACCGGTAATGAAAAAGGGGGCTCTTAACGTAAGCCGTTGAAAACACATAAAAAGCCATCTGGAAACAGGTCGTATCTTTCGGTGCATGCCAACGTTGCTGGAATAAAAAGCCGAGGCGGGGTGGGATATTCCCTAGTTGGCTGATCCCCCCCACGGCTCTGTGTCCGTACCGACCGACCAAGACCGTTATCTTAGTCATGGTGGGACCTGCAAATGCAAAATTGGGCCCACTCCGTGGACGGCTGTGATTACAAGACAAACGACGAAGGCAGAAAAAGTCAAGGACGGCTGAGATTTCACATTTTGAGATTTTTACCCGTAGCGACGATTAAGGCTTTGCTTGACTTGACTGCATTTCTGTTGGTACAATTCCGGGATGGTATGCAGTGTTCTTGGACGACGATTGTTGTCCTTCCGCAATCACATATGAATTTAATCTAGTTAAATTAACATACGACAAAGAACAACACTGAATCACGTGAATTCATCGTGCATATAAGTCATTGTTAAGAGGACAATGTGAATGCCATAAAGGAGGTCATTTTCCATTTCATTACCTCTTTCCAATAGTCGGGTCAATGGAAAAGAGGAAGAAATTCAGCCCGAGGTCTATCGACGGTTTCCTAGCTTTCCCTTTTTTCTGGCAAACGAAACGTTAGACTTCACAGGCTCGTCCTCAAAAGTCAATATAAATACTTCAAGCTTGGCCTTCAAGCTTGCCCTTGAATCCAAGACAAGCCCCGAGGAAGGAGAGAGAGAGATCATTTGTCACGATATGATGCTTCTGCATTAAGGAAGAAGGATGTCCCAACTGCACTGTTGAGTTATGACTCTAATTTGGTGACACTGACAATTTGGACAATGCACATTTTTTTAGGGTTTTTTTAAATGAAATTATAAAAGGGATGTGTTGCACAACACATCTCCAATTCTAGCCTCCACATTTTCTCCTCTATTTGTTTTTCCTATCCTCTTGTTATTAGAGGGCGCCACATTTGAACCTTGGATGCCAACAACATTGAACCCACAAAGAATAAAATGATCAATATACTATAAAAGGGAATGTATTAGTGAAAGCGGCAATGGAAAAAGTGCTACCCATATAAAAATCACATCAATATTTTTTGTTAATCAAATTAGACAAAGTTAACAAAAAGATTCCATTGTACCAATTTGATAAGTTTTAAGAGTTAATTACATTTTTTAAAAGTTTAAAATTTAATTAGAATTTTCGGTACACTTATCCGAAAGCATTGCTCAATTTGTTTAATCCCAAAGCTATGAGTCTTCTGAACTTTTTGTCTCCTTTTAAATTGAGTGTTTTGCAGAAGCAGAAAGCCAAGAAGATGAGGCCCAACTTCTCTGATTGGATTACGGAAACTGATAGGAAAAGGGGATCAGACATTGGATTGAACATCACATGACAATAATTTGTTTTTCTCTTATCACGTTAATCAATTTTAACGACGGGTGTCACATGCGTAGACTTTCTGTTTTGGAATATCTTATGATGCTTTCTCTCCTTCGTGAAAAATAAATGAATGGATCCCACAAGATTTTTTGATTGATTGGTGGATGGAAACACACGGATTTCTCAACAGCCATGCCTAGAAATGAAGAGTATACTAAAATGTCCATTATGGAAAACCCTAATAGCAGTTTTCAATGGTGCACATGATAAAATCTCTGCTTTTGTATTTATCTATTTCTCTGTTTCTCGGAATAGGTTTGGAACAGAAATCCATTTAGTAATGCAATTTGATTTTTATATTTCTAGAACAGATTTCTATTCCAGAAATAGACTTAAAGAATAAATCAGAAATTCAAATTTTTAACTTCTCAATTTCTGAAATAGAAATTGAGAAATCAATTTCTGGTCAGAAATCAATTTATGTTCCAGAAATTTTGTCATGCGCACCCCCAAGAAGCTCCTAACTTGAAGCACTTCGAGTGAAAGCTAGTATAAGCACCTAGAGGGGGTGAATAGGTGTAAAAACAATTTCTCGAGATAAGTGTGCAACACTAATCAACAATAGATTATGAAAAGGAAATTCGTCTCTTGTAAACAAAACGAGTTATGATCAAAGTAAAAGAGCGTAGAGAAGAGAATATGAACACAGAGATTATAGTGGTTCGGCTTAATCCAAGCCTACGTCCACTCTTCCGCACCGATTCTACACTCTACTACACTTCCTCCCACCTTCCGCACCGACCCACCGGCTGGATTCCACTATGAACAAAAGAGTTGTTACAGAAAAGCACTTCCTTGATTCCACAGTGTAGAGACTCTACTACACTTCCTCAAGGTCTCTCAAAAATATAAACTCTCTTTTGCATACAAGATTTCGCTCAACAGTTTAATTAACAAATAACAAGGAGTTTCGGACTTTGGAATTCTTCTATCGCGCACACACTTGAACAACTAGAACGTCTTCCTTATATACTCCTTTATGCCATCACACCCGTTGACACTTACCAAAGGAATTCTTCCAATCTACCCGTTGGACATAATCAATTAGGAAGATCTTCGAGCTATTTAAGAAATATGATGATAGCCCATCAATTCTGCTCACCCATACAATCAGGATGTAGGGTTCCATAAGTAGAACCTTTCAAGTATACTTCACCAATCAACGGATCCAAAATCCCTCAATCTATCTTGATTTGAATAAAGGATTCCGACATGCTATATCCAGCCAAGAGATCTTCTTCAATCGACAAAATCAAATCCTTAATGAAATTCTTCGTTTCGGATAAGCCTTCTTCGATGATCTTAGAAACTGTCAATGAGGATAGACTTTGAGTCTTGAGTCTGGCAGTTCGGAGGTCTTCAGACTTTGATAGAAGAGTCTGTAAGTCTTCAGACTAGACTGATGGAAACGTTTTGTCAACTTCAAAACACTCAAGGAAGTTTTCTCCAACAATCTCCTCCTTTTTTATGATGACAAAACTTTCTTGCAGATTTGGATAACTTTAACCTTCAAAACATTACTCAAGCATACAAGGATATCTCACGAAAGATAAATAGCTTAATAAAGATATCATTAGAATCTGCATCCACAGAAAATAAGTTAGTTCTGTAAATGAGCAATGCCATGAGATATCAACAGTGCTTAAGATAAACAAACGTTCAAACAATCAAATCCAAATCCAGTCCAAATCCAAACAACCAAACACAAAAGTCAAGTCAATCAAACATAATAGACACAAAAGTTCAAAAAGTGAGTTCAAAGTTTAAAATCAAATCTGCACCACATCTCTCCCCCTTTTTGTCATCATTAAAAAGGTAGAGATGAAAAGAGAATGGCTTTAAGATTGCTTGGGAACACGAACAAGCTGGAAATCTCCCATTGACTAGACAATCCCTTCCAGCTTTTTCAAATCCTCCTTCAATTGCACCACATCTTCACCCTTAGCATTTGCTTGAACTTGAATAGCAAGGGCATTGATCTGATCATGCAAAGAAACTGAAGAGGTTTGACCTGCATTTTGCAAGTTCTGTACTTCACATCCCATAGCATAAATCTAGCCTCGCATCTCCAAAAGAACATCAAGAATTCTACAGAAGTCTGCCGAATTGTCTATTTGAGTACTTGCCTCTGCACAATTAGACGGAGTATTGGCAGATGATGGCAATTCAACACGATCACTCAGATTGGGCGATGAAACCTCATGTCCCTCCTCAAGAAATTGAGTGGCATAAATGTCATCTGGATCTGCTGGATAACGACTTACTCATTCACTAGTGGCAAGGAATGAGGGTGTTCCTCTTTTCTCAAGATCTTCCCCTGTTTCCATGCCTTCAGGTGGAGAAAAGTGTTCCTCATGCTCTGCTTCCTCTTCTTCCTCCTCAATTCTTTCCTCCTCTATATCTCTCTTCTCTACTTCTTTCTCCAAATCTTCTCTCTCTCCAATCCTTCGTTCTGTCTCATTCTTGTCTTTTTCCTGTCTCTGCGTTGATTTTGGAATAGAATGACTCAAGTTCTTCAATGCCATCGCATAAATGGTGACATCATCCTCATCCTCTTCATCTTCAATGATGAGTGCTCTTCTTTTCTTGGATGGAGCAACCATGGGCTCATTCCCTTTTCGCTTTGCCACCGAAGAGATTGAATGAGTCTTGACAGGGGTTTTCTCCTTGAACTGTTCCAAAGCCTTGGTAAGTTCCTTCAGATGCATTTTTGAGACCATTCTCAGTCCCACCACCATTTGATCGCACGTTCGAACACAAAGAATCCGGGGAGGCTGAACGTTCAAATGTCTAAATAACTTGGTCACAAGAGCTGGATAAGGAAGTTGACCCTTGTCCTTCACCACTGCCTTGTACATGTGGAACATAATAGTGTGTGGAAGAGAGAATTTCTTACCAGCATTGATGGCATACATCAATTTTGCTTCCGAGTTTGAAACGTCGGTCTTTGAAGTTGATTTTGGTCTAAGACAGTTAATCACTATCTTGTGAAGCAAAATGTTGGACGCATTCATTCTCAAATAGGAAATCTTTCCTTCCGTCCTTCTATCCTAAACAAGCTCCAACGTTGCACGAGCAATAGACACACTAATAGGTTGATATCTCCCTCTTTCAACCCCAATCACATCAGCCAACGTATTCATGTCAACCACATAGTCCTGATCTCGAACACTAAAAGAGAATCTATTCGCATCCAAGAAACTGAGATTCGAATAGAAATAAGTAGCAAGTTCAGCATAAGTTTCTGTAGATTCAGAACAAAACTGTTCGAGTTGAAGAAGACTGAATTTTTCCCGTAGATTGACATTTACAGAGTCAAGAAAATCAAAGTCCACATTTCTAGGGTTTATCACCCCACGCTTCAGCAACTTAGAGTACAGTTTCTTGTGTTCCTCCAATCGAAATAAATCCGTCCTTTTGCTTCGGATTTTTGCTACAACACCCATTCTAGGTTTAAATTAACTGTACAACTTATCATCATCGTTCTTATCTGGTTGATTCAACCCTCCAACACGTGGATCACTTGGGATATTCGCCAAAGCTTCTTCCGCCGACCCCGTAGGGGCAATTCCCAAACGTTCCATGGTGCGTAAGAAGAAAGTTTCATTTCTATACCCTTTGTCCTTAAGAAATTCATCAATGTAGTTCAACGGAGTACCACTCCTCTTCAAAGCACGGTAAAACTTATAGGTAAAAGAGGGCTTATGAGTACTTACGGGCTCTGCGTCTTCGATGATTTCTTCCTCTTCTCGATGTGCAACATCCTGAGGTCTAGATGGAGGAGATGGACGCTACTGAGAATGTTGTGGGCTCTGCTGCTGTTTAGGAGATTCTTCTTCTTCAATGAGATCAAAGTGCGTAGGCCCCTCACGCATTTGCTGTGGTCCCCTGTTCGCAATCCTCGAATACTTCCTTTGAGACGACATCTTTCACAATCTTTGAGAGATTCCAAGCTTGTTTCCCAATAAAGATAAAAAACCTTTTCGAGGATTAAACAAAAGAAAAAGACATAAGTGATAGATCGATGCTCTCTTAGGGTTTTTGTGAGTAAAACGAAGAATAACCGACAGTATATAAGGCAGTCAAAGCGAGGCATACGGAATGACGTAAAAGGAAATATAAAAATGACTTTTAAAAAATAACTACATTTTCAAAAAATTAGATAACTGTCATTTCAAAAATAACTTTTTTTCCGAAAATGAAGGTTTGCAATAATCACGAAAACTAGGAAATAACACCAATCAATTTCGGATGATCGTACCTTTTCAAGATTTGATCCGAGAAATAAATTTCTAAAATAGAAATAACTTACAGTCGTAGATCTTGATTGATTGAGTCTGAGAGCCTTTAGACTTTCAGTCATGAGTCTGAACTTCCTCAGACTTTAAGATATTGAGTCTGGAACGAATAACTTCAAATTGATTTTTCTCCAAAGGCTTTGTAAATATATCCGCCAGTTGATTCTTTGAATCAATAAACTGAATCGAAACTTCTCCATTTTGAACATGATCTCTAATGAAATGATGTCGAATCTCTATATGTTTTGCTCTTGAATGAAGAATCGGATTCTTGGTGAGATTGATTGCGCTGGTGTTGTCACATTTGATCTCAGTACATGAATCTTCAATTCCAAAGTCTCTCAGCTGTTGTTTTATCCACAGAATTTGTGAACAACAACTTCCAAGAGCTACATACTCTGCTTCTGCCGTAGAAAGAGCTACTATACTTTGCTTCCTTGAAAACCAAGATACTGTCCTGCTTCCAAGTAGTTGACAAGTGTCCGAGGTGCTCTTTCTATCAACTCTGCAACCAGCTAGGTCTGCGTCTGAGTATCCAAGAAGAGTGAAGTCTCCTTCTTTAGGATACCAGAGACCCAAGTTTGAAGTTGAGGCAATGTATTTGATAATACGCTTTGCAGCACTTAAATGAGATTCTTTAGGATCTGATTGAAATCTGGCACAAATACAAACACTAAACAAAATGTCAGGTCTAGAAGCAGTTAGATAAAGAAGTGAACCAATGATACTCCTATATAACTTCTGGTCTACTTTCTTTCCTTCTTCATCCTTGTCCAGCTTCAAAGAACTTGACATTGGTATATCAATCTTTTTGCAATTTTCTAGTCCAAACTTTTTGACAAGTTCTTTAGCATATTTTTCTTGATGAATAAAGATTCATTCCTTAAGTTGTTTCACTTGAAGCCCGAGAAAGAAGGTTAGCTCACCCATCATACTCATTTCAAACTCATCCTGCATAGACTTAGAAAATTTCTTGCACAGATTTTCATTAGAATATCCAAAAATAATATTATCAACATAAATTTGAACAAGTAGAAAACTTTTGCTTTCTCCTTTGACAAAACCATTTTGAGTTAAAAACTTACTTAGTCTGTCGTACCAAGCTCGAGGTGCTTGCTTTAAACCATATAAAGTCTTTTTCAGTCTAAATATAGAGTCCGGTTTCCTTGGGTCTTCAAAACTGGGTGGTTGTTCCACGTAGACTTCCTCTTGGAAGGCACTTTTGACGTCCATTTGGAATAACCTGAAATTCTTATGACAAGCAAAAGCAAGTAATAATCTAATTGCTTCTAACCTTGCTAATGGTGCATAAGTCTCATCATAGTCTATCCCTTCTTCTTGCGTATATCCCTTGGCCACGAGTCTTGCTTTGTTTCTTACGACCTTTCCTTTCTCGTTCATCTTGTTCCTGAAAACCCATTTAGCTCCAATGATGGATTTACCTTTCGGTTTAGGAGTCAATTCCCATACATCATTGATGCTGAATTGCCTAAGTTCTTCTTGCATAGCTTCAATCCAGCTTTCATCATATAAAGCTTCTTCTATGCTCCTGGGTTCTATTTCAAAAATAAGAGCCACTACACTAGACTCTTCGCGCCTTTTGGATCTTGTGCGAATTCCTTCATTAATATCACCAATAATGAGATCTTTGGGATGACTGGACTTATACTTCCAGTTGCTGGTTGATTTGACAGACTGTTGATCTTTTTCCTCATTTGAATCTTCGTTGATCATTTGTTGCTCGTCTTTTGAAGGTTGAACTATTTCTGGAGATTTAGACTTTGTAGAGTCTAGAGCAGGTTCGAATTCTTTAAGATGCGTATGAATCGATTGATTTTGCATAAAATCTTGAAATTTGACATTCATTGATTCCTTCATAGATTGAGTCTTCTTGTTGTAAACTCTATAAGCTTTGCTTGTGATAGAATATCCAAGGAAAATACCTTCATCTGATTTTTCTTCAAACTTACCAACTCGATCATTTGCATTTTTCAATATAAAACATTTACATCCAAACACATGAAAATATGAAACAATGGGCTTCTTTCCTTTGAATAACTCATAGGGAGTTTTCTCCATAATAGGCCTTAGAAAAACTCTATTAATAATATAACATGCTGTAGAAACTGCTTCAGCCCAAAAACGTGAAGAGATGTTACTTTCAATTAAAAGAGTTCTAGCCATTTCTTGAAGCGACCTATTCTTTCTTTCCACGACTCCATTTTGCTCTAGAGTATATGGAGAAGAGAACACATGCTGAAAACCAGATTCATCACAGAATTTTGTAAAGTCTTGATTTTCAAATTCACCTCCATGATCTATCCGTATACTTGAAATAACATACCAGTTCTCATTTTGGACCTTTTTAGCAAACTTTATAAAATAAGAAAAGGTTTCAGACTTACTTGCTAGAAAATATACCCAAGTGAATCGTAAATAATCATTCACAATCATTAAACAGTATTTCTTACCTCCAATGCTTTGAGTTCTCGTTGGTCTAAAGAGATCCATATGCAAGAGCTGCGGTACACGATTAGTGAAAACTTGATTTATTGGTTTGAATGAGTTTCTTACCTATTTTCCCAATATACATGGTGTGCATAAATCAGACTTTTGGTATGACAGATTAGGTAGTCCACGAACAAGCTTCTTTGTTGAAATTTTGGCTATTTGCTTCATGTTGATGTGCCCAAGTTTTCTGTGCCATAAGTTTGCTTCTTCTTGAATTGAGATTAGACATTGGGTTTCATCTGGTTTGACATCCAAGAGGTAGATATTTCCATGTCTTCGACCCATGAAAGATTGAGAGGAGTCTTTACTGGTTCCTGAACATATTCCTTCTTGAAAGTTGATTTTGAAACCGGTGTCGCACAGCTGACTAATACTTAGCAAATTGTAGTTGAGTCCTTTCACTAAGGAAACATTACTGATCGTGAGGCTTCCAATCTTTACAGTTCCGTATCCCACAATTCTTCCTTTGTTGTTTCCTCCAAATGAAACATTTCCACCATTAACTTGAACAAGCTTTATGAAACAATTTGAATCTCTTGTCATATGCCTTGAGCATCCACTATCCATGTACCATTTAATCTTTTTCTTGATAGTGACTTGCATTTAGAAAAGAGACTCAAGCTTTCTTTGGTACCCATATTTTCTTGGGTCCATTGGTGTTAGTGTTATATACGGTCTTTGCCCATACCTTCTTAACAGGTTTCCAAACCATAGGACATTCTTTCTCAAAATGATATGAGCTATTGCACTTAGAACAATTAAGAGCAATGCGACCTACTGGTTTTACAAAAACTTATTGGAAATGATTTTTGTAAGGATCTCTTGTAGGTCTTTGCTTAATTCTTTCATTTACTTTTGAAAAATCAATTAGAGGAATGGTTTCAACAGTCATTCTTAAACCTGATTTGTTAAAGTAAAATCTTTGTACTGAAAGAATTTTTGCAAGTTTCTCAGATCCTATAGAAAATCTTTTAGAAATATTTGAAATGTCATTTTTCAAGAATGCATTTTCTTTTAAAAGATTGTCTGCATTTTCTTTCAAAATAGTAACACTTTTGTCTAGACTTTTGACATTTTCTTTCCAAACATTTTCCTGTTGCTTTAATGCATAATTTTCTCTTTTGAGTTCGGAAATCCTTTTGAGAGAAGTTTTGAGACTAAGACACAATTCATCAATGTATCTAGAGACTCTAGAAGGAATATTCAAATTACTTACCTCAAATTCACTGTCTGAATCTGAGTCTGTCTCGGAGTTTGAATCTGAGTCTGATTGTGCCATGAGACAAATATTGGCATAATCATCATCACTTTTTTCACATTCTGTATCACTCCAAGTTTTTGCCTTGAGTGCTTTTCGATATTTCTCAGCTTTTCCTTTCTTTTTCCTTAGAATGGGACATTTGGGTCTGATGTGTCCATTTTTCTTACATTCAAAATAGACTACATCTCTATTGGATTCATCATCCTCAACAGACTTAGTTTGTTGCTTTTGAAAACTTTGTTTCTTTGGAATGAATCTTCTCCCCATTCTATTTAGCTTTCTGAATCTTTTTATCATGAGAGCAAGCTCCTCATCATCTATATCGTCTTCAGAATTTGTGACATCATAATCATCATTAAATTTTAATGTAATGGATTTCTTACCTTTAGGATCTTCATCTTCATTGATTCGCTCCACTTCATAAGACTGAAGAGTCCCAACTAATTCATCGACAAAAAGTGGCATAATTATTTGTGTCTTTCTTATTGAGGTCTTTATGTGATTCTAATCCTTAGAGAGTCATCACAGTAGCTTGTTTACTTTCATGGGATCAGAAATTGGTTGACCTTGATTTTCAAGACCATTCACGATTTCTGTAAAACAACTAAACATGTCAGTGATAGATTCTCCTGATTTTCATTTTGAATACTTCGTATTGACCGAGTAGAATGTTGATTATGGTTTCTTTCACTCGATCAGTTCCTTCATAGGTGATGTGTAATCCATCTCAGACTTCTTTAGTCGTAACATAAGAAGATATTCTATTATATTCAGTTGGTGATAATGCACAATATAAAGAATAAATTGCTTTTGCATCAAGAGCTTGTCTCTTGCTTATCTCTTCTTGAGTCATTTCACTAGACTCAACGGCTTCTTTTCCTTTTTCTCAGACAGATGCAACTTTAGGAATGATTCCCATGTCTACCACATCACATTCCAAAGTATCCTTTGATCTTAGAAATGCCTTCATCTTGTTTTTTCATATGTTGTATTCCTTTCCATCAAAATAAGGCGGTCTGGTATTGCTTTGCCCTTCAACCAGTCCTAGAGCCAACATACTAGCCATGGATCTTTAACTCTGAAGTAAAACACTTCAACTTAAGTGAGTACACAGACTCTGATACCAATTGTGAAAGTTAGTATGAGCACCTAGAGGGGGTGAATAGGTGTAAAAATAATTTCTCGAGATAAGTGTGCAGCATTAATCAACAATAGAAAGGAAATTCGTCTTTTGTAAACAAAACGTGTTATGATCAAAGTAAAAGAGCGTAGAGAAGAGAATATGAACACAGAGATTATAGTGGTTTGGCTTAATCCAAGCCTACGTCCACTCTTCCGCACTGACAGCCCACCGGCTGGATTTCACTATGAACAAAAGAGTTGTTACAGAAAAGCTCTTCCTTGATTCCACAGTGTAGAGACTCTGCTACACTTCCTCAAGGTCTCTCAAAGATATAAACTCTCTTTTGCGTACAAGATTTCACTCAATAGTTTAATTGACAAGGAACAAGGAGTTTCAGACTTTGGAATTCTTCTATCGCGCACACACTCGAACAACTAGAACGTCTTCCTTATATACTCTTTTATGCCATCACACCCGTTGACACTTACCAAAAGAATTCTTCCAATCTACCCGTTGGACAGAATCAATTAGGAAGATCTTCGAGCTATTTAAGGAACATGACGATAGCCCATCAATCATGCTCGCCCATACAATCAGGATCTAGGTTTCCATAAGTAGAACCTTCCAAGTATACTTCGCCAATCAACGGATCCAAAATCCCTGAATCAATCTTGATTTGAATAATGGATTCCGACATGCTATATCCAGCCAAGAGATCTTCTTCAGTCGACAAAATCAAATCCTTAACGAAATACTTCGTTTCGGATAAGCCTTCTTCGACGGTCTTAGAAACTATTAATGAGGATAGACTTTGAGTCTTGAGTCTGGTAGTCCGAAGGTCTTCAGACTTTGATAGAAGAGTCTACAAGTCTTCAGACTAGACTGATGAAAACGTTTTGTCAACTTCAAAACACTCAAAGAAGTTTTCTCCAACAAAAAAAAAAACTCTCATGGATATGAACAATAAATGATTATGGTGATAATTATGGTCCCTCCGTTTTCTTAGCTGCCAAAGCACATACCTATAGTGGCCGCCCAACCCTCCGCCTCCCCTCTCTTTCTCTCTCTCTCTCTCTCTCTCTCTCTCTCTCTCTCATCTTCGAGACTTCTTGGTTGATTTCGCGAATGATGCCGTCGACGTCCTCCACAGAAGTGGAGCTTAGAAGTTTGAAGCGTGTCTCAGAAGAATATGCTCTTTTGGATCTGCTCACTCGCTCCAGCTCTTATGCTTGCTCCATATAGTAGCGCTCCGCATGTCCTTGAAGCTCCTCTACTGCTGCCTTCAACGGTCAACTTATCTAAAATGACTTTACGGTCAACTGTTATCTCTTTTGCAGGTCTTCTTTCCTAAACTAGAGCTAAATCTAGATTTGGGTGAATTTCTATTCCGATCTAGATGTATCAGAGATAACATACCCTTGATTAGGCCACCGAAATATGCATCAGAGATGCATTTATTCACCAACCGGCGAATGAGGTCCTTTTTTAAGACTAAATGACCACTTTGGGTTCTTATTTGAGACAGACTCCACTCTAGATCCTCTTTTGAGAAAAGTAAGGCACTTTGGGTCCTTATTTGGGATTTTCCCTAATAAAAATATATAAAGACTTGGCTCATCGCGAAATATGTTTTCCACAATAGTATCACTAGGACATTACACGCAGTGATCGAGATTGTTGGGAATAACGGATCCCCGAAAATCGGATTCGACACTCAATCGAACCCCTAAAACGAATGCGGAAGCGAAGCCCGGGAAAACCACGTATCACCGATCGTAAAGCACACCACGGATTCGAGCGTACCTTGTTAGCCACAGATTAGACACCGACGCCTATAAGAGGAAGAGAATCTGGCCCTGTTCGATCCGATGACGCCATGAAGGGAAGACAGTGTCGTTGTTTGCTTACTGTTTCTTTTTGGAGAGAGAGAGCGTGCGGGAGAGGGGAGAACGTACGTACGTTGATTCCAACCAATGTCATCTCTCTCTCTCTCCTCCCTTTTATACCTTCCCCCATCCACGGGCCCTAATCCCGTGGGCCGGGCTTTTTGGGCCCAGCATGAGCGGACGGGCCTTAAGCCCATCTCATAAATCCATCATCTCCCACTCGCACATGGTGGGCCGAACAGAATTCTCTTTACCTCTCTTCAACATTCATATCGGTGAATAATCCGTGCGACCAGCATACTTTGAGAGCTCGTTGCTATACATCTGTTAGGAATATATAGCAGCTCATAATGGGCGTACACTCCGAGTAGATTTAGTATGCAGTTCCCTAGATCGATCGATCACATTTATATCTCTCTTGATCTCTTTTAAACAATGATATATATATATATTGTATTCACAACTATGATTATCCCAAAGACAGTCATAATTGGTTAACCAGTGAATACAAAACTACAATGCGATTCTCCAAAATCGATCTTCCTCTTTCCTTCAAACTCTCAATTTCAGTTCAGCTCACTTTTCTAGAAATGTCCCATTAGATCGAATCAAACTCATGACCATTGGCAACATCCGAAGATAGCAAACACTAAATAGAAATCTTGAGAATAAGTAAGAGTCATGAGGGGACTTAAAAAATTGAGGAACTCTTTTCCTCAAGAGTCTCACACGGCATAAAAGTTGAGATCAAACTTTTTGCCACTCTTATTGGTCGTCTCATGCATACGTAGTATGAAATACGTATTACGATATTAACTCCTTTCCCATGGAGCGTATGTCTACACCTTTCAATACCGTACGGATGATAGTTCGGACATACCCAATGTCTAACTTGAGTTCATGTATCTACTCATTCACAAAATTCATCGAACTCACATCGGCATCATAGACGGATAAAGTAAAATATGTGGGTTATTTTACTTTCGGACATAGTAAGTATTATGTCCTCATCTTAATACCCAGTTAAGGCGATATACGTATTTTAAGCTTGAGCTCTCGATTATCACCTAGATAATAAGCTTAAAAACAGTCTCATCTCTATTTATCACACAGTAAATAGAGGCGATTACCCGTGTGAGTGGGCTAATCTTATATATGTCCGACATACTTCCTTAACTTAAAGTAATGCACTGAGCATTAAGATGCATAAAGATCATACAAAGATTCATAGGCATTAATGATGAAAACACAAATTCATCAAATTGTGAACACTTAGGGAAATTACAATATTCAATACATCATCCTCTACGCAATCCTAGAGACTTCATATGGCCACAAAACACATATCTACGTATTGGCTTTCTCATAGGATCTGCTATCATCCTATGCGTAGTATGCACTCTAAGTTCACATCCTTTCGTGCAACCAAATCTTTAACAAAATTA
This sequence comes from Eucalyptus decipiens, assembly GCA_014182575.1. Classification (NCBI taxonomy): domain Eukaryota; kingdom Viridiplantae; phylum Streptophyta; class Magnoliopsida; order Myrtales; family Myrtaceae; genus Eucalyptus; species Eucalyptus decipiens. The sequence continues at coordinate 1,759,130 of CM024613.1, read as the reverse complement.
TACTTGGTATCTATGTGTTTGGTCTTGCCATGATATTTTGGATATTTGGTGTACACTTTTGCTGCTTGGCTATCACAGTTAACCAACAATTAATCTACAGCACTTACAATAACACCTAAATGATCCAAAAAAATCTCTTAAGCCAAACACCTTATACTGCTGCTGATAATGCCACGAACTCAACTTACATCGTGGACAAGGCTATACACTTTTGTTTCTTATTGCTCCAACATATGATGCCATTATTCGGTAAGAAAACAAACCCAGAGGTAGATTTCCTTTCATTTAAATCTCTTCCCCAATCAACATCAGAATAACCTTAGAGTTGCAGATCATTTCCTTAATAACTCAAAGATCTAATCAGCAGTTCCCTTTAGATACCTCGGTATTCTCTTAACGGCTTTCCAATGTCTTTGGACCAGGTTGGATTGGTAACTACTCACCATTCCAACTGCAAAACATATATCAGGTCTTGTACACATCATAGCATACATAAAGCTTCCAACAGCACTAGCATAAGGAACATGTTTCATTTGTTCCTTCTCTTGTGGAGTCCTTGGACATAGTCTATGGCTCAATCCTTCACCTTTTGCAATAGGAGTATCTATGGGTTTACAATCTTGAAATCTTAACTCCAAGAATGTATATAACATCACCCATGTCTTTCATCTCAAAGTTGGAAGATAACAAATTCTTCACAGTATTAACAAACTCCATATTACTTCCGACAACTAGTATATCATCAACATATAATGATATGATCACAAATTGATCCTTGGATCTTTTGATATATACACAATGATCTTCATCAATCATAGTAAAATCATATGCCATTATGGTATTATGAAAACGTATATACCATTGTCTCGACAACTGCTTAAGGCCATATATCGACCCCCAAAGTCGACATACCTTTTCTTCTTGGCCTTTCACTATGAAACCAGCAGGTTGTTCTATATATTTCTTCCTCTAATTCACCACTGAGAAAAAACAGTCTTTACATCCATTTAATGTAACTCAAGATCCATACTAACCACTATTGTCAGAACTATGCGAATCAAGGTAAATCTCACTACATGAGAAAATATTTCTTCATAATCAATTCCTTCCTGTTGATTATACCCTTTCGCAACAAGGCGAGCCTTATGCCTTTCTATCGAGCCATCAGCCTTTCGCTTTATTTTGAGAACCCATTTGTTCCCAATAGCTCAAGTCCTTTTGGAAGATCAACCAGTTCCCGGACTTGGTTTGATTTCATTGACTCCATTTCCTCTTCCATTGCATTAATCCATTTTTCCTTACTAGGGCAATTCAGAGCATCATTAATATTTCTTGGCTCATCCTCATCTTGTGGAGCAACCATAAAATTTTCCCCCCTTCAATGTCAAAACGTCGACGGGAAATACTTTGGCAACTTGTTCGCCGTATGGGAGATTGTACACTTAGTACATCATTACCCATTATGCTCCCACTTAGATTAGATAATGATGATGTCGTTTTATCATGTGGTTGCAACAGAGAATGAGTTGAATTCAATTCATCACTTCTCATATTACTCCCACTTGGATGAACTACACTAATATCATTATCTTGATCCAAGGTTTCAAATAGAGAGTAATGTTCCCCTATTTCGCCCTTCTTAGGAAATTCATCCACTAAGAATGTGACATCCCGTGATTCAAATTCAGTTATACTCCCAATTTCCTACTCACCTAAGAACACATACCCTTTCGAGTGTTTGGAGTATCTCATGAAAATACTCTTATTTCCTTTGGGACCCAATTTCCCAAATTTGTGACAGGACTCGTGAGTATAGGTAGCACAACCCCATGGCTTAAGAAAACTTAAGTCCGATTTTCTACCTATCCATACCTTATATGGAGTTGAAGCAACTGATTTGGAAGGCACCCAGTTAAGTATATAGGCAGCAGTTAACAACGCATCACTCCAAAAAGTGATAGGTAAGTTAGCATGTGCCATTATGGACCTAACCATTTCCAGTAGGGTTTTGTTTCTTCTCTCCGCAACACCATTTTGTCGAGAAGTATATGGAATAAACAACTGTCTTTCTATTCCTTTTTCATCACATAATTTTCTGAACTCATCAGATAAATATTCTCAAGCTCGATCGGATCTCAATACTTTTATTTCCTTGTCTAATTGATTTTCTACGAACTTCATAAACCTTTTAAAACAACTTATGCTTCAGATTTATGAGAAATCAAATAGACATTTCCGAATCGAGTATAATCATCTAGAAAAGTGATGAAATAAACAGCCCCGTGCCTTCCTCTCACATTCATTGAACCACAGACATCAGAATGAATTAAATGCAGAGGAAATTAAGCTCTTTTACATTTTCCAAATGGTTTTCTTGTCGTTTTCCCTTCTAGGCAACGCTCACATATGGGCAAATCGACTTTTTCAATTTTGCCCAACAAGCCCTATTTGGCCAGTCTGTTCATATGTTGTTGGCCAAAATGACCAAGTCTAGCATGCCACCATATTCACATCATTATCATATAAAGTAGAAGACGTGAAACAAGGGAATAACATATTGACATCACCACAAATCAACATTTAGTACAATAAAACCATCCGTAGTGACTAAAATCATAGTAGTTTGTATCCAAATACAAATCTACACATCTATTATGGAAGTTCATATAAAAATCAAGCTAGACCAACACCAAAACAGACACTAAATTTCGACTAATCTTCGGAGCATATAGAACATCATGTAGGAATAAGGTGCGTCCATCACACGTGTTCAATTGGCAGATGCCAATCCCTTTAACTTCAACTCTGAAGTTATTTCCCACATAGATCCACATAGTTCCAATTGGTATCGTCGGAATTTCACGAAAGATCCTCTATCCTTCCTTACATGGTCTGTCGTTCCTGAATCTACAGTCCACAAAGGATTGGATTCAGCCAATAATTCAGAACTTGACACATAAGCAAAGTTCTCAAATGTACAAGAGGTGTTTACTTTCTTTGGCTCACGACAGTCGCGAGCATAATGACCCTTTTTTGTCACAATTGTAACACCTCACCCTTGACATTTTCTTCACTTGAGGACGTTTTCCTCTCTTGTGTTGGTTAACTCTTGATTTCTTACAATAAGGACTTGATCCTTTGCATTCCCACATATTGAACGAATTAATACGATTGCGCTTAGAGCACAAAGCTCTTTCTGAGCTAGAACCAGCATTGCAAATATCTATTTTCGACTCAAATGCCGTTAGGGGTTCCTCTACTAGCTCAAGGTGGCGCATAGCATCCTCAAGATCTTCCATAATATGATCAAGAGCTTCTAGTGCTTCTTGCTTTTCCAGCACATATTGAATCCTCATATTCAATATTTCACAATTGTTGCCGTTCATATCAGCAATTACGTTCTTAGTTGCTGAAACCATCGATCTGAACACATCAGACATATATGCACGAACAATTAATGCCTATCATTTATGCATCCACTTTTACATAGACCCATCATATTAATGAATAATTTCAAGTGAGGCTTCAGAATCAAAAGGTCACTATATTTCCAATTATCCTCCAAAAATCCTAACTTAAAACTATCATTAATATGATTGTCATATGCAAAATCAATTCTATGAAGCTACAAAAACTTCTATAACTACCCACAGCTAATTACCCACAGCAACCAGCAATAACAGAAAGCAAATAATTTCTAACAACCAATAGAATAAACAATGCTTTCAACATAATACAATTATATATTACACTAAGCAATATATACATAGAAATATCAACATGGAAAGAGATATTTACACCCATAAAACATCTCATAATTAATCTAAGAAATAATTAGGGAATGTCCCTTCTAATCTATCAATGAAAACATCTGAGAAAACTGAAGGCACATTTGCCAACCATGGAAAAACTTTTGTAGAGCTTTCATGTCGCCACCAAGGCGCATTTACTCTACGCCATGTGGCGCTCAATCTAAGAGTTGAAGTTTTGGTTAACTCAATCCTATAGTACTCTCTTACAAAAGCTTCCACTAGCTCCTTATAACCCGGGACCACGTTGACCTCCCATAGCCGATCTAACACTGCTTGCCATTTAGGTGGAAGAGTGTTCATCAAAGCCGGTACCTTCTTAAAATCCAGCATAAGATAACCATTCCAGATGATTTCCTGTATCATCTGATTGACCCTGACCACATGTGATACTAAATCACCGTCATGCCACCGATAATTAGCTAAATATGACATCAGTCTTTTAAGTCTTGCATTTCCCTCTTCCGTTCTAGGGATTGCAGGTATCCGTACATGACGCATCATAGTTCCTGCAACAAATGTATAACTAAAAATGGATCACTTATAATCCATAATTTACATAAGGGAAAATGCATAATTTTCCAAAATTCATGCAACAAATGCAGAATAATAATGGATTACATATAACCCACATAGGCCTAAATGAAAAAAAAAAAAACAAATTCCCTTTCTTTCTTCTTTTTTTTTTTTCGGGTCAACGGTCAACCGTCAGTCAACGGTCAACCGTCAGTCAATGGTCAACGGTCGGTCAACGGGTCAACGGGTCGGGTCAACGGGCGCGCGGCTCGGACCGGTTGGACCGGTCGGGGCGGTCGGACTGGTCGCGCCGGTCGGGTCGGTTCGGACGAACCGAACGCACGTGTCGTGCGCGTGCGGGATGACGTCACGCAAACGTCATCCAGCACGGGCCGCGCGGGTGCCGGGCTTCCGCGCAGTCGGGTCAGGTCGCCGGCCGGCAACGGTCGTCACGATGACGTCACCGATGACGTCATCCCGGCGGTTACCAGGCAAACCGGCGCATGCCGGTTCGCCGGCCGCCGACGCGCACGTGCCGGTTCGCCACCGGCGCATGTCGCGCACGCGCAGCGCCTTCTGGCCGCGCGTGTGGGCGCGTGCGGCGTCTCTCGGCGACGTGCGACATGTCGCCAGACTCGCCTCAACGTCCTCTTTCACCCAATGCCTTCAGAATTCCATTTCGACTTACGAAAACTCGGAAAAATGGCCGAACAGTGCTCGGGTGTCGGGATTTGTCGCCCCGATCCGTACGGCCGAATTGTTTTTGCGAAAAATCAATCAAAAAACGTCAAAACAGGTCGGGAAAACGTGAACTAGGGCTCTGATACCAATGTTGGGAATAACGGATCCCCGAAAATCGGATTCGACACTTAATCGAACCCCTAAAACTAATGCGGAAGCGAAGCCCGGGAAAACCACGTATCACCGATCGTAAAGCATACCACGGATTCGAGCGTACCTTGTTAGCCACAGATTAGACACCGACGCCGATAAGAAGAAGAGAATCTGGCCCTGTTCGATCCGATGACGCCTTGAAGGGAAGACAGTGTCGCTGTTTGCTTACTGTTTCTTTTTGGAGAGAGAGAGCGTGCGGGAGAGGGGAGAACGTACGTACGTTGATTCCAACCGGTGTCATCTCTCTCTCTCTCTCCTCCCTTTTATACCTTCCCCCATCCACGGGCCCTATTCCCGTGGGCCGGGCTTTTTGGGCCCAGCATGGGCGGACGGGCCTTAAGCCCATCTCATAAATCCATCAGAGATTATCATTGTTGAACATCAAACTCTCGATTGAATGTCTCACAGGTCGATGTGTTGAGAGAGGTGAGGCATCCTAATCTCATCACCCTCATTGGCTCTTGTCCCGAGCCCTGCACTTTTTTTTACGACTATATACCAAACGGTAGCCTCAAAGATTGGCTCCGCAGCAGCGAGAGGGCGAAATAGCTGCCGCAGCAAAGCCCGAATATGCATCGCCACAGAGCTCTGCTCCGCCCTGGCCTTCCTCCACTCTTGGAAGCCTCACAGCATCGCGTACATGGGGACGTCAAACCAGGGAACATCCTATTGGACGCACAACTCCTGAGCAAGCTCAGCGATTTCGGCATCTGCCGATTGCTGTCCAGGGCCGAGTGGTCGAGCAATAACACCACCATCGTGCACCTGACCAACCTGAAAGGGACTCGGGTACATGGACCCTGAGTTCCTCGTCCAGGGAAAGCTCACGATAAAGTCCGACGTATATTTTTTCGGGATTGTACTGGTTGAGTTATTGACGAGGAGGCTCAACTTCGGAATAGCGAAATTAGAGCGTAAGGCAATTAGAGAAGGGACTTTGGAGGCCATCTTGGATCCGTTGGCTGGAAAGTGGCCCTATATGCTGGCCAAGGAGTTGACTCATTTGGCTTTGGAGTGCTGCAAGATGAGCAGGAGTAAAAGGCCGTATCTCTGGTCAGACCGCGTGATACGGTGCTTCAATCTATCGGAGCTTCCTGTCGATAAACCTAGACGTCCAAATACTTGGGAACTTGGCAATATATATGTTGTCTATGCGTACTTTGAACTTCAAGTAAATTGACTTCGCTGGCAGTCGTCAGCGAGTACCGGCTGGTTTGTGTGCATATGTGCATAGATTTTTTGCTATATTGTGTATTAAGCTATCTTCTTGTTAGTTTTTCCTGCGTGTACCCATCATTGCTCTTATGAACAGATCTTCTTTGGCATTAAGTACGAAAACAGTGAGATGGGATTAGTTAGTTATCTGCAGAATCAGATCACCAAATCCAATGCCTTGTTATGCTGTTCAGTTGCGAACTACTTGACTTTTTTGCTGAAATTGTGTTGGTCGGATATCATGCTGTTGACATCAAAAATTAGCCAAGCCCTTAACTGTCAATCGGACTGAATAAGACCAAGCAAGATATGATTGAGGTGAAATTCGCTAAAGTCCTCGGCAACTTCAGGTAATTGATAGGAGATGAGAATTGCGGAGTTGCCAAAAGGCGATACAAGGGAAAGTACTAAATGTTGAACAACGAATGTCGGTAAATGAGACTTAGTTCAGTCGGCAAGTGAATTGAAACTGAAGTGAAGATCGATGGATCAAGAACAAGATAAGCGTTCAAGTTATGAAGCCAACAATTTCAATCGCAATTGTAACAACTCATTCAATCGTGAAGCTAGCACAACCACCAGTTCTAGGAGCCGTAAATCTTGAAAGCCACAAGCGATAATGGCAGAGAAGCATAGGCTGTTACAACCATCAAGAAGAAGAGTTGCAAGCTATAGAAGAAACCATTGACATGGGACGAGTGACAAGGCTGTGATCGTCGAATAGTGGGTCTTTTGGTAACTATTTGTAAATATATGTGAGAAAAATTATGCACAAAGTCCTAACATAATATCCATCTATCACTTCAATGCTAAATTTTTAAAATTGGTAAATTTAGTCTTGTACCTTTTGATGATTTGCTAATGTGATTCCAATCAATTTTGTTCAAAAACACTAACATAGACCATTTTTGCAATTTTTTGAAAAAATTTCTCAATTTGTTATTTTTTCCTTTTTATTTTCTTTCTCTTTTATTTTTTTCCCTATTTCCTTCACAAGTCTCTAGGCCTTGAGGATGGCTGGCGAAGGTCATTGGCCATAGACAAGAGCCTAGCGAGGGCATCTGGTGATTGGCAGAAAATAGCAAAAAAAAAAAAGGAAAAAGGAAAGAAAAAAGAAACAAAGATTGTTTTAAGATAATTGCAAAAATTGTCCACATCAGTGATTTCTAGTAAAATGACTTTATTGGCAAATTATCGAAAAGTCTAGAACTAAATTGACCAAATTAAAAAAAGAAAAAAAACGAATTCTAGGAGTCACATAAAATGCTATTTGCCTTCTGCTTATCTGTTGTTAATCGTTGCTAGCACCTGTAAGTGTTAAGGTTGTAATTCCGTTAATGATCATTAATCAATCAATGAACACCAGTTGTTCAAATATATCTTACCGTTATGTTTATATTTCAATACCCTTTTATAGGGCTGGTTGTGATTAGCTTTAGTCTTCGTACATCTAATTTCCTCGTCAATCCAAATTTCCTATTCAAGAATCAATAAAGGATCCTTCACTACCTTCGTCTATTTTCATATTAATCCACATTTTGAAAGGTGCTTTCTCGACAAACACATACATCAAAAGTTATTGTATGCACTATAAGAAAAGAGAAAAAAGGAGTGGGCATGTTTGCATCATCTATCACTGGTCATGACCTATGACGCCTTAATATTTAATAGGTCGAAATTAACGTTTGGTAAGGAAAGGAAAGGACATGAACCCAAGAGCCTAATGGCTGTAATCAATGACTGCGAAAAATTTCCTGACTTAACCAAGTAAATCCAATTATATATCTGTCGAAGAGCTTAGAATGGTTATGTTTGATTTAAGGTTTTAGTTGAGCTCAGTGATCACTACTATCTCATCTCCTACTCATGGAGGCTTCATGTGGTAATGGATGACAACGGCGGCAGTGATGTTAAAACTAGTGGCTCATACGGCTACGTGCAAATTTCTTTCAAAATCATTATCAACGAGATCATCATCTATAGAGAACTTATTTTCAAACACAACACCGATCGATCTCATACCATGTGGGGTAATTTTTCCCTGCGAAGTACGTGCTCCGCTTGGAGTGTCAAGCATGATGAAATGACCTTATGGTTTCAAGGGTTAGTATGGAATTGAGCTGAGAAACATGATTATTGAGGCCTTAAGGCAAGGGCAGCAATTAATTTTTCGGGACTTGCTAGTGTCATGTCGACATTAGGGATGTTATGAAATAGGTCAACCCGAGCATGACATGATCGATGGCCTTAATACCATAGATAATGGAGTTGAATTGGCTCGAAAGCATGTGACAGGACTATAACTGTACCGGGCTTGCAAGGTACTAGCAATAACCGGAGATTAAATACTACTAGTGAAAAAAGGGAATCTATTCCGGTTGGATGAAGGAGCAATTAATCCATTCTAGGGTTTATATTCCATGGATGATAATAAATCTGTCCTAGTTAGCGGCGCCAGTGATGGTATAGCCCTTAGTGAAGCATCCACCATAAATCCTTTCGATGGTTGAAGCTCCCTTGCCTTTCAGATCGGGGGCCGTGTTTGCTAAGGATGATAGGCGAGCAAATCAATAATGAGCGCAAATGAAGGCATTAAATATGTGATCATCGTCACGCGAGAGCTCACAACGAAGTGCGACGTTTATTCTTTGGGGATCATAGTGCTGCAGTTGTTGAAGAAGAGGTCCGCCGTAGGAATAACGAAGGATGTGCAAAGGGCAATCAGTGCAGGGACCTTGGAGGCCATCTTGGATCCTTTGGCTAGGAAGTGGCCTTATAAGCTGGCCACGGAGTTTTTATTTTTTTTTTTGGCCACGGAGTTGACCCATTTGGCTTTACGGTGCTGCGAGATGAGCCGAAGGAATAGGCCGGATCTCCGGTCAGACGCGTGGGTGGTGGTTCAATCAATCGAAGCTTCGTGTTGATAAACCTGGACTTCCGAATATTTGGGAATTGGGCGATATAACATGTCGCGAATGTGTACTTTGAACTTCGAGAAGATTGACTTTCCCAGTCATGTGTGGCAATCGTCGGCGAGCACCAGCCAATTTGTGTGTATATATACATAACATAGATCTTTTGGTTCAGCGCCATTTACTGAGTTATCCTTTTGATAATTCTTCCTGCTTGTACCCACCGTTCTTCTTATGAAAAGATTTTCTTCCGTATCAAGTTCATTGAAAATTGGTGTGGAAGCTAATTGGAGAGAAACAGAAAAGTTTTTGAATTTATACAAGCCACTCAACAATCATTGAACAAAATAGACAGTTAATCATGAAAAACTATAGACAATGTATACCAACCTCGATACAGGTGGCTGTAATTTATATTGTCCGCGTGCCAATTGTGAATCGAGTACGTGAAATGTGGTAGCTAGGCACTTATTCGCCCCCGTGCTGTGGGCTTCATGTGCCCGAAAAGAAGAATATAGTTGGGCTTTTCTTTAAACTCTTTGTTTATCACCTTCACCTTGAGTCTTTTCTCTCTCTCTCTTTAATTTTATCTTTATAAAAAATAAAAAATAAAAAAAACAACAATAACGACAACAACAATAACTGTCCACATGTCACTCCATTATCCTCAGCTTGGTTCGAATTAGTCTTTTTTTTAATCTCCACCCCTGTCTAATCAGCCTAACTTGTTGACCTAAGCCCACAAGCAACCGCCGCTCGCAATTCTCATTTTCTTAATAATTCCTTGAGTTACAAATAAACATCAGTATGTTTGTTGCCAGCTACTTGCCCTTTCTTGCTGAAATCGTAAACTAATAACGTTATCAAGAACAGAAAAATAATCGACTGATAAGGATCGGCCGTGCCCGTTTGCGTTTTACTTGATTATTGTATTCGTTGGACGACTAGGATTGCGATTTGGAAAGTTACGGAATGCGATGTCAAGCTGCGCCTGGTCTTATATCGTACATCAAAAACTTTATGGTATGCAATGCACTAAGAGAGAAAATAAAAAGAAAAGGAGAGGGTAGGCTTGCATCATCTATCACTGGTCTAGGGGTGTTAGTAACTGAACCGAAAACCGAACCGAACCAAACCAAACCGAAAAATTCAGTTTTTTCGGTTCGGTTTTCATTCGGTTCGATTTTTTTTGAAAATCAAAATTTTTCGGTTCGGTTTGGTTTTTATCGGTTAACCGAACCGAACCGAACCAACAAATAAAAGTGGAGAAATCTGAGTTTAATAGAAAAAAAAAAACGAAAACCAAAAACCAAAAATTGAAAACCAAAAACCGAAAAATCGAACCGAACGAACCGAAATTTGGGTTCGGTTTGGTTTCGGTCCGGTTCAGTTCGGAAGATTTTTCTAATGGTTCGATTCGGTTCGATTGACACCCTGGTCATGACTCAGTGACGCCTCAAGCTTGATAGGTCGAATTTATTGACTTTTCGAGCGTTACCATCAGGTGATGAGGGGAAGGAAAGGGACGTGAACCCAGCACCTAATGATTGTATTTTCATGGCTGAAATAGCACAACATCGATTGATCCCGTACCATGTGGTGTAATTTTCCCTGCGAAGTACGTGCGTTGATTGTAGCGTTGAGCATGATGAAACGACCTTATTGTTTTAAGGGTTAGCAAGGAACTATGGTGAGAAACATGATCATTGGGGCCTTCAGGGCAGGGGTGGCGATCAATGTTCGTAGGTTGAATTTGTGACGTGTGATGTTGTGCCGATATAAAGAAGACATGAATCACTAGAGTGCCAAAATTTGACACTAAGGGGATACTTAGGCTCTCTTTTGTAACGTTTTTATTTTTCCCAATTTATGTTCTTTTGTTCCCCTATAACAAAAAAAATGAAATTTGTTTTGAATGCCAATTAATTTATTTATTCCCGGGATAGAAAAGTGGTCGAAGAATATATTTGAAACAGCAATAAATAAATAAATAAAGTAATTTCTTATTCCTAGAACAATTTCTAGAAATAATTTTTCTTTTCTTTTTTTCTTCTTCCTCATTGCCCCTTGCCACCGCCCCTGCTATTTGGCCACCATTGCCGGCCGATATCGCACCGACCAACCACCTATAGCCACAGCCGCCCACCGGTTGATCCGCAGCCATCAATCGCCACCGGTTGCCTCCCGCCACCCACCCACCGACCGGCGATGGCAATCGCCGATCATCGGTCAAAGGTCAATGGCGGCGGTCAATGGCCAATTGTCAACCAACAAGCAGCAAGCGACGGTTGGCTATCGATCGGCGGGCGCGGAGCCAATGGGCAGCAGGAAGAATAAGAAACAACAACAAAAAAAAATTAAACGATTAAAAGAAATAGAAATTTTGTGGATCATACCAAACATATTCCTATTATTTTCCATTCCAAAAATATAAATTTTGTGTAATTACCAAACAAATTCTTTTATTCAAAATTGTTCCGGGAAATAAAAATAGAAAAACATTATTTCTGAAAATAAATTGTTTCTCGGAACAAAGCATTACCAAACAAATCCTTAAGTGTCAAAAACTTGGAAAAGTACACTTAAGTGCTAAAAACTTGGAAAAATACACTTAAGTGCTAAAATTGAAACAAAATAGATCAATTAAAAGTCAACGGCGAAAAATTCAACCAAAATGCCGTGTGATGTTTTTCACGAGACATGTGCAAATAACGTCGTTTTGCATGATGATGTGGCTAGATAAGTAAAATACGACATTATTTTGCCTTGATTTGAATTTTAATATAGATATTAATTAAAAAAATTTAAAAAAAAAAAAAAAAAAGGAAATTGCAGAACGATGAGGGTGGTGCAAGCCCTCACCACCGCTAACCCTTGTTTGTGGCCCTCGGCGAGGCTCGGCAAGGGCAGGTGACCCTCGCCGACTGAGGAGGGCCGCGACCCTCACCCCAAGAGACTCTCGCCCTAGATGTGGGCAAGGGCTTGCAGGCCCTTGCTGCTGGTTGGCCAAAGTTGCCAGCCCCTAGCCAAGGCCTGGCGACCTTGGCCGACCCTCCTCCCACCGTCATCAACCCTTCCCAACTATAGTGGGGAGGCATCAATGAGAGCTTGCACAACCCTCGCCTTTTTTGCAATCTCCCTTTTTTTTTGTTAAATTTAGTTTTGAATTTAGTTTCATTAATAATTACATTAGAATTCAAATAAGAGGCAAAACTATGTCGTTTTGGCTTTTCTTCGCTGACTTAGCTCTCGGGCAATTCTCGTAAGCAAGTTATATTAATAAAAAATTGACATGTAGGATTTCCGACCAAAATCGTCGGACCTAGCATTCAAATGTCCCAATTTTCCAAAAAAAGTGTCACTTATATATACACTTCGTAATTTTTAACACTTATGTGTCCCTTGTGCGAAATGTTGGCACTTGCGCTATACTCCTGCCCGATATAAAGATCTCATAAAACAGCACCTGAACACGACACCATTAATTAATCGTGTCAATCCATTCATTTTAAGGGCGTTCTCCTGTCGAGTAGGTCAAAAAAAAAAACACGTCCTGAAAATCAACAAATCAACACAGCTCGACTCATATTGCATGATAAAATAACGGGTTGATGAGTCGAGACGATTGCATGAATCGCCATCGTACGAAATCAACCCTCCTACATGAAATCAACTTACCAACGAGAACTCGACACGAATAACCTCATATATTCACGAAATTTATTTATAAATTGTAATAATCTATCGAGAAAATATCATCAAAATTACTTAAAGAATATCAAATCGTATCATGACTATTAGTTGATGCTTGTATGTTTTGTCTGGAAAATATCTCTTTTCTCTTCTCATGATTTCGATCTAGATCAGTGTTTTGTTTTTTGTTTGTGTTTTTCCGGTGCCATGAATCTTTTGTGTTACATGTTGATTATATATATATATATAATGAGAGACAACCAACTTTATTTAATCACGGCTATACCATGAAATGAACAAAACTTTGACTACTTCCCAAGCAAAGATTTTTCTATGACCCTTGCGCTTGAATGATGGTTAAGAATCATTGTATACATATACCTATATTTTCCGATTGATTTAATCATCTCAATCTTATAAACATGCCAACAATTTTATGTCTATAGATAACCTGATGGACATGCATTCTTTTGACATTGATTAAAAATAATCTGAATAATTTGGTTTTACTAATTTTTATAGAGAAATATTTGATAAGTTCTATGAGAGTAAAAAAAGCTTTAGATAAATGAATTGTATAATTAGTTGCCTATTAGAAGAGGAAGTGTCTGATAAATTGTCTGGAAGAGAGTGTTGCTTTGTCGGGGTGATCAATTCCAAGGCACGAGGTTCTAGAACTCCAACCCGGAACCTACTCTGTTATAGTCGATTAAGTTTTTTTACACTAAAACCTACCCTATTTGCTTGGAATCGATTCTAGAACCTACCTTGTTTTTCCATTCCGATTTCAGAACTGATTCTAGGGTTTACCAGAGAATCTTTTTTTTTCCTCTTTTTGGTTCATTTTTCACAGCAAAATCATATGAGATGAACGAATTCACCACCGTATGGCTGACCAGCGATTACTAGCTATTCCGGCTTCATGCAGGCGAGTTGCAGCCTACAATCCAAACTGAGGACGGGTTTTTGGAGTTAGCTCAAAATTGTTCAAAGTAAAAGATGAGCTATATCCGCCAAAAACAACAATCTACAAGATGAATAAGTAGTTACGTACAATTATAAATAATAAAAAGTGCAAATACGTCAAATAAAAGATAAATTAGAAAACTCCATTCTCTATGCATCCATAAAAATTTAGGGAAGAGGAAAGACTGACAAGGAATTCCAAGGAAGGACAAAGGATAAGGAGTGCTAAGTTTAAAATTTAGGGGAAAAAATTAGGGTTTTAGTCTTTTAGATTATAAAACCGATTTCGAAACCAATTTTAAAACAAGGCAGTCTGGTCTAGTATTCAGGTGTGTATTCACTCGAGCCCAAGCCCCGCACTCCGCCCAATCGTTCCTCCTAGACTGGTTCCAACGGGAACTAGTTATCGGACTTGTTGTTCGGGTGGTCCAATCTGATTTCCAAGGTAGACCCAATCCGATTGCACCACCTTACTACTATGTACTCACTTTTTTGTTATCTTATTTTGTTTTAGCACCATCACAACCCCAAGTTCATTGATAGGCTACGCATTTGGTATACTTGGTATATTCAACTTCCACCGAGCTAGATACGCAAAAGAAATGGGAAAATATTCAAAATGAGTTTCAGTTCCACTTCTTTAATACACTCAATGGATCACATAGATTGTCTCAGCATTAGGCCACTAAATTATACGGGTTAATATTGTGTCCAGCAGGTTGGACACAAAACACGACACGATCATTAGTCGTGTCTCACAGGCACATGAAACTTATCCAAAGACGATTTGTCTCAACTATACTGAAGGGTGTTATAATTATCGTCTCATTGTGAGTCACATGTTGATTGTGATTAAGCCATATGTCATTGATGTTGTGAATGATGCTTTGTCGAGGCTAGGATTGTCCAATCCACCACCACCATTCCAAGTCAATCAAATGGTAACAATGTATGTTTCTAATGCCCTCCATTTATTGATGCTAATGACATTGGTCAGAGTAGTTAAGCCCTTATAAGATTATACAAAAGCCTGAATCTTTTAATCAAGGTAATAATCAGGCTAATATTGGTCAAAATAACCAAATTGTTAACGATAATTTGGCAAATCAAATTGATCAACAAGTCAGTCAACTGTCAAATGTTGAAAATGTAGGGCTAGTGGCTCCATTGGTACCACCCAATGTGAATATTCTTGTTGGGCTTAACATACTGATTGACGTAAATAATCCTACAAGATCGGCATCACCGCCTGGGGGACAAGATGACAAACCAAATCAATACTTGAACCTGCACAATTTGCCGGAGAAGTTCAACAACAATTGAGGCTGGACATGGGTGTTATCATACCTGTTTATAGGAAACCATATCCCAAATGGGTTGATATCCAAGAGGTTTTCTCACTTTTTTTACTAGCAAAGATGGGTAATCGACCATCGAACACATTGCTCAATTTATAGCCTAGGTGGGGAAGCAAGAACAAAAGAGGTTTTAAGACTTAGGTTATCTCCTTTATCTTTGTTGAAAATTGCTTTCACTTTGTACACTAATTTACCACTTAATTCGATGTGTAATTAGGCAAAGATAGAAAGACGATTTTATTCCCAATTTTACAGAACAACACCCGAAATATCGACTCTGATTTGTCCAAACTTTATCAATATAATAGTGAGTTGGTTGATTAGTTTATTGTCAGGTTTAAAAAGGCCAAAAAGAGATGCTTCACTTTGCTCTCCAATAAAAAGTTCAAGAATTTGGCTTCCAATGGGTTGAAATTTAACCTTGAATGAAGATTTGAAGGCCAAGATTTCACCAATTTATTTCAATTGGCAACAAGGATGTCTAAGCATGAGCAATTGTTAAAGGACCAAAGGACACCATCAAGGCATTACACGAAACGTAGCTTTAATGGAAAATTATGAGTCGGAATATAAATAAACCATAATGAAAACATTGAAACAAATGTCGCAAAAATGATGCTCGACAAACCTTTGTTTGTTGATCCTTAAAGCCCACCAAGAATAAAAGAAACAAAAATGGCTAAAGCTAAGGACACTCAAGTTTAATTCTTCGACATTCATAAATTGGACGAAATCTTCAATTTACTTTTAAAAGATAGCCTAATAAAATTCACATAGGGCCAAGTTATCCCGAGTTAAAAGTATTTAGTGAATTAAAAATATTATAAGTGACACCATTTATGGAGTCATATCACAATTGATTGTATTGTTTTCAAGAAGCAATTTGGTAGGGAAAAATTAAATTTGCCAATTATAAGGGAAATATGATGACTCTTGATTATCTAATTTAAAATAATCGAAGATCAATGAGTCATTCAATTCCTTCGAAATGAGACATATGTTGACACCCAAAAATTATTGATTTTTCTTTATTATCAACAAGTGGCAAACTCAAATGAGAACAATAGTTTGGTCAGAATGGTCAAAAACCTGCCAATGAAGTCATCGACGAAAATTTTCGATAAAAGTTTTCATCAGTCAATAAGGCTATTGTAGATTTTACTTTGTGTAAGAACTTGACGGCGGTGATGAATAACTCGACACAAGAACATAAGTGCTAGGTAGTTGCATCTGCATTTGCATGATTTTTATAAGTTCTTGTGGATTAGTATCATTGGATAATTAGAAAATCTTGTAATTTCTTAAAACCACCTGATAAGATTATGAAGTTCTTTTCTTTATTCAATTTCAATAACCGTTATTTATAACAGTCTATAGAGAGTTATAAATAACCCAAGCATGTCGATTGTAAAATAACCCCCAATTAATCAATGAACCAAATGTTCTCACAAGTTTATCTTTTATCTTTACTCTCTTCTATTATACATCGTTGGCAACTAATGTTCCTAATATTCGTACTTTTAAATTCTTTATCTAAAATCAACAAAAGACCATTCCTCACCCTTATTGAGTTATAGCCATCGGTCCACGTTCGTAAAGGATATTTCATCATTTTTTGTTCAAACATCACATCACTAACATCATAACCCTGACATGGTAGACACATAATTAGGAGAAGTGTGCAAACTCGTTCCCAAGCAGTTGGCTGCTACTCTCCACTTTTTCTTCTCTTGGTTTGGAATAAATACAAACTCCCTCTTTGACGGGTCGAAATAGTCTAATGAGTTTGGTACGTACGAATTTTGATATCACTTGACCATTGCAATTTCAAAAGAAAAAGTGGAAAAAGACAAAATAATAATACTACAAGCTGTTACGGTATGACAAATTGAATGAGCAATCGAAGTCAATCCTAAGGTCTGTCATATGAAACCAAAATCACTTCATCGGTTCACCTTTCTGAAGCTGCCATGTGCTCCTCATCACTAGTTCTTTCCTTTTTCTTATTTTAAGCGACTCCTCAGTGCAGATTCACTAAGTCAAAATTGACGGCCGAAAGCATTATAATATCTACTACATTAGCGTGCTAATATCTGCTATATTATATTGCCGAATGTAACCATGCGCTGCCTTTAGATAACAAAAGACTAAATGATATCATTTTATGATGAAATATTTTGACAGAAAAAGAAAATAAATCATTTAAAAATATGCAATACAAAGGAACTGTATAAATATCTATGGAAAGAGAGAAAAAAACATGAAAAATATTTCGAGGTTTGAATTCTTTAGAAAGGTTGTTGTTGGACCCAAAAAAAAAAATGAATTCTTTACTATCGAGAAAGGTGAAAGAAAATAAGGTTATGAATTTACACATTCGTCTATGGACTCGACATCCGTGAAATAAATAATTAAGAATATCTTGGGAAAGGACAAAAGCGACTAACATCCTTTAAAATTAACAAGGTCTTTTTCTGCTTCATATAAAAGTATTAATCAAGTAAAAGTAGACCTGAATCACCGGAAACTTCAAGAATAGAAACGTCGGCATCCGTGGCGTTTGACTTGACTGTGTGGATAAGAAATTCCCTCTCGTCAGGTCATCCTTTTATAACCCAGGAACTTGAATTCAAAATTGATGTGAATGAAGAATGTGGTCAAGAAAAATGTTTGCTTTTCTTCTCTTTTTAATATTATGTTTTACGGCGTCGTAATTATCTTATGATTTAAGATTAAAAGAGACCACATTTCACTCTACACTATTATCATTGCTAGCATACAAGTTAATGAATTTTGAGCGATGAAAATCATGTGAAAATAAATAGCGATAAACACTATTGACTTGAAATCACAAACATGATATAACATTGACGTAAGTAAACTATATAATTAGGAGATGGGTACAAAAGTTATCTCTTGTTGCCAATTAGTCGGCGCCTACTCTTTCCGCTTTTCTTTTCTTTTGTCAGATAAATACATACTAATTTGGATGCGCACTCGAAGTCAATCCTAAGGTCGGCCATATGCAGCCAAATCACTTCATCAGCTCCTTTCTGACTTCATCAGCTCCCCTTTCTGAAGTTATCATGTGTTCCTCGCTTTTCCTTATTTTAAGTGATTTCTAAGACCAATTCACTAAGTCATAAATATCTGTGAAAAGGCCAAAAGATATTTCCATACTTGAGATCTTATTTAGGAAACTCGTTGCTGGAAAAAAGTTCTGATTCTTAATATTGAAAAATATGAGAGAAAATAACATTAATAAGTCATGGTTATATAATACAGCAATGGAAACATGGTTATATGACGTTTGATTTAACCGTTGGACAGATATTCACTCTTGTCAGCGCATCTTTCCGGCCTAAAAACTTAGCTTCAAGATTGATTTTAGTGAAGAATGTGGCCAAACAATGTTTGTTTTTCCTCTTTTTCTTATTCAAACCCACCAAACATGCCATTGATATTGCATTTCAAAATATGCAAGTCAGAATAGAATATGATATTTAGCTACACAAATGTACCATGAGGAAAAACATTATGAATTTTACGCATTCATACATGGTCTCAATTTTTGTAAGATAAGTAACAAAAAAAAATAATATTTGAGGAAGAACAAAATTGATTAAGATCCTTAAAGTTTAGGAAGCTGCCTAAGTTATCTAATATAATGTCGGAACAGCGTTACATAATATTTGATTTAACCGCGTGGATAAATATTCACTCTTTTCGGTGTCTCTTTTCATACTTGGAAACTTAGTTTTTAGATTGATTTGAGTAAAGAATGTGGCCCAATAATGTTTGCTTTTCCTTTCCTAGTCAAACTCACGAAAACATCATTACATTTCAAAAGATTCAACCCAGAATAAGATATGAAATTTGCTATACAAAATGTACCACAAGAAGAAAAGCAAAAAGTTTCTTCCTTTGATTAAAGAAAATGACCTCCCATGTTTTTCGACCATACAATTGTCCTGTCACTGAAGTGCAACACCGTAAGGTTCCCTCATATCAAGCCGAACAGCCCCTCTTTGGACAAGCCGTGCTTCTGACAGTCTTTGGGAAATAATGAATGTAGCTGTCAAGTCATCGTCCCATGGTTTCCACGATGGAATCGGAGACTATAGCCTCTAATTCAATAGGATGGGAATAGAAAACCGTGTCTTGATTAGCAATTAATTAGATATGACGTCCAATCGGTTGGCTTTTGCTCCCCTTGACTTGGTATTTCTCATCTGCCACGTATTATAAATCTTATGATTTTTATAATCGTTGTTATTAGTATAATTTTTTTGTTAGAACAAAGACTAGCCATCAACTATCGAGATTAGGGAGATTAGGAGGGCTACTTTCACTGAATGTAGAGGTTACTTTCACTGAATGTAACTTTTTAGATCTCATGCCTTTTGTAAGACATAAAAAAAATAATAATCGTTTACCATTCAATCTAAGTCTTTTGTTGCATTGACAATATAAGCATTTAATCATTTCACCTCAATTCTTAGCATTTTAAACGATATAAATGTATGGTATGCATTCTCCTCAAAATCCAATCATTGAAATATTTGAGAATTACTATAAACTAAGTCGATTGTTTGTATCTGAAGTGCTCCTTCATCGGGGTCGGTTTTAGCGTCTTTGGGTGGCTATGCGATGATGGCAATTCTTTTCCCACTGTCCCCCTTTTCCTCCTACTAATTATTATGTTTCTAAATGCGCCAGCAAAAGGTTGCATTCATCTTAAAGGCCCGAATTCGTCAAGGTAATTCTGAAAAGATGGGATATTTTCACGTGTCCTTTCCTCTTGATGTGAACTGTTTGATGTTCGATACATTTCTTAAAATACAACAACACTTCAATCCTGAATGTATTTGCACTTAATTGCTTAACAGTGGCATGTCTCGGACCAAGGAACTTCATGGCTGTAAGCATTTAGGTGAGGCTGTGGTAACGGGTTCAGTGGCCCAAACCCTTGAGCTTCGTATTGAGAGGACAAGAGAGAGTAGAGACGGCAGCGACAGACGAGACAAAAGCGAAAAAAACGAGAGAGTGAAGCTAGGTCGTGAGTCAGGAGGGAGAGAAAAAGTAGAGCGTCGTCGTGTGAGTGACTCAAGGAGAGAGAGAGAGGACAAGTGAGGCCAACAGTGTCACATAGGGCTCACTGAATGAATTAGTGCAAAAATGATGTGGTGTCAAAGAAGTTGCACGCAATATTTTCTCGAACAATACATGTATGGAATGACCAAAAATATTTTGAGATTGGAACTCTTTGCGGAAAGGTTGTTGTAGTGTAAAAATATTCAAATATTATGCGAATTAGTACATTCGTCTATAGACCTGATATTTTTAAAAATAAAGAATATTTGGGGAAGGACAAAAATATTCGAGATTAAGTAGAATTAAGAGACTCTTCCACTTTTATACAGGTACAGATTATATAAAACATCTACAAGAATCACCACAAAATACACCAATAGAAATGCTTGCATCTATGGCCTTTGACTTTAGACCCATTAAAATGGATCATGAACTCATTTTTTAATTCATTATAATTTGTTATATATGTGTTACTTTTTATTCGGAAATGGGTCATAAATGAGTTTTAATTATAATATGGATGTTAAATGAGTCATAAATAAGTTTACAACTTACTTAAACTTAATTCATCTTTATAACTCTCTTAATTTTGTCTTGCCCTCACTCATCTCGTACTCACTCACCCATGCACTCACCTCAATTTGAATATTAGTTTTCCTAAATATAGTTAATATGGAAGTGTTTTAGTAATATATATCGGGTCATATGTGAATTAGGTATGGATTAGGTCAAATACGGATCATTAGATTTGCATTACATGGCAATTGATCAAATCGATTAAATGGTTTTATTTGCATTAGACAATTTTCGACCCTATTCAAACCCAACTCCCATTTGACGAGTTTACTTAACCATGTGGATAGATATTCCCTCTTGTCAATGCATCATTTTTTGACCAGGAACTTAGCTTCAAAAATTGATTTGAATGAAGAATGTGGTCAATTACTGTTGGTCCATTAGAGGCAAAATTCGTGGAACATCTCATTGTAGAACATGACATTGAAGGGGGAAAAAACCAAGTTTAGTCAAGATTCTTTGAGACTTCTAACCATTTAATGTTTTGACAACGCCATTCGCATCCCTCCAGCTATGGCAATGAATAGCAATATGAGCCATGGAATTTAATAAAATTAAATAAATAAATAAAGGTTTACTCCAAATAAATCCTCTCGGGACAAAGCTGTCTTTTCCATGAAAATTCAATGCTACTTGCCGACAGTTTTCCGGAAACAATAAATGACGCTGTCAAAGTCATCGTCCTACGGTTGGCACGAAGGAATCCGGAGAGACGACAGCGGGAGCCAAGAAACCGCGTTTAGCAGCCAAGTTGATGAGACATGTCATTGGTGTAGTTTTTTTTTTTTTTTGACAAGCATTGGTGTAGTTGAGATTTCACTCTTTCAAAAGTAAAAGCATAACCGTTTTCTCACTCAATCGACTTTTCTGTACTGTATCATAATATAGATATTTAACTGTCTTGTCCAAACTTAAAATGTTATGTTAATTCTTAGCATTTCAAGCAATACAAATATACGGTATACTTTCTTCTCAAAACCCTTTCATCGAAATAATAATGGACTATTATATATCTAAGTCATTTATTTTGTTTGAATATTTAAATAATAAATCGTATCTTCATCTAACCCGAGAACTTGGCTTCAAAATTAATTTGAGTGAAGAATGAGGTCAAATAATG